>CM028138.1:191675000-194075000 GCA_016271365.2 Neoceratodus forsteri | reverse complement strand
AGGTGATTCTTTCCCTGTTTAGGTCACTGGTGAGGCCGCACCTAGAGTACTGCATGTAGTACTGGTTCTCATTCCTAAAGAAAGAAGGATGTCAGGTTACTAGAGGGGGTGCAGCACAGAGCAACAAAGATGATCCAGGGATTGGAGAGAAAAACATATGAGGACAGGCTGAGCAATCTGAATGTGTACTCCCTGCAAGAGAGAAGGGATGGGGGGACATGACTGAGACCTTTACTCAGCCCTATTCCCAACTTCCCTTGACTGGCTTTCTCCTCTCCCAGTTACAGGAGCTTGAATCTCCATAGATTCTTTCCACTGGGTTGACCAGAGGAGGGAGAGTCACATCTGGAGCAAAACCCAAACATGTCCCAGGGACCAAGTGGCAGTTTGGGCCAAGGGAAAGCAGATGGGGCTTCATTAAGCCTGCCTGAATGCCATTTTTCAATTGTTCTCTTATGTCCCCCTTGCCACTGTGGCTTGACAGTGTGTGAGTGATGAGATGTGCTGTACACACTCAGAAATTGCAGTCCACACCCTTTGAAACGTCTCAGAGTCTGCACTAGCAATGGACACTCACTAGGTGGAAGTCAAATGCTGAGATGGAGAAGTAAGACTGTCAACATACAGCTAGATGGTAAATGCATTATATTTTATAATGCTTATTAAACTTCAATGTTTTGAGAGTAGAAGACATAGTTCAGCAGGAAACTTACAAGCAAGCAATGATATCATTCATCACTCTGTCATATCTTCATAATAAAAATTATTTTATTTTCTCTTGGCATGTGTGGTGCTACCTCTCCCCACCTTGCCCCCTTCTACCTGCCTACCCCCTCTTCCTTTCCTCCCCCCTGGGCATTTCCTGACTTTTATCCCTTCCCTCCCCTTTAAGAGCTCTTACCCTCACCCTCTACCCTCCGACAATGGCCTTCCTGCCTTCATACCCCCTTCCCTCTCACCTACAATGCTAATTTCTAAGATTGCCCTTGGCTGGTATGTCATGCTACCTAACATTTCACACATTTTGAATTACTGGAATTTCCTAAGCCTCAGTCTCTTACTTCTTTTTATTGTGTAACTATGTATTATTATGTTGACCTTTGTATGTATGTATGTATATCCCCCATTCCTTCGACGTGGAACCTTTGTAAACGAGCAGTTCCTGCTCAAAGGTATTTGTAATCCTAGATTTCAATAAAATAAAAAAATAAAAAATTTTATTTGCACCAATATAGCTCTTTCAGCACATCATACTGTGTATACCTGCAAGACCTCCTGGGAGGCAAGGAATATGCATAGTGACCCATCTGTATTTCTGGTATTTTGCCCTGTCCCTTTGTCTCATATGTAGGTCACTCATTTGGGTGACACTTTCAAAATCTGGTTGTGCCACACTTCAAAAGCTGGCTGCTGCTGAGAGACTCATATTGTGTCTTCACTTCCTCATAAGGAGGAGTAGAATATGCCATACTCTTGTATAGAGGTGCAAGTGATCTGTGTACTCTAGCAACACAGAAACATGGACTCTAATGGGAGAAAAAAGAACCCGTAGGCCTAAGCCCATCAAGTGTGCCCTACTTCCCTGCTGGCTGCTACTCCCCTGAATTGAAGAATGCATGGGACAGACATAAGGCAATTCTAGCTGGGGGTAAGGGGAAGTAGGCTGTTGGTTAACTAGGATCTGCAGCTTATCCATTAGGTAGGGAAATGGGCAGACTAGGTGGGCCAAGAGGTCCTTATCTGCCATCAAAGTCTATGTGTCTATGTTTCTTTTCAGCCTCAGGTGTCATTACCTCCTGTCTTTCCTCTATGTAGCATGTCCATGTCTTTATCCCATGCATGTTTGAAGACCCCCACTGTCTTTGCCCCCCCCCCACCACCTCCTGTGGCATGCTGTTACAGGCATCCATTATGCTTTTCTGAGAAGTAAGATTTGCTCACATCACTTCTAAGCTTTCCCTGTTCAAGCTTCTTTGCATGTGCCCTATTGTGGTGCTCCTCTTCTCTGAAAGAGACTCCCCTCCTGTGCCTTGTGTACTCCCGTGACATACGTATGGCTCAATCATGTCCACTCAAGCTGTTCCCCAGGGGGTAAATGCTGAGTTCCTACAGTCTCTCCTTGTATGTTTTCTCATGCAATTCCATGCATCATTTGGAAGCCTTCCCCTGGATCACATCCACCCTGTCAATGTCCTTGAGGAGTTGTGGCCTTCAGAACTGACAGTGTACACAGTACTCTAGGTGTGGTCCCACTACTGAGTGATACAGGTGCAACACCATCTACCTTCTCCTGTTTAAACAACCTCTATATATGCACCCTAGTAAGGCAATAACTTTATCAGCTGCCGTGTTGCACTGCCCTGCCACCTTGAGGTCATCAGATATGATTTGCCCAATGTCCCTCTATTACTTGATGATATAAGTACCCCGTCATATACTCAGTGCCTATGTTTCCCTGTACCAAGTGCATAACTTTGCTCTTTTCAGCACTGAAACAAAGCTGCCACCCCTAGACCATTCCTTCAGTTTCCCCATATCCCGTTGTATTCTATACAATACCTCCTGAGTGCCCAGCCTGTCACGGATTATTATGTCACTGCAAAGAGACACACCTTCCCCTGCAGGTTCTAGCAATGACACTTATGAATACACTGAAGAGGACAGGACCTAAGACCAATCCTTGTGATTCTATTGGTCACTCTCCCATTCCCCAGAGAGAATTCCATTTACCACCAGGTGTCAGCTCGGCTCACTTGGTAGCACATCCACCTTTGGGACAGAAGGTTACTGGTTCTAATCCCACACTGGGATTGGGCTCATACCATACATGCTGGTACCTGAGTGCAGTACTGGGGGGTGCTGTACTGTCAGGTTGTGCCATTCTTGGATCAAATGCTAAACTGAGGTCCCTTCTACCCATCTCTGGTGCTGTCCTGATGGGTGTCACGGTGAGAGTGAGATAACCCAAGGTACTCTACAGAAAGAGTAGGGAACTTTCTCTGGTGTCCTGACCAACATTCCCCTTCCCTTCCCTTCAAACTGGTTCATACAATTGTCCAAGGCTGTGTGTGAGATTTGATGTGCAAAATGGCTGCTACTATACATTCAGTCACTTCAGTTTAGTCTAGCAGTGCTTTTAAAGTGCTTTGGGAAACAATGTGTATGAAAAGTGCTATATAAATTCTGATTCTTCTCTGTCTCCTATTCTGCAACCTGTTTGATACCCGCCATACTGCCTTATCCTCAAACCCGGGTTGCTAAGTTTCTATTTTAGCCTCCTGTGTGGCACAGTGGCAAAGGCATTACTGAAGTCCAGATAGGCATAACTGAAGTCCAGATAGGCAACATACAGTACCTTCACCTAATACAGTACCCTAGTCACCCAGTCAAAGAAATCTGTGAGATCTGTTTCACATGAGCTCCCCTACGTTACACCATGATGCTGGTCATGCAGCCCATTTGCCTCCACATACCCCATCAGCCTCTCCTTTAGTACAGTCACCATTAATTTCCCCACCAGTAATAGGAGAGTGACTGGCATGTAATTTCTAGCCTCCATAAGCATCAAGGGAGGCGACAGATAGCACTATATTAAACTGAATAGAGGAAGAGAGGTAGATGGCGGATAACGCCATCTTTCACGGTGTGGTTATGGCAGGTGAGGGTGTAACCAGGGATGGAAATAGTGGAGTCAGTAATATTGGGGGAAAGCCACAATTCTGAAACTATTAGGATATCAAGGAGGAGGGAAACCATGGGGGTTGTAGCTGATCAATTTTGGGCAGGAAACTATGGATGTTGTTGTGGGTCACCTGGAGTCCTTTGGGGAGATCGGAGGGAAGGGAATGGGCAGCACCAGGGTTAGGCACAACATCACTGGCTATGAGGAGTAGTAGAGGTAAGATAAGTTTAATGGGAGTTGGGGGTAACGGCGATGCAGTGGAGATGAAGGGGGGCTCAGGAGGGTGGAGGGGGATAGTGGTTCTGATGGACACCAGGTGAAGCCAGGAGGAGACTGATGGGAGGAGGGAACAGCCTGGGAGTGGGAAAGGGGAGGAGAAGGGGAGAGGAAGGTTGGGGGGTAGGAGAGGGGGCATAGGAGAAGGGTGGATCAGGGAAGCTTGCAGGAGGGAGAGAGGTTGTAGGCAACAGAAACAGTAGGAAGGAAAGGGCAATGGGAAGTATACTAGAGAGTTGCATGGTCAGGAGAGAGGGGTTGTTACTATGAGGAGGCAAGGGAAGGGAGCTATGAGTAGCCACGAGAGTAAGCAAGAACCTGGAGGGACAAGAATGGGAAAAGGGGGAAGGTTCTCTGTGCATCTCTGTGTCCTTTATGCTTTCTGTAACATATAAACACTCCCTCCCTGTCCTGTCATAACATGGTGTATCCTGAAATGGCCAAATCAGAGATATTGTAATCGGTGTACCGTGAGATTCTGTTATGATCACCAAATCCAGGCCTGCCACAGACGTGCATACACACACACACAAACACAGACACCACACAGCCAAATTTTGGCATTCTCACATACACCCTCAGCACTCAATAACTCTCCATCCTCAAACTCTCAGCTATCAACAAACTGCTGTGTAGGCATGCAAGAGGGATTAATAGTATTTACCAAATACTACAAATAATGGAAAATGCACTATTCATTATTGAGATATGAATAAAGAACAGTGGCACTACTATTCATATTCATGAAATACTTTAAAATAAAGCTAAAAGTGGCACCCATAGCCAAACTGTTCAAAAATCTACAACCCCCCATTCCCCACCCACCCTTTCACCCTGGCAGCACCCAAAATTTGTTGTTTTAACAATTATCCCATGATGGATGGCTGGCACAACCTGCCCGTCTCCATAGCTGTCCGACTCCTCTTGTAGCACCCATTTTTATGTTTGCTTGCACGCATGTGCAGGAAACATAGTGCCATCATCCGAGTTTTCGGAGGTGTGGCAGCCCTCTTCCAATTCAGTCAGTGTGTTTGCAGGTGCAGCCGCAGTTCTCCAATGCCTGCTGGAGCTGTCTATGACAGTAGTCCAAAATGCAAGCTACACTTCAGTGAGTAGCGATAAGATATCGCCTGCTCATGCGCGCTCCCCCTACACACACACACACACACACACACACACACACACACACACACAGACACACTACGTGCTCGCCCCCGCATTTTATAGCCGACGGGTGCCAATCCCTGTTGGCTGTGCTGCGTCCCCAAACAGAGTTGTACATGCCATGCTGGGTGCCCACCCTAGCATTAGTTACATGTATAGCTAGACGGGGTGGCCAATCCCCGTCGGCTCCACTGTCTCCACCCAAGTACAGGGTGCCACGCTGGGGCAACAGATGCTGTCACTGACAGGGGTGCCCAATCCCCCGTTGGCTCCACACACCCCCACAAGCCGTCCTTGTGCCACGCTGGGAGCCCACCCCAGCGTGGCAAACGTCCCGCGTCGTCTACTACTTTGTTAAAAAAAAAAAACTGCAACAGAAAACGGTCCCTCGCTGTCTCTGCCCCCACTACACACCTTGCTCTCCACACCCCTCAATTTATACTTACTCTCCGGACTTGGTGCGACGATTCGTGATCGGGAACATGCCTGCACTCTTCAAAGCCGACCGTTAACTGAGGAAATGCGGTAAGCTGTATAATGTAATGAATAGGGTTTTTTCAACTTTGCTGCATATCTCAGGCATTTTTTGGAATTTTGGCACCAAATTTTCAACATGGGTTTTTGGGACCCCTCCTCATGAATTCTGTCACTGCCATGACGTTAATCGGGCCCGAAGGGTGATTTCGCAGTCACTGCGCAAAATCACCTTTCAGGACTGATTAATGAAATGACAGTGCCGGTGTTCATAAGGTGGGCTCTCAAAAAGCCTATGTTGAAAATTTGGTGAAAAAATTCCTAAAAATGACTGTTTTACGAGCATGCGTTGCGCTGTTCCTACGCACGCTGGTAGGTTCGCGAATTTTCAATATTTTCACTCCAGATTTTCAACATTGCCATTTGACCACACTTCCTTATGAGTAATACAACTGTCGTTTTTCACATCTCACCCAAAATGTGTTTCCGTGCATGTAGCACACAATGGCGCAGTCGGTGTGCAAAATCAATGTTCGGGACACATTAAGAAAATCACATTGACACTGTTCATGAGCAGAGGTGTTAAAATGGCTATGTTCAAAATTTGGTGAAAAAATTCCCAACAAGCATTTGTCAATGCCGAATGTTTGCTTGCTGGCATTGGCAGTGGTAGCGTAGAAGTTACAGAGCTGCGTAATAGGAATGGCAGTGAAGTATTGAACTGAAGCCAACCCCAACACCACCCTGCAGAAAGTGACAGGCATTGGGGTGTGCATTTGGGTCATCAGGCATAACGGCCATGCCATTTCACCACACCCCACCCTGCAGACACTGACAAGTGTCACGGTGTTCCTTGGGGTCTTTGGCCCTTATGCGCACCCCATTTCATTAGGAAACACGGTGAGATGAGTGCAATATAGGAGAATGGGGTGAACTTTGGGGCCAAAGAGTCCAAGGCATACCTCGATGCCTCTCACTGGCTGCAGGGTGTGGAATGGTATGAGCATTACAGGCAAGAATCCCAAGTCACACTTCCTGATGCCTGTCATTCTCCACAGGGTTGGGTGTTATGGTTGGAAACCCTAATACCTCAGGCATTCATTAGTATTTTCACTCCAAATTTTCAACATGTTTTTTTTGTGACCCCACCTCATGAACAGGAGGAATATCAGTTTGTTTACCGAAAGCTGCTTATGCACAGCGACTACGGCATTTAGCACCACAGGTGCAAAAACATTCCGAACAGGATGTAAACAAGCATTTGTCAATGCCGAATGTTGCTTGCTTCTATGTGCTGTTTAGGTATTTGGAAGTCATTGGAGTGCAAATATTGAAAATTTGCGAACTTAAGAGCGTGCGTAGAAACTGCGCAACGCACGCTCATAAAACAGTCATTTTTAGGAATTTTTTTCACCAAATTTTCAACATAGCCATTTTAAGACCTCTGCTCATGAACAGTGTCACTGTGATTTTGTTAATGTGTCCCATACATTGAGTTTGCACACCAACTGCGCCATTGTGCGCTACATGGGCGGAAACACGTTTTGGGCAGGATGTGAAAAATGACAGCTGTACTGCTCATAAGGAGGTGTGGTAAAATGGCAATGTTGAAAATCTGGAGTGAAAATATTGAAATTCGCAAAACCTACGAGGCGTGGAACTGCGTGTAGCACACTCGTAAAACAGTCATTTTTAGAATTTGTTTCACCAAATTTTCAACATAGCCATTTTAAGACCTCTGCTAATGAACAGTGACACTGTGATTTTCTTAATGTGTCCCATACATTGATTTCATACCAACTGCGCCATTGATCGCTACATGGGTAGAAACACGCTTTTGGGCAGGATGTGAAAATGACAGCTGTACTGCTCATAAGGAGGTGTGGTAAAATGACAATGTTGAAAATCTGGAGTGAAAATATTGAAAATTTTCAAACTTATGAGCCTGAGCGGAACTGCGCAACGCACGTCAAAACAGTCATTTTTTGAATTTTTGCACCAAATTTTCAACATGGGGTTTTGGGACCCCTTCTCATGAATGATGTCACTGTCATGGCTGGTATTCAGGCCTGAGGGTGATTTCGCAGTCACTGCACAGTCACTGCGCTAAATCACCCTTCGGCCTATTAACGCCATGACAGTGACATCATTCATGAGAAGGGGTCCCAAAACCCCATTTTGAAAATTTGGTGAAAAATTCCCAAACATGCCTGAGATATGCAACAAAGTTGAAACCCCCTATCTAGCCCATTATACAGCTTACCGCATTTCCTCAGTTCATGGGTCGGCTTTTGAAGAGTGCAGACGTGTTCCCGTCCATCAAGATCACGCACCGGAGTCTGGAGGTAAGTATGGGGTGTGGGGGGTGGGCTGCTGGTGGGTGCGGGTTGTGGAGGGGGTCGAGAGACGCACCGCTGACCGCTTTTGCTTTTTCAGGTAAAATAAAAAAGACGTCGCGGATCGTTTTGCCACGCTGGGGTGGGCCCAGCGTGGCACAAGGACGCTGGGGGTATTCAGCTGATGGGGATTGGGCACCCGCCATGGTGTTATTGCCACGCTGGTGGGCTCCCAGCGTGGCACAAGGACGGGTGGGGGTAGTTCAGCCGACGGGATTGGGCACTGGCCGGCAAAGTGACTGTTTGCCACGCTGGGTGGCTCCCAGCATGGCACCTGCTACTGGGGGGTAGGGATTTTCAGCTCAGCCGACGGGGATTGGGCACCTGTCTAGCTATACAGTGCGTCATGTGGCGCCTGACGGCAGGTGGGGGAGCTGCGTGTGAGCAGCCGAATTCTTATCGATGCTCACTCAAGCCGTAGTTCCCTTTCAACTGGGGTGCTATTTTGGAGCGTGTCATAGACAGCTCCAAAATGCATTGGCTTACAGGGGCCGCACCTGCCAGCACACTGACTGAATTGGAGGAGGAGGTGACACACCTCCGAAATCTCCGATGATGGCACTATGTTTCTTGCACATGCGTGCAAGCAACATAAAAATGACAGCTGTACTGTTCATGGGGAGGTGTAAAAAATGGCAATGTTGCAAATTTGCAGTAAAAATATTAAAAAAATGATGAAGTCATGAGCGTACATAGAAACTGTGCAAAGCACACCCGTAATATAATTAGGTTGGGGATTTTTTACAGCAGATTGTCAACTCGGGCATTTTGGTGCCTCCGATCATGAACAGTGTCACTGTGATTTTCTTTATCTGTGCTGAACAATGATTTTCCACAGCGACCACGCATCTCTGCCCAGAAAGTGTGAAAACACACTTCAGCCATGTTGTGAAAAATGACAGCTGTACTGTTCATAAGGAAGTGTGGAAAAATGCCACTGGTGAAAATCTGAACTGAAAATATTACAAAGTCATAAACTTACGAGGGTGCATGGAAACTACACAATGCTCACTTGTAACACAGTCATTTTATGGACTTTTGTCACCAAATTTTCAACATAGCCATTTTAAGACCTCTGCTCATGAACAGTGTAACTATGATTTTCTTAATCTGTCCTAAACATTGCTTTCGCACACCAACAGCACCATTGTGCGCTACATGTGCGAAAACACATTTTGGGCGACATATGAAAAATGGCAGCTGTACTGTTCATAAGGAAGTGTAATAAAATGGCAATGCTGAAAATCTGGAGTGGAAATATTAAATTCTCAAACTTACGAGCATGCATAGGAACTGCGCAACGCACGCTCGTAAAACAGTCATTTTTAGGAATTTTTTCACCAAATTTTCAACATAGCCATTTTAAGACCTCTGCTCATGAACAGTGTCACTGTGATTTTCTTAATGTGTCCCATACATTGATTTTGCACATCGACTGCGCCATTGTGCGCTACATGGCGGAAACACATTTGGGCAAGATTGAAAAATTACAGCTGTACTGCTCATATGAGGTGTGTGTAAAATGGCAATATTGAAAATCTGGAGTGAAAATATTGAAAATTGCGAATTCACGAGCGGTGTAGGAACTGCGCAACGCACGCTCGTTAAACAGTCATTTTTAGGAATTTTTTCGCCAAATTTTCAACATAGCCATTTTAAGACCCTGCTCATGAACAGTGTCACTGTGATTTTCTTAATTTGTCCCATACATTGATTTCGCACACCGACTGCGCCATTGTGCGCTACATGGGCAGAAACACATTTTGGGTGAGATGTGAAAAATGACAGCTGTACTACTCATAAGAAGGTGTAGTAAAATGGCAATGTTGAAGATCTGGAGTGAAAATATTGAAAATTCGCAAACTTATGAGCGTGCGTAGGAACTGCGCAACGCACACTCGTAAAACAGTCATTTTTTTGGTTTTGTACCAATTTTCAATATGGGTTTAATTCCTTCATGAATGCATATTTGATTGTCATGGCATTATTCAGGCCTGAAAGGTGATTTCACGCAGTGACTGGTAAATCACCCTTCGCCCCAGATAACGCCATGACAGTGACATCATTCATGAGAAGGGTCCCAAAACCCCATGTTGAAAATTTGTGCAAAAATTGTAAAAATGCCTGAGATATGCAAACAAAGTTGAAAAACCCTATCTAGCCCATTATACAGCTTACCGGCATTTTCTCAGTTCGTGGTCGGCTTTGAAGAGTGCAGGCGTGTTCCCGGTCCACTGAAGATCGCCCGCCAAGGTCGGAGGTAAGTATGGCGGCGGGGTGTGTGGGGAGGCTGGAGTGCGAGTGGGTGGGTGCAGGTCGTGGGAGGGGTCAGGGGAGATCACATGGACCGCTTTTCTTTACAGGATTTAAAAAGACGACGCTGGACGCTCGCCACGCTGGGGCAGGCTCCCAGCATGGCACAAGGATGGCTGGGGGCTGTGGAGCAGGCGGGATTGGGCACCCCTTCGGTCATATGATCAGTTGCCACGCTGGGGTGGGCTCCCAGCGTGGCACCCAGTACTCGGGGTGAGGATAGTGAAGCCGACGGGGATTGGGCACCTAGTCGGCTATTCTATGAGTTGCCATGCTGGGGTGGGCACCCAGTGTGGCATGTAGAAGGCTTTGTGGAGGCTTTGGGAGGAGTGCAGCACAAGCCGGCGGGGGATTGGGCACCCCGTCGACTATCTCGTGTGGGGGCGGGGAGGGCAGCATGCAGTATGAGTGCGTGTGTTTGTGTGTGTGTGTGTGTGTGTAGGGGGAGCTGCGCATGAGCAGGCAATATCTTATCGCTGCTTACTGAAGCATAGCTCCCCCTTTCAACTGTATGCCACTGCATTTTGGAGCTTGTCATACACAGCTCCAGCATGCATTGGCTTACAGGGGCCGCGCCTGCCAATGCACTGACTGAATTGGAAGAGGGGGTGACACACCTCCGAAATCTTGGATGATGGCACTATGTTTCTTGCACATGCATGCAAGCAAACATAAAAATGACTGTTTTATGAGCGTTTGTTGCGCTGATCCTATGCACGCTCATAAGTTCGCAAATTTTCAATGTTTTCACTCCAGATTTTCAACATTGCCATTTTACCACACCTCCTTATGAGCAGTACAGCTGTCATTTTTCACATCTCGCCCAAAACATGTTTCCGCCCATGTCGTGCAGAATGGCGCAGTCGGTGTGCGAAATCAATGTATGTGACACAATAAGTAAATCACAGTGACACTGTTCATGAGCAGAGGTCTTAAAATGGCTATTTTGAAAATTTGGTGAAAAAATTCCTAAAAATGACTTTGTTACAAGTGAGCATTGCGCAGTTTCCATGCACCCTCGTTAGTTCATGAATTTGTAATATTTTCAGTCCACATTTTCACCAGTGGCATTTTTCCACAATTCCTTATGAACAGCACTGCTGTCATTTTTCACAACATGGCCGAAATGTGTTTTCACACTTTCAGCACAGAAATGCGTGGTCGCTGTGGGAAATCATTGTTTGGGACAGATAAAGAAAATCACAGTGACAATGTTCATGATCGGAGATCCCAAAATGCCTGTGTTGACAATCTGCTGTAAACAATTCCCAAACTAATTACATTATGGGTGCACGTTGCAAAGTTTCTACGCACGGTCGTAACTTCACCAATTTTTTTAATATTTTCACTGCAGATTTTCAACATTGCCATTTTTTACACCTCCACATGAACAGTACAGCTGTCATTTTTCACATCCTGTTCAGAATGTGTTTTTGCACCTGTGGTGACAAATGCCATAGTCGCTGTGCAAAAGCAGCTTCCGGCTAACAAACTGATATTGCCACTGTTCGTGAGGTGGGGGTCACAAAAAACCCATGTTGAAAATTTGGAGTGAAAATACCAACGAATGCAGGAGGCGTTAGGGTTTCCGACCATAACACCCCACCTTGTAGAGAATGACAGCCATCAGGGCTGTGACTTGGGATTGTCACCTGCAATGCTCATACCATTCCACCCCCACCCACACCCTGCAGCCACTGAGAGGCATCGAGGTGTGCCTCGGACTCTTCGGCCCCAAAGTTCACCCCATTTTCCTATACCGCACCCATCTCACAATATTTCCTGATGGAATGGGGTGCGCATATGGCCAAAGACCCCTAAGGCACACAGTAAGACATTCTGTCGGTGTCTGCACGGGTAGGGTGTGGGTGAAATGGCATGGCCGTTATGCCTGATGACCCAAAGGCACACCCTAATGCCTGCCACTACCTGCAGGGTGGTGATGGGGTTGGCTTCAGTTCAATACTTCACTGCCATTCCTATTATGCAGCTCTGTAACTCCTACACTACCAATGCCAATGCCAGCAAGCAAACATTCGGCAATGACAAATGCTTGTTTCTTACTGTGAAGAAGATACCCACAGGCACGAAAGGCAATTACCTCAACCTGCTCTCCTGCATGGCTGGTCACCTTCTTGCGAACGAAAGTGCTACCATGCATGCTCGTATAGTAAAAAATCTGATCACATGATCACATGGTTTACTATGCCAACAAGCATGGAAGCGCTTTCATTCACAAAAAGGCAACCAGCCTGGAGGTGGGCAGGTTGAGTCAGATACTTTTCCATGCCTGGAGGCTTCCATACAGTAAGAAAATGCTGGTGTTGATGAGGTTAGAAACTGGGTGCTGCTGCTGGGGTGGAAGGGTGGGCTATTATTTAGCTCATTACAAGAGACAGTGTTCAGCCATAGAGGTAGGTGGGTTGCGCCAGTCACCTATTGTGGCAGGGTTGAATAAACTGTAGGTTTTGGTGATAGGAAGAGAGGGCTAGGGGACTGAGGTTGTAATCTTTAGATAGTTTTGCTCTGGAAGAGGGTGGGGGCCTCTTTTATCTGTTTTCCCTCACTGGAACATGAACAACGAATATTGAACGCTGAACATTTTGGGACTCAAATGCAAATACTCAGCCAAATATTCCAAATAAGCTATTCACCCACCTGTACTACTGTGAACACACATACACACACACACACACACACACACACACACACACACACACACACACTGCCTTCCATGGCTGGTACTGAAAACAGTACTCCCCCCACCCTCACAGTTACAATACTATTGGCTAGTTACAAAGCATTGCAGAATGTGCATCCTGTACACATACATGCACACCGTACCATCTGTGGCAACAAGTATAGGTAATATGTTGATGATCTCTTACCTGTGTACTGGGGGGGGGGGAGAGATGTAGGAGTCTTGTAGAGCCAGCATCCATCAGACCTGTAAAATAAAATATGGAAAATTGGTCACAAAGGATGCTTAGTACTTAGGGAGTAAACAGGAAGAATAAAATCAGTTAGATGTAAAGTAATACTTATCTGATGGGGAAGGAATTAACATCCTTTCAGACCAATTAAAATGAATAAGAAAAATAGGTAAATATGGAGAAAATACAGTACCGAGAGGTGAGCAGGGGTAGAGACTGGAGTAATATGAATGCGTATATGAGAGCATAGGAGTAAAGATAAAAGCAACTTTAGATAAGTTACAGACAGGACAAAGTAGGAAGACAGAAATACAGAGAATGAAAATAATAAATGAAGAGTTGGGAAAGGAAAGAAAAAACGTGGTGCTTTTGGGGGATGGGGTGCAACAAAAACACCACCAGTACTGGAATTGCATTTCATGAGCGCTTTGGGAGCTAGGGGACCTATACGGGTGCTATCTCTAAATGTAACCCCCTGCCTTCCCATTATACATCCTGCAGCAGTGCATGTGCTACCAGGGATCATTTCAGAGCTACAGTAAGTAAACTGAGCCCTGGCACCGCCCCCCTCACCTATGGTTTATGTCTCAAGTGCCATGGTAGAGAGGGAACTGTATGGCCATCACGAATACTGTTGTGGATGGGAATACCACCAGAGCTGTGTTCCTAAAAAGTAAGGGTGTTAAACTATAAAGAGGAGAGGCAGAGTGTGGCTCCACGCCCCTTCCCCTGTAGCATTGGAAGGCAGCGGATGCTGCCAGATAAAGCCGCAGTGCATTCAACTAGCTATCTAATGATATATGCAGTGCACCAACAGCAATGGAGCCTCTTCACACTGTAGATATCCAAGGGAGGACTGGGACTAGGGACTGAGTTATTTATTTCTTTAATAACTATGAAAAATAAATGTATAACACATAAAGAAAATGCTGCTCAGAACTTATATTAACAACCTCCAAACAAAACTCCCAGTGCCACAGTTATATTTTGGGGAAGGGAACAGGGTGATTTGTGCTGAGGGATTGGAGGGGTGTGGGTGGTACAGTGCACAGTGGGCAGTTGCAGGAGGGTTTACTTATACTCTAAATCTGCTTGCCTGCATGCTTTGGAAGACAGGGCTGGGGCAGTACAGCACACAGTGGGCAGCTGTTGGAGTGTTTCTTTAGGAAGGAATGTGGAGTCCCTTTATGAAAACATAGTAGTTGATCAGGGGCACCAGGGAGGGGTGGACTGGTGATGGATGGAGAGAATCCATTTTTTTTGTTTAATTAGAGAAAAAATGTAGTCCTCACTGGGAATCTTCTAGATCTTATCCACAAAAATCAGTTGCTGCTACACAGAACTGAGCCAGGTTATTTAAAAATTTTCTGGCAGCACATTTGTAAATAGTCACAAATGTCCCTGAGAGTCCCCATACAATAAGATTGCACATTGTGGCCCCGTGGCAGTCTAAAAAAAACAAAGTCTTGCCAGTGATGCTGTAAAATTAAGGAGCATTTACCATCAGCAACAATAAAGTTCAGAGAGCCAGCATATGCCTTGACTAATGATTCTTCCCTCATGGCTGTTTTCACTGTTTTTCATCCTCCTCCTCCTCCTCTGCTCCTTTCTTGACAAAGGCATCTGAGTACCTCTAACTACTCTAAGTCTGCTCCCCTCCCCGTATCTCCTCCTACCCTTCCCACCTTGACCATTCCTCCAATGTTTTGTTTTTTTCCTGTGATGTACTGTATTATACTGGCTTATTGAAACCTTTATAATTTGCTGACCATTCTATGTAACATGTCTTGTTTGTTTGTACATTGATAACGTGGAACCTTTGTAAAAGAGCCATTGGCTCAAAGGTAATAATTCCTAGAACAATAAACTAAACTAAATATTAACCAAAAAGTCTTACAACTGGTAGCAATAGTATTCAAAACTTGTCGCAGCACATTGAGTTACTTACTGCAGACGGATTTTTCAACACATCTGGCTTCTTGCTGCTCCCAAGGAAATCGACTTGTTTTGCCCTGAGAAACAGTTTAATATGAAGTCATTACCGGCTATGCACTATATGGCAATGCAGCACACCTGTTTCTTCAGTTTAGGGTTGGGCTTTGAAGAGTGAAGATGTGTCAGCAGTCCAACCCTCGATGGGTGAGTAAGGGCTGCGGGGGGAGGTGCTCAGGGGGAGGGAGGGTCTGGTGGCCCAAAAGACATCGATGGATAGTTTTCTTGTCACAGTTTTAAAATAAATTAAAAAAAGGATGCTGATGCCGATTGTGAACCGGGTGATGTGTGAAGGGCTGAGGGGGTGCTCAGGGGGAGGGTTTGGTAGCGCAAGAGACATCGATGGAAAGTTTTCTTGTTACAGTTTTAAAATAAATAATAAAAAAGGAGGCCGATCATGAACTGGGTGATTTGTGAAGGGCTGTGGGGTTTAAGGTCAGGCTTTGAAGAGTGAAGACGTGTCAGTGGTCCAACCCCTGATGGAGGAGTAAGGGCTGCGGGAGGGGGATGCTCAGAGGGAGGGTCTGGTGGGCCAAAAGACATTGATGGACAGTTTTCTTGTCACAGTTTTAAAATAAATAATAAAAAAGGAGGCTAATCATGAACTGGGTGATTTGTGAAGGACTGTGGGGGTGCTCAGAGGGAGGGTCTTGTGGTGCAAAAGACATTGATGGACAGTTTTCTTGTTACAGTTTAACAATAAAAAACGATGCCGATCGTGAACCGGGTGATTGGTGCTAAGGGATTGCAGGGGTGGGGGGGTGGCACAGTGCACAGTGGGTTGCAGGAGGGTTTACTTACACTCTGCTTACCTGCATGAATTGGGAAGATGGGGCTGGAGTGGTACAGTGCACAGTGGGCGGTTGTGGGAGGGTTTTGGAGAGAATATGAGTTTTTTTTAATTAGGGACATTGAAATAGCCAGCAATGGAGTGAAAACAGGAAACGCTCATCTGGAGGAGTGTCATTGGTGCCGCTGCATGAGGAGTTTGTCTCTGATTGCAGCGGCACTTTTCTTAGAAGTTTTGTCCACTTTACATAATGTTGGTGTCGGTGCATGTCAGTAATAGCATGCTGCCTTATTGTGGAATGTCGGACGCACCTACTAATGCATGCCCTGCATTCACCCACGCTGACGCAACTCCAAAATCTGCCACTACCGCAAGATGTTGACTTACAAAGGCAGGTGCGGCAAGCCAACATAAAAATGACAAAGTACAGACACATGGCTCATCTTCAGGGCCGTGTGAACAGCTCTGTTTCTCCTGCCTGTGCACTAGCAGCAATGGGAATTCCCAGCAAGTCTAGCTCATGCTGATGCCTATCCACAGAGGGAGGCACATTTTCATGTTCAGGACACATTAAGCAAGCTGAGGGACTTCAATAACATCAAGAAGAGCTCACCATAAATGTGTGCAGCAGATATATAACTGTACACTTACACCCTGCAAAAAATACCTTAAACCACTGTATGTCAGAATCCCTACACATGCTACAGTCCAGAGGAGGGCAACCAAGATGATCCAGGGCCAGTAAAGCAACACCTATGAGGAGAAGCTCAGGAGGCTTACCATGTACTCACTAAAGGGAAAAAGGGGGGGGGGTATGACTGAAATCTTCAAGTCCCTTAAAGGTATAAACAGGGTGAGCACTAAGGATATGTTCAGCCTTACTGTAAACAAGACCACTGGGGCTAACAGCCTAAAGCTGGGAAGTGGGGAAGGTTCAGAAGGGAGATGAAGAGACACTTTTTCACTGAGAGGGTGGTGGCTAAGTGGAATTAGCTGCAGGAGAAGGTGGTATCCTCAATTCTTGATGGACAGCTTCAAGAGAGGTTGGGGCAGGGTGAAGGGGAAAGTTGCAGGTACAGGGGGAGAGAGGAGGAAGAGGTATTTGACAGGGGCCAATGAAGATATGGGGCAAGTGGGCAGTTCCCCCTGTAAATGCAGTAGGAACTGTACATTCAAGCAGACTAGATAGACTGTAAGGCCTTTATCTTCTGGAACATTTGTATACTCATATGTATGTTCTTATACAGTACCACAGCCTGTATGCCAGAGGCACAATATGTTGTGCAGCCCACAAAAACCACCACACAATGGCCACAGGTGGTCTCCACGGGTACATGTACCACCACCCCTGCACTGCCATATAGCAATGGGAACAGGACCCCTCCACTCAACTGTTTGGCCACAGAGGACCTGCACACGTGTTGTTCTCCATATGTATTACACTGAGGTGCACCAGCTTGAATGGGAGAGGCTGGAGGCACAGAAAAGGAACACAGAAGCACTGCTGGGCCTGACAAATGAGTTTCATGGCATGCAGCAGGGCTTTGACAGATTGGGTGACCTCTTTGAGGGGCTAGCGGAACACATGCTATCCAGAGGCAGCACAGGCAGCTAGACATCTCTGAAGCCATGATGGGATGTGATGTCCCAGCCATCTTCAGTATGCCACACAGTGTCCGATGCAGAGCTGCAGTCAACCATCAGCCCCTTGGAAGCCGGGTCACAGGGAACCAACACTGCTCACCTGTCAGTCATTAGCCCCCTAGATACAGAAGCAGTGGACACCGACACATTCACAGAGGAACCCACAAGCAGTGGCACACAGTTGGGCCAGGGGGACACGCGGCCCCTACAAGGGCCAGTCACACAGGCCGACCACTGTCCATGTGGTGGTGGCAAGGCACCAGCATCAACATGGTGGCTTGGCACATGCTGCTCCACTTAGAAATTTGTATGTGCCATGTTCCTGGACCTTAGCAAGGCCTTCGACACTGTTGACCGCTGCCTGCTTCTTTCCACCCTAAAAGTGATAGGTCTGGACCCGATCTCTCTGTGCTGGTTCAATAATTACCTTACAGATAGGCTTCGGCAGGTCAAGGCCGAAGGGGAGCGTTCTCCACTCAAACCACTAGAAAGAGGTGTTCCACAGGGATCCATCCTGGGGTCTCTATTGTTTGCCATTTATATAAACAATATTGATGTAGGCATCAAGGAGGCCAATATTCACCTTTTCGCTGATGATACGGTGTTGTACCTAAGCGTCCCAACTACGGAAGCCACCTGTGGAGATTTACAAACAGAATCCAACTCATTGCAGAATCAGCTCCTGAATAAAAAACTCTTACTCAATGCCAAAAAAACAAAAGCTATGCTGTTCTCTCTGGCTACTCATTCGGTGAACCCTGCTATCTCTGGCTCCTTACCTCCCATAAACACTTTACTAGGAGAGAGGTTGGAATTTGTTATGAAATTCAAGTACCTAGGGGTCTGGCTAGACCACAGACTCTCCTTCGTGGAGCATGTTGAGGATCTATTGAGAAAGTTGAGGCAGAGGCTTGGTCTCTTCTTTAGAATAAACCACCTCCTGACCAAAGATGCCAAGATGCAGTTAGTTCAATCCACGTTTCTATCCCTAATTGATTATGCCAATTTCATTTATGGTCAGTGTAATGCCTCCTGTCCTACTAAACTGGACACCTTATACCACAGAGCCTTGAGATTCATAACTGGCCTACCTATCACCACCCACCATTGCTCCTTATATGCAGCTGTGGGGTGGACCTCCCTTCAGTACAGAAGGAATAGAAATGCAGCTCTCTGTACTTACAGAGCTATTACCAACAAATTACCCCAGCACATTTCTGACTGTTTGCCGTTATACGTGGTAGGCAACTATGCACTGAGAAGCTATTCTCTGCTTCTACTGAAGGTACCTAGGGCCAATACATGCATTGGAAGAAGGGCCATAGGCTTTGTGTTGCCCTCACTCTGGAACAAACTACAGAAATCTATGAAACTGAGTCTCCCTGTTAGTCTTACCACCTTCAAGACCTTGTATGCCAAGGCTGTTAAGGAGCTATGCAACTGTTTCCAGCACGCTTAGCGTGCTAGGGTGCCTACTGTTTACCTGCCCACTACATCTCCACCTAACCTGGACTATTGATTGTTTCCACCTATAACCCCCTTTTTTTCTGCTAATCCACTACCTTTCTTACCCTCAGATTCCTAACATACTGTATATGTCCCCAGCCCATCTACCGTAGCACTCCTCCTAGAACAGTTGCAGTCCTGTACCCTTCCCCTCCATATCTGCATCTGCTCCATAAGTTTGTATATGTCCTGACCAATGATGATGCCATGCTGTTTGAAAATGTTTTAATATGCTGGCTGTTTCAGAATGTTTTAATTCTTCTTCTCATACCATTTTCCCTAACCTCGTTAACCCTATACCTGAAATACTTGTTATTGCTCTGTGTATTTTTTTTTCAATTTCTGTATAATTATATCTATTTATTATCTGTACATAAAAGTGTTATTCTTGACCTTGTGTAACACAGGTCCACCTTGGAAATGAGCCTGCTCAATAGTGTTCACCTGGATAAATAAAGACTTGATTGATTGGTGAATCACTTCATACTCTGTACCCGATGTATATGGACATTTCATCCATTGTTATGATTCACTCTTTGTACTGGAAAACTAATAAAATTTGAATTGAAAAAAAAAAAAACTTGATTGATTGAACTGGCTTGACAGCAGGACAAAGTAAAGTGAGCACCATGCACCACATGCACAGCACCGTTGCACCATGCACATAGCACCATTGCACCATGCACACACACCGCTGCACTATGCACACACACCATTGCACCATGCACACACACCATTGCACCATGTACACAGCACTGTTGCACCATGCACACAGCACCATGCACACACACCGTTGCACTATGCGCACACACCACTGTACCATGCACACAGCACTGTTGCACCATGCACACTACACTGCTGTACACAAGCACCGACATGTTCCTATGGCACACAACCCCACCATATTGCCCTCCACAGTCCTCCCCTCAACAGAGGCCATGACTGCACACCTATGACCCTTCCCAGGGTGGGGGGACTCAGGGCCAGTTTTTATCACAGTGACCCCTCCACCCACCCATTCCCACCTCCCAACACAGGCTGCCACCACACACCTATGAACCCCCTCCCCGGGTGGGGACAAGCACGGCCAGTTCACATTACAATGCCCCACCCAGTCACCTCCTCCACGACACAGCCTGGCACTGCTGTCCCTGTATGCCCCACAACCCTACGCCACCCCCCTCTGGGGTCTATGTCAATTCACTCCCATCATTTCACTCCATGACAATTAACTCCGGTGACAATACACTCCTGTCAAATTCACTCCCTAAACATTGTCACTCATAAGAAACACTGTAACTGCACCTTACCACCTAAAGAGGTGCAACGGTAACAATGTTACTGTCCAGCCCACCTTAAGTGCATTACTAAGTGAAATACTGGAAATACAGGTGCAACAGCCCCAATCAACTGTAATTGAGGTGTAGCCCAATTAGGCATGATTCAGTGAGCCTCTGCCACACTGTTTGAACCTTTGTGTCGCATCATGGCTCACTTCATTCTCTCTGTGAAGCAGAAAAGAAAGTTGGTGTATGAGCAGAATTTTATATACACTCACCACAAAAGGGATGCTGATGGCAAAGCAATATGGCAATGCATGTATGCAGTTAAGAAAGAAAAAACCTGTAATGCCAGGGTGCACACTATTAGCTATGATGAGGCTGTCATAATAACCTGTTTTAGCCAACATACTCATGCTCCTGATCCTGCAGCTGTTGAAAGGAGTGAAGCTATGCAGAGAGCTAAGCAGAGGGCAGCTGAAACTCAGGATACAATGGCACAGGTACTGCTATATGCAAAAGAAAATGTATCTCTGGCAGCTCAGGGAACAATGGTTGATAAAAATGTGAAGTGTACCATCCAGAGAGTTAGAGTTCATGGTGTACCACCAAGCTCCAAGGATCTTACTGAGCTTGTGATTCCTCAGGACTACCAAACATATGTGCCAAGCTGCGATGGACCAGCAGTTCATTTTCTGTTTTATGATAGTGGCCCCAGTAAAGACAGAATTCTCATTTTCTGCACTGAGGATAACAACATTTTAAAAAAAGTCAAAACACCGGTATGCTGATGGACCATTTAGTGGTCATTATGACAGATTTCAAGAGAACTACAGTGCTTGCTTTTAAAACCATTTTCCACAATGTTCGCCAGGTGGGTGTTTTTTTCACTTCACCCAGTGTATTTATAAGAAGATACAAAGTGAAGGTCTTGCAACACGCTATTGTCAAGATGCTGAATTTGCATTGAAATGCAAATAGATTCTAGCACTGATGTTCTATTCCCCAGACCAGGTAGTCAACCATTTTGAGGAGATCACAGATGAAACACTTGGTGTCCTCCCTCCAGAACTGGAGGCAATAATTTACTATTTTGAGAATAACTGGCATTCTGTCCCCCAGACCAGGTAGTCAGCCATTTTGAGGAGATTGCAGATGAAACACCTGGTGTCCTCCCTCCAGAACTGGAGCCAATAATTGACTATTTTGAGGATAATTGGACCAGGAGGAGGAACAGAAGGGTCACTGGTAGACGCAATTCTCAGTTTCCCCTAGAATTATGGAACCACAGCGAAACTGTTAGAGAAAAGCGGTCAAAACCAAAAAATGCTGTGGAAACATTCCACAGAGGAATGCAAAGCGTTCTCTACATGGTCCACCCAACCATCTAGAAATTTATAGATGGGATACGCAATATACAACGCAAGCGCGACTCTGAAATTGAACTACTAATAGCTGGTAATGCCCCAAATTGTCCCAAATGGGTGTATAGAGACAATGCACAAGACTTGAATACATCGTGGAAAAATGCACAGACTGCACCACCGAGGCGTTTCTACCAGGTGTAGCACACAGTTTTGATTATTGATCTTGTTCCCCTGTATTTACAGTTCAATAAACTCTGTGACAAGTTTTTAACATACACGTCTCCACACCCTCTACTATTTACATCTCGTTGTGTGGTGAAATGCCTCTAACTTAGTCTGGTTTTTCAACTCGGCCCAGACTCTTTTTCCACTTATACCCTCTGGTAGTCACACACACTGGACTTTGCTACTCCATTCTTCTCTTTTCTATCTCTCAATCCTTACTGAGTACCCCTTCCTCTAACACTCCATCTCCCCTGCTCCTCCCCTCCAGGCCTCACCTTGCTGCCTCTTCTTACTCACCACAACATATTGCACTTCTCAACACACTCTCTTTCCTTCCCTGGTCCCTCATCCTCCCCCATTTTTTATTTCACCCCCCTCCCTCTTAGCTCTATACTTCCTCAACAAAGCCTTCCTTTCTGCCTGCTTTACCCATGTTCATTAGTGTATTATCTAACTCAAGAATATTACATTGTATTCATTACTGTTCCTTTAATGGACCTTTGAATTTTTGTCTCACAATTGTATCAAATACTATGCACTGTCCTGCTTTCTGTGACATGGAACCTTTGAAAAAGAACATTTTGCTAAAAGGTTATTGCCAAAGAAATAAAGAAATAAAATAAAACAGTAATTGCTGAAATAAAGACTGACTGTTTTTAAATGGGGTATGACAGTCCCGGTGGTAGATGGCAAGAAGCCGAAATGATGGATTAAAGTTTTACTACTGCACAGAATTCAACATTTACTGGAATATGAAGAGGGCGGATGAGGGAGAAAAAAATCTGCTTCATTCAGATGTCTCAGGTAAGCCTGGAGCAGTGGTTGCTAGGGGTTGCTAGGGTGCAGAGCAGGGAATGCTGGGATTGTTGCCAGGAGAATGAGTAGAATGTGTAGATGCAAGAGGATTTGCAGAGCTGCTTTTACTATTTGATTTTTGCTGAGGAGGCCACCAAACCCCTCTCACAAATACTGGTAAGAACTTTTAGAAATGGAGGATGTAGGCATCGAGCTGTGGTTGCTAGGGTTGCCAGGGTGTAATGCAGAGAATGCCCTTTGGGTTATTACAGGAGCTGTTTTCCTTGTTTTCTACACTCCGTGCCTCACTCATAAGCTTTCCCTCAGTGAACAGATGAAGGGAAAAATTGATGGGGTCATGTTGTCGTGGTAAAGATTGTCGGATGGGTGGATTGTCGCAGGAGTTAATTTTTTGGGTGCCGAAAGTCATGGCAAGAAAAGCCGGGAGTGAATTGTCATGCTCCCAATCCCCTGGGGTGTGGCACTCAGGTCCCACAGTCAGCATTATGTCCCGCAGACCCAGCCCCCCTCTACGTCAGAATGAACCCTGTACAAATACATCACATGCTGCACGTCCACTCAGTGCATTGGTGGCATGGCCCGGTTATCCATCACCCCCTCCACACCTGGAGAGACATCTCTCTGTCTGTCCAATGACATGAGTACACAGCAGAGCACATCAATGTTGTGTAGCATGGCACATGCTGTGAACACTTTGCATGCCTTCCCAGGTGCCAGCAACATTTTACTACCGGTCCGATCCAGGCACTGGAACCTTATCTTTAGTAGTCTTATGGTCCTCTGGATGATGGCAGTGTCCACTTGGGGCTTTGTTGTACACCCCTTCTGCAGCACCAGGTGGCTCCAGGAATGTGTCATCATGTAGGCCATAGGGGGTATCTGCCATCACCTATGCAGGGAAAACAGAAAACACACTATAAAGAAGTGTGGCAGGGCTGTGCCATGGGTAGCACAGATGCTGTGGGTGTATACTCACCTATCAGCCATCCCTCCACCCAGCATGCAGTGAGTAGGGCACACAGAAGAGAACTGTCAGATATGTATGTGTCGTTGCATAAGCTTGGGTACTGTGCACAAACATGTATGAAGACACCAGCCATGTCACACACTACCTGACAGATGATACTGTGGAACCCCTACTTGTTCCTGTATGCCTCCTCTGCCTTAGACAGTGCCATGATCCCAATATGGGTAAAATCCATCGCACTAAGCACATTCAGCATGCCATGCATGGCATAGAATGCCTGTTTAGTGGCTCACATGATTGAGGCTGATGTGGGCAATCTGATATGTTTATGCACATGAGCCTGCAGGGCAGTCATCACCTGCACCAATGCCCTGGACACGGAGCACTGGCTGATGCCCGAGACATCCCGTGTCATTTTCTGGAATTACCCTGTGGAAAAATAAGAGAGTGCACAGAGCACCCTTGTTTCCACTGTTATTGCCCTGGAATGATGGGCCAATGATTCCACTGTGATTTGGATTATGTTGCATAGCTGTTCAATTGTACTCCAGTCATACCTGAATCTCTCAATGCAGTGGGTGTCCCATATTGTACTGACGTCCAGTTGCAACCTGAATACCTATGGCCATAGACTTGGCTGCTGCTGCTGCTCATGCTCAGCCTCTGCCTCCAATAGCAGAACATTCAACAGCATTTCAGGACAAATCCCGTCTCTCACCAGAGGGCTACCTGTTGGCAGGTAAGCTGCCATCATTGCAGCTATCAATGGTGCACATGGTACATGTGCACCTTTAAGTGGGTGTGGATAATCCATGTGTGCGCTTTGTCGCAACCTGCACAAGCATCACCGGACCACACTTGTATATCTCAGTCTGGATGATAGCAGTTGCACCTGTCTCCCATTATGTATCTGCACCATAGGTTGGCGGGATGGGGGCATAGCTCCACAAACTATGGAGAGTGGCAGAGGCCTCCTACCTTGATGACCCCAATGTGGGTACCTTCTGGGAATAGGAAATTCCTGACCCAGTAGGTATGCAGCCTGTACTGTGTGCATGCTGTGCAATTCTGGCGCAGTGTGTTCCTTGGTACCAACCATTGTTACTCCTGTTTGTTCACCACAGGACCACATGGGATGACTAAAGAGCTGGTGCTCACATGGAAGGAGCAATTGAAACATGTAGACTCTTTCACCTTGTTAATGCCCTCAAGATATTTGAATGTTTTGATCATATCACCTCTCTCCCTCCTTTGCTCTAGGGTATACATATTGAGATCCGTTAATCTGTCCTCATATGTTTTCTGATGCAGTCCTGCACCATTTTGGTTGCCCTTCTCTGGGATGCCTCCATTTTGTTAATTTATTTTAGTTTTTGTTGTCCGGGTAAGTGTACTAGACATATCCTGCCTATTTTCTGGCACGACCTGTGGGAGGGGGATACAGATGAATGCCTACTGACCTTAAATCAGATTAAGCTGTTGGTGGTATTTTTAGTGAATGAGGGAAATTTGACCAGGACACCAGGGAAATTCCCCTACTCTGACGGAGTCCAAGATGGTGGAACCTCCTCTGCCTGCTCGGGAGGTGGCTGGAGAGACAGGAGACTTGGTCTCGACTCCTGTCTCTGGCTGTTTAGAGACCACAATGGTTGAGCTGGAGTCTGTGAAAGAGTCTATGCTACTGAACGCTCCCCTTCAGAAAGAACCTGTTGCTGAGTCGTTGTCTCTTATGGATTTCTCGACTATGGATTGCTCTACCTCCTCAGAAGTTCCTGTATTGGATGCAACGTGTCTCACTGAGGCTGCTGTGAATAAGTGTGTGTGCGAGATACTGGGAAGCGCCTGTCAGACGCTACATGTTGTTCTTCTATGACGAAACCTGCCTTGCAAACTAAATTACTGGCTGTTTTTCCTAACGCTACTGACACTACCTGCTCTTCTGCTCAAGGTGCCAAGGATCCATTTGAATTACTTACGGCCAGGGCCAGTTTTAGGACTTTGGGTGCCTCCAGCAAACTCGATGACTGGGGCCCCACAGACGGGGCCCCTCATGCACGCGCCTCCCCCCAGACAGGGCCCCTCACGCACACGCGCACCCTCCAGACAGGCTCCCCCCCGACACACAGACTAGTAACCTAAAGGCAAGCAATATTAATTTAGAAATACATTTATATTTATACTATACTTGCAAAAAGTGTTCCTTCAGCTGTCACTAATTTTTGTAGCTCTGCAGCTCTCTCTCTATGCAGTCTCCTCTCGACTCCCACTAATAAAATGCAGGGATACTACTATATATGTTACTCTAACTGACAATAATTTGGACTGAAATAAGTGTTCAGAATAGAGACTCTGATAACAGATACACAAGATGACACAGTTGCTCAGTTATTGACTGTCATCATGTGTATGTTGCTGTCAGAGTCGGAGAGTGAGACTAAAGGCTATTCAAGCCATTTATTTTTCAGTTCAAATTATGGTCCATTCCAGTCCAGACCATCTCATCTCCTAGCCAATCTCTTATATAAGTAGACTACTGACAGTATATTTACATGTACATACCTAAAAAAAGGAAGCATGGCAAGGTATTTGTCTATCTCTGGGTGGGTGTGTAATCCTCCTCCTCCTTTGGGTCTCTCCTCAACACCATGCACCAGTGGTTTTCTATGGCTGGTTTGGAGAATTTGCAGGTGGCTGGCAGGCTGCTTGCTGCAGTGCTGCCTGAGCTTTAAAAAAATGTACAGCCTTGTTCTCAGCAAGCAGCACTAGCAGTAGCAGGCTAGCAGCAGGTTGGCAACAGCATGGCAGCAGTCAGACCTGGAACCAGGAGGTCTGGCTGGCTTCTCTCTCTCCCTCTCAGTCTCTCTTTCTCCCCTCCAGCAGCTTCAACAGTAAATTTCTCTCCTGCACTCTGGAACTGGTCCTCTGCTGAATGGTTCCAAGAGCGCAGGAGGAATCACTTTTATGCTGCCACTACTGACCTGAGGGGGAACAAAAATTGTCAGGTCCAGTGGGAGGAGGTGCGATTTTAGCCAAGGACTGTATGGAGCCCTGTGATTGGCTCACGTCGTGTCAGCATGTGCAGCACAATAGAGGGAACATGGAGAAACAGAAAATTAAGTTCCGGACGGGCGAATGGCATAGGCTACAGACAGGAGGCCAGCATGGAATTTTGTTTTGGTGTTTGGGATCCGGGAAATCGGCGACAGTGACGGCAGGTGGTGGGCAAGTAGGGAGGGTGCTGGGGCCCCGTCTTTGATCCCGACCACATTAAGGTATGATTTTGTATGAGTGTTGATCCTTAAGTTGGCGTTCATGGCGTGGCCATGAGGTAGCAGGACAGGCGTGGTCTGGGGAAATTGGGCAGGCGGGCTGTTTTGCTACTGTTACACATTTGCTGGCTTGGTGCAGCTATAAAATGGAAACAGGGGAATCTGAATGCTGTGCAGGGAAACATTTGGCTCTTTGGCTGTTTATTCCCTGAGTACTGTATCTCCGGACTTGTCTTGCAACTCGCTATGTGTTAGTGCTATTTGGGGGCCTCCTGCAGTCGTGGGATACATTTGGGGGCCTCCAGCGGCCGCAGGGTTGGCGGGTGCCTAACACTGGCCCTGCTTACGGCTGCCCAGTCGGATCTGGTGTCCGCACCATCCTCGCCTGTAACTGCTGGAGCTCCATCTTCCCTATCACTACCGACAGCAATTCGTACCGCTTTACAGATTGGTTTATCAGAGCCTCCCCCAGCACAGCAATCCCTTTTGCTACAGCCTTTACAAAAAGAAGATCCCCCGATGGAGCCTACCTGGACTGTGGAAGCGGCATTGCGTGGTGCTGGTTGGATACAGGAACCCGGACTGAGGCAGTGGGTTTCCAGTCCATCCCTGATTCGGTCCCCCCATTCTGAGGACTTCCTGGATGCACAACAAGGTCGATCTGACACTTGGGACTCTGCAGACCCCTTGAGCTTACCATCGGATTTGGCTTTCACCCAGAATCCCGTCTTAGCCCTCCTGCAAGAATCTGGGCCATGGGCCCCTTCTCTTCCTGGTGTTTCAGCTATGTCGGTCTTGGATTCTGTTGTTGTGGGTAAGTCGCCCCCTAAGCAGGTGGGACACACTCGCTCTTTTTCATCTCTGTTCCACTCACAGGTCCTAGCTGCTAAA
The DNA here is from genome assembly GCA_016271365.2 of Neoceratodus forsteri. Taxonomy (NCBI): domain Eukaryota; kingdom Metazoa; phylum Chordata; order Ceratodontiformes; family Ceratodontidae; genus Neoceratodus; species Neoceratodus forsteri. The sequence continues at coordinate 194,047,015 of CM028138.1, read as the reverse complement.
AGGCATAACGCTGTCCGACTAATTTATAAGGGGGGACTACCTGACCCTCCGGACCGTGTGTTCGTGGCCCGGACCCTGTTGAAGGATTCATTGAAGTTTTTTTCTCACGAGATATATGCCCTCATTCATGTCTCTGGAGAATCCACGTTTGATGTGAGTTTCCAGACGTCTCGTGGGTTGGATCGTTTTTGGACCAGGTATCATGCGTTAAAAGTACTGCCTTATGGACTTCCTTTCAGGCTATACCCTCTCGAAACCTGCCTTTAAGACCATCACGGTGATGTTCCGTAATGAGGCGTGGATGTGTCTGATATTGTTTATTGGCTGGGACAACGTTGTAAGGTACAGGGCCAACCTGAGGCCATCCTGGATATGGAAAATATCTGGACAGGAGGCTGGAAGTTTAAGGTCTCTGTTACGACCATGACTCTGGCCCAATTCACTTACCTAACTCCTTTTTTCTAGGTCGTGACAGAGGGATACTATTCTATCCGGGACAGCTAAAGGCCTGTTACAGGTGTGGAGATCCCTCGCACCTGAGTAATGTTTGTGACAAGTTGAGATGTAATAATTGTGGGGTGTTAGGATATGTGGGAATACATTGCCAGAATAGTAGCAAATGTAATCTGTGTGAAGAGCTTGGTCATACGTTCCAAACATGTCCCTGGTCTGTTCACACCCAGGCAAATCATGATGGAGGAGTTGACCAACGATTTGTGATTACGCAGGCATAGAAAGCACGGCTCCGTAACACTACTGTTGTTTCATCTAAAGCCGAGATAACCCCTGCTCTGGCTGTTCATGCCCCCATGTCTCCCCTGGTTACCACCCCTTTAACAGAACCTGCTGTTGAACCCCTACTAGGTGTTGAACCCCCTGCACCCCCACATGCTGTACCTATGGTGTCACACTTGGGCCACATTCCTGGCCCCAGTGCTATGCCACCTCCCAGTGAACCGGTTACTACTGTGCAATGACGGTCTATGAGGACTGGTCCACTTTCTAAACCGCCTGTAGTACCCCAAACCATTGCCCTGTCTAACACTTATGAGATTCTCCAGTTGACTTCCGAAGACACAGGTGGTGAGTCTGACTCTTCCTCTATTGTGTCCCCCCTCCCTGATAGCATTACTGACCCGGACCTCAAACTGGGTACAGGTCTTTCACAAAAATGCAAGGCCAAGGTTAGGCTTAAAGGGAAGAATGTAGCTGGAAAGAGGAAATCTTGAGGTTAATTTACACTGTTTAATTGGTGACATGGCGCCCTTTGTCTGCCACACTATTAATGTTAATAGCTTGAAAAGAGCAGAGAAGCGTAGAATAGTGTTTTCTTTCCTACAATTTTTACCATTAGGTATTTTTTTATTGCAGGATACCAGGCTCCACACAATGCAGGAAATCAGACTAGCGAAACATGACTGGCTTTTGGGGCCTTCATTTTGGTCCATAAGCCAAGATCCCTGTTCGGGTCTGGGTATATTAGTGAATGTTCCGGATTTTCGTTTACTAAAATTGTATGATTTGGCTCCTGGTAGGGCCTTAGTCCTAGGTTTTGTTTTGGGTTCCTGCCTGTACCGGGTTGTAAATATTTACGCCCCCCCAAGTTAAGACGGCTCGCATAGCCTTGCTTTCTTTGATTCGCCCTTATTTGCATACTTCTTTTAAAGTAGTGTTTTCTGGTGATTTTAATTGTGGCCTTAGCCTCCTTGACAAAAGTTCATTTGCCACCACAAAAAAAATCTTTTGTGATTTACATGAATTGGGTAACCTGATATGTACTGCATATCTGACTGATGCTTATCTTTCCTTCACAAAGTTACATACTCCCACCTTTCAAAAGGTAAATTGGTGACTCATTGATTTTGTTTTTATCCAGACATTACCGATTGCTCTGTTTGTACAGGCAGTGGCCTTTTCAGATCACAAGGTGTTGTCGATTAGTATAGGTCCGCTACCCCTTTTAACAAAGGGCCGGACTATGGAAATTCAACACATCTTTGTTGCAAGATATGAAGTTTCAGAATTTTCTCCTGTCTTTTATTTCGCTCAGAATCTGTGTTTATTCTTTATGATGATCCCATAAGTTGGTGGATGGATACGAAACATGCTTTAATCATTCATTTAAAAACTTATAGTCCACAAAAGAGCAGGAAGGACTATTTGGACTATCTACAGAAAAGAGCTCATCTACAGTCCTTGCTTTCCATAGCATACGTGACGGGACAGAATTTGTCCCCTCAGATTCAATCGACACGGAAAGACATGTTGCGTTTTCAGTCCAGACAATCACAACAATTGTACCACCAACACAAATTTCATATGACTGGACCGAGGGATGTGGTGTGTCCTTTTGAGTCTAACTCTCGACAAGTCTCACAAAAGACTGTGTTGTGTCTGCCAGTTCTGACGGTTCGCTATGTGAGATACACGTCCTGAAATTCTGCAGATTGTAACTGATTACACAACTTTCATTTTCTCCCCTATGTAGAGCTAGAAGACCCAACACCCTGTATAGGGATTCCTGATATCCCACTCCTACGCAGAGAGGTGGATATGGCTGTGCTGTTTTGACAGAGACAGAGCTGTCCTCGGTGATTTCTTCATTGCCCTTGGTAAAACTCCTGGCCCAGATGGTCTCGAGTGCTTTGTACAAAGTACTGAATGACCATTTACTCACTGAACTGACCACTGTATTTAATGCCCTACTTTGTAGTGAGACTATACCTTTAGAATTTACTAAAGGTACTTTAATTTATATTTACAAACAAAAAGGCGACATTCACCTTTTGGAGAATTGGCGCCCTCTCTGCATGCTCAATACTGATTTTAAATTATTAATGAAAATCATTGCAGGACATTTAACAAGAATTACGGAAGCGGTTCTGCACCCGGCCCAATCCTGCTCAATACCCACGAGACGAATCTCAGACCACCTGATTCTCCTTCGGGAATTGTTTTCCCATGGAATTGCAGGCAAGGCTTCTGGTATTATTGTTTCAGTGGATCAGAGGGCGGCATTTGACTCAGTTGACCATAATTTTTTGTGGAACGCATTGCGTTTTCTGCATATACCAGACACATTGATCCGATGGCTTCAAAAGTTTTACAGAACGGCCACGGTTGTTCCGGTTGTCAATAGTTGGGTAGGACCTATGATTCCTGTTAAAAGAGGTGTACGCCAGGGTTGCCCTGTGAGCCCTCTTTTATACGTCCTGGTTTTGGATGTTCTACTTCGCCGTCTGAACGCTCACCCTCAGATACATGCAATTTCTTGTTCTGATATGCTTGCGCCTTATAAAGCCATTGCATATGCTCATGACATTTGCCTCCTTTTAGCTGATACATCCTCGGTAACAGCTTCCCTACAAGAATGTACTTACTTTGGGACTTTTTCAGGAGCTTGTTTGAATTTTGATAAAAGTATGGGTATTCGGTTAGGATCCATTAGAGCCCCGATGCAACATATTGGCACACTGCGTTTGGTAGAGGGGCCCATTCGAATCCTCGGAGTCCACTTTGGAATCTGTAACTCAGATGTTTATAATTGGGAGATTAAACTAAAACAGGGTAAATTGAAAGTTGCCTCGTGGAATAAGGGATCTTTTGGAAAAAAAAAGAGGGTTTATCTAATTAAGACCTTTTTACTGCCTTTATTTCTTTATTTAAGTTATGTATTCCCTATCCCGAAACAACTGGAGACGGCAGTTCTCAGCTTGTTTTTTCAGGCACTGTGGGAAAGCAGGCTGAATCCAATCTAGAGAAATATTACTTATGTACCTGTTACTGAAGATGGTGTCGGTATGGTTAACCCCCTGTTGTTTTATTTTAGTGTTTTTTTCATAGCCAATTTACGGCCACTTCTGATTAATACTCAGAAAGGATGGGAAATGTGGTTTTACGATTCTTGCGGGATTTGGTTCCACCAGTGGGAACACAACTCCCTGCGTGTACTCCGACCTTCTGGCAGCATGCCTTTGTATGTAAAATATATGTTTTACATTTGAAACAATGGCAAGTCTCCTCGGATGCTCATTACTCACTCACATAAGACCTTTATAAGATGCTTCTTCCTCAGTCTGTATGATACAGTCCCCTTTGACAAATGTCCGCTTCAACATATTCCCTCCTTCTCTTTGTTGGTGTGTAAAAGAACCCAGCCCATAAGGGATTTTCATTGGTTGTCATGCCATGAAAGGATTAATGTCAAGGCCAATCAAAAGCATAAACAACCTCAGGATAGGTCATGTTCTAGACCATTGTGTAATGCTGCCCTAGAAACGATAACTCATTTATTTTTTGACTGTACGTTTATTCAGCAATGGTGGGTTTTTTTGGTGCAAATGTGGGTCTCTCCAATATTTCAGACTGTTTCTTTTCAGGAAATCATGTATGGCGCTTTTTCTCCTCAATGGTCTTTATGGCATATGGACACTCTTAACCTTTTTCTAGTGATGATTAAATGGAATATTTGGATGGCTAGATGCCAGTTTACTTTGCAGCAAAAAGACTGTACCTTTTTGGAACTTGAGCGGAAAGTTGTGAAGGACTTACAAACTATATACTCATATGAACAATCACTACACTCAGCTTCCAGTTTACTTGCCTTATGGACTGCACTTCCCTGGATTACTGATTCAGACTCAGCCGTGACTTGATGGCCTCACTATTTTTTTTGTTGCACTTTTATATTGCTTTTTCCTTTTAGGTGTCACATTTGTTATGCGGTGTTCTATTGTTGTGCAGTTCCTTCTATATTGTTTATTACGCTATATTCTGTTATGTTGTTTATCACACGATTTCTTGTTCTAATAAAACTTTCCCCTACTCTTTTCAATAAGTGCCATGGGATCTTTAACATCCACCTGAACTACCACCAATCCAGGCAGATGGGACCTCTGCTTAACGTCTCATCCGAAAAACGGCACCTCAGAAATGCAGCACTCCTCTCATGCTGCACTACAGTGTCAGAACTGGGATATTAACCCAAGTGCCAGATGTGGGAACTGAACCCACAGCCCTCTGACCTCCCAGCCTCAGAGGCGAGTGTGCTACCTACTAAGCCACTGACACTGATGTCAATGTCCTTGTGCAGGTGCAGGCTCCAGTACTCAAGATGGGGCCTAACCAGTGTCTTGTAAAGAGGGATTATTACCTTCCTCTTACAACTTGTGATACCCCTACTAATACACCCCAACATCCCCCTAGCCTTACCTAGTGCTTTAGTGGTCTGCTTGGATGATTTCAGGTCATCTGTAATGATGCCCAAGTCTCTTTCTTCTCTTGTGATTGCCAGCAACTTCCCTCCCAACCTATAGGCAGCTTCAGGGTTTCTCTTCCCTATGTGCATGATCTTGCATTTCTTTCCGTTAAACCCCAATTGCCACTCTTCAGACCATTTTGCCATTTTTTGCAGATCTCTTCTCATTCTGATCACCCCATCTGGATCATCTACTCTGTTGCAGATCTTGGTGTCATCTGCAAACAGGCAAACATTACCCTCCAGTCCATCTGCAATGTCATTCATGAAGATATGGAAGAGGACTGGCCCCAGGACTGATCCCTGAGGTACCCCACTTGTAACTTGCATCTCTTCCGACTGTATACCATTTACCACCACTCTCTGTTTTCTGCCCGCCAACCAGTTTCCCTCCCAGTTAACCAACTTTTGACCCACCCTGAGCCTACCCAGCTTGTTAATCAATCTTCTGTGTGAAACAGTATTGAAAGCTTTGCTGAAGTAAAGGTAGGCGACAACAACTTGGTCCACCACTCTGGTTACCTAGTCAAAAAAATCTATGAGATTAGTTTTACAGGACCTTCCTGTTGTAAACCCATATTGTCTTGGATCCTGTGTTCCTATGGATTCCAGGTGTTGCACTATCCTTTCCTTAAGGAGTGCCTCCATAATCTTTCCCACTACTGAGGTAACACTGACTGGTCTGTAGTTCTCTGCCTCCTCCCTGCTACCACTCTTGTAGAGTGGGATCACATGAACCCTTCTCCAGTCTTCTGGGACCTCTCTTGTGCTCACTAAACAGTTATGCTAATGGCTCTGCTAGTTCCACCCTTAGCTCCTTTAGTACCCTGGGATGTATGTCATCAGGTCCTATTGCCTGGTCCACCCTTAGCTTAGTGAGCTCTTGTAGGACCCTTTCTTTCAGGTGACATACATTTTAAAGATGATGTCATGGAACTGTGGAGGGTGTTGGAGCCCTCTAAGGTAGGTGTTGATGATGGTGGTGAACTTGTACGGTGCTGTACTACCTCTCTGGCCCTGCATGTGTATCCTGCTCATGCCTATTCTCCCTTTGTGTTTTTGTCATTGCAGAGCTACAGAGGACTGCTCCACCGAATGGTGCTGCTGCCCAGAAACTGGACCAAGACCACACTGCCGAGGTCCATTGAGGACTCCATGGTGAAGGGGGAGGACTGACAGAGACCCACATCTGCAGCATCCTTTATGGCATGAAGCCATCTTCCCCAGCCATGCCACTGGTGTGTGCCCTGTACCTGGACAGTGTTTTATTTCAGCTATGCACATTGCATAGATCACCTACTGATGTTCTGAACATATGCTTTGGATGTACTCCACGTTTATATTTGTTTGTATTATCAGTCTTGTTTCAGTAAAGTTTTGTTTCCTTGCATCTGTGTCTGTCTCCATCTTTTTGTATGGCATTGCTGTGCTGCATGGAGAGGGAGTCTCTGTGCGATGAGGGGGGAGCTGTGGGCAGGGACATCCTGTGTGTGTGTGTGTGGCTAGGGATGTAGCCATGCCACTTTACACCTACTACCAGGTGGCACTGGCATGTGTCTCGATGGCATATGGTGGGTAGAGGTGCATAGCTACACCTATATTGCAACAAGCATGCTGCCAGTGGTTGTGGTCCATGTGTGTGTGGGAGCTATTCCCTGTTGGGGGTGTGGGCAGAGTTCATGACAGTGGAAGGTGTACCATGGGCTGCACTGTTGGCAGCATATGTGCCACTGTGCCAGGCAGTGGTGGTTGCAGGCATGTCTGCAACATGTCTGGCTGCCATGCACAGGTGCACAGTGGGTATGCCCTCAGACATGGGCATCCTGTTGTGTGAGATGGGGGGTGTAGCTGGGGCCAGTGTGTTGTATTGCATTCATATTTCCCACCAATCAAGAAAGGGACCAGGGGGTTATCATATCTGATGACCCAAAAGGTAACCAAATAATGTGGAGCCAGTGGGATGCTAGGATGCACAAAGAGAGGTATCACCAGCAGAAAAAAGGAGGTGGTTATGCCACTGTACAGATCACTAATGAGACCTCATCTGGATTAATGTGTCCAGTTCTGGAGGCTACATCTCCAGAAGGACATAGATAAAATAGAGGTAGTCCAGAGAAGGGCAACAAAAATGGTGCAAGGACTGCAACAAAAGTCATATGAGGAAAGACTAAAGGGCCTCAATATGTATTCTCTGGCAGAGAGAAGAGAGAGAGGGGGATATGGCAGAGACATTTTAGTATGTCAAGGGTATAAACTAAGTATTGAAGGGTGGCATCTTTCAGAAAAGAAGGTGTACAAAAACAAGGGGGTATGATATGAGGCTAGAGGGGGTAGGCTCAGGGGTAACGTGAGGAAGTACTTTTTCACAGAAAGAGTAGTTGATGCTTGGAACAGCCTCCCTGCAGAGGTAGTGGGGCAAAAATGGTAGGGGAATTCAAGAAAGCATGGGACAGACATAAGATTACTCCCACAACAGGGAAGAGTGGGTAAGCCGCAGATCAACTAGGGTCTGCGGTATTGCATTAGGCAAGGAAAAGAGGTAGACTAGGTGGGCCACATGGTCCTTATCTGCTTTCATGGTCTATGTTTCTATGTTTCTGTTGCCACCTGTATGCCTGGGCATGCATACCACAGGGATTCCATACATGACCACTGATTCATGTGCAATGTGTTGGGTGCTTTGCATCCCCTATGTGCCAGGGGCACTGCTGCTCTGTGAACGTTGTTGCATCAGTCCATCCCCATCCCTTAGCACCTCCGCTCTATGGTGCTGCTTCCAAGTATGCTGCACTGCTGCTGCTGCTGCTTATGGCAGCCCTCCACCTGCCGTATGTGTACGTGCACCATGGCATGCACCTGACAGATGTATCTGCCATAGTGCATGCATGTATAGGGGAGACACGCACGCTGCTATGCAGACATGTCCCCCTGCCAGTGTGTGTGGCAAAGTGGCCACAAAACTGTGCACTGGCCATCTATGCATGCCACTGCATGCAGTTTGTGCATGTCTCTCCTCCCTGCCATGCATGCAGTACACACGTATGCCATATGCATGATGTTGCATAGCACGCACACTGCATAACATTTATGCATAGGGACCTATGTCCTTCTGCAGATGTGACCTCCAGAACTGGCCACAGTACTCTAGGTGGGGTCTTACTAGTGATCTCTACAGAGGCAATACCATCTTCTTCTTCTTTCTGCTTGTTATACCCCTTCCAAAGTACCCCAGTGTTCCACTAGCCCTCCCAACTGCCTCGTTGTACTGACTGGCCACCTTTACGTCATCAAATAAGATTACCCCCAGTTCTCTTTCCTAGTCACCAGTACTACTCCAATGTTATATTCTGCCCCTGGGTTTCTGTGCCCCAAGTGTATTATTTTGCACTTTTTTGCATTGAACCCCAGCTGCTATAGCCCTGACCACTCCTCCAGTTTTCTCAGGTCTCGGCTCATCATTTTCACCACCCTGGAATGTCCACCCTATTGTAGATTTTGGTGTCATCCACAAAGAGGCAGACCTTCCCTTCCAACTCCTCTGCTATGTCACTTATAGAGACATTAAAGAGGACAGATCCCAGCACTGATTCTAGAGGCACCCTGCTGGTCACCCTCCCTTCCTCGTAGTGAACTCTATTTACCACCACCCTCTGTCACCTATCCGTTAACCAATTTCTTATCCAGTTTACTATCCATGGACCCACTCCTAAGCTACCCAGCTTGCTTACTAGTCTCCTATGTGGAATGGTGTTGAATGCCTTACTAAAATCAAGGTAGACCACATCCACCACTCCACCCTGATATAGTTCCTTTGTCACCCAGTCAAAGATATCAGCTTCATTTGACATGACCTCCCACCCAGTGAAACCATGCTGCCTCAGGTTTTGTAACCTACTAGAGTCAAGATGTTCCACAATCTTTTCCTTCAGCGGTGACTCTACTAACTTTCCCACTTCTAGTTTCAGACTGACTGCTCTATAATTGCCAACCTCCTCCCTGCTACCACTTTTGTGTAGTGGGATTACATCCACCCTCCTCCAGTCCTCCGGAACCACTCCTGTTTACAGTGCACTTTTAAATAGAACTGTCAGAGAACTGTCTGCCTGTTTGCAGATGACACCAAGATCTGTAACAGAGTAGACACCCCAGAGGGGGTGGAGAAAATGAGAAGGGACCTGGGGAAGCTTGAAAAATGGTCCGATGACTGGCAACTGAAGTTTAATTCAAACAAGCATCTGTCAGTGCCGAATGTTTGCTTGCTAGTATTGGCATTGGCATTAAAGAGATACATAATGGGAATGGCAGTGAAGTATTGAAGTAACGCCAACCCCCACCCCCACCTTGCAGAGACTGGCAGTCATTAGGGGTGTGCCTTTGGGTCATCAGCAATGACACTCACTCCATTCCACCTCATCCCACCCTGCAGACACTGACATGTGTCTCAGTGTGCCTTTAGGTCTTTGGCCCATACATTCACCCCATTCCACAAGGAAATAAGCTGAGATGGGTTCAGTATAGGAGAATGGGGTGAACGTTAGGGCCAAAGACCCAAAGGAACACCTCAATGCCTGTCAGTAGCAGCAGGGTAGGGGTGGAATGGCTTGAGCATTATGACTGACGACCCCAAGTCACACCCCCACCTGTCAGTCTGTACAGGGTGGGTGTTAAGGTTGGAAATCCTAATGCCCCGGGCGTTTGTTGGCATTTTTGCTCCAAATTTTCAACATGGGCTTTTTGGGACCCCACCTCATGAACAGTGACAGCATAATTTCGTTACTCAATCCCAAAAGGTGATTTCACACAGCAAGAGTGCCATTCAGCACCACAGGTGTGAAAACACATTTCAGGAAGGATGCAAAAAAGTACAGCTGTTCATAAGGGTGTGTGAAAAAATGGTAATTTTGGAAATTTGGAGTGAAAATATTAAAAACTGATGAAGTTACAAGCGTGCATAGAAACTGCTCAATGGACACTCATAATGCAGTCATTTTTTGGAGTTTTTTCACCAGATTTGCAACAAGGGCTTTTTGGGATGCCACCTCATGAACAGTGGTACTGTCATTTCATTAATTAGTCCTGAATGGTGATTCCGTGCTGCGACCACAAAATCACCTTTTGGGACAGAGAAACAAAATGACAGGGGCAGTGTTTGCGAGGCAGGGTCACAAGAACCCCATGTTGAAAATGTGGGACCAAAACTCCACAAAGTGGCTGAAATATTAACCTAAATTGAAAACCCCCCCATTGACTGCCATTATAGGGCTTACCATCATTTCTTCAGTTCCCGGTTGGTCTTTGAAGAGTGCAGACGTGTTCCTGGTCTACAGAAGATCACTGCTCCCAACCTCTGGAGGTAAGTATGGGTGATGGGAGGTGTGGGGAGGTGCGGGGAGGTAGGGTGCACAGAGAGAGGCTGAGGGTTGGGGAAGGGGGCCAGTGGGAACTATGAGGGATCATTTTCTTTTTTTTTCAGGTTAAAAAAAAAAAAGACATTGTGGGACTGTTTTCTTTTTTACAGGTGAAATATTAACAATATGGATTTTGGCACACTGGGGTGGGCTCCCAGTGTGCCAGGGTGCTGGGGAAGGGGATCAATGCTGACCAGGGGACTGGGCACCTGAGGTAAGCTGAGAACACAGGCGCATGGGCAGTGTATCCAACACCGGGAGTGGGCATCTCAGTGTCAAAAATATCAAAGAAGTATTTTTTGGCACACTGGTGTGTGCTCCCAGTGTGCCACATTAATGAGGGGAGGGGTGATTCGTGCTGATATGGGGATTGAGCACCCCGATGTCTGCAGGGGACAGAGAAAAGAGGGTGCAGGGTGGGCAGCAGCAGTGGAAGGGAGCTAACATTTAAATTTGCTGTCCTGCTGTGTACCTGGGAGGAAGGGGAGGAGGGAGAGAGGGGAAACTGCTGCTGCAGTGACAAAATCGCCCCTGATTGCAGCAGCAGATTTCTTTCAAGTGCAGCGCTTGCTCTGAAACTGCCATCCTCAGCAGCTTCAGCATTAATTGGTGACTGAGGGATACGCCCATTAAAGCATTTGCTGCATTGGCCACAACACTGCCACACCTCTGCAATGCTCTACTATCTCAATATGTTTCTTGTGTATTGTACGTGCAAGCAAACATAAAAGTACCATTCTATCCTAAATCTACACATTTCTTAGTAATACTCATCTCTTTCCATCTACAAGGAGGCTGTCACAAGTTGATGGCAATGGTCTGAAGTCAGTAATGAAATGAAAAATGGTGTGGGGACAAGCTAAAAAGAAATGCATTGATGTGCTTTTGCTGCAAGAGACCCATATAGGCACACAAGAGGCGGTGAAGCTGGAAAATAGTTGGTGGAGAATATTGTTAGATGTTTCTTTCACTTCCAAAGCAAGAGTAGCCATATGGTTTAGACTGAGTTTGGAGGTACAAATAATTCAAGAGAGCACAGATCCCTAGGGGACATGGAGTGGTACCTGAGGACTGGAGGAGGGCAAATGTGATTCCACTTCACAAAAGTGGGAGCAGGTCAGAGGCAGAAAACTACAGACCAGTTAGTTTGACTTCAGTGGTAGGGAAAATGATGGAATCACTTCTGAAGGAAAGAATTGCTGAGTACCTAGAGGCCAGTGGTGCACAGGACCCAAGGCAGCATGGTTTCACAGCAGGAAGGTCATGTCAGATGAATCTAATAGATTTCTTTGACCAAAGTAGTAGACCAGGGAGGGGCTGTGGATATGGTCTACCTAGATTTAATCAAGGCATTCAACACAGTCTCACACAAAAGATTAATATACAAGTTAGCCAGCCTTGGAGTGGGTCCCAAGGTGGTAGCCTGGATAAAAAACTGGCTGAACAACGGGACACAAAGGGTAATAGTAAACAGAGTCCACAGTGAAGAAAAGAGGGTAACTAACGGGGTGCCCTAGGGTTTGGTACTGGGACCGGTCCTCTTTAATATCTTTATAAGTGACATTGGAGAGCACCTGGAAGGAAAGGTATGCCTCTTTGCAGATTACACAAAGATCTGCAACAGGACTGATACACAAGGTGGGGTGGAAAGAATGAAAAGGGACTTGGCAAGGTTGGAGGAATGGTCAAATACATGGCAGCTCAGATTCATTGCAAAGAAGTGCAAGGTAATACATCTGTGAAACAAAAACCCAGGGGAAGAATACACAATGGGGGGTACGTTAATAACAACAACAGAAATCGAAGGAGACCTAGGAGTAATTATATCAGATGACCTAAAGTTAGGCAAGCAATGTGAGAAGGCAGTAAGAAGGGCTGGGGGGATAATGGGATGCATAGGGAGAGGCATCAACAGTAGAAAACAGGAAGTTGTTATCCCTCTCTACAGACAGTTAGTGAGACCCCATCTGGAGTACTGTGCGCAATTCTGGAGACCCCATCTTCGCAAAGACATAGACAGAGTGGAGGCTGTTCAGAGGAGGGCAACCAAAATGCTGCAAGGCCTGCACCAGAAGACATACAAGGAGAGACTAAAGCAGCTTAATATGTATACCCTTGAGGAAAGGAGGGAAAGGGGGGACATGATAGAAACTTTCAAGTATCTCAAGGGAATTAACAAGGTACAAGAGGGTAGTATCTTTCAGAAGAAGAGATGTGCAAGAACAAGGAGGCACAATTTGAAGATAGAGGGGGGACGGCTCAGCGGTAATGTTAAGTATTTTTTCACAGAGAGAGTTGTGGATGCATGGCACAGCCTTCCTGAGGAGGTTGTGGAGTCAGGAACAGTGGGAGAATTCAAGAATGTATGGGACAAGGCAATTCTAGTGGGGGGCAGGAGGAAGTAAGCTGTTGATTAACTAGAATCTGCAGCTTATCCATCAGGTAGGGAAATGGTCAGACTGGGTGGGCCAAGCAGTCCTTATCTGTCATCAAATTCTATGTTTCTAGGAAAGCTAAGTGGTTGTGGCAGTGCATGTGGGGCTAGATAGATATGCCTTCATATTGGTCTATGGACTGAACTACAGCTGCCCAGAGTTCTTTGTCATCTGTGTCCCTTTCAGCGTAGTTTTCACTGTTCATACCAGGAGACCATTTCAATTCCCCTGGGACCCAGTGACGGATTGTTCAGCACCTCAGACCTGAATCCTCTGAAAAGTTCCAAGGCCTTGTCCAAGGAGCAGACCTTACAGAAATGTGGTAGCATTTCCACCCGAGAGATTGAGAGTACTCATTTTGCTCACATGCTCACAGGGTAGACACCCAGACTGAAATGCTGCTGGTGGCAATTACCTTAGTACAGCAGATGTAAGAGGTAGAATATGCCGCCATGTTAGTATTAGACCATGCTTACTTAAAAGCTGTAAAGAAAAGAGGAGGAGGCTACCCTAAACCAAAAACCTGGCAGCTAGACCTGAGATTGTTTATAAACCCAGAATACAATGTCTGTATGACCCGGGCCATAAGTGATTTCCTGCAAAGCAATAAAAAGTGTAATATTTCAGAAGGGGTAAGATGCAATGCTCCAAAGCCATACATATAAGAGAGGTGACAATCTCCTGTGCCTTAGGGAAGCTAAAGGAAGGGTCACAACATGAGCAAGTCTTCACAGAGGCTGTAACCAGCTTGGAAAAACTGCATATGGCTGAGGGCACCCCAGAGGTGTTTAGTCAGCTCATTAAAAAAAAAAGAGGGAATCGAACCAGGTCTCCTTGGTAAGACTGGAAAGAAACCTCCTAGTAACACATACCAAATCTTTTTTTTGAAGGGGATAAAGCAGGCAGGCACCTGGCATAATAGTTCAGAAGCAAAAATGGGGAGATGATTGGTAACATCCAGCAAGTAGATGACATGGTAACTGTGGTTCAAAAAGAAATAGTGGAAATCTTCAGTGTTTTCTACCAGTCATTATATGCCACAGAGATAACACAAGACTTGTAAGGAATGCTTCTTGAATTCCCTGTCCCCGCCCCATGTACCCCTAGAGGAGCAAAAAGTAATGGAATAAAAACTTAGTTCAAGGAAAATTAGGGAGGCAGTGTTCTCTCTGGCCCAAGGAAATTTTCTGAGTCTTGATGGCCTCCTAGGCGAATGTTATGGATACTTCTAGGGACATCTCAGGCAGGTAATGGAGAGCATGATCGTAGAGGCCCTGAATATAGGTCACTAGCCAGAATCACAATATATGGCTACTATCACTGTCCTGCCCAAACCCAGGAAGCCCCCCACCTTGTGTGGCTCATATAGGCCCCTATCAATGCTGAATGCAAATTACGAAATAATAGCTAAGATTATAACTTCCAGTTAAGAGGAGGTTCTACCTAAGATCATTAACAAAGATCAGGCAGGTTTTGTGAAAGGCAGGCAGGTAAGATGTAACTTGCACAGAACAATGACCATCATTTGGAAATGGGCCAGGGGAGGGCTACTCAACTTGGTCTCCTGGCACTAGATGCAGAGAAGGCATTTGACCTGGTCGAGTGGCCCTTCATGTTTGCTGTGTTGGCATGTTTTAGTTTCGGTTCATGGATACATTCCTGAGTTGCTGCACTATATAAAACACCACAGGCCCAAATTCTGACTAATGGTCACTGCTCAAAGGGATTCCTGTTGTCTTTGGGGATTAGACATGGAAGCCCGCTGTCCCCTCTACTACTACTATATGTTCTAATAATAGAGCCCCTTGCAGTTGCCATAAGAAATAATTAACTCATAAATGGCCTGAGGTGGGGAGCACAACATGTCATCTCACTTTTTGGGGATGACATACAATTGTTCCTCTTGAACCTGGAGGAGGCATTGCAGGCTTTGTCTAATATATTTAGTGAATATGGCCCTCTGTCAGGATACAAAATAAACTGGACCAAATGCAAGTGGATGCCCATGGGGAAAGTGCCGACCCTCTAAAAATGATAGATTTCCTACTCATGCCCCTAAAGCAGATTATGTACTTGTAGGATCTTCTACCAAAATAACTTTCCACCATTTGAGTGATCAACTACAAAAAAATTCTGTCCATTACTGACTGTGACAGGTGGAGGTCTCTGCTACTAACTCTGATGGTTAGGGTCAAGGCAGTGAAAATGTGCCTGCTACCCAAATGTTTATAATTGTTTCAGGTTCTTCCAGTACATGTGCCTTTGTTATTCTTCCTCAGCATAATGGGATCCCTTGCCTCCTTCTTTTGGCAGAGGAAACAGACTTTGGTTAGGTAAGATTTTTTTACAGTTACCATAAGTGAAGGGAGGCCTGGATCTTCCAAGCTTCAGCTTCTGTTACATAGCAGCACAACTTGCCAATGTGAAGGATATGATTATGGGAGAGAAGAGTAGATCAGACTGTGTGGGGTAGGAGGAGTAGACCCTAGGAGGTCTAATGATTGGGGACATACTGGCATCTGACCTCAGAACAGGGATAGTTAAAGCTATCACCAACCCCCTTTACTTGGGCCAATGTAAGAGCATACAGTAGTAAACAGCCCACAAAATCACAAAACATGCAGTGGTCCTTTCACTGCTAATACATACACAAAAGAGCCTGTGGGAATATTGGACTCCTCTCCTCAGGAGCATTTTGTCCAAGTTGTAAAGCAATTTCCAGCCCAAGGTCTGACACTCATAGCTGATTCATACAAAAAAGGGATTTTAAACTTGTTTCAAATCTTACAGCCAGATATATCTTGAACATGTCTGGTTTATTTGCCTACCTCCAGGTGAAACAGAAAGTCTGGGACCAGTCCAACTCCTAGACCCATCCAAATGTGTATTTAATTGGCAAAGGAGTCACATCCTCTCATAAAGGGAATAGACCACTGAAAACACTCTACCAAAGCCTTATTTCAGCTGCACTACATCCTGAGATCAGGTCTAGGAATAAAAGGGTTATGGATCTGGGCCTGGAAGTCCTACCTGATGAGCTTTGTGAGGTGGCAGTGATGTCAGTGCATGCCTGCTTAAAGAATAACAGTTTGAGATATGTAAATTCAACTTCTTACATTGTGCCTATATTACTCCCATTATGGCACATACTGTGCGTATGATAACTCAAAGCCAGATACATGTCCTGTGTGTAAGCTGGAGGTAGGATCTTTTCAGCATCTAGGATGTGACAGTCAATGGATTAGGAACTTCTATGGGGTAGTGACCCAGGCTCTGTCTGACTGCTTGAAATTCCAGTATGTGGCCACAGTAGAAGTGGTCATTTGAGTCTAGTGATGGGGAAACTGATTATTGCCAGAAACTGGCTTTCTGATAAAGTACCAACAGTGAAACAGTGGGGTAATACTATGCTAGAGTGCCATAAAATTGGAAAGACTCAACATAAGATTGTCACCCATGAAAATGGGCTCTTTTGCTCATAGGTTTACAGATTTTAAATAATCAAATCGAATCAAGATTCAGAATAACACCTCTATCTACTAGCATATATAGGACTCACTAGAATCAACCATGGAATCATGAATATTCCCTTTATCAATACATAACCAAAATTAATGTAGCACTGCTGAAATGTTATTACAAGAATATGCCAGGAAATCTCTGGAAACTGGGGATTAGAAAAAGGTTTTATGTGTCACAGCTATGCTTCACTGTATCTGTAATTATATATTGATTGTTTATGTACTATGATCGACTGTTATGGACACTAAGAAAAGGATTCTGTACTTCTTGAACCTTTCTGGACACCTACATGTACTATATGGTGTACTTTTGATATATTCACTTGTCTGAAATTGTTTCAGTAAAGAAACGTTACCAAAAACAAATGCCATGTTTGAACTATTTTTCCTGGAAGGGAATGTATAAATATTTTAATTTAATATAATAGAGTGTATGTTTCCGAGAGTTGTATCTTGGCTGACTCTAGAGCATTAGCCTTGCATTATCATTATATTTGGTGCCCCGATATGTAAACAAATACACGAGGTGTGCAACAGTCTCAGATTAAAACAGTGCAGCTCTGCTGCACAGGCTGCTATCCCAACTCTCTAACTGGTTTCATAGGTTTTTTCAGAACTTTGTAAAGACCGAAGTCCATTATAGCTCACATGATCTCTAGGGGTACCCAGTAATGTTGTTACTTATCAGATAGAAGTCTAGGGAATGCTTAAAGGTTTCCATGACTCTACTCACAACCAGTTCTATGGGGAGTATGTTCCAAATTTTAACAACCCTCACAGAGAACCAGAATTTCCTTAACTGGGTATTATATCTCTCACCTATTAACTGTAGGGGCCGGGCTCTAGTATTGTATTTCTGGTCTCTCAAGGTAAGTCCCAGCTGTTCCCATAGATGTAAATCCGATAGTGCTCTGAAGATCAGGCACATGTCCCCACTTAATCTGCAGTATTCTAATGAATATAGCTCCATATTTTACAACCTTAGTGCATAGTTTTGACCCTGGACCTCTTTGATTCTCCTTATAGCCCTTGTGTGGACTTTTTCCAAGGCTTTTATATCTCCCTTATTTCCAGGAGCCCAAAACTGGGCACAGTACTCGATGTGTGGGCACACCAGGGAGGTATAGAGGGGAATCAAAACTGTCTTACTCCTACTCTTAAAGAGGGAGTCTGGCCAAAATTTCTCAAGCATCAGTAAATTCAAAATTTGGATCAGCATATCCCTAGTCAGCCTCATACCAAAAATAAGATCTCTAAGTTACTTTGTTTAAACGTGACAAGTCATTTTGTAACCCTAGACTTACTGCCTGTTCAAAAAAGCCAGTTGCAGTAAAGAGCTACTGATGATGTCACAACCAGACCTCACAGCCTATCCTTTCTTGCAAACTACCTTACAAGACATATTTCTCCCCCATTACATAAAACTGCAGTGGTATTAAACATCTGGAAAAGGAAAGCTGACAAAGGGTGAGTCAGGGCATGCATTTCCATAATGTGCAGATGCAAGGTACAGTATTTAAAAATGTGATGGGGGTTGGAATACAGTGGCAGACATTGCTTTAGAATTATGAAAATATGTGCAATTTTTATAATAGTGCAGGGATGAGATTTTGAAATGTCACCAGACTGCAGCTGTGGATGCAGCAATGGCACAATCTCAGAAAGTAGGTGGGACACACAGTTTTGGAAAGTGGCAGGGATGCTAAAATTCTTAATGTGGTAGTGTCATATAGTTTTAGAATGTAGGAGAGATACACCATTTTGAAATGCAGGAGACACATAACTGTGGAAGGTGGCAGGGATATGTAATTTCATAATGTGTCTTGGAAGGATTAATTTGGCATGTAGTGTAGTGATGCAAAATTTCAAAACATGGTTGGTATGCTTGATTTCAGATTGTGGTGGCAACATTCAATTTCAGAATGCAACATGGGCATGAAATCTCAGAAAGTGGCAGTGACAGTTTCAGAATGTGGTAGCCACGTGGAATTTCAGAATGTGGCAGGGGTGCATAATTTTTAAATGTAACTTGAGCATGGAATTTTTGAAGGAGGCAGTGACACTCATCTTCAGAATATGGTGGGGATGTGCAGTTTCAAATATGGTGGGAATGCACATTTTCAGAATGTGATAATGACAGGCAATACGGGAGCAGTGAAGTTTATGCACAATTTCAGAATGTGGCAGGCAGATACAATGTTAAAATGTAGAAGAAACATGCAGTTTCAGATTGTGGCAGTGACGCACAATTTCAGAATGTGGCAGTGATGCTCACTTTTGGAATGTGGCATTGACGCACAGTTTTGGAATGTGATGGTGATGCACAATTTCAGAATGTGGCTGATATGCAGTTTCAGAATGTGGCTGATGCACAATTTTGGAATGTGGAGGTGATGCTGATGTACGTACAGTTTCAGAATGTGGTGATGCACAGTTTCAGAATGTGGTGGTGGCATGTAGTTTCTGAATGTGGTGGTGATACAGTTTCAGAATGTGGTGGTGACACAAAGTTTCAGAATGAGGTGGTAATGAACACTCATGCAGTTTTGGAATATGGTTGTACCATGCAATTTTGGAGTGTGGTGGTGCCTCACAGTTTCAGAATGTGGTGGAGCCACACAATTTTGGCATGTGGTGGTGCCACACAATTTTGGAATGCGTCGGTGCAGCACAACTTTGGAATGTGGTGGTGCCACATGAGTTTGGAATGTGGTGGTGCCCACACGATTTCAGAATGTGGTGGTACCACGCAACTTCGGAATGTGGTGGTGTCGCACTACTCCAGAATGTGGCAGTGCCATGCGACTTTGGAATGTGGCATGCCACATGACTTCAGAATGTGGTGGTGCCAAGTGACTTTGGAATGTGGCAGTGCCACATGTCTTCGGAATGTGGTGGTGCCACATGACCTTGGAATGTGGTGGTGCCACACAACCTTGGAATGTAGTGGTGCTGCACGACCTCGGAAAATGGCGGTGATGCACAACTTTAGAATGTGGCAGTGCTGCATGACTTTGGAATGTGGCAGTGATGCACAACTTTGGAATGTGGTGGTGCCACACAATTTTGGAATGTGGCAGTGATGTACAACTTTTGGAATGTGGTAGTGATTCACAATTTTGGAATGTGGTGTTGACAAACAACTTCGGAATGTGGCAGTGATGCACAACTTCAGAATATGGCGGTGATGCACAATTTCAGAATGTAGCTTGCAGTTTTGGAATGAGGTAGTGATGCACAGTTTTGGAATGCAGTGGTGATGCTCAGTTTCAGAATCTGGTGGTGATGCTCAATATCAGAATGTGGCGCGGTGACATACAATTTTGTAATGTGGTGGTGATACACAGTTTCATAATGTTTCAATGCCACATTCTGAAACTGCCTCCATCACATTCTAAAATTATGTCATTGCAACACAACTTTGGAATGTGGGGTGGGTGTACAATTTTGGAATATGGCTGGGACGCATAATGTTGGATTGTGTTGGGGATGTGATGCACAATTTTAAAATGTGATTGAAGCATACAATTCTGGAATGTGGCAAGGACATGCAGTTTCAAAATAAAATGCTGTGTCCTGCCATATTCCCAACAATATACATCCTTACTTATATTTCAGAATTTCCAGTCTCTACTAAATTTTTCAGTGTGTGTCCCTGTTGCATTCTGGGATTGCATGTCCCGCCACACTGTGAGATGGCGCATCCTTGGCACATGCCGAGATTACATGTCTCCCCCCCAACATTCTAAAGTTGTGCACCACTTTGACAGTCTATACCTTTGTTCCACGCTACATTCCAAAACCACCTCCGGATGCATTCTAAAATACAGTACCATGCATCTGAACATTCTAGAAATGCAAGCACTGCAGGCAACCCCGTGTCAGTTTTTTAAAAATAAATACTACAGTACAGCTAGAGTTTCGATAACTTTGAAGAAATAGGTTCTATAAGGTTGCTGATAGGGAGGACTAGGTTGTGAGTTCTGGTTGTGACATCATCAGTGACTTTTCACTGAAACTGACTTTTTTTGAACAGGGAGTGAAATCAGTGTTACAAAATAGCTCACAACTTTAAAACAAAGTAATGTAAAAAAATGTTTGGTATGAGATTTATTGAGGATAGGCTGATTCTAATTCTGCAATGCAGTACTTTTGACTGGACTCCCTCTTTAATATGCCTATGGAGGCAACTTTGAATACTGCTAGTTTTTTTATCACCTGATACGAACATACAAAATTTGCCAGCAGATAAAGGCCTAGAGGTCTATCAAGTGTGCTCGAATGTGCAGCTAGCACCCCTTATTCTGCAGCTGCCCCTCCCTTCCACCCTTCCCCTTCATTAACCCTCCCCCTTGTCCTGTCCCATCCCCTTTGAAGCAGTCCACTGTTCTACTGGATACCACTTCTGCAGGTAACGATTCACCCAGCCACCACCCTCTCTGTAAAAAGTGTCTCCTCATCTCCCTCCTGAACCTTCCTCCTCCAGTCTCATGCCGTGGCCCTGATGGCCCTCCCCTCCCTTACTTTGAACAGCCCCTCTGTACCCATCTTGTTTATTCCTTTCATGTATTTAAAGGTTTCAATCATGTCACCCCTCTCCCTCCTCTCCTCCAGTGAGTACATGTTCAACTCCTTCAACCTCCTCTCGTATGATAAGTCCCCCAGCCCCTTGATCATCTTTGTCACCCTGCACTGCACCCCCTCCAGTAACTTAATGTCCCTCTT
The DNA here is from genome assembly GCA_016271365.2 of Neoceratodus forsteri. NCBI lineage: Eukaryota > Metazoa > Chordata > Ceratodontiformes > Ceratodontidae > Neoceratodus > Neoceratodus forsteri. Next base: position 194,025,669 of record CM028138.1, on the reverse strand, counting down.
CAGATACGGGTGCCAGTACTGCATGCAGTACTCCAGGTGTGGTCTAACTAATGACCTATACAGTGGCAGAATCACCTCCTCCCTCCTCGAGGATATACCCCTTGCAATACAACTCAGCATTTTGTTGGCCTTTGCAGCTGCCTTCCTACATTGTGCTGAGTTGTTCATTGACCCTGTAATGAGCATCCCCAGATCCTTCTCCTCCTCTGTCTGGGCTAGCTGCACTCCTCCCAGCTGGTAACTCCTCCTTGGGTTCTTCATCCCAAAATGCAGCACCTTGCACTTTTTGGCATTAAACCCCAGTTGCCAGGTGTCTGACCAGGTTTCAAGCTTTGTCAGATCATCCTGCAACCTCTGCCATCCCCCTAGGTCATCCACCACCGCGCCTACCTTGGTATCATCAGCAAACAGACTGATCTTGTTCTTGTTGTCCCATGATATGTCTGCAATGAATATCCCAAACAATATTGGTCCCAACACCGAGCCCTGTGGAACACCGCTCGTCACTGCCCTTGGGTGTGAGAGCTCTCCACCCACCACCACCCTCTGTTGCCTTCCCTGAAGCCAGTTTCCTACCCATCGCACCTGCCCCTGTGCCTACTAACTTCCTTCCCAGCCTTCCATGTGGCACCGAGTCGAATGCCTTACTGAAGTCCAGATACAGGACATCCACTGCATGGCCCCTGTCCAGTTGCCTAGTTACCCAGTCATAGAACTCCACCAGGTTGGTTTGACAGGATCTGCCACATGTGAAGCCATGCTGTCTGCTGTTCTGTAGTCCTTTGGCCTCTAGGAGGGCCACCAGCCTCTCCTTCAGGATATTCTCCATTAGCTTACCCACGATGGATGTGAGGCTCACTGGTCTGTGTTTTCTCGGTTCATCCTTGGGGCCACTCTTGTGAAGGGGCACTACATGAGCCATCCTCCAGTCCTGAGGCACACACCTCGAATGTAGTGAGGCATTAAATAGGTTCGCCAAAGGTCCTGCAAGGACCTCTGCTAGCTCCTTCAGTACCCTGGGTGGATGCTATCTGGGCCTGGTGCCTTATCCACCCTCAGTGCCTTCAAACCCTCTCGAACTCTGCCTCCATGATTTCCCCATCTGTCACCCCTCCCCTCCGTTTCTGCCATTTCTTCCACCTTGCGTGTCACCTCCCTCTTCTCTTTAGTAAATACTGAGCAGAAGTACTCATTTAGTGCTTCTGCCTTATCGCACCCTGCTTCCATCCAACCCCCCTCTTTCCTAATCCTGATTATAATGTTGTTTGAATCTAAGGTCATTGCTGACTTTTATTCCCAAATGTCTCTCATCCTTAACAGTCCTTAATACCTTCCCAGCTAATGTATAATTATGCTGGTGGTTGTTCTTACCCAGGTTCATCACAGTGCACTTTTAGATATTGAACAAGGATCTTTTTTTGTGAGCCCAGGCTTCAAGTTCTCTCACTGTTTCTTGTTGCATTACTGAATCCTCATGACTATTTACTGGGAGGCTCAGACAAGTATCATCTGCAAATTTAGATAGTCATATGTCTGTTTGTAGCTTCATTGTTGAAATATATAAATTAAAAAGACAAGGACGCATCATGGATCCCTGGTGCACCCCACTAGTCACGTCTGCCCACCCAGAAAGTTCTCCCCTGATGCAGACCCTTTGTCTCCTTCCTGTCAATCAGGCCCCAATCCATCTTGATATTCCAGACTGATCTCAGATCAGTCTTTGGATGAAGGGGTTAACACATTAAGAGGAGTTCTCCTTGCCTCAAAGCAGTTACAGCAAACTGTGCTTCCAAAATTCTGTCGTTTACCAAGTCACAAGCCAAAACTCAAACAGTCCGAGCACCTATAGCCACCATGGGGAACTGTTATCTCCTGTGGTGAGGTCAGCACTTTTCTGTTTTGTTAAGTAACCATGAATTCAGCGGCAGAGGCTAATGGGCAGCAGTCCTGTATGAGAACCAGGTAATAACTGCCTTCAGTAAGTTTAGGACTCAGGAGCTGACAAAGTTGAAAAAGGGACTTGGGTTTTCTATATAAAAAAGTAACAGCCCCCAGCAGATGCAGTTACTCATTCTTGGCAGAATTGAAGGCGGGGTAATAGTAGTGTGACAGTTCACCAATGTGATGGGAGGTGATTTACATATCAGCACTCAAAACAAATGAACTGAAAACAGTGATAGAATGACCCTTTCAGTTAGGAATGGTAAGCGCTCTATGCAAGACTTCATGTTACTTCTATATGCAGTCATATAAATATAAAGAAAGCGCTACAGAGAGGGTTTAAATACTGATTTGGAATGCTTCTAGAACACAGAGGGAGAGAGCCCGGAGGTTTTGTTTCTTTCATACAGAACAGGAACGTAGGGTGAGCATTCCTCTCAGCTGTCCCTAATTTTCAGGGTTGTCACACAGACAGAGGAAGTGGGATTTTTTTTCCGGGGGGGCTGGTTGTGCACTCAGATGCTTGCTGACAGCTTTATTCAGATTGTCGCCCATAGCACTAATGCCATTTCAATTCATCCTACCCTGCAGACACTGACAAGTGTTGAGGTGTAGCCTTGGGGTGTTGGGGCTTTACACTCACCCCATTTGATAAGAAAATATGCTGAAATGGGTGCAGTATAGGAGAATGGAGTGAACTCCGGGGCCAAAGAGTCCAAGGCACATCTTGATGCCTGTCATTGGCTGCAGGGTGGGGGTGAGGGTGGAATGATGTGAGCATTACTGTCGACAATCCCAAGTCACAACCCCTGATGCTTGTCAGTCCCTACAGGGTAGGGTGTTATGGTTGGAAACCCTAACGCCCTGGGCATTTCTTGGTATTTTCACTTTAAGTTTTCAACATGAGCTTTTTGTGACCCCACAGCATGAACAGTAACACTATCAGTTTGTTAGCTGAGAGGTGATTTTGCACAGTGACTGCGTCATTTGGCACCACAGGTGTGAAAACACATTTCGAACAGGATGTGAAAAATGACAGCTGTACTGTTCATGAGGAGGTGTAAAAAATGGTGGTTGAAAATCTGCAGTGAAAATAAAAAAAATTGTTGAAGTCACGAGCATGCATAGAAACTGCACAATGCACACCTGCAATGCAATTATTCTGGGAATTTTTTACACCACATTTTAAACATAGACATTTTGGGACCTTTACTTGTGAACAGTGGCACTGTGATTTTCTTAATCTGTCCTGAGCATTGATTTCGCACAGCAACCGTGACCATTGTGTGCCACAGGTGCGAAAATATGTTTCAGGCAGGATGTGGAAAATGTCAGCTATACTGTTCATAAGGCAGTGAGCAAAAATGACAATGTTGAAAATCTGGAGTAAAAATACAAAAAATTGGGGAAGTTATGAGCATGCATGGGAACTGTGCAATGCATGCTCATAACAAAGTCATTTTTTGGAATTTTTCCACTAAATTTGCAAAAGCGGCTTTTTAGGAGCCCGCCTCATGAACAGTGATACTGTTGTTTTGTTAATCAGTCCTGAAAGGTGATTCCACATAGTGACCGCAAAATCACCTTTCTGGACTGAATAACGACATAGCAGTGGCTGAGTTCATGAGGTGGGGTACCAAGAACCACAGGTTAAAAATGTGGGCCCAAAAGTCACAAAAATGGCTGAGATATCCACCTAAGTTGAACCCCCCCCCATTTATACCATTATACAGCTTACCAACGTTTCTTCAGTTCACGGTCGGCTTTGAAGAGTGCAGACATCTTCCCGCTCCACTGAAGATCGTCATGCCAGGCTCCAGAGGTAAGTATGAGGTGAAGGGGGTATGTTTGGAGGTGGGGTGAGCAGAGGGTGGGTGTGGGTCAGGGCAGGGGGGACTTCGTGACCACGAGGGGCCGTTTTTCCTTTTACAGGAAAAACAAAAAGACATTGTGGGAAGTTTTTTTTGTTTCAGGTTTGCTTTGTGCACACTGGGGTGGGCTCCTAGTGTGACACCTGTGTTTTTTTTGGAGGGGGACTGAAGCCAATGGGGATTGGGCACCCTGTCGACAAAGAAAGAGTGGCTGTGTTTGGGGGGGCATGATGCTGAGGAGGATTGGGCACCCCCCTCAGCACACAAATGAACAAGGGGACATTATACCGATGGGGATTGGGCTCCCCCATTGGCAAATGAACTGGGGAGGGGGGCATGATGGCAGGGTGATTGGGCACCCCCGATGTCGGCTTTCAGGTGGGACTGTGAGAGGTGGACAGCGACAGCCACTGCCATGTTTCTTGAAATGTTACACCAGGCAAGGGACACCCTACAATGAGGGGGCACTCCCTCACTGCAGCAGTGAAATCATTTTAAGTTGGTGGCATGCTTCTGAGCTGCTGTCATAGACAGTGTGCTCATTCATTTGTGCCACAGAGACAAACCCCAACAAGCAGTGGTGGCATTGGCCACAACATTGCCGCACCTCCACAGTCTTCTACTCCAGCAAGCTATCACAACATGTTTCTTGGGCATGCGTGCAAGCAAAATAAAAAGTGCAAAATTATGCACCTGGGCCACAGAAACCCTGTGGAAAGCTACAGCATGGGGGGGGAGTTGCTGACAGTCACAAAAGAGGAAAGAGACCTGGGGGTTATTATTTCAGATGAGTTGAAAATGTCAAAGCAGAGTGTTAAGGCAGCTGGGAGGGCCAGTGGCATGCTGGGGTGCATAGGCAGGGATATCACCAGCAGAAGGAGGGAGGGAGGCAGTGATGCCATTATATAAAACCATGGTCATGTCTCACAGAGAATACTGTGTACAGTTCTGGAGGCTGCACCTTTGTAAGGATATTAACAGTCTGGAAATGGTCCAGAGAAGGGTGACTAAGATGGTACAGGGTTTGCAACACAAGACTTATGAGAAGAGATTATGGGACCTCAATATGTACTCACTGAAAGAGAGGAGGGAAAGAGGGGACATGATAGAAACATTCAAGTATCGCAAGGGTACAAACAAGGTGCAGGGGGGAGACATGTTCCAATACAGGGGGAGCACAAAAATGAGGGGACATGACATGAAATTGGAAGGTTCTACTTCACAGAGAGGGTGGTGGATGCATGGAATGGTCTGCCTCAGGAGGTGGTGGGATCGAGCACTGTGGATGGATTCAAGCATGCTTGGAACAGGCATAGGGGAACCATAGAGGTACAGCAGCAGGTGGGTCAGAAGCAGTAATCCAGTACAAGGGCTTATGGGCAGACTAGATGAGTCTGGTGGTCCTTATCTGCCAACAATTTCTATGTTTCTATGTTAGGTGCAGACAGTAATTTCCTAACTCCCTCAATAGTTAGATGCACCCCATCTGGCCCCATTGCTTTGTCCACCTGCAGATTAGCAAGTCCCTTCAGGACTCCATCCTCCAAAAGAGGACTAGTGTCCACCTCCCTCCCTCCCAAGCTTTTGTTTATTTATTTTATATAGTTTTTGTTAACCAACTAAGTGCACTAGCCATAGAATGACTATTTTCAGGCATGAGCCGGGAGAGTACAACAAATAGTTAGACAAAAACATTACATCGGTGCAAAACATTACATAATAACAGGTATAGTTAACAGTGGAAAATAATACATAAAGAGAAAATAACATATGTGAAAGGTTAGAACATTGTACAGTCCATAATGGGTGAGCAGCAGGTAGCAATGAAATCAAACAGTTTGAGTAAAAAACTTAATGGAAATTTACAATGAAAGCAGCATATGGTAGCGTAAGATATTACACACTCCAAAGGTGTTACCTACATCTGAATTAGCAAGTAAAACAATAGTGCAAACCATGGCAACTGATATAGAGACAATAGGTTATAGCAGTGTAGAGAAAAGGAAAGACAGAGAGAGAGGGCTGTCCAACTAGGACCCAACAGCTGAGACAGAGAGAAGGGTATAACCCAAGGAGATAGAGTAAGTGCAGAAGTATCCAGTAGGTAGAGGTGGGATATTGAAAGGGGGGGAAGAGAGAGAGTAGGGAATGAGAGAAAGTACAAGTGGGCAGAGGGAAAATTTGGTAGGGTCTGGAAGGTGCTATGATTTTAACAGAGAAAAGTTAGTGTAGGCAAAGCAGAGCTAGGCTGGGTCAAAACAAGCATATTGGTCTACTGAAGACAGGTACCGTCGCAGTCCACTTTTAAAACTAATGTGGGATCGGCCTGTCAAAAAGCTAATGGAAAGGAGTTCCAGAGCCTAGGGGCTGCATTGTTGAAAGCTCTGGAACCTATAGATGACTGGCATCTGGGCACTGTAAGTAGCTCCTTACCAGCTTAGCTAAGACCATGGGAGGAGGACTGGGGTGTAAGCAACGCCACCAGTGAGAGCAGTGTTTTATTTCTAATTACCGAGTTTACAAGAGAGCCTAGGTAGTATTGTCAGCATGCAGAAGAGGAGAGCCAGCTCAAGTCACTATAAAGATTACAGTGGTGCTTGAGCCGTGGTGACGAGGAGGCATATCTGCATATATAGGCTACGTCCCATTTGTGGTGGGTAGTTTTAGATGCAGAAGCAAAAATTGGAACACCGTAAATGAGAGTAGGGAGAAGGATTCCCATGGCAATAGCCAGCTTGGCTGAAAGGGTTAGCATATAGCTGGTTTTATAGGCTACTCCTAGTTTAACATTCACTGATTTACTGATGGACTGAATATGTTGATTGAAATCAAGTGATTGACCCAGGAGAACTCCTAAGTATTTGAAGAATGAAACATTCTCAATTTGTGCCCCACACAAGTCAAGAACTACCAGGGATGTTTGACAAGTCCTGAGCTTAAGGACTGAGCCAAATAATGTGGCTTGTGTTTTCTTTATAGTTAGTACAAGTTTATGGGCAGTTAGTCAGGATTGTATGTTATTAAAGTCAGAAGAGAGGGATGCATTTATGTTGGAGTCACTGTCTGAGCTTTAATAAAGGACGAGATCATCCACATACAGGATGGATGAGCAGGAGCAAAGACCATGAGCTACATTATTAATAAATAGTGAGAAAAGAAGAGGGCCAAGGATAGAGCCTTGATGGACCCCTGTGTTTATTACAGTTTTGTCGGATAGAGAGGAGTTGAATTTCACAACCTGGGATCTGTCAGACAAGTAGCTACTGAACTATTCTACTACAGGGACAGAGAAATTTAGATTTCTGAGAGTAGAGATGTAAGGGGTGATCAACAAGATCAAAGGCTTTAGTGAGGTCAATAAACACTACTCCCGTTTGTAAACCAGCATCCATATCAGAAAGCACATCAGTTGTAAATTTGATGAGCACAGTTGATGTGCTAGGACCCCTTCTAAAGCCGTGCTGTGTGCCTGGGAGAAGGTTGTATTTGGCAAGGAAGTCTGTAGTTTGGTTTGCAACTAGTTTCTCAAGAATTTTGCCGAAGACTGAGAAGATGGCTATGGGGCTGTAGTTTGTAATCTCAGCAGGGTCCCCTTTTCTATAGACTGGTGCGACACGGGTGATTTTCCATAGGTTTGGCATCACACTGGAAGCGAGAGACAGTGTAAATATTTTTGCAAGAGGGGAGGCGATGAAAGGTGCAGCTAGTTTCAGAAGTCTCGGTTCAAGGATATCGGAGCCAGAGCTAGTAGTGTCAGAGATGGTCAGAAGTAACTTCAGGACATCAGACCTCAGGATTTTCTTGAAGAGAAATGAGGGTGTGGTGAACCACCTGCTAGAGGGATCAAGGACAGATGAAGCAGGTATGGAGGAAGACTGTGCCCTTGCTGGAGGTGCCACGAAGGAAGAGGTGTACTGAGATAGGTCTGTGAACATACAATTGAAGGAGTCAGCTATGGTATTCGAGTCATTGCTGTGAACCCCATTCAGTATCATGTTACCAGTGGCTTTTGTTTGAGTGATACCAAGGAAAGATTTTATGTGTGCCCAGAATTTTCTAGGGTCCCCGGCAGAGCTAAGTGGCAGGTCTTTACAGTAGGTACTTTGGGCAGTACAAATCTGCTTTTTGCAGGAGTTAGCAGAGCTCGGTAGCTATGGAAATCATCTGGAAGACACAACAATTTGTACTTTTTCCAGCACCTGTCTCACTCATGCGTGTTAGCCAGAAGTTCTTTGTGAAGCCTTCTAGTGGGTTTACCTTTAACTCTACGCTTTACTTTGGGAGCATGTATACACTGGACAGCAATGAATTAGTCGAGAAAAATTCCTAATGCTATCTCAACATTACTTGTGAGATAGATGGCAGACCAGTCTATTCTGGAGATGTCAAGTAAAAAGGCCTCAGCATCCAGATGGGCAAAGCTGGTGAAAGTAACATAGCGTGGCGGGGAAGAGGGAGATGCTATCGGGCTCCATAGGCAGAAAACCGGGGAATGAGTCGGCTAGAATACCTTCCAGAGGTACATGGTCTAGTCGGTTAACCAGCACCCAGTTGATGAGGGTTGAGGTGGTCATAGAAGGAGTTGTTCTTGTAGGTTCCATTAGTAGCTGGTGCAGGTTATAGCTTTGTATGATGAAGAGCAGAGAGCTTTGAGCTGACCCCAGCCAGTTAAGGTTTGTAACACTCAAAATGATCTAATTTTGTTTTTTAGATCAAGAAGATTTTGTTCAGCAGTTCCTGTAGGCTGGAGTACCACCAGTGGGTGGGTTGTAGGCACAAATAATTTGCAATTTCTTGGCACCCTGGGAACTGACCATATGCAGGGATTCACAAGCAGAGGAGGTGTCGATTGCTGGTATGACTTCAATGGTGAGATGGCTTTTGTAGAACCAGCAACCCCACCACCATGTTTAGATGAGGGTATGTCTCTGCAGACCAGAGAGAAGTTGGTCAATGTACAAGCAGAGTCAGGGATCTTGGGTTTAAGCCATGTTTCTGAGAGGTAAAGAATATCAGGCTTGTATACTCCCACCCAAGCTTCCAGATCAGCATGATTCTGTGTGAGGCTTCTAATGTTCATATGAGCAACAAGGAGACCTTTGTTGGGGAAAGTTGATATGTCAGCTGATGAGAAATATCCAGGGGGGCCAAGATTCAGTTCAACATTGCCTGATAGAAGGATGGCTAAGAGGAGGACAAACCAGAGCTTATGGCTTTGAAGGGTCAGTGAAACAGCTAACCTCAGAGATTGTTTTCTGAGCCTCAGGATGCCAAAATAGGTGCTGCCTTTGTGGAATATAAAGTGCACCCTGTCCAGTTTGGAATTTTGTTCAGCTATAAGATTTGAGAAACAGAAATCAGAGATAATTGATGGAGTCAGACCACGAGTGCCAAGGAGAGGGATAGATAGTGTGATTTCATTTATGTAAAGCAGGGCTAAGGATGTTGCGAGCAGTACTACCAGATAGCCGAGATCCATGCTTTCAAGGGTGCCAGAAGATGGTAAATGCTGAGGGGGCTGAGAATCAAAAGGGCACTTATGAAGGTACAAAAGCACTTTTTCTATACTAGTTTTTGCAATACAGAAATAAAAAGTGGAGTAGCTACCGCCCCATTCACCCCCCTGGTTCCGGCACCTATGCATGCTTTAACACTTGCTCTGCAGTTTAACCACTAACGTAAGACAGTAAGATAGGCCTATGAGGAATGAAAGGACTAGGATTGGAATGGGGATTATCCTAAGAAGAGTGAGCTAACAAGAGCTAGAAGCTTAAAAAAGAGGAGGATGCATTTGATGGAAACTAGAAGAAAGACAGTGGTGTAACACAAGAGAAAAGTAGAGAAATAGGCTTTCTGTTTGGCCCCTTGAGGTTGCTCTTTATTGTGGCCCTTCCCCTTCTCCTTCCTCTGTGAACACTTGAACAAAAGTATTTGTTTTGCATGTCTGCCTTTTCTTGGTCTTCCTCTGCACATTCTCCCCTTCCTTTTTTAACTTTACGATCTCACCCCGGTCTTCCTCTTTTCACTTACATACCTAAACACATGTCTAAACACTTTTGTTACCTACTGGGCTATTCTCTCTCTTCAATTTGTGCCTTTGTACACCTTACTACTTTCCCTGCTTCCCTCTGTTTCCCCTCATACACCTCCCTATCCTAACACTAAAACAATAAAAAGATATTTTTATGTATGACACTCAAATATATAGCAGCATACTAACATTCAAATCTCCTCACAGCTGATCACCACCCCTCCCCAGCTTGTTCACTCCAGTCTCATACAACTGAGCAAGAAGAGGATGAAGACTAATTTTAAAATTAACAATATGTTAAAAAAGGTCACAGCTTGATCACAGATCACATTTACTCCCCGAACTTACTTGCAGTGCTTAGCTGTTTCACTGTCTAATTAACTTATGGTTCTTAAATATGGCTCACAATTGCAGGTTTAGAGACTGAAAAGAGGAGGTGAGGTGACCAGAGACTAGGTTGATCACCTGTTATTCTGGATACCACAGACACCACTGACAAGACTGTGACTGGACTGTTAGTGGACCAGGAGGAAACAAAAGATTAGAGAAGACCAGCTGAGCAAAGCACATGTAGCAGTAGCAGCAAACTAATTAAAGACAGAGAGATGTGGTTTAAACTCAACCGATTCACAGCTTATTAAAAAGCATTCTTGTTGTTCAGTTAAGCTACTTCCATGGGGCTATGAGGTACTCAGACCACAGGGGAGTAACTCTGGAACTTGTCTGGGGCTGCTGTGTGAGGATTGAACTGCAGTAATTGTGAGTTGTGCAAGAGTTCTGTGGCCATCTCTGATTTCCAGGGATGGGACACAATTCTGTGGTTAGTTCCACAGCTGCACAACCCTGGAAAACTAAGGGCCTTGGTCAGCATAGTCTGCCCTCATGTGCTACATCACCCAGACATCGTACACACCTTTAAAACATGTATTTTAATCTATTTTGTTTTCTCCTTGACTTTATCCCTTTTCTACCTCGTCAGTTCAACAACCCAACCCTCTAACTTTTCAATAGCTTAATTTTTGTATTCTCTTATCCCCTTTCCCCAGGTACTGCTAGCCAATTTTTCAACCCTACACCACTGCATTGTAAAATAAGATTATTATTTACTATTACCTCCTTACATTTTCCCTCCAAGACTGAGCAAGAGTTTGCCAATTCAACCCACCCCACCTCAACCCCCACTCAACATTCAAGTTAATCCTTACGAAAATGGAATATATTGCAATATATTGAAAAGTATGCATTAATGTATGTCAATACAATGAGAAATACATTGTCTCAATGTAATATATTATATAATACATTATGAAATGTATTTTTAAATATATTGACATAATATATTTCTAACCCACAGTATGCAAAAATATGTCACTATATTGAAAAATATTTGACTCAATGAAATATAATATACAGCGTATTTTAGCATGTAATGAACCACATAATCTGCCTCATGCATTGCTTGAAAGCACATCAGTCTATTTAGTAATAAATTGTCTGAAATACATTATTAGTATATTTCAAAATATATACCATATTCTTTGTATGTTATGTACAGTATATTTTTATATATGTTACATAATTTTATATATATTACATATATTCTATACATGTTACACATATTTTATATGCTACATATATTGTATACATGTTACATATATTTTATATTTTTACATACATTTTTTTATATATTTTACATGTATTTTTGTGAATGTTTAGTTTCGTCCCATGTGTATATTTGCATACAAATTTGCATATTTCAAAAACATAGTTTATCAGCCAAAATCATGATAATTTCTACTTTTACAATACTTTTTAATTTATAACACTAGCTTACAGACTGAAAAGGTGCAAGTTATAAAGCAAGTACATGTAGGATCTCACCCTGACTTAAAAGTAAAACAAAATAGGGTGGTATAAATACCAATCTGAGCCTTTAACAAGCATGAGCATGTGAGGTAAGTCATATGTGTATGTGTAAGTATAAATGTATAAAATGCATATTAGAGTTAAAGCTGTACTGTAAAATGATAATTCAATGTAAATATCTCCATGATTAATAACAAGATGAACTCCAGCTGTACAGGTATTTGTAAATTATTATGTTGGCACGCTTGCACAGCCAACATCTTATGGCAGTGGGGATTTGGAGGTGCGGCCGCTGTTGGGCAAATGCAGGGCACGCATCAGTAGGTGCATCCCTCATTCCCCAATCAGCCTGCATGCCGGCACCACACCATGCATGCTAATGTGGTGAGCACATCTAAGGAAAGGTCCACAGCAATCCAAGCAAAGTTAGGTCAGATGTGGACCCTTCCTACCTGCTCGCATTAGCATATGGCGATGGGCAACAACCGACTTTGGGGTGCCTAACTTCGCCGCTTACTGTGGCCGCAATAAATTTGACAATGGGGAGGCCACTCCCATCGGCATAAAGCAGCCCCCATTCTTATATGCTGAGGGAGCCCAATCTCCCTTTCTCTTGCCTCCCCTGTTTTCATTGTGTGATGATGGGGAGCCCACTCCCCATTGGCATAAAGCAGCCCCTCCTGCATTTCTTATATGCTGAGGGGTGCCCAACTCCTGGCTCTTGCCTCCCGCCTATCAGTGTGCTGACGGGGTGCCCACTTCTCGGCATAAATTCAACCTAACTTCCATTGTGTGCCGACGAGGGTGCTCAATCCCCATCGGCTGCAGCAACTCCCCTCCAAAACATTTAGGTTGCATGCTGGGAGCCCACCCCAGTGTGCCAAGTCCCTGAATAAAACCTGTCCCTCGATGTTATTTTTTCTTCCTGTAACATAAAATGGTCCTCGTAGTCTCCTGCCCCCACCTGCACCACCCACTGTGCACCCTGCCTCCCCACCCCTCAGCCCCACCCATACTTACCTCGGGTCTGGGCGCGTCGATCTTCCTGTGGACCCCGGGAACGTCTGCACTCTTCAAAGCTGACCATGAACTGAAGAAATGCCGGTAAGCTGTATTATGGAATGAATAGGGATTTTTCAACTTTGCTGCATATCTTGGGCATTTTTTAGAATTTTAGCACTAAATTTTCAACATGGGGTTTTTGGGACCCCTCCTCATGGATTCTATCACTGTCATGGCGTTAATCGGCCTTGAAAGGTGATTTCGCAGTCACTGTGCAGAATCACCTTTCAGGACCCATTAACATAATGACAGTGCCAGTGTTCATGAGGTGGCCTCTCAAAAAGCCTATGTGCCAAATTTGGTGGAAAAGATCCAACAAATGCCTGTTTTACGAGCGTGCGTTGCTCAGTTGCTACACAGGCTCGTAACTTTGCGAATTCACAATATTTTGATGCCAGATTTTCAACATTGTCATTTTTGTACACCTCCTTGTGAACAGTATAGCTGTCATTTTCCACATCCTGCCCAAAATGTGTTTCCTCACTTCCGGCGCACAATAGCGTGGTTGCTGTGGGAAATCAGTGTTTGGGTCAGATTATAAAATCACAGTGGCACAATTCATAAGCAGAGGTCCTAAAATGCCTATGTTGAAAATTTGGTAATGATACTCCATAAAATGACTGTGTTACAAGTGTGCCTTGGCAGATTGCACACACACTTGTACCGTCGTGCATTTGTGATATTTTCATGCTGGATTTTCACCATTGGCATTTTTACATACCTCTTGATGAACAGTACAGCTGTCATTTCACATATCCTGCCCAAAATGTGTTTTTGCAGTTCTGGCGCAGAATAACATGGCTGCTGCGTGAAATCACTTCTTGGGACAGTTTGAGGAAATAACAGTGACACTGTACATGAGCAGAGGTGCTAAAATGTCTATGCTGAAAATTTGGTGCCGAATGCCCATAAAATGACTGTGTTCCAAGTGTGCATTGCATATTTCCCATGCACCCTTGTAACTTCGCAAATTTGCTGTATTTACATGTCACATTTTCAACACTGGCATTTTTTACACCTCCTTATGAACTGTATAGCTGTAATTTTCCATATCCTGCCCAAAATGTTTTCCCGCACTGCACTACCAAAGCTAATGCCAGCGCGACAACATTCGGCATTGACAAATGCTTGTTTCTTTTGTTTTTGCCTGGGTACATTAACAGTTGTATTAATATCTATTACACATGTATATTATATATATATTTGTAAATATAGGAAACATTTGAAATGTAAAACAGCATTCATTTATACATATATTGGCAGTATACCAATAACGTATATTTACCATCCTTATTTCAATATATTTAGAATGTTATCAATATATTTTGCAATATACAGACTATACTAAAGTGGCCATAATGTATATACTTACAGTACATTGCAATATATTTGCAAATATTGAAATATATTGATTTTCCAATACTTTACAATATATTATAAAACAAGTAGATTGGAATATATTTCACTATATGTAAATATATTATTAATAATATATTTTAAAATGTATTTCATTTTCATAAGGGAAATGTAACTTTGACCTTGTTGTTTACCTTGCTGCTGACTCAGGCAGAAGAAATTTACTGGTGACAGGTGTCAGTAAAAGTACAGTTTTTCTTGTTGCCAAATTGGAGTCCTGGCCTGGAGAAAAGACAGTGACAGAGGGAATGGACTGTGGACAGCCCCACACTATATTAGCCCAGGCACTGGTGTAGCCAGAAATATGCATATTGTACACATTCCATCCAACTGATGCCCCATTTAAAAAAATTTGCCTGCTCTTTCCAGCTGCTGCCCCCAATACAAAACAAAACAAATTGCTTCATATGTCTCATCTAATCTCTAAACAGGTTGTACAACTAAAAATTTTCAAAAACAACAGAGGTTTAATTAGATACAGTAACTGTTCAGTTGTCTACACTAACTTGAAATATTCCAGACATGAATGACAATGGTAACAAAAAAGCATATAGTTTGGGACATGCACTAAACAACTGTACACAAATATGTACAGTGAGTATGCCTGCCTACACTCGTGAAGGAGTCAATGATAGAAAGATGTCCCTGCAACTCAAGCTCAGGCCACCCTACCCACAGGTTAGTGTCTTGAACAAGTTTTCACCATGCTGCAGAATGGTATTGACACTCGTAGAGTGACAGTCAACCTCACAGATAACTCATCCCATTAACTCCATTATGAGAAGCTGAAGCATACTGCCAAACAACTGAAAGCTGTTGTCTCTTCACAGCTTGATAGGACCAGCCACCAGCGGAGGAGCCCCAGTGTCACCAAAGTCACAAGTGACTGACACCATTCCTCTGCCCCAGTTTAGCCCAGCTGGTGCAAAGATTTTCATATTCTGTGTACCAGTAAAAGGGGGGGGGTGGGGTTACTGATCAGCTGAATCTCTTGTCAGCTAAACTTAGCTGGTGCCAGAAAATTTCAAAAAGTCAGAAACGAGGATAAAGCCATGTTAACTGTGAATGCTTGCTGCCGCCTCTAAGTGGAGGGTCAAAATGGACTTCCCAACATGTGCTTTTCAAAGTGGGGGAAGGGGTCAGCTGACCCAAACCCCAATGGGCCACTGCCTATGAGTGCGAGGGATACTTGCAGAGGGTGGGAAGGATTGTTTTTATGTTTTAAAGCTGTAATCTCCTCAAAAATTGCCTAGCATCTGCTTGCCACTATTAGCTACTGTACTTGATGCCAGAACCTGAAAAAGATGCTGACTGGAGCAGCTGCCAGCGGATGAGCCCTGACGTCACTGAACTTGTAAGTGACTAACACCACTCCAACATCCCTCCTTAATTTAGCTGATGTAAAGATTTTCTGTGTGCCAATAAGGGTGGGGGTGGGGTGAGAACAGAAGAGCCAGATTTCCCATTAGCTGAACTCAGCCAGTACTGGAAAATGCAGGAAGTTGGAAACAAGGATAAACCATGTTAATTTGAAATGCTTGCCACTGTGCTTATGTGGGGGATGAAAATGCACTTCCTGACACTTGCTTTTCAAAGTGGGGAGTCAACTGACCCGAGGGCTGTCACCTATGGGTTGGAGGGATATTTGGCAGATGGTGGGAGGGATTGTTTTTATGTTGAATGGAGGACCACAGCAGGCAAATTATGACTGATCAGCCCTGCTTGCTGGGCATCATCATATAGATGAAATGAAAGACCTGCCTTGTGATTTGGGTAGCTCTTTTCTTTTAACTTCATGCAGTTTCTGCCCAGCAAGCCCAGAAGAGTGTCACGATTAGCCTGGCAGATGACTGGTCTGACACTGCTAAGCCCCTTGCAGAATGCGCACTGGGCCAACAGTAAAACACCTCTCAAAATCCACTATCATACCAACATGGTTGCTTTGTGTAAGCGCAAGGGCAAACATAAAAACTAGGAGGATTTGAAATCTGAAAATTGCAGGATTGTTAGAGGCTGGCCCAAGGAGTGTGCTTTTGTGGCTTTTATCTCCAAAACTAAAATAATTTTTAAAGTACTGAAGAAAACAATTTTGTTTCTTAACATGCACAGTAAGAAAAAAAATCAGCATTCTAAAAATGCCAGAATTTTTATGACCATATTGCATAATGTGGTCATTTTTCTCGAATGTGTTCATGTTTCAGATGGCAGGGCTATTTACATGCATTTGTATCATGTTCAGCTGTGTTCATTCAGCAGGGAAGGTGCTAACGTGTCAGTGCATAGCCCCACCACTGCTGAATGTAGCTGTGTGTAGCTGTTCCTTTCCCTCAGATAATCCACTATTAGCTGCTTCAGCGGCCTGATTAGTTTGAACTGGACACTGGGGTGTCTAATCCCTGGTGCCAGCCAAAGTTGAATTATTCCAGCAATTGGGTGCCTACCTCCAGAGTCAGTTCATCTCCTACCTCCATACCTACCACCCTCCTCTTCAATCTCCTGACACCAGGGTGCCCAGTCCCCAGTGTTGGAGTAATCCAATCTCCTGACCCAACAGTCAGGACATTGAAGTGCCCAACCCCTGTGCCCCCAAGTATCAAGTCGACAGTGGAGTACCAAATCATCAGTGTTGGTAGGTACTTGCAATGAAGAAAACTGTCCCTTGATGTCTTTCTTTCTTTCTTTCTTTCTTTCTTTCTTTCTTTCTTTCTTTCTTTCTTTCTTTCTTTCTTTCTTTCTTTCTTTCTTTCTTTCTTTCTGTCTTTCTTTTCTGTTTTAAACCTGAGATAAAAAAAATTGTCCCTTGTTTTGCATTGCTGTCCCAACCCCACCCACCACACCGACCCCATACTCAGCACCCACTGCCCTTCATCCCCACTCCAACCTTACCTACTGGAGGTCCAACACCATAATCCTCTCTGGACCAGAGACATGTCTTCATTCTTCAAATCTGAACTAGGAACTGAGGAAATCAGGTAAGTGCACTTAATGTATTTCCATGTGATTTAACCTTTTTTTTCATAACTTGGTCATTATTTAATAATGTCCCCCAAGTTTTCAACATGGCCTTTTTGGGGCCCCACCCCATGAACAAGGGAGGTAAAAATAAAATGTTTTCTAATCTGTCCAGAATGGTGATTTCATAGTCACTCAGCAAAACCACCTTTGGGGTGAGATTTGAACATTTTCATCTACTGGGTTCATGAGGTGGGATCATAATTTGATTTATTTATTTAAAATATATTTGACCAGGTAAGCACACAGAGCCCCCAGTTGCAAGCTGGAGTGAGATAAAAGGGTACAACAGCAAAGTACAAACAGTAGAGACATACGATTTCCATTACAGAATACAAATGATACAGTTCTAAGTAGAAATCAGAACAAAAGCCACTAAAGGGTACAGTTCAGAGTGCATACAGTTTCAGAGTTCATGCAGTTCACATAGTATGATACAAATGGTTCAAATCCAAGTAAACATCAAGTCCCTCAGAAAGGGCATGGAGTTGGGTGTCACAAGTAGTATTGAAGTGATTTCAGTGGGCTCTTCATGAAAGATCCAGCTTATTAGCCTTTTGGGGCTACATTAGTTGTAAGTTGCAGTGCAACTGTCCTACCACAACTCCTGGTCAGGGGCCACCTCCAGGAGTGGTCTGCAAGGAGCCTTGAGCTGGGAGCCCTAGGCACAGGAAGGAGGTGAGCCCGGCAGTGAGAACAGGTCAAATAGGATTTGAAGTAGGTCTTGATCAGGGCCTTGCTTGATTTGAGGGAGGCGGGGCAGTAACTTTGGAGGGTAGACTGTTCCAGATTTTGGGGAGCCTATAGCTAATGAAGACTTGGCCTAGGTTGCATTTGTAATGGGGTCGTGGAGATGGCAGCTTGCCTCAGATCTGAGTGAGTAGGCAGGGTTAGCTGAGGGAGAGAATAGATCAGATAGGTCAGAAGACTATGTTGAAAATCTGGGGTCAAAATATAAAAACAACAAAGATATGAAGGCACAGTGATATTTTCCAACGCTCGCTTATAACTTTGGTAATGTTCAATATTTTGACCCCCAATTTTCAGTATAGGTGCTGTTTTTTTTTTTTTTTACACCACCTCATAAATGTGATGTGTTGTTTTTCAAATCCTGGCCAAAATGTGTTTTCGAATTTGTGGTGAGAAATGACATTTTGGTCGAGATTAGAAAATTTTCACCTACCAGGTTCAAGAGGTGGGGTCATAAGAAGCCTATGTTGAAAATATTGTCTTAAAAAATATGAAAAAATTATGAAGTCTTGAAAGTACATTGTAATTTTGCAATGCTCACTCATAACTTTGATAATGTTCAATATTTTGAAAGCAAATTCTCAACATACCATTTCTTCACACTACTTCATGAACATCGGAACATAGAACATAGAAACACTAAAATTTGCTGGCAGAAAAGGACTCTTGGCCCATCTAGTCTGCCCATTTCCCCCTTCCTGTCTGTCTTATCTTACTCCCTTTATTCCCTTGTCGTTGTTACTTCTATTTAGCCCCATGTAATTGTCCCATGCACTCATGAATTTGCTCACCAAACCTACCCCCACCACTCATTCTGGCAGCCTATTCCAAGGACCCACCAATCTCTCAGTGAAGAACTGCCCCCTCATATTTCCTCTAAATCTGCCCCCTAGCTTGAATGTGAGTCCCTAGTTGATTTGTTCTCACTCATCCTGAATATACTTCCTTCACTCACCTTGTTTATTCCCTTCAGATATTTGAAAGTTTGTATCATATCCCCCCTCTCCCTCCTTTTCTCCAGCACGTACAAGTTTAGTTCCCCCAGTTGTTCCTTGTAAGACCTCCTGTGTAGTCTTTGAACCGTGTTGGTTCCATGTCCGAAGGTGTTTTCACCCTTGTGACTCAAAATTATGTTTTGTCCAGTATTTTATAAATTACACCTGTCAAGTTTAGATGGGGGGTGGGGAGAGTAATAAAAAGTGTATGATGGTCCGGCAGTACAGCCCAGAGGTTAGCGTAATGCACTGTAAATGAGTTTGATGTATCCATCGGACCTGGGTTTGAGTCCCATGACCTCCCCTTACATATTGTGTGACTCTGAGCAAGTCACAGAACCTTCCTAGTGCTTCCAGGTCTCCCCTAAAAACAGGTAATGTTGAAAATTTGGGGTCAAAATGTCACAATGAAAAAATATATGCAGTGATGTTTGCAGGGATGGCCATTGTCCCAGTCGAGGCAAAGTTGCCTTCCCAGGCCAGTGACCTGAGTTTGAGTAAAAGCTCAGTGAACCAGATGGATGGGACGAGAGTGCGGGTAAGGTGCTGTGTCATGTGGAACCGGCCCCAGCCTCATGAGGGAGAGAGCAGTGTTCTGGCACACAGACAACACCTTGTGGTGGACTGGGGAGCCTTCACTCACAAGGGGTTCTCATGTGTGTCAAAGCCTGATGGACCCATGCACTATGTCAGGACGATCTCCAGTATTCCATTTATTTTATTTTGCTCAGGTCCCTTTGGGGCCTGCATGAATGAGGATATGATTCCACTATCAGAAAAAGAAGGGAAATTAATTGCAAAAAACTGCATTGATGCAGACATTAGAGTTGAAAACACAAAGAACATGAAGTAGGGAAATGAAAACACAAGGTTTTGGTTTCTCGAGTTTTGGTGAATCAGTGGTGAGGTCTTCCTTGGGGGTTTCAGTCCTAATTCCCATCCTGTCCCATGAGCAAACAAGGTCAGACATGACCTCTTTTCAGCAGGCTCTGCATGAAGAAAGCTACGGCTGATTCTGTTGGCGACACGTGGTGAGCCTTACTTCTCTTCCTTTGAAAAGTGTATCACTATGTAGCATTGGCTTGGATCTGTACCTTGTGTTTCAGACAGGAGGCTATGGACTAGGGGAAGAGGGAGTGGGCATTATGGATGACAACCCCAAGGAAGACTCCGTTACTGATTCACCAAGAATCCAGACACCCAAAACACTAATGTTTTTTCATTTCCTACCTTTGTGCACTTCACGTTCTTCAACTCTAATGTCTGCATTAGTGTAGTTTTTTGCAAGATACATATACATATCTATATATATATATATGTGTATATATATATATATATATACACACACACACACATATATATATATATATATGCATTTATACAACATGGTCCCAATATTGAAAGACTGGAGCAAGTGCAGTGCAGCTGTTTGTGCTGTGATTGCCCCTGCACTCCTCTCAATGTTGCACTCCCTCCCCAATGGTCCAGTGGGTCCCTCTGGATTGCCCAGTACATTCCTCTATTTCAGTTACTGGGTCATCCAGTGGGTCCCCCTCAATCGCCCAGTAAATTCTTCCATTTAAATTCTCTGGTGGGCCGGTGGTTCCTCCCACCCCCAATCGCCCAGTACATTCCTCTATTTTAAATTCCCTGGTGGTCCAGTCATTCCCCCCATTCTGTCTCTCCAGTCTTATAAAGGACTTCCCTGCTGTCCAAACAGTCCCATGCCCCTACCCAATATGTCAGTCACATCCCATCTTCTTGCACCTCCCCTCACCCCAGTATCCAGCACTGACACCTGAGTGCGGTGCCGGCACAACCCTCCTCTCACCTCCATGGTCAGCCACCATATGAGCTGCCAGTGAGCACATGTACTGTAGAAAAGCCAGTTTGAGCAACTGCTGCACAAGCCTGCCCAACTGCCTCCAAGTGGGCAAGAAAGGAGCCTGCAACTGCCCCAGAGCCAGCCGATAGGAACTCCTCAAAGCCCATTTGGGCAACTGCTGCACAAGCCTGCCTGACTCCCTCCGAGTGGACAAGAAAGGAGTCTGCATCTGTCCCAGAACCAGCCAACAGGTACGGACTGTGACTCAGACAGTAACTGTGCACTTCATTGAGTTTTAAAAGTGGCGTCTTTTTCTAGTCTGAGCCCTCATCTGGTCTTCGCTTGGAATCTGCAGTCCTTTATCTGTAACCCATTGCCATCTGTAACTGCTGCTCACTGCTGAGCAGTTTCTTATCTTTATTTTATTTACAATCTAGTTTGCAACCTGGACTCTAGTGACTTAAATCCATGTATCTCTTTAATGGTTTTCACCAACTAAGGGATAGAACAGGAGTTTTGTCTGGTTTCACTGTGTCTTTACACTGCTTCAACTGGTTTGGTTTTGATTGTGCTTGCTATACCAGTGATGATTTTGTTAAAGCTACATCTTCTCTCTTATTAACTAGAATCCAGACTAGTGACTGCATTTATTTAGACTGTATTCTTACACTGCTTAAACTGGTTTTGGATTTTGCTAAAGCTGCATTGTCTCTCAAATTAATTTAGAATGAGACTAGTGCCTGCCTCTGTCTGTGACCCACCTTACATTTGATCCCAGCTTAAGTCTCTTTTGTCATACCAAAAGTATCCCCTTGTCTCTGTGAATCCCCCTCCCCACCTCTGACTTTTTGATTTATTTCTCCCTCTTTTCCCTCTACTCAGGCACTCCTGAAAGCCCATTTGAGCAACTGCTGCACAAGCCTGCCTGACTCCCTCTGAGTGGGCAAGAAAGGAGCCTGCATCTGCCCCAGACCCAGCCGACAGGTACGCACTGCGACTCAGACAGTAACTGTGCACTTCACTGAATTTTAAAAGTGGCACCTTTTTCCAGTCTGAGGCCTCTTTTGTTCTTTGCTTGGGATCTGCAGTCCTTTGTCTGTAATCCACTGCCATCTGTAACTGCTGCTCACTGCTGAGCAGTTTCTTATCTTGATTTTATTTACAACTTGGACTCTAGTGACTTAAATCCCTGTATCTCTTTGATGGGTTCCACCAACTAAGGGATAGAACAGAATTCTTGCCTGGTTTCACTGTATCTTTACACTGCTTAAACTGGTTTTGATTGTGCTTGCTACACCAGTGATTTTTTTGCTCACCCCCCGACCTCCTTTAAATGCTCACACTCTGACTTTTTTTTCTCCTCCCCAGTCTCCCAGTTGATGAACCAAGGGTAGATTGTTTCAGTCTACTATCTCCTGTTAAAGGGGTAACAACAGTCTCTCCTGTTAAAGGGGCAACCACCAAATATTTACTCTTTCCTCCTATAAGGGACCTTTCCTCTTTTGATCACAGCTAGGTAAACCCACAGAATGCCTGGCTTCCTTTTTTTGAGAGGTTCTTTGGTGCTAATGCTCTGTACTCTCACCTCCCATCTCAGTGAAAATCTTCTCCCTATCCCGTGTCCATCTTTGCATGGCATGACCCTCAATGCCCACTGTGCTTCAACATTGACTCGCTGCCACAAACTTCCTATACCCACCCTAGTGTTGCCTACATCAACTTTTATGGAGCTTTTCTGCCAAGGGTTCTCTTTCCTGGAATTTTTAATATTCAGGAAAAAAACATCCTCCTACTCAGTTCAGTGCAGGATACTCAAGTGCAGTAGCAAACTCCTGAAAGAATACCTATGCAGCATTACGCTACTTTTATTGTTACTATTTGAGAATATCCATCCAAATCTGGGCCCTCCAACACTCACAGCTGAACTTCAAAGTTATGTCAAGCAACTCATAATAGGCTCTATGAATATCTGCAGTCTCCTTCCAAAAATGGATATCCTTAATGCCTGTTTTTTACAAAACAACCCTGACATCCTTTCAGTGGTAGAGACCTGTCTCTCTTTTAAGATTGTTGATGCATCAGTTTCAATCCCAGGCTATACAGTGTACAGAATGGATCGTCTAACCAAACATTGGGGTGGATGTGCAATCTACATAAGGGAGGACCTGCAAGCCATTGTTCTCTTTCTTCCAGACACTGGGACTAAACTGCAAGTTTTAGCTTTAAAATTGCAACTTGGGAAGCACAACAAAACCCTCACAGTTCTCTCAGTGTACATTCCACCTGGTCAGAAGACCTCTGGGCTAAACTCGCTGATGGAATGCCTTGGTGGCTTGAACTTACACAATGAAACAGTACTGCTGGGTGACTTTAATGCCGACTGGCTTGCACCAGCCTCTAGTCCCTATAGGGATGCAGTTTCCACTGTGCATCTTTCCCAGCTTGCCAATACTCCTACCAGGATAAACTACAAGACTAGCATCTCATCATTGCTTGACTGGGTCTTGTATAATCTACCGGACCACATCTCTCTTGTCACGGTGCTTCCAGATGTACATAGTGACCATTCACCAGTTCTAATTCACTGAGCTAACAACTTCTCCAAACCCCAACCGAAAATAATTATCCATAGGGTCCTTAAATACAGTCACCTTGAAATGCTAAAAGTCGACCTTCACTGACAAAACTGGCCAACAGTGTACTCTTCTAGTTCTGTTGATGCAGTCTTAAATCAATTCATCTTGCTGTTTAACAGGGTGTGTGACTAGCATGCCCTACTTAAAAAGTGTAAAATCAAAGGTTATAATAACCCCTGGTTCATGCCTGAACTTCTTAAATGGATGAAATCAAGGGATCATCTGTGGCACATAGCCAGAGCTACAGGTAAACAAGTGGACACCCAAGCCTACAAAAAAGCCCGGAATAACTGCACTATATGCACAGCAACAAATCAATACTACAAGGAAGCCCTCACTTGCACCTGGAGTGACAGTAGAAAATTCTAGGCAAATCAAATCTTAAAGAAGTCACTGGCAAGGACACAACGTCAGCCCCCACCATGTTGAACATCGGTGGTGTTCCCATTACAGACCCCAATTCCATTGCAAAGTCTCTGAGTGAAGCCTTCACAGACCTCAACGGCATCCTCCCTCCCTTCCTCCTGATTTTTTCCTCTAAATAGTCTTGCCTTCTAAACCAAGCCCTGTAGTCCTACCTCCCTCTCAACCCCTGCTTCACTTTAGAACCATCTCTCATGGTGAGGCTAGGAAATATCTCCAAAAGGTCCTGGGTAAGTCTTGTTTCAGTGGTGACTCCTTTGACCTCAAATTTGTGTCTCTTACCCTAGAAGACATTCTGGCACTGCTAACACACATAATTAACACCTCATTCAGGCTTTCTCAGTTCCAACAGTTATGGAAAGTAGCCCTGGTGACACCCATTTTCAAGAATGGTGATTGAATTTCACTATGTAACTATCAGCCCATCTCAAAACTCCCGCCTTTGTCTAAGGCTCTTAAAAATAGTTCCGGACCAATTAGCTGAATACATAGAAAAGTACAATATACAGTGCCTGCAACAACATGGGTTCTGCAAAGGACACAACACCACTACTGCACTGCTTGTATTTATTGGTTACATTCACAGTTCTCGGATCATGGCTCGCTAGTCGGTGCCTCTTTCATCGACCTGTCAAAAGCCTTTGACATGGTTAATCATGACCTTCTAGTCGAGCAGCTTGCATTTATTGGTCTGTCTACTGACATAGTTACCTGGTTTAAGAGCTACCTCACTAATCGCTCTCAGCAAGTCAGGATTGATAATGTCCTGACAGTAGACCCGTTTGCTCCAGTGTACCCCAGGGCTCCATCCTGGGTCCCATTTTATTCAGTTTATTCCTAAACAAGCTCCTGCTTGCCAGTAGCTGTCTGATTCTACTCCATGCAGATGATGCAGTCCTGTATATAAGTGACCCTGATACTTTTAACTTGGAACACAAGCTCCAGGACAGCTTTACTGCAGTTGAGAGATGGTTCAGAGAACATAAACTCATTCTGAACTATAAAAAAAAAAGACAATACTTTGTTGTTTTCCAGTCCCCAGAGTAGGCATTGTTTACATCCACTCAACATAACAAACAAATCTGGGACTACATTGGAACTCATCCAGCATTTCAAATACTTGGGGTTCACAATAGACAGCACTATGTCATATGCCTACCACACTGAAAATGTTTAAAAGGCTGTGAACATCTGTATTCATTTGCTTCATAGGCACAAGCAAAGTCTTACCTGAGAGGCCCCAAATCTCACTATTCAGAGTTCAGTGGTCTCTCTTGTTGATTATGGCATTGTAGTCTATGGCTCAGCTATGGACACAGCCCTTCACAGTATGAAGGTCACCCTAAATAAAGCCTGTCGACTCTTAACTGGTTCCCCATGGTTTACACATACATGTGACCTCTATGACCAGGCTAACTGGCTCCAGTTCACAGATAGGCTCAGGTTCCAATCAAGCCTTCTGACCAAAAAAGTGAGTCTGGGCCTCATGCCAAAGGGTGCACAGAAGCTCCTTACTCCCTACAATAACAGCCATTCTGCCAGAAGCTCAGATAGCATGGTCTTTAAAATTCCTAGGTGTCGCACCTCTTTTGGTCAAAGAGCTTTTGCCTACTGTGCTCCCATTTGGATTAATAATCTTCCTCCTGCCATCCCCTCGATAACAGCATTAGGCCCCTATAAACGTGTGCTCCAAAAACATCTCAATGCTAACACTATCTGTGACTGCTTGCCTTGGACCCTCAGTGCTGTTTTTCCATGCCCCTAAGCAGCTCTTCCTTGTGACCTCATGGCCCCTTAAATCCTGCACTTGTTACTTCCCTTCGTCATGTGCCTTAATGTAATCTATCCCTCCCTTCCTCCTCCTCCTCCCTCCCTCCTCCTTCCTTCCTTCCTTCCTTCCTTCCTTCCTTCCTTCCTTCCTTCCTTCCTTCCTTCCTTCCTTCCTTCCTTCCTTCCTCTGTCAAACTCCCCTCTTGCCCACCACCCCTCTATTCTCCCACTATCCTCTCCCATCTTCCTTCAATCCCCCCCCAAAAAAAAGCACATAGTTTTGACAAGGCCTTCCTGGGTTGATGCTTCTCCACTTCTTGAGTGGGTGTTGGCCACCTTGGACTGTTATAACCCCCAAACATAGCCCTCCATCCTGACAACTCAGTCTGCTGCAGTACCTCCCTCTGCCTTGCAGGCACCCCCACTCTGAATGGTCCTCTCTTCCTTAAACTGCCTTAACCCTCTCACAAACATGTTGTACTTACAATAACCTGCTGACTTAGTCTGTTTGTTTATGTTTATATTAATACTTAGACTCATATTTATTATTAGCCAGCACTTAAATAAAAAAAAAAGAGACAGCTGTTTCTACAATTAGAAATCAACTACTGGAATTTACTTTCTTCAGGTGAAGTCCAATATTTCCAACTTGCTGAAAGTGTAAGCCAGATGTTGTGTAAGTCAGTTGTAATTTGTTACTCATCTGACTCAGATGTCATGATGGCAGCAAAAGCTACAGACAGCACTAAAGTTTTCTTCCAGGTAATACTGTAAATGGAAGGTGAACAGTCAAGGAGAGGACTAGTGCCTTGGGAACAAGGGTGGGGTGAGGGATAGAAACCTGTTCACAAGCCAGAAACAACGGTTCATACTGTGCTTCAGTGTTCACCAAACATCTCCCTGTTGGAGGAGGTAGCTAACTGGGATGGTCCATGGCATCAAGGGTACCTGTGGTGCAGCCAGTCCACATACCTGCTCTGGTAGCTCACTACTGGGCAATGATCAAGCCAGGTAAGTCCCAAGAACAGACAGGATACACCTCAGAATCTTAATGGAGTTAAAAAGAACAAATTGGAGAGGCATGTATGTTGTCTGAGGACTGGAAAGGTGGCCAGTGTGGTCTCCATCTTCAAGAAAGGGGCAAAGTCCAATTGAGCAACAACATGCCACTCAGACTGACGTCATACAGAATAATAGAGCACTTGATTTAGACCAAGGTGCTTGCCCTCCTTCAGAAAAGCATTATGAGGGTCATATCATTATACAATAGCTCTCCCTTCCAGTCTGACAGAAATACTCATAGCATTTTAACTTTTAGGACCACTAAAGGAAGATACTAGTCTAATGGAACAAATAAAAATGCTTCCAATGAAATGTTAATCTTATAATTATTCAAATCGGGATCCTCTGCCAAGTAAATGAAAGATGTAGAGATACCTTTATCTCCATTATCTGTAAGTGCACACATTTCAAGAACACTATCAGTATAATTCAGACTAAAATTAACACCATCCTGCTGATAAAAAGTTCTTTGTTATGGGTGGCCGACAATGACTTGCAGAACAAGTTTACAAGAATGGCTGATAAAAGATAATGCATGAATGTCAGTTTTCAACAGCATCAAACAAGCGTATTAGAAAGGATTTTGACATACTGCATGAATATTCTGGTCTACATTCTGGTATCTACAATATCAGCACATGGCATACATACTGTATAAACATAGAATCTGTTGGCAGAAAGAGACAGATGGTCCATTGAGTCTACCCATATTATACTACCTCACCTGCTGACCTAGTGTCTTGGAGGTCTCCCTATCTGCCCACACCTCACCAACAACCTTCCCCCATCTGGTACTTCCCCATGGGACTGTGAGACATTGTGTTCTGTCCCAGTCATTTTTGAACCCATTTAGGGTACCTGCCCCTACCACTTCTGCTGGCAATCTGTTAGGTGGATCCACCACCTTTTCAGAGAAGTAGACCTCTCTCACATCCCTCCTGAATTTACCCCCTGCCAAACTCTAGTCCTGCCCTTTTAAGAATGCATCCTTACTTCCAATAAACAGGTCTTCACTAGTCACCCTATTTATACCCCTCTGAAACGTATATGTCTCTATCATGTCTCCCCCTCTTGTGTGTGGCCTCCAGTGATTACATGTTCAGGGCCACCAGTCGTTCCTTGTAGGATTGGCTTTGTTGGATCTGAATCCTGTTGGTGACCTTTCTCTGTACTAACATCAGCCTGTCTATGTCCTTTCTTAGGTGAGGGCTCTAGAACTGGACACAGCATTCAGGTGAGGCAGACCTCACGTACAGGTACAGTATCACTTAATTTCTCTTGCTATCTAAACACCTTCCAAGACCCCCTTCCCAAATCCTTGATGCTTTTCTGTATGCTTATTGCACTGTCTGGTTTGCTTGTGGGAGTCACTGATGATGACCCCCAGATCCCTCTTCCTCTGTAGTAGTAGCCAGCCTAATCCCTCGCATCCAATACTCTGTGTAGGATCTGTTACCCTAAGTGCATCATCTAGCATTTCTTGTCATTAAATCTCAACTGCCAGAGTTTTGGTCAGTTCTCCAGCTCCTCTAGGTCATTCTGAAGCTCCTTCTCCCCTTCTTTGCTGTCTACCCTGCCACATAGCAATGTGTTGTCAGCAAAGAGACACATCTTGGCCTGGATACCCTTCCCTATGTCACTAATGAACATATTGAGAAGGACACATCCCAGGACTAAACCCTGCAGAACCCCACTTTTGACCACCCTGTCCCTTGATTTGGTACCCTTTACTATTGTGCTGTGTTGCCACTCCCCCCCAACCAGTTCCCCACCCATGTGTCTAAATCCTTCTCCACTCCCAAGTTCTCCAGCTTTTTCAACAGCCTCATGTGTGGCACTGAATTCAAAGCTTTGCTGAAATCAAAGTAGAGCAGATCTACTGCCTGCCCTCTTTCTATCATTCTAGTGACCCGCTCAAAAAACAGTATCAGGTTGGCCTGGCATTACCTCCCTGACACATACCCATGTTGCTTGCCATCCTACAGCCCACTATGTTCTATGTGGGTCACCAGATATTCCTTAACTACGGTCTCCATCACCTTACCTATAATAGAGGTAAGACTGACTGGCTTGTAGTTGCCTGGGTCCTCCCTGTCTGCCCCCTCCGTGGAATGAGACTACAACTGCAGACCTCCAGTCCCCTGGAACTGATCCAAAGTCCAGTGAGTGATTTAAATAGCTGGACCAAGGGTTCAATCAGTTCTGAGGCCAGTTCCAAAAGTGTCCTCGTGTGCATGCCAGCAGGGCCTGATGCTTTATCAACCCTGAGGGCCTCTAGCCTATTTTTCACCCATTCAGCCACAATCAGTACCCTCCCCATTACTGCAACCCCCCATGTGGCTGACTTGATCCCACTGTCCAGAAGAGGACATCATCTTCAACCATGAATACTGAGCAAAAGTAATTGTTTATTACATTTGCCTTCTGCTCATCATCTTCTACAACCCCCAGCTAGTCTGAAATTTCCCCAGCTTTCCTTTCCTTTTCTTCTTAATATACCTCCTTTCACAACCTTGGCAATCTGCAGCTCTGTGTCTGCCTTTTCCCTTCTGACTGCCACCATCTCCCCTTTTAGCTTGGTCTGATATTCCCCTCATTCTCCCTCCCCCTTAGTCCTCTTGTACTTTATAACCATGTAAAAGATCCTGCAAAAATAATTCCTTCACAGTAGTATATGATTCCTCCATTAGTGTCCAATGAGAGTTCAGATGGGTGTGGTCCTCCCAGGCATACTTGATTCTTAAACTGTTAGGATTTCAAATAAAACTTAGTCTAATCCTTCCAGAAAAGTGCTAAATCAGGTGTCATATTGCAAGGTAAAAGAGATAAGAAGAAACGCGTTATATGAACATATGAAGAAGTCAGCAGAATAAAGCCATTTGATCTATCCAGTTTGCTTATATTGCAGGGTCCACATCTTAAGCTACTGACCTTGCAACCCTGCCCAATTCTTCTATCCTTTCCATCCGCCCCTTCCAAGAATCTTACTCTCCCCTGAGGTCTATCCCAGCCTCTCTTGAAGCTGTCCACTGTCTTCAATGAGACCACCTCTTCTGGCAGCACTTTACAACTGGCCATCACCCTGTCCATGAATAAGTGCTTTCTAACTTCCCTCCTATACCACCCCCTTCCAATTTATGACTGTGCCTCCTCATGTTTTGATTGCCACTCAGCTTAAAGTGACCCCCCTTATCCACCTTATTTATCCCTTTCAAGTACTTGAAGGTCTCAAACATGTCCCCTCATTCTCTCCTCACCTCCAAGGAGTACATGTTCAGGGCCCCCAACCTCTCCTCATATGCTTTACCCTGCTGACCCATGATCATCTTCATTGCTCTCCTCTGGACCTTCTCCAGAAGGTTAATGTCCTTTTTAAAGTGTGGGCACTAGTACTGTACTCAATAATCTAGATGTGGTCTTACCAGTGACCTGTACAAGGGCAGTATAACCTCCTCTTGCCTATTGCTGATCCTCTATCTATGCATCCCAGCATCTTATTTGCCCTTGCAGCTGCTTTTCTGCACCTGATGCATTTCAGGTCATTAGTAATCATCATGGCCAGATCATTCTCCTTCCTCTGTTGCTGATACCCGGGTCCTTCCCAGGTAGTACTCCATCCTGGGACTCTTTGCTCCAATGTACATAACTTTGCATTTCTTTGCATTGAAGCCAAACTGCCAAATCCTGGACCACTTCTCTAGGTTTCCCAGATCCTCCTTTAGGTCCTGTACCCCTTTGGCTATGTCCACCCTCCCACAGAGCTTGGTGTTGTCCACAGATAGGAGCATTATGCCCTTAATACCATCCCTACTATCATTGATGAGAGACATTGAGCAACACTGGTCCTAGCACCAAGCCTTTGGGACACCACTGGTGACCTCACTGGTTATACAGTAGGTTGAAGTAAAAAGCAAAGATGAAAAGAGAAGAGATGCACTCTTAAGAGATTTACTTAAGAAAACAATATGTGAGAGTAGGTGGGTATCATTACCAGTACAGTACTTAAAGCCCATTTGGCAAAATTGCTCCTCATGTCCCACCACTGTCATGGGATGCTTCCTACTTATGGTCTGCAAGGCTGAAGGAAGGGCAGAAAGGGTCCCTAAATTCCTAGATATCAGTGACCTTTTAAAGTATTAAAAAGGTGCCATTTCAAACCTGAAGCTGAACAACTCCATGACTAATATCCCCTATCACTTTAGTGCTGCAAGACCACCTACTTGGCTGTCAATAGTGCAATAGCCAGAAATCTCTTCTGACCTCCTGTGAGACATGTCACCCCCTCCATTCTGGTGAAATTTTATGAAAAATATCCCTGATAGTTTGAAAGCCCATAAAAAGCTTTTTTTTAACTTTTCTTTATGCCCCCTCCCCTCCGGTGCCTGGCCTCTCTCTCCAGTGTGGTCTCTCAGCTATGGCCTGTTCCCACACAGCTGATGTCCCCAACTGACTCCTGGCTTGGGCCCATCTCCACTCCAGCTCCACTGGCCACTCAATCCCCTGGCTCTGAGCCCCCTGAGGTGTGACTGCTGACTCCTACTGGTGCTCTTCCTAGAATCTAGTAGAGCAGCAAGGGAGTGGAGGGAGAACCAGGATCCAGCCAGCAGGACCCGGTATTGTGAGTGGGGGCTGTCCCACTGGACCCATCTTCATCTACCAGGCAACTGGGGCTTTTTCCCACTTTTCTCTCCTGTTGTTGAGGCACAGATCAGAAAGCATAGGAAAAACCAGGAGCAGTTGCAGAATTTTTAAAACGTGTTTATTAGTACAAGCAGTAACATAAAAAAATAAAATTGTTCGGAATGGCTATTTACAAAGGCAGAATAAACAGAGAAGATCCATCTGAGTTTCCTGCAATCTCTGTGTCTCTCAAAACATTGTAGCTCTCTCTTATAAGTCCTTGCAATCCCCCTCCTTAACAAGCATCCTGTTTTTTTCTAAAATGTTCTTGCATGTTTCAGGCAGGTGCAGCAAGAACACAATGTCCCAGAACTGAGGCTCCTTCTCCACAGCTTCTGAAAAAGGGCTTAAAACTGCTCTCAGGTTAACCCCTTGAGTTCCCAATAGCTTTTTGCAATCCTCTCAAACTATAATCATATACATTTGCAATCATCTCAAACTATAATCATATACATTTCAACAGTAACACTATATAATTTTTAAACAAAAGGATCCCAATATCAGTTACATTTCCACATAATGATTTGCATATATTTTTATACCAGCAGATATGCAAGGGAGGAAAAGACAGAAACAGCAAGGGAAGACTGTGAGACAGTGAAAGGCAAAGAATTGTGAGACTATCGGGGTGATCAAATCTAGGTTTCCTGAGAAAATTTGGTTGTGCAAACAGACAGACAAGAGACAGGAAAGGAAAGTACAGAACAGATCCCTACATTCAAACTCTCCATAACAACTGGAACAGGGTCCAATTCAACCATGTCACATCTCCCCCACTGGCTTAGCTATGCAAGGTGCACCAGCACGAGAAGTGCATGCTCCCACGCATGCTCACAGGAGTGCCACTGCAGCCAATCCCCTTGCTGGAGATCCCAATCAATGGGAGTCACCAGACAGTGGGATCTAGTACCCCCTCCCTCCCTACCTCCCAGGAAAGCAGGGCAGTCCTCCAGATGCTCAATCCTTTCCTCCTCTACTGAACCGTGTCCAGTCCCGAACCCAGGTCACCAGTGTGGCATGAGGTGTGGCGTCCAGCACTTCAACATTCAGTGCCACTGGGCCAGCTCATGAAAAGTTGTTTTAATTGAGGTATTGGACTTACCGGTAGCTGCCAACTGTCTCAGTCTGCACTATATTGCTATGACATTGCCACCTTTGTGTGGAACCTTGTGATGTCACACATACTGAAACTGTGCAGTATGATGTATCTATTTGTTTTTGTTCACCAGGTATGTACACTAAGCATGTAGATATCTTCTTTCAGGTATGACCTGGAAGAGTTACAGTGTTAAGGCAACAGTGGCTAGCAAGATAATGTACATTCCATGAGCCACATGAATCATAGAAACATAGAATATCCTCAGAAATGGCCCAGAGGCCCATACAGTATGCCCATTCTACATATTGCTCCTAATTTAGCCTTAGTGGCCCATCCCTTTCCCTTTGCCCCTAACTCCCTTACTATGGCCATGTGTCTATCCCATCTTAATGTGACAGCCCCCTCCCCCAGTTTTGGACAATACTGCTTTCATTGGCAGTGTATTCCACTTGTATTCCACTCTGCGGAAAAGCTTGCAGACATCCTTCATGAATTTCTCCCAGGCCTGTTTAAAGAGACATTATTTGTTAGTTGCCATTTAGCTTTTTTTTTTAGCAATTATGTTTGTTTTTTTTTCCTGGGAGAAATATCAATATACCTATTTTCCTTTCATTTTCTACTATCTCTGAATGAAGTTACTGGATTTAGAAGTTTTTGAAAATTCCTGAGCCATGTCTGCCTTAAAAAACATAAAATTCCTTGGTATAGTGCTGTGCTGTTTATCATCAGAAGCACATGGAAGAACCATCTTTATACAGTCACAGTATAAATCTGGTATCTACGATTAACAGGTATCCACAGCAAAAGAGTTGTTTTACTTGTGAGTGGTGGCCCTTCTTGACAACTTGAGTTATTAATTAAATATTATCTATAAAATCTGTTCTAAAAATATCTGAGAGAAATTTAAAAATATGTCAATGATGAATCTAAGGATACATAGATACATAGACAGTGTCAGCAGTCACCAATTTAGATCATTTCCATCCTTGGTTTAAAAAACTATATACCTTGCAGGGGTTAAACTGCACTGAGAAGTAGTGGTATTTCTAAATTGGTTTCTGGTTGCAGATTAAGCAACACTAGAGAGAAAGGAATGTGTGACTGTGAAATAGGAAGTTCTTCGGATGCTGTAACCAGTGGGCCTGTAGCTTAATGGTTAGAGCGCTGGAACGGCATACCAGAGGTACGGAGTTCAAATCCCGGTGCGCCCACATTTTCCTTTCTCATTTCCATCCTTGGTTAAAAAAACTATATACCTTGCAGGGGTTAAACTGCACTGTGAAGTAGTGATATTTCTAAATTGGTTTCTGGTTGCAGATTAAGCAACACTAGAGAGAAAGGAATGTGTGACTGTGAAATAGGAAGTCCTTCAGACGCTGTAACCAGTGGGCCTGTAGCTTAATGGTTAGAGCACTGGAATGGCATACCAGAGGTCTGGAGTTCAAATCCCGGTGCACCCACATTTTCCTTTCTCATTTCCATCCTTGGTTTAAAAAACTATATACCTTGCAGGGGTTAAACTGCACTGAGAAGTAGTGGTATTTCTAACTTATAGTCTGAAATAGCTAAACTCTAATACTGCTTGTCTGTATATGTTTTTAAATCTTTAAAAAGTGTACTGTCTATTGCAGTGAATGTAACCTGAAAGTTATTATTTCCGGGTTAAAAATTAAGCATTTAAATCACTATTTTGGTAAGCAGCACATATTACCTATCAAATAAATTCTGTCTGGAATCTGGAACATTGTTTCCTTAATATGAATCAGGAAGTGAGTTCTTCTTTGGTATTCTGACGTGTAATTGAAAGAATCATAACTACCAAACTTGGTATTATTTTCTGCATCCCTTTATTTTGTCTGCTTTTTGCCTGTGATTTTAACAATTTACTAGAAATACCATGGAAATATTCATACCAACAGAAAATGGTGAAAAAGCCATATTATGTAAATCATGTAATATGTATATGATAGTCTCTGAGCCTCATTAAGCAATTTATTTACATGCACTAAATGTCTTGACAATCACAGAATGTCAGTCTTACTAGAGCAGTTTAATTGAGATAAGTCAGAAGGACATGGCATCCCGATTTCAGGCCTGACTCCAAACTGACATACAACAATCTGACACTATTATCAGGCCTATACTGAAAAACACAATTTGTATTGATGTACTTGTTCCCATAAATAACACCCCCAAACAAAAAAAGGGGAAGGGAAGAAGATGAAATTACTGACCCTGAGGGTGCCTGGTATCATGTTCAACACTTGAAATATCAAAAAAAAAAAAAAAGAGGAAGGAAAGCTAAACAATTCAATCTTGAAATCACTAATACATTTGACCCCTTAAACTTAGACATCACCCAAAAAGAGTCAATGGGTATGACTGCTTCTATAAAGGAAGTGATAACACCAGACCCACCTATACCATTAAATGATGAAATTCAATCTACAGGCATGAAACAGAATATTACCTTAGATCCACCCTTAATAACATTCGATACTACTCTTACTATTCCACAGCAAGTAGAGCAAAATACAGAACTTCAGGTTACTCAGCCCAGAGAAACTGAAAAATATGTGTTAGGTGATTCTGTAATTAAAGGACTTGATTGAGCAAGATGCGATAGAGACAAAGCACATCGAACCCTATCATGTTTTAAGGATGCCAAAATATCAGACATCACTAAAATGATTAATGACATAGTTTGTCCAACAAATTCTAGAAAATTAGTAGTTATCCAAGCAGGAGCCAATAATGTTCTACATCAAAACCCTCACCAAATCAAGCAGGAATTTGTCAATTTAACAAACAAGTTAGTAGATTTGGGCTGTGACTTTCTATTTTCTGAGATACTTCCTATCCCTAGAGCAACATACAAACAAAACTGTACATTAAAAGAAACAAACAATTGGCTCAGGCAATGGTGCCTAGGCAAAATCTTAAATGTATAACACATTGGGAAGAATACAATGAAAATCCTGATATGTATAGTCAAGATGGACTACACCTAAACAAAGTAGGGCCACAATTTCTTAGCTACCAGTTTAACAACTCAATAGATACAAATTTAAACTACTAAATGGGGGGAGGGTGAAATTGCTCTACATAAAACACTAGCAGCAGACAATACTTTTGTAAGTAACAAGTGGAATAATAATTATACCTGCAAAAACATTAAAAATATAAAACTCAGAAAGAAAAAAAGAAGAGGATATTGCAATATGGATTTAAAATTAAAAAAAAAAATCCATCTAATCAGGAAAATATTGCATACAGTGAAATCCATATTAACAAAGTTAAAGTCAAGGGAATTAGAATTGTATTAGCCAATGCTCATAGTTTAACAAATAAATTAGATGAATTAAGATATATTCTTGCCAATAAAGAAATTGACATCTGCTGTATTAGCGAAAAATGGCTGACAGATAATGATTGGAAGTCTGATGTAATTGGTTATACAACATTTTTAAAAAACAGACAGCATGTTAAAGTTGGGCGGTTAGCATTATATATATCTAATAAATTTAATTGTCACAAGACAGGGTATGAAGACTCTCCAGCTGAGATACTTTGGGCCAAAATCAAACTAGGTCATGAAACCTTAACTGTAGGTCTGTGTTATAGATCACCTAGTTTAAATCATGAAGATAATTTAGTCTTCTTGAAGTAGTTGGATAATATTGAAGTGAAAGGAGATTTAATAATTCTTGGTGATTTTAACTTCCCCAATATAAATTGGGCAACACTTGATACCTACAGTACTATTGAGTGGCAGTTCCTAGAAATCACATTTACACTTGGACTGGACCAGCTAGTAACTATTCCCACTAGGAATAATAATATGCTTGACCTTCTTTTTACAAATAATTCTGACCTTCTCTCTACCCCTGTCATCATACCTCCTTTGGGAAACAGTGATCATAATTTGATTGTATGTGATATCTTAAGACAAGCAAACTGTAACAAAGGGATAAGTAAATTTCAAAATTATTAAAAAGCCGATTATAAAAATAAAAAAAAGTTCTTGACTTCATGGAAATGGCCAAATGACCTAGGAAATCTTGATTTTGAGTAGGTGTGAGAAACAATAAAGGCCAAAATAGAGTATTGTATAAATACTTGGGTACCTGAGAGGGTAAAATCTAATAATAATAACAAACACAGAGTTCCCATGTGGTGGTCCAAAGATATAAAGCGTGTAATAAAAAAGAAACATTGTGCCTATAACAAATACAGTAAGACCAAAAAAGCTACTGATTGGTGCAAGTTTAAGATACTTGCCAAAAAAAAAAAAATTAAACAATCAAAACAAAATTTGGAAATAAACTTGACCAAAAACATCAAAGACAATAAGAAACAGTTTTATAATTTTTTTGGTTCATTAAAACAAACACAAATTAATTACTAGTGAAAATGAAATGGCTACAACATGTAATCAGTATTTTACAAGCATATTTAATCCCATGGACTTTATACATCTTGATACACCACAAACATCAAACATTAAACTATTTTTTTCTGAACAGGACACTTCAGAGGCCATTAACAAAATTAAATGTAATACATCTCCTGGATCTGACTGTATTCACCCTAAGTTATTGAAAGAAGTATCAAAAGAACTTACTGGACCCTTTACTTATTTGTTTAATATGTCTGTAAATCATGGAAAGGTTCTTCAGTCCTGGAGAGAGGCAAATATAACCCCTATTCTCAAGAGAGGGAATATCTAGTTATAGGCCTATCAGTCTAACCTCACTTATCAGTAAAATCATTGGAAGGTTAATACATGCTAAAATCTCCAGTCACATTAAAAGTACTGATTGTACAGACATTTCCCAGCACGGTTTTACTACTGGCAGGTCATGCCTAACAAACCTCATTAGTTTCTTCTAGACAGTCAACGATGCCGTGGACAAGGGCTTTCCAGTAGATATCATATTCTTAGATTTTGAAAAACCATTTGATACTGTTTCCCACAAAATTTTGATTGAACAACTTCATAATATAAATTTGGACATGCACTTAATTAAATGGATATCATCATGGTTATACAACAGACATCAAAGGGTGGTTGCAAGTAGGCATGAATCCAACTGGAGTCTTGTTACTAGTGGAGGACCGCAGGGATCTGTCCTTGGGCCTTTACTTTCTAATATATTGATAGCCAGTATGCAAACAACTAAAGAAGTCTGGATAAATTAATATGCAGATGATTGCAAATTAGGCTGCGTTGTGAACACAATTGCATCTGCAAACACTCTTCAAGAAAACTTGAATAAATTAACATCTTGGGCAGTAAACAATAATATGAAATTTAATCCGGCAAAGTGCAAGGTAGTGCATATGGGGAACAACAATAAGAAATACCCATATTTAATACAAACTGTGACATTAATGATCACAACAGAGGAAAGAGAGTTGGGTATAACAATAATTGACAATTTAAAATTTGATATCCATACTAACAAAACTGTTAAAAAATGTCACAAGATTACAAATTGTATATTGAGACATATCAAAAGCAGTGAACTGTCATCTAACCCCTATACACAAGCCTAGTCCATCCACATTTGGACTACTGTGTCTCATTTTTTGCCCCAACTTCTATCAGCTATTTAAATATGACAGAAAGGGTCCAACATAGAATAACTAAAAGGATTGATAATATGTCTGAACTAGATTATGGTTCTAGATTAAAATCTTTAGAGCTTTACTTTCTGAAGTATAGACTACTAAGAGGTGATTTAATCTATACTTATAATGCGTACCATAATGACTACTTGTTAAATACAACTGGGTTAGAAAAGCTCTCAGTAAATAATTACACTAGATCCCATAATTAGAAACTGAAATCATCCTTATGCAAAATGAACAAACGTTCCAGATTTTTCACACAGAGACTACCTCCAATATGGAATACATTGCCTGTTAACATCATAAAGAGTGAAAATATAGAACAATTTAAGAAAAGTCTTGATGAATATATGAGTTATAAGAAATGTTCTTTCCACTGCTAATTTAGCTGGTGGTGAGTTACAAATGGGCATTTTGCCTTCTGAACTTGTATCAATCTGTGATTCTATGATACCATCTATGAGTCACACTCAAAGTCCTCAGTGATGAACAAATCAAAGGCCGGTACAGGCACAACAGGCCCATGCTCAGGCAGCTGTGTGAGCTGCTACATGACCAGCTCTGGACAGACACCCAGCACAGCCATGCAATTTCTGTAGAGCTCAAGGAGACAGCAGCACTGTGTTTCTGGGCCACCTGAACCTTCTGAACACAAGCTGGGGACACCACTGGTGTCCCACAGACTGCCACCTTGTGTATGTTGGGCCAGTTACTAGATGTCCTGCTGGCCCATGCTGCTAAGTTCATTGTATTCCTCACTACACCAGTAGACCAAACAGCAACCATGCAGCAATTCTATCAAGTTGTGCACCTATCATCCATACTTCATGTCATTGACTGTATCAATGTTGCTATCCGGGCACCCACTAGTGATGGAGTGGAGGCCTATGTGAATAAGAAGGGCTATCATTCCATCAACTGACAGGTGGTGTGTGATGCAACAAGGTGCATCATCATTGACCTGGCATGGTTCCTTGACAGTGCCCATGATGCCTTCATCTGGCCCAACTCCATCGTGTACCAGAGGTTTGAAGTTGGGGACA
The DNA here is from genome assembly GCA_016271365.2 of Neoceratodus forsteri. Lineage (NCBI taxonomy): Eukaryota > Metazoa > Chordata > Ceratodontiformes > Ceratodontidae > Neoceratodus > Neoceratodus forsteri. The sequence continues at coordinate 193,986,553 of CM028138.1, read as the reverse complement.
TCTCCACTGGGAACCTCATTAGTGAGAATGCTCCAAAGACCTGTCCCCTAATGATACAGGTGATGTCACTAATTAATGTTCTTTTCCTACAGGGGACAGTGCGTATCCCCTGCACCCCTGGCTCCTCACACCTGTCCTACAACCCACATCCATTGCAGAGGACAGGTATAATGTGGTGCATATTGCGACACACAGCATCATTGAGCATGTCTTTGGCATGCTCAAAATGTGATTCGGATTCCTTGACCATTCCTATGGTGCCTACAATATACTCCTCATAAGGCATGTGCTGCATTTCTTGTCTGCTGCATATTACATAGTAATATGTATACTTGTGTGTGTTTCTTACAGCACAACAACATTCTCTCATGCTGTTTGGGCAAAAGGACAGTGAAGCAAAGCTGAGTGGTTCTGTCAACCTAAACAACACAAGATAACATTCTTATGCTATAAAAAACACATACAAGTACACATATTTCTATATTATAAAGCAGTCTGCTTTGAATTGAAGGGAAACCAGAGAGGTATTTTAAAAGTAACATTTTTTTTCTTTCTCTTCTGTACCCCCACCAGTTACTGTGTGAAATGATATGTCCCATCCCACAGAACTGAGGATGTCATGATGCCTCTCTTAAGACAGCAGTTTATGGATAGAGGTGATTTCAACAGTTCCTCTTTTCCATTTTTTTATTTGTGAAACTGTCTAAAATCAAAAACTGTAAGAAAAGTGGCCCAGTGGTGGATTTCCCTAATTGAACTGTAGCTGTGACAGTTTCTAACAGACCTGCTTCAGAGGCAGTGAGGGAACAGCATTAATGCATGGAGAAAACAGTTGATTGGGCAGCACGAGAGGGCATCTGTACGCCACATAAAAGCTAGGCAGATGGTAAGTGCTGATTGACTGTAGCAGTTAGACTGCATTATAATACAAAACATGGCACCACACTGTTGAATATGTCTGCCAGCCCCAGACAAACAGTCTGCAGGAAATGCCAAGTCACAGGACCAGAGATGCAGGAGCAGCTCGACAGGTGTGACCCCAGAATGGCAAGGAGGGTATGGGAGTACAAAGCCAACCTCATCACAGATCTTTTCAGACTCACACATTGAGCACATACTGCACAGGACACTATACTGTGTAATATGTAAATAATAATAATGATGATGATGATGTGCATGAAACAATAAAAATTAGCAAGCCATATAGGCAGGTATGAAGGGGTCTGAAAACAAACACATTGCTATCCTGGCAGGGAGGTGAAAAGGGGAATGAAAATAAATGCATTGCCATCCAGGAAGGGGGATGTAAAGGGGGCTAAAAATGAATACATTTCCATCCAGGCAGGGGAGTGTAAAGGGGGCAGAAAATAAATACATTGCCATCCAGGCAGGTGGGTGGAAAGAGGGCTGAAAATAAATACATTGACATCCAGGCAGAGGGAATAAATGGGCTGAAAATGAATACATTGCATAGAGGTAGAGTCATGTAAGTGGCCTGAAAATAAATACAATGTCATCTAGGCAGAGGGCTGCAAAGGTGGCTGAAAATAAATACATTGCCATCCAGGCGTGGTGTAAAGAGGGCTGAAATTAAATACATATCCATCAAGGCAGAGGGTGTAAAGCGCATAAAAATAAATACATTGTCAACCAGGCAGAGGGGTGTAATGGGCCTAAAAATAAATACATTGCCATCCAATCAGGCGGGTGTAAATGGGGCTGAAATTAAATAAATTTCCATGCAAGCAGAGGGTTGTAAAGGGGGGCTTAAAATAAATATATTGCCATCCACTGCCTGGTGAGCTGGTTCAGAGATCCACAGTGGAGGGCTTCAAGAGAGGGTGGGACAGACACGGAAAGTGGATGTATCAGATGATGGCCTGTCCCGGGGGGGGGGATGGATGATAGGGGTTTCTGGAGATCAAGGGATGGGAGGGTCTCGGCATCCAACAAAGGATCTAGGTTCGAGCAGACTCGATAGACCGTAAGGCCTAATCTGCTGGCAAATAGTATGTTAGTATATTAGTATCCAAGCAGGGGTACGTAAAGAGGGCTGAAAAAAATACATTGCCATTCACTCAGAGGAGTGTAAAGGGGGCCAAAAATAAATTCATTGTCATTCAGACAGGTGGTGTAAAGCTTCCTGGAAAGAAAAACATTGCATACTGGCATGGAAGTGTTCAGTGGCTGAATAAATACATTTCTATCCAGGGAGGGAAGTGCAAAGGGTGCTTAAAATAAATACATTTCTATCCAGGTAGGGGAGCGTAAAAGGGGCCTGAAAATAAATACATTGCCACCCAATCAGGAGGGTATAAATGGGGATGAAATTAAATGCATTTCCATGCAAGCAGAGGGGTGTAAAGAAGGCTAAAACACAAGGAGGGGTGGAAAGGATGAAAAGGGACTTGGCAAGGTTGGAGGAATGGTCAAATGTATGGCAGCTTAGATTCAATGCAAAGAAGTGCAAAGTAATGCACCTGGGAAACAAAAACCCAAGGGAAGAGTACACAATGGGGACCTGGGGGTAGTCATATCAGATGACCTAAAGGTGGGACAGCAATGTGAGAAGGCAGTAAGGAGGGCTGGGGGGATACTGGGATGCATAGGGAGAGGCATCACCAGTAGAAAACAAGAAGTTGTTAGCCCTCTGTACAGACAGTTGGTAAGACCACATCTGGAATACTGTGTACAGTTCTGGAGACCCCATCTCCGCAAAAACATAGACAGGGTGGAGGCTGTCCAGACGAGGGCAACCAAAATGATGCAGGGTCTGCATCAGAAGACATATGAAGAAAGACTAAAGAAACTAAAGATGTATAGCCTCGAGGAAAGGAAGGGGGGGGCATGATAGAAACTTTCAAATACCTCAATGGAATCAACAAAGTCTAAGAGGGTAGTATCTTTCAGAAAAAGAGACGTGCAAAAACAAGGGGGCACAATTTGAAGATAGAGGGGTTAATGCTCACAGGTAATGTGAGGAAGAATTTCTTCACAGAGAGAGTTGTGGATACATGGAACAGCCTTCCTGAGGAGGTCATATGGTCAAAAACAGTGGGGGAATTCAAGAATGCATGGGACAGACATAAGGCAATTCTAGTGGGGGGGTAGGAGGAAGTAGGCTGTTGGTTAACTAGGATCTGCAGCTTATCCGTTTGGTAGGGAAATGGGCAGACTAGGTGGGCCAAGCAGTCCTTATCTGCTGCCAAAGTCTGTGTTTCTATGTAAAAAGAATAGATCGCCATCCACACAGGGGAGTGTAAAGGGGGCAGAAAATAAATTGTCATTCAGACAGGGGGTGTAAAGGGGGCTGAAAATAAATACATTACATACTGGCATGGGAGTGTAAAGTGGGCTGAAAATAAATTCATTTCCATCCAGGCAGGAAAGTGTAAAGTGTACTCAAAATAAATACATTGCCATCCATGCAGACGGTGTAAAGGGGGCTGAAAATAAATGCATTGCCATTCTGGCAGAGAGGTGTAAAGGGGACTGAAAATAAATACATTGCATCCAGGTAGGGGAGAGTAAAAGGAGCTGAAAATAAATACATTGCCATCCAGGCATGGGGTGGAAAGAAGGCTGAAAATAAATATATTGCCATCCAGGAAGTTTGTATAAAGGGGGCTGAAAATAAATACATTTCCAGCCAGGCGGGGGGTGTAAAGGGGGCGGAAAATAAATACATTTCCATCCAGGCAGGGGGTGTAAAGGGGGCTGAAAATAAATACATTGCCATCCAGACAGGAGTGTGTGAAGGGGGCTGAAAAGAAATACATTGCCATCCAGATGGGGGTGTAAAGAGAGCTGAAAATAAATTCATTGTCATTCAGACAGGGTGTGTAAACGGGCTAAAAATAAATACATTGCATACAGGCAGGGGAGTGCAAAGGAGGCTGAAAATCAATTCATTTTCATCCTGGCAAGGGAGTGTAAACGGGGCTTAAAATAAATACATTGCCATCCAGGCAGGGGTGTGTGTGTATGTAAAGGGGCCGAAAGTAAATACATTGTCATCCAGACTGTGGGTTGTAAGGGGCCTAAAAATAAACACATTTCCATCCAGGCAGAGGGGAGAAAAGTGGGCTGAAAATAGATTGTCATTCAGGCAGGGGGAGTAAAAGGATTAAAAATGAATACATTGCATAGAGTTAGGGGCATGTAAGGTGGCTGAAAATAAATACAATGTCATCTAGGCAGGGGACTGTAAAGGGGGCTGAAAATAAATACATTTCCATCAAGGCAGAGGGTGTAAAGCAGCTGAAAATAAATACATTGTCAACCAGGCAGAGGGATGTAAAGGGCCTGAAAATAAATACATTGCCATACAATGAGGAGGGTGTAAAGGGGGCTGAAATTAAATACATTTCCATGTTAGCAGAGGGGCATAAAGGGGGTTGAAAAAAATAGATTGCCATCCACAGAGGGGAGTGTAAAGGGGGCAGAAAATAAATTAATTGTTATTCAGATGGGGGTGTAAAGAGGGCTGAAGATAAGTATATTGCATACTGGCATGGGAATGTAAAGTGGGCCGAAAATAAATTAATTTCCTTTGAGGTAGGGAAGTGTAAAAGGTGCTTAAAATAAATGCTTTGCCATCCATACAGGGAGTGCAAGGGGGCTGAAAATAAATACATTACCATCCTGGCAGGGTGTGTAAAGGGGGCCGAAAATGAATACATTTCCAGCCAGGCAGAGGGGTGTAAAGGGGTCTGAACATAAATACACTGCTATCCAGGCAGGGGGTGTAAGGAGGGCAGAAGATACATACGTTGCCATCCAAACAGGGGGTGTAAAGGGACATGAAAATAAATATATTGCATCCAGTCCGGGTGGTGTGAAGGGGGCTGAAAAGAAATACATTGCCATCCATTCAGGGGGTGTAATGGGGCTGAAAAGAAATACATTGCCATCCAGACGGGGTGTAAAGGGTCTGAAAGTAAATTCATTGTCATTCTGGGAGGTGGTGTAACCAGGGCTAAAAATAAATACATTGCATACAGACAGGGGAGTGTAAGGGAGGCTGAAAATCCATTCATTTTCCTCCTGGCAAGGGAGTGTACGGGGGCTTAAAATAAATACTTTGCCATCCAGGCAGGGGGTGTAAAGGGTCTGAAAATAAACACATTCCCATCCAGGTAGGGGAGTGTAAAGGGGGCTGAAAATTAATATATTATCATTCAGGTAGGGGGGTGTAAAGTGGGCCGAAAATAAATTCATTGTCATTCAGACAGGGGGTATAAAGGGGGCTGAAAACAAATACATTGGAGGGATTCACAAAGTAATCTGAAGGTGCAAAACCTTCTGTAAGTCGCCAAAAGTTCCATAGCTGTGGAAAAAAGAGGAAATTGCTCTGAGTACTATGCACGAAACTTCTGCAGCTGCAGATGAAATGCAGCACAGAATATGGAAAAAAGTGCAGCCTCAGAAGATCCTGAGGGGAAAAAAAGACATTGATAAGTATGGCAGATCCCCATAAAGGCTTTTCTCAGCCAGTGTTTTTCCACAGTTGCAGAAAAAAGTTACACTCATGAGAGTGAGATGTAACACTCCCTGAGCAAACTGCAGTGCCCCAACTATTGAAATACAATTACGGTGGAGAGCAGGCACAAGTAATAGCACACCAGTGGGTGTATATCAGTGGCAGTTGTTACAGCAACACTAGCACACATTGTCACTGAAAGACAACAAACAACCACCGCCAGACCCAGTGCAGCCCAAGAAGGTGCCCCACAGGCAGTACAGGCTGAACAGCCTTAAGTGAGTGCAGCTGCAGCAGGTAACAGAAACACTCCAGGGAGAGACACAACCATCAGTTTAAGACAGCCACTGTGGAGCATGATTTTGCTGGTACCAGTGGTGCTGCATTAATCCCAGTTGAGGGAATGGTTTCTGGTCTCTCTGTGGGTACTTTCAGCTTCATCTATGCAAGACTGTCAAAGTCTGCTGGTCCAGCTAATGTGGATCACGGTTGTTGCGTCTCCTAAGCCTTTTCCACAGCTGTGGATCAGCAGTTGTGGATTTTTAGCACTTGCAGAAATTCTGCAGCTGCTGAATTTCCGCAAGTGCTGTTTTTTTTTTGATTTCTGAACGTGCGCAATTTTCCTTTTAGGATATCCCGTACCAGCATTTCCGCAGGGCTGCAGGTCTTTTTCCTGCAGTTGTGTGATTTCTGGCTATCTTTGTGAGTCCAGTCCATTGCATCGCATCCAGGTAGGGGGTGTAAAGAAGGCTGAAAATAAATACATTACTAGTCAGGCAAGGGAGTGTAAATGGGGCTGAAAATAAGTACATTTCCATCCAGGTGTGTGTGTGTGTTTAAATGATCCGAAATTAAATACATTGCCACCCAGGCAGGATGAGCAAAGGGTGCTGGAAATAAATTCATTGTCATTCAAACAAGGGGTGGATAGTGGGCTGAAGATAAATACATTGCATATGGGCAGGGGAGTATAAAGGGGGCTAAAAATAAATACATTGTCATCCAGGCAGGGGGGTGTAAACGGGGCTGAAGATAAATACATTGCATGCAGGTAGGGAGAGAAAAGGGGGCTGAAAATAAATTCATTGTTATCCAGGCATGGGGGAGTAAATGGGCTAAAAATAAATAGATTTAAATCAAGGCAGGGGAGTGTATTGGGGGCAGAAAATAAATACATTTCCTTCCAGGATGGGTTGCAAAGCAACTGAAAATAAATACATTGGCATCCATGTGTGTGTGGGGGGGGTGTAAAGGAGCTGAAAATTAATACATTGCCATCCAGGCAGGGAGAGTAAAATGGCTGAAAATGAATACATTGCACAGAGGTAGGGGCATGTAAGGGGGCTGAAAATAAACACATTGTCATCTAGGCAGGGAGCAGTAAAAGGGGCTGAAAATAAATACATTGTGAACCAGGGATAGGGGTGTAAAGGGCGTGAAAATAAATACATTGCCATCCAATGATGAGGGTGTAAAGGGGGCTGAAATTATATACATTTCCACCAAAGCAGAATGGAGAAAAGGGGTCTGAAAATAAATATAGTGCCATTCAGGCAGGGGGTTGTAAAGGGGGCTGAAAATAAAGACATTTCCATCCCAACAGGGGAGTGTAAATGGTGCATAAAATAAATCCATTGCCATCCGGGCAGAGAGTGAAAGGGGGCTGAAAATAAACACATTGCCATCCAGGCAGTGGTGTAAAGAGGGATGAAAATAAATATATTGCATCCAGAGAGGGGAGTGGAAAGTGGGCTGAAAATAAATGCATTGCCATCCAGGCGGGGGGGGGTATAAAGGAGGCTGAAAATAAATACATTGCCAATCCAGGTGGGGGTTAAATGTGGCTGGAAAAAAATACATTGCATTTAGATAGGAGGTGTAAAGGTGGTTGAAAAGTAACAGATTGCTATCCAGGCAGGTGGTGTTAAGGGGGCTGAAAATAAATAAATTGCCATCCAGGTAGGGGAGTGTAAAGGGGACTGAAAATAAATAAATTGCCATCCAGGCAGTGAAGTGTAAAGGGGGCTAAAGAAAAATACATTTCCATCCTTGCGGGGGTGGTTAAAGAGTCTGAAATTAAATACATTGCCATCCCTGCAGGATGTGTAAAGGGGTCTGAAAATAAATTGTCATTCAGACAGGGGGTGTAAAGGGGGCTGAAAATAAATACATTTCCATCCAGGCAAAGGAATGAAAAGGGGACTTAAATACATTGCCATCCAGACAGGGGGTGTAAATGGGGGTAAAAATAAGTACATTGCCATCAAGGCAGGGGGTGTAAAGGGGCTAAAAATGAATAGATTTACATCCAGGTAGGTGAGTGTAAAGAGGGCAGAAAATAAATACATTTCCTTCCAGGCAGGGTTGTAAGGGGGGCTAAAAATGAGCACATTGCCATCCATGCGGGGGTGGGGTGTAAAGGGTCTGAAAATACATACAATATAATTTAGATAGTGGGGTGTAAAGGGGCCTAAAAATAAATACATTGCCATCCAGGCAGAGGGAGTAAAAGGGCTGAAAATGAATAAATTGCATAGAGGAAGGGGTAGTTAAGGGTGCTGAAAATAAATACAATGTCACAGAAACATAGACTTTGATGGCAGATAAGGACCGCTTGGCCCACCGAGTTGGCCCATTTCCCTACCTACAGGATAAGCTGCAGGTCCTAGTTAACCAACAGCCTATTTCTTCTTACCCCCACAAAAAATGCCTTATGTCTTTCCCATGCATTCTTGAATTCTCCCACAGTTTTAGACCCCACAACCTCCTCAGGAAGGCTGTTCCATGCATCCACCACTCTTTCTGTGAAAAAAATACTTCCTCACATTGCCCCTGAATAAGCCCCCTCTATCTTCAAATTGTGTCTCCTTGTTCTTGCACATTTCTTTTCTGAAAGATGCTACCCTCTTGGACTTTGTTGATTTCACTGAGGTACTTAAAAGTTTCTATCATGCCCCCCCCCCTCCTTTCCTCAAGGGTATACATATTAAGCTCCTTTAGTCTCTCCTCATATGGCTTCTCTTACAGACCCTGCACCTATCAACCCTGTTGCAGATCTTTGTGTCATCTGCAAAGAAGCATACTTTTCCTTCCAGTCCCTAGGCAAGGGGCTGTAAAGGGGGATGAAAATAAATACATTGCCATCCAACCATGGGGGGTAAAGAGGGCTGAAATTAAATATATTTCCACCAGACAGAGGGTGTAAAGCAGCTGAAAATAAATACATTGTCAACCAGGCAGAGGGATGTAAAGGGCCTGAATATAAACACATTGCCATTCAATAAGGAGGGTGTAAACAGGACTGAAATAAAATACAGTTCCGTGCAAGCAGAGGGGTGTAAAGAGGGCTGAAATAAATACATTGCCAACCAGGCAGGGTAATGTAAAGGGGTCCAGAAATAAAATAATTTTCATTCAGACAGGGGGTGTAAAGGGTGCTGAAAATGAATACATTGCATACTGGCATATGAGTGTAAAGTGGGCTGAAAATAAATACATTTCCAGCCAAACAGGGAAGTGTAAAGGGTGCTTAAAATAAATACATTGCCATCCAGATTGGGGGGGTGGTGTACAGGGGGCTGAAAATAAATACATTGGCATCCAGGCAGGGGGCTGTAATGTGGGCTGAAATTAAATACATTTCCTTCCAAGCAGAGGGTTGAAAAAGGCCTGAAAATACATACATTGCCATCAAGCCACAGGGTTGAAAAGGGGAGAGAATAAATACTTAGCCTTCAGGGCAGGGGAGTGTAAAGGGGTCTGAAAATAAATACATTTCCATCCAGCCGGGGGGTTGGGGTAAAAGGGTCTGAAATTAAATACTTTGTCATCTGGGCAGTTTGTGCAAGGGGGCTGAAAATAAATCCATTGTGATTCAGACTGGGTATGTAAAGGGGGCTGAAAATAAATATATTTCCATCCAGGCAAGAGAGTGAAGAGGGTGCTTAAAAAATACTTTGCCATCCAGGCAGGGGGTGTAATGGGGCTGAAAAAAATACATTGCCATAAAGGCAGGGGGTGTAAAGGGGCCTAAACATAAATACATTTCTATTTAGACATGGGGGATGGTGTAAAGGGTCTGAAATTAAATAAATTGCCGTCAAGGGAGGATGTGTAAAGGGGCTGAAAATAAATACATTGCCATCCAGGCAGCGGGGTGTAAAGGGGGCTGAAAATGAACAGATTTCCATCCAGACAGCTGGCTGTTAAGGGGGCTGATAATAAATACAGTGCATGCAGGCAGGAGAGTGTTAAAGGGGTTGAAAAGAAATGCATTTTCATCCAGGTACGGGAGTGCAAAGGGGGCTGAAAATAAATACATTTCCATCCTGGGGGGTGTATAAAGGGTCTGAAATTAAATACATTGCCATCCAGGCAGGGGGTCGTAATGGAGGCTGAAAATAAATACATTTCTATCCAGATGAGGGTTGTGTAAAGGGGGATGAAAAGAAATATATTGCTGTTTAGGTAGTGGGCTGTAAAGGGGCTTAATAATAAATACAGTGCATCCAGGCAGGTGAGTGTAAATGGGGAAGAAAATAAATGCATTTCCATCCAGGTACAGGAGTGTAAAGGGGGCTGAAAATAAATACAATGGGCAGACTAGATGGGACAAGCGGTACTTATCTGCCGTCAAAGTCTATGTTCTATGTTTCTATGTTTTCCAGGCAGGGGAATGTAAAGGGGCTGAAATAAATACATTTCCATGCAGCTGTTTTGGGGGTTGTAACGGGTCTGAAATTAACTACATTGTCATCCAGGCAGGGTGTGTAAAGGGGGTCGAAAAGAAATTCATTTTCATTCAGACAGGGGGTGTAAAGGGGGCTAAAAATAAATACATAGCATAGAGGCAGGGAAGTGTATTAGGAGCTAAAAATAAATACCTTGTCATCCAGGCATTGAGGTGTAAAGGGGGCTGAAGACAAAAACATTGGGCCGGATTCAGAGATGCTAAATCAGGATGCAAGGCAACTTGCATCAGAAAATATGGTGCAAGTTGCACTTGAGTCCTGCGTTGCTCCCCGTGGGATTCCCAGAGGCAACCTGCAACATGCGGCAGGCTGCCTGCGCCCAACAGAACCAATCCACCTGAAACCCCCTTGTGACATGGCGTAAGGGGTTTCTGACAACATTTGCACCCTATTCAGGTAGGGTGGCCACTACGTCCACAAATGGGATTCAGAGACAACCACCAGTGAACATCTGTCAAAGACCAGTTATGCCAACAAAAAGGTGGTCTAATTGGTCTTTGCTGTTCACCAGAGGTTGCCACTGTGCCCCAGCCCCACAACCCCTGTGAGTTTTGGACCCCCAAGGGTTCTGGGTCCCAGGCATGGCATGCACTGTGCCAGGCTGGGTGTGTGGCACACCCCCAATGCCGAGACACACACACACACACACACACACACATTGAGAGTCCCTCATGCCCTGGGGTATGATCCCCCACCTTCCCCGTAACCCCCTGGTAGTCTAGTGGCCCCCCAACCCACAGTGTGAGCCCCCCACACCCCCAATACCCTGCTGGCAACTGGCACAGTCCTCTTCACCACCAGGACCTGTTGCCAACACACCCACTGGGTGTGTGTGTGTGTGTGTGTATTGGGCTGGTGAAGGACCACAGGGCCACCAGGGCAGGTAAGGGTCCATGATCTGGGGGGGTCCATGGCAAGGGGGCTTGGGGCTGTTGCCCACACCATACGGGGCCTTGGAGGTGGGTATGGGGGTGCCATGGTGGCCCTTGACCAGAGCAACTGCTGTCCTGCAACCTGCGGCATTCTGGGTGCTGCACCCTGACTTGTGCAGCTACCGCAAGTCGCAGGATGCAGACCGCTGCACTCGCTCCAATTTTGAATTGAGTGCATGGGCTAGGTCACAGGGCAGGTCGCTGCAAGCTGCCATTGCTGCAGCTTGCTGTGGACCCTTCTGAATCCAGCCCATTGTATCCAGTTATGGTGTGTAAAGGGGGATGAAAATAAATATGTTGCCATCTTGGCAGGTGTGTGCAAAAGGGGTTGTAAATAAATACATTGGCATCAAGGCACTGGAGTCTAAAGGGGGTTGAAAATAGATACATTGTCATCCAGGCAGGGGTGAGCAAAGGGGCTAAAAATAAATAGATTTCCATCCATTCAGGGGAGTGTAAAGGTGTCTGAAAATAAATACATTTCCTTCCAGGCAGGGTTGTAAAGGGGGCTAAAAATGAATACATTGCCATCCATGCGGGCTGGGGTGTGTATAGGGGCTGAAAATAAATACATTATCATCTGAACAGTGGGGTGTAAAGGTGGCTAAAAATAAATATATTTCCATCCAGGTAAAAGGGTGTATAGGGGCTGAAAATAAATACATTATCATCCAGGCGGGGGAGTAAAAGAGCTGACAATGAATACAATACATACAGACAGGGGCATGTACAGATGCTGAAATTAAATACATTGCCATCCAGACAAGGGGTGTAAAGGGGTTGAAAATATATACATTGTCATCCAGACAGAGGGGTGTAAAGGGTGCTGAAATTAAATAGATTTACATCCCATAACATGGGTGTAATGGGGGTTGAAAATAAATACATTGCCTTCCAGATAGGGGGTCATAAATGTGGCTGAGAATAAATACATTGGCAGCCAAGCAATGGAGTGTAAACAGGGACAAAAATAAATTCACTGTCATTCAGAGAGTGGTTGTAAGGGGGCTGAATATTAATACATTGCATAATGTCAAGGGAGTGTAAAGGGGCTGAAAATAAGTATATTACCATTCAGGCAGTGGGTGTAAAAGGGACTGAAGTTAAATACATTACCATTCAGGCAGGAGTGTAAAAGGGGGCGGAAAATAAAGACATTGTCACCCAGGCAGGGGGTTGTAATGGGGGCCAAAAATAAATAGATTTCCATTCAGGCAGGGAACTGTAAAGGGGGTGAAAATAAATGCATTGCCAACCATGCATGTGTGTGTGTGTGTGTGTGTGTGTGTGTGTGTGTGTGTGTGTGTGTGTGATGGGGCTGAAAATATATCCATTGGCATAGATGCAGGGTGATGTAAAGGGGGGGCTAAAATGTATACATTTCCTACCAGACAGAGGGGTATAAAGGGTGCTGCTAATAAATACATTGTTGTCCTAGCGGGGGGAGTTAAAGGTCTGTATATAAATGCATTGCAAACAGGCAGGGGCATATAATGGGCTGAAAATACATTGTTATTGAGACAGGAGGCAGTAATGGGGGCTGAAAATAAATACATTTCCATCCAGGCAGGGGCTGAAAAGAGGGCTGAAAATAAATACATTGCCATTTAGGCATAGGGTGTAAAGTAGCTGAAAATAAATACATTGTCAACCAAGCAGAGGGGTGTAAAGAGCCTGAAAATAAATACATTGAAATCCAATCTAGAGGGTGTAAAGGGGGCTGAAATTAAATACATTTCCATGCAAGCAGAAGGGTGTCAAGAGGGCTGAAAAAAAAAATACATTGCCATCCACGCAGTGGAGTGTAGAGGGGGCCAAAAATAAATTAATCGTCATTCAGATAGGGGTGTCTGGCATGGAAGTGTAAAGCGGGCTGAAAATAAATACATTACCATTCTGGCAGGGGGTGCAAAAGGGGGCTGAAAATAAAGGCAATATCACCCAGGCTGGGGCTTGTAATGGGGGCTGCAAATAAATAGATTTCCATTCAGGCAGGGGATTGAAAAGGGGGTGAAAATAAATACATTTATTTCCAGACAGTGTAGTAAAGGAGTTAAAAATTAATACATTGTTAATCATGCGGGGTTGGGTGCAAAGGGGGGGCTAAAAATGTACAGTATACATTTCCAACCAGGCAGAGGGGTATAAAGGGTGCTGATAATAAATACATTGTTATCCTGGTAGGGGGAGTAAAAGGTCTGTATATAAATACATTGCAAACAGATAGGAGCATGTAACAGGGCTGAAAATAAATACATTGTCATTGAGGCAGGGGGCTGTAAAGGGGTCTGAAAATAAATACATAGTCATCCAGACAGGAGGTGAAAAGAGGGCTGAAAATAAATACATTTCCATCCAGGCATGTGGTGTAAAGGGCCTCAAAATAAATATATTGTCATCTAGGCAGAGTGGTGTAAAGTGGCTGAAAATAAATACAGTTAAAACCGCTTATAGCGGGCATGTTCATGAACAGACATTCCTCCTATTATATAGAGTGGTCGATTTAACTAAAAAAATCAGGCAGGGGGAGTAATGGGGCTGAAAATGAATCTATTGCCATTCAGGCAGGGGGTGTAAAGGGGGCTATGTATGAATACATTTCTGTCCAGATATGTGGAGGGGGGAAAGGTCTGAAATTTAAAAAATTGCCATCCACGGAGGATGTGTAAAGGGGGCTGAAACTAAATACACTGTATATATATATATATATATATATGAGGCAAAAACTCCGTTTAATGCATTAGTTAGGGTTGATGCAGCTGCGACAAAAGTGAGGAAATTCGATTGTTGGGTTGAAAACCCCTTGGACCCGCCCACCCCCAACCAGCACTAGGTGTGCATTGGGGTCGTCGCCCTAACTCTCACCCCATCACATGTGTAAAACAGCAGAAGTATAGGAGAATGGGGTGAGAGTTAGGACCGACGACCCCAATGCCAGTTGGGGGTGGGCGGGGTCCAAGGGGGTTTTCAACCCTAACACCGAATTTCCTCACTTTTGTCGCTGTGGAACAACCCTAACCAATGCATTAAACGGAGTTTTTTGCCTCTAATTTCCCCTCTTTTTGAGAATGATAACAAGAAATAGTGAATGTAATGCAGCGGCAGGAGGGCCCCGCGCTCCCGCCGCGTGATATCTTGTGGCACAGTAACAGGAACAGCAACGCAAACAGAAGTGCAAACAGTGGCGCACATGGTAACACAAGCTCAAATGAGAACAGAAAGGGTAATGCACACGGTGGCGTAGACGGGAACGGTCTGCCACGTGATGTGTTGTCACATAGTAAAATGGTGCCTGCAAACGGAAATATCAATGGGCATGGTGACGCAAAGTGAAACAGAAAGAGAAACAGTACTGTAGACACAAATGGCAAAAAATAACAGAAACGCAAGTGCAAATGAAAAACATTGACATAACGACATGGGTACGTAGGATGTCAAACGGTAAGTGAAACGGGTACGGAACCGCAAGCGGAAAGGACAACGGTAACAGTAATGTAAGCACAGAGGCTGGTTTTACCCAAAACCTACATAGAGAAAGACAGTGAGTACAAAGAATGTATGCATAATAATGGGTATCGGAGCAGCCCCTATATATTCCAATGTGTACGCATTTTTGAGCTTATTGTTCCAGCTGTTGCTACTGTCTGTATTTCTCACTGTGTTCCACCAAATCATGTGCTGCGTCACATGTCTGCTTCATTTTGTGTGCTCTAAACTGTCTTCTCCCGGGTCGTGCCTGAAAATAGGCATTGCTATGCCTAGTGCACTCACCCGGTTACCAAAAGCAAATAAATAAATAAATAAAATGAGGACTTGGAATACTAAATAGGTTATATCTCAGGAACTGTACGACGTAGAAAAAAAATTTGAAAGTCATATGATTTACGACTGTCCTGGCTAGTTTTGTACTTAGCCACCATTAGGTCCTGCCGCTGCATTACATTCACTATTTCTCATTATCATTCTCAAAAAGAAGGGAAATTAGAGGCAAAAAACTCCTTTTAATGCATTAGTAGTTAGGGTTGTACCACAGCGACAAAAGTGAGGAAATTCGGTGTTAGGGTTGAAAACCCCCCTTGGGCCCCAGCCCACACCTCAACCATTAGGGGGCTAAGCAATTTTCTGACAAAAATCATATCTCGCAGACCGTCTTCGAGATCACGGGCCCTGGAGGCGCGCAATGCCATAATGTTATCCTATGGAAAAGAAAGAGAAGTTCGGAGCGCCATAACTTTGCCTCCCTGTAATATTTTTTCCCCAAACTACTGAAAGACACATCTGTGGGCTGTTGTCTGTCCTCCCTCCAAATTTCAGGAAAAAAG
This sequence comes from Neoceratodus forsteri, assembly GCA_016271365.2. Taxonomy (NCBI): domain Eukaryota; kingdom Metazoa; phylum Chordata; order Ceratodontiformes; family Ceratodontidae; genus Neoceratodus; species Neoceratodus forsteri. Next base: position 193,971,066 of record CM028138.1, on the reverse strand, counting down.
ACCAAACCGTTATTTTGCAGCAGGGTGCCAAAGGATTCCTGTAATGCGTTGGGCACCGTAATGTTATCCTATGGGAATAAATGTCAACTTTGGAGTACCGTAACTTTGCCACCGTGTAATATTTTTTCAACACAACACTGAAAGGCACATCTGTGAGATGTTGGCTGCGTTCCCTCCAAATTTCAGCCCAAAACTCCCAACTGTTCTTTTGCAGCGCAGTGCCAAAGAATTGCTGTCATTTTCCCACAGACTAGAAAACTACTGCGCAATTTGCGAAAGCTTTGAAAAAATTTGCGACATTGTGAGCACAAAAGTACTTCTGAAAGTAATTTTTCCAGAAATTTGAAAACATATTTCTGGGTGTTTTTACCCCAAAATAAAGACATGGCTAGCATCCTCAGGGTCCAACTAGGTGAATACAAAAAGAATTAGGTTGCTAGAGGTCCCAAATTTAAATGCCAAGCATTTTCTGATCACTAACTGAAAACAAAATGGCGGATTTACGAAAGTAACAGGGCCATTTACGAAAGTAAAAATGCATTTGTGACACTGTCAAACTTTTTGTTAACTTTTCCCATTGACTTATAATGGGAAATTGTTTTTTGAATAACTTTTGAACCGTTTAATATTTTTTCATGAAATCTTCGAAAGGCACATCAGGGACCCCAGCTGCACATTCCCTGAAGATTTTGGGCAGGTTGCACAAACCGTGCGACCTGTAGGCGTGACCGTAGAATTCCAGAAAAAGTGTAAACGCACGCGCAGATCATGCTTAATAACTCCACAGCTGTATATCAGACTGGTACAAAACTTGGCAGATCCCAAGGCCTATGGTTCTTGATCGTGTATTCCAAATTTCAGGCAAATCCGTCAAACAGTTGCAAAGTTATTAAGGTGCAAAATTTTGGGTTTAACATAGAAATGGCTCCTCAACCCTAACTATGGTAGCACTACCGTGCTACCATAATTACAGGCAAAAAAAATCCATTTAATGCATCAGTTAGGGTTGTTCCACAGTGACAAAAGTGAGGAAATTCCATGTTAGGGTTGAAACCCCCTTTGCACCCCTCCAGCCCACCCCCCCAATGAAATCGGGGTGCGCATTGGGGTCATCGGCCCTAAGTGTCGTCCCATCACATGTGGAAAGAAGCTGAGGAATAGGAGAATGGGGTGACAGTTAGGACTGATGACCCCAATGCACACCCCAATTCCATTTGGGGGTGGGCTGAGGGTGCAAAGGAGGTTTCAACCTCAACATCAAATTTCCGCTTTTGTCGCTGTGGAACAACCCTAACTGATGCATTAAATGGAGTTTTTTCTTCTAATTTCTCTTTGAGAATGATAATGAGAAATAGTGAATGTACTGCGGCGGCGGGAGCACGGGGCGTCTTGTCACATAGTAACATTGTGCCCGCAAACGCAAATCGTAATGCGCATGGTGACGCAAAGCGAAACAGAAAGAGAAACAGTACTGTAGACAGGAATGTTAAAAACAACGCAAACGCAGCCGCAAATGAAAACGCAAAGGGTAACGCACATGGTGGCGTAAAGGTGAACGGTAAGTGAACCGGGTACGGAACTGCAAGCAGAAACGGTAATGGTAACAGTAATGTAAGCGCACAGGCTGGTTTTACCCAAAAGCTGTATAGAGAAAGACAGTGAGTAGAAAGAATGTATGCAAAATAACGACTCTCGGAACACAAAAATGAGGACTTGGAATAGTAAATTGCTTATATCTCAGTAACCATAAGACACAGAAAAAAAATTTAAAAATCATATGAATTATCACTTTTCTAGCTAGTTTTGTACTTGGCTCCTGTTAGGGGGCTAAGAAATTTTTCGACAAAAAGTCCGTATCTCGCATCGTTTTTGAGATACGGGCCCTGAAAGGCGCGGCAAATGCCGTAATGTTATCCTATGGGAAAAAAACAGAAGTTCGGAGTGCCATAACTTTTCCTCCCTGTAATATTTTTTCACCAAACCACTGGAAGGCACATCTGTGGGATGTTGGCTGTGTTCCCTGCAAATTTCAGCCAAAACAAAACAAACCGTAATTTTGCAGCAGGGCGCCAAACAATTGCTGCAATACGTCATACGCCTTAATGTTATCCTATGGGAAAAAGCGTCAACCTTGGAGTACAGTAACTTTGCCGCCATGTAATATTTTTTCAACAAAACAGTGAAAGGCACATCTGTGAGATGTCGGCTGCATTCCTTCCAAATTTCAGCCCCAAACTCCAAACCGTTCTTTTGCAGTGGAGTACCAAAGAATTACTGTTATTTTGGGCATAGTGTCGCAAAGTAGTGTCGTGATTTGTGAAAGCTTTCGCAAAAATTTGTGACACTTTCGTGAGTGCAACACTACTTTGTGAAAGTACTTTTTCCAGAAATCTGAAAAACATATTTCTGGGGTGTTTTACCCCAAAATAAAGACATGGCTAGCATCCTCAGGGCCCGACTAGGTGAATACAAAAAGAATTAGGTTGCTAGAGGGTCTCAATTTTAAATGCCAAGCATTTTTCTGATCACTAACTGAAAACAAAATGGTGGATTTGCGACAGTAACAGGGCCATTTGCGACAGTAAAAAGTGCATTTACGACACTGTTAAACTTTTTGTTAACTTTTTCCATTGACTTTTAATGGGAAATTGTTTTTTGAATAACTTTTGAACCGTTTAATATTTTTTCATGTAATCTTCGAAAGGCACATTGGAGACCCCAGCTGCATGTTCCCTGAAGATTTCGGGCCAGTCACATAAACCATGCGACCTGTAGGCACGACCGTAGAATTCCAGAAAAAGCGTAAACGCATGCGCAGATCACGCTTAATAACTATGCGGCCGTGTATCCAACCAGTACGAAACTTGGCAGTTCCCAAGGCGTATGGGTCTTGATCGTATATGTCAAATTTCAGGCAAATCCGTCAAACAGTTGCAACGTTATTAAGGTGCAAAATTTTGTGTTTAACATGTAAATGGTCCTCAACCCTAATTCATGGTAGCATTTACTGGCAAGGTTATATATATATATATATAGCAGAGTATTAAGGTGGCTGGAAAATAAAATACATTTCCATCCAGGCAAGAGAGTGTAAAGGGGTCTAAAAATAAATACATTGCCATCCAAGCAGGGTGTCTAATGGGGCTGAAAATAAATACATTGTCATGCAGGTAGGGGGTGTAAAGGGGGCTAAAAATGAACAGATTACCATCCAGGCAAGAAGGTGTAAAGGAGTCTGAAAATAAATGCAGCACATTGCCATCCAGGCAGTGGGGTATAAAGGGGGCTGATAATAAATACAGTGCATGCAGTCAGGGGAGTGTTAATGGGGTTAAAAATAAATGCATTTCCATCCAGGTATGGGAGTGCAAAAGAACTGAAAATAAATACATTGTTATCCAGGCAGGGAAGTGTAAAAGGGGCTGAAAATAAATACATTTCCATCCAGGTGGGGTGTGTGTGTGTGCATAAAGGGTCTGAAATTAAATACATTGTCATCCAGGCAGGGGAGTGTAAAGGGGCTAAACATAAATTCATTTCTATCCAGATGGGGATGTAAAGGGGGATGAAAAGAAATACATTGCCATCCAGGCAGTGGGGTGTAAAGGGGACTGATAATAAATACAGTGCATCCAGGCAGGGGCGTGTAAATGGGGGTGAAAATAAATGCATTTTCATCCAGGTACAGGAGTGTAAAGGGGGCTGAAAGTAAATATATTGTTTTCCAGACAGGGGAGTGCAAAGGGGGCTGAAAATATATACATTTCCATGCCAGTGTTTGGGGGGGGGGGTTGTAAAGGGTCTGAAATTAAGTACATTGCCATCCGGGCAGGATGTGTAAAGGGGGCCGAAAATAAATTCATTTTCATTCAGACAGGAGGTGTAAAGGGTGCTAAAAATAAATACATTGCATTGAGGCAGGGGAGTGTTTTAGGAGCTAAAAATGAATACATTGCCATCCAGGCAGTGAGGTATCAAGGGGACTGAAAATAAAAACATGGGGCCGGATTTTCAAAGCTCCGGCACAAGCTGCGGCAATGGCAGCTTTCGCCAAGTGCGGTGCACCCGGGAGCCTGCGCCAGAATTTCTATTTAACAGGCTGCCGGCACCTAAGTCCAGCAGCGTGTGGTAAAGGTGTGCTACACCTGATGTATGGCGCACCCACCCGGAATGTCACAATGGCTGTGGGAAGTCTGCAGCACCCATCGACAGATGCTGGCAACTGGGAACTGCCCCCTCTCAACACCACCGTGCCACTGGCACCATTGCCGCAACACTCCCCGGTACCCTGGTAGGTTAGTGCCCCCCTCGTGGTAACCACTCAGCACTCCCACCCACCACCCATACCTCGATCCGGCGACTGGCACAGCTCTCCAGATGCCACCCCGGCCAGCCGCCAAATGGGCAGTCCGTGCATGTATTGTGTACTGTATATAGTATATGCACTGATGGATCATTCGGCGGCCAGCTAAGGTGGTGTGTGGAGGGCTATGCCAATCATTGGATCGGGGTGGGAGTGCTGAGATGGGTACTACGGGGGGGCTGGCAGGACATATGGACGTGGGTGTTGGGGACTGTGATGGGGGTGAGGGGTTGACCACTGGACCACCAGGGATCACCCATCAGGGATGGATGGGTGGGCCACATGGTGGCACATACAGGACAACCCCCCAGGAGCCATCTAAGTCCCCTTAGACCTGCCCCTTGCTGGTCTAAGGGTACTTGGCACTGGGTTCCTGGGGGGCGTCTTTCAAATTCCAGATCCAAGGGCTGTGGCAGTCTGAGTCTGCCACAAGCCCCCAGCACCATGCTGCAGCCACTTTCGTGGTGCAAGGATGGTGCTAGCATGCATTGGTGCAGGCAGCCCGCTGGGTGATGCAGGCTGCCTTTCAAAATTGCAGTTGGTGAAAGGTGCCCTTGCATCAGACCTGTTCGCCGCAAGCACCTTGCGTCAATCTAAGGCCTTTGAAAAGCCAGCCCACGGCATCCAGGTAGGGTGTGTAAAAGGGGCAGAAAATAAATACCTTGCCATCTAGGCAGGCTTGTGCAAAAGGGGTTGTAAATAAATACATTGCCATCCAGGCATTGGAGTGTAAAGGGGATTGAAAATAAATACATTGTCATCCAGGCAGGGGTGAGTAAAGGGGCTAAAAATAAATAAATTTCCATTCATTTAGGGGAGTATGAAGGGGGCTGAAAATAAATGCATTTTCTTTCAGGCAGTGTTGTAAAGGGGCTAAATATAAATATATTGCCTTCCATACGGGGGGGGGGTGTAAAGGGCTGAAAATAAATACATTATCATCCAGGCAGTGGGGTATAAAGGGAGCTAAAAATCAATACATTTCCATCCAGGTAAAGGGGTGTATAGGGGGTTAAAAATAAATATGTTGTCATCCAGGCAGGGGGAGTAAAAGGACTGAAAATGAATACAACGCATACAGGCAGGGGCATGTACGGGTGCTGAAAATAAATACATTGTCATCTATTCAGTTGGCTATAAAGGGGGCCGACATTAAATACATTGCCATCCAGGCAAGGGGTGTAATGGGGTTGAAAAAAAGCACATTGTCATCCAGGCAGAGGGGAATAAAGGCTGCTGAAATTAAATAGATTTACATCCCAGAAGAAAGGTGTAATGGGGGCTGAAAATAAATACATTGTTATCCAGGCAGGGACGTGTAAAGGGGGGCTGAAAATAAATACATTTCCATCCAGGTGGGGTGTGTGTGTGTATAAAGGGTCTAAAATTAAATACATTGTCATCCAGGCAGGGGGTTGTAATGGGAGCTGAAAAAAAATACATTGTCATCCAGGCAGGGGAGTGTAAAGGGGGCTAAACATAAATTAATTTCTATCCAGATGGAGGTGTAAAGGGGTATGAAAAGAAATACATTGCCATCCAGGCAGTGGGGTGTAAAGGGGACTGATAATAAATACAGTGCATCCAGGCAGGGACGTGTAAATGGGGGTGAAAATAAAATGCATTTCCATCCTGGTACAGGAGTGTAAAGGGGGCTGAAAATAAATATATTGTTTTCCAGACAGGGGAATGTAAAGGAGGCTGAAAATAAATACATTTCCATGCCAGTGTTTGGGGGGGGGTTGTAAAGGGCCTGAAATTAAGCACATTGCCATCCAGGCAGGGTGTGTAAAGGGGGCCGAAAAGAGAAATTAACTTTCATTCAGACAGGAGGTGTAAAGGGTGGTAAAAATAAATACATTGCATTGATGCAGGGGAGTGTGTTAGGTGCTAAAAATAAATACATTGCCATCCAGGCAGTGAGGTGTCAAGGGGACTGAAAATAAAAACATGGGGCTGGATTTTCAAAGCTCCGGCAGAAGCTGCGACAATGGCAGCTTGCGTCAAGTGTGGTGCACCCGGAAACCTGCACCAGAATTTCTATTTAACAGGGTCCTGGCACCTAAGTATAGCAGCTTGCGGCAAAGGGGGTGCTGCACTTGACGTATGGTGCACCCACTAGGAATGCCACAATGGCTGCGGGGAGTCTTCAGCACCCACGGACAGGGGCAGGCAACTGGGTACTGCCGCCTCCCAACACCACGGCGCCACTGGCACCATTGCCGCAACACTCCCCGGTACCCTGGTGGGCTAGTGCCCCCCTGTGGTACCCATCTCAGCACTCCCACACACCTCCCATAACCTGATCAGGTGACTGGTACAGCCCTCCAGACGCCACCCTGGCTGGCCGCCAAATGGGCATTTCGTGCACGTATTGTGTACTGTATATAGTACATGCACTCATGGATCATTCGGCGGCCAGCTGAGGTGGTATGTGGAGGGCTGTGCCAGTCATTGGATCAGGGTGGGAGTGCTGAGATGGGTACCATGGTGGGTTTGCAGTACGCATGGTCGTGGGTGTCTGGGACCATGACGGGGGTGAGAGGTTGACCACTGGACCAACAGGGATTGCCCATCAGGGATGGATGGGTGGGCCACATGGTGGTACATACAGGACGACCCCAAGGAGCCATCTAAGTCCCCTTAGACCTGCCCCTTGCTGGTCTAAGGGTACTTGGCACTTGGTTCCTGTGGGGGTCTTTCAAATTCCAGAACCAAGGACTGCGGCAGTCTGGGTCTGCCGCAAGCTCCCAGCACCATGCTGCAGCCACTTTCGTGGTGCAAGGCTGGTGCTAGCACGCATTGGTGCAGGCAGCCTGCTGGGTAATGCAGGCTGCCTTTCAAAATCGCAGTTGGCGCTAGGTGCCCTTGTGTCAGACCTGTTCGCCGCAAGCACCTTGCTTCAATCAATCAATCAAGTCTTTATTTAACCAGGCGTTCATCGTTGAGTAGAAGCTCATTTGCAAGATGGACCTGGGTGGAGCATGAACAATTGTATATACAGGTCAACACAGGTATTTACAAGGCAATACAGATAGTACTCTTTACAGAGAGGAAGAAAAAAAGTTCATATGTACATAGAATTATACAGATATTGTACAGATTACACGGTATTTACATACAAAGAAGTGTCTATAGGAAGATAAAGAAGGTTATCTAAGGTTGCAGGAGGAAGTATCGGAAGAAAAAAATAAAAATATACACCAGGTAGAGGTGAAGGTAGGGGGGAAGGGAGGAAGGTAGGGGGAGAAAGGCTAGGAGGGCATGGTGCACAGAAAGGAGTTGGTAAAATGGGATGTAGGGAAGGTGGATGGAGAAAAGGAGTATGTATGAGCCCCGGCATTGAATGCTATAAAGTACGAGGCATGGTAGGATGTCACAACCCAGGGTAGTGAGCTCCTATTCGAGGTTGGGAAAGAAAGACTAAGGGGATGGACGGGCCTAGTGTTGATAAGACAGGGGGATGAGAGAGAGAACAATTAGGCTGGTGAGGAGCAAGCTGTGGGGTCAGTACTAAAAATTGGGTCTAGGCATGGCTATGTACCAGTGCAGACACCGGTACTGGGTCTGAGTGGGTGAAGCAGTTGCATACTTTTCTGATTGTACTGAAATAAAGCATCTTGAAGGCATTTATACTGATTAGAGTGCTTAATTTGAGGGTTTTTTGTAGATCGTTCCATAAGGTAAGTAGCATGAAACTTATGGCTGCCCTGTTGAAGCGGGATTTTGCTTTGGGTACTTTAAGTGTAATAGCTGAGTAACTTTTTAACGCGTATTTCCCAAGTATACTCAGGGGAAGACAGCAGGAGATATAGTAAGGCAGCTTATTAGAAATGGCTCTATAGGACCAGAGAGCGGTGTTTCTGTGGTGCCTGAACTTTAGTGATGTCCACCCCACTGCCGCATATAGGGTGCAGTGATGCGTATCGAAGGAGAGTCCTGTTATAAACCTCAGTGCCCGATGGTAGGGTGTGTCCAGTTTAGCCATGTAAGAGTTGGGGCACTGGCTGTAGAGGAAGTCAGCGTAATCAACCAATGATAGGAAAATGGATTGGACCAGTTGTTTCTTGGCATCTCTGGTGAGAAATTGGTTGATTCTAAAAAACAATCCAAACCTTTGCCGAAGTCGTTTTAGCAAGTCCTCGATATGTTCAATGAAGGAGAGTCTTTGGTCTATCCAAACTCCCAGATACTTGAATTTTGTAACAAATTCTAGTTTTTCACCTAGAACTGTGGTAATTTGGGGAACTTTCCCACTGGACACAGGGCTAGCTGTACAGATAAAAGGGGAGAGGACCATTGCTTTAGTTTTTTTGGCATTAAGGAGTAGCTTTTTTTGGAGGAGTTGGCTTTGTAAAAGGTTGAATTCTGACTGTAGGTCATTGCAGGCAGCTTCAGGTGTTGGACGACTCACGCAGAGAACTGTATCATCTGCAAACAGATAGATGTTGGCTTCTTTTATACAGTAGTCGATGTTATTAATGTAGATTGCAAAAAGTAAGGGCCCTAATATAGAACCTTGAGGTACCCCTCTTTGCAGAGTTTTTAAGGGGGACAGGCCTCCTTCGGCTTTAACTTGTTGAAGGCGCCCTGTAAGATAGTCAGTAAACCAATGCAGAGAGGAGGGGTCCACACCTATGGTTTGAAGGGAGGAGAGGAGCAGACTATGGTCGACGGTGTCAAAAGCCTTGCTTAAATCAAGGAAAACAGCACAAATAAAGTTTTTGCTCTCAAGATTACGCTGCCAGTTGTTAGTAACTTTGGCGAGGGCTGAGATAGTGCTATGTTTAGCTCTGAACGGACTGCATAGGATTTAGCAGTTCCCTAGACTCAAGGTGAGTCCTCAGCTGTGCATTTACAATTTTCTCTAGGAGCTTGGACAGGACCGGAAGGAGGGAAATTGGCCTGTAGTTATTGAGATCGCCAGGGTCACCTGATTTGAACAGTGGTATGACATGTGCTGTCTTCCATATAGGTGGTAAGGTGCCCTGAGACAGGGATAAGTTAAAAAGGTGGGTGACGGGTATTGCTAGTATGTGGTAGGCAATTTTTAGGAAGTAAGGGTCAAGGGTGTCGGCCCCAGCACTTTTTCTAGTATCCAACTGAAGCAAGAGGTCCTCTACCTCTTTCAGTGGGGCAGGTTGAAGCAAGAAAGGCGGCAAAACTATCAGAGTTTCAGGCAGTTGGCTGGCAGTCTGGGAGCAAAGTATGTTTGCAGGGGAGTTATCAAATGCCATGTCTACAGTAGCAAAGTGGTTATTGAATGCGTCAAGTATATCCATCTTTTCGGTTATAGTCAAGTTGCCAGAGGTAATCTTGGTCGGGAGTGAATTTCCTGGGGAGTGGCCTAGCAGATCATTGATTGTGTTCCAGAGCTTGAGTGGGCTCTTTGTGGCAGAGTCAAGTTCGGATTTGAAGAAGGTGGCCTTCGATTCTCTGATTGTTTGGGTACATAAATTTCGTAGTCTCCTGAACTGGTTCCAGTCCTCTGCAGTGTTCAGTCTGCACGCTTTTTTTCCAGAGCTTATCTCTTTCTAGAAGCAAGGACTTGATCTGAAGGGTGAACCATTTACAGGTTTTGGTCCTAGTTCGAACTTTAATCAGGGAAGCATACTTATTAAGGGCCCTTGATAGAATGTTGTGGAAGATATTGTAAGCTGACATAATTGTTTTGGCCAGGTAGAAATCTTGCCACTCTGGGGAGTACTTAAGCTCATTTAGGTAGGCATGTTCATTGAAGCTGCACCTGGATCTCTTCATAGATAACTTGCTGATGGGTGCTGGGTTGTTGGTGGATCTTACTCCCGCAATAAAACAATGGTCGCTGGCATCTGAGAAGAAGACATCAGCATGGGAGAAGAGATGAGGTTTGCTCACCATTAGCACATCCAAAAGTGTACTTTTACTGGGGTTCTTCACGTTTGGGTGTGTTGGTTCAGTAATAAGTTGCATCAGCCCATGTTCATCACAGAAGAATGCAAGGGGGGCAGCTGTGTTAGAGAGCCAGTCAAAGTTGAGGTCTCCTAAAATAATAGTTTCTGGCAGCCCCTGTCCCAACTTGTCACTTAGATATGACACAAGCTGTAGGCCAGCATATGGTGGTCTGTTGCATCTTATTTCGCAGAGTGCAGTAGTCTGTGTAATTTCCACTTTGAGAATTAGGCATTCGAATTCACTGGCGACAGATGCCGAGGATAAGCAGAAGGCAGAAAATTTGTCTTTAACGTAGATAGCTACCCCCCCTCCTCCTCCTCTGGCATGCCTATCAGCTCTGAACAAGGCATAGTTGGGTATGTTTACTTCTCTATCAGTGGTGCTGGGTCTAAGCCAAGTTTTGGAAATCATAAGTATGTCAGGAGAGGTATGATTTACCCAGGTTTGTATTAAGGTTATCTTTTTAAGGAGGCTACATACGTTAATATGCAAGAAGCTTATTCCTTTTAAATTTGCTAGTTCTGCTGGCAAAGCAATAGCTTCTGGGGGGCCAGGTTGAGTTCTACATTGCCTGAACATAGCAGGAGGATAAGTAGGATTTTTCTAAGAGCGCTAATTATAAGCTTGTAATTCCTGCCTTTCTCCTGTCTCGTAGATCTGATGTTTTTAGGGACTGGAAAGAGCTGATCTGTTGTAGCAAAAGCTAGTACCCCTACCACAATAGGAGGGGAGGAGATAGAAGTCTGCATGGTGGGAGGTGGGCCTTGTGGTGGGGGAGTGTTATAAGTACTACTGGTATGTATGGTCCAAGAGGAGGGTTCGAGGCATTGGTACTTGGAATCACGGAGGCAATTAAAGGATAAGTTGCCATGTGGTATACAGCACAAGGTGCTGTTGTAGACCAAACATGATGGTAGTTCAGGTGTCCAATGCTGGGCAGCTGGTATCAGCAGAAGAAGAGGCAGTATAAGGAGCCATATAGGGCCCAACATGATGGTACCTCAAAAAAGGAGCCACTCAATTAGCCCAGGGGCCAGTGGGGTTGCTGGATTAATGCAGCTTATCAGTAGCTTTCCAATCCAGGTCGACCCAAATTTGATAGCATTAAAAATATGTAGTGGTGAAGGCACAGCCAAGGAGAGCCTATGCATTTTAGTGAGGCGAGGATCTGAGAGTTGGATCCCGTAGGCTGGACAGAGAAGAGGGGGATCATGAGCTAAGTCTCTATTGGTGGGGCACTGGGCCAGGGGACATGGACTAATATTTTGACAGGAGGTACTGTATTTAATAATCAGCAGAGGTGGGGAAGGGGGGCGGTCAAAAAAGTTGCGGCAGTTGCCGTACCTTGTAGGGCCTTGGGTCCATGTCTGCAGTCTTGAGCGTCAGCTAGAGGGGCACCGACTGCCTGATAGCCAGGAATCACGATGCTTAGGAGCTGGGAGCCTGGGCAACAGTTCCTCGGCTGAGAGAGAAGGAGAGTGAGGGTTAATAAAGGGGATTCACATAAAGATTAGACAGAACAGCGGGGAGTCCAAAATTTGCAGAACAAAAGGACGTGTATTACTTTGGCACCCTAAAGTGTCTAGGGCCACTGCACATATGCAGGGAAAAGGCTGTAGGCACTAGATTTCTTTCCCAAACCACAATTCAAGTCCTTTCAATTACAGACTGGGTTAACACTTCGGCTTTTTAACATTTATCCCAACATAAACATTTTCAGGGTTTAAAATCAAAGAGCAGAAGCCGGCTTCCGCCAGGGACCAATCAGAGTGTGATCTGAGAGGGCGTTCACAATCCAGTTGGTTACATCAGTTGCCATACCTTGTAGGATCTTGGGTCCATGTCTGCAGTCTCGAGCATCGGCTAGAGGGGCGCCGACCACCTGGTAGCCGGGAATCCCGTGGCTTAGGAGCTGGGAGCCTGGGTGGCAGTTCCTCGGCTGAGGGAGAGAAGGAAAGCGAGGATTAATAAAGGGCATTCATACAAAGGGTCAGACAGAACAGCGGGGAGTCCAAAATTTGCAGAACAAAAGGATGTGTATGGTACCAGCAATGCCAAAAGAGGCAGTGAGGAGGAGTAGTAGGTGGTTGCACCCCAAGGTAGTTTGTTTGGTGTTGCTGGCCTGCTTAACTGCTAGCTGGTTTATAGATGAAAGGGTATATAATCGAATTAGGGTGGTCTAACAATAGGGCAGGTAGAGCAGTAATTGAGAGGAGTTAGAAGGAGTGGCTGGAGAAAAGGTTGAGAGGAAATGTGTGATCCTATGGATGGGACTGCTTTAAAAAGGGGCAGTGAGAAAGTGGGTCAAGTCAGGTATTGAAGACAGGGAGGCCAATAGCATGAAAATGTGCAGCAGTGGGGTGACCAATCAGCTGCTAGGCTGAGGAAGGGGTGGAATAAGGGTCTATTTAATACTGTGAGAAGGAGAGGGAGGGGGCGTGGGTGAAGAAATTCAGTCTGGAACACAGCACAGAAAGAGATTTCCATGAGATCTGGAAGCACCAGGCATTGGAAAATCAGCCAAGGAGTAAAGCTGCCAATCAGTGCCTGGTTCCTCCACTGGGCATCCAGTCAAAACAGTAGCAATCTAAGGCCTTAGAAAATCCGGCCCATGGCATCCAGGTAGGGTGTGTAAAGGGGGCTGAAAATAAATACCTTGCCATCTAGGCAGGCATGTGCAAAAAGGGTTGTAAATAAAGACATTGCCATCCAGGCATTGGAGTGTAAAGGGGATTGAAAATAAATAGATTGTCATCCAGGCAGGGGTGAGTAAAGGGGCTAAAAATAAATAGATTTCCTTTCATTCAGGGGAGTATGAAGGGGGCTGAAAATAAATACATTTTCTTTCAGACAGTGTTGTAAAGGGGGCTAAATATGAATAAATTGCCTTCCATGCAGGGGGGGGTGTAAAGGGGCTGAAAATAAATACATTGTCATCCAGGCAGTGAGGTGTGAACTGGGCTAAAAATAAATACATTTCCATCCAGGTAAAGGGTTGTATAGGGGGTTAAAAATAAATACATTGTCATCCAGGTAGGGGGAGTAAGGGCTGAAAATGAATACAACGCATACAGGCAGGGGCATGTACGGGTGCTGAAAATAAATACATTGTCATCTACAGAGTTGGCTGTAAAGGGGGCTGAAATTAAATACATTGTCATCCAGGCAAGGGATGTAAAGGGGTTGAAAATAAATACATTGTCATCCAGGCATAGGGATGTAAAGGGTGCTGAAATTAAATAGATTTACATCCCAGAAGAAGGGTGTAATGGGGGCTGAAAATAAATACATTGCCTTTCAGGCAGGGGGTCGTAAAGGTGGATGAAAATAAATACAATGCCATCCAGGCATGGGAATGTAAACTGGACCAAAAATATATCCATTGTCATTCAGAGAGTAGTTCTAAGGAGGGCTGAATATAAATACATTTCCATCCAGGCGGGGGACTGTAAAGGGTGCTTAAAATAAATCCATTGTCATCCAGGCAGAGGGATGTAAAGGGTGCTGAAATTAAATAGATTTACATCCCAGAAGAAGGGTGTAATGGGGGCTGAAAATAAATACATTGCCTTCCAGGCAGGGGGTCGTAAAGGTGGATGAAAATAAATACAATGCCATCCAGGCATGGGACTGTAAACTGGACCAAAAATATATCCATTGTCATTCAGAGATTAGTTCTAAGGAGGGCTGAATATAAATACATTTCCATCCAGGCGGGGGACTGTAAAGGGTGCTTAAAATAAATACATTGCCATCCAGGGAGGGAGTGTAAAGTGGCTGAAAATAAGTACATTGCCATTGACGCAGTGGGTGTAAGGGGTGCTGAAAATAAATACATTTAATGCATTTAGGGGAGTGTTAAGGAAACTGAAAATAAATATATTGCCATCCAGGCAGAGGGGTATAAAGGGGGCTGAAGCCAAATACATTGCCATCAAAGCAGGAGATGTAAAGGGGGCTGAAAATAAATACATTGCATCCAGGTAGTGGGTGTAAAGGCTGCTGAAAATAAATACATTGCATCCAGGCAGTGGAGTGTAAAGTGGGTTGAAAAATAAGTACATTTCCATCCAGGTAGGGGAGTGTAAAGGGGGCTGAAAATAAATATATTACCATTTATTCAGTGGGAGTAAAAAGGGCTGAAGACAAATACATTACCATTCAGGCAGGTGGTGTAAAAGGGGACTGAAAATAATTGTCAACAGTCAGGTGGTTTAATGGGGGCTGAAAATATATAGATTTCCATTCAGGCAGGGCAGTGCAAAGGGGGTGATAATAAATGCATTTAATTGCAGGCAGTGTAGTAAAGGGGTTAAAAATCAATACATTGCCATCCATGTGGGGTGTATGTGTAAAGGGGTTGAAAATAAATACATTGTCATACATGGGGGGGATGTAAAGGGTCCTAAAAATTAATACTTTTCCAACCAGGCAGAGGGGTATAATGGGGACTGATAAGAAATACATTGTCATTCTGGCGAGGGGGGGGGTAAAAGATCTGTAAATATATACATTGCATACAGGTAGGGGCATGTAACGGGGCTGAAAATAAATGCATTGTCATTGAGGTAGGGGGCTGTAAAGGGGGCTGAAAATAAATACATTGCCATCCATGCAGAGGGTGTAAAGAGCCTGAAATTAAACATATTGTCATCCAGGCAGAGTGGTGTAGCGTGGCTGAAAATAAATACATTGCCATACATACAGGAGGGTGTAAAGGGTCTGACATTAAATTCACTTCCTTCCCAGCAGAGGGTTGAAAAGGGCCTGAAAATAAATACATTGTCATTTGGGCAGGGTGTCATAAACGGGGGAGAAAATAAACACTGAGCCATCCATGCAGGGGAGTGTAAAGGGGGCTGAAAATAAATACATCTCTATCCTGGCAAGGGAATGTAAATGGGTCTGAAAATAAATACATTGCCATCCTGGCAGGAGGGTGTAAAGGAGGGTGAAATAAATACATTTTGATCAAGGCAGGGGGGTTGGAGGTGGGGGTAAAGGTTCTGAAATTAAATACATTACCATCCAGGCATCATGAAAAAAAAATTGTCATTCAATCTGTTGGTGTAAAGGAGGCTGAAGATAAATACATTTCCATCCAGTCAAGAAAGTGTAACGGGACCTTAAAATCAATACATTGCCAGCCAGGGTGCGAAAAATTACAGTTGTGCTGTTCATAAGGAAGTGTGGAAAAATGCCAGTGTTGAGAATCTGGACTGAAAAGAGTACGAATTCATGAACTTACAATGGTGCATGGAAATTGTTCGATGCACACTCGTAACACAGTCATTTTATGGACTTTTGTAACCAAATTTTCAACATAGCCAGTTTAAGACATCTGCTCATGACCAGTGTCACTATAATATTCTTAATCTGTCCCAAACATTGATTTCACACACTGACCATGCCACTGTGCGCTACATGTGTGAAAACACATTTCGGGTGAGATGTGAAAAATGTTAGTGGTACTGTTCATAAGGAGGTGTGGTAAAATGGCAATGCTGAAAATCTGCACTGAAAAAATTAAAAAAGCTCGAAGTTACAAACGTGTGTAGGAACTGCACAACACACACTCATAAAACAGTCATTTTGGGGAATACATTCACCAAATTTTCAACATAGGGTTTTTGGGGGCCTACGTCATGAACTGTGTCACTGTGATATTCTTAATCTGTCCTGAACATTGATTTTGCACACTGACCGTGCCATTGTGCGCTACATGTGCAAAACACATTTCAGGCAAGATGTGAAAAATCACAGCTGTATTCGTCATAAGAAGGTGTGGTAAAATGGCAATGTTGAAAATCTGGAGTGAAAATAATAAAAATGTCCGAAGGTACGAGTGTGCTTAGAAACTGTACAATGCACACTCATAAAACAGTCATTTTTGAGAATTTTTTCACCAAATTTTCAACATAGGGCTTTCGAGGGCCTACCTCATTGACTGTGACACTGTCATTTCATTAATCAGTCCCAAAAGATGGTTCTGTCCAGTGACCTTGAAATCACCTTTTGGGACCAAATAACAACATGACAGGGACTGAGTTCATGAGGTGGGGTCCCAAGAACCCAATGTTAAAAATTTGGTGAAAAGAGTCCCAAAAATGGCAGAGATATGCATCAAAGTTGAAAAAAATCCATTTATGCCATTACACAGCTTATCAGCATTTCTTCAGTTCGCAGTCAGCTTGGAAGAGTGCAGACATGTTCCCGGTCCACTGAAGATCATCGTGCTATGCTCCAGAAGTATATATGGGGTAAGGTGGGTGTGGGGTGGTGGGGTATGCAGAGGGTGGGTGAGTGTTGGGGCAGCAACAGAGTCAATGAGGGACCATTTTCTTTTGTTAAAGTTTTTTTTTAGTTTGCAAAGACGATGTGGGACTTTTGTCACCTTGGGTGAAATTTCCAGCATGGCATCTGGAAGTTTTGAGAGGACAGTGGAGCAAATGGGGGATTGGGTACCCCGTTGGCCAAGGGAAACTTTTCCCTTGTTGGGTGGCCCCAACGTAGCAGATAGTAGTTTGCCTGGGGTGGGCAGTGAATGATCAGATTGTACCCCATCGGCCATACAGTGTGCTGGTGGGGGATGCATGAGCCATGGGGGGGGGTGCATTATGCCCACAGGGATTGAGCTATCCCATTGGCAAATGAACTGGGGAGTGGGTCATGCTGATAGGGGGATTGGGCAACCCATCAGTTTTTTTTATTGAAATATTTCACCCAGAAGGCACACTGAACTGCAGGTGACAGCTTTTTGTAAGCTTCGTCGGTACTGTGAGAAGCTGACAGAGAAGCCGTCGCCATGGGGACACCACCCAATCAGCTGTTTTGGTAGGATGTAATGCATCAAAATAGCTGATTGCATGGTGACGTGGCCCAGATTTCCTGATGCATTTAGACATTCTCCCCAACTGCTGAAAGCAATGTGTTTCTTGCACATGCATGCAAGGAACACAATAAGTATATTTCCATTCAGTTAGGGGAGTGTAAAGGGGGCTGAAAATGAATACATTGTCATCCAGTTAGGGGGTTGTAAATGGGGTTGAAAATAAATTGATCTCCATTGAGGCAGGGGGTGTAAAAAGGGCTGATGATAAATGCATTACCATCCAGACAGGGGGTGTAAAGGAAGCTGAAAATAAAGACACTGTCACCCAATCAGGTACTTGTAAAGGGTGTTGAAATTAAATACTTTACCATCAAGCCAGCTGGTGTACAGTGGACTGAAAACAAGTACATTGCCATCTAGGCAGGTGGGTGTAAAGTGGGACAAAAACAAATACCTTGCATCCAGGCAGGGGAGTGCAAAGCCAGTTGAAAATATGTACATTTCCATTCAGGTAGGGGAGTGTAAAGGTGGCTGAAAATAAATACATTGTTTTCCAGTCAGGAGGGAGAAATCAGGCTAAAAATAAATACATTTCCACTCATGAAGAGGGGTTTAAAGGAGGCTGAAAATAAATAGATTTCAATTTAGGCAGGGGGTGTAAAAAGGGCTGAAAATAAATACATTGTCATCCAGTGAGGGAGTGTAAGGTGGGTGAAAATAAATGCATTGCCATCGAGGCAGTGGGAGTAAAGTGTGCTGAAAATAAATGCATTTAATATATTTAGGAAAGTGTAAAGGGGGCTAAATATAAATACATTTCCATCCATGCAGATGGCTATAAAGAGGGTTGGAAATAAATGCATTGCCATCCAGGAAAGGGAGTGTAAGGGGGGCTGAAAATAAATATATTACCATTCATTCAGTGGGAGTAAAAAGGGCTGAAGACAAATACATTACCATTCAGGCAGGTGGTGTAAAAGGGGACTGAAAATAATTGTTAATAATCAGGTGGTTTAATGGGGGCTGAAAATATATAGATTTCCATTCAGGCAGGGCAGTGCAAAGGGGGTGATAATAAATACATTCAATTGCAGGCAGTGTAGTAAAGGGGTTAAAAATGAATACATTGCCACCCACGTGGGGTGGTGTGTGTGTGTGTGTAAAGGGGCAGAAAATAAATACATTGTCATACATGGGGGGGATGTAAAGGGGCCTAAAAAGTAATACTTTTCCAACCAGGCAGAGGGGTATAATGGGGACTGATAAGAAATACATTGTCATTCTGGTGGGGGGGGGAGATCTGTAAATATATACATTGCATACAGGTAGGGGCATGTAACAGGGCTGAAAATAAATGCATTGTCATTGAGGTAGGGGGCTGTAAAGGAAGCTGAAAATAAATACACTGCCATCCAGGCAGTGGGTGAAAAGAGGGCTGGAAATAAATACATGTCCATCCATGCAGAGGGTGTAAAGAGCCTGAAATTAAACATATTGTCATCCAGGCAGAGTGGTGTAACGTGGCTGAAAATAAATACATTGCCATACATACAGGAGGGTGTAAAGGGTCTGACATTAAATTCATTTCCTTCCCAGCAGAGGGTTGAAAAGGGCCTGAAAATAAATACATTGGCATTCAGGCAGGAGGTCATAAATGGGTTAGAAAATAAATATTTAGCCATCCATGCAGGGGAGTGTAAAGGGGGCTGAAAATAAATACGTTGCCATCCTGGCAGGAGGGTATAAAGGGGATGAAAATAAATACATTTTGATCCATGTGGTGGGGGGGGGTAAAGGGTCTGAAATTAAATACATTACTATCCATGTAGTGTGTGTAAAGGGGGCAGAAAATAAATTAATTGTCATTCAATCTGTGGGTGCAAAGGGGGCTGAAAATAAATACATTTCCATCCAGGCAAGAGAGTGTAAAGGGAGCTTAAAATCAATACATTGCCAGCCAGGGTGTGGAAAATGACAGCTGTACTGTTCATAAGGAGGTGTGGAAAAATGCCAGTGTTGAGAATCTGGACAGAAAAGATTACGAATTCGTGAACTTACTAGGGTGCATGGAAATTACACAATGCACACTCGTAACAATGTCATTTTATGGACTTTTGTCACCAAATTTTCAACATGGCCAGTTTAAGACATCTGCTCATGACCAGTGTCTCTGTAATATTTTTAATCTGTCCCGAACATTGATTTCACATACTGACAACGCCACTGTGTGCTTCACGTGTGAAAACACATTTCGGGTGAGATGTGAAAAATGAGAATGATACTGTTTATAAGGAGGTGTGGTACAATGGCAATGCTGAAAATCTGCAGTGAAAATATTAAAAATGCTCAAACTTACAAATGTGCGTAGGAATTGCTCAACGCATGCTCATAAAACAGTCATTTTGGGGAATATTTTCACCAAATTTTCAACATAGGGTTTTTGGGGCCTACCTCATGATCAGTGTCACTGGGATATTCTTAATCTTTCCTGAACATTGATTTTGCACGCCGACCGCAGCATTGTGTGCTACATGTGCGAAAATACATTTCAGGCGAGATGTGAAAAATGACAGCTGTACTGTTCATAAGAAGGTGTGGTAAAATGGCAATGTTGAAAATCTGGACTGAAAATATTAAAAATGCTCAAAGGTGCGAGTGTGCCTAGGAACTGAGCAATGCAAACTCGTAAAACAGTAATTTGGAGGAATTTGTTCACCAAATTTTGAACATAGGGTTTTTGGGGGCCTACCTCATGGACTGTGACACTGTCATTTCATTAATCAATCCCAAAAGGTGGTTCTGTCCAGTGACCTTGAAATCACCTTTTGGGACCGAATAACAAAATGACAGTGACTGAGTTCATGACATGGGGTCCCAAGAACCCCATGTTGAAGATTTGGTGAAATAATTCCCAAAAGTGGCAGAGATATGCACCAAAGTTGAAAAAAAAAACACATTTATGCCATTATAGAGCTTACCGGCATTTCTTCAGTTCGCGGTCAGCTTGGAAGAGCGCAGACATGTTCCCGGTGTGTGGGGAGGTGGGGTAAGCAGAGGGTGGGCACGGGTTGGGGCAGCAACAGAGTCAATCAGGGACAGTTTTCTTTTGTAACTTTTTTTTTTATTTTGCAAAGATGATGTGAGACTTTTGCCCTGCTGGGGTGGGCTTCCACCATGGCAGATAAAAGTTTGTTTAGGGAGGCAGTGGAGCCGATGGGGGATTAGGCACCCCCATCAGCCATAGAGTATACTGGGGGTGGATGCATGAGCCATGGGGGGGTGCATTATGCCCACAGGGATTGGCCTTCCCTGTCAGCAAATGAACTGGGGATGGGGTCATGCCGACAGGGGGATTGGGCAGTCCGTCAGTTTTTTTTTTATTGAAATGTTTCACCCAGAAGGCACACTGAACTGCAGGTGACTGCTTTCTGTCAGCTTCATCGGGCCTGTGAGAGGCCGACGGAGAAACCATCGCCATAGGGACACCACACAATCAGCTGTTTTGGTAGATTGTAATGTACCAAAATAGCTGATTGCGTGGTAACGTGGCCTGAATTTCCTGATGCATTTAGGCATTCTCCCCAACTGCTGAAAGCAATGTCTTTTTTGCACATGCACGCAAGGAACACAAAAAGTATATTTCCATTCAGTTAAGGGAGCGTAAAGGGGATTGAAAATAAATACATTGTCATCCAGTTAGGGGGTTGTAAATGGGGTTGAAAATAAATAGATTTCCATTGAGGCAGGTGGTGTAAAAAGGGCTGAAGGTAAATACATTACCATCCAGACAAGGGGGTGTAAAGGCGGCTGAAAATAAAAACACTGCCACCCAGGCAGGTACTTGTAAAGGGTACTGAAATTAAATATTTTACCATTGAGGCATGTGGTGTACAGGGGGCTGAAAATAAGTACATTGCCATCTAGGCAGGGGGGGTGTAAAGTGGGACAAAAATTAACACCTTGCATCCAGGCAGGGGAGTGCAAAGCCAGTTAAAAATAGGTACATTTCCATTCAGGTAGGGGAGTGTAAAGGTGGCTGAAAATAAATACATTGTTTTCCAGTCAGGAGGGAGAAATCAGGCTAAAAATAAATACGTTTCCATCCATGCAGAGGGGTTTAAAGCAGGCTGAAAATAAATAGATTTCAATTTAGGAAGGGGGTGTAAAAAGAGCTGAAAAAAATACATTGCCATCCAGGCAGAGGATGTAAAGGGGACTGAAAACAAATACATTTCCATCCAGGCAGTGGAGTGTAAAGGGGACTGAAAACAAATACATTTCCATCCAGGCAGGGTGTAAAAATAAATACATTGCCATCCAGGGAGGGAGTGTAAGGTGGGTGAAAATAAATGCATTGCCATCGAGGCAGTGGGAGTAAAATGTGCTGAAAATAAATACATTTAATGCATTTAGGGGAGTGTTAAGGAGACTGAAAATAAATATTTTGCCATCTAGGCAGAGGGGTATAAAGGGTACTGAAACTAAATACATTGCCAACAAGGCAGGAGTTGTAAAGGGGGCTGAAAATAAATACATTGCCATCCTGGTAGTAGGGTGTAAGGGGAATGAAAATAAATACATAGCAGCCAGGTAGTGGGTGTTAAGGCTGCTGAAAATAAATACATTGCATCCAGGCAGTGGAGTGTAAAGGCGGTTGAAAATATGTATATTGCCATCCAGGTAGGGGAGTGTAAAGGTGGCTGAAAATAAATACTTTGTCATCCATTCCTGGGGATGTAAAAGGGGCTAAAAATAAATACATTTCCATCCATGCAGATGGCTATAAAGAGGGCTGGAAATAAATGCATTGCCATCCAGGTAGGGGAGTGTAAAGGGGGCTGAAAATAAATATATTACCATTCATTCAGTGGGAGTAAAAAGGGCTGAAGACAAATACATTACCATTCAGGCAGGTGGTGTAAAAGGGGACTGAAAATAATTGTCAAGAGATGGGGTTTTAATGGGGGCTGAAAATATGTAGATTTCCATTCAATCAGGGGATTGCAAAGGGGGTGATAATAAATACATTTAATTCCAGGCAGTGTAGTAAAAGGGTTAAAAATGAATACATTGCCATCCATGTGGGGTGGTGTGTGTGTGTGTGTAAAGGGGCAGAAAATAAATACATTGTCATACATGGGGGGGATGTAAAGGGGCCTTAAAATTAATACTTTTCCAACCAGGCAGAGAGGTATAACGGGGACTGATAAGAAATACATTGTCATTCTGGTGGGGGGTAAAAGATCTGTAAATATATACATTGCATACAGGTAGGGGCATGTAACGGGGCTGAAAATAAATGCATTGTCATTGAGGTAGGGGGCTGTAAAGGGGGCTGAAAATAAATACATGTCCATCCATGCAGAGGGTGTAAAGAGCCTGAAATTAAACATATTGTCATCCAGGCAGAGTGGTGTAACGTGGCTGAAAATAAATACATTGCCATACATACAGGAGGGTGTAAAGGGTCTGACATTAAATTCATTTCCTTCCCAGCAGAGGGTTGAAAAGGGCCTGAAAATAAATACATTGGCATTCAGGCAGGTGGTCATAAATGGGGGAGAAAATAAATATTTAGCCATCCATGCAGGGGAGTGTAAAGGGGGCTGAAAATAAATACGTTGCCATCCTGGCAGGAGGGTATAAAGAGGATGAAAATAAATACATTTTGATCCATGTGGTGGTGGGAGGGTAAAGGATCTGAAATTAAATACATTACCATCCATGTAGTGTGTGTAAAGGGGGCAGAAAATAAATTAATTGTCATTTAGTCTGTGGGTGTAAAGGGGGCTGAAAATAAATTCATTTCCATCCAGGCAAGAGAGTGTAATGGGAGTTTAAAATCAATACATTGTCAGCCAGGGTGTGAAAAATGACAGCTGTACTGTTCATAAGGAGGTGTGGAAAAATGCCAGTGTTGAGAATCTGGACAGAAAAGATTACGAATTTGTGAACTTACAAGGTTGCATGGAAATTACACAATGCACGCTCGTAACACAGTTATTTTATGGACTTTTGTCACCAAATGTTCAACATAGCCAGTTTAAGACATCTGCTCATGACCAGTGTCACTGTAATATTTTTAATCTGTCCTGAACATTGATTTCACACACTGACCATGCCACTGTATGCCACATGTGTGAAAACACATTTCGGGTGAGATGTGAAAAATGACAATGATACTGTTCATAAGGATGTGTGGTAAAATAGCAATGATGAAAATCTGCAGTGAAAATACCAAAAGTGCTCGAAGTTACGAACGTGTGTAGGAACTGCACAATGCACGCTCATAAAACAGTCATTTTGGAGAATATCTTCACCCAATTTTCAACATAGGGTTTTTGGGGCCTACCTCATGAACAGTGTCACTGGGATATTCTTAATCTTTCCTGAAGATTGATTTCACTCACTGACCGCAGCATTGTGTGCTACATGTGCGAAAACACATTTCAGGCGAGATGTGAAAAATGACAGCTGTACTGTTCATAAGAAGGTGTGGTAAAATGGCAATGTTGAAAATCTGGAGTGAAAATATTAAAAATGTTCGAAAGTACGAGTGTGCCTAGGAACTGCGCATCACATACTCGAAAAAACAGTCATTTTGGGGAATTTTTTCACCAAATTTTCAACATAGGGTTTTTTTGGGGCCCTACCTCATCGACAGTGACACTGTCATTTCATTAATCGGTCCCAAAAGATGGTTATGTCCAGTGACCTTGAAATCACCTTTTGGGACCGAATTACAAAATGACAGTGACTGAGTTCATGAGGTGGGGTCCCAAGAACCCCATGTTGAAAATTTGGTGAAAAAAGTCCCAAAAGTGGCAAAGATATGCACCAAAGTTGAAAAAAAAATCAACA
This sequence comes from Neoceratodus forsteri, assembly GCA_016271365.2. Classification (NCBI taxonomy): domain Eukaryota; kingdom Metazoa; phylum Chordata; order Ceratodontiformes; family Ceratodontidae; genus Neoceratodus; species Neoceratodus forsteri. Next base: position 193,947,076 of record CM028138.1, on the reverse strand, counting down.
TTTATGCCATTGTACAGCTTACCGGCATTTCTTCAGTTTGCGGTCAGCTTGGAAGAGTCCAGACATGTTCCTGGTCCACTGAAGATCAACGTGCTGGCCTCCGGAGGTACGTATAGGGTAAGGGGGGTGTGGGGAGGTAGGGTATGCAGAGGGTGGACGCGGGTTGGGGCAGCAACGGAGTCAACGAGGGACAGTTTTCTTTGGTTACAGTTTTTTTTTTATTTTGCAAAGACGATGTGGGACTTTTGCCACCCTGTGTTGGGCTCCCAGCATGGCACCTGGAAGTTGTGGGGGACAGTGGAGCCAATGGGGGATTGGGTACTCCTGTTGGCCAAGGAGACTTTTGCCATGCTGGGGTGGGCTCCCACCATGGCAGATAGAAGTTTGTTTGGGGGGCAGTGGAGCCGATGGGGGATTAGGCACCCCCATCGGCCATACAATGTACTGGGGGGCACATGAGTCATGGGGGGGTGCATTATGCCCATGGGGATTGGGCTACCCTGTCAGCAAATGAACTGAGGAGGGTGTCATGCCATCAGGGGGATTGGGCAACCCATCAGCTTTGTTTTAATTGAAATGTTTCATCCAGAGGGCTCACTGAATGGCGGGTGATGGCTTTCCATCGGCTTTCTGGGGACTGTGAGAGGCCGACAGAGAAGCTGTCCCCATGGGGACACCACCCAATCAGCTGTTTTGTTAAGTTGTAATGTACTAAAGCAGCTGATTGCGTGGTGACATGGCCCGAACTTCCTGATGCATTTAGGCATTCTCCCCAACTGCTGAAAGCAATGTGTTTTTTGCACATGCGTGCAAGCAACTCAATAATTACATTTCCATTTAGTTAGGGGAGTGTAAAGGGGGCTGAAAATAAATACATTGTCATCCAGTTAGGGGGTTGTAAAGGTGGTTAAAAATAAATACATTTCAATCCATGAAGAGGGGTGTAAATGGGGTTGAAAATAAATAGATCTCCATTGAGGCAGGGGGTGTAAAAAGGGCTGAAGATAAATGCATTACCATCCAGACAGGGGGGTGTAAAGGGGGCTGAAAATAAAGTCATTGTCGCCTAGGCAGGTGCTTGTAAAGGGTGCTGAAATTAAATACTTTACCATCGAGGCAGCTGGTGTACAGGGGGCTGAAAATAAGCACATTGCCAACTAGGCAGGTGGGTGTAAAGTGGGACAAAAATAAATACATTGCATCCAGGCAGGGGAGTGCAAAGCCAGTTAAAAATAAGTACATTAGGGCCGGCCCGGTGGCACTGAGGGTTGAGCGCTGGGCTACACACACGCCTGCGCCCGTGACCCAGGTTCGGAGCGGACAAGGTCATCGGTGGTCGGTTGGGGAGATAGGCGAGCGCCCAATGACAGCTCGCCTTCTCCGGGAGTGGATTTGGCTGATGACCGACACTTGCATGACCCGGCGGAGGCTTGAGGAACTGCAAGCTCCATTTGGGGATGAGCGGCCATTGAGCAGCATGGACATCGGCGCACACGTCATGACGTCAGGGGAGGTTACTTGCTGCTCGGGGAGGGAGAAAACGCAGAAACAAGCCTGCCTCAGCTGGGAAGATGGGAGGATCATGACCATGGCCGTGCCCATGATTTGCCTGTGCCCACCCAGCAGACCACAGACTGATGAAATGTAAGTAATGGGGTCTGAGCCCCCTGCCTTGTCCCCACCTGGGGGTAATCCACAGCTCCATGGGGCCTAGGGGTCTGCTTGGGTAGGGTTCTGGGCAGTGGGATGTCCAGTTGTCCTCCCTGAAGGGTTGGAGGTGGCAGGCTGGGGAGGAGGAATAAATAGTAATTTCAAAAAAAAAAAAAAAAATAGGTACATTTCCATTGAGGTAGGGGAGTGTACAGGGGGCTAAAAATAAATACATTGTCTTCCAATAAGGAGGGAGTAAATCAGGTTAAAATTAAATACATTTCCATCCATGCAGAGGGGGTGTAAAGGAGGCTGAAAATAAATAGATTTGAATTCCGGCAGGGGTGTGTAAAGGGGGTTGAAAATAGCTTTAATTCCAGGTAGGTTTGAAAAGGTGCTTCAAAATAAATAATTTGTCCTCCAGACAGGCTGGTGCAAAGGGAGCTAAAAATATATACATTTCAATCTGTGCAAAGGGGTGTAAAGGGTGTTGAAAAGAAATACATTTTCATTCAGGTAGGGGGGAGTAAAAGTTTATTTATTTATTTTGTGTTGACCAGGTAAGCGCACTAGACAAATTCTGCCTATTTTCGGGCAACACCCAGGGGAGGAGGATACAGATGAATGCCAACTGACCTTGAACCAGATTAAGCTGTTGTTGGTAATTTTAGTGAATGAGGGAAATTTGACCAGGACACCAGGAACATTCCCCTGCTCTTTTCGATAAGTGCCATGGGATCTTTAACATCCACCTGAACTACCACCAATCCAGGCAGATGGGACCTCGGTTTAACGTCTCATCCAAAAGACAGCACCTTAGAAGTGCAGCACCCCTCTTTTGCTGCACTACAGTGTCAGTACTGGGATATTAACCCAAGTGCCAGATGTGGGAACTGAACCCACAGCCCTCTGATCTCCTTGCCTCAGAGGCAAGTGTGCTAACTACTGAGCCTACTGAGCCACTGGCACTGCAAGTGATGAAATTAAATACATTGCATACAAGTAGGGTCATGTAAGGGGGCTGAAAATAAATACATTGTCATCCAGGCAGGGGGCTGTAAAAGGGGGCTGAAAATAAATGCACTGCCATCCAGACAGAGAGGTGTAAATGGGCTGAAAATGAATACATTGCATCAAGGTAGGGCATGTAAAGGTGGCTGAAAAAAAAACACATTGCCATCCTGGCAGAGGGGTGTAAATGGGGCTGGAAATAAATACATTGTCATCTAGGTAGGGGAGTGTAAAGGGGGCTGAAAATAAATATATTACCATTCAGGCAGGGGGTGTAAAACGGACTGAAGATAAATTTCCATCCAGGCAGGGGGTTGTAAATGGAGCTGAAAATAAATTCATTGCCATCCAGACAGGGAGAAATTAAATACATTGCAGTCCAGGCAGGCTAAAAATAAATTAATTGTCATTCAGATAGGGGGTGTAAAGGGGACTGAAAATAAGTACACCGCATGCAGGCAGGGGATTGTAAAGGGGTCTAAAAATAAATATATTTCATCCAGGTAAGAGAGTGTAAAGAGTCTTAAAATAAATACATTGCCATTGAGGCAGGGGTTGTAAAAGGGGCTGAAGATAAAAACATTGCATCCATGTAGGGGGTGTAAATGGGCAGAAAATAAATACATTGCCATCCAGGCAGGGGAGTTTAAAGGGGGTGGAAAATAAATACATTGTCATTAAGGCAGTGGGTGTCAATGGGTTAAAAATACATAGATTTCCATCCAGGTAGGGGAGTGTAAAAGGTCCCGAAAATAAATAGATTTCCTTCCAGGCATGGTTGTAAAGAGTGCTAAAAATAAAAACATTGCCATCTATGCAGGGTGTGTGTATATGTGTGTGTATGTGTGTGTAAAGGGGCCTAAAAATAAATACATTTCCATCCAGGAAGAGGGGTGTATAGGGGGATGAAAATAAATCCATTATCATCCAGGTAGGATGAGTAAACGGGCTGAAAGTGAATACACTGCATTCAGGTAGGGGCATGTAAGGGGGTTGAAAATAAATACTTTGTCATCTAGGCAGTTGGTTGAAATGGGTGCTGAAAATAAATAAATTGCCATCCAGGCAAGGGGTGTAAAGAGGCCTGAAAATAAATACATTGTCTTCCAGGCAGGAAGTGTAAAGGAGTTAAAAATAAATACATTTCCATACAGACGAAGTGTAAGGTGTGAAATGAAATACGTTGCAATCTATGCAGAACACGTAAAAAGCATTGAAAATAAATTCATTGTCATTCAGACAGAGGGTGTAAAGGGGACTGAAATATGTACACTGCATGCAGGCAGGGGAGTGTAATGGGGGCCGAAAATAAATATATTTCCATCCAGGTAAGAGAGTTCAAAGGGTCTTAAAATAAATACATTGCCATTGAGGCAGGGGGTGTAAAGGGGGCTGAAGATAAAAAAATTGCATCCAGGTGGGGGTGTAAATGGGGCTGAAAATAAATACATTGTCATCCAGACAGGGGAGTTTAAAGGGGGTGGGAAATAAATACAATGGCATCCAGGCAGGGGTGTAAATGGGTTAAAAATAAATAGATTTCCATCCAGGCAGGGGAGTGTAAAAGGCCCAGAAAACAAATACATTTCCTTCCAGGCAGGGTTGTTAAGAGTGCTAAAAATAAATACATTGGCCCAGATATTCAAATTGCACCCAAAAAGTGCACAACAGCAGGAGCAAGCGCAAGTCCACTGCGCCCATGCGCAAGAAGCGCGATATTCAAAAACTTCGCGAGGCCAAGATGCACCTCTGACGGCCGACGACTGAATACATGGCACCACCTGCACCATAGCGCAACCAGGGATGTGAAGTTGCGCATATCTGATGCGCCATAGCGCAACAAGGGATGCTCAGCGGAGCAGTCCAGATGTGCCATAGCACAACCAGGGATGCCCTCTGCAGCAGGGCAGCAATGCAACAGCACAACCTGGGATGCAGGGGCCCACCACCCATGCCTCAGATGGGCAGAGGAACACACAGCAGAACAGATATCGTCCCCCACACCCCATACACTGTACAACCGGGGGAGAGCTGGAATAACCACCGGCCCATGGATACCAGCAAGCAACCCACAGCTGGACCATGATGCCTCAGCACACCCCCTGGCAAGCTATGACCAGCACACAAGGAGGGCTGACCACCCTGTGGCACCCCATCCCACCAATGCAGAGCACACCCTGCACCACAATCACTGTACACCCTTCCCAGGAGTAGCGCCCAACAGTGCAGGACATCCTATGCGTGCCACTGCCCCCACTGTGACAATGCAACCCTGTGCACCACAGAGCCATGCAAGGCATCCCCACCATGTGCATCCTGCTGCAGGTAGCAGCAGGCAGCAGTGCAACAACGGCATACACAGTGCCACCCTGCATGTCCCCCCCGAGGTACAGCTGAGAGACCAACCATGTGTTGCCACACGAGGTACCCCACATGCGACAGGCATGCCCCGGACCCCACCTCCAGCAGTACAGCACCCTGCACACCCTACCAAGGACACATCCCATCCCAACACTGGCCACAACAGCCAGCACAGACATGCACAGTGTAGCATGCACCACACAGGATGCAACTAGTGCATGGACAAACACCCACCCATACCCAAGGGCACACCAACACAGGGACACAGTAGTGGGTCAACCAAGCTACTGGCGTGTGGCCACTGCTGACATGTACACATGGCCAGCACCACTACATTGCACAGGTATGCCAGCCACCCTGTGCAGGCACCATGAAGCTGTATGCCACTAGCATACCGCCGGAGCACAGGTGACAGACACTGGAGCACATCCCCTGCAACAGACACAAGCGACAGTATGGAGGGGGGCAACAACAGCAGAGGTCACAGTGCCACTGGAGGCAGAAGTGCACCATACTGGTGATGGAAGGCAACCTGGCATTGTGCCGGGTACAGTTGTTATCCAGCATGGACAGCCACCACTGACACACCAGCAGACCATGCATATCACAGACATGCAAGGGTGTCAGCTGCACAGGCCATGGACAATCTGACAGGGGTGCCATGCACACAGTGCAGGCCCCGTGGACCACTGCACACAGGCATCCAATGCACAGAGTACAACACACAAACCACAGACAGTGACTGATCCCCCTGCCCATACCATAGGCGGTTCACCTCTGCACACACACACACACATGCCCATGTGTGCACCACCCCTGACGCCATGCACACCACTGCAGCTGAGCACCTGTAGCCCACTGCAAATCAGAGACCACCACAGTTGTCATAACAAAACACTTATATTTAAAAGAAGTAACAAAACATATATACAACTATTTACAAGAGGGGGAAGGGCCACATAACAGGTGGGGGTGGGTAAGGGGCAGGGGTGAACATATGGGAGAGGGAAGAAGGGGTGTGAGGGTGGGTCAAAGGGGGGAAGGTGATAGTAGGGGCATGGGGACATTAACGTGCACCCCAGTTCTCTTCAACTTGGCGCTGACGTCTGCCGCTCCCCCCCTCCTCCTCACCCCATGGCGGTGGATCCTGTGAAGCAGCTCCAATGTCTCCCTTGCCACCTGGAGCAGCTCACGAACACCCGTCTTGATTGCCTGGAGTAGTCTTCCACCTAGGACGAGGGAGCAGAGTCAATAAGTGTGACTGTCCAGCCCCCTGCAGCCCACCCATTGTGTATGGCATACAGCCATGTGCCATGCCCCTGTGATAGTGTGCGACCACCCACAGTGACCATGTCCACAAGACCTGCCTACACAGGCAGCCACAGCCATGTGGACCAATGCACACACCCACTGCCCATGTCCTGCACAGCACCACCATGGCCGTACAGTGACTTGGCTATGCGGTGTGAAGGCAGTGGCACAGCCATGTGCCCGGTGCATGCATGGATCACCATTAACGCACTCCCAGACATGCAGTGCCACTGGACAGTGCTGACTGTAACAAGTTGCGTGCATGGCAGTGGTGTCAATGGATGGTGGCCATGCCCCGCTGCCCGCCCAGTTATACAGCATGCAATAGTAATCATGGATGTAAGGCACTCACCATCATCAGGCTGGTCCATGCGCCGTTGACCACCATTATCCCTCCTGGCCTGCTGCTCCTCCATGTGGTGCCTCCAGTCTCTGTTCTTCTGGCTTTCTTTGGGCCTTAAGGTGCAAACATGGAGAGAGGAACATCAGTACAATCTGGTAGCAAAGTCCCCCCACTCCCATGTGTGTGCAATCCCACACAGCCATACCCATCCACCCCATGCCCCGATACCACCACCACGGCCAACACAGGATGGCCCCCCCATGTGCTGGACACATGCAACCGTGATACCCGTATGGATGATAATAGTGTATGGATGTTGCACCTACCTAGCCATGGCACCATGCCCCTCCTGGCACGTGCCCACAGGTGGGCAAGCAGGTCCGGGTCCCTGCGCCTCAGGTCCCCCGAACCGATTACGACACTGCTCCGCCGTGTGCCCCATACCGGTGGCCTCCTCCAAGGTATCGGCCACCTCCTGCCACACCACACTCCTGGCCCTGTTCAGGGGTGCCTCTCAATACAAAGCCCCGGCATGGGGCTCAACTATTGCCACCAGGTTGGCTAGCTCAACCTGGCTCCAGATAACCACACACCTCCGCGCCATCTCTTCAGTGTGGTTGAATCAAAATTGGTGCCTAGCAGCGGTCCTGCATGCGTGCAGATGCTGCACAGTGCAAGCGCTGCCATTCCCTATGCTTGCTGCTACCGAACAGCATGATAGTGGTGCACCCATGCCTGACGCATGGCGCCTAGGGGCAAAGGTCGGGCATAGGGTCAAGGGTCTCTGGCACACGGACAGCCACAGCATAATTAGAACCCAATGAGTGTAGCACAATTAGGTGCCTGTGTGCCACCTCCTGTAGTGGCCTACAGTGCTGTTGCCCCAGTGCGCCTACGACGCCCCAGTGCCACAGCACCATATATGTGAACAGCACTGTAGCACCACTGGCACAATGGTGGCCGTGCCCTGCATTGCCTCCTGTACACAGCACATCAGCAGCGCAGCAGGTGCCTGCATCATCAACCCAGGCATGTGCAGTTAGGTGTGTACTGCGCATGTCACAGAAATGCACCCTTGGCTCAGCACGTTCAACACAATTGCGCAAAGCGCAACAGCGCGATATTCAGCCGGCATATGCAAATCATCTAATTAGCCATTCAATGGCACTGTCACTGCATTTGCATCCACTTAAAGATGCACCTCGCCTCATTTGCATGGGTTGTGCTATAAAAATGCGACATTGGGCTGCACTGGCCATAGTCGGTTACTGCAGTCTATTGCGGTGAGTTGCATGCTGTTTGGGAGTGTGGATTGTGGTGTTTGGGACATGCATGGGACTGCACAGTCACAGGAAACACCTGCCATTCTCTCAGGATGAATCATGACCGAGTGTGAGGTGGAGGATGAGGAACAGAGATGTAGGAGGAAGAGGAGGCCAAACTTCACAAAGGCAGAGACAGATGCCTTGTTTGAGGCCTACCTTGACCAGGAGCCACTGATCAATGGATGCCAGGGAACACCACAGACCTGTGCTGCTGCAAGGGAGGAGGTGGCAAGTGCTGTCAACCTGCATGGCAGCCACCAGCGCTCCATGCAGGAGTGCAAAAAGAAGATGGGCACAGACAGGCAGAGAATTAAAGAGAAGGTGGCTACCATCAGGGCAGCATGGTCTGCGACTGGTGGGGGACAGCTGGAGGTGCAACGCCTGACTCCACAGGAAGAGCGGGTTGCTGGCAGCATGCAGCATTGCACCATTGAGGGTGTTTCGGATGGTGGATTCCAGACGGGTGGTAGCCCGTCACTGCATGGTAGGTCATGGTCTGTAGATTGGGGGGGGACAGGGTAGGTCACATGCATTAATGCTACTGTTTTTCCCTTACAGCTCCTGAGCATCTACATGAGTCAGTGGTGGTGGGCTTCTCCACTGAGGACAGTATCATGGAGATGGAGGAGGGCCCGTCCACCTCCACAGGCATACGGGGGTCAGGGTGACAGTGGGCCTGCCTGGACGTCAGGACTGATGTTGGTGGAGCAGGTGCGGAGGAGGCCCTGCCTGTGTCCCAGCATGCCAGTGTCCCATGCTGGGACTCGGGCTGGTGCCAGATCCGTCACCGATGATGATGAAGCTAACATCATGAGACGTGTGGGCCACAGGATGGCTACACAGCAGGTGACATCACGGCCATGGCTGTGGGTGGTGCCACCGTGGAAGCCTGGGTGACATCACAGTCCCAGTCTGTGCCTGTCTGCACCAGTGGGACAGCACTGGTGTGTGTCCAGGACAGTGGGACTGTTGCAGCCACTGCGGCAGCACCAATGAGCCCTGGAGAGTGGCAGCCGGAGGGGCAGTATCAGCAGTCAGCCAATGGCCATGGGGGTACAGTGTCAGGGGGCGGTGTCAGTGCACCGCCTGTGGACATACCCAGGCCTGGCCCTGGTGTGCAGCGCCCACCCTCAAGGGGTGATGACCATCAGGGCTGCGAACACCGTGAGAGACAGCATGCCGATCAGGCAGATGACCTCTTAGATGAGCACACCCGCATACTGCAAGCATCAGTCAATCAGCAGATGTGTCTTGTGATGGCGGTGGATGCACTGAGTGTGGCTCAGCACCAGGCAGAGGAGTGGTGCAGCAGAGACACTGCTCTGCTCCTGGCAGGGATGGACCGGTTGTGGGAAGATGTGACCGCTGCCATTGACAGGCAGACACAGGCATTCACTGCTGTCATGGCCACAATGGGTACACAGTTATTTGTCCATGCATCACAGACACCGCACAGTGCAATGTCCGCCCCCCATTCCTGGCGTCGTGAGACACCATCCTTGTCGACACCGGCTTCAGCTGTGGGTATCCCTAGCACGCCTGGCACAGGCATCTTCAGTGTGCTGCAGACCCCTGAGCGAGCATGGTCACGTTCACACAGTGGAACCCTTGGGGGACCGTCGGTGCCACCCCATGAGGCCAGTGGTCAACCTGTCACTGCTGGCGGGTCTCGGCAGGGCTGCCCATGCATCCGTGGTGGCCATAGCACTGTGGCGTGTGACTGACCTGTCTCCCAGCACGGCTACTGTCTGATGCTGCCCTGTGTGCATTGTGTCATTTGGTGGGCAATGCCCGGGTGGGCTACCTGGCCCTGCACGCACACACACATTCCATCTGCACACCCTCCCGGCTTCTGTTCACTGTGGTGTGTGCATGATGATGCCTGCATTGTGCTGTACGCCACTGTGCAATGGTGCCCAGCGTCTGACACACGCACAATGACAGGCAGTGGCTGTGGTGGTCTGTGGACGTGTGTGTGGCTAGGGGTAGTGGTTGGGGTTGGCGTGCCTCCTACCCTTTGTGCATGTCTTGTGAGGTGTGTGTGTGTATGTGTGTGTGTGTGTGACTGCATGCCATGTTAGACCTCACTCATCCCTGGCGGTGTGTGCGGTTCCATGCTCGGCCACTTCCCTTGACAGCATGCACCCCTGGTGTGTGTCCATGCATGTTTGTGGGTTGTGCCTTTGCCACTGGTGGTTGCACATGGCCCCGTGACTTACCTGGGTTGGCTGAAGTGCTCCTCTGTGATGGTGTCCCGGTGCAGCTGTACCAGCCGGAGCAGTTGGGGGTCCCGTTGCCCAAGGGGGAGCTGCCAATCACCATCTTCACCAGTGTCCTCATCATCCCCACCGCTGTCCCCCTCTTCGACCTGTACGGCTATCCCACAGTCATTGGCCATGTTGTGCAGGATGCAACAGGCCAGGAATAGCCTGCAGGCATTTGAGGGGCTGCACTGTAATAATAATAAAATTTATTTAATAAAGCGCCTTTTCAAATTTTTCAAGGCGCTGTACATAAAAACATGAGAACACCAGCATAATCAATACATACAATAGAGCTACACAACAAATATTACCAAGCTAAAATAACCAATTACAACATAGCAGGAAATTCCTTCTCCCATAAAAAAGACTTTAAGGCCTTTTTAAAACTTCCCACCGTCGTACTCTGTCGGAGCTGATGGGGCAGAGAATTCCAGAGGGTAGGAGCTGCAAAACCGAAGGCACAGGCTCCAGAGGACTTCAAATTTACCCTCGGAATCTCCAGCAACCCCTCATCAGCCAAGCAGAGCTGTCTCAGAGAGGGGTGTAGGGCACCAGAAGCTCTTTCAAATAGTCGGGACCGAGTCCGTGTAGGGCTTTGTAGGTCAAAAGAACCCACTTTAAAGGTGATCCGCCACTGTATTGGCAGCCAGTGCAGAGTGCGCAGCACTGGGGTAATATGGGACCTTCTTGAAACCCCAGTCAACAAATGTGCTGCCGCATTCTGCACTAGCTGTAAGTGATGGATATCAACCCCAGAAAGTCCTAGGTAAAGGGAGTTACAGTAATTGAGACGAGATGTCACGAAGGCGTGGACCAAAACCGGCAGGTTGCAAGGTGGAACCAGGTGCCTAATCCTGGCGATGTTTCTAAGATGAAAAAATGCAGTCTTGACAACTGCAGACACCTGATAATGAAGGGTCAAACCAGTGTCAAGCTCCACACCCAGGTTATGCACCCGTTCAGAGGTAGGGATCTGGTCTACCCCCAGAATTAATCCAGAGGGAGACCCCGCCCTTAAACCCTCAACCCTGCGACCGGGGTCCACCACCATAACCTCGGTCTTTTCCGGATTCAGCTTCAAACCACTGGTATTCATCCAGTCTTGGATATCAGTGAGGCAGTTATTCAGCACTGAGATAGCACTAACCTGGTCAGGTGCAAAAGACAGGTAGAGCTGGGTATCATCAGCATAGCAGTGAAACCTCAGCTCAAACCGTCTTACAATGTCTCCGAGGGGTAGCATATATACTGCGAATAACATGGGGGAAAGCACCGAGCCCTGAGGTACCCTGCAAGGCAGAGAGAAGGCCCCGGATGAATGCAAACCCGAGACCACTCTCTGCGTTCTCCCCTCGAGGTAAGATGAAAACCATCTGAGGACCACACCCGATAGTCCACAAATGGACCTCAGGCGTTTGAGCAAAACCCCATGATCCACAGTATCAAAAGCTGATGACAGATCAAGGAGAACCAAAATAGAGTGGTGTCTCCGATCTCTCGCCATCAGGAGATCACTGAGCACCCAAACCAGAGCAGTCTCGGTGCTATGTCTCTTGCGAAAACCAGACTGGAGAGGTTCGTATAAATTATGGATGGTCAAATGGTTATCCAATTGCGCTGCCACAACTTTCTCAATAACCTTCCCCACAAAAGGGAGGTTAGAGATTGGTTGGTAGTTTGCTAGGTCATCTGGGTCTAAAGAAGATTTCTTCAGAAGTGGAGTCACCACCCCTTCCTTCAGAGAGCTAGGGAAAACTCCTGTCTCTAAAGAACACCGGATAATCCGAGCAAGGACCGGGCCGATAGTCTCACTACAACCCATAATCAGGGAGGTAAGGCCCGGATCCAAACTACAACATGTTGGGCGCATCTCACGGACAATCCTCATAGTGTCTACGAGATCCGGTAGGTTAAAGGAACTCCTGGAAACTCCGGGCTCTGCGACAAAACACTGATCAACTGCAACAACCTTAGAGTAAAGTCGGGGGCACTGCCTCCGAATGTCTTCCACCTTATTCGCAAAGAATCAAGCGATCTCCTCGCAATCAATTTGCGTAAAAGCTCGATGGATCTGCCGACAGACTGGGTTGCACAGTCTTTCGACAGTTCTGAAGAGCTGAGCCGGTCGATTCCGAGCCACAGAAATTTCCCTGGACAGGAATTCTGCTTTCTTATGGGAAATTGCTGTTTGGTAGAGCTTATAGTGCTCTAACAAAATGAGATGGTTAACATCAGAGGCAGTCTTCCTCCAATGATGCTCCAACCTATGCCCCAACCTCCGCAACCCTCTCAATGCCCCATTGAACCATGGGGCAATGGGACAGTGCAGGAGGGGGCGAACATGGGCTAGTGCAATCTGATCAAGTGCAGCCGAAATGGCCCCATTATAGGCCACTACCAGCTTCTCAGGATCAGTGCATGACTCATCAAACAACGAGAGGTCAATAACCATCATCAGGTCTTCAGGGACAACGTCCCACAATGGGCAGTACCTGACCAACTCCACAGGGGCCGACCTACCCAGATGGGCCTCAAAATTGAACCCGAGTAATGATCAGACCAACTGACTGGTTCCACCACCAAGTCGGAAGCCTCGATCTCCAGGAGGAAAACCAGGTCAAGACAGTGACCTCCTTTGTGTGTAGCTGCGGAAACAACCTATGTAAAGCCCAGAGATGTCATCACCTGGAGGAAATGTTGACCAAAAAGCGAAGATTCGTTATTGATCTACGCATTGAAGTCGCCCAGCACCATCAATCTGGGTGACTCCAAGGCCATGTCGGCGGCAAAATCTGCTATTTCCTTTAAGAAAAGCTTCTCATCCCCTGGTGGACGGTAAATGAGGGCAATCCTGTACCCCACACCAGCTACCACAGTGCACTCAAATGATCTAGCCTCCTCAACTGGTACGCCAGTAAGGTCCAATTCAGTCTTAAAACAGACCGCCACCCCCCCTGCGATCCAATCTCGGGCGGTGTATAACTGAGAACCCGGCGGGAATGGCGGCCTCTAAAAACAGGGCCTCATTCCCATCCAACCAGGTCTCGGTAATGTAAGCCAGATCTGCCCTTGTGACAAAGTCTGCAATAAGACCAGTCTTATTGCAGACAGATCTGGCATTGCACAGCAGTGCCTGAGTTGGATGAGGATGACGAGTTGTCCCAACCACTTGCCCTCCAGAGCAGGAGGTGCCCTTGGGTATGGGAACCAGTACGGGACTACCACGCTTCATAAGCCATTTAGCCCCAGGGTGTTTTCTAGGCCTAACCACCCCTATGGGAGAGCACTGCTCAGTCCGCTGTCCACAACCCCCCACACCCCCCAATTCTCCCTCCCCCTTCGCACAATCCCTAGTGCTCGACACCAATGATAAACATGAACGGGCAAGGGGGACAAGAAGAAGGGGTGGATGGCATGGAGAGCGGAGGCCGAATAACGAAGGGCAGGTGCAGCCAGCCGGCACATCAGGTTGCTCAAAGGTTAAAACAATAAATAAAATAAATAAAACAATACCACAATCAACCTGACACTAAAAACAAAAAATAAAATTAAACTAAACCAATACTCTAATACAACAACTATTAAATTATTTTATATCCACAAGCCCTCTCACGGCCTGGGGACATTAATAAAATAATAAAGCTAAGACTAATCACAAAATAATAAATAGAGGGAATAATTTAAAAACCACCCTCCATGACTCTCTCTCACCAAACTGGAAAAGGTGGAATATAAGATGGAAACAAGCACTCTCACTGCATAAATTATCCCTCAAATTAAGTAACTACAAACAGTACACATCCTATATATAAAAATACAAAATAAAATAACATCAACAAATAAAATTCAGTATCCAGAGGACCGTCATTCACCATCCACATCAGCTGGGCAAAAATAAGGACCACCAGCGGGCCGCAGGAACCAGCCAGCCCAAAAAGATCAGTGACCCACTACTTCTACTCCAGGGGAGGACAACCCCCCGGCCGGCAGCCCCAAGAGTGTAGAGGAGGGAAAATTAAGGACCGGCTCTCCAGCCAACCCCACTCCCCTCCACTGTGTGGAACACCAACCCAGGGCCACCAGAACACTGCAAGCCAACTAATAGGCCAAATGAAGTCAGTTGCTCCAAGAATGTTTATATAGTCACAATGACAATAAATGAATCCAAAATCACTTATCTTGCAGGATCTCTTCGGGGCCACTCCTATAAATACGTAAGGAATAATTAAGGGCCAGACTTCTTCAATTTATGCACAGATTTAGATATGAGGGCAATCTTCATTAAGTAGATGGAGAAATATAGTCAAAAAGATCCAATCCAGCCATATTCTCATCAAATGATTGACCTTTACATGCTTAAAACTTCACAATACTGGCCCCAATATTGTTAAAACATCCAATAAGCCAAAAAGTTCCAGAGGGATTCCAGACTCGAAATTTTGATCCAGATCTCAGGAGAAGCATTCACCAGGCCACAGGTTCCAGCCAGAAATTCAAGAGGCAACTACCCAGGCTATAATAGTGGCCCACTACCTCGACTCCAGGTTGAATCAGCCCCCCGGCCGACTATACCGGGAGTCTAGGGGAATAGGATCAGTGGGCTAGCCCTCCAGCAAGCCCCGATCCCAGCCCCTGTGTGGGTCACTAACCCTCTAGCACTTCAGAAAACCAGCAGGTCCAGCTATACAAGTCCAAATCCACAGTCAAAGCAGGTCACTAAAACGTAACTTATAGTCCAGCACTCCAGAAATGTAAAAACTGCAGGACCCTTTACAATCTCCGTAGGCTTAGTGATTCCAAAGAACAGTGCATTCAAACTCCTTGGTGAGCTTGTCCCCAGCAACTCTCTTCTCCTCCAGATTCCATTCAATGTGCAACTAATCCTCAGAAAGTGCTGGGGAAGCTCGCGCTCAGGGAATGAACACTGACCGAATCTCCACACTGAAAGGCAGCCGTTTAGCTGTTAAGGACCAGCCAAGTTCTTACAGCAGACCAGAATGCCAAGCCAAACAGTGCCCTGGAGTCCCGACCGAGTGCGTCTAACCATGAGTACTAAAATCACAGTTAAAATGCAGTAAAAGTAAGATAAATGCCGGGAAACATAAACAGGCAATGTTTAGGCACTCAGCGGCTTCTCAGAACCCACCCGAATTCAGTTCCAACACACGAATGTACTCAAGTGAAAAGGTGGGAATAAAAACAAAACCTTAAGTCCTGCACTTAAAATGGCAAAAGTGCTTTAAAAACAACAAAAACGGCAAAACAAAAACATAAAAATAAGAACAAAGCAAGCAGCTGTCCAACAGCTAGCCCAGCGTGGCCGCCATCTTAATCACCGCCAGATGTGTCCAGGCAACGGAAATGTGCCTTCAGCATCCCGAACACCCGCTCAATAACATTGCATGTGGTGGCATGTGCCTCATTGTAGCGTTGCTGCGATGGGGTCGCAGGCTGCCGGTATGGTGTGAGCAGCCAGGGACGGAGTGTGTATCCACTGTCACCTGTGTGTAGAGGGTGGAGGTTAGTTTGGTGATCAGCGTCGCCCTGCCTTGGGAAAACTAGGCCAATACCCATGTCACCTCTGACCATGCCCCTCAGAAGCTCGATGCTTTTCCGCGTGGTTTGCATACTCACCCACTAAGCCCATAAGACATGCTCCTAACCCCTTCCACCGCAACCGCCTACTCAGAGCACATTTCTCCTCCAGCTGCTCCTGTTTCAAATAAACTAACTCTACACTTTTGTTGTAATTTAACTGGTTTTTACAACTTTCCTATTCAAGTGTGTGTTCTACCTCTGTCTATAATGTCTATTATCTCTCTCAAAATGTTGGAGCACATTGATTATTATTTCTCTTTGTACCATGTATGTGAAAAAACTGTTTGTTGTAAATCTTATGTTGTAATTGGGTCTCAGCCCCCAGGTTGCATCTGGAATCGAGCATGTTGCTCAGTATGCTTTCCTGGTAAAACTTGTAAATAAATAAATAAATAAATAAGTGGTCAGCGAGGATGTCCCCACTCTCGAATCTGTGGCACAGTGCCGACTGGTGCCAGGTGAAGGCATCATGTGCTCCCCCCAGGGCACGTGGCACAGACATTGATTATGCAACCCCTGGCATCGCACACCACCTGGTAGTTGATGCTTGCATAGCCCTTCTGATTGATATATGCAGCCCCTTTGGGGCCAGGTGGTGTGCGGATGGCCACATGGGTGCAGTCTACTGCCCCTAGCATGCCAGGCATACTTGCTACCCTGTGGAACTCCTGTATGTTTGCTGTGCTCTCCGTCAGTGTGCTGTGGAAATGGATGTACTCCGCAGTATGTGACAGCAGTGTGCTGAGGAATTGGGTGAGGTGGCATGACGCTGCCGACTGGGTTATACCTGTGGTGTCCCCTATTGGTCTCTGGAAGGTACCCATGGTGAGCAGGCACATGCAAGCTGTCACTTTAGTCTCCACTGACAGAGCATGGCTCTGTCGTGTGGGTGCCTGCATCACATCACTGCACAGCTCACAGAGCCACCTCAGAATTGCCCGATTCATGTGGTACCCGGCCCACGATCTTGGTATCGCTGTACAGTTTGAAGCTGGTGCAGGCTCGGTACTGCCTGTTGGGGACATACCACCGACGGGCCCTTCCATGGCCGCGCCCCCCTGCTGCCTGCCTTCTCACCCCCTCATTACTGCCTCCATCTGGATGGTGGCACTGGCCATGTCCCTGGCTTCTGTCCCCCCCCGGCAGCTGTTTCTGTGTTCCCCCCGCTGTTCTGGCTGCTACTTCCCCTACACTGGGAACACCTTCCTGTGGTGGCCTCAGTGCTGTGTGGCACTTCCACCTTCTGCACTGTGTTTGGCTCTGGCTCCCCACACCTTCCCTGTGCCTGTGGGTTCAGGGTGCCCTTTTCCTGTCCTGCCCTGTGTGTCTGTCCTGCCCTGTGTGTTTGCCTAGAGGTCAGCCACAAGTGCCTTCCCTGTAGCGTTCTTGCACCTCTCCCTTGTTTCTTTTTATTTTGGCTCATTTCTGCTATCGTGCAACTTCCGCTTGCTCCCCTATTGCACATGGCGCATGTTGTTGAATATCACACTGCGCCATTTATGCAAGGTTCCTCCCCCTTCAGTTGTGCATGCATTCATTATCATTGTGCTCTTGTTCAGTGTGATTTGAAGGGCGCATCTGCCTCCCGCTGAATATCGCAGAATGGCATATTTTCGGACTTGTGCTGGAGCAACCCTATTGTGCATGGCGCAACCCTTTTGAATATCTGGGCCATTGCATTTTCATCGAGGCGGGGGGGTGTAAAGGGGCCTAAAAATAAAAACATGTCCATCCAGGAAGAGGGGTGTAAAGGGGGCTGAAAATAAATCCATTATCATCCAGGCAGGGGAGTAAAAGGTCTGAAAATGAATACACTGCATTCAGGTAGGGGCATGTAAGGGGGCTGAAAATAAATACATTATCATCTAGGCAGTTGGCTGAAATGAGGGCTGAAAATAAATAAATTGCCATCCAGGCATGGGGAGTAAAGAGGGCTGAAAACAAATACATTTCCATTCAGGCAGAGGGTATAAAGGGGCTTAAATTAAATATATTTTGATCCGAGCAGAGTGATGTAAATGGGGCTGAAAATAAATAAATTGCCATACATGCAGGAGGTCACAAAAGGGGGCTGAAAATTAATACACTACCATCCAAACAGGGCAAGGTAAAGGGGGTTGAAAATAAGTACATTGTCATCCAGGCAGGGGAGTACAAATGGAGCTGAAAATAAGTACATTACAGTCCAGTCAGGGGGGTGTAAACGAGGTTGAAAATTAATACATTGCCATCCAGGCAGGCGGTGTAAAGGGGCAGAAAATAAATACATTGCCATCCAGGATGGGGAGTGTAAAGGGGATTGAAAATAAATATATTTCCATTCAGGTAGGGGAGTGTTAATGGGGCTGAAAATAAATACATTGCTATCCTGGCAGGGGACTGTAAAGGGTGCTGTAAATAAATACATTTCCATCCAGGCAGTTGGGAGGGTGTAAAGGGTCTGAAATTATATAGATTGTCATCCAGGCAGGGTGTGCAAAGTGGGATTAAAATAAATTCATTGCTATTCAGACCGGGGGAGTAAAGGGGGCTAAAAATAAATACATTGCCATCCAGGTATGGGAGTGTAAAGGCAGCTGAACATAATTACATTACTTCGAAGTAGGGTGTGTAAAGGGGGCTGGAAATAAATGCATTGCATCCAGGAAGGGGGTGTAAAGGGGGCTGGATATAAATACATTGCATCCAGATTGGGGGTGTAAAGGGATTGAAAATAAATGCATTCTCATCAAGGCAGGGGGAGTAGAAGGGCTGAAAATAAATGCATTGCATACAGGTAGGGACATATAAGGTTCTGAAAATAAATACATTGTCATCCAGGCAGGGGGCTGTGGGCTGAAAATAGATACATTTTCGTCCTGGTAGAGGGTGTAAAGGGAATGAAAATACATATATTGTCATCCAGGCAGAGGGGAGAAAAGGGCTTGCAAACAAATGCATTGTTTTCTAATCAGGAGGGTGTAAAGGGGGATGAAATTAAATATGTTTCCATTCAAGCAGAGGGGTGTAAAGGGTGCTGAAAATAAATTCATTGCCATCCAGGCAGGGGTGTGAAGGGGGCTGAAAATAAATATGTTGCATCCAGCTATGGGACTGTAAATGTGGCTAAAAATAAATACATTGTCATCCTGACAGGGAGTGGTAAAAGCAGCTAAAAAAATACCCTTCCACCCAGGCTGAGGGGTGTAAAGGGAGCTGGAATAAATACTTTGTCATCCAGGTAGGGGAGTGTAAAGAGGGCTGGAAATAAATATGTGTTCATACAGATGGGTTGGTAGGGTGGCGGGTGTGTAAATGGTCTGAAATTAAATACATTGCAATCCAGGCAGGATGTGTGAAGAGTGCTGAAAATAAATTCATTGTCATTCAGAGAGGGGAGTAAAGGGGGCAGAAAATAAATACACTACATACCGGCAGGAGAGTGTAAATGGGGCTTAAAATAAATACATTGCTATTCAGGCAGTGGGGTTTAATGGTGGCTAAAAATAAATACATCGTCATATAGGTAAGGGAGTGTAAAGGGGAGCTGAAAATAAATACATTTCCATCTAGGTTGGGGGGTTGTAAAGGGTCTGAAAAGTAATACATTGCCTTCAAGGTATGGTGTGGTGTGTAAAGGTGGTCAAAAATAAATTGTCATTCAGACAGGTGGTGTAAAGGGGGCAGAAAATAAATACATTGCCATCCAGGCAGGGGAGTGTAAAGATGGCTGAAGATAAATACATGGGGCAAGATTCACATATGGGGGAGAAGGACCCGCAGCTGCGGGAAAACCTTGGCGCTTGTGGGAAACCACTTGCGAAGCCACAGGTCACCCACAGCTGTGGGTATTCAACATAGATGGAGCCAGAGTACGACTGGCTCCACGGAATACGGCAGCTTGCGGATGTTGCTGTTGTCATGGACAGCACCGCAGCTGTGGGAGACTGCTACAAGCAGCAGAACCCTCCGTAGCACCCTCCACAATTGTCACGGCTGTGAATCGCTACCGCCGCAGCTGCAGACTATTCCAGTCCACAACATCAGTTGCAGAGGGAAACTTAGAAATGTTCCCATTGTGGATCCTGTCCATTGTATCCAGGTAGTGGGTGTAAAGGGGGCTGAAAATAATACATAGCATCCAGGCAGGGGGTGTAAAGGGGGCTGAAAATAAATATATTGCTGTCCAAACAGTGGAGTGTAAACATGGTAGAAAATAAATACATTTCCTTCCAGGCAGGGTTTAAAGGGGCCAAAAAATAAATACATTGCCATACAGTCTTGGCGTCATAAAGTTGGCTGAAGATAAATACATTGCATCCAGGTAGGGGGTGTAAAGGGGCTGAAAATAAATACATTTCCATCCAGGCAGAGAGGTATAAAGCAGGCTGAAAATAAATACATTGTCAACCAGGCAGGGGATTAAAAGGGCTGAAAATAAATACATTGCATAGAGGTAGGGACAAGTAAGGAGACTGAAAATAAATACATTGTCATCCAGGCTGGGGGCTGTAAAGTGGGATGAAAATAAATGCACTGCCATCTAGGCAGGGGGCTAAAAATAAATACCTTTCCATCCTAGCAGAGGGGAATAAATGGGGCTGAAAATAAATACACTGCTATCCAGGCAGGGGAGTGTAAAGGGGATTGAAAATGAATACATTTCCTACCAGTTTTGGTTGTAAAGGTGGGCTAAAAATGAATACATTGCAATCAAGGCTTGACGTATAAAGTTGGCTGACGATAAATACATTGCCATCCAGGTATGGGGTGTAAAGGGGGCTGAAAATAAATGTATTTCCATCCAGGCAGAGGGGCATAAAGGGGGCTGAAAATAAATACATTGTGAACCAGGCATGGGGATTAAAAGGGCTGAAAATACAATACATTGCATACAGGTAGGGACACGAAAGGAGGCTGAAAATAAATACATTGTCATCCAGGAAGGGAGTATAAAGGAAGCTGAAAATAAATACATTGTCATCCAGGAAGGGAGTATAAAGGAAGCTGAAAATAAATACATTGTCATCCAGGAAGGGAGTATAAAGGGGGCTGAAAATATATTTCCATCCAGGTCGAGGGGGCTGTAAAGGGGTCAAAATCAACACGTTGTCATGCAAGCAGGGGGGTGTAATGGGGGCTGAAAGTATATACATTGCTATCCAGGCAGGGAGTGTAAAGGGGGCAGAAAATAAATACATTGGCATCAAGCCAGGGGAGTGTAAAGGGAATGAAAATGAATACATTTCCATTCAGGCGGGGTGAGGTGCGTGTGTGTGTGTAAAGGGTTGGAAATTAAATACATTGCCAACCAGGCAGGGTGGGTGAAGGGTGATGAGAATAACTGCATTGTCATCTATGCTTGGGTATAAAGTGGGCTGAAAATAAACACACTGCTATCCAGGAATGGAGTGTAAAGAGGGCTGAGAATAAATATGTTTCCTTTCAGGCAGGGGAGTGTAAAGGGGGCTGAAAATAAATACATTGCCATCCAAGCAGAGTGTCAAAATATGGCTGAAAATAAACACACTGCCATCCAGGAATGGAGTGTAAAGAGGGATGAGAATAAATATGCTTCCTTTCAGGCAGGGGAATGTAAAGGGGGCTGAAAATAAATACATTACCATCCAGGCGGTGGAGAGGGTATAAAGAGGGCTGAAAATAAATACATTGCTATCCAAGCAGAGTGTCGAAAGATGGCTGAAAATAAACACATTTCCATAAAGGCTGGGGGAATGTGTGTAAAGGGGTGAAATTTAAAACATTGTCGTCCAGGGCGGGGTTGGGGGTGTAAAGGGGCTGAAAATAAATACATTGCCATCCATGCATGTGGTGTGTAGTGGACTGAAAATAAATGCACTGGCATCCAGCGAGGGGAATGTAAAGGGGGCTGGAAATTAATACATTGCCAGACAGATGGGGGAGTATAAAGGGGGCTGAACATAAATACATTTCCATGCAGGCAGGTGTATAAAGGGGCTGAAATTTAATGCATTGCAATCCAGGCAGGGTGTGTTGAGGGCACTGAAAATAAATAAGTTTCCATCATTGCAGGGGGGATATATAGGGGTCTGAAAATAAATACATTGCATCCAGGCAGGGGACTGTAAATGGGGCTGAAAATTAATAAATGTCAATCCAGAGAGAGGGGTGTGTAAAGGGAGTGAAAATAAATACATTGCCATACACGCAGTGGGGTGTACGGAGGACTTAAACTAAATACATTGCATCCAGCTAAGAGGGTATAAAGGGGGCTAAAAAAAATATATTATCATGCAAGCAAGAGATAGTAAAGAGGCTGAAAATAAATACATTGTATCCAGGTAGGGAGATGTAAAGGGGGCTGAAAATAAATATAATGTCATCCTGGCAGAGGGGTGTAAATGGGGCTGAAAATATATACATTGCCATACAGGCAGGGGAGCGTAAAGCGAACTAAAAATAAATACATTGCCATCGGGGGGGTTATGAAGGGACTGAAAAGAAATGCATTATCATCCAGGCAGGGTGTGTAAAGGGGGCTGAAAATAATTACATTTTCATCCATACAGAGGAGTGTAAAGGGTGCTGGAAAGAAATACTTTGCCATCCGGGCAGAGGAGTGTAAAGAGGGCTAAAAAATAATACATTTCCATCCAAGCAAAGGTGTGTAAAGAGGGTTGAAAATGAATACATTGCCAGCCTGGCAGTGCTAAAATATATACATTTCATTCTAATCATAGAGGTGTAAAAAAGGGTTGAAAACAAAACCATTTCCACTCAAGCACTGAGGAGTAAAGGGGGCTGAAAAAAATACATTGCATCAAGGCTGAGTAGTATAAAGGGGACAGAAAATAAATAGATTCCTATCTAGGACAGAGGTGTAAAGGGGGCTGAAAATAAATACATTATGATCCAGGCCAGCCGCGTAAAGGGAGCAAACAATAAATTCACTGCCACTCAGGCATGGGGTGTTAAGAGGGCTGAAAATAAGTACATTTTCATCCAGGCAGGTTAGTGCAAAGGGGCTGAAAATAAACAGATTACTATCTGGGCTGGGGAGTGTAAAGGGGGCAGAAAATAAATACATTATCATCCAGGCAGATGGGTGTAAAGGGGGATGAAATTAAATACATTTCCAGCAATGCAGAGGGGTGTAAAGGGGCTGAAAATAAATACACTGTCATCCAGGCAGGGGAGTGTAAAGGGGTCTGAACATAAATAAATGTCAATCCAGGAAGAGGGGTGGTGTGAAGGGGGTGACAATAAATACATTGCCATACAGGCAGGGGGGGTGTATAGAGAGTTTAAAATAAATACGCTGGGCAGGATTCACAAACCATTCTGGGACTAAGTCCCACACTGCAACCCCAGTGGCGGTCTGAAATCCCCGCAGCTGAGAAGCGTACGATCCACAGCCGCAGCAGTTGCAGAGGGTGTTACGGCTGGTCTCACTGGCCATAACATCATCCTGCAGCTGCAGGGAAATCCCTGGCAACAGCATCCGACTGCTGCTGTAATCCGTATAGCAGGTCATAATCAGGCTCCACCTTCGTGAATATCCACCGCTGTGGGTAACCTGCGGATCCGCATGTGGCAACCCTCTTGCACTGTGGTTTTTCCCACAGCTGTGGGACATTCATGGGCTTCGTGAATACTGCCCATTGCATCCAGCTATGGGGGTGTAAAGGGGGCTATTGTCATGCAAACGGGAGTATAAAGGAAGCTGAAAATAAATACATTGGGCAGGATTCACAAACTGTTCTGGGACTAAGTCCCACACTGCAACCCCAGTGGCGGTCTGAAATACCCGCAGCTGCGGAGCATGCGATCCACAGCTGCAGCAGTTGCAGAGGGTGTTACAGCTGGTCTCACTGGACATAACGTCATCCTGTAGCTGCGGGGAAATCCCTGGCAACAGCACCCGACTGCTGTCGTAATGCCATGCACCATTAGTATTCCGGCTCCACCTTTGTGAATACCCGCCGCTGCGGGTAACCTGTGGATCTGCAAGTGGCAACCCTCTTGTGCCATGGTTTTTCCCACAGCTGCAGGACATTTATGGGCTTCATGAATCCTGCCCATTGCCTCCAGGTAGGGGAGTGTAAAGGGTCTGAAAATAAATACATTGCCATCCAGTTAGGGTAGTGTAAAGGGGTAAAAATAAATACATTGTCATGTAGGCAGGGAATGTAAAGGGGGCTGAAAATAAATAATTTTTTATCCAGGCAGGGAGTGTAAAGGAGGCTGAAAGTAAATACATTACATCCAGGAAGGGGGGGTGTAAAGGGAGCTGAAATAAATACATTGCCATCAAGGGAGGAGGATATAAAGTGGGCTGAAGATAAATACATTTCCATCCATACAGAGGAGTGTAAAGGGCGCTGAAAATAAATACTTTGCCATTCGGGCAGGGGAGTGTAAAGAAGGCTAAAAATTAATACAGATTTTCCAACCAAACAGAGGAGTGTAAAGGTGGTTGAAAATGAACACAATACCAACCAGGCAGGAGGGTGTAAAGAGGGCTAAAATAAATACATTTCCATTTAGGCATGGGGTGTAAAAGGGGGCTAAAAACAAAAGCATTTCCACCCAAGCATTGAGGTGTAAAGGGGTCTGAAAAAAGTGCATTGCCATTGAGGCCAGGGGGATATAAACGGGTTGAAAATAAATGCACTCCTATCTAGGCCGGGGTGTAAAGGGGGTCAAAATGTATTTATTTATTTGCTTTTGTAACCAGGTAAGCACACTAGACAGCCAAGTGCCTATTTTCAGGTGTGACCAGGGAGATTACAAGGTACATACATGAACATCAGGCAAATACAAGTAGAGGATTACATTACATAGAATTAGCACAACAGGGACTTTACAAGCATCAGATTTCATCAGGCAAACAGTAGTGAAGAGTTAATATAAAGTGACCAGAACACAGGGACATTGTAAGACAACAATACCAAAAACAGGTATTACAATACAGTATTAAATACTGCAGTCAGTAGGAAGAAGTGCAGTGTGAATTCATCGCTCCAGCCTCCAGGCAGCAAGTTGTAAGGCTAGCAGTTAGAATAAGGAGGAGTCACAGTTGGGATGGAGTGGGCCCAGTGCGAGAGAAAGGAGTGCACAGTTATAGTGCTCACCCTGTTTGGCCGGTGGGCCTAAATGGTCCCATTTTATATGCTGTGAGAACAGGAGGAGTATGAGCACAGTTGTGCTCTGCCCAAATCATGTTTAGGTAGCATCTCAGTTAGTTGGGGCATCTCAGGCTGAGAGGGTTTGTCTAGTGCAGAGACAGGTGGCAGCCATTTGAGAAACCCCAGAGGAGAGCTTTAAAGCTGTGGTGCGAGGGAGAGGAGCGATTACTTGTTGGAAGAGAGTTCCAATCCCTGGGTGCATACGTAGTGAAGGCTTAGTCACCCATTTGTGTGTTCGGGTTTTAGGTACCAGGAGGGCATGAGAGCTGCTGGATCGCAGGTTGCAAGAGGGTGTAACAAGAACAAGGGTCTCAGCAAGGTTTTGAGGGGTGGCAGTTTTGACAATATTGTCAATGAAGTTGCCCATGACATAAGCGTGGTGAGTTTCCAGTGGGAGCCACTCAAGCCGGGTATAAAGCTCACAGTGGTGAGTGAGGCCGGGGGCTGAGAGTGCAAAACTGCATATGTTGTTGTACACTGAGTCCCACTTTACTAGACTAGTTTTTGCAACGTGGGCAAAGGTGATAAAAAATAAATAAATAAATTGTCTTCGAGTCCTGGGGTGTAAAGGGGCAGAAAATAAATACACTGCCACCCAGGCATGGGGCGTTAAGAGGGCTAAAAATAAATACATTTCCATCAATTCAGGTTATTGTAAAAGGGCTGAAAAAAATACATTGCTATCCTGGCTGGGGAGTGTAAAGGGGTCAGAAAATAAAAAAAATTGTCATCCAGGCTGGTGGGTGTAAAGAGCGCTGAGAAAAATACATTTCCAACCATGCCAAGGGTTGTAAAGGGGGCTGAAAATAAATACACTGTCATCCAGGCAGGGGTGTGTAAAGGGGTATAAAAATAAATACATTTCCATCCAGGAAAAGGGGTGTAAAGGGAGTGAAAATAAATACTTTCTCATGAAGGCATGGGGTGAGCAAAGAGGTTGAAAATAATAACATTGCATCCAGGTAGGGGAGAGTAAAAGGGCTGAAAATAAATACATCAGCATACAGGCAAGGGGTGTACAGAGGGCTTAAAATAAACTCATTGCATCTAGGTTGGGGGATGTAAATGGGGCTGAAAATAAATACATTGTCATCCAAGGAGAGTATAAGGGAGCTGAAAATAAATATGTTGCATACAGTTAGGGAAATATAAATGGGCTGAAAATAAATACATTGCATCCAGATAGGGGATGTAAAGGGGCTGAAAATAAATACATTGCCATACAGGTAGGGTAGTGTAAAGGGGGTGAAAATAAACACATTGTCATCTAGGCAGGGAATATAAAGTTGGCAGAAAATAAATACTTTTCCTTCCATGCACGGAGTGTAAAGGAGGCTGAAAATAAAAACATTGCATCCAGAAAGAGGGGTGTAAAGGGGTCTGAAAATAAACACATTTCCATTCAGGCGGGGGCATGTAAATTGAGCTAAAAATAAAGGTCCGGTTTCAAAGGCCTTAGATTGGCGCCAAGGTGCTTGCGTCCGAACAGGTTCGACTTAGCGGCACCATGTGCACAATATGCCTGGGCGCAACTTTGAAAAGGCAGCTTATGTCACCTAGAAGGCTGCCTTCACCAATCTGCACTAGCGCCAGCCTTGCACCATGAAAGTGGCTGTGGCATGGTGCTGGGGGCTTGCGGCAGACCCAGACTGCCGCGGCCCTTGGATCTGTAATTTGAAAGACCCTCCCAGAAACCAAGTGTCAAGTACCCTTAGACCAGTGAGGGGCTGGTCTAAGGGGCCTAGACAGCTCCTGAGGGGGACATCCTGTACGTGCCACCATCTATCTCCGGTGGGCAATCCCAGGTGGTCCAGTGGTCTCCCCTCACCCCCGTCACAGTTCCGGACACCCATGTCCATGCATCCTGCCAACTCCCCCATGGTACCCATCTCAGCACTCTCACCACCCCTCCTGTACCTTCATCCAGCGACCGGCACAACCCTCCACAAGCCACCATGGCTGGCCACTGAATGAGCCGTCAGTGCATGTACTGTGTACGGTATGTGCACGGACTGCCCATTCGGCAGCCAGTCGGGGTGGCATGTGGAGGGCCATGCCGGTAGCTGGATCACGGTATCGGAGGGGGGAATGAGTGCTGAGATGGGTACCACGGGGGGAACTAGCTCCCCAGGGTACCGGAGAGTGTTGTGGCACCAGTGCCAGTGGTGCAGTGGTGTTGGGGAGCAGTGCCCGGTTGCCAACCTCTGTCCGTGGGTGCTGTGGACTCCCCGCAGCCATTGCAGCATTCCAGGTGGGTATGCCATACATCAGATGCAGCACCACCTTTGCCGCAAGCCAATGGACTTAGGCGCAGGGACCCTGTCAAATACAAATTTGGGCACATGATCCCGGGCACACTCAGCGCAAGCTGTCATTGTCGCAGCTTGCATCGGGGCTTTGAAAATCTGGCCCGAATACATTACCATCTAGGCCGGGGTTTTTAAATTGGGCTGAAAATAAATACATTTCCATCCAGATAGGGGAGTGTTAAGGGGGCTAAAAAGAAATACTTTGCCATCCAGGCAGGTGATTGTAAAGGGGGTTAAAAATATATACATTTCGATCTAAGAAGAGGCATGTAAAGGTGGCTGAAAATGAATACTTGATCAGCTAGGCAGGGGGGTGCAAAGAGGGCTAAAATAAGTACATTTCCATCTAGACAGGGTGGTGGTGTAAAATTTCCATCCATTCATTGAGGTGTAAAAGATATATTGCCATTCAGGCAGTGGGTGTAAAGAGGGCTGAAAATAAATATGTTGTCATCCAGGCCAGAGGTGTAAAGGGGGCAGAAAATAAATACACTGCCATCCAGGCATGGGATGTTAAAAGGGCTGAAAATAAGTACATTTTCATCCAGGTATATTAGTGTAAAGGGGCTGAAAATAAATACATTGTTATCTGGGCTGTGGAGTGTAAAGGGGGCTGAAAATAATTACATTGCCATCCAGGCAGGGGTGTGTAAAGGGGGCTAAAAATAAAAACATTTCTATCCATGCAAAGTGGTGTAAAGGGGGCTGAAAATAAATAGACTGTCATCCAGGCAGGGGGGTGTAAAGGGGTATAAAAATAAATACATTTCCATCCAGGGAAAGGGGTGTAAAGAGGGCTGAAAATAAATACATTTCCGTGCAGGTGGGTGGGTGCCAAAGGGTTGAAAATAAAAACATTGCATCCAGGTAGGGGAGTGTAAAAGGGCTGAAAATAAATACATTGTCATCCAGGCAGAGGGTGTAAAGAAGGCTGAAAATAAATACATTTCCATCGGGGTGTAAAGGGGTGAAAATAAATACATTATCATCCAGGCAGGGTGATGTAATGATGAAAATATATCATTGTCATCCAGGTAGGGGTGTAAAGGAGGCTGAAAATAAATACATTTCCATCAAGCGAAGTGTAAAGGGTGCTAAAATAAACACATTGCCATCCATGCAGGGGGTGTAAAGGGGGCTGAAAATAAATGCATTGGTATCCAGCCAGGGGTGTAAAATGGGCTAAAATAAATACATTGCATACAGGCATGGGAGTTTAAAGGCTGCTGAAAATAAGCACATTTCCATCCATGTAGAGGCGTAAAGGCTCTGAAATTTAATACATTGCCTTCCAGGTAAAGGGTATAAGGGTTTGAAAATAAATACATTTCCATCCAGGAGGGAGTATAAAGTGGGCTGAAAAAGAAATATATTGGGCAGTTCACAAGGTCCACCGCGCTTTTTTAAATGGCAGTTTAATGGCAGCTCGCTGCACCTATCCCTGTGACCTGGCCCGTGCACCTGATTCAGTATCGGAGCGGGTCTAGGGGGTCTGCATCCTGCGACTTGCAGTAACTGCGCAAGGTAGGGCACAGCTCCCAGGTATGCTGCAGGTCGCAGAACAGGGTAGGTGGCAGATGTGCCAGTTGAGGGGTGCCATGGCACCCCCCATGCCCACCTCCAATTCCCCGTAAGGTGTGGGCTCCAGCTGCAAGCCCCCTTGTCATGGACCCCCCCAGATTAATCACCCTTACCTTCCCTGGTGGCCCAGTGGTCCCCAACCCCCTCACCACCAGGGCCAGCCACTGACTGAACTGTGCCACAATCGCATACTGTAAGTACAAGCACTTTGTGAATGACAGCTGCTATTATTCACAGAGTGTGTATTATTACAGTACATGTTCTTTAGGAGGCAGTATAGTGCAGTGGTCTACGGCTCTGAGCTGCAAATCTGGTGACATCCAGCAGACCAGACCTGGGTTTGAATCCCACATCCTCCACTTGCATATTGTGTGACCCTGAGCAACTTCCTTGTGCTCCCAGATCACTCCTGTAAAAAAACTTTCAGCTTAGTGTGCTATTCCTGGTTAAACAACTAAAAATATTTTCTTGGCACAGTTCAGTCAGTGACTGGCTCATGTGGTGAGGGAGGGAGGGCTGTGCCAGTCACCAGCAGGGTATTGGGGGTATGTGGGGGCTTGCACTGTGGGGTGGGGGTCACTAGACTACCAGGAGGTTACAAGGATTGAAGGGGGGGATTGTGCCCCAGGGCATGTGGCAGGGCCTCAACATGTGTGTGTGTGTGGGGGGGTCTGGGCATTGGGGGTGTTCCACACACCTATGCTGGCACAGTGTGTGCCATGCCTGTGACATGGAGCCCATGGGGGACTGTAACCCACAGGGGATGTGAAGCTGGGGCACAGTGGCAACCTTCAGTGAACAGCAAAGACCTGGGCCTTGACAGATGTTCACTGGTGGCTGTCTCTGAATCCGGTTTTTGGACATAGCAGCCACCCTACCTGAATAGGGTGCAAATGCTGCCATAAACCCCCTTACTCCATGTCGCAAGGGGGTTTATGGCTCATAGGTGCAGTTGAGTGCAGGCAGCCTGCAGCATGTTGCAGGCTGCCTATGTGAATCCCACCGGGACGCAACTCAGGACGCAAGTGCTACTTGCACCGTTTTGTCTGATGCAAGTTGCCTTGCATCCTGATTTGCCTTTTGTGAATCCAGCCCACTGAATACAGGTAAGGGAGTTTAAAGGGGGCTGAAAATAAATACTTTTGCATCCAGGCTGGTGGGGGCGTGCGTGTAAAGATCTGAAAATAAATATATTGCCATACAGGCAGGGTGTTTAAAGGGAGCTAAAAATAAATACCTTGCCATCCAGGCATGGGGTATAAAGGGGGCTGAAAATAAATACGTTGATTCCAGGCAGGGGAGTGTAAAGGGGCTGAAAATAAATACATGTCAATCCAGGCAGAGGGGTCATGTAAAGGGGTTAATAATAAATACATTTATTGCCATCCAGCCAGGGGGGTGTAAATGGAGCTTAAAATAAATATATTGCCATCTTGGCAGGGAATGTAAATGGGCTGAAAATAACTACTTTGCCATCCAGGCAGGGGGTGTAAAGGGGGCAGAAAATAAATATGTTGTCATCAAAGTATGGGAGTACAAAGGTGGCTGAAATGTTTTATTTATTTATTTCTTTACTGAATTGTTTCACCAGGAAAGGCATACTGAGCAACAGATGCTCATCTCCTGGTACGAGGTGGGGGAAGGGTTACAGGGGGATGATAGCACACAGGTTATCAAGCAGTAACAAAAAACAGGTATACAGTGCAATAAGTTTACATTTGGTTACACATTGGTTAACAGTCAGCTACATTGTGCATGGAATGCGTATCCCAGAGGCATAAATACATACAGACAATACACCAATACATAGAGTACAGATTCTGAGGTGGATTAACACTTGGTAGCTGAATCTAGGCAGGCAGGACAGAGAAGATAACAGTAGACAAGTAAGCACCATGGTTGGTTATAAAAGCCAGCTTCCAAGCATAGGGATGTGCCGCTGGTCAGGCAGTTGAGGATTTGGTAGGGGGAAGGATCATGAGAGTTATCAAAAGCAGGCACAGTTTACCATGAGGTAATATGCCAGTGCAGTTGATAGGGAGTGGGTGGTGGAGGAGGGTGAATTTGAGGGGGGAGATCATTCCAGAGTTTTGGGAAACGTACATCGTGTACATCCCCCCACGGGGCCAGAAAGCAGCCTTCCAGATCCTTGTTGACTGTCTCACCTCCCTCCCCCATAAGACTGAACTCTTAACCCTTGGTGATCTAAACATAAACTGGAACTCTGCTGCTGCTGCCCCCTACAAAGACACCCTCTCAGCCCTAGACATCTCACAGCTAGTCCCTTGTCCCACACATCTAAATCCTAAAAGTGGCTCGGCCACTCTCTTAGATGTCATTCTCTCTAACTGCCCCCACAAAATCACCGAAATCTCTGTGCTAGCCAGTGCACTAAGTGACCACTCCCCTGTCCTTTTCGATTGGTCCTGCCATACAAACAAACCACCCCATGACTATCCTCACTAGACTCCTAAAGCCGGGAAAACCTGAGGAGCTAAAACAATACCTGACACTCATAGATTGGTCCCCCTACATCATTTCCGGGACCTAGACACTGCACTAAATAATTTTATAAGCAACAGATTCACTCCACTATCCATAAAAATTGTCAAGGGACATGACACTCCCTTACTGGACCTTATGTGCCATCGGGATAGCTTGTGGGAAAAAGCCCTTAACTCTGGCAGCCCCACAGATTGACAGCACTACCGTGCCGCTCAAAATCAGTGTACCTGGGCTACCCGAAAAGCAAAAGCAGAATATTTCAAAGCCTCCCTGACTGAAACCTGGGGAAGTGGCCAAAATTTTTGGGATAAGCTAAAGACCTTGATGGGCAAATCCTCCTCCCCCCTGACCAACTATTTGTAAATGG
This sequence comes from Neoceratodus forsteri, assembly GCA_016271365.2. Lineage (NCBI taxonomy): Eukaryota > Metazoa > Chordata > Ceratodontiformes > Ceratodontidae > Neoceratodus > Neoceratodus forsteri. Next base: position 193,915,302 of record CM028138.1, on the reverse strand, counting down.
CTCTATCATTAATAGCTCACCGCTGATTGCTGAAATGCTCAGTACAGCCTTCTCAGACCTTAGCTCCAACCTCCCTGCTAATTTCTTCAGCCTGGTCACCCCCCCTCCACAAACTGCTCATCCCTACCCCTTCTTTTGCTTCCGTACCCTCTCCACTCATGATTTTAAACCCTACCTCCTCAAAGTCCTCTCCGGCTCCCGCCACAGCCACAACACCCTGGATCTAAAAATTCTACTCCTTATCCTGGATGAAGTAATCTCTCCCCTTACCACCATCCTTAACCTCTCTCTCTCTTTGCCTGGGTAAGTTCCCCACTGTTTGGGAAACAGCACTCATCACACCCTTCCATAAAGTGGGTGACCACCACAACCCCGGTAACTACCGCCCCATATCCATCCCCCCCCCAAAGCCCAGGAGCACATTGTTGCTGACCAACTCTTTGAGTACCTCTCCAAGTATGATCTACTCTCCCTGGAACAACATGGTTTCAGGAAAGGTCATAGCACCACCACAGCCCTATTAGAATTCACAAGCTTTACACACTCTGCTCTTGATACAGGTAAATTGGCAGGTGCAGTATTCATTGACCTGTCCAAGGCTTTTGATACTGTAAATCACCTCTTGCTCATCTCTGCTCTCTCCCAGATTGGCCTCTTCTAGGATGCCAATGCCTGGTTCTCTGACTACCTGTCAAATTGCTTCCAGAAAGTGAGAATCAACTCCACCCACTCAAACCCACTCCTTGTTCACTCTGGGGGTCCCTCAAGGCTCCATATTTGGACCTCTACTTTTTAGCCTCTACCTAAACTCTCTCCCCAAGGCCAGCTCAGGTAAAATCCTTCTTTATGCAGATGACGCAGTCCTTTATGCATCTCATGCCACCCCAGAGGGACTTGAATGCTCCCTCCAAACTGCCTGCACTGAGGCGGAGCACTGTTTCATCAAACACAGACTCGTCCTAAATCAAAAAAAAGTCCAAAATTATGCTTTATTCCCACCATCAAAATAAATTCAGGCAATACTCTCTGCACATAAATACCTCACTTTCACAATTGCTTGAACAAGTCAGCATCTTCAAATACCTGGGAATTACTCTCGACCCGCACTCCCATACCAAGCCCTTATTCAGCATCTATGCGCTGTGGTAAACTGTTGTATTGGACTGCTGTATAGAAATTGAAACTGCCTTCCCCTCAAAGCTCTCCAACTTGCCATATCCTGCTCTGTGTTGTCCTTAGTTGACTATGGTATCACCATTTAAAGTGCAGCTGACAAAACAGCCTTACACAGCCTAAAAATGTTGCTAAACAAAGCATGTCGGCTCATACTGAGTTGCCCCACTGCCATCCACACCTGCCCCTATACAGTCAACTAAACTGGCTGGACTTCAATGACACCTGCATCCTAGCTAGAAAGGTTGCCACTGGCCTTGCCGCACCCAGTCTCTCCCCACTCATACAGCCCGCCACGCTCACTGGGAATACTAGGAGCTCCCTCAAAACCCCCTATGTGGTACCTAGACAAAATACATCACTTGGCAAGTGCTCCTTCTCATACAGAGCCCCCACCTGGTTAAACTCCCTTCCTGTCAATGTTGCCACTGCTGTCAAAATTGGCCATTTCAAATCCCTACTCCGTACTCATCTGACCACCTCCTGCAGCTGCCAGTGTTTTTAATCCTCTCTGTCAGCCTGACAATGGACTAAGTCCTGTCTTCAAGAATGGCAATTTTTCTTTCTGCATCAGTATGCCTGCCTACCTGTAAACCTATAAATGAATGTCGTCAACCAAGTATTGTTAACCTGCTTATACTGTATCTTGCACCATGTGTGTTATTCTGTCTTTATTTTATTTATTTATTTGTATTTTGGTAACCGGGTAAGCCCACTGAGACCACAGGTCCCTTTTTCAGGGGCGACTCAGAATTAGTTACAGGGAGAGACACACAAATGCATTCTTTACAGAGGAGGACTCATACTAGCATTCCATACAGTAGTTACAATAATTAACCCCAATATTAGCAAGGGACAACCCAGCTATGTTACAGAGTAAGACACATAATAGCATTCATTACAGAGCAAAGACACATAACAGCATTCTTAACTGTAGTTACAATAATTACTCAGAGTATACAGTAGCATCCAGCCATGGGGTAGTAAGCTCTTGTAAACCCAGGGCATGCTAGCCCTCAGAAATGTCTGTCTAAACTGTCTGCACAATCTGTTTAATTTGATGCGGAGCCTTTTTAAAGGAGTCTATGACACAAAGGATTATAATTCCGAAAATCCTAAATAAAATAAATAAATAAAATAAATGGTGCAAGAAAGCTGTTTGGCCAGCAGAGGTCTTTTGTCTGGGGATATGTAGTAGTTGGGTGTCAAGTGACCTGAGGGCATGAGGGGGGTTGGGGGCTGATGACAGTATGTAGGAGAGGTAGGAAGGGAGTGCACCAAGCCAGACTTTTGAGACAAATTTGGAACAGTGTAATGTGCAGTGATTTTTGAGAGATGGGAAGGTGTGTGAGTGGTATAGGTCATAGTGGTGAGAGTAGAGGGGCGCATCAAGAGCAAAATGGCAGAAGGCTTTGAAAAGGGTGTGTAGTTTCAATATGGTGGATTTAGGAGCAGTGCTGTAGACTATGTCACAGTAGTCTAAGGAAGGAAGGATCATCTTTTGCACTAGTTCCTGCTTAACCATAGAAGGGAGACTAGCTCGGTTCCTATGAAGGGCACTAAGCTTACAGCGCAGTTTTTTTATGATTGCATCAATGTGGTCAGTGAAGGTAAGGTGATGGTCGAGCCATACCCCTAGATACTGGAAGGAAGCAACATCCTCCAGAGATGTCCCATCCTGGCTGTGGAAGGAGGGAAGGGAGGGGAGTCTGGATAGCTGTTGCCTCGTGCCAAAGGTCATAGTGACCATTTTTTTAGTGTTGAGGGAGAGATGGTGTGAACTGAACCAGAATAGGACGGTGTTGTCCATGTACATGTGTATAGATGTAGCTGTGCAGATTTGTGGCAGGTCATTAAGGAAAATGGAGAACAGCGTGGGACTGAGTGCTGACCCTTGGGGGATGTCAGTAGTTACAGGGAGGGGGGAGGATGTGGCATCTGCAATTCTAACTGACTGTGTTCTACCCAAGAGGTAGGCACTGAACAAGTTAGTGGCTGAAGTAGTAAGGCCTGCTTCTGAGAGCCTTTTTAACAGTAAGGAGTGGGAGACAGTGCTGAAAGCTTTAGCAAGGTCAATGAATATTGCTGAGGATATCTTCTCTTTGTCCATTCCAGAGAGGACGGCATCAGTGAGTCTAATCAAGGAGGATGCAATGGAGTGACCCTTCCTGAACCCAGACTGGAATGGCATGAAGAAGTCGGAGAGAAAGGAGGTAAGTTTGATGAGCACCAGGTGTTCTTGTAATTTAGCAAAGACTGGGAGGAGAGAGATAAGGCAGTAGTTAGAAGTAGTGGAAGGGGAACCCCCTTTAGGGAGGGGAATGACAATGGCTTGCTTCCAGGTCTGGGGGACAGCCACAGCGGTGAAGGAAAGGTTTAGGAGATTTGCAAGGGGATTGCTATGGCTGGGGCAGAGAGGTGAAGGAGTTTGGTGTCTAACCTGTCGGGGGATTTATCTTTTGATAGATTTAGAGCCAGTAAGGCCTTGAGGGCTTCAGTTTGCATGATGGCTTTGAAGAAGAAGGTGCAAGGCCCTAGTGAGTTCATAGTTCCTGAGTTAGGGTCAGGTGGAGCAGTGGGGGGGCAGACAGGAGAGGAGAGTCAAGGCGCATGAGGTAAAATATGTGTTGAACTCAGCAGCTACCACCCGTGGATCTGAGAGGACAGAGTTGTTTACTTTTAGGAGCGGTGTGGGATTTGTGGCCAGGGGGGAAGAGGGAGTGGATGGCCTTCCAGAATTTGGATGGGCTATTTCAGTTTGACTGGAGGGAGGAGCTGAAATATTCCGCTTTAGCAAGGTGAGTTTCTCTGGTGCACTTGTTCCACAGCACATAGTATGTGGTGAGGTCTTGTTGGAGGCGAGAAGATTTATGTGCTCGCCAGGCTTTGTCACAGGCATTTTGACAGGCTAATAGTTCTTGGGTGATCCGCATGGTGTTACCACATACCCTTGAGTGATGCAGTGGGACATGCATATTATAGATGTTGAGGGACATGTCTTGGAAGTGTAGGAGGGTGCCGTCTATGGAGCAGACAGTAGAGGGTGGGTTCCAGTTTGCAAGGGCTAGGTCCTTGAGCATGGGGGCGAGATTGAGGGATTTATGGGACCATTGGATTAGGAATTTAGGGGCAGATTTGGTGTGGTGAATTTTTCTGACCAGGTAAATAATATGGTGGTCACTCAGGAAGTCAGAGAACCGTCCAGCTAGGAAGACTCAGTGGGGGTGAGTGGTGAGTACCCAGTCCATTAGCGAGTGGTTCCCAGATTTGAGGTTTAGGTGGGTGGGCTTGGTGATGGATTGTGACAGATTTAGTGCTGAAATGTCAGTACGGACTTTGCTGAGAGACTGAGCTAGCCAGTTGTGGTTAAAATCCCCCAAAATATAAAATTCCCCAATCAAGGTTAAGGAGGAGATTTGCAAGATGAGGTCAGTGACAGATGTTGCTGTTGTGCCCGGCTGGCAATATACACTGGCAATGAAAATCGGGAGTGAGAAGGGTAGATCCAGTTGAACCAGCAGAAGCTCATGGGTTTTAGAATCAGACTTGGCTAAGACTATGGAGAAGTGTAGTTCAGTGTTTACATAAATGGCCACACTGCTGCCTCTGGTTGTCCTGTCCTGGTGGGCCATAGTGTAACCTGGGATAGAGACCAAGGGATCAGAGATATTTTTGTTTAGCCATGTCTTGGAAAGGATGATGACATCTGTGGCATAGGTGGCTGTGAGTACCTGGTGGGAGTCAAATTTGGAGGCTAGGCTTCTTATATTTAGGTGCAGGAGACACAGGCCACGTGGAAGGGGGCCGTCATTAGGGTTTGTGTTTGTAGACGCATTTGGGGAGGGTCCAGCTGAGTTTAGCAGGGTAGGGGTATGATGGGGACCTGGGTTTGGGTGTATGTCCACAATTCCACAAAAATATGGTGAGCAAATAGTGTGTGGTTATGCAGAAAAATCCACAAAAGCACTATAAATATATAACCATTTATTGTTTTCACAATTGAATATTTGCCATAAAGTGCTCTTTTTAAAAATGTATTTGTCATCTCCAACATTCAAGACAATAGGACAAATTAAGTGGATTAGATCTGATAAATATTAACAAAATCTACCCCAGTCCTAACGCACCCACCACTATACCCCTGCACTTCGCCTGAATGGCTTTCTTTGGGTGTATGTCCCCTGCTGCAAGGAGCAAGAGGGCAATTGTAAAGTAGTGTCCTATAAGCTGAAGCCACCAATAAGTGATTGAGTGCCATCTTGTAAGTGACTGTGATGGCTATGCTTGGTTAGATGGGAGGTAAGTAGTTGCAGAATTATCCAAGTGTGTGAGGGAGGAAAGAGAAAGGGTCAAGGTTGTGTGTTTCAGTGGGCCCAAGTTCAGCTGGGAGTTGTGGCGGTCACTGAATTTGGGCAGTAATGGGACTTATTAAGATCAGGCAGGTTAGGGGGTAGTTTAGGGAATGTTTCTGGTATGTTGGAGAGGATTGGAGGGTGGTAGATGATTAGGATAGCCAGGAGGGGCCAGTTACCTAGCAGTAGGAACATAGCTAGTGGCAAGTAGAGAGTAGTATACTAGCTGGTCAGGCTGCACAGGTTCTGAGGAGGAGCTAATGGTGTGTGGGGTGAGAGGGAGAGGGAGGATTAAGAGAAAAAAGAAAGATAAAAAGTCTTGTTGAGCACTGGCTGAGAGAGAGAGAGATCTAGGATGCCAGACAATAACCAGTGACCTCTAGTGGTTCATTAATATAAGGTGCAGATGGGAAACCAGGGAAATAGAAAGAAAACAAAAAAGGTTAAGTCCCGCGAGAGCATCCACTATAAAGATAACATCAGCCTAGGGTGGAGAGGTACTGGGGTGGGTGGGGAGCAGACATGTAATGACTGCGGGGGGAACAGATTGCTAAGCAAAATGATCGGAAAAGTACAAATTAGAGAGCAGGCAGAGGTGCACCAATCAGCTTGGCCTTGGAAGCCAGCAGGACCAATCAGGATCTGCGGGCCAAATGCCACACCAATCAGGAACGAGACAGCTCCATTACAGAACAGCGGCAGTATCTTTGGTGTTGATCCACAGCAGGCTACCAGGAGGGCGGGCAGAGGCTGGGTGCTGTAGGTGGGTGGCGGACAAGGAGAAATGGCCACGGAGACAATCGTGAAGTGCTTGGCACCTCTTGAGCATGAATCCCTTTGGTGTGGATCTGCAGCAGGCTATCAGGAAGGCAGGCAGAGGCTGGGTGCTGTAGGCAGGTGTCAGATGAGGAGAAACATCTGTGGAGATGGCCGTGAAGTGTTTGCACCCAGGTAGGGGAGTGTAAAGGGCCATGAAAAATAAATACATTGCCATCATGGCAGGGGTGTATAAAGGGGGCCAAAAAATAAATACATTGTTATCAAGACAGGGGAGTAGAAAGGGGGCTGACAATAAATACATTGCATCTGTCTGGGGAGTGTAAGCTGGGAGTGTAACGAGGGCTGAAAATAAATACATCTCCATCCAGGCTGTGGAGTGTAAAGGGGGCTGAAAATAAATGCATTGCAATCCTGGCAGGGGATTGTAAAGGGGGTTGAAAATAAACACATTGTTATCCAGGTAGGGGGTGTAAAGGGGGCTGAAAATAAATACACTGGCATCCAGGCAAGAGGTGTAAATAGGGTTGAAAATAAATACATTTCCAACAAGGTGGGGAGGGGGTGTAAAGGGGCTGAAAATAAATGCATTTCCATCCAAGCAGGGGGCTCTAAAGGATGATGAAAATGAATACATTTCCATCCAGATTGGGGGGGTTGTAAATGGTCTGTAATTAAATATATTGTCATCCAGCCAGGGTGTACAATGGAGCTGAAAATAAATACATTGCCATCAAGACAGGGGAGTATAAAGGGGCTGACAATAAATACATTGCATCAATCAGGAAAGAATAAAGGGGCTGCAAATAAATACATTGCCATTCAGACAGGGATTGTAAAGGGGACACAAAATAAATACATTACCATCTAGGCAGGGGGGTGTAATAGGGGGCTGAAAACAAATACATGTCCATGCAGGCACAGAGGTGTAAAGGGGGCTGAAAATAAATACATTGCTATCCAGCCATGGGTTGTAAATGAGGCTCAAAAATGAATACATTGCCATCCAGGCAGGGGGGTGTAAAGCAGGGGCTTAAAATAAATAAACTGTCATCCAGGTAGGGGGTGTAAAGATGGCTGAAAATAAATACATTGCTTCTGGGATTGGTGGTGTAAAGATGTCTAAAAATAAATACATTCCAATCTAGACAGGGGGTGTAAAGGGGCTGAAAATAAGTATATTGCATCCAGGTAGGACAGTGTAAAAGGGATAAAAATAATACATTGGCATCCAGCCAGGAGGGAGTAAAGGAGGCAGAAAATAAATACATTGCCATCCAGGCAGGGGTGGTAATGAGGGCTGGAAAAAATACATTTCCATCAAGGAAGGTGTGGGGGGTGTAAAGGGGCTGAAGATATATACGTTGTCATGCAGGCAGGGATTGTTAAGGGGCTGAAAATAAAAGCATTTCCATCCAGGAAGATGGGTGTAAAGGGGGCTAAAAATAAATGCATTTCCATCCAAGAATGGGGGTGTAAATGGTGCTGAAAATAAATATATCACCATCCAGGCAAGAGGTTTAAAGGGGGCTGAAAATAAATTCATTGTCATCAGTGCAGGAGAGTATAAGGGGGGCTGAAAATTAATACATTTCCTTCCAGACAGGGGGATGGGGGCAGTAAAGAGGGATGAAAATAAATATATTTCCACCCAGGCTGGGGGTGGGGTTGTAAAGGGTCTAAAATTAAATACATTGAAAACTGGGTAGTTGTGTAATAGTAATGGGGGCTGAAAATAAATCAATTGCATCCAGGAATGGGAGTGTAAAGGTGTCTGAAAATAAATACATTTCCATACAGGTGGGTGGGGGGCAGGGAGTGTAAATGGGCAGAAAATAAATACATTGCCAACCAGGCAGGGGGTGTAAAGAGGGCTGAAAATAAATCAGTTGCATCCAGGAAGGGGAGTGTAAAGGTGTTTGAAAATAAATACATTTCCATACAGGCGGGGGGGCAGGGGGGTAAAGGGGCAGAAAATAAAAACATTGCCAACCAGGTAGGGCTGGTGTAAGGAGGGCTTAAAATAAATACATAACATCTGGGTAGAGGGGTGTAAAGGGGGCTGAAAATAAATACATTGTCATCAAGGCAGAGGAGTATTAAGGGGTCTGAAAATAAATGTATTGCCATTCCAGCAGGGGGTTTAAACAGGGCTAAAAATAAACACATTCTCAACTATGCAGAGGGGTGTAAAAGGGTCCTGAAAACAAATACATTTCCACTCAGGCAGGGGGTATAAAGGGGCTGAAAATAAATACTTTGCCATTCAGGCAGGGGGTGTAAAGGAAGCTGGGAAAATACATTGCCATCAGGGCAGGGGGTGTAAAGGAAGCTGGGAAAATACATTGCCATCAGGGCAGGGGAGTGTAAAGGGGGCTGAAAATGAATACATTTAAATCTATGTCATGGGTGGGGTTGTAAAGGGTCTGAAATTAAATACATTGCCATCCAGGTATGGTGTGTAATGGGGATGGAAAACAAATATCTTGACATCCAGGCAGGGGGGTGTAAAGGAGGCTGAAAATAAATACATTGCTTCCAGGTAGGGGGTGTAAAGGGAGCTGAAAATAACTACACTGTTATCCATGTAGGGGGTGTAAGGTAGGCTAAAAATGAATACATTCCAATCGAGGCAGGGGGTGTTAAATAGGGCTGAAAATAAATACATTTCCACCAAGGCAGGCAGGTGTAAAGGGGGCTAAAAATAGAAGCATTGTCATCCAGACAGGGAGAGTAAAGGGGGCTGAAATAAATACATTTTCATCCAAGCAGGAGGTGTAAAGAGGCTGAAAATGAAAACACTGCCATTCAGGCAGGGGGTGTAAAGAGGGCTGGCTGAAAATAAATACATTTTCATCCTGGCAAGTGAGTCTAAAGGGGGCTGAAAATAAATACATTGCCATTCAGGCATGGGAGTGTAACAGGGGCTGAATATAAATACATTGTCATCCTGGCAGAGGGTGAAAAGGGGGCTAAAATAAATACATTCCCATCGATGCAGAGGGGTGTAAAGGGGTCTGAAAATAAATACATTGTCATACAGGTAGGGGAATGTAAAGGGGCTGAAAATGGACACATTATATCCAGGTAGAGGAGTGTAAAGGGGATGAAAATAAACACATTGTCATCCAGACAGGGGGGTATACAGGGGGCTGAAAATAAATACACTGCCATCCAAGTAGGGGGTGTAAAGAGGGCTGAAAACAAATAGATTTCCATCTAGGTGGGGATGGGGTATAAAGGGACTGAAAATATATACATTGGCATCCAGGCAGGAGATATAAAGGGGGCTAAAAATAAATACATTCCCATCTCAGCAGAGGGGTGTAAAAGTGGGCTGAAAACAAACACATTTCCACCCAGAATGGGAGGTGTAAATTGGGATGAAAATAAATACATTGTCATCAAGGCAGGGGATTCGAAAAGGGGTTAAAAATAAATACACTGCCATCCAGGTAGGGGGTGTGAAGGGGACTAAAAATAAATACATCCCAATCTCTTCAGAGGGGTGTAAAAGGGGTCTGAAAATTAATACATTTCCACCCAGATAGAAAGGTGCAAACAGAGCTGAAAATTAATACATTTCCATCTAGGCAGGGGTGTAAAGAGGGTTGAAAATAAACACATTTTCATCCAGGCGGGGAAGGGGGGTGTAAAGGGGCTGAAAATAATTATGTTAGTATCCATGCAGGGGTTGTAAATGGCTGAAAATAAATACACTGCCATCCTGGCAGGAAATGTTAAGAGGGCTAAAAATAAATACTTTGCTTCCAGGTGGGGGGGTGTAAAGGATGCTAAAAATAAATAAAATGTCATCCAGGCTGGGTGATGTTAAGGTGGCTAAAACTAAATACATTGCAATATAGGCAGGGGAATGTAAAGAGGCTGAAAATAAATACATTGCATCCAGGTAGGGGAGTGTAAAGGGGATGAAAATAAATACATTGTCTTAGAGCCAGTGGGGGTGTAAAGGGGGCTGAAAATAAACACATTGCCATCCAGGTAGGGGGTGGAAGAGGGCTGAAAAGAAATACATTTCCATCCAGGCGGTGGTAGGAGATGTAAAGGTCCTGAAAATGTATACATTGTCATCTATGCAGGAGGGTGTAAAGGGGCTAAAAATAAAAACATTTCCATCCAGGTATGAGGGGTGTAAAAGGGGCTGAAAATAAATACATTTCCATCCAATCATGGGATACAAATGGTGCTGAAAATAAATACATCGCCATCCAGGTGGGGTGTATGTGTGTAAACAGGGCTTAAAATAAAGACATTGCATCCAGGTAGGGGGGTGTAAATGTAGCTGAAAATACATACATTGTCATCGAGACAGGGGAGTATAAAGAGGGCTGAAAATAAATCCATTGCCATCCAAGTAGGTAGTGGAATGGTGGCTAAAAAAACATGCATTCCCATCTAGGCAGAGGGGTGTAAAAGGGAGCTGAAAACAAATACATTTCCACCATGGAAGGGAGGTGTAAAGAGACTGAAAATAAATACATTTCCATTGAGATGGGGTAGGGGGCAGAAAATAAACACATTTCCATCCAAGCAGGGGATGTAAAGGTGCTGAAAGTATTATTGCCATCCAGGCAGGGGGTGTAAAGGAGGCTGAAAATAAAAACATATTCATCCAGGCAGGGGGTGTAAAGGGGCTGAAAATAAATATATTTCCATCCAGGCAGGGGGTGTAAAGGGGCTGAAAATAAATATATTTCCATCCAGGCAGGGGGTGTAAAGGGAGCTGAAAAAAAATATACTGTCATCAAGGTAGGGGAGTGTAAAGAGGTGGGAAAATAAATCCATTACCATTTAGATGGGAAAGGGGCATAAAGGGGGCTGAAAATAAATACATTTCCATTTAGGTCATGGGTGAGGTTGTAATGGATCTGAAATTAAATACATTGCCATCCACGCAGGGTGTGTAATGGGGACTGAAAATAAATATGTTGCCATCCAAGCAGGTTGTTTAAAGAAGGTTAAAAATAAATGCATTGCTTCCAGGTGGGGGGGGTGTAAAGGGGGTTGAAAATAAACACTTTGACATCCAGGTAGTATGTTTAAAGGGGGATAAAAATAAATACATGCCTATCTAGGCAGGGAGGTGTAAAATGGGACTAAAAATAAATACTTTGCCATGCAGGCAGGAGTTGTAAAGGGAGCTGAAATAAAATACATTGCCATTAGGGCAGGGGAGTGTAAAGGGGTCTGAAAGTAAATACATTTCCATCGAGACAGTGGGGGGCATAAAGGGGGATGAAAATAAATACATTTCCATCCAGGCCACGGGTAGGGTTGTAAAGGGTCTGAAATTAAATACATAGCCATCCAGGCAGGTGTGTAATGGGGACTGAAAATAAATGTTTTGACATTCAGGCAGGTTGATTAAAGAAGCCTGAAAATAAATACATTGCTTCCAGGTTGGGGATGTAAAGGGGGCTGAAAATAAATACATTGTAGTCCAGGCAGGGGGTTAAAGGGGGCTGAAAAGAAATACATTTCCATCCAGGCGTGGCTGGGAGGGATGTAAAGGGACTGAAAATAAATGCATTTTCATCCAGGTAGGGGATGTATATAGTGCTGAAAATAAATACATCGCTATCCAGGCAGGGTGTGCAAAGGTGGCTGAAAATAAATTCATTGACATCAGTTCAGGGGGGTAAAAAGGGGGCTGAAAATAAATACATTTATATTCAGATGGGGGGGTAAATGGGGAAGAAAATAAATATATTTCTATCCATTCCAGGGTAGGGTTGTGAAGGGTCTGAAATTAAATATATTGCCAACCAGGCAGGTGTTTAATGGGGCAGAAAAGAAATGCATTGCCATCTAGACAGGGGGTGTAAAGGGGGCTGAAAATAAATGCTTTTCCATATGGGGTGTAAAGAGGGCTGAAAATAAATATATTACATCCAGGTACTGGGGTGTAAAGGTGGCTGAAAATAAATACATTGTCATCAAGGCAGGGGAGTTTAAAGGTGGCTGAAAATAAATACACTACCGTCTAAGCAGGGGGTATAATTGGGGCTAAAAATAAATACATTCCCATCTATGCAGAGGGGTGTAAAACAGGGCTTAAAACAAATACATTTCCACCAAGGCAGGGAGGTGTAAAAAGGCTGAAAATAAATATATTTCAATCCAGGCAGGGGGTGTAAAGGGGGCTGAAAATAAATATATTTCAATCCAAGGCAGGAGTTGAAAAGGGGCTGAAAATAAATATATTTCAATCAGGCAGGGGGTGTAAAGGGGGCTGAAAATAAAAATATTGACATCCAGGTAGGAGGGGTGTAAATTGGGCTGAAAATAAATGTATTTCCAGCAGCAGGGGGTGTAAAGGGGTGGAAAAAATACATTGCCACCAGGACAGGGGAGTATAAAGGGGGATGAAAATAAATACATTTCCATCGATATGGGGGTCGTGAAAGTGGCAGAAAACAAAGACATTTCCATCTAGGCTATGGGTGGGGTTGTAAATGGTCTGAAATTAAATGCATTGCCATCCAGACAGGGTGTGTAATGGGGACTGAAAATCAATACGTTGCCATCCAGGCAGGAAGTGTAAAGGTGTCTAAAAATCAATACATTGCTTACAGGAAGGGGGGTGTAAAGGGGACAGAAAATAAATACATTGACATCCAGGCAGGGGTTATAAAGGGGGCTGAAAATAAATACATTTCCATCCAGGTGGGGGTGGGGTGGTGTAAAGGGAGCAGAAAATAAATACATTGCAGTCTAGGCAGGGAATGTAAAGGGGGCTGAAAGTAAAAATGATGCTATCCATGCAGGATGTGTAAAGGGGGCTGAAAATAAATATCTAGGTAAAGGTGAGTAAACGGGGATGAAAATCAATACATTATCATCCAGGCTGGGGGGGGGGTGTAATGGGAGTTGAAAATAAATACATTGACAACCAGCCAGGTGGGTGCAAAGATGGCTAAAAATAAATACATTTCCATCTAAGCAGTGGGGTGTAAAAGAGTGCAGAAACTCAATACATTGCATCCAGGAAGGAGGGTGCAAAAGGGGCTGAAAATAAATACATTATCATAAAGGCAGGAGGGGTGTAAAGGGGGCTGAAAATACATACATTGCCATTCAGGCAGGGGTGTAAAGTGGGCTGGAAATAAACACATCCCCATCTTGGTAGGGGGGGGATGTAAAAGGGGGCTGAAAATACATACATTTCCATCCAGGTCTGGGGTGGAGTTATAAAGGACATGAAATTAAATACATTGTCATCCAGACAGGTGTGTAGCGGGGGATGAAAAGAAATACATTTGCATCTGTGCAGGGGGTCTAAAGGGGGCTGAAAATGAATTCAATGCCATCCAGGCAGGGGGTTTAAAGAGGTTGGAAGATAAATGCATTGCCATCCAGGCATGGGTGTGTAATGAGGGCTCAATATAAATACATTGTCATCCTGGCAAAAGGGTGTAAAGGGGGCTGAAAATAAATACACTGCCATCCAGCAGGGGCTGTAAAGAGGGCTGAAAATATGTACATGTTATCCAGTGGAGGGGCATGAAAATTAAAGCAGTTGCTATCCGGGTAGGGGATTGTAAAGGGGGCTGAAAATAAAGGCATTTCAATCCATGCAACAGTGTGTAAATGGGGCTGAAAATAAATACATTGCCATCCAGATGGGGTGTAAAGGGGGCTGAAAATAAATTCATTGCTGTCAGGGCAGGGGAGTGTAAAGAGTACTGAAAAAAATACATTGCCATCAGGACAAGGGAGAGTAAAGGCGGCTGAAAATAAATACATTTACATCAAGATGGGAGGGCATAAAGGGGGTTAAAATAAATACATTTCTATCCAGGCCATAGGTGGGGTTGTAAAGTGTCTGAAATTTAAATACATTGCCAACCAGGCAGGGTGTGTAATGGGGACTGAAAATAACTATATTGCCTTGCAGGCAGGGGGTATAAAGGAGCTGAAAATAAATACATTGCTTCCAGAAAGGGTAATGTAAAAGGAGCTGAAAATAAATACTGTACATTGTCATCATACATGTGATATCTCCCTCTTTACGCAGGAGACTCCTGTTTTTTTTTGACTGAACTCTCTCCCTCCCTCCTGGGAAACAAAATCTCCTGCTTAAGTAAAATTCTGTCCACATTATCCATATTTTTTGGGCAGATAAAGACACACAGAAATTAAATCAGTGACGAACAATGTATCTGATAACTTTATATAACTAGTTGTTTTTTCTTTTTAGTGCTTATTCTTGACAAAATGAAATACATTACATTTTTGTAATTACTTTTTTCTAATTTTTTTAAGGTCAAACTCACGATGTTACGGCATCTCCCTATTAGCAGGCCAATCTCCCTCCTAATTTGACCCAAATCTCCCTCTTAAGCAAGTTGGACATATCACATGTATGTGTCATCCAGGCAGGGTGGTGTAAAGGGGCAGAAAATAAATACATTGCCATCCACGCATGGGGTGTAAAGGGGGCTAAAAATAAATACATTCCATTCTAGGCAGGGGAGTATAAAATGGGACTGAAAATAGATACCTCTCCATCTAGGCTGGGGGTGCAAAGGTGGCTGAAAATAAATATATTGCATTGAGGCAGGGGAGTGTAAAGAGGGCTGCAAATAAATACATTTCCATCCAGTCAGGTTGGGGGGGTATAAAGTGGCTGAAAATAAATACATTGCCATCCAGGTAGGGGATGTAAATTGGGCTGAAAATAAATACATTTTCATCAAGGCAGGGAAGTATAAAAGGTGCTGAAAATAAATTAATTGCCATCCAGGTAGTGGGGGTGTAAAGAGGTCTGTAAATAAATGCATTTCCAGCAAGCAGCAGATGTAATGGGGGCTCAAAATAAATACTTCTCCATCCAAGCCACGGGTGGGGTTGTAAATGGTCTGAAATTAAATACATTGCCATCCAGGCTAGGTGTGTAATGGGGACTGAAAATAAATATGTTGCCATCCAGGCAGGGGGTGTAAAGGTGTCTAAAAAATATATTGCTTCCAGGAAGGGGGGTGTAAAGGGGGCAGAAAATAAATACATTGACCTCCAGGCAGGGGGCATAAAAGGGGCTAAAATGAAATACATTCCAATCTAGGCAGGGGGGGTGTAAATCGGGGTTGAAAATAAATACAGTTTATATAGACACGGAGGTGAAACATGGGCTCAAAGTAAGTGCATTGCCATCCAGGCAGGGGTGTAATGGGGGCTGAAAATAAATATAGTTCCATCCAGGCAAGGAGTGTAATGGGGGCTGGAAATAAATACAATTTCATCAAAGCTGGGGGTGTAAAGGGGGCTGAAAATGAATACACTGCCATCCAGGCAGGGGGTGTAAACAAGGTTGAAAAGAAATACATTTCCATCCACTCAGGGGAGTGTAAAATGGGCTAAAAATAAATATATTGTCATCCAGGCTGGGGAGTGTAACGGGAGTTGAATATAAGTACCTTGGTATCCTGGCAGAGGGGTGTAAAGGGGGCTAAAAATAAATACATTTCCATCCAAGCAGAGGGGTGTAAAGGGGACTGAAAATAAATACATTGTCATCCAGCCGGGGGGGGGGGTGTAATGGTGGCTGAAAATAAATAGATTGCCATCAAGGCAAGCGGTGTAAAGAGGCTGAAAATAAAAACATTTCCTTCCAGGTGGGGTGGTGGTGGTGTAAAGGGGGTGAAAATGTATACATAGTCATCCAGACAGTGGGGTGTTAAGGGGCTGAAAATAAAGCATTGCCATCCAGGTTGGGGGGGTGTAAAGGGCTGCAAATAAATTCATTGTCATCAGGGCAGGGAATGTAAGGGGGCTGAAAATAAATGCAATTCCATCCAGATGGGGGGGGTAAAGTGGGATGGAAATAAATATTTTTATATCCAGGGCAGGGGTGGGGTTGCTAAAGGGTTTGAAATTACATACATTGCCTCCAGGCAGGGGGTGTAAAGGGGGCAGTAAATAAATACTTTGCATCTAGGCAGGGGAGTGTAAAGGGGGCTAAAAATAAATACATTTCCATCTAGATGAGTGGGGGGTGAAAAATGCGGAGAAAATATACATTGCCATCCAGGTGGGGGAAGGTGTAAAGAGGGTTCAAAATAAGTACATTGCATCCAAGAAGGGGGTGTAAAGGGGGCTGAAAATAAATACACTGTCATCTAGGCAGAGAGATGTAAAAGGGTTCTAAAAACAAATACATTTCCACTCTGGCAGGCAGTGTAAAGGGGGCTGAAAATAAATATATTGTCATCCGGGCAGGGGGTGTAAAGGGGCTGAAAATAAATAAACTGCCATCCAGGCATGGGATGTAAGAGGGCTGAAAATAAATACATGTAAATCCAGGCTAGGGGGAGTGTAAAGGGGGCTGAAAATAAATACATTGCCATTCAGGCAGGGAAACATAGACTTTGACAGCAGATAAGGACCGCTTGGCCCACCTAGTCTGCCCATTTCCCTACCTACAGGATTAGCTGCAGATCCTAGTTAACCAAAAGCCTATTTCTTCCTACCCCCCACATGAATTGCCTTGTGTCTGTCCCATGCATTCTTAAATTTTTCCACAGTTTCAGACCCCACAATTTCCTCAAGAAGGCTGTTCCATGCATCCACCACCCTCACATTGCCCCTAAGCCATCCCCCCTCTATCTTCAAGTTGTGTCCCCTTGTTCTTGCACATCTCTTTTTCTGAAAGATGCTACCCTCTTGGACTTTGTTGATTCCACTGAGGTACTTAAAAGTTTCTATCATGTTCCCCCCCCTTTCCTCAAGGGTTTACATATTAAGCTCCTTGATCTCTCCTCATGGCTTCTCTTGCAGACCCTGCACCATTTTAGTTGCCCTCCCTCTGGACTGCCTCCATCCTGTCTATGTCCTTGCAGAAATGAGGTCTCTAGAACTGGACACAGTACTCCAGATGGGGTCTCACCAACTGTCTGTACAGAGGGATAACAACTTCCTGTTTTCTGCTGGTGATGCCTCTCCCTATACATCCCAGTAAACAAGGTTGAAAATAAATACATTTCCATCCACTCAGGGGGGTGTAAAGTGGACTGAAAATAAATATATTGCCATCCAGGCAGGGGAATGTAAAGGGGGCAGAAAATAAATACATTGCATCCAGGTAGGGGAGTGTAAAGGGGCTGAAAATATATACATTGCATCCAGTTAGGGGGTGTAAAGGGTGCTGAAAATTAATACATTGCCATCCAGGCAGGGAGTGTAAACAAGGTTGAAAATAAATACATTTCCATCCACTCAGGGGAGTGTAAAGCGGGCTGAAAATAAATATATTGCCATCCAGGCAAGGGAATGTAAAGGGGGTAGAAAATAAATACATTGCATCCAGTTAGGGGGTGTAAAGGGTGCTGAAAATTAATACATTGCCATCCAGGCAGGGAGTGTAAACATGGTTGAAAATAAATACATTTCCATTCACTTAGAGGAGTGTAAAGTGGGCTGAAAATAAATATATTGCCATCCAGGCAGGGGAGTCTAATGGGGGCTGAATATAAATACATTGCCATCCTGGCAGGGGGGTGTAAAGGGGGCTAAAAATAAATACATTTCCATCCAAGCAGAGAAGTATAAAGGGGGCTGTAAATAAATGCATTGCATACAGACAGGGGGGTGTAAAAGGGTCTGAAAATAAATACATTGCGATCAGGGGTGACTGTAAAAGGTCTGAAATTAAATAAATTGCCATCCAGGCTGGGTGTGTGAAGTGGGCTGAAAATAAATACACTGCCATCCAGGCAGGGGAGAGTAAAGGGGGCTGAAAATAAAAATGTTGTCATCCAAGCAGGGGTGTAAAGAATGCTGAAAATAATTATATTGCATCCAGGTAGGGGTGATTAAACGGGGCTGAAAATCAATACATTGTCATCCAGCCGGGGGGGTGTAAAGGTGGTTGAAAATAAATACATTGTCATCCAGGCAGTGGGTTGTAAAGGAGATTGAAAATAGATACATTGCCAACTAGGCAGGGGTGGTGTAAAGAGTGCTAAAAAAAAAAACATTGCCATCTAGGTGTGTGTGTGTGTGTGTGTGTGTGTGTGTGTGTGTGTGTGTAAAACGATGCTGAAAATAAATACGTTGCATCCAGGAAAGGTGGTGTAAAGGGGACTGAAAATAAATACGTTATCATAAAGGCAGGGGGTTTAAAGGAGGTGAAAATAAATACAGTGCCATTCAGGCAGGAAGTGTACAGAGGGCTAAAAATAAATACTGTACCATTTTTGTGTGGGGGGAGTAAAAGGTGGCTGGAAATATATACATTTGCATCCAAGCCGTTGGTGGGCTTGTAAAGGCTCTGAAATTAAATACATTGCCATCCAGGCAGGTTTGTAACAGGGACTAAAAAAATACAGTGCCATCCAGGCAGGGAGTGTAAAGGTGGCTAAAAATAAATAGATTTCATCCAGGCAGGGGAGTGTAAAGGGGGGCCTAAAAATAAATACATTTCCGTCCATGCAGGGGGCGGTGTAAATGGGATGAAAATAAATACATTGCCATCTAGGTGGGAGTGAGGTATAAAGAAGGCTTAAAGTAAATACAATGCATCCAGGAAGGAGGGTGTAAAGGGGCTGAAAATAAATGCATTTCCAGCCAGCAGTGGGTTTAAAAGAGTCTGAAAATAAATGCATTGCATCTAGGCAGGGGGTGTAAAGGGGGCTGAAAAAAATACATTGTCATCATTGGATTCATTGGATTCATGGATTCATTGTTCACTTGGGAGCTTAAGCAACAGGTAGGTAGAAAAGAGGCCAGGAATTATATTTTGTTTTAAACTGAAATATTTGAATAGTTTGTTAGTGAAAATAGTTCTATGTTTTAAAAATTATTACCTTGAATTTGAACTGATACTTGGGCTGTGATATTGTAGGTTTGGGGATAGATGTTTGGCAGGGAAAAATAGAAGGTAATTTAAATGTGTTGTTTGCCTGGTGTTTGGAGGAGGGACATTAGCTGCAATTAACTTGTCTTTAAACAGGAATTACTGTGGCTTTCTATTGTTCACTTGGGAGCTTAAGCAACAGGTAGGTAGAAAAGAGGCCAGGAATTATATTTTGTTTTAAACTGAAATATTTGAATAGTTTGTTAGTGAAAATAGTTCTATGTGTTAAAATTATTACCTTGAATTTGAACTGATACTTGGGCTGTGATATTGTAGGTTTGGGGATAGATGTTTGGCAGGGAAAATAGAAGGTAATTTAAATGTTTTGTTTGCCTGGTGTTTGGAGGAGGACATTAGCTGCAATTAACTTGTCTTTAAACAGGAATTACTGTGGCTTTCATTGTTCACTTGGGAGCTTAAGCAACAGGTAGGTGAAAAAGAGGCCAGGAATTATATTTTGTTTTAAACTGAAATATTTGAATAGTTTGTTAGTGAAAATAGTTATATGTGTTAAAATTATTACCTTGAATTTGAACTGATACTTGGGCTGTGATATTGTAGGTTTGGGATAGATGTTTGGCAGGGAAAAATAGAAGGTAATTTAAATGTGTTGTTTGCCTGGTGTTTGGAGGAGGGACATTAGCTGCAATTAACTTGTCTTTAAACAGGAATTACTGTGGTTTCATTGTTCACTTGGGAGCTTAAGCAACAGGTAGGTAGAAAAGAGGCCAGGAATTATATTTTGTTTTAAACTGAAATATTTGAATAGTTTGTTAGTGAAAATAGTTCTATGTGTTAAAATTATTACCTTAATTTGAACTGATACTTGGGCTGTGATATTGTAGGTTTGGGGATAGATGTTTGGCAGGGAAAAATAGAAGGTAATTTAAATGTGTTGTTTGCCTGGTGTTTGGAGGAGGGACATTAGCTGCAATTAACTTGTCTTTAAACAGGAATTACTGTAGCTTTCATTGTTCACTTGGGAGCTTAAGCAACAGGTAGGTAGAAAAGAGGCCAGGAATTATATTTTGTTTTAAACTGAAATATTTGAATAGTTTGTTAGTGAAAATAGTTCTATGTGTTAAAATTATACCTGAATTTGAACTGATACTTGGGCTGTGATATTGTAGGTTTGGGGATAGATGTTTGGCAGGAAAATAGAAGGTAATTTAAATGTGTTGTTTGCCTGGTGTTTGGAGGAGGGGACATTAGCTGCAATTAACTTGTCTTTAAACAGGAATTACTGTGGCTTTCATTGTTCACTTGGGAGCTTAAGCAACAGGTAGGTAGAAAGAGGCCAGGAATTATATTTTGTTTTAAACTGAAATATTTGAATAGTTTGTTAGTGAAAATAGTTCTAGGTGTTAAAAATTATTACCTTGAATTTGAACTGATACTTGGGCTGTGATATTGTAGGTTTGGGGATAGATGTTTGGCAGGGAAAATAGAAGGTAATTTAAATGTGTTGTTTGCCTGGTGTTTGGAGGAGGGACATTAGCTGCAATTAACTTGTCTTTAAACAGGAATTACTGTGGCTTTCATTGTTCACTTGGGAGCTTAAGCAACAGGTAGGTAGAAAAGAGGCCAGGAATTATATTTTGTTTTAAACTGAAATATTTGAATAGTTTGTTAGTGAAAATAGTTCTATGTGTTAAAATTATTACCTTGAATTTGAACTGATACTTGGGCTGTGATATTGTAGGTTTGGGGATAGATGTTTGGCAGGGAAAAATAGAAGGTAATTTAAATGTGTTGTTTGCCTGGTGTTTGGAGGAGGGACATTAGCTGCAATTAACTTGTCTTTAAACAGGAATTACTGTGGCTTTCATTGTTCACTTGGGAGCTTAAGCAACAGGTAGGTAGAAAAGAGGCCAGGAATTATATTTTGTTTTAAACTGAAATATTTGAATAGTTTGTTAGTGAAAATAGTTATATGTGTTAAAATTATTACCTTGAATTTGAACTGATACTTGGGCTGTGATATTGTAGGTTTGGGATAGATGTTTGGCAGGAAAAATAGAAGGTAATTTAAATGTGTTGTTTGCCTGGTGTTTGGAGGAGGGACATTGGCTGCAATTAACTTGTCTTTAAACAGGAATTACTGTGGCTTTCATTGTTCACTTGGGAGCTTAAGCAACAGGTAGGTAGAAAGAGGCCAGGAATTATATTTGTTTTAAACTGAAATATTTGAATAGTTTGTTAGTGAAAATAGTTCTATGTGTTAAAATTATTACCTTGAATTTGAACTGATACTTGGGCTGTGATATTGTAGGTTTGGGGATAGAGGTTTGGCAGGGAAAATAGAAGGTAATTTAAATGTGTTGTTTGCCTGGTGTTTGGAGGAGGGGACATTAGCTGCAATTAACTTGTCTTTAAACAGGAATTACTGTGGCTTTCATTGTTCACTTGGGAGCTTAAGCAACAGGTTGGTAGAAAAGAGGCCAGGAATTATATTTTGTTTTAAACTGAAATATTTGAATAGTTTGTTAGTGAAAATAGTTCTATGTGTAAAAATTATTACCTTGAATTTGAACTGATACTTGGGCTGTGATATTGTAGGTTTGGGGATAGATGTTTGGCAGGGGAAAATAGAAGGTAATTTAAATGTGTTGTTTGCCTGGTGTTTGGAGGAGGGACATTAGCTGCAATTAACTTGTCTTTAAACAGGAATTACTGTGGCTTTCATTGTTCACTTGGGAGCTTAAGCAACAGGTAGGTAGAAAGAGGCCAGGAATTATATTTTGTTTTAAACTGAAATATTTGAATAGTTTGTTAGTGAAAATAGTTCTATGTGTTAAAATTATTACCTTGAATTTGAACTGATACTTGGGCTGTGATATTGTAGGTTTGGGGATAGATGTTTGGCAGGGAAAAATAGAAGGTAATTTAAATGTGTTGTTTGCCTGGTGTTTGGAGGAGGGGACATTAGCTGCAATTAACTTGTCTTTAAACAGGAATTACTGTGGCTTTCATTGTTCACTTGGGAGCTTAAGCAACAGGTGGGTAGAAAAGAGGCCAGGAATTATATTTTGTTTTAAACTGAAATATTTGAATAGTTTGTTAGTGAAAATAGTTCTATGTGTTAAAAATTATTACCTTGAATTTGAACTGATACTTGGGCTGTGATATTGTAGGTTGGGGATAGATGTTTGGCAGGGAAAAATAAAGGTAATTTAAATGTGTTGTTTGCCTGGTGTTTGGAGGAGGGACATTAGCTGCAATTAACTTGTCTTTAAACAGGAATTACTGTGGCTTTCATTGTTCACTTGGGAGCTTAAGCAACAGGTAGGTAGAAAAGGCCAGGAATTATATTTTGTTTTAAACTGAAATATTTGAATAGTTTGTTAGTGAAAATAGTTCTATGTGTTAAAATTATTACTTGAATTTGAACTGATACTTGGGCTGTGATATTGTAGGTTTGGGGATAGATGTTTGGCAGGGAAAATAGAAGGTAATTTAAATGTGTTGTTTGCCTGGTGTTTGGAGGAGGGACATAGCTGCAATTAACTTGTCTTTAAACAGGAATTACTGTGGCTTTCATTGTTCACTTGAGAGCTTAAGCAACAGGTAGGTAGAAAGAGGCCAGGAATTATATTTTGTTTTAAACTGAAATATTTGAATAGTTTGTTAGTGAAAATAGTTCTATGTGTTAAAAATTATTACCTTGAATTTGAACTGATACTTGGGCTGTGATATTGTAGGTTTGGGGATAGATGTTTGGCAGGGAAAAATAGAAGGTAATTTAAATGTGTTGTTTGCCTGGTGTTTGGAGGAGGGGACATTAGCTGCAATTAACTTGTCTTTAAACAGGAATTACTGTGGCTTTCATTGTTCACTTGGGAGCTTAAGCAACAGGTAGGTAGAAAAGAGGCCAGGAATTAAATTTTGTTTTAAACTGAAATATTTGAATAGTTTGTTAGTGAAAATAGTTATATGTGTTAAAAATTATTACCTTGAATTTGAACTGATACTTGGGCTGTGATATTGTAGGTTTGGGGATAGATGTTTGGCAGGGAAAAATAGAAGGTAATTTAAATGTGTTGTTTGCCTGGTGTTTGGAGGAGGGACATTAGCTGCAATTAACTTGTCTTTAAACAGGAATTACTGTGGCTTCATTGTTCACTTGGGAGCTTAAGCAACAGGTAGGTAGAAAGAGGCCAGGAATTATATTTTGTTTTAAACTGAAATATTTGAATAGTTTGTTAGTGAAAATAGTTCTATGTTTAAAATTATTACCTTGAATTTGAACTGATACTTGGGCTGTGATATTGTAGGTTTGGGGATAGATGTTTGGCAGGAAAAATAGAAGGTAATTAAATGTGTTGTTTGCCTGGTGTTTGGAGGAGGGACATTAGCTGCAATTAACTTGTCTTTAAACAGGAATTACTGTGGCTTTCTATTGTTCACTTTGGGAGCTTAAGCAAAGGTAGAAAAGAGGCCAGGAATTATATTTTGTTTTAAACTGAAATATTTGAATAGTTTGTTAGTGAAAATAGTTCTATGTGTTAAAATTATTACCTTGAATTTGAACTGATACTTGGGCTGTGATATTGTAGGTTTGGGGATAGATGTTTGGCAGGAAAAATAGAAGGTAATTTAAATGTGTTGTTTGCCTGGTGTTTGGAGGAGGGACATTAGCTGCAATTAACTTGTCTTTAAACAGGAATTACTGTGGCTTTCATTGTTCACTTGGGAGCTAAGCAACAGGTAGGTAGAAAAGGCAGGAATTATATTTTGTTTTAAACTGAAATATTTGAATAGTTTGTTAGTGAAAATAGTTCTATGTGTTAAAATTATTACCTTGAATTTGAACTGATACTTGGGCTGTGATATTGTAGGTTTGGGGATAGATGTTTGGCAGGGAAAATAGAAGGTAATTTAAATGTGTTGTTTGCCTGGTGTTTGGAGGAGGGACATTAGCTGCAATTAACTTGTCTTTAAACAGGAATTACTGTGGCTTTCATTGTTCACTTGGAGCTTAAGCAACAGGTAGGTGAAAAGAGGCCAGGAATTATATTTTGTTTTAAACTGAAATATTTGAATAGTTTGTTAGTGAAAATAGTTCTATGTTTAAAATTATTACCTTGAATTTGAACTGATACTTGGGCTGTGATATTGTAGGTTTGGGGATAGATGTTTGGCAGGAAAAATAGAAGGTAATTTAAATGTGTTGTTTGCCTGGTGTTTGGAGGAGGGAATTAGCTGCAATTAACTTGTCTTTAAACAGGAATTACTGTGGCTTTCATTGTTCACTTGGGAGCTTAAGCAACAGGTAGGTAGAAAGAGGCCAGGAATTATATTTTGTTTTAAACTGAAATATTTGAATAGTTTGTTAGTGAAATAGTTCTATGTGTAAAAATTATTACACTTGAATTTGAACTGATACTTGGGCTGTGATATTGTAGGTTTGGGGATAGATGTTTGGCAGGGAAAAATAGAAGGTAATTTAAATGTGTTGTTTGCCTGGTGTTTGGTAGACCACTCCACCACCCTGTTTGTAGGCTTTCTTAAATACTGAAAAGCCACTGGGGGTTGGGATTGAAGGCTGAGTATTTCTGTTTGGGACTGAAATTTGAAGCAACAGGAGTTGGTGGGCCTGTGACATCACACGGTACCTGGAGTCTGCTTGCACACACACTGTTAGTGGGACTGAACACATACTGGACTGTATGTGTTTGTGAGACTTAGGAACTTTGTTGGTGGGGTTGAAATTGGGTTTGTAAATAACTACAGTCAGTATAGAGGAAACTGTACTCAGGGAAAGGGACTGAGAAGGGGTGTGCTAGCTAAACAGAGGGATAATCAGGGTGGCCATATTCCACCATGAGCATCTTGAAGGGTCCTGTAGGCTGCACAGGCTGTGGGATGCAATAATTCTAAATTGGGCCTGGAGAGAGGGAGGCTGCCCACTCTGTAGACAGCTATCTTGTATCAGGAGTGAGGTATATTGGTTAAGGAGTAAGCTGTGGGAGCTGGGGGGGGTGTCCAAGGATAAGGGGTGTGGATATGGGCAGCAGAAGGGTGGGGCTGAGGGGAGGCTGGGGCAACGCTCTGAAATTACAGGACATTATGCTACAGCAAGCAGAAGGGGGGATATTAGGGACAGAGGACCCTTAGATAGGGAAGTTGATGCTAAGGGGAAAGCGTACAGGGTGAAAAGTCTGAATTCAAGGAGACTGGAGGGGGAAGAGTCAGGAGGGGCTGTTGTGCGGAAGCCTAAAACAGCAGACTGTGGGAAGGGAGCTCCTAAGGTGAACAGTGCAAGAGAGGAAGAAGAGGGTCAGTTTAGAGATGCAGTCAGGGGAAACTCGGGTTACTTGATGGATGCTGACATAGAGTGTCACAATAAATTTGAGATACTAAGCATAATAGAGGGAGGAAGGTTGGTGGAAATGAGGAAACTTATACAGAGGCCGGAGGAGGAGTCAGATACCATGGGCATCACAGAACAGCTATGGAAAAGGATAGACATAGTCCCAGAGGAGAAGGAAACATATATGTTAAGCAAATGGGGAGATGCAACATATTCCAGACATGAGGAGGAGAGCATGATTGGAGGAACTGGGTGACAAGGAGGTGAGAGAGAGCCCCCTTCAGCAGGAAGGTCAGTACCAAGGATGGGGCCCTAGCTAAAGGGACCCACAGAAGCCCTCTGGAACAGGGGTACTATTACAAGGGGGATGAGGGTGCGGGGAAGAAACCATCAGGGCCAGGATAAATGGTTCACATAAGAGAGGGTTGAAGGACACCTATTCAGAGGGTTTGAGTTAAGTGGGCAAAATAGGGAGGCAGAAAGGGAGGGTGACAGGGGTCTCTAATAAGGCAGGAAGACTCCCATGAAATTGCGATCATGAATAAAGTGGGGAGGGCTGAGAGGGCATAGTGGAGGTAACCATAAGGATGATGGCGGTGTTAAGGTTCTATTACTGGGAGACTCGATGATTAGAGGTATCCATTGGGAGGGACAGGGGATGGATGCCATAGCCAGGTGAAGGTAGTAAGTATCTCTGGGCTGACAGTGCACAGAGCAAGTTCATGGTGTATGAAATGGTTAGGGATTGTGGAGGAAACCAGATTTCCTGGTGCATTTGGGAACTAATGATCTAGAGGGAAATAGCATTATGAAATCCAAGCAGGTTCCAAGAACTTGCCCAAGTCTGTCGGGATAATGGATGCAACATTTCCTTTTAGGAATATTGCCAGTACCAAAGGCCTCAGTGGAGAAAAAATGAAGCTCACAGAGGTTAATAAATAGCTCAGGAAGTGGGGTGAAGAGAATGGGTTGGGGTGTTAGGGAACTGGAATGGAGTTTGGGAGGATAAGGGACTATATGCCAAGGACAGGTTTCATCTTGCCCCATTAGGGAAGGAAGTCCTTAAACAGGGGATGGCTGACTACATACAAGAAAGGTGGGGTTTAAACTTGTAAGGGGAAGGATAAGGAGGCTGACCAAGCCCTCCCCTCCAGATGAGGAGTAGCCTTCAAGCCCAAGGGAGGAAAACAGACTGGAGGTGGAGGTTTCAGGAGGAGCAGGAGGATGGATATAAGGAATCTGGGTGGGGTTCGACAAAAGGATCAGGGATAAGGGGTGGGGTTAGTGTTGTAAATGCCAGGAGCTTGGGAAACAAGATGCCAGAGTTCCAGGCCATGATGTTCGAGGGGGGTGGATGGGCGGCAGTTACGGAAACGTGGGCCAACAAAAACCATGACTGGGACCTAAATGTACGGGGTACACTATGCTTAGGAAGGATAGAAAAGGAGGGCAGGGGTGGGTGGCTATGTTCATTAGAGATGACATAGAAATTACTATGGTAGAAGAGGCAGAGGGAAACGTGGAGCCTTATGGGTCACCTACGATCCCAGCAGGAGATAAGGTCAAGCTGGGAGTAGCATATAGGCCCCAGGATGAGTGATGTTCTAGAGGATGGTTTGCTGGACAACATCATTGCCAGTGTGGTCCAAAGGGAAGGGCAGTGTTGATGGGGACCTTAATATGCCAGGTACTAACTGGGGAACCATGTCCTCTAAGGTGGCCAAGGAGCAGAGGCTGCTGGATGGCTTCCAGGATGTGTTCTTAACACAGCATGTGATGGAGCCACAAGGGGGGCATGTCCTGGATGTGGTTCTGGCAGATGGGGATCTAGTAAGGGACATGGTTGTACAGGACCCTGACTGGGAGTGACCACAATACTGTCTCGGTTTCAAATAAGCATTGGGGAGTGGGGGTGAGATCTAGGACACTGGCAGTGGACTTCAGGGGCAGACTTTATGGGCATGGGAAATATTCTCAAGGATCACTTGAAAGGGATTACCTCAACAACAAGTGTGGAAAGGAGATGGGAGGTCATAAAGAGGGACTTCATGAGGCAGTCAGGACCTGCTAGGTTGAAGCATGAGAACAAGGTCACATAAACCATGCTGATGGTCAGTGAGGTCAGGCAGCAGTCGAGAAAAGAAGGCGGCTTTACAAAAATATAAAACAACAGAGGGATAGGGATAAGAAATGTACCAGCTTGCATCTAGAAAAGTCACCCGTATGGTGAGGGGAGCAAAGTCAGTAAAAGCAACGGCCTGTAGAGGATACATGGAGGGGAAGGGGTTCTTCCGGTACATTGAGGAGCGGAGAAAAACTAAGGGCCATCTCAGCAGATTGAGATCAGAAGGAGGGTGGGTGGAAAGGCGAGGGACCAGGCAGAGGTATTAAACGAGTACTTCGCCTCTGTGTTCACTAGGGAGGGATGGGATATCTAAAGCAAGGCACAAGGGATAGAAGCGGCAGGGAGGCGGGATCAGGGAGCAGCAGAAATGGAGCAAAAGGGAGGAAAGGTACCCCAGGGTGTCACATCTGGATAAGGATAAAAAGACCAGTAAGGTGGAGGGACGGATGATGCCATCCCCACCAAAGGGTGTGGTTTGCCCTCAAGGCCCTAAAGAAAGACAATCTCCTGGGCGGATGGCATTCATCCGAGAGTACTAGGGAATTGGCGGACATACTGGCTGCATCCCTGGCGGAGCTTTTCAACAGGTCACTTGAGACAGGAGGGTACCTAGGGATTGGCGAGAGGCACATGTGGTACCAATCCATAAGGGAGTGAAGGAAGTACCAGGAAACTATAGACCCATCAGTTTAACTCGGTGGTGGGAAAATTAATGGAAGTATACTAAAGGAACGATTAGGGTTTACTTGGAGGAGGTGGGAGGTCTGGATAGTCGGCAGCATGGGTTTGTGCCAGGTAGATCATGTCAAACCAACCTTGTGGAGTTCTATGAATGGGTAACATCAGAACTGGACAGGGGTAAGCCTGTGGATGTATTATTCTTGGACTTCAGCAAGGCGTTTGACTCTGTCCCACAATGGTCTGGTGGAGAAACTGATGGGGTTAGGAGTAGGCCTTTGATGGTCAGATGGATTGAAAACTGGATAGCTGGACGCACTCAGAGGTAGTGGTCTGTGGGGAGCTCGAACCTACAGAGGTTGGTAGTGGGGTACCGCAGGGCTCGGTCCTGGGTCCAATCCTGTTTAATGCATACATATCGGACATCAGGGAGGGTATAGGGTGTGAAATGAGTCTCTTCGTGGATGACTCCAAGATGGGAGCAGTAGTTGAGGGAGAAGAGGGGAGGCTGGCCCTGCAAGGGGACCTGGACACCCTGGAAAGCTGGGCTCACACATGGAAATTAAATTTCAATATCACCAAGTGCAAGGTGTTGCATCTTGGTCGAGAACCCTAAACACATGTACACTCTGGGAGGGAGGTGCTGGAAGCCTCAGCAGGGAAAAAGACCTAGGGTCATGGTGGATACATGTATGAATAACACTGAGCAGTGCAGGAGAGCAGCTAGCAAGGCAAACAGGATGTTGGGATGCATCGCAAGGGGATCACCTCTAGGAGCAAGGAAGTGATTCTGCCACTGTACAATGGACTGGTTAGATCACACCTTGAGTACTGTGTACAGTACTGGAGACCACACTTGAAGAGGGACATACAGCTCCTGGAGGGTACAGAGGAGGGCAACAAAGATGATCACGAGGCTGGGGATTTGACTTACGAGGACAGACTTGAGGAGCTCTGCCTGTTTTCATTGGAGGAGAGGAGAGACAGGGGACATGATTGGGGTCTTCAAGTACCTCAAGGGAATAAATAGGGTAAACATGGAGGGATCTTTAGACTAAAGCAGGAGGCATCACCAGGGGCATGGTTTGAAGTTGGAAGGTGGAAGGGTGAGGGAAAAGAGGAGGAGGTTTTTCACTGAGAGGGTGGTGGACCCTTGGAATGCTTTGCCTGGTGAGCTGGTTCAGAGATCCACAGTGGAAGCTTTAAGAGAGGTGGGACAGACACAGAAAGTGGATGTATCAGATGATGGCCTGTCGGGGGTGAGGATGGATGATAGGGGTTTCTGGAGCACAAGGGATGGGAGGGTCTCGGCACCCAACTAAGGATCTAGGTTCGAGCAGACTTGATAGACCATAAGGCCTAATCTGCTGGCAAATAGTATGTTAGTATGTTAGTATCATGACAGGGAACTGTAAAGGGGGCTGAAAATAAATACATTTCCATTGAGATTGTTGGGGGGGGCATAAAGGGAGCTGAAAATAAATACATTTCCATCCAGGCCATGGGTGGGGTTCTAAATTGTCTGAAATTAAATACATTGCCATCCAGGCTTTGTGTAATGGGGTCTGAAAATAAAAAAATTGTCATCCAGGCAGGGGGTATAAAAGGATGCTAAAAATAAATACATTGCTTCCAAGAAGAGAGGTTGTAAACGGGGCTGAAATTAAATACATAGACATAGATACATAGACAGTGTTGGCATTTAAGGGCCTATGGCCCACCCAATCTGCCCATTTGAGCTTGTAAGTTCAGTTTTTGTTTTCCTTGAAGTCTGTTGCCCCTTGCCCCTGACCTCCAGAATTCCTTTATGTCTATCCCATGCATTCTTAAATCCCGTGATTGTTTCAGCCCCCACCACTTTCTCTGGCAGGGTGTTCCATTTGTCCACCACCTGTTCTGTGAAGAAATTCCTCCTCACGTTTCCTCTGAATTGTCCTCCCTCCAACTTCATCCCATGCCCTCTAGTCCTGGAACATCTTTTTCGCTTAAAAATAGTGTATTCCTGCACCCTGTTCCTTCCTGTAAGATACTTGTATGTCTCTATCATATCCCCTCTCTCCCTTCTCTCCTCCAGGGAGTACATGTTCAGTTCCTTCAACCTGTCTTCATAGGACTTGTGATGCAATCCATGCACCATCTTTGATGCCCTCCTCTGAACCTTCTCTACCCTGTCTATGTCCTTACGTAGGTATGGTCTCCAGAACTGTACACTGTACTCCAGGTGGGGCCTCACTAGTGTCTTGTATAGTGGAATTATGACGTCCCTTTTCCTGCTGGTGATGCCCCTGCCTATACATCCCAACATCCTATTTGCTTTACCTGCTGCCTTGTCACACTGTTTCCCTATCTTGAGGTCATCAGAGATGATAACCCCAAGATCCCTTTCCTGCTTGGTGAAAGCTATATCCTCACCCCCGAACTGATATATTGTGCCAGGGTTTTTGTGCCCCATATGCATTATCTTGCACTTCCTTGCATTGAATTTCAACTGCCAAACCCTGACCATTCTTCAAGTTTCTGCAGGTCCCTTCTCATTCTGTCTACACCCTCTGGTGTGTCTACTCTGTTACAGAGCTTTGTGTCATCAGCGAACAGTGAAATTCTGCCTTCTAGGTCCTACGCAATGTCACTGATGAAGATATTGAATAGGACCGGTCCCAGCACTGATACCTGTGGTACCACACTGGTCACTCTTCCCTCTGTGGAGTGACAGCCATTTACCACCACCCTCTGTGTCCTGCCACCCAGCCAGTTACCTACCCACCACACTACTGTCCTGCCCACACCCATATTCCCCAGTTTGTGTATGGTCTTCTATGTGGCACAGTGTCAAAGGCCTTGCTGAAGTCCAGATAGGCCATGTCACTGCCCTCCGATCCACCTCCTAGTCACCCCATCAAAAATTCAATGAGGTTGGTCTGACATGACCTCCCCTGGTGAAACCATGCTGCCTTGGGTCCTGTAGTCCATTGACAACCAGATGTTCCACCAATCTCTCCTTCAGTAGTGCTTCCATGATCTTCCCCACTACCAAGGTGAGGCTGACTGGTCTGTAGTTCCCTGCTTCCTCTTTGTTCCCACTTTTGTATAAGGGGACTACATCTGCTGTCCTCCAGTCTTGGGTACCTCCCCTGTTTCCAGTGATCAGGTAAACAGGATAGCCAGAGGTTCAGCCACCACCTCTTTTAGTTCTTTAAGGACCTTGGGGTGCACCCCATCTGGCCCCATTGCTTTATCAACTCTTATTACTTCCAGTTCCTTCAGGACCCTTTCTCGTGTAAAGGGACTTGTGTCCATTTCTACATCATTCTCACCCCTTGTATTCCCTTCAGACCCATTACCTTCCTCTTCCTCAGTAAAGACTGAGCAGAAATACCTGTTCAATATGTCAGTTTTACTGTTGTCATCCTCCACGCGGCCCCCATCTTCCCCCTTCAGTCTCACTTTCCCTCACTTTGTTTTTCTTTTTTCACTTATGTACTTGTAAAAGGTTTTGTCCCCTCTACCCACTGATTTTGCAATGTGTTCTTCTATCTGAGCTTTGGCTTCCCTTACTGACCTTCCTGCCTCCCTTTGCTTCTCCTGGTACATCTCCGTTTCCCCGTCTGCCTGTATCTTTTTGTATTGCCTGAATGCAATCTTTTTGGCTTTCACTTTCTTTGCTACCTCTTTGGAAAACCATAATGGTCTCCTATTCCTTTTCCTCTTGCTAACCTGCTTAATGCATAATTATGTTGTTCTTGTAATCCTCATTTTAAATACTGCCCACTGTTCCTCAACCCCTGATTCCTGTCCCATTCCCCTTAATGCCTCTTTCAAGTATCTCCCCATTTTCCCAAAGTCTGCCACCCTAAAATCCAGGATACATGTTTTTGTGTGGTTTGGTTCTGCTCTTTCTGTGATTTCAAACCACAGTGACTGGTGGTCACTGTTCCCCAGGTGCTCCCCACTGTTACCCCATCACACTGTCCCTGTTTGTGAGCACAAGGTCCAGTATTGCCTTCTGCCAAGTTGGTTCCATGACCAGTTGCTTGAGGAAGGCACCTGAAGGAGTCCAGGATAAATCTGCTCTAGTTGATGCTGCTGCTGGGATGCTCCAGTCCACATCTGGAATATTGAAGTCTCCAACCAGTACTACCTCACCCTTGTCTGCCATACTTTGGATGGCTAGCATCAGCTCCCTATCTGTTTCTTCCTCCTGGGCTGGTGGTCTATAGACCACACCTGTGTGGATGGCTGTCCCCATTTTCCTTTCCAGCTTAACCCACAGTATCTCTCTCCCATTTTGTTCCTCCTGGATCATTTTTCACATACAGTGCCACTCCTCCTCCCTTCCTGCCCGCTCTGTCTCTTCTGAATATGTTGTGGCCAGGTATGGCCATCTCCCAGTCGTGGTTATCATTACACCAGGTTTCAGTGATGGCCACAATGTCCAGGTCTGACTGCACCATGACAGCCTCCAGATCTTCCATCTTGTTGCTAAGGCTCCTGGCATTTGCACACATGGCTTTCCATGATTTGACTCCCCTAGACTGTTTCGCTGTTCTACTCCAGCCCCTTCCTTGGTTGTCCTTTATCCCTGGTTCTCCTTGCTATCTGCCCTTCTGCTGAATTTTGCCCCTTTTCTGCCTATCCACCTCTAGGGCACTAATCTCCATCTTTTGCACATTGTCATACATTGTCATCCTGACAGGGTAGTGTAAAGGGGGCAGAAAATAAATACACTGACATCCAGGCAGGGGGTGTAAAGGGGGCTTAAAATAAATACATTCCAATCTAGGCAGGGGGGTGTAAAACGGGGCTGAAAATAACAACATTTGCACGCAGGCAGGGAGATGAAAAGTGGGCTGAAAATAAATGCATTGCCATCCAGGTAGGGGTTGTAATGGGGGCTGAAAATAAATAATTTGCCATCCAGGCAGGGGGTGTAAGGGAGTATGAAAATAAATACATTGAATCCAGGTAGGGGGTGTAGACAGGGCTGAAAATAAATACATTGTTATCCAGGCAGGGAGGTGTAAAGGGGGATGAAAATAAGTGCATTGCCATCCAGGCAGGGGGTGTAAAGGGGGTAAAAAATACATACATTTCCATCTATCTGGGCTAATTCTTCCAAGAGGGATAATTTTTTCATTATCAAAGCATCCAAAGTGTGGAATGTCCTCCCGCAAGATATTGTGTAAACTAATATTTTAAATATTTTCAACAATAGACTGGATAGGTGGCTCAACCCCTTTCCTCGATAGGTTAATTTCTCACTAGTGTGGGTGATAATCTTGGTGGGCTTTTAGCCTTCTTTTGTCCAATACAATCAAGTAAACCAAGTAATCTAGGCAGGGGGTATATAAGGGGGCTGGAAATAAATACATTGTCATCCATGCAAGGGGTATAAAGGGGGCTGAAAATACAGTACATTGTCATCCAGGCAAGGGGTGTAAAAAGGGCTGAAAATAAATACAGTGTCATCCAGGCAGGTGATGTAAAGGATACTGAAAATAAATACACTGCCATCCAGGCAGATGGTGTAAAGAGGGCTGGAAATAAATACATTTCTATCCAGTCAGGTGGTGTAAAGGGGCTGAAAATAAATACATTGCATTCAGGCAGGGGTTCAGTTAACTTATTTTTAGTGGAAGTCTAAAACTTCCATGAGTAAAACTCTGGAAGCAATTCCAATTTTTTGGAAGTCAAAATACGTCAAGGATCCCACTTGTGGAAGTCATTATTCTAGGAAAGAACAATTTATGGATGTTAATATATTAGTGGTAAAATACAATTTCTGTTAGAAAAAAAAATCCATCATTTTTGACTAGAGATGCAGTGAAATTAAATTCCGCCGGCAAGTGCGCCAGCTAAGTGGGCACTTTGTTAAGGAGTGGGCAATGTAAAATGTTCTACTAGCTTGTCATACCGCTTACTCTCATGGGTGGAAATGCTAATGTGAAGTAAGGCAAAGTCATTGTTTTAAATGGACTTCGTGTTCCTCATTATGATTTTAAGTGATCCACTTTGTGTTCCAGATTTGGCAGTCTCCCCACACACATCACATGGCTTACAGTACTGTAAGTCACATGCTCTTTAGCCAGGCAGGAAGGAAGTGCCTTGCCAAGGAGATAGTTTCACTTTCTCCTGTGCAGATGAAGAGAGAGGAGTGTGTTGTGAGACAGCCTGAGATTTGGAGATCAGAGTGAGAAAGAGATTTAGACCCAACAGCTTTTTTAAAAGCTACATTTGTTGTCTTTTCTGTACTTTTTTACTTTTCTGCAAATTTATTTTTTTCTTACCTTTATAAGTGGTTGTTTGTCTGTGTCTGTGTGACTGTGTGTGTGCTGTGTGAAAGTGTGAGTGTTTTCTGTCAAGTTGAGTAGCCATTGCTTGGACTGAGGGAGCGCAGTAGGAGAGATGGACCAACGTGAGAGAATGCCTGGGGCAGGGGAAGTTCTGGGAGAGCGTGGTAGGTGTCACACAGTGCGCATGCGTGGGGGGTATGGCCGCTGGTTAATGTTGGACCAATCCAAAATTCTGAGTGGTTCCCCCTCCCTAGAAGCAGGACCAGCACCTCCTCCTGAGGTAGCTGAACCACCACCACCACCACCACCATGTCCAGCCCCAGCTCCAGCACCAGGTTCTCTGGAGCAGGATGTGCCTGTGTTCCCAGGCCCAGGTGTGGATCCCATTCCCATTGATCACTATGACCAGCCAGCTGCCAGTGCATTTGGCCCTCCCCTGCCTGTTCCTGGTCCTTCCCGCACCTCTGTTGTTTGGGAGTTTTTTGGCTATGTCAGGGGACAGCAGCATGGCCAGGTGTCACCTATGTCAGGGGGAGGTGTGTCATGGCCCAAGGGGGACTCACCTGGGGACTGGAGGCCAGCACACCCATATGCTGAACCACCACCAGTTGGAATGGCAGGCTGCCACAGAATGGGTCAGGCCTGCACCTGCTGGCCCTTCTGTGGCAGAGGGTGCAACTGCGCATGGCGGTGGCCCTAAGAAGAGGAGGGCCAGAGTAGAACCTGCTGCTCAACCAGCACCAGCACCATCACCACTACCATCAGCTGAGCCTGTAGAACATGTGGACCCCAGAGAACTGCCTGTAACGCAGGCTGACCCTGCAGTTCTCTGGAGTGCTGTCAAGGAGAACAATGAGAGGGTGAGTGCTGTCCAGCACTAGTTGGATCGCATAGAGGGGCAGCAGTTACAGATTATGTCCATCCTGGAACTGCTGCTGGACCACCAGGGGATCTCACATTAGATTTTTTTTTCCCTCACACCATGTCCCCCCCAACACCTTCCCTGCTGTGTTATAAAATGTATTCCTCAACCATCCCCAACAACTGTATGTAATTATGCCCTTTTCTTGTTGTCTTGTGTATGCGTGACACTTTGTATTCTGCCCCCCCTTTCCTTCTGTTAAGTGTGTGTGTGTGTGCTGTTTTGGTGCCTCATTAATGTTTACTTTCTGTCACGGAATTTTTGTGGAAAAGCAGACTAAGCAGCGAAGTTATCCTGTGCTAAACTGCATGTGTGCAGTCAGTCTTCTTTCCTGTGTGTGTATGTACTGCAGCCACTGTCCAGCTTCTTGCAAACATATATATTGCTGTCTGACTTGTTGCTGTGTTTATGGTATAAAGATAAGAATATGTAACATATATTTTATTTGTTAGGAGATCATGGCTGCAGCTGCAAATTTGGAATACAGTGCATGATATGTTGCAGAAAAATTTTTTGTGATGTACGTCACCTAGTTTATGAATCATCAGTCGGATTTTTTGCACTTATGAGAAATAAAAGGAACAGATGAAATAAAATTGATATACTTACCAGTATGGATTGGAAATGGATATCCCATAGGTTCTTGTTGACAGTACTGCTGCTGTACCATTGACACAGGCCTTCAGTGAAGGACAGTCCTTTGTTGTTAACCTGTAAAAAAACAAAATAAGTTCACCGTATGTGTTTGATCATTGCAGCTCGGAAAAGCTACAGAAAACAAAACACACAGCTAAAGGAAGTTGAATAGCATGAAAACCATTAGTACATATACTCATTTTATAGTATTCATAGTAAGAAGCCTTGTGCCTGTAGCTGATGGATGTGGTCTCCTGTTCGACTCCCTCTGCCTTGGCATGGTCAAGACATGTAATGGAAAATGTTGTCACAGTGGTGGTGGTGGGTGGTGGAGGTCATATCTGAGGCACATGATGGCATTCTTTATCACATCTTCCTGCATCTGGTGTTGGTGGCAGTGGATAACAGTGGTCTTATGGTGGTGGTCCAGGGGTGTACACGGTGACATTCCTTATGGTGGTGGCAGTGGCAAAACAGCAGTCTTATGGTGTTGGTCCAAGGGGGGGCACACAAAGTAATTTACCCTGGTGGCAGTGGCTAACAGCAGTTTCATGGTGGTGGTCCAGGGGAGTACATGGTGACATTCCCTATGATGGTGGCAGTGGCTAACAGCAGTCTTATGGTAGTGGTCCATGGGGCTACACAAAGTCATTCTCCCTGGTGGCAGTGGGTAACAGTGGTTTCATGGTGGTAGTCCAGGGGGGCACATGGTGACATTCCCTATGGAGGTGGCAGTAGCTAACAGCAGTCTTATGGTGGTGGTCCATGGGGGCACACAAAGTCATTCCCCCTAGTGGCAGTGGCTAATAGCGGTTTCATGGTGGTGGTCCAGGGGGGTAGATGGTGACATTCCCTATAGTGGCACTGGCTAACAGCAGTCTTATGGTAGTGGTACAGGGGCCAGGATATATTGTGCTCTGTGTTACAAGTCTGACATGACATACGGAATTTGAGTCACTCTGAGTGGGACACTGATTTCACTTTATGAAAAATAAAACATGTATCATAAAATGAATGTGACAGCCTTTTAACCACTTAAGTTAAAACATGCCAACATTAACCTCATTGCCATCATCTTCTTAAAGAAAGCTGCCCTCACAGTCATCTATGTCTGAATTTTGACCACTGGGAAATTCTTTCTCCATTGTGTCATCATCTGCGTCAGTGGTAGGCCGTTTCATGCTGCCAGTGCCGCCAGGATGGTCCCTTTCTACAACATCAGCAAAACTATGACTATGCCAGGGTCCAAATACTGAGGTTGCAGTCTGAGCTGGCATGTGCCTCTCATTCATTTTTATGAATGTCAGCAAACTGACATTTGCAGGAGAGAGGTTTGTATGATGATCCTGAACTATTGCACCTGCTGAGCTGAATACCTTCTTGACACTCACACTGGAGGGTGGGCATGTCAGAAACTTCAGTGCCACAGCGGTCAGCTCTGGCTATTCACTGACCTTTCCACTCCAGTATAAAAGGGGATCATCAGTGATTGACAGATGCCTGTTTTCAGACAAATATGACTCAACCATTTGCTGTGTTGCATTAAGTTCAGTGGCTGATGCATCATCCTGTTCTCCGGAATCATTTATGTCACAAATCCCCACTTGTGACAAAGCCTCCCAAAGTGGGTTAACGCCAACCGCTTTTGATGACAGACCACCTAAACTGCAGTCCCCTTCCCCTTACAGGATATGCTTGATACTACTCCTCTAGGTTCACCTTCAGCCATATTTTGCTCCTGAGGTTTGCTGACCTTGGCACGTGACTTCTGCGCCCCATGAACCAAGCGCACCAGTTGCCCACTGACATTTTTTACCTGTTCAGGCCTGCCCTCCAGTACTGAGACAATTCCACGTTTGTATTGTGGGTCCAGCAATGTCGCTATTGCAAAGTTGTCAATATGCTGAATGCTCAAGATGTGACAATTCTGGTTGAATACCGTCAGCATGTGTTTCAGCAACACACTGCTAGCACTATCTCTGGCAACATCAAAGTTATGCTGTACATTCACTAATGTCTGCCTCAGCACCCACAGCAGTGGAATTGATTGGCTAATTGAGGTAGACTTGCCACTCACTGCCTGTGTGGTGTGTTCAAAAGGCCTCAGCATTGTTATTACAGAGTTCATGAGGTGCCGCTGTTCAGTCGTCACAGACGTGGAAGCTCCAGAACTGTCACGGCTAATGTGCATGACAAGATATTCTGAGATGGCTTTGTATTGTTCACACAACCTCTCTGCCATGTATAAAGTGGAGTTCCACTGGGTGACAACTTCCAGCTTCAAGCGGTGCTGAGGGAGGCTGTTTCGGATCTGCAACTGCCAAAGCTGGTCACGGGCCTTTGCAGAGCGTGAAAAGTGAGAACAGATACAGTGTGCAACTGTCAGCATTTCCTTTATATCAGGGTGCTGCAGAAACTCCTGCATAGAAACATAGAAACATAGAATTTGACGGCAGATAAGGACCGCTTGGCCCACCCAGTCAGCCCATTTCCCTACCTGATGGATTAGCTGCAGATCCTAGTTAACCAGCAGCCTACTTCTTTCTACCCCCACCCCCTAGAATTGCCTTATGACTGTCCCATGCATGCTTGAATTCCACCACTGTTTGTGACTCCACAACCTCCTCTGGAAGGCAGTTCCATACATCCACCACCCTTTCTGTGAAAAAATACTTCCTTAAATTACCTCTGAGCTGCCCCCCTTCTATCTTCAAATTGTGCCCCCTTGTTCTTGCACACCTCTTTTTTTGAAAGATGCTACCTCTTGGACTTTGTTGATTCCCTTGAGGTACTTGAAAGTTTCTATCATGTCCCCCCTCTCCCTCCTTTCCTCGAGGCTATACATATTAAGCTCCTTAAGTCTCTCTTCATATGTCTTCTGGTGCAGACCCGGCACCATTTTAGTTGCCCTCCTCTGGACAGCTTCCATCCTGTCTATGTCTTTGCGGAGACTGGGTCTCCAGAACTGCACGCAGTACTCCAGATGGGGTCTCACCAGCTGTCTGTACAGAGGGATAACAACTTCTTATTTTCTACTGGTGATGCCTCTCCCTATGCATCCCAGTATCCCCCCAGCCCTCCTTGCTGCCCTCTCACATTGCTTGCCCACCTTTAGGTCATCTGATATGACTACCCCCAGGTCCCTTTCCATTTTTGTTGTTGTTAGTATCTCACCCCCCATTGTGTACTCTTCCCCTGGGTTTTTGTTTCCCAGTTGCATTACCTTGCACTTCTTAGCATTGAATCTAAGCTGCCATACATTTGACCATTCCTCTAACCTTGCCAAGTCCCTTCTCATCCTTTCCACCCCACCCTGTGCATCAACTCTGTTGCAGATCTTTGTGTCATCTGCAAAGAGACATATTTTCCTTCCAGTCCCTCTGCAATGTCACTTATAAAGACATTGAAGAGGACTGGTCCTAATACTGAACCTCAGGTACCCCCTACTAACCCCTTTTTCAGAGTGGACTCCATTTACTATTACTCTCTGTGTCCTATTCTCCAGCCAATTCTTTACCCAGGCTGTCATCTTGGGACCCACTCCCAGGCTGGCTAACTTGTATATTAATCTTTTGTGTGGGGCTGTGTCAAATGCCTTGCTAAAGTCTAGGTAGGTCATGCCCACAGCCCCTCCCTGATCAACTACTTTGGTCACCCAGTCCAAGAAATCTATCAGATTTGTCTGGCATGACCTTCCCACTGTGAATCCATGCTGCCTTGGGTCCTGTGCCCCTCTGGCCTCTAGATATTTAACAATTCTTTCCTTCAGAAGTGATTCCATCATTTTCCCTACCACTGAAGTTAAACTAACAGGTTTGTAGTTTCCTGCTTCTGCCTTGGTCCCACTTTTGTGAAGGGGAATCACATCTGCCCTCCTCCAGTCCTCGGGTACCACCCCATCCTCCCATGATTTGTTAAAAGGGTAGTCAGTGGTGTCACTAGTTCTACCCTTAGTTATTTTAGAATTCTGGGATGAATCCATCAGGCCCCATTGCTTTGTCCACCTTCAGTTTTAAGAGTTCTTTCAGAACCCTTTCTTCTATAAATGGACTGGTATCAACTTCTGTATCCAGAGTGTTTCTACTGTTTGTTTTAGGTACCTCCCCTCTTCCTTTATAAATACTGAGCAAAAATATTTGTTTAGTATCTCTGCCTTTTCACAGTCACCTCTGCCCACCTCCCTCCCTTTATTTAGCCTCATATCCCTCCTTGGTCTTCCTTCACTCCTGATGTACCTATAAAATGTTTTATCCCCCTTCTTAACTGAGTTGGCTATTTTTTCCTCAGTTTGGGCCTTTGCTGATCTGACTGCCTTCCCAGCTTCCTTTTGCTTTAACTGATATAGTTCTCTGTCCTGTTCCTTCTGTGATTCCTTGTACTTCCTGAATGATTTCTTTTTCTCTTGAACCTTCACTGCCACTTCCTTTGAGAACCATAGTGGTTTCTTACCTCATTTCATTTTGTTTATTTGCTTTACACAAAGGCTTGATACCTCTATGATGGCAGTTTTATTATTCCCCATTGTTCTTCCACCCTCCTTCCTGCCCATTTGCTAGTGCATTCCTTAGGCACTCACCCATTTTGACAAAGTCAGCCCTCCTAAAATCCAGTACCTTTGTCTTTGTATGGCTTGACTCTATTGCTGTGTTTATTGTGAACCATACTGTTCGATGGTCGTTAGTTCCCAGATGGCAACCCACTTCTACATCTGTGATCCTCTCTTCATCTCCATTTGAGAGAACCAGGTCTAAGATTGCTCCCTCTCGAGTGGGCTCCTATACTAGTTGTCTAAGGCATGCCCCTGGTAGGGCATCTAGAATAACCCCACTCTTTGAAGTGGCTGCTGCAACTGCACTCCAGTTAACATCTGGCATATTCAGATCACCCATCAGCAATATCTCCCCTTTTTCTGCCATTCTAAGTATACTTTCTATCATTTCCTTGTCCATTTCCTCCCCCTGAGAAGGTCTGTATCTAACCCTGTACGTATTGTGGTGCCATTGCAGTCTCCAAATTTACCCACAGTGCTTCTTCTCCTCCCTGTTTACCTTTTGTTCTGTTGCTTTCAGTTTCTTCCCTTATGTAAGAGCTACTCCTCCTCCTCTTTTACCTCCTGTCCCTCCTGTAGATGGTGTATCCTGGTATATTTACATCCCAGTCATGGTTTTATGTGTACCATGTTTCTGTGACTGCCACGATATCCAGATGTTCCTCCTCCATCAAGGCCACTAATTCAGGAAGCTCGTTGCTCAGACTACGGGCATTGGTACTCATTGCTCTCCATTTTTTGATGGCTTTACCTTCTGTTGCAGCATCCCCCACTGACCTTTCTACTTGGTCTTTTTCTCATTTAGTACCCTGTTTTGTAGGGGAGGCTGGGATTTTTCTGCTGCTTATCAGTGCCTCCCCCCTTGACTAGTTTAAAAGCTTGCCAATGAAGCATTTAAACCGATTGCTCAAAAGACTTGTTCCCTTCCTGGACAGATGCAGACCATCCTGCCAGTATAGGCTGGTGTCCCTCCAGGTGGAACCCCAGTCCCCAATGAAGCCAAATCCCTGTGCTCCACACCATTTTTTCAACCATTCATTAAACTGCATGGT
Organism: Neoceratodus forsteri; assembly: GCA_016271365.2. Lineage (NCBI taxonomy): Eukaryota > Metazoa > Chordata > Ceratodontiformes > Ceratodontidae > Neoceratodus > Neoceratodus forsteri. The sequence continues at coordinate 193,873,561 of CM028138.1, read as the reverse complement.
GCAAAGTACCCTCGCCTCACTCATGCCATTGACAGGCAGCACCTCTGAGAAGGATACTGTGTGTGCTACTTGTCTTAGGCCCCTCCCCAATTCTACAAGAGTCCTTCTGCACTGCTCTAATCTCATGATAAGCCCGTCATTTGTTCCTCGTGGACAAGGGACGTCCAGCTCAGACTCGGTGCAGCTGTTCCCGTGATCCTGAGGATGCGCTTCCTGTCCCTCAAGCCATGGCACCAGGCAGGCACCTTACTTCAGTTTTCCCTGCTCCCCCCAGTTCTATCCCCCTAATAATTGAGTCCCCCACCAGGAGCTGCTTCCTTTCCTTGTGGTGTCCTCTGTCTCCTTCCTGTGGGCCTCCCTTGTGACAGCTGTCCTCAGCCTCCTTAGTCTCCTCTTCGGGTGCATCCATAGGGGAGCTATGCTCCCCCAGAATGGTGTATGGATTGTGGAGTGGAACAACTGACTGGGTGTACCTCTATTCCACCATCCTCACCCTTCCTGAGCCCACTGTGGTCCAACTGCTGTGTTTTCTTTGCAACCTCTGCACCACAAGATTTAAACAGTTGGTCATCATGGAACCTGAACAAAGCCACCATTTGTGATGCATTTCACCACATTTGACCCATTGTCACTTGCTATGAACCCAGCTCTCAGGAACAAGGGGTTCAGCCACTTGTCAGTTTCAGTCAGTACCAAATTCCACTTGTTTTCACCAGTGTGTGAACAGGTCACATTGTGCATAGCAATCATTGCATGCTGTCGAATTCCTGAAAGATTGCTACCACGACACTCCACCTTATTACACTGATTATTCACACTACCAACAGCACAAACAACACCCGGCAGCTGCGCCCAATATGCAGTTATACACAAATATGAACTCCCCACTGTTTTGCCACTTGTCCACATATCCATACTTAACTGGATGAATGGAGAGGAGGAATGTTGAAGGGCATGTCTTACAGAGTCAGACACAGTATGGTACAACTCAGGGACAGCATGGGTCAAAAAGTATGTCCTGGATGGGACTTTCCATTTGGGGCAGGCACAGCTAACCGCCAGAACCCAGAATTCTCCACAAAGGAGAAGGGCAAAAGATCATTTGCCAGCATTTCAGCTACAGCAGCTTTAAGTTCACATGACACTGTATGATTGTGTGGGTACTTCAGCTTATGTGCAAAAGCACTCTGTAACGTGGGCTGACTTAAATGTTTTACATGGGGTGTGATGACAAATGGTTCTGCTCTGTGAATGGCAGGGGGTGGAGTGTGGACGTGTGATGAAGACGGTTGCACAGGTGATGATGACAAACACACAAATGCAGTTATTCTCCCAGATTTACCAACCGGGGTTGATATACCACTTGCACTAGGCATACTGCATTCACCACCACCACCAAAACTGCTACTCTCACCACCACTGGACAACATTTCAAAATCATTATGCTCCTCCACCTCATCATGCCTGTAGTAATCCTCTGCTCTTATTTCATCACTACTGCACACATTTAATTTCCTACTTGATTTTATGGTCATGGAAGGGGATAACATGCTCATTATGGTTGATGACAAGGGTGAACACCCCACTGTGGTATTAGCTGCCATCTTGTGCTGGGTTCACAGTGCCATGTGCCTGTTCTTAAAATATGTATGCTGTCCCCCTGTGCCCAGATGGCTCCCCTTTTTGCCTCGCCTCACGCGCGCATGGCAAACCTGGCAGATTGCAACTGACTCATCATTTTCATCTTGAACAGAAAAATCCCAAACAAGGGATTGTGATGCTCTAGTTTTAACATGTCCCTGATGCTGCTTATTGGACTCCATTTTTTTTAAGATATAAAGTGGTGGAGGCTTGCTACATGATTTTTTCAGGCAGGACACATTTGGACTGCAACTGACCACCAAGACTATCTATCAGTATTACTGGGTCATCATCATCACCATCAACTGAAATTGGTAAATCACAACTTTTTATGGGGGGGGGGGTTAATGCAAACAGACCCAGACACAGCCACCTTGACTTTCTTTTTCTCCGGTTCCCAACTGGAGTCACTTACACCATCATCATATTTATCAACATCACCCACATCCACATCTTCTGCTTGGATACTGGCATGTGGACTGCATGTTGCAACCACAGCAACATCATCATCATCAGATTCATCATCATCAACACCACCATCATGCGATATTTTTTCACCACACTGTGAATCACTGCATGACAAATGCATGACCTGAACCAAGGTGGAAGAAATGTGACACTGTGTGCTATCATTGACATGATGATCAGAGTCCACATGTTCTGTTACTGGGATGTTACTGGGGAGTATGACATCATCTACACTGTCACTCACTGGCACTGCTTCACACTCCATTATATTTTTGGTCATGGTAAACTGGTCAGAAGTGGGACTTGAGACAGCAATACTCATACCACTACCAGCATCTGCACTAACACCACCAGCTGGGGCACATCATCTCCTCCAACTATGAGTGAAGCTACCAATTGCGCTGTAAAATACATTGAAGGAGAAATACCTTTCCTCACATCAGCAGTGTACTTCTGGCGTACTACTATGCCAACAGACAATCTTACCACTGGCAGCAGTGACATGGTGAGAAACAGCTTGGCTTACATGTCTCTTTGTGGGCATTTTGGGGGATCAACAAGAATATTCTAAACAAATTTAGATTTTGGACCGTTCACTCTGGGTGGGGTTCGGGGCCCAGGGCGACGCTGGATGTGAACCCAAAAGAACAACTGTGGCTTCAACAAGAGATACAGATGCAAAGTCACAACAAGCTCAACAAGCTCAACTAACCAGTGGTGCCCAAGTCACAAAAATCCAATCTGGAAAAGAATACCTTTTGCCGGTGGGGGAGAGGGGAACAATGACTACAGATTACGGCAGGCAGTGCAAAACCAAGAAAATATACCACAATGGCAGTACAAAATCATGCAGATGCAGTGGATAACAGGTTCATACTGCTGTGCCTACACTTACACTGTGGCAGAATAAAAGGTGTATTATTTGATGTCATGCACCACACACACACACACACACACACACACACACACACACACAATTTGTCTACAAGTAATGTGTAGCAAATTGAAAACTTCAGTAATATACCACCATATTTTAACAATCTGAAATTATGCACTGCTATACCAGGTCCACAATCAGCAAAAAAATGTCAACAATTACTGAAAATATTACTGTGTGTACATTAACACAGTCAGTTATACAAGAAAAATATAACCAAAAAACAAGGAACTCCCTATTTCTCCAACTTAAATCTACCTACACCACAGATACGCCCCTCTCCCAAAGCACACTTCCACTGTCTGTCAGTACACAGACTGTGTGCTGAATGCTGTACATTAACATTCAAAATCCCCACTAAACAATAAACACTCGATGATATGAGCACAGGAGGGTTTCCTACAATCGATGAACTAAAGTTTGAGCAAAACAATGACTCAAAAAGGCTTTTTTAACAGCTTTTAGAAGGTTTGAATCACAGAGAGCTCTCAGAGCAGACTGTCTCCTACAGTTTTTTACATATACTACCCTGAAATGAAGCTATGCAGAACAATCTAGAGCCCATGTGACCCAAAATCCCATGAATCACTGCAAAATTCACCTTTGGAACTTAAAAACAAGGCGAAGTGAAGCAAAGTACATTGTTTTCAGTGTACTTTTCCTTAAAATTGGTGGAGTAGTGGTTTGGGGAAGGTAGAGTAACATGAAGTAATTGCTTTCAATGGACTTCGCATTGCCCATTATGACGTGAAGTACTTCGTGAGTAATCTGCAAATTCACCTTCACTCTGCAAACCACTTCACAGAGTGAATTGAGGCCATTTTGTCCACCACTATTTCTGACTTTCATGCCTTCAGTTTTGGAAGTCACTTAATTTTTTTGTTTCATATCAGGAAGTCAATGACTTCCTCCCCTTTTATTTTGGAAGTTTTTGCCTTATTTTTGGAAGTCAGATACTCCAAAAATGGAGTTAACTGAACCCCTGCATCCAGGCAGGGGGGTGTAAAGGAAGCTGAAAATAAATACATTGCCATGCAATCAGTGGGTGTAAAGAGGGCTGAAAAAATCAGTTTCCATTGGGGCGGTGAAATGGGCTGAAAATATATACACTGTCATCCAGGTGGGGGGTGTAAAGGGCTGAAAATAAATGCATTTCCATCCAAGCAGGGGTGTAAAAGGGATGAAAATAAATACATTGCCATCCAGGCAGGGGTGTAAAGGGGCTGAAAATAAATATATTGCCATCCAGGCAGGGAGTGTAAAGGGGCTGAAAATAAATACATTTCCATCCAGATGGGGGGGTAAAGGGGGCTGAAAATAAATACATTTCCATCCAGACTGGGGGGGAAGGGTAAATGGGGCTGAAAATAAATACATTGTCATCCATGCAGGGTTCCCGAAGTTTATATTGAAGGGGAGGATTAGTACAATGAGGATTTGGATGAAGATTATGGGGAACCTCTTGAACCAGAGGTTTTCCCTGACCCCCACCATCCTGACTCCTCTGAGAAAGGAGCTGAGGACTTTACATCCCATTTTGCTTTGATGAAGTAAGAGGCACAGACTCTGGACCTCTCCACCTAGGAATCTACAGAGGAGGAAGAGGAACAAGATTATATGGAGATGATGGATGTACCAGCAACAAAATGTCTGCTGTTGCCCATCCACAAGTCTCTGAAGAGAGACAGGGTTCCAAAATTTTGCAGACCCCCACTTCTACCCCCCCACAGTGGACAAGAGAATGGATAGAAAGTACTGGGTGGATAAGTCTGTAGCAGAATTCCTTTCTGAGCACCCCAGCCATGAAGGGGTGGTGCAGGCTGCTGCATCTGATAAAGTGGGGATTCCCCTGGCATCACATCCACCAGAAAAGGATTCTAGGAGGATGGACGCCATTGCTAAGAAGTCTTATTTGGGTGCTTCTGTAGCTAGCAGACAAGCAACCTACATGGCATACGTGTCCAGATACCAGAAGAGTCTCTGGAACACTGTCTTGGAAATAATTAAAGCTTGCCCTGGACCCATGACCTCAGACTTGTCCGAAGCTGCAAAAAGGGGCGTAGTAGCTTACAAATGCCAGTTTCGGATGGTAGTGGATGCAAATGACATTGTTGCCAGGCAAATGGTAACCTCAGTGTCTCTGAGGATATTTGCCTGGTTAAGAGCCACTAATTTGTCACAAGATACGCAGACAAAGGCACTGGACTTCCCCTGAGAGCCTACATCTTTCTTGTGAGAAAACAGAGGCCCACATGAAAAAGATGGATGAGTATAAGGTTACCTACAAGAGTGCTGCTGCTAAAGAGAAGGCAGCAACATGACAGAAGTACAAGGGAAAAGGGGGCCGAGGTAAAACCCACTACAGGCCTTTCTTCCAGGTTTAGGCATCACCAGCCTACTAGCCACAGGGGTATTTCAGAAACAGAGGCAGAAGGGGCAGCAGCTGAGCTGGCCCCAGCACTCAGCAAAGCAGACAGGCCAAGTAGACCATCTGAGAGGTCCGCAAGGGCCGCCTCATCACTCCCGGTAGGAGGCAGGCTGTCCCACTATCTCCACTGTTTGGAAACCATCACCACAGACAAGTGGGTCCTAGAGGCAGTGTGCCAGGGACTTGCCCTCAGTTTCAAAGTTCTTCCCAAACTGAGGGCAAGACTTTTCAGACTCACCAGCCTAGCAGAGGCAAATCTGTTGGAGGAGGAAGTAGCAAAACTGATTCTGGAAAAGGCAGTAGAGCCAGTTCCCTTGGCCCTGCAAGGAAAGGATCTCTACTCAAGGTACTTCCACACTTTGAAGAAAACAGGGGGTGGTGACCCATATTGGATCTCAGACACTTAAACAGACATTTGACAAAGCCAAAGTTCAAAATGGTCACTCTGGCAACCATTCTTCCTACACTCAGGAAGGGAGATTGGCTGGCATCTCTGGACTTAAAAGATGACTACTTCCATATTCCGATCAGGCAATAACACAGAAAGTACCTCGGGTTCAGATTTCCATTAGGACACTACCAGTTCAGGGCCATGCTTTTTGGCCTGACCTCTGCTCCAAGGGTGTTTACCAAAATGCCTAGCAGTAGTGGTGGAACACCTAAGGATGCAGGGGGTTGCAAACTTCCTGTACCTGTATGACTGGCTGGTGGTAGTTTGGTCCCCTCAGCAAGTAAGAAAAGCACTGACCATCTCTCAGGTTACTCTGGATACACTGAGCTTCCTGGTAAACCAGACAAAGTCAGTGCTAACACCAGTTCAACTCCTGAGAGGCAGAGCATTCCTCCCTCAGAGAAGGGTAGACAGCTTGGTAAAACTGGTAAATTCTTTCCAGCTTCATACCTCCAGACCAGCAAGGCATTTTCCCCAGCTGTTAGGCCACATGGCTGCATCAAAAGTAACAGTATCAGGATCAAGACTTCAGATGAGGGACATTCGGTTCCACCTCAGGGCTCACTGGTCTCAGATAAGAGACTCCCTGTCAAAGATGATACCAGTCACAGGGACTCTGCTTCAAGCTCTGCAATGATGGCATGAAAAGGACAACCTCATGGAAGGTGTGCCTTTCCTTCAGCTGCCACCAGCAGCAGTTCTGACAACAGATGCCTTCCTCCTAGGATGGGGTACCCACCTAGGGGAGCATACTTCCCATGGTACCTGGCTCCAGCAGGAGTCCCTGCTTCACATAAACCTGCTGGAACTCAGGGAAGTCTATATGGGCATTTAGTCCTTCATTTCAGTGTTGCAGGGAAAAGTGGTTCAGGTCAGGACAGACAGTAAAACCACAGTGTACTATATCAACAAGCAAGGGAGCACAAGGTCCTCCCCACAGTGCAGAGAAGCCATGAAGTTATGGAACCTGGCTTACTCCTTAGGGATCTCCCTCTCAGCAGTCCATCTCTCAGGGAAGGACAATGTCCTAGCAGATGCCCTCAGCAGGATCAACCAGAACCAATATGAGTGGTCACTAAGCAGGCAGATCCTGCAGGTGGTGTTCAGAAGATGGGGTACCCCAGAGGTGGACCTCTTCACAACCCCAGACAATCACCAGCTGCCACTGTTTTGCTGCAGGCCCCCTGCATTGGGCATGATGCCTTTAGAGCAGGGTTTCTCAAATGGTGAGGCCAGCCTCCCAGGGGAGGCCCCAACCTGTTCAAGGGGAGGCTCAAGCAAGCCTTAAAAAATGTACTATGTTTTAATGTCAAGTTTTGGATGCTTCATGTGAAAGGATGCACCAAAGTGATAGCGAATAATGGCATGTGAATTTATGTACAAAATGGTTACCAGGAAAGACACACTCAACAAACACTTGTTTCCTGGTATGACATGGGGAAAATACAATTCTTAGAAACTGTGCAAAACAAAATTCAAAATAATGCAAGTGAATAGGAACAAGGTAACTACTGACCCATTACACTGGCCACAGAAAAACACAAATACAAACGCTAAGCAGAGAGATACTAGGAGCAAGAGCAGGAGGGAGCAACATGGTCCATGAGAAGGTGTTTAAGAGCAGGGAAAAACTGACATGGAAAGCAATCTGACTTATGGAGGTATTGCAACGAGGGGTAAATAGAGTCCAAAAGTCAGATGTGTGGAGCGAGTAGGCTGACCTGGAGAGGGGGGTTATAGAGAGGGAGACTAATAAGTTCAATTAAATGAGAATAAACTCAACTACTCACATGCACTTCATTGTAGTCTTCCTGTAAAGTGCAAAGTATGATGATAGTTCTAACTATGGGGAGGCCCAAAATTATTTCTATATTAGGGGGAGGCTCAAGATCTTTTCCAAGGCTTTGGGGAGGCTCACTATGACAAAGTGTGAGAACTCCTGCTTTAGAGGCACTCCTCCTGGATTGGACAGGGAAGTTTCTGTATGCCTTCCCACCATTTCCCTTGCTGCTCAGAGTACTGAACAAGCTCAGGGTTTAGCCAGCAACAATGATCCTCATTACTCCAGACTGGGCCAGACAGCATTAATACTCAATGCTACTGACCCTGTCAATCTCCAAACTAATCTTCTTGCCCAGAAAGCACAACCTGCTGACCTCCTCCCAGTTCAGAGTTCTATACCCCAACCTCCAATCTCTCAGACTCAGAGCTTGGCTCTTGAGGACTTAGAATATGCTGACCTACACCTCTCAAAGAGGGTGTTAGAAGTCCTCAGGGTATCTAGAAAACTGTCCACCAGAAAGACCTATTAGTCTAAATGGAAGAGGTTTTCTATTTGATGCTGACAGAGACAGACCACTGCCAGATTGGCTTACCAGTAGTCTTGGACTATCTAGCACAGTTGCATTCCCTGGGCCTTTGGCCCTCCACTCTTAAGGTGCATTTAGCAGCTGTCTTTGCCTCCCTCTCTGCTGGAAAAGGGGCATCCTTGGCTGCCAACCAGGTATTCAGGAAGTTTTTTCAAGGATCTACTGCACTTGTATCCCCCTCACTTGGGAACTCACTCCTGCATGGGACCTTAACATATGCATTGTCCAACTAATGCAGCTGCCATTTGAACCCGTGTCCTCAGCCGAGCTTAACTCATTCAGGCCTATATACACCTGTAGGTGGCATCTGAAAGCATAGCCACTCAAGCCAATAACAACTGTAGCCATACTCTTCTAACTTTCACTCAAGCCTGGAAATGTTTGAGGAAGTCAGCAGTTTTTACCTAAATATTAAACAAACTGAATTGCTTAGAATTGATTACATAGCACCTTTAGAAAGGTACTTTTGTGCTGAACAACTTTGCTGCCAATACTTTGTGTCTATCATGTATACTTTAGGAGTTATTTGCATTTGTTTAAGGTATGGTGTGCATGGCTGACATTTATCTCTCAAGTCTCAACTAAGCACCTTGAATAAATATGAAAAAAAAAAAAAAATTTTTGGCATTTCATCTAGTATAAATAAAAACCAAACTGAATTGCATAGCACTGTTGGAAAGGTAATTTTGTGCTGAACAACTTTGCCACTGATGCTTTGTGTCTATCACTTATACTTTAGGAATTGTTCACATTTGTTTATGGTATGGTGCGCATGGCTGACATTTGTCTCTCAAGCCTCACCTAAGAACCTTGAACAAATCCAAAAAAAAACACAGTTGTTTGGTATTTCAGCTAGTATAAAATAAAAACTGAATTAATTACAATTGATTGCATAGCACCATTGTAAAAGTAATTTTGTGCTTAACAACATTACCACTCGTACTTTGTGTGTAGCACTTATGGTTCAAGAGATATTCACATTTTTTGTGGCATCCTGGTTTTGGCTTGATTTTGCTTAGAATGGCCCAGGATACAGTACTAAGAGTATACGGGACACAAGTAGTGGAAATTCCAAAGAGCTCTTGTGGTGTGAATGAGTTAAGTATGTGACATGGAAAACAGTGTTCTTGGTAGCCATCACCTCAGCCAGGAGGGTCAGTGAGCTCCAGGCCTTGTCCACAGAGCCAGACTACATAGCAGTCCACAGGGACAAGGTGGTTCTTAGGACTAATAGAACATTTCTCCTTAAGGTGGTTTCAGATGTCCACCTTGATCAGTCCATGACTTTGCCAGTCTTCTTCACTGATCATACCGGTTCTGTGTGAGAATAAAGACTGCACAAAGGTGATTGCTATTATCGCGACCTGCGTTATCGCCAAAAACATTTTCAGTGATATGCAGAAAAAGGCTACCAGGAATTGTGCATGCACGGGGGTTTTGCCCCACACCCTCTAAATAAAGATTCTCAACTCCGGGGGGGGTGCATGTTGGGAGGGGGGCACATCCCGATTAAAAAAAAAATTCTAAGTCCCACAGCTGCGGGAAGTGCAAAAGGAACACGAGCCCTCAGTCCTGAACTCAGGACCTGTTCCATCGGAGCCAACCACCCTACCCACCACACCACACGATTGGCTTGGCAGAAGCAGGATCACCACAGGTCAGATCCCTATTCCCCATCCCTCCATATCCTGTCACCCACCCTTCCTTTCTGTCGCCCACCCTAACCTATCGGTTGCAATGTTTGTCATCCCCCTACATTCACCCACAATGATAGCACTATCACATGGGTTGCAGTTATGATAGTCACCCATATGCAGTCGCTATCATCACAGTATGCCATCATACCAGTTCAGGGGAATGCAGGCTGCATGGTCTTGATGTCAAGAGAGCTAAAAGCTATTAATAGTATCACACTAAGGGACACAAGAAGGATAGAACCCAGCTCTTCCTAACCTATGGAGAAGTGGGGAAGGGCATACCCACCTCAAAGAGGACCATTGTCCATTGGATTGTGGCCTGCATCCAATTTTGCTACAGCAAACTGGGTGAAGAGCCTCCTGTAGGTCTCAGGGCCCACTCTATAAAGGGTACAGCTGCTTCTATAGCAGCTGTAAGGGATATCCCTTTGTTAGAAATCTGCAAAGCAGCTACCTGGAAAACAGTTCACACCTTTACCAAGCACTACAGCCTGGATACCCAGGCCAGAAGTGATGCCAGGTTTGACACAACAGTATTGCAGATCCTGTTTTCTAAATAGGTTCTCTACCCTCCTCAAAAGGTACTGCTTGGGTAGTCTGCAGAAGTCAGAATACAGTAAGATTCCCTGTGGTTTGAACAAAAAAATTACTTACCATAGTTATCTTGTTTCTTCCAAAGGAATCTTACTGTATTCTGAGATCCCACCCTCCTCCCCTGCTAGAACATACAGGTACTGCAACACAGCTGTTCATGCTGTTTAAATCCTATGTGTGTTCCTTTTTTGGGCTCTGTGACTTGAGTTTTGGTGTGGCCCACATTTTTTTAAATAAAAGGGGAATTATTGGTATTGGGTATTTTTAAGTTAATGATTAGTATAGTTTAGATAGTGTGTTATTAGATTTGCCACATCGGAATCTGACAGTTGCAGAATGTTACCAGGGACAGTGGTTTGAAAACCGAGCTCGAGCCTAACATTCCATGATTAGCATAGGTTCTATTAACCATTTTGGCTCTGGGGCAGTCTTATGGTGAGACCATACTGCAGAAATCAGAATACAGTAATATTCCCTTGGAAGAAACAAGATTACTATTGTAAGTACTGTACTTTTTTCATACATTGCATCCAGGCAGAGGACTGAAAATAATACATTTCCATCCAGGCAGGGGTGTGTGGGTGTGTGTGTAAAGGGTCTGAAATTAAATACATTGCCATCCAGGCAGGGTGCGTAAAGGGGGCTGAAAAGAAATACACTGCCATCCACGAATGGGAGTGTAAAGGGGCAGAAAATAAATACATTGTATCCAGGCAGGGGAGTGTGAAGGGGGCTGAAAATAAATGTACTTCCATCCAGGTGGTGTGTGTGTGTGTAAAGAGGCTGAAAATAAATCCATTTTCACACTCCCTTCTTACATTTGTATTTTTTTCCCCAAAACCAGGCCCCTGTTGCAATGCAGATCCCTCTCTCCTCCCTCCTCCTTTTTCTATTTCTATCCCTTTCTCTACCAACCCCACTTGCTCACAACACGCCAGTGCAAAATAACTCATCAACCCCTACATACCCCTCTTCAAATCTCCCACTTACATCCTCACTATTGCTCTCTCTCCCTCTTCTGAACTATGGTCTCACATCTTTATGATTCCTCATGCGTCACTACTATCTGTGATGTCTATCCTTGCTGTTCTTCATCTACTGCTCTCTTACTCTACTCCTCCATTCCCCTCCAAACACCTGGCCTTCTCGGATTCTCCTTACAAATGCTCAAAGCTCCACTTGCTCATCATCACTCTACTCCTGCTCTCCTCTGGAGACATCCATTTCAACCCTGGCCCTGTTGCCTCCAGCACTTCTGGTGCTTCCACAGCTGCTGCAGCCTAGTACTAAAAACTGACCTCCTACAAACCATGGTGTCCTCTCTAAAACCAGACATCCTAATCATTACAGAAACATGGCTAAAGAGCATGATCCCTGACCACACGGTCTCCATTCCTGGCTACTCCCTCCTAAGGCAAGACTGAGCTGGCAGGGGTGGTGGTGTCACCATGTATGTCCCTACCTCCCTCCAATACTCCATAATTTGGGCTGGCAATATAGCCTCAAGATTAGAGTAGCGAGCTGTGAACAAGCTTGGTACATCCAGCAGACCAGACCTTGGTTTGATTTTCACAACCTCCACTTGCATACTATATGACTCTGAACAAGCCACTTAACCGCCCAGTGCTCCCAGGTCACCCCTGAAAACAGGTACGTGTGCCTAGTGGGTCTTACCTGGTTACCAAGACTAAAATAAATAAAAATAATAAATAAAATAAAGTTACTCATCCTCTAACCCAACGACCCATGATGCTCTAGCTATTCATGATACCCTGCCCTTTAATCTTCCTGTTTTTATAGCTGGTATCTATTGCCACCCAAACGTCCAGCCCTCTACCGCTCTTGACCTCCTAACTTCCATCACTGCCCTCTCTCACTCTGGGAAGCTATACATCCTAGGTGACTTCAATTTAAACTGGCTGTCACCAAAAACAACCAAAACATGCAATGAAGTCTGTGTCCGTAACCTCACACAGTTAATATCGGAACCCACCTGCCACATCCACAAGACACAAAATCACTCCCTACTTGACTGGGCTCTTACCTCCCACCTTCACAGAGTCATCATCTCTGGTATCCTTCTTGATGCACTCAGCAACCATAATCCAGTATTCATAGTCAGGAAAGTTCTCAGACCCAAATCACCACATAAAACCTTGCAACTATGCTCTTTTTAATCCTTAGAATTAGAACCTCTCCTGCACAACCTAGCCCTCTCTGACTGGTCTCTCCTAGCCAACATCCCATTGGTTGATAAGGCCTTTGCTTATTTTACAGATGTACAGTATTCCTAGAGAATTAGAATACCTTTGCCCCATTCAAATAAACCAGGGTTAGGGGGAAATCACTTACCTTGGATTACTCCAGAACTATTGGCCTGTCTCAGAGCTAGAGATAATGCCTGGAAACATCATAAAGCAAACCAGCTTCCTAGAGATCTCATGACTTACTACAAGCTTCAAAATGCCTGTACCAGAGCCACAAGGCTAGCAAAGTCCGAATAATTTAACACTGCCTTCCTCACAAACATAAATTCACCTTCCAAGTTCTGGAAGGTGGTTCATGCCCTCTTTTCTCCTACATTCAGCCCCCCCCATGCTTAAAATAAATGACACCCTTGTGGCCGACCCAGGTGCCATAGCTGCTGAATTTAACTACTACTATGCCACCTGTACCACTGAGTTACTGAAACCTCCCTCCCTCCCTACCTCTCACTCCTCTCCTCTCTCCAATGATACTTCTTCTCCTCCCCTCCTCCACACCCTCTTCTTCTATACAGTCTCCCCAAATAACACGCTACAAACCCTCTTCACTATCAGCCCCTAAAAAGGCTCCTCCCCAAATGGCCTGGACCCCAAACTCCTCTCTCTCTCTCTCTCTGCCTTGGCCATTAACTACCCCTTTCTCTAATTCTAGACGTCTCATTTTCTATTGCTTCAGTCCCTACCCCATGGAAACATGATGTAGTCCTCCCTCTTCCTAAAGGTGGTGACCCATTTTCCCCTGGAAATCACCACCCTATCTCTCTCCTCCCTACCCTAGCTAAATTACAAGAACACCTTGTCCTCTCCCAGCTTACCTCATTTCTGACGCCTCCTACTTCATCCCTTTCCAATCTGGCTTCAGGAAAAATCACTCCACTGTTACCTCCCTGCTTTGGTTCACTGACCCTTACTGGGATGGACAATGGCCAAATCACCTCAGCCATCTTTGTCAACCTCACCAAGGCTTTTGACACTGTTTCCCACTCCCTTCTCCTTGACTCCCTCTCAACAGCTGGCCTATCTCCTTCAGCCACTAGTTGGTTCAAGGCCTACCTCACTGGTAGAACCCAGTCAGTCAGGATCTTTGAAGTCATGTCCCCTCCCTTCCCGATTAATACTGAAGTCCCTCAGGGCTCAGTGGTAGGGCCTCTATTATTCTCCATCTTCCTAAACAACCTTCCATCTGTCTGCTCCTCTGTCACCACCATACACGTGTATGCCAATGATATGGTCCTGTATGCATCTGGCTCTTGCCCAGCTGAGGTTACATCCAACTTACAGCAAGATTTCAACAAGGGTCAGCTCTGATTTGCTAACCCTCAACTTTTTTTCAATGCCAAGAAGACTGTCTCCATGACCTTTGTCACAAGGCAGAGACTCTCCAGGCTTCTGCTAAAACAGAAAAATCCTGCACTCTCCAACCCATAAATAAAAGACTGCTCACCAAATGCTCAAATAAAGTGCTTCATTTTATTCAGGTGCCATGTGCAAGGCCCTGACGAGTTCAGGAAACAATGTCCCTTTTCCAAAGGGTCTAATACAACAAAAACCAGCGCCTCTTTATACCATTGAGGTGATGATGTCATCAAACAGCATCAGTAGGTGCAATAATAGAAATAAGTGACAGTGCATAGCAACAGTACAACATAGTGGCTAAAAAACGTAGGACAGTTAATTGCTAGTGTCACAAACCCACTCAGCAGGTCAGGCCCTCTGCTCCCACAGTGCCAACTTCTGAGCGCAGTCTTGTGAACAGGAACAGAACAGGGTAACCCTCCTGTCTGTTTTGTGGGTTCAAATCAAACTTTGGTCTCAAGTTCTGGAGGGATTCAAACTGTGAACCTCTTGCTAGCGTACCCAATGTACAGGCTCAGATAATTCTGCTCTTTTGGGGGGGTCAGATATCTTTTGCCTACAGGCACCTAACCAGGTGTACAAAATGAACCCTTAAAACTCTATGAAAGACCTCAGAATAAACTCTTACCTTTTCCCAGTTGGGCATTACCAATAGTTTTGCACAGAGTCAACTTTAACCATATATGCTTCACTTGTCAAATAAAGAATTTCAAAGGCACACCAAGTAGTTTCTAAAATGAGATGTTTACTTAAAAATAGATAAAAATGAAAAATGTAATTACAGAACCATATATCACACAACATACAAATCACTTAAAATACTAATATACAATTTGCCAGCAGATTAGGCCTTAAGGTCTATCAAGTCTGCTCGAACCTCAGATCCCTAGTTGGGTGCCGAGGCCCTACCCCCCCTTGTGTTCCAGAAACCCCCATCATCCATCCCCACCCCCCTGGGCCAGGCCATCATCTGATACATTCTCTTTCTGTGTCTGTCCCACCCTCTCTTGAAGCTCTCCACTGTGGATCTCCGAACCAGCTCACCAGGCAGTGCATTCCAAGGGTCCACCACCCTCTCAGTGAAAAACCTCCTCCTCTTTCCCCCCTCACCCTTCCTCCTTCCAACTTCAAACCATGTCCTCTGGTGATACCTCCCTGCTTTAGTCTAAAGATCCCCTCCATGTTTACCCTATTTATTCCCTTGAGGTACTTGAATACCTCAATCATGTCCCCCCCGTTTCTCCTCTCCTCCAATGAAAACAGACAGAGCTCCTCAAGTCTGTTCTCATATGTCAAATCCCCTAGTCCTCGTATCATCTTAGTTGCCCTCCTCTGTACCCTCTCCAGGAGCAGTATGTCCCTCTTCAAGTGTGGTCTCCAGTACTGTACACAATACTCAAGGTGTGGTCTAACCAGTCCATTGTACAGCAGCAGAATCACTTCCTTGCTCCTAGCGGTGATCCCCGATACAATGCATCCCAACATCCTGTTTGCCTTGCT
This sequence comes from Neoceratodus forsteri, assembly GCA_016271365.2. Classification (NCBI taxonomy): domain Eukaryota; kingdom Metazoa; phylum Chordata; order Ceratodontiformes; family Ceratodontidae; genus Neoceratodus; species Neoceratodus forsteri. The sequence continues at coordinate 193,857,856 of CM028138.1, read as the reverse complement.
AGCCACTCTCCTGCACTGCTCAGAGTTATTCATACATGCATCCACCATGACCTCAGGTCTTTTCCCCCTGTTGAGGCCTTCAGTGCCTCCCCTCCCAGGGTGTACCTGTGTTTAGGGTCTCCCTACCCAAGATGTAACACCTTACACTTGGTGATATTGAAATTTAATTTCCATGTGTAAGCCCAGCTTTCCAGGGTGTCCAGGTCCCCTTGCAGGGCCAACCTCCCCTCTTCTCCCTCAACTACTGCTCCCATCTTGGAGTCATCAGCGAAGAGACTCATTTCACACCCTATATCCTCCCTGATGTCTGATATGTATGCATTAAACAGGATCTGACCCAGGACCGAGCCCCCTGCTGTACCCTACTACCGATCATTTAGGGTTCAGAGCCTCACTGACCACTACCTCTGGGTGTGTCCAGCTAGCCAGTTTTCAATCCATCTGACCAACAAAGGGCCTACTCCCAACCTGTCAGTTTTCTCCACCAGACCATTGTGGGGGCAGAGTCAAACATCTGCTGAAGTCCAAGAATAATACATCCACAGGCTTTCCCCTGTCCAGTTCTGATGTTACCCATTCGTAGAACTCCACAGGATTGGTTTGACATGATCTACCTGGCACAAACCCATGTTGACGACTATCCAGACCTCCCACCTCCTCCAAGTACACCCCCAATCATTCCGTTAGTATACTCTCCATTAATTTTCCCACCACCGAGGTCAAACTGATGGGTCTATAGTTACCTGGTACTTCCCTCGACCCCCCCCTTTATGGATTGACACCACTTGTGCCTCTCACCAATCACTAGGTACCCTCCCTGTCTCAAGTGACCTGTTGAAGAGCTCTGCCAGGGGTGCAGCCAGTATGTTGTCCAATTCCCATAGTACTTTCAGATGAATGCCATCTGGCCCAGGAGATTTACCTTTCTTTAGGGCCTTGAGGGCTAACTCCACCTTACTAGCCTTTTTATCCTTATCCTGATGTGACACCCCTGGGGTACCTCTTCCTCCCTCTTGCTCCATTTCTGTTGTTCCCCTGATCCCACTCACTACCACTTCTATCTCCATCGTGCCTTGCTTTGTAGATATCCCATCCCCCTCCCTAGTGAACACAGAGGAGAAGTACTCGTTTAATACCTCTGCCTGGTCCCTCACCTCTTCCACCCACCCTCCTTCTGATCTCAATCTGCCGAGATGGCCCTTAGTTTTTCTCCACTGTCCAATGTACCAGAAGAACCCCTTTTACCCTCCATGTATCCCCTGTGCCAGCCGCTGCTGTTTACTGGACTTTGCCCCCCCTCATCATTCGGGTGATTTTTCTAGATGCAAGATGGTACATTTCCTTTTCCCTATCCCCTCTTGTTGTTATATATTTTTTGTAGGCAGCCTTCTTTTCTCTGACCACTACCTGAACCTCACTGTACCACCAGCATGGTTTATGTGACCTTGCTCCCTTACGTTTCACCTTAGTGCAGGTCCTGACTGCCTCATGAAGTCCCCGTTTTATGACCTCCCATCTCTTTTCCACATTTGTCATTGATGTAATCCCTTCAGGTGATCCTTGAGAATATTTCCCATGCCACAAAGTCTGTCCCCTGAAGTCCACTGCCAGTGTCCTGATCTCCTCCCTCCCCATGCTTGTTTGAAACCAGACAGTATTGTAGTCGCTCCCAGCCAGGGGATCCTCTACAACCAGGTCCCTTACCAGATCCCCATCTGCCAGAACCGCGTCCAGGACATGCCCCTCCCTTGTGGGCTCCATCACATGCTGTGTTAAAAACACATCCTGGAAGCCATCCAGCAGCCTCTGCTCCTTGGCCACCTTAGTTGGCCACATGGTTCCCCAGTTTGTACCTAGCACATTAAGGTTCCCCATCAACACCACTCCTTCCCCTTTTGGTCCACACTGGGCAATGATGTTGTCCAGCAAACCATCCTCCAGAACATCATCCATCCTGGGGGGCCTATATACTACACCCAGCTTGACCTTATCTCCTGCTAGGGTTCGTAAGGTGACCCGTAAGGCCTCCGCGTTTCCCTCTGCCTCTTCTACCCTAGCAATTTCTATGTCATTTCTAATGAACATAGCCACTCCAGCCCCTCTGCCCTCCTTTCTATCCTTCCTAAGCATAGCTTACCCCCACATGTTTAGGTCCCAGTCATGGTTTTTGTTGTCCCACGTTTCCGTGACTGCTGCCACATACACCCCCCCTGAACAGCATGGCCTGGAACTCTGGCAACTTGTTTCCCAAGCTCCTGGCAGTTACTAACACCACCCCTCACCCCTTATCCCTGATCCCCTTCTTTGAACCGCACCCAGGTTCCTTATACTTCCATCCTCCCTCTGCTCCTCCTGAAACCTCCTCCCCCAGTCTGTTTCCCCCCTCCCCCCCCTTGGGTTTGAAGGCTACTCCCCTCATCTGGAGGAGAGGGCTCCTGGTCAGCCCCTTCCTTATTATAATAAGGTTTTAAATACAAACAAAATCTCCTACCACAGTACCCTTAGACTTGTCTAATCTAATGTATTCTTATCACCTTCCAGTGCTGATGTTGCTTTTTCAGAGTCCAAACATGTGTGTCTGTAAATGGAATACAGACTACAGTTTAAAAAAGCTGTTTCAACCCTCTTCATGATATCATCATGTAACTCTTCCCTGTCAGGATACATAAAAAATATATATATATATATATATAGATATATATATATCTATATCTATATCTATATATATATATAGATATAGATATAGATATATACACAAAGCAGGAAGTCCCATCAAGGTATTGAATTATGTGACTTCAGCAAGACTCATTTTCCAAATAATGACACTCTTAATTAAGACTCTGATTTTCTCAGTCTCCTTTGATCTATGAGCAGCCTCTGTTCTCAAATACATCAAAGGACTTTTTATGACACCAGGTGCAATTAACTGACCTTCCTGAGGATGTCATAAAATGGATATTTCAGGTCTTAGCATCAAACAACCCAGATCCTAAATAAGGCTATAAAATGAGAGTTTTTGCAAGTTAATCTCATCACAGATATCTGCTGTTTAACATATATCCTGTCTTTTGAACTGATACCTTGGGGGTGTCTCAATCCTCCCCACCTAAACTGAATTCGGGGGTTCTATCCCCTGCATGGGATGAGCTTCCCAAATCACTTCACTCCTCATAGACATGAGACAGCCCATCTGAGTTCTGATTATTTGCTCCAGCCCTGTGTACGATTGGTATGTCATATCCTTGCAAAGTAAAACTCCATCTCAACAATCTCCCATTATTTTTTCCCACTTGCGTCAGCCAAACCAAAGGGTTGTGGTCAGTCTGTACCACAAAATGCTTCCCATATAAGTATGGCTCTAATTTCTTTAGGGCCCACACTATGGCAAGACACTCTTTTTTCACAGTGCAGTATGCCTGCTCCCTGGGAAGTAACTTCTTATTCAGATACACTACAGGGTGATCATTCCCTTGGCTGGATGTCTGACTAAGTACTGCCCCAATACCCAAGTCTGAGGCATCAGTCTGAACTATAAAGGGTCTGCTATAGTCAGGACTTGTCAAAATAGGAGCACTGCACAATGCCTCCTTCAATCTGGTAAAAGCTTTCTCACAGGCTGGGTCCCAGGTAATTTTCTTTGGCATTCTTTTCTTTATTAGGTCAGATAGGGGAGCAGCCAGGGCACTGTAATTGGGTACAAATTTTCTATAGTACCCTGCTGTCCCAAGAAAACTCCTGACCTGCTTCTGTGTTTCTGGTCTGGGACATGCCTGGATTGCCTCTATTTTGATTTGGTTAGGACAGAGCTGTCCCCAGCCTACCACATGCCCAAGGTATGCTACTTCTCCCATGGCCACCTGGCACTTCCCGGCTTTGACAGTGAGCCCGGCCCTCTGTATCCTGCCCAGCACTTCCCTAAGGTGGGATAGGTGGCACTAAAGATGGCAATGTCATCCAGGTACACCATGGTGTACTCCTCAGCACCATTTAAAACCTGGTTCACCAACTTTTGGAAAGTGGTCGGGGCGTTCTTCATTCCAAAAGGCATTACTTTAAATTCAAATAAGCCTATCAGAGTGTTGAAGGCCGACCTCTCCCTAGTTATGTCCATCAACTCTACCTGCCAGTACCCCTTGGTTAGGTCAATGGTCATAATGTAGGTCAACCGTCCCAACTTGTCCAGGAGTTCATCTGTCTGGGGCATCGGATGGGCATCTGACTTCATAACTGCATTCAGTCCATGACAGTCCACACAGAAATGAGTAGAGGCATCTGGCTTAGGCACAAGGACTACGGGTGAGGTCCAGAGGCTGTGGGATCTCTGGATTACCCCTAAATCCAGCATCTACTCCACTTCCCTCCTAATGTCCTTTTGGACAGCCTCTGACACCCAATATGCTGTCCACTGTATGGGCGTCTGTGTCCCTGTCTCCACATCGCGAGTCACTAAGGGGGTTAGTCCAGGCTTGGCACTAAACAATGGGACAAAGTCTGCTAAAACCTCCTTTACTTCCTGGATCTGGTCTGGGGCCAGCTGGGGAGACAATTTTACTGCCTCCACTGAAGACTCCCACTTGCTTTCTTCCAGAAAGTCCAGAAGGGGTCTCCTTCATCCTTCCTCTCCCCAGGACTACACACTGCAAACACCATGTCAGCCCTATTTGCATATGGCTTCATCATGTTGACATGGTACATCCTTTCTGTCTGTCTTCGGTCAGGTAACGCTACAAAATAGTTCACATCATTTACCTTCCTAACCACTTTGTATGGTCCTGCCCACTCAGCTTGCAGCTTGTCTTTCTGGACTGGAATAAGGACCATGACTTCCTGACCCACCATGTATGAGCGAACTCTGGCTCTGCGGTCATACCACACTTTTTGTTTCTGTTGGGCAGCTGCCAGGTTGCTCTGGACTGTCCCCATAAGCTCCTTCAGACTTTCCTTAAACTTGAGGATGTAATCCACTATGGGAGTTCCCCGGGTGGCGTGCTTGCCTTCCCAGTCCTCCTGGATCAAGTCTAGGGGCCCATGTGCCTGGCGTCCATATAAGAGTTTGAAGGGGGAAAATCCTGTCCACTCTTGGGGCACCTCCCTGTATGCAAACAACAGGTGGGGAAGGTATTTCTCACAGTCCCTCCCATGCTGTTCAGCAAACGCCTGGAGCATTGACTTCAGAGTACCATTGAATCTTTCCACAAGTCCATTGTCTTGTGGGTGATACAGTGTTGTGCATCTCTGCACCACCCCACACTTCTCCCATAAACATTTCATCAGGTCCAACATGAAAGAACCCCCTCGTTTGGTGATAACCTTCTGTGGAAACCCAACATGGGAGAAAATCCCAAGTAAGGCATCTGCCCCTTTGTCTGTCCTCAGTGAGGATAGGGTGACTGCCTCTGGGTATCGGGTGTCATAATCCACCAGTCAGGATGAATCTCTTCCCTGAGGAGCTGAGGGTATTTAAAGGCCCCACAATATCCATTCCCACCCTCTGGAATGGCTCCTCCACTATGGGCAATGGAATCAGGGCAGCTTGGGTTTTCTTACCCACCTTCCCTATTTCTTGGCACCGGTGACAAGACCTGCAATACTCCATCACCTGCTGGATGAAGTTAGGCCAATAGAAATTTTGGGCCAACTGCTGCATAGTGTGCATGATTCCCAGATGCCCAGACAAGGGAATGTCATGTGCAATCTTGAGCAACTGCTCACGATACCCTTGGGGAATGACAAGATGCCTGCCTAGCACCCCTCCCTCTCTCTGCACAGCCTGAGTATACATCGGTCTATTTTTCCAATAAACCTCATGTCTGCCGTCACCTCCCTGTGCCCCGTCAGAGTCTGCCCAAGCCCTCAGCTTGTCTAGACTAGGGTCACTTCTCTGAGTGGCTGCAAACCCCTCATACATTCCCAAAGCATGGGACAGGTCCCCTTCAGTTGCTAAACTAGGGTCCCTAGCACTAGCGTCAGGGCACTCAGGATCACTGTCAGTCCCAACCCTCTGACAATGAGTCACCCCTCCCTTTTCAGAGTAACCCTCCAAAGCTGTGTGGTTAACTGCTACTGGGGACATTTCTACCCCCTTTTCATTAATCTCCCCATCTGGAGATACAGGCTGGGGGAACCAGTCTCTCAGTGATTTCCACAATGGCTTCTGTGGGGTTCTGGGAACTACAATTTTCCCTTGTCACTTGGCTACAGGTAACTGCACACACCATCCCCTGTTTTAGATTGTTGCCCAGGATCACATCCACTGCTAAGGTTTTGGCTACAGTCACCTGTTGCACAGTCCCCCCTGTTTCACTCCAGTAAAGGAGAACACTGGCCAGTGGCAATGTTTTCTCTTCACCAGTGAGCCCTTGTACAGTGACATATTTATTGGGTATAAGCTGACCAGGCTGTACCAGATCAGCTTTTACCAATGTCAGGGATGCCCCTGTGTCTGTTAACCCTTGCGTCTGTACACTATTCACCATGACTGGGTGCATGTGTTCCCTCATGTTCACAGGCATGCTTCCAGGGACACACAAACAACCCACTTCCTTCCTAGCACCACCTTGCGTATTATTGCTCATCCTGTCTGGCAATATGCCCAGTTTCTTTACACAACCAACATTCATTTCTTTTCTCAGAGAAATCTTTTCTCTGAAACCTGGAGATAACTGGTTTCTGTGGAGGCAGTGAGGGTTTTAGCTGCCCTGTAGGTGCACTTTTCCCTTTCTGCGCTGTCATGCCTGCCCCATTCACTCTCAGGGCAGGTCTTCTCTTGGCATAGTGGTCCGAGAGTTCATCAGTCTCTTGCACTGTTTTGGGATCTTGATCCTCCAGCCAGGATTTTAGCTCGGCTGGGCATGCCCAATAAAACTGTTCTACCAGAATCACATTTTCAATTTTGTCACCAGAGTTTGCTTCAATTTCTTCCCACCAACATTTTAAAAACTGATGTTTTTTCATGGCTAGCTCCTTATAGCTCATGTCAGGGCTTCTCCTGCGCTTATGGAATTTTGCTCTGTATGATTCAGCAGTTAATTCAAATTTTTTTAACAGTGCAGCACTAAGTTTGCTGTAATCATCACTGTACTCATTGTCCATTTGATCCAATACATCCCGAGCTTTCCCAGTAAGTAGCAGGGATAGCTGGAAGCTCCAGGACTCCCTAGCAATTTTAGCCTGCATACAAACTTTTTCAAAAGAATTTAAAAAGGCGTCCATATCCTCCCCCTCTTTTAATTCGGCTATCAATTTGGAATTCAATTTGTAACCCAGTCCTGTAGTCCCAGTTAAACCCAAGCCACTTACCTGCTCTGGTGCCACTGGTTGGAGTTGTAGCTTCTCCATTTCATGTTGTCTCTGGTGCTCATGCTCCTCACGGTCCGCCTGTTGCTGTTTACGGTCTGCCTCTCGCCGTTCTTGCTCCCTCTTCTCCTCTGCAGCTTTCTGGCACTCACACTCCTCATGCTCAGCCTCCCACTGTTCCCATTCTGCCTCTCATATCTCTCATTTCACCTCTCACTGTTCTCGCTCTCTCTTCCCCTGGAACTCCAGCTCCATTCGGCGCAACTCAATCTGTAGCCTGAGTACTTCTGGATCCAGGATACTGGTGACCTTTCCCTGCTGCTGCTGTGGCCTTTCACTGGCACTGGCCCTGTTGCCCTCCTCATCGGATCTGGACACTGCACTGGCTGATAGCCCTGCCACACTCCAGGTTCAGTGCTTTTCAGTCACTATCTGTGACTCAATGCTCTGGGTATCTGCTACCATCAGGGCATCCACGAGGTTCTGTTTGGTGACTTTCACCTTAAACAGGACTCCTCTGTCCCAGCACAACTGCTTTAAGTAGTCTACAGTGTGCCTGCTGTAGTTGGAAGACGTCTTCTTCCCTAACTAGGGCTACTCTGACTTGCACTTTGGAAAAAAAAAATAAAACGGTTAGGAACTTGACTGTATGCCAAGTGATATAGTTCTGTCACATTTCTAAAAATAAATCACTGCCTTTTTCCTTCTTTGCAAGTGAGCTGATGGTCTCAAGCTAACACACTGAACAATAAAAGCTTGTAATACCAAAATTATTGCACCGCTGCCAACCAATTTGTCACAAAACCACTCAGCAGGTCAGGCCCTCTGCTCCCACAGTGCCAACCTCTGAGCACAGTCTTGTGAAAAGGAATAGAACAGGGTAACCCTCCTGTCTGTTTTGTGGGTTTGAATCAAACATTGGTCTCAAGTTCTGGAGGGATTCAAACTATGAACCTCTTGCAAGCATACCCAATGTACAGGCTCAGATAATTCTGCTCTTTGGGGGGGCAGATATCTTTCACCTATGGGCACCTAACCAGGAGTACAAAATGAACCCTTAAAACTCCATGAAAGATCTCAGAACAAACTCTTACCTTTTCCCAGTTTGATATTACCAATAGCTTTGCACAGTGTCAACTTTAACCATATATGCTTCACTTGTCAAATAAAGAATTTCAAAGGCATACCAAGTAGTCTCTAAAATGAGATGTTTACTTAAAAATAGATAAAAATGTAAAATGTAATTACAGAACCATATATCACAAAACATACAAATCACTTAAAATAATAAGGTTTTAAATACAAAGTCTCCTACCACAATACTCTTAGACTTGTCTAATCTAATGTATTCTTATCTTCTTCCAGTGCCGATGTTGCTTTTTTCAGACTCCAAACATATGTTTCTCTAAATGTAATACAGACTACAGTTTAAAAATGCTGTTTCAACCCTCTTCATGATGTCATCATCTAGCTCCTCCCTTTCATGATATGTAATATATATATATATATATATATAGATAGATAGATAGATAGATATAGATATATAAAACAGGAAGTCCCATCAAGGTATTGAATTATGTGACTCCAGCAAGACTCCTTTTCCAAATGTTGACACTCTTAATTAAGACTGTGATTTTCTCAGTCTCCTTTGATCTATGAGCGTCTCCATTCTCAAGCACATCAAAGGACTTTTTATGACACCAGGTGTAATTAACTGACTTTCCTGAGGACGTCATAAAATGGATATTCCACTTCCTTATTACACCAGCTGCAATTAACTGACCTTCCTGAGGATGTCATAAAATGGATATTTCAGGTCTTAGCATCAAACAACCCAGATCCTAAATAAGGTTATAAAATGCGAGTTTTTGCTAGTTAATCTCATCACAGAGATCTTCTGTTTGACATATATCCTGTCTTTTGAACTGATACCCGGGGGGGGGGGGGTTATCCAGGCACAGCATTTCTCATGACAGACAATCACACTACATTTTTTTTTATATTACAAAAAGCATAGAGTTATCATAACCAGCTGTCTAAGTGTCACAGCTAGTATAAATATATCACATAAAAACTGTAATTTGTTTTTATTGTGTTCTCTTTTTAGATTTTTCGGCATTGTAATCTATGGAGCTTACTGGGACATTGAGTGCTGGCACTTCATCTGATTTCTCTGCCGTACAGGCAATCTGTTTTTAATTTAACAGTTTTTATGTGATATATTTGTACTAGCAATTAACTGTCCTACTGTTTTTAGTTGCTATGTTGCACTGTTGCTATGCACTGTCACTTATTTGTATTATTGCACCTACTGATGCTGTTTGATGAGACCATCACCTCAGTGGTATAAAGAGGTGCTGTTTTTTGTTGTATTAGTCCCTTTGAAAAATGGACATTGTTTCCTGAGCTCATCAGGGCCTTGCACATGGCACCTGAATAAAATGAAGCATTTTATTTTAGCATTTGATGGGCAGTCTTTTATTTAGAGGTGGAGAGTGTGGATTTTATGTTTTAGTATTTGTTGTTTATCCTAGTACTTCCCTCCACGTGCAGCCTCTTCTCAGATGCTTACTTCCTAGGCTTCCCTCCCTGACCACGTTCATCACCCTTGGTGGGACTTTACTTGAGGACACATCCTCCTTCAGGTACCTAGGAGTTTGGCTGGATCAACACCTAAATTTTTCCAGACATATTGATGCCATCCAAAAAAAATTGTGCCCCAAGCTTGGTGCTCAGTTCAGGAACCATAGTTGTATCCCCTCTATGGTTAGGTTCAGAAAGATGATCCTGCTCATCTTTGACTACTGTGATATAGTCTAGGGTGCTGCTTCCAAATTCTCCCTGGCCAGACTGGATACCCTCTTCAGTTCCTTCTGCTGTTTTGCCATTGATGCTCCCTCTCACACCCACCTCTGTGATCTTTATCGTGCGCTATCCTTCCCCTCTCTTACAAACAGATGACTCTCCCACTGCACTAAATGTACCTCCAAGCACTGGCTGGGTGGACTCACTTCCTACTGCTCCCCTTCATTTATAACACCCCCCACTCCCTCTCACTCCCTTAGATCATCTGACTGCCAAACTCTGTCGGTCCCCCGCAGAGCCACCCTCATCGGCCAATCCAGTTACTCTCACTGCCTCCCAAAAATGTGGAATTACCTCCCTCCTCAAATTTGTCACTCATCCTCCTACTACTCCATCAGCTCTGCCCTTAAAAACTTCCTTGCACCTAGCTGTTCCTGCTATGACCCTCCCTAACTTCCCCAAGCCCCTGACAAACCCTACCCTCTTCAGTACCCAAGCAATGCCCCTGCTACAGCTCTACCTCCCAGCCAACTAAAAACCAGCATTCCTTCCCTTCCCCCAATTCCCTAGTTTCAGACCTTCCATTCTTCTCTTACTGTGATTTCTCAATCATCCAAAGTTGTACCAAGGGCCTGTCGCTACCCTATCCTTACACCATTAACCCAAACTCTTCTCTCCACTTCTCCACATCCTGAAGGGCTGGGATTTGGCCTCTCTTCTCTCTCACTTTTACCCTCTCTTCAGTCTATGGTGCTGCTCCCAAGTCCTCCCTGGCCAGATTGGATACCCTCTTCAATTCCTTCTGCCGTTTTGCCCTTCATGCTCCCTCTCGCACCCACCACTGTGATCTCTATCATGCCCTATCCTTCCCCTCCTACAACCTGCTTCCCTACTATCATACTCTACCTCTTTCTGCCGCAGCTTTCTCCCTTCCTGTCATGCTTGACCCCTGCCTTGTGCAGGCAAGGTCCTCAGCATACCGGAGGGGTCAGGCCCCAGCAGACCTTTCTCCTCCTACCTCTTCCTTCACCTCCTCCTCCTTCCATCCCCTTCCACCACCCCATGCTTTTCTGCCTACCGACATACCTACCTCTCACCTTCCCTTCTCCCATTAGGTAGCCCTAGCTATGGCTGACCTCTAATCTCTAATGCACTTGTAGTTAACTTGCACTTCTGTAATACTTTTGCCAACTTGTTTTGCCTGTGTTCACTCCTCACTAACTTCCCCGAGATTAAACTACAATTCTATTCAGCCATATTCTAGCTACACAGTTACTGTATGTGTCATTTAGTGTATGCCTAAATGTTATTTTGTGTTGTCGAATCTATCTAGTCCAAAAGTGTTGGCATAGTATCTATCTAGTTCAAAAGTGTTAGCTTCCCACTATTTCATTAATCCTGTACAGTCTGCTCAAATTATTTGAATGTAATCTACTGTAAATTTATATTGTGTACCAAATCTCTGTAAACTATCCTCATGTTCCCCTAACCCCCAGGTCACACTGAGAGATGAGCAACTTGTTGCTCAGTGTGCCTTCCTAGTAAATCATTTCAATAAATACATTAAATAAATAAACATTGCCATCCAGGCAGAGGGGTGTAAAGGGGACTTAAAATAAATAAATTGCATCCTGGTAGGGGGATGTACAGGGTGCTAAAAATAAATGCATTGTCATCCAGGCAGGGGAGTGTTAATAGGGCTGAAAATAAATACATTGCAATCCAGGCAGGGGGGTGTAAAGGGGTGGAAAATAAAGACATTGTATCCAGGTAACAGAGCATAAAGGGGCTGAAAATAAATATATTGTCACCCAGGCAGCGGGGTGTAAAGGGGGCTGAAAATAAATACATTGCCATCCAGGCTGAGGGTGTAAAGAGGGCTGAAATAAATACATTTCCATCCAGGCGGGGTACAAAGGGCTGAAAATACATACTGTACATTTTCATCCAGGCTGGGGGTGTAAAGGGGCTAAAACTAAACACATTGCCATTCAGGCAGGGGGTGTAAAGGAGGCAGAAAAAAATACATTGCCATCCAAGGCAAGGGAGTGTAAAGCAGGCTGAAAATAAATACTTTTCCATCCAGGTGGGGGGGTGTAAAGGGCATGAAAATAAATACATTGCCATCCAGGCAGGGGTGTAAAGGCGATGAAAATGAATACATTGCATCCAGTCAGGGGGTGTAAAGGAGGCTTAAAATAAATACATTGCCATACAGGCGGGGGGGGTGTAAAGGGCTTAAATTAAATACATTGCATCCACGTAGGGGGGTGTAAAGGGGGCTGAAAATAAATTCATTGCCATCCAGGCAGGGGAGTGTAAAGGGGCTGAAAATAAACACATTGGCCCAGATATTCAAAAGGGTTGGTCCATGCGCAACAGGGTTGCGCATGCGCAAGTCCTACATTGCGCCATTCTGCGATATTCAGCAGGAGGCAGTTGCTCCACTGGCAACAGGTTGCGCAAAAGAGCAATGCAAATGAATGCATGCTCAACAGGAGGGGGAGGAACCGTGCATAACCTGCGCAACCTGATATTCAGTCGGGTTGTGCAGAGTTGTCATCGCCACCCCAACCTGCGCCTGCACAACCTTGAGCCCAAAAGGATCAAGTTGAGGGCCATCGACAGAGCTGCTGTATTGCAGGGCGCACACAGCAGCTGCCACCCCTGGCTGGCCCCAACCTCGGTCCCTGTGCCCCCACCAGCCCGATCGCGGGCATCACAGTTACATGAAACCCCCACATCTCCCACAGCCTGATCGCGGGCAGTACAAGTACATGAACCCCCCACACACACATCTCCCACAGCCCGATCGCGGGCAGTACAAGTCATGAACCCCCCACACACATCTCCCACATTCCGATCGCGGGCAGTACGTGCATGAACCCCCACACACATCTCCACAGCCCGATCGCAGGCAGTACAAGTACATGAACCCCCACACACACATCTCCCACAGCCCGATCGGCGGGCAGTACAAGTACATGAACCCCCCACACACACATCTCCACATTCCGATCGCGGGCAGTACGTGCATGAACCCCCCACACACATCTCCCACAGCCCGATCGCGGGCAGAGACCTGTAGACCCCCCAGTGCCCGATCGCGGGCAGAGTGTAACCCTCCCCCAACTCTAATAACTCCTGGTGGTCCAGTGGACCGTAAAAGCCTGATCGCGGGCAGAATGTCACAGCACAACCCCCCAAACATCTCCCTGGTGTCTAGTGTCCCCCACCCACCCACCAAGCCCCTCCACCCGCTCCCCCGCAGCCTGGGGAGCGGGTGGAGGGGCTTCGTGGGTGGGTGGGGGGACACTAGACACCAGGGAGATGTTTGGGGGGTTGTGCTGTGACATTCTGCCCGTGATCGGGCTTTACGTCCACTGGACCACCAGGGAGTTATCTCGCTGGGGGAGGGTTACATTCTGCCCACGATCGGGCACTGGGGTCATAGGCTCCTGCCCGCGATTGGGCACTGGGGGGATCATAGGTCTGCCCGCGGATCGGGCTGTGGGAGATGTGGGGGCGACATGTACGGTTCTGCCCACGATCGGGCTGTGGGAGATGTGTGGGGGCGACATGTACGTGTTCTGGCCCGCGATCGGCTGTGGGAGATGTGTGGGGGTGTCATGTAACTGTGATGCCCGCCAGGCTGGGGCTGCATTGTGCGCCGTCTCCACGCTGCTGCCTGGCAGGGTGGCCAGGGAGCAGTCCTCAGGATCGGGTGCACCTACATGCAAATGGCATGCAAATGGGGCCATAAATAGATGCAAATGGACCCCCTGCACCTTGCATAAATTATGGCCCCATTTGCATGTCACCTTTGAATATCGGAAATTTGAGCATGGCGCAATGGTACTTGCGCCACCCAAGTTTAATGCTCAACTTGGCAACTTGCGGTGGCGCAAGTTCCACTGCACCATCGCCAAGTGTTGCGCTCGGGTGAGTCTGCCGAGTTGCTCAACAGCGCAACTCCTTTGAATATCACCCCGGCCACACCCCTGCGCAACTATTTTGAGCAGCGCAGGGGCTTGCACCTCAGACTGGCGCAGTTTGAATATCTGGGCCATTGTGTCCAGGCAGGGTGTGTAAATGGAGCTGAAAATAAATACATTGCCATCCATGCAGGGGGGTGTAAAATGGGCTGAAAATAAATAAATTGACATCCAAGCAAGGTGTGTTAAGGGGGCTGAAAATAAATGCATTTCTTAGTATTAAAATTCTCCTCAGTCAGCATGGTAAAGCTCTATATGTAGTCTCTGTATAAATCCCTCCCCGTGAAAACAAATTGGGCATTAAACTGGTGATTAATCTTTTATTTTTTTTATTTATTTTTGAAAGTCGTATTTACAACCTTTGAGTCAGGGACTCATTTACAAAGGCATCTCATCGCAGGGAGGGTAGACATGGTTACAGTGTGAGATACAACAGTGGTAACATACAGGTGCAATACAGATAAAAAGAACTCCTTGGAAGCTGCTTGTCCCTGAACAGGGCTGCTCCAGCTCACCCACGGTCGGCCAGCACCCAGCCAGCCACTGACCAAGACCAGGACAGCTGCCTGCAGCTCCTTGGAAGCTGCTTGTCCCTGAACAGGGCTGCTCCAGCTCATCCACGGTCGGCCGGCACCCAGCCAGCCACCGACCAAGACCAGGACACCCGCCTGCAGCTCCTTGGAAGGTACGGGACAGCGCAGCCAATCGGAACACGGGTGCTTCCAGCAAACCCACTCTGATTGGCAGGAGTTTTCCCTGCTATAGACACCTGGCACTTTGTTAGACTTTCCATAGAACTAAGCACATTTCAACTGTGTTATTAGGAGTTTTTCAACTGTATTAGCTGGATTGTAATTTCTACTACTGTTTTAAAGTGCTTACACCTCTTCTGTCTGACTGCTCTTCCTGCAGCGCCCCCCATCTAAGCACTCTGCCTTGGTGCCGATAAGTCTAACTACCTTTGGCTAGTTTTCCATTAGCAGGTTATACAGACCTGCCACTAGATGGATTCTTGGTCTTCTACATAAATCACTGTATTCATTCGTGGGCAATATGGCCTGCATTATCATTCTACTTCTTTCCCGGTTCTGTTACAAGGGGACTTGAGTCTTAAGGGTGGATGGCCACTAACTAAGCTGCTCCTGCTCCTGCTCTCCTTGTTCCCCTTTCTGCTGTATTTTCTCATCTAGGTTTTAAGTGAGTACCTAGGTGGGCAAATTTCTTGCCTAGAAAATATTGCACTAATACAAATCATGAGACCACTCAATCTGGGACCATGGCTCTCCTTATTGTGTTTTTATTGCTCCTAAGGTGCAGAGTTTTCAGCAATACAGTGCAATTCGAAGTACCTCAATGCAATTCAGTTCTCCAAGGTACCTTATCAATGCCTAATGTTATAACAGTTCACCGTGCAGACACTATGTCATTCTCCTCTCCCTTTTAGCCTATTCCCCGGTTAGCCTACACCCCCTTGCTACTGTCCTCACCTATGTCTACCCAAGCACTTACATTGATCACAATCAACTGTCATTACAGTGGCGGCCTCTTGCGCAGCATGATATGGGTTGCCGCGAAGAAATAAAAAGGCAGTCTCCATTCTTATAAGCTCCTTAAAGAAAGTTATACTTCTGCTTCTTCTCTGCTCAGGAAATGTGGAGCTCAACCCTGGCCCTCCCCCACAACTTACCTCGCCTATCGATTTTGCTGAGGCCACAGGTCTCAAAATGATGATGGTCAACATTTTAAGCCTGCCTAAAAAACTTGTACAGCTGCAAGCCTGGGCTGCATACGTTAACCCAGACCTTATCATAATTACTGAATCGTGGTTAAAAAAGATGAACACTGATCAACAAATATCACTGCAGGGCTACAATTTATTTAGAGCAGATAGAGAGTCTAGAGGTGGGGTGTGGTTATCTATGCCAAATCTAAGTACTTGGTCACCAATATTAGTTGCAAATCTCTAGCCAAGGAATTTGAGTTAGTTTCGCTGAGCCTTCATCTCCCCTCCTCGGAATGTATCACTATCCTAGGTGGCTATAGACCCCCGTCTGGTGGTGATGAAGTCCTTAATCTTTTGAAATCCATGTTTGTAGATGCAAAAACTGAAACAATATTTCTAGGAGATCTAAATATGGACTGGCTGTCACCTAAATCACACAGCCTCAAATCCCTTTGTGACGAGCTAGGTCTTGGGCAATTAGTCAGTGAACCTACTAGGAACAACACTCTAAATACTACCAACAGTTCCATTCTAGATGTGGTACTAACCACCCATCCACACAAAATATCTCATTTGGCAGTGTTTCACAATGACATGAGCGATCATGGAATTGTTGCTTGCATAAGATCTCAAATTAAGGCCCGTCCTCAACCCATCTTTATAACAAAAAGATCCTTTCACAAATTCAGTGCAGTAAACTTCCTATCTGACCTGAGCATGATCAGATGGCAAGATCTTTACCTAGCCAAAGATGTCAACAAGGTAGCTTGCATCCTTAATGACAAACTCACTGCAATAATAAATAAGCATGCCCCTTTCATCAAAGTAAGGGTATGGAACAATTCCAATCCCTGGTTCACCTCGGATCTCAAGGCAACCCTTATAGCTCGAGATAAGCTCTGGGCTAAAGCTAGACATTCCAAAGAATCTTCGGATTGGCAGGCCTTTAGAACAGCCAGGAATAATTGTGTGAAAAAACTTTGCTCTGCTAAAGCTAACTATTATATTTCTACTCTCAAACAAGCTAAAGGTAACCCTCATAAAATATGGAAGACTATCAAAGCTATAGAAGGACGGCCCATGGCCCCCTCTGTCCCAACAAAGATAGTTGCAAGTGGCAAGATTGTGGAAAACAAGTCCCTAATCCTGGAGGAACTTAACTCCCACTTTGCCACAGCTGGATTAGCTTTTGACCCGTCACCTTATGCTGGTGCTGCGGTGAGCCAGCATACCCCTCCCGCCACATCTAGTCCTGCACCCAGCCCCTTCCAACTGCACGAGATAACTTATAAAGAAGTAGAAGATTCTCTTCTTAACTTAGACACCAAAAAAAGTGCAGGGGACAATGGCTTGGAACCCTTTTTCCTAAGGTCAGGCTATGCCCATTTCACTGCCCCAATTCTCCACATCTTCAGTATTTCCATTACATCTGCTACTGTGCCGTCCTGCTGGAAATCAGCACATATCCTCCCTCTATTTAAATCTGGTGACCCATGCGATGTAAACAACTATAGGCCTATCTCCATATTGCCTATCCTTTCTAAAGTTCTCGAAAAACTGATCCATACTCAGTTAAAATCTCACTTGAAACCTTCTCTCTCATTAACCCAGCTCAATCTGGCTTCCGGGCTAATCATAGCACAATCACTGCACTAGCAAAAGTAACCAATGATTGGATCTCTGCTATAGATGCTAAGAAGGTAACTGGTGCAGTCTTTTGGACCTCAGCAAAGCTTTTGATACTGTTGATCACAAACTATTAGTCAATTGCCTTGCAAAGTTGGGTGCCACATACCATACCACCCAGTGGTTCTCTAGCTAACTAACTGGAAGATTCCAAAAAGTAAAGGCGGAAGGCTTTTTTTCTGCTGCCTTGCCAGTTGCAAGAGGAGTCCCCCAAGGATCCCTCTTAGGCCCTATCTTGCTTTCTCTGTACATTAATGACTTAGATGCTAACGTATCTATGTCCAATCTGCACTTTTTTGCAGATGATACTGTGTTGTATACTTCTGGCTCATCGTTATCTGAAGTCAAGGGAGTGCTTCAAGTGGACTTCGCACAACTTGAGCATAATCTAATAAAGGCAAAGCTTCTGCTCAATTCTAAGAAGACTAAAGCGATGATATTCTCCCGCAGTGCTGTTTCAGGCCCCCCCAATACCCTTGCCCAAGACTTCATTGTCACCATGCTAAATGAGCCTCTGGAAGTTGTAACCAAATTTAAATATCTAGGTATCTGGATCGACAATAAATTATCTTTCAGTGACCACATCGAAGACGTCTCTAGAAGGTTAAAAGCAAGGTTAGGTTTTTCTACAGAAATAGGCTCCTTTTCCCCCTTGAAACTCGAAACAAGCTTGTACAGGCCACTTTTCTCCCCCTACTCGACTATGGCGATGTAATCTATTCCTCCACCACTCTTGCAAATCTAAGTAAACTGGACATCCTTTATCACCATGCGTTATGGTTCATTACCAACTCCCCTTACCGTTCGCACCACTGTGACTTATATGCAGCTGTTGGTTGGACATCCCTTACTACTAGATGCCTGCTCCATGCTGGGCTATGGACTCTTAAACTGCTCCTGCAGAAATTGCCAAGCTATCTCTCTTCTTTTATTAGTATCTCACATAGTGCATACTCATTAAGAAAATCTGACTTTATTATGCTTGACATACCAAGGACGCGGACTTCCTTTAGTAAACGTGATATTGCATATGCCCTTCCCTCCATTTGGAACCAATTACAAACTGTACTGAAACTAACTAGCACAGTTTCAATAAACTTCTACAAATCGCTAAGTTCAGCCAAAATAAAAGACACCTGTAACTGTCATTAAGTCTCTTCCTTCCCCATGTGTGCCATATTTATCCACTGGTAAGGTATAATTGATTTGTCATATTAACTGCTTTCCTTTCCCCTTCTACTCCTGGCTTTATCTTTGCTTACGCTCCACTGCTAATCTATCAAATCACTCCTCTCCCCCCCCCCATATCAGTTGTAGACTGTTGCTTATTCTAGCTGCCAAAATACTGTATATTTTTATTTTAGCTTTTGTTGACCGGGTAAGTGTACTAGACAAATCCTGCCTATTTTCAGGCACGATCTGGGGGAGGGGGATACAGATGAATGCCAACTGACCTTGAACCAGATTAAACCAGATTAAGCTGATGGTGGTATTTTTTTAGTGAATGAGGGAAATTTGGCCAGGACACCGGGGAAATTCCCCTACTGACTGCTTCCTGTGAGCAGGGGGGACCCATTTTCTGGTGGGACCAAGATGGCGGAGGAGGAGGAGGATGTCTGCTTGGTAGGAGAGATAGCCTCGCTTCTTCACTATTATCATGTTAGAGGCTGCAGCCGTGTTTCGCTGAATTTATTTCAGAATTTAAGCTCTCGAAAGGAGAATCTTCAGGGAGCTTACTAAGGAATTACTGAAGAACTACAGCCAGAGGTATTGCCTGTAATGGCATCTGCAGATCTTGAGGAAGAGAGTGGCTCTGAGCACAAGATTACAACTCGTTGTGAATTTCTTATTTGCTGCAGCAGGATTTGAACCTGGAACCTGCGATTTGCAATGGCAATACAAGGAAGGATGAAAAAATGGTGGAAACAAGGCAACCAGAGGTGGTCATGGAGCAAGAAGAAGAAGGGAAGAGATTGGGAGAGTCTGTGAGCTGGCGGCTGTCCAATGGAACTGTGCCCCGGGTGAAAGGCGCCACAATTCAAACAGGTACTTTTTATTTTCCCAACATCGAGAATTTGCCTGTTCTAGCTCCAGAAATGACTGTAAAGTTGTCCAAACAGGTAGAATTGCCTGTCGTCTTGCAGCCAAGCTCGTTTTCCAAAATTAACACTGCTACTGTTTCGGGTGTAAAAACGGAGCTCAGATCTCGGCTTTTAATGACAGAAAATAGCGCTATGAACGACCGGAGCTCTGAAGTGCTCTGCTGCAATACAGTCGGGGAGGATTTAAAAGAAGAAAAGTCTGGGATGCCTGAAAGCCTCAAAAAAAACTGTAGCCTGTCTTTTCAGCCTGCACAAAGGAAGGAGGAACAGGACATTATTTCAACTAATGCTGAAAAGAGCTGTACCACTTTGCCTATGGATTTTACTGACTTTGCTGTCCCTATGGATAAAATAAAAGGTTTTGTGTTGAATAATAATATGAAGCAGGGGGATGCAGTAGAGGCAAATAAAAATGTGGTTTATCAGTCTAATGTAGGTTCTCAATTAGGGGTTACAGAATTTTCTTTTTCTGAGGGGCACACAGGGAAAAATGTAATTCCCATGCCAAATGCATTAGGTTTAGGTAATAAAGCAGCATATATTATAAATAATGAGGGGCCAAAAGACTGGACACCAGAAAAAGCTCTAAGTGGGGCAGGTTGGTCTCTGTTGGAATCAGGTGGATGGATTCCTGACCCCACTTGGAGCCCAGAGTTATCCTTTTCTCAGGATTCTCCTGCTGAGGGCTCCAAAGGTGCAACTGCAGGAAAATGTTTCAGGTACAGATAAGAAGGTAGAGGAGTGTATGTTTTTAGGTACTGCAGGTAACCTGAATAACTTGAGTGATTCAGCTGAGGCTGCTGTGTCTCATAAGGCCTTACCTAAACCTGCAGTGGAATTGTTAGTACCCCCCCCAAAAGGAACCAGATAAAAAGCCTTTGCTGTCGGAGCTCTTTTCCAATGCACAAAGAGAAGCTGCTCCAAGGAGGAATGCAGTGCGTTTACGGTATAAAGGGGGATTGGAAGTCAGACCCGACAGACATTACGTAGGGAAAGTTTTACTGAAAGATTCTTTGCATTTTTCTCCCAAGGATGTTTATGCATTTATACACATTTCGGGTGAAGATAATTTTGATATCAGCTTTAGGTCTCAACAAGCACTTGACCTCTTCTGGGTACGCTATGGGCAAGTAAAATTTTCCCCAACATGGACCCCCTTTATTGTGATACCATTGTCAAAGCCTTTGATTAAATTTGTCACTATAATGTTTCGGAATGAAGGGGTCTGGGTAGAAGATATTACATTCTGGCTAAAAAGGTGTGATGTTTTAAGTGAACCTGAGCCTATTTTAGACTCAGAACAATTTTAGACGGGAGGGGGAAATATAAAGTTAGCTTAAGCAAAATGAAGCAGGAATTGAGCACATTCCAAACTCTTTTTGTTAGGAAAGGACAGAGGAGTGTGCTTTTACAGTGGACAGCCTCGTGCCTGCTATAAATGTGGAGCAAAGACTCACCTGTCTAGCGCTTGTGACCAACCCAGATCGATAATTGTGGGAGGTAGGGCACGTGAACTATGTTTTGTGGTAATCCATCTTGCTGCGATTTATGTGAGGCAAAAGGTCATGTGTTTAAATTCTGCCCTTGGGCCGCAATAATTGTCACATAGTTCTGGTTCTGAGTCTTATATACAGAAAGCACAGGAAGCTGTGGTTCTATCCACCCCTTGCAGGAGGTTCCATTTCTTGTTCCTAGTTCTGTGGTACAACTCCTGAGGTCAGAGGTACAACAGAAAGGAAAACTAGCTTGGTTTCAAAAATGGTGGTACCAGGGAAAAGTGTTTCCTGAAAATCAAAGAAATAAGCAGGGTACTGATGTTAGCAAAGGACATTTAAAAAGGATGGAATGGGTCCTCTGAATATCTTAAACATTCCCCCGGTTTGTTTTTCTGATGAGAAAGTAGGGAAAACAGAAATGGTAAAAAAGTCAGAGGATACTTTTGTACCGGTTCCGCAGCGCAGATCAGCAACAAATCTGCATGCTAAAGGTCCCCCCCCCAAGATTGCCAGATGGAGACTAACAATACTTATGCGGCTCTGTTTACATCTTGGGGTAAGACAGAAGGGGACGAATCAGACTCCCAAAAATCCACTATTTCAACCAAATCTCAGATACTAGACAACTATAAGGATAAAAAAGAAAAAAGGAAAAATGAAGGGTATTGACCATTATGAAGGACTATGGTGTGCTCCTGGGGTTCATTAAACACTCATAGCTTATTAAATAAAGCTAAACGGCTAGCTGTGTTTAATTTTATACATGATTTTCCTTTGTCAGTCTGGTTTTTACAGGAGACATGGATGTCCACCATTGACCAAAGGTTAGCATTTAAAAAGATTGGCTGTGGGCCCATCCTATTGGTCTTTGGGGAGGATGTTGTGTGGAGTGGGGATTTTATTCAACTCTTTTCATTTCAGTTGCATAATCTGATAGACTTGGTACCAGGAGAGTTTTGATTTTGGATGGGAAATGGTGTGGGTTTTGTTTCCGTTTCATTATATCTACAATCCTCAAACTAAATCAGGTAGGGTGAACTGCCTAACACTGGTGCAGCCTTTTTATTCACGGCGGTCAGAGTGTTATGGGGAGGGACTTTAACTGCACAGTTCCAGATCTTATACATGGTAAACAAAGTGGCAAGAAAACCTACTGCAATACTAACGCTTTAGGTAAAATCCTTAGAGATGCAGGTTTAGTGAGTTGTAATACCTCTTTAAATCTTAAGAATAAGTTTTCTTTTCAAAAAGGGAAATCTTTTTCTCCCATCGACCATATGTTTGTTTCTTCAAACATTCACATAAACTCATTCCAGATTTTTCCCTGTGAATTTTCAGATCATTCATTTTTGGTAAGCACCTTTTTCCTCCCAGAGATGACAGAAATAAGACACATAAGATGGAAGCTTAATAATTCAGTGCTAGAACTAAATTTTATCCAGATTAGGATAAGAAACCTATTGAAGGCTAGGCTTTCAGTAGCCTTTTTATACACAGATATATGTATATGGTGGTTAGATACAAAAGCAGATCTACGTAACCTGTTCAAAAATACTGGGAGGAAAATTAAAAATGAAAAATTTCTGCGCTGTCTAAGTTTGAGACATCAACTTCAGAGAATTTTGTCCTTAGCTTACACATCTAGGTGGGATTACTCAGATCAAATCTCCTTATTAAAAGATGCTATGAAAGAATATCAGTATGACAGAAGTAAAACAATGCAGGCCATATTACTTAATGGAGTAAAGAAATCACCTCTTGGGGACCCCTTTCAGATGCATAAAGAACTTAGAGATTCAATGGGTTTGGAGGAGCTAAAAAGATCTGATGGGGTGTAGTAACTTGAGCAGGAATTAAGAGAGGTAATTAAGGAACATTTTGGTTCCTTAATCCTAAAAAGCTATTTCTATAACAGAGATAGAGGATTATTTAAACAAGATTCCGTATCATGTATAAGGCATAACAAGGAAGCAGAATGGGATACTATCTCCCAGAAAGAAATTATGAAACTATCAGGTCTCTAAAATTAGATATTTCACCTGGTCTAGATAGTCTCACAAATAACTTGTATAAACAGTTTCGGATGAACTAAGTCAATGCCTGGGCCTATTATTTCAAGATTTTCTAGACAAGAATCACATCTACCCTCCTTTTCAGAAGGTTTATTAACTTATATTTTAAATCAGGTGACAGGCAAGATATGGGGAATTGGAGACCAATCACCCTATTAAATACTGACTATAAAATCTTTGCCAAAATATTGAATGAAAGGCTTAAACATCACGCAGGGAAGTGATTTTGCCGAATCAATATTGTGGCTTGCCAGGAGAAGAATTCAATCTGCCATCATGCAGATAAGAGATGTAATTGACTATTTCAATGAGATGGGATTAACAGGTTGTTTAGTAGCAGCTGATCTGGATAAAGCATTTGACAGGGTCCATTTGCCATTTCTTTTAAAACTTTGAGGCATTATGGGGTGCAGGCTAAGCTGACAAATTTAATTGAACAATTGTACCAGAGTGGGATGGTTTTTCCTTTTGTGAGAGGCGAGCGGCGCTGGATTTCCATAACTACGGGGTTGCGGCAAGGGTGCCCTTTAAGCCCCTTTTATATACATTTGCTATTGATCCCTTTTACTTAACTGCATTGGAGGCAAAGAAATGGAAGGGGATACAATATAGAGAAAACAGTCTAGCACAGCTACATATTCAAGCTTATGCTGATGATTTGGTTACATATTTGGAGGACTGTTCATCAGTTCACGGGGTTTATGAGAGCATTTGAGGAATTTACTACAGTGTCTAACGAAAACTAAAACATAAATAAAACAAAAGGACTGATTATTGGGGGTGGGATTTGGAACTATGGCTGAGAAAATTCATTTTCTAGAGACCCGCTCAATTTTGGGCATTACCTTGGTCCTCAGAATGTTCTAACGATAACTGGCAGAGGACACTTAGGAGTGTTGGAAAATAAAGTTTCTAGATGGAAGCAATGGCATTTGTCTAAAATTAAAGAGTTCAGATAATTAAACAATTCCTTTTGCCCATTATTCAATTTGTGGCAATGATATTTCACTACCAACAGAATTTGAAACCAAGTTATATAGCATCTTTTTCAGATGCTTTGGGGTAACTGCTCTAAACCCGGTTAAAAGAAGTTTTACTTACCTAACAATAAAACAGGGGTTTAGGAATGATAGACCCAGTGGTATACCATGTTTTCTTTATTACCAACTCCTTGAAAGAAGGGTTGATATCGAATCCAGATCTGAAAATTCATGGAATTTAATAATTATGGGAAATACTTTAAGTGTTGGACTTCTTTAGCCCCTAAACTTAATAAATATCTACATATTCCAGAGCACTTTCGGCAACGGCACAAAAATTATATAAATGGGAAATACAGAAGACAGTAGCACTCACATATAGTACAAGGGACTTGTATCACCATCTAATGAAAAACTATACCCACAAGAGCCGAATTTAAAAACTGCCCATTAACTTTGAACCCCATCGTAGTGGCTCAATTGAATAATCCTAGGTTGCCCAAAAACAATGGGAGGTACAGTGGTTAATTTTCTATGGAAGACTGAATGTTAGGGGAATGCGAAATATAAAGTCTTACAGGAAAGGTTGTGCCCTTACCTTGAATGCATTAATAAGGAGGAATCCATGGTCCATTTTTACTAGATTGTTCCTATGCTTCAGGATTGTGGGGTTTTAGCAGATGTATGGAACCTGACATGGCTGAAAAATATGACATATGAATTCTTAGCTTTAGGAGTGTTCCAGTGGGTTCATTCGGATTGCATAAGGGACTTTGACTTTATTTTTGGGATGTCTCAAATACTTCCTGTGTGCAAGTAGAATACAATGGGTTATATATCAAAAGAAAATGTCGTATGTTTGCATTAGTAGGCTAATTGTTAAAGAGTTGAGAACATTTTGCCTCTGATATGTTAAGAGTATCCCAGGATTACTAAAGAAATTATGGAAAGGGTTTTCATTTTATTAAGTATAAATAAAGAAACTGAAGAAGCAAGAATAAATGTGGAAAACAGATTGATAGCAGGTGTTCAAGAGGATCTAAGAAGTTAAATGGATATAGTGTTGTAGTCTTTTTGGCTATTATTTGATTTCTGTGAAAACGTGTTGTATTTTATGTTTATTTTTGCAAATAAAAACACCCCTACTCTTTTCGAAGAGTGCCATGGGATCTTTAACATCCACCTGAACTACCACCAATCCAGGCAGATGGGACCTCGGTTTAACGTCTCTATGTATTGCACACACCAGTCACCATGTTTCATTTATCAGTATGCAACCTGTAAGTCGCTTCCCTGTCTCATATCAATGTTTACCACCTGCGGTCACCCTATGTGGTACCCTTGTATGTATATCCAGCCTGCATCATGTAACGTGCATTTCATGTATATACTATTATTACCTATCTGTGTTTGTACTTTAAGTGTTTATGTCACAGGACCTCCTTGTGAATGAGCTTGTTCAATGGAGTTTTCCTGCAATAAACTTGAACTTGAACACAATATAATAGTGGTTTACGGGATAAAGTTACATGCAGTAAATAGCAATCGTATAAAGTATAACAATAGTAGAAGTCACAACCCTGGTTGTACCAGGGAAATACCTAAGTGGAAAGATGGTGGGGACAGGTGTGATGAAAAGAGAGAGAGAGAAAAAAAAAGGGGGGGCAATCCAACGGACATTGTCAAGGCTATGGGCCACTTAGGTAGCTTGCCAAATCAATCTGAAGTTGTTTTCATGGGTGATTTCAATGTCAAGTGGCTGGCCCCTGAAGCTGCTCAGTTCAAAGATGCTATTTCAGCACACAATATCACCCAACTGGTGACCTCCCCCACAAGTGCTAACTTTCAGAACAGGCAACAACTCTTTCTGCACCTAATCCTCACCTCGCACCCCCATATGCATATCAGCATATCGGTTCTTCCTGACTCAATGAGCGACCATTTGCCTGCTGTTAGTCTCTGTACTAACAAAGTCACTAAACCCCCTCCCAAAATCACATATCAATGGAGGTCGAAAAAAGCAAACTTGAACAATTTAGGACTGTCCTTGTGCAGTGTGACTGGTTACCTCTGGGCTCCTTTTCCAATATTGACATAGCATTTAGTTACCTTGTCACTGACTTTAACAAAGCATGTGACATATTTGCCCCTGTTCATAAAACAAAGTCCAGGGAGGTTATGAACTCATGTGTCACTGTTGCCCTGATAAGCAAGACGAAAGCCAGGGATAATCTTTGGCACCTTGCTCAGGCCTCAGGAAATCTGACTGATATGCAGTGCTATAGAGCTGCTAGAAATGCCTGCACCCAGGAAATCTATAGGGCCAAAAAGACCTATTTTCAAAATGAGCTTACAAATTCGTAAGGTAACAGCTGGAACTTCTGGCAAAAAAAAAAAGTACCTCACTGGTAAACCAAACAGGGCTGTTCCTATGATGGTGGTTGTTAATGACGCCCCTATGCAAGACCCTATCTCCATAGCTGAAGCTTTCAACTCAGTCTTTACAGACCTCAGCAAGGTCCTACTGCCCAAATTCTTTGACACGTCCAACACTAATGACACCCCAGACACTACAGCCCCCGCCCCCACATTCCCCCTTTCTACCTCAGGAGGATCACGCTCACTGAAACCAAGAAATATCTTCTTAGAGTCTTAGAAAAATCCAGACACAGCAGTGACACCCTCGACATGAAGCTGCTATACCTGTCTCTGGATGTCATGCTAAAACAACTCTCCACCCTTCTGAAACTTTCTCTGTCCCTTAGACAGTTCCATAAGCAGTGGAAAGCTGCAGTTGTAATGCCTGTGCTCAAAAGCAGTGACAGATCACTAGTCTCCAACTGCAGTCCTATCTCGATTCTCCCATCATTATCCAAAGTCCTTGAGAGAGTAGTGGTCAAGTCAACTGACTGAATTTCTTGCCAAATGCAACATCCAGTGCCCCCAGCAACACGGTTTTTGGCTGGCACATAGCACCACCACAGCGATACTGGAATACACAGATTATATTCACAAAGCCTTGGCCCGTAGTCAATTTATATTGACCTGATAAAGGCTGTTGACACTGTGAACCACTCTCTCCTTCTGAACTCCCTCCCCTCCCTTGGACTCTCCCCTTCCATAGTGAGCTGGTTCAAAAGCTATCTCAAAAACAGCATGCAACAGGTCAAAATAAACAGCTCTCAATTGAGTTGCATGCCAAGCCACACTGGTGTGCCACAGGGGTCCATCCCTGGACTCTTGATGTTAAGCTTGTACCTAAATACACTACCAAGGAACCACCAAGTTAGGTTGACAGTAAAATGCTAACTCTCCGTAAGAGTTAGCGATGGTAATAATACCGACGCAGGTATTGTAGCCTAATCTCTCAGTGTTTTCTGTGGGGGCTCTGACCCTGCACCACGTGGATTTTAGGATTCTCAACTCCAGGTCAGAGTTGATCCGAAGAGGGGGAAGAACACTGGGGGAAAGTGAAACACAGAAACAGACCATTACAGCGAATGTCGCTGTAGTGGTCTTTTTCTGTGTTTTGCTGTTGGGGTGTCGAGCAAAAGGGGGCCACCCCACTACCAAATGCCTCTGACAGCAAACTTGTCCTATATGGGGATGATGCTGTACTCTTCTCTAGCCACTCTAATCTACTCCCCCTCACTACTGACCTGCAAATAAATTTCATAAAAATTGAATCCTGCTTTGCCAACCACAAACTATTAATGAACTGTAGTAAACAAATACAATGCTCTTTGCTATCCCCCACAACAATTACAACTCTGCATACCTAGCCATCTGCAATAACATAAATCAACCCCCTTGAAATAGTGCATGAATTCAAATATCTAGGCATCACACTAGACAGCTCGCTCTCTTACAGTATGCCCTGCATGTTAATCAGATTTTCAAAGTTGTAGACAGCAGGATTGGGGTCCTGTGCAAGCATCAGCATTGTCTTACACCTACTACGATAAGGCTAGCAGTCACCAACTCCGTACTCTCCATCATTGACTATGGTCTGTTAGTTTACAGTGCTGCTACTGACTCCACACTTAAGCAACTGATCTGATCTCACTTAATAAAGCCTGCAGGTTGATTACTGGGACTGACAAACGGACTCACACCTGTGAACTCATCAAACTGAATGGCTCAACCTTCATGGTATAATCAAATACCAAACCTGTCTTTTTGCAAAAAAAAATTCACCTAGCCTTAACCCTCCCCACTACCAAATCTCTATTACTCCCCTCTATAAACCAATGCAGTGCCTGTAACTCTGTTAAGCTGGCTTTTCACATTCCCCACTGTTGGCCCACGCAAGCCCAGTGAACTTTCAGCTACAAAGCTCCTAACTGGTTGAATGACCTGCTCACTGATGTCCTTGCTGAACCGAAACTAGGCCCATTCAAGGCCAAACTGCAGAATCACCTTGTAACTCTAAGTAAGTGTGACTGTGCCCTTTAGTCTCTTGTTCTACCCCTCCCTCCTCCATCCATCCCCTAGCTAGCCCTATGCCCTTCCCTCATGCCACTTTCCCACCCACCCCACCAATCCCCCAGTTTTCACACCCTTCCCAAACTCATTCTCCCTGAGGTCACCTCTCCTTGTGGCAGCTTTATCTGAAACAATGCCTGCTTTATTTCTGGACTGCCTACTTATTACTCAGCATTCTCTTTGTATTTTTTCTGTCTGACTGTCCTTACTGAATTTCTCTTGGCACTCTTACTCTCCCCTGCTTAGCTACCTCCCTAAACACAAACTTCCTAACCTATCTACTCCCTGTAATTAGCTCTTATTTTGACAATGTCTGCTATATTCATGGACTGTAAACTGATTACCTGTGTTCTTACTCTGGTTTTAATGTGTATAACTATTTTCCACTGAATAATATCTGTGTAGCTTGTTCCCTCACTTGTAACATTGCTGTATTTATTTGCACATCAGTTTTTTTCTGTACTTTGCATTAATTCTATTGTGTCATACTATTCCTATGTTTCATCTATTGTCATTCACTGTTTTCTCACTTGACGTGGAACCTTTGTAAAAGAACCTCTGGTTCAAAGGTATTGTGCAATCCTAGTAATGAATAAATAAATAAATAAAACATTGTCATCCAGGCAGGGGGTGTAAAGGAGCTGAAAATAAATATATTTCCATCCAGGCAGGGGAGTGTAAAGGCGCTGAAAATAAATACATTTCCATTCAGGCAGGGGAGTGTAAAGGGGCTGAAAATAAATACATTGCATCCATGTAGGGAGGTGTAAATGGGACTGAAAATAAATACATTGCATCCAGGCGGGGGTGTATAGGGGGCTGAAAATATATATATTTACTTCCAGGAAGGGGAGTGTAAAGGGGGCTGAAAATAAATACATTTCCATCTAGGCAGGGTAGTGCAATAGAGCTGACGATGAATACATTACCATCCAGGTAGGTGGTGTAAAGGAGGCTGGCAATAAATTCATTTCCAGCCAGGCGGGGTGGAGGGTGGGGTGGGGATGAGGGGTGGGGTGTAAAGGGCTGAAAATAAAAATATTGTCATCCAGGCAGGGAGGTAGAGGACTGAAAAAAATGCATGGCCATCCAGGAAATGGGGTTATAAGGGGGGCTGAAAATAATTACATTGCCGTCCT
The DNA here is from genome assembly GCA_016271365.2 of Neoceratodus forsteri. Classification (NCBI taxonomy): domain Eukaryota; kingdom Metazoa; phylum Chordata; order Ceratodontiformes; family Ceratodontidae; genus Neoceratodus; species Neoceratodus forsteri. The sequence goes on along the minus strand of CM028138.1, from coordinate 193,828,077 downwards.
GCAGGGGGCATCGATAATGTGAGGGGGCATGAGTTGGCTCATGGTGGATAGGGCTGGGGAAGCAATATGCACCCAAGAGGTGTCCAGTACTACCTCCCTGGACACATACTTTGCATGTGCAGTGTACACTGGAGTATAGTGGGGGGAGGTAATTGTCCACTCAATGGCGGAAAAGCATGCAACAGTGTTAAGTGCATGGTGTCCTGTGCATCCTGGGGGCTTTGGGTACCCTGGGTGTGCTAGGCATCAGGATGCCTGCAGTGAGTGGGGTACTGGTATGCTGAGGCATGCACTGTGGGGTGGCAGTCCTCCAACTGGAATGACCAGTGCTCTGCCCATTCCTTGTAATGCCCGAGAACATGACTGCAGCCTCCAGTACAGTAGCACACAGTCTATCCAAGCCTGGAAACATTCTGGCAGACATGTAATGCTGCAATTCATGCATGGCCACCATGTGCTCCACATGGCGTGCCTCTGCACACTGCAGCATACTAGGTGTCCTGAGAGTCCTGGGTGTGCTAAGCATCCAGATGCCTGCACTACGTGGGGTACTGGTATGATGAAGTGTGCATCATGGGGTGACAGTCCTCCCACTAGGATGGCGAGTGCTCCGGCTATCCCACACAGTGCCTGAGAGCATAGCCACAGCCTCCAGCACAGTGGCACACAGTCTATCCAAGTCAGCAGATGTGCTGACCGACATGTTCTGCCACAGTTCACACATGGCCACCATGTGCTCCTCATGGCATGCCTCTGCATGCTGTTCTGCACACCACATGTTGTCATATAGCATGTGGCATATACGCACCAGGTCTGCCTGAATGCTCTCCAGTGACCCCGCAACTATGCACAGCAGCTGCCTTTTGGCTACCGCCTCCTGTTTTTGCAGTGAAGTGTACAATTGGACAGGGATGCACCCTTAGTAGCTGTGTGGCCTGGGTTTGCACTGTGGTTGGTGGTGAGCACTGTTGTGGCTAGTGCAGCACAGCAGTGGCTGAGCTGGTGGGATTGGCCTGGTGGGAGCAGGGTGGTGGCTATGCTGGTGGTGGGATCTTGGGGTGGGACTGCGTTAACTGAACAAGTGGGATTGGCCTGGGGAGGGAGTGCATGTGCCGTGCCATGTGTGGGGTCCTGGGGTGTCACAACTGTGGCTGTACCAAGGGCAGTGGACTGGAGCTGCACAGTAATAGGGACTAGGCCCATGTGTAATGGGAACGGCAAACCCTCCTTCTCTGAGCCAGACCCCTTTGTCCTCCACTTCTCCATGTAAGTGCTGTACTGTTATTCAAAGCCATCCTCCTCTCCTCCCTGCTGTCACAGTCTCTTCCTGTTCCAGCATTGGTGACCCTCATAGACAGCAAATGGCGGGATAGTCCCAGGCCATTCTCCAGGACTGTATCCTTCACCATAGACTATGCTGATGAAAGATGAGAGAAAAGTAAAATTGAGTATTAATGTACATGCCTATGTTACGACCATGGCAGCACGCATGCCCAATGCACTGTGTCATGCAGCTCATGCCATCCATGTCGTGCAGTGGCCATATACCACCAGTGCTATAGACAACACACTACACCCCTTTATCATTGATCACATTTGAGATAACAGATATATGGTGGGGTAGGTAAGTACACAACAGACTCCCACACCACCCAGATAAATGGATCGCACCATGCAGACAACACCCATTGTGCAACACATCTAACAGTCAGGGTCTGGCCAGGGCTCTGGTGGCACAACTACAATGTCAATAAGGCTGCCAACAGGAGAAACCTATAGGGGAGGGGACCTGGTAACACATGCATGTGAATGTGGTGGGTAGATATGATACATTAACCCAGTGTATGGCTCCAAAATATACCTGCATTGCCACAAATACTCTAGCACATTAGACAAACAAAGGGAGATGGAAGGAGCTGTAGTGGGTAAAAGGTGACTATGAAGTCAGCAGAAGGGGTGTAGACATGGCAATATCATGACATCTTGGTGTGCCGGTCAAACATTGCACAGAGGACCACCATTACAAACAGTGCATACAGCTGTGATGGCCCACATGCATAGTGTAATGAAGCCCATGCAGGATGCATGAATAGGACTCTGATGGGATATGTAGGCAGAACATGAATCTGTGGGGTACCCTTGTGCCTGCACATTTTGTTTGTCCAGTCATGTTCTACATCAACAGCCCCCCCCACAAGGCATGTAAAGCACAACGTCACTGTTGCATGTGCCCACACAGGCTCAATGGAATGGGGCTGACACGATCACTCACCTGGCTGTGATGGTCCAGCTGGATCTCATAGCTGCCTCCTGGTATGCCAGTTACTTGTACAAAGTTCACCATTGATGCCATTTGTGCCTCTGCAGAAGCTAGGGGCACTGCAGTACAGGTGCCACTGCCTATGGCCTGTTGGGTGGCACTCACCTGGGCCTTGATGTCCTGTGTCCTGCTTTTCAGGTACCAAGACCTCTTCTTTAACTCATGTTTGGACTGCCCTCTGCCAACCACAGCAGTCACTACCTCTGTGATTGTGTACATTGCCTTGCTATTCTCAGACCTGGTCCTTCTCATTCTGCTGACGAGGTCCTCATTGCCTAGGTATTCATGGGCAAGGGCGAGAACCTTTTCACATTTATTTCCTTTGGCACCAGGATTCGTACTCCAGTTTTCTACCTGTTTGAAATAAGGAGGACGGAAAGCCTTGAACATTATATACACACAGCTGAGCAAAGAGCTAAGGTGCAGTGGTATGCAGGCCCCTTGCCCCCTGTCCAGGACCTGAATATGTTCCTGCATGTCTGGGTCAAACACATACAGTATCTAGCTGCCTGTCTTTCACTGCACCCAGCCATGTGTAGACACAGAAATAGTATACTCATGATACAGCATAAGCACAGTGCTATGATCACGCATGTCATTATTGTAAGCTATTATACAAAACACTTACAGTTCTGCTGTGGAATCTGGGTGGTGCACTTCGCTCCTTTTATATGCTCCAGATGCAATGAGGCATGCTAATGAATGCATACGTTCCAGTAATGACATGCTAATGTAGATTTTGCCCTGGGAATGTGAAATTAGCTCATTTGCACCCTCTGTATATTGCAGTTTTTCTATTGTATTTGCACTAGTGCTGATATTGTCTAGTGCAATGTCCATATGTGGCACTGACATGATGTCACACATCATGGGTCAATGCCATCATACAGCACAGGCATGTGCACTATGATGTTACACAATGTCATTGCACATGTGCAGTGCTTGTCCATGCATATGCACCAAGTGCACATGCCACCCCATGACTGCCACTTGTGGATGGGCCCATCCCCCCCAGAAACATGCGTAGCACTTTACTAATCAATGTTAGCACTGCACCAATGCCAAAACATGCTGCTAAACTTGAAAGTACACACCCATACAGCAACTAGCTTGGTGTGAGGGCTGGCACTTGACATGACTGCTAGATGTCCTCATGTAAGAGCAGGTCTGTGAAGCAGTGGGAGCAACATTGGTTAGCAACTGAGTTGACCAACTTGATTGACCTTGTGATGGCCAGGGAAGAACAGCTGTTGGTTGAGGGGGGCTAAGAAAGAGTGCACAAGATGTGAACTGTGGCCATCAGTGGGGATGCAGCTCTCCAGAAAGACCGGTGTCAGGTGCACCAGCAACCAACGTCACCATAGGTACAACAACTTGCAGAGGAGGAAGCATTGCCACCTGCAGCAACTGAGGGTGATAGAGAGTGGCACTGCCATGTGAGTACAGGTGGCTCTATAGATATGGTTTTGGTGATATCCTGTGTGCGGTACTATTTCCATAATAATGTGCCTCCTGAGTATTGTCCCTGAGAGAATGTGCACTGTACCTCTGTGTCACAGTTGTGTCCCTTCTGTTCTATGGGACCTGCTCCACTGCATATCCTGCTCTTAACCAGTGCAGGTGTGTGTGAAGGCACTGCCCCCAGTTGATGTTTCCACTGCCCTGTACTTGGTATTACTTGGTATGAAAGAACAGAAGAAGGCCAGAGCCCATCAAGACTGTTCCCCACACTATGTGGGACATTATTTATCTGTTATCCCTCAACCAAACGTCTCATTTGTTTTTAAAGACAGTGGCACTAGTTGCCTCTACCAATTCTTGTGGCAAGGTGTTCCATACAATGGATGCTCTTACTGGAAAAAAGTTTCCCCTTTTGCTGGTTTTATAAGTTTTTACTTCAAACTGTTTATTATGCAGTCTCGGAACATGTCTTCTTTTGGAGAGTGTTAGATCACATTTTTCCATTAGATCTGGTGAATTTATTAAATTAAAAACCATACGCATATCACATCTTAATCTTCTAATTTGAAGAGAGAAGAGACCAGTAGCTTTTAATCTGTTCTGATAATCCAAGTTTGTTAATCTTGGAATCATTCTAGTTACTCTCCTTTGAACCTGTTCAAGAATTGCTATATCTTTTTTTGGTTTGGATTCCATTAAGGGGAGCCATAGTCTAGATATGGTCTAATGTATGCCCTATACAATGGAATAAGGCATTGTTCAGTGCGATTAACAAAAGTGCATTTTATTTGCCTCAAAAGTCTGAGTTTTAACACAGTGATCATTTGATGTAAGTTTATTATTAACATATATCCCTAAATCTTTTTCACAATTTGATGAGTGAAGTGGTAGTCCGTTTATATAATACATCATTTTTGGATTATTTACACCGAAATGCACTACTAAATATTTGTCTTGATTAAGCTGCATATGATTTTCATTTGCCCAAAGTGTTAATTTTTCCAAATCTTTCTTTAATGCAGAAATATTTTCTTGATTATTAACCTTGCCCCCCCAATTTAGTACCGTCTGCAAATTTAACCACAAAGTTATTTGGCCCTGTTTGTAAATCATGATAAAGAAATTAAACAATGTTGGTCCCAAGACCGACCCCTGTGGTACACCACTTGTCACACTACCGGAATCAGACAAGATATCATTAATTCGGACTCTCAGAGAACGATTTGTCAACCAGTTTAAAGTCCATTTGACAATATCAGGTGACAAACCTAGATTGTGCATTTTAGTAATGAGTTTTTCATGCGAGACTTTATCGAAAGCTCTACTAAAGTCCAAAAGAATTACATCAGTAGGGATACCCACATCTAGTAGAGTACTTATATTATTGTAAAAAGATATCAGATTGGTGGTGCAGGAATACCTGGGAGTAAACCCATGCTGATTTGAATCATAAATTCAAAATTTTTTACAATCTTGATCTATTAGAGTCTTCATTACTCGTTTCATTAATTTACCAGCCACTGAGGTCAGGCTAATTGGACGATAATTTTGCACAGAACCCCTATTGCCTTTTTTTAAATATGGGAGTAACTATTGCTGAACGCCAATCATTTGGTACAATGCTTTCTTGTAAGGATTTGTTGAAGATAATTGACAAAGGTTTAGAAATATTTATAGAGGTTTCAGTCAGAAACCATGGATGAATACCGTCTGGGCCCGGACTAGAATTTTTCTTTTTAGTTTTTGGATAGCCTGTATAATATCAGTTGGATAGAACCTATGATAATATACGTGGCAAACTTTAAATACACTAATAGGTGATTTTCGAGAGAAGACAGAACAAAAGTACTTATTAAAGAGATTTGAGGTTTCTATATCAGAAAGAGAAGAGCCATTGTTTATAATGGAACCAATGGTCCTTGATACATCTTTTTTACTATTTATATAGGAGAGAAGATATTTGTGACAGTCTTTTGTGTGAGCTAGTTTAAATTCTAGCTTATTTTTTGCCAATTTAATAGAATTTTTTAAGTTTTTCACAGATAGTCCATATTTATGTAATAGAGTAGTTTTAAATGGAACAGAACTATTCTTAAGTTTTAATTGTCTTGTTGAACCAAGGGGGAATTTTCCTTTATTATTAAATTTCCTCTTAGATGGAACAAATGTATTTTCCAAATAATGTACAATGTTTTTAAAAAAGTCCCAAGCTTGTTGTGTTGTACAATTAAGAAGATTAGATTCCCAGTTTTGTTTTGTAAGTATTCATTGATTTTAGAAAAATTTGCTTTATTATAATTTTTTATACAGTATAACTTCCTTTGTGTAGTTTTAAACTGTTGAATTTCAAAAAGAATAAATGAATGATCACTGGTCCCAAGTGGATCCCAAATTTGTAAATTGCTAATTTGTTGCTCTATGTTAGTAAATAATAGATCCAAAATATTAGGACCTTGAGTGGGTTCAGTAACAAGTTGTTGTAATCCAGCACTAACTACCACATCTATTAGTCCTTTCACAGCACAGGACTGTCCTGAGAATGAGTCTCAGTTAATATGAGGGAGGTTAAAGTCACCGAATATTACAGTATCTTGAGATTCTGAAAAATGTGTAATTTCTTTAAACATATCAGTTGTGTAATCTGAATTTGCAGATGGAGTTTGATAGATGTTACCAATAGTTATATAGGACTGCTCCTTCAGTAAGATTTTAACCCATATGCTTTACAAAGGAAAGGGAGAACACACTGCAAAAGAAGGAATATCATTTCGTATGTACATACAAACTCCACCACCTTGCTTATCTAATCTGTTTTTATGATATAACTTATAACCTGGAATTTCTCTGGATCAAACTGAGGATGCGTCCCACCAAGTTTCAGTTACTCCCACCACACCTATATTTAAAGTTTTACATTTGGCTTTGAGTTCTGCTAATTTGAGTTGGTTTAAAGATCTTGCATTCAAAGCTAGGAATTTACATTTAGTTGTAATAATATTTTGGTAAGTATTCAGAAACTTGGGAATAGACCCATTCTTCCCCATTGTTTTTAGTTTAAACAATGATTTATGATTTAGTGATACTTTTCCCATAAGTGTACTACCCCTATGACTGAGATGTAAACTGTCCTGGCAAAACAAGAAAGAATGATCTGAAAATGATTCCCAGTAGGCAATACAGGGTATATACTGCTTAAAACACCCCTTTCTCAGCCATTCATTTAGGGCTTTGACTTTCTGCGTCATGGTAGATGTTGCTTTCAGGACAGGTAGAATTTCAGATATACATACACAGCATTCCCTATCAAGTAACAGGTTACATAACACCACATAGTCCTGTTGTAACTGATTAAATGGAGTGTTGTTTATATTAACGCTGGCATGTATGATAACCAGTGAATTTTCCCCCATATTTTGTAAAATTTTAGGCATCATGGAGGTAATGTCAGATACCCTGGCCCCACGGAATCTAGAACAAGTGCGGTTGCTCTTGTCACTATTGCATACTGCCCTGTCAGTGTGCTTAATGATTGAATCTCCCAGGACTAACACTTGTTTTGAGACAGTAGGGGTACAAGAATCAGAAACAGGTGATTGTTTAACACACTCTGGAGCGATTAACTTAATAGGTATTGATTTGGTTGCTTGAGACTTACTAGAACAAATATTCATGAGCATTAACTCCTGATTGAAAAGTGTTTTTAAACCATTATTATCAACAGAGGGTGATGCACAGGATAAATCATGTAGCACTTCATTATTTGATACAGTCAATTGCTCAAACCTATTATGAGTTTCAATAGGGGCACTATTGTGTATTTGACCACCCCTCCTTTTTTAAGAGGCTTTGTGACAATGGTCCAGTCATCATTATCATGAGAAGAGGGTGGATAATCATCCACCTTATAAGAGGGGGCAGAGACAACAGGTATACTAATACTAGTTGTTACAATTGCCTCTTCATCAGGAGGCATTGAAATGCTACCTAAATGTGAAGGAAATTGTTCATTAGAATGAAGTTGTTCATCCATAAGATCAATGTAACTTTCCAGTTCCCTAATATCAGTAGAAACTGGTTTAATATTAAGCAGAAATGCTACCTCTGCTTCAAGAGTAGTAATCAGATTGCAATTAGCACATACATACTCGCTCCCATACTTTCCCTCACTATACAGCAAACATTGCATACATTTACTAAGTTATTTTCCATTATTAAAGGTGTATATTTATTAAGTAGAGGATATGCTAAAATTATCTTACCCAAGTTTGTCTAATGCCAGCAGTTTCAGCATGCCCAGCGGACACAGCAGACATGGGAAAACGTGCGTGTCTCTGCACGTGGCCTTGCGCACGCTCACCCCGCTCGCTAGAGGGGCAGATTTTAAGCTGAAAAACTGGAAGTAAGCATCTGTTCACTTCCGGTTTTGTCGCGAAGTAAAAATAACAATATTTACTTAAATTCAGCAAGATTCTGTGAGTTGAAGGTTTACAAGCCCTTAAAAGGGCAAGAGAACCACCAGGCAACAGTGCTTTTAACAGAGAGATGTTGTTTTGGGGTAGGAGGTATACTAGCCTATTGCTAGTCCTCCAGGTTCCCACAATGCTCTGCTATTCACTGAAGAGTCAGTTACAAGCAAATGGTACCACCCAATACAGCAACAGTTAAAACAAACATATTAATGGTATATCAAAGTATATTGGTGCACTGCACTACTCCACCTCTCACCAGAAGTACATTGCAGGACCTGCTGTGCATCTCTGAGGCATCCACCTACCATGACAGCAAGGGTGTGTGCTAACACAGTGACATGGTTGCAGTGTCAGGGTGGATGACTATGTCATGTAACATGTGGTCTACATTTAGCTATGGTGGCAGGTTACACAACTTTGTAGTGGTCACCATCTGTTTCGTGTACACAGACCATGTTATACAGCATGTCTGGTGGTACGCCTATGTCACATAATGCATGATGTACTATCATATTACACATGATGTGCCATTCTTTGCCCAGCCACTGTGTTTGGCTACACCTACGATGCAATGTCCTACACTACTGTTGCACAAGTATGCTTCAAGTGCCCCTGTTGTTTGAGACCTGGGTCTACATACATTTTACTCCATACTATGAGGTGTTCATGGCCTATAGCTGTCATGTATGGGTATTTTGGACATAGGTTGGGAGAATGGCTGCATAGGTGCACTACACGGGCTAGGCATACACTGTGCTAAGCCATAACTACAACAGTGGAATGTAGCATTCTGTGTTTGCCTGGGACATAGCACACCCACCTGTGAAGGGTGCCACATCTTTGCTCATTGGTAAAACATATCCATGCACAGTGCGGTCCATCATTACCGTGCACAAGTGGCTGCTGGTGCACAGTACCAATATATGGGTGTGTATACTATACTGTGCCATGCATTCTACTGTATACTATTGCTCACATCTCCTTTGTCCTCCTGCTGTGCTATGGTTCATACTATGATAGGAAAAAGGAGCTAAAAGGCATGAGCTCATGCATCTCCTCTCAATCACCCATGATAATGCAATTGGCCTCCTGAGAGAATAAACTTGTCTAATATGTTTTTTAAACTGAAGTTTAGTTTTACTGATGATAGCATCAAGAAGGAATGAATTCCACTGGTTTGCCATCCTCTGTGAGAAATAATGTTTTCTTCTCAAGGTGTTAAATTTATGTCCCTTCAACTGCAATGGGTGGCCTCTAGTTTCCACGTTACTGTCTTTAAATGTTAAACCTATTGCATTCATCATATAAGGATCATTAATGATGTTGCAGAATAACTTAAAATCTTCTATTAGTCATCACATTTCTAGAGACATGAAACCAAGTTCTGAGAGCCACTCTTGGTAAGCCTGGGCTGTGGAGCATCAGCAGCGCAGGCAGGACCAGAGACTGGAGATGCTGGCTTGTGAAAGGGTCCGGCATACTTACATCTATGTAAGTACCCAGTGTTGTGTGTTCTACCCTCTGGGATGCATGTGTACACTATGCTGCATGCTTCTGTGACTATGCTGCATGCTTCTGTGGTTGATGACTGATGTCCATGTGTGCCCCGTCATGCTGCACCCATGCCTGTGAGTGCAGCACCTATACAGTTGAGGGTGGGGACACTCACCTAGCCCTTTGGATATTGTCCCATCACTGACACTGGTGTGTCAGAGTATGCACAGTCTATTGTTGTTCATGTCCTTTCAGCAGGCATGCTGCCCTTTGTGTGTGTACCATGTCTTGGCAAACATTACATCTTGCAGTGGCATGTCCCCTGTGCCACAAGCCTGGTGCACCATGGAGCTAGCAGTAATGCTCACAGCCCAAGTTGGTACACCTGTCATTGTTGGTCGGTTCTCTTGTGCCATGTGGTCAGGACTATGTATGCATATCTGTCTGGCGGAGGTAGGCACAGACCAATGTTATAAAGTACACCTCTGTGCCATGCCCTGTGAGCCATACAGCACCCATGGCAGTTTTTCTGTTTCAGTGCCATCTCTAGTGCCATATGCATTGTGTGTCATGCCACTGCATCTCAACAGAGGCAAACATACATTGCATGGTGTCAGTGGTGGGGGGTGTATTTTTGGGCATTATATGTGCCTTAACATATGTGATCAGGACTGTGACACATAGTCAGTAGTTTCTAACCAAAACAGTGATGCCCAGAGAATGAACAGTACCTGTACATGGGCAGGAACATGCATACATTCGGACACAACTGGGTTTTCACTGTCACTGTCCTGCACTGGTTCTGTATGTGTGGAAACCCTGTAGTTAGAGTGGTGAGCATCTGTTGGGGTAGGGTATGCCTCCAGGTGGCTTCACATCCCACATCGATGTTTGCCGATCACAGTACAGTGGATACAGTGCCCATCTATGTACAACACCGCTGCACACACATGTTGCACTGGCTGCTGCATACAGTGCTGCATGATGGCACTGTCCATGTCCAGTTGTGCTGTTGGCAACACATTTATGCCTGGGCCTGCCCCTGTGGCTGACAAGTGTGTTTGGGTGCTGCTCCAAACCCCAGAGAACATTACATGACTTATTGCGCTGCTGTTGCTTGTGCTGTGTTTCCACATCTGGCATGCCTGTAGGTGTCATGTGTTCCTTGCATGACCAGTTACTGCATACTCCATTGTAGCATGGCACACTTGTTTTATGTGGTCCTCTACTGTTTGGGTTCACAATGCTCTCTCTGGTCTGCTGTGCACATTCCATTGTGGCTGTTTGCCTCCCTCCATCTATGTGTGGCATGGTGGCCCATGTATCACCTAATTGTACTTCTGTTATGTATGTTAGGCTACTCATGTTTCTCTCATTCTATGCATTCTATGTGGACAGCAAGCTGAGTTCAATGTCTTTCTTTCCATAAGTGTCAGAGTACCACAGGATGGCAGCAGGACACATTACAACAGGAGGGATGGGACGATTTGCTGTGCTGCCAGGTCTGCCTGCCACTGCTCCTGGTCAGGAGGGTCATAGACTTGCCAGCAGCCATAGTGTGGGAGTTGTGCCAGCAGCAGCTGCCACCACTGCTACCTCCACCTCCTGTTGCCCTTTGATGGGGGCATTGAACTTCTGCATTTGGACTCATTGATGGGCAAGTGCCCTGTCTTTTTACCCTCTGATAGGTAAGTGCCCTGCATTTTTTTTTTTCATTTTTACTTATTCTTGTTCCTCCTTCTCTCTCTCTCTCTCTCTCTGCCCTGGATCACTCTCTCAGAACTCCCCATTGCACCTTCCAGCAATGCCCCTAGGAAGACCAAGGAGTCTGCTCCTTAGAATGTAGCAAGCTCCAGTTTTTACCTTCAGGGCATTTGGATTACCCTCCAGGCAGGATGGAGGAGGCACTTCCAAGCCTTCCCCCTGGACATCAAGGTGTTCCTCCCTGGACGTTGGTGCTGAGGGTTCATTGCCTGGATCCAGGGATCCAGGGCAGGATTTTTCCTTTGTTCTACCCACCCCAGATGCTGACACATGAGGAGGACCAATGAGCTGGAGGTGCATGAAGAAGACTTCACATTCCAGTCCTCAGCTAACGTCTGCCCCTCCCTTAGCACCTGCCTCCTATGCCACACCATCACCACCTGAGTTCACCCAGGTGGTGGTGGTATTGTGGCGATGAGTGCTTCCCACCCCACCCTGGAGAAGGACTGTGGCCCAATGGATGCTCAATCCCTCTTCCCCCCAGCTGGCTGTCTGGCAACCCAGGCTCACTACCAAACCCGGGTCACCGGCGTCGCGAGAGATAGCATTAACACTGCTCCGGCAGGCCAGCTCAGGTGCCTTGCTTTCAATGTTCATAGGTGGGTACCCAGTTTTTTTTATGTTCATGGGGGGGTGTCCAGTTTCTTCCTTTCATGAGCAAGAGCCCATTTTTTCCCTACCATTTTTACAGACATTTGCCCATATTCCTTTGTTATCCCCCTGATTGTTTACAGCCAGTTGTCCATAATCCTTTGTTATCTGTCCCCATTTTTATAGGGGTTGCCCATCTTCTTTTTTTCCCCTCATTCATTACAGGCAGTTGCCCATATTGCTTTGTTCCCCCCCCCCCATTTTAACTGGTAGTTGCACATTTTACTTTCTGTCAACCCATTTTACTGTTATTGTTCATGGTAACTGGAAGATGGGAAGAAAACATATTGTGAAATATTATTTGCCATACACATTGAGACAAATAATCAGGAAACCACTGTAGAACATGGGAAGAAAAACCTTTGCCACCTAGGCTATTTAATAATACTGGATGATGAACAAGATCAAACGCCTTGGACAAATCAGTGTCTATGGAACCCACAGTTTCACCACTATCCAAGGCATCATATAATTAGTTTGTAGAACAGGCTGGAGCTGAGGTGGTACAACATTTCTGTCTAAATCCATATTTTTCTTCAGTGAGTACTGTATGTCACAGTTCTGTAGGAACAATTGTGACCAGTGTTAAGTTATATTCTGCTGTGGCGCACCATGTCATGTCCTTATCAGTAGGGCATGCCACTGGACTTGGCAGATGTGGCACATGGGCAGCACCTTAGGTTTCCCCCACATACATCAAGTCCTCATTTCTCCTATATGTTCAGTAAACCTAGCAGATGGTGCTTTTGGAAAACATGTTTGTGTATGTGTGACAAAATACTATACGGCGTGTGCTATTCATACCTCTCAACTTCTTGCCTTTAGCAAACCAGGGACAAAGCTTAAAAAAATAAGGGACAAGTGGCCAAGATCAGGGACACATCTAAAAAGACTGTGATATTAGCTGATAAACCTGTCATAATGTATAATTTAGTGTGAGAAGCATTTTCTGAAAGAGAGTTGGACTGTAACACTAAGGATTGGCATTATTTTTTGCTACAGTACTATTAATGCAAAACTTAGGTAGAACTGTTATACATAGCACTGTGAACATTTTTAAGGCAAATTCAGGGATGTTCCTGAAAATCAGGAACAGCTGAGTGGTACTGTGTGTCTAAAGTGGACAAGTGCCGAGTAGCCAAAATCAAGGACTTGTCTAAAAAGATTGTAATATTAACTCAGAAGCCTGCCATAATGTATGGTTTAGTATGGAAAGCATTTTCTCAAAGAGAACTAGACTGTAACACTAAGGGTTGGTGTTATTCTGTGCTACTGTAAAAGCAAAATTTAGGTGGGTCTGTGAAAGGTGAGACTGAAAGATTCTGAATCAAATTGCGGGATCTCTGAAAATCAGTAAGAGTTGAGAGGTGTGGTGCTACTGTGTGTCCCTTTCAACCTCCTGCCTCACAAAGTTTGTGTGTGTATACTGTGATGCATAAATCAGTAACAAAGCTTAATCTTGTGATAGCAGGCATGCATTTTTGTGGCCCCTCGGTGTTTCAAGGTTTTCAGTGTTCTGCGATGTTATGATGCTCACTACCTGTGACTCACTTTAAAAATTAGAACAAAACTGTAGCTGATGAATTCAAGATTTTCAGAGTTTAAAACATGCTTTACAGAGCATCACACACACTGCAGTTTTGTTCAGCGCATTCATACTTTGTTTAGTGTCATTCCTCACGATGGCTGTGGGGATTGGAGGACAGATTTGTCTTTTTGTTCAAATTCAGCAGGCCTCACAGTGCTTTCACACATTGTTTAGCTTTTCAGCTCTTTGCTCTGGGGATGGTTATGTTAATTGCTGTAGCTAGGTGTGATTGTGGGTGGTTGTTGTAGATGTATTAGCGACTCATGTCTGTGTCACTGAGTTAAGAGAGGGAAGGGTAGAAAAGGGAAAAGGGAGAAGCAAGAAACAGAGAGCTAACAAAATCTGGAAGGCTATGTGTGCAAATACAAGAAGTCTGGGAAGATCCCAGGCTTGAAGGCACTTTAGAGGCCATCATGGCAGAAGCCAACCTGGATATTGTGGCCATTCCTGAGTCATGGTGCACGGACAACCATGACTGGGACACAGTCATACCAGGCTACATGATGTTCAGGAGGGATAGGGTAGGAAGGAAAGGAGGGGGAGCAACAGAAATACAGTGAATTCAGGTGGGGAAGAGGTGCTGTGGGTCACCCTCAAGTTGGAAAATGGGGCTACTATTTGGACAGGGGTGATCTACAGGCCTCCGGCCTAGGGGGATGACTTAGATAAGGAAATGTTAGAAGTAACTGGCAGGATGGCTGATAAGGGAGAGGTGCTGCTGGCGGGGGACTTCAATCTGCAAATATAGATACAACCTTCATGTGGCAGCTTCAGCTAGAAGCAAGGACATCCTGGACTCCAGGCAGGGGGGCATTCCTCAGACAACTAGTCAGTGAACCCACTCATGATGGGACAGCACTGGATCTGATGCTTACTAACAGAGACAGTATTGCAGACGTCAAGGTGGGAAGCCATCTAGGGACCAGTGATCATCATACAGTGTGGTTCAACATAAGAACAGCTGCAGAATCTAACCACACAATGGCATTAGTCTTAGACTTCAGAAAGCCTGATTTTACTAAGATGAGTGAATGCCTCAGGAATGGCCTGGCAGGGGGAGAGGACCTTGGGGGTGGAGGAATAGTGGGCCAGACTAAAAGAGGGCATAGTAAAGGTAACAAACCTCTGTGTCAAGCAAATGAGCTAAAGTAAAAGAAAGAGGAGACCGCTATGATTCTCAAAAGAGGTAGAAGAAAAGGTAAAGGCAAAAAAGGTAGCATTCAGAAGATATAAAGAGACCCAGAGAGAGGAGGACAGGGAAGTGTATCTGGGAAAACAGAGAGAGGCAGGAAAAGCAGTAATGGGTGAAAATGTGCAAATTGAGGAAAGAATAGTTTAGGGAGCTTCAAATGAGGACATGACATTTTTTAGGTATGTTAGCGAGAAAAGGAAAATAAAGGGAGGGATAGTAAGGTTAAAGAAGTAAGGGTGACTGTACGGAGGGGGATGAAGAAAATGCAATCATCTTGAAAGAATACTTCTGTTCAGTATTCACATCTTTAACAAATATGTCTGCTTAGTATTTACAGCAGAACAGAGAGTGGAGGTACCAAAAAAAGATGCCAAGAGCTTTGAGGGGAAGGAAATGGACAGTAGTCCATTTTCTGAGGAGAAAGTCTGGAAAACACTCGCTAACCTGAAGGTAGACAAAGCTATGGGGTCAGATGGGGTCTACCGTATATCCAAGAGTGCTGAGGAAGCTCAGGGAGGAATGGACTGCACCTCTGATAGATCTATTTAACAGATCACTGGAGACCATTATGCTCCCAGGGGACTGGAGAAGGGCAGAGGTAGTCCCACCTCAAAAAGTGGTAGCAGAGAAGAGGCAGGCAATTATAGCCCTGTCAGCCTGACATTGCTGGAGGGTAAATTAATGGAATCACTATTAAAGGAAAGGACTGTGGATCACCTTGCATCCATGGATTGCAGGATCCAAGGCAGTATGACTTCACAGGGGGAAGGTCATGCCAAACAAATCTAATAGATTTCTTTACCTGAGTAACCAGAGAGGAGCAATGGATGTGACCTTCCTGGATTTTGGAAAGGCTTTTAATGTCATTCCACACTGGAGACTGGTAAGCAAGTTGGGGAACTTGAAGGTGGAAAATAATGTGGCAACCTGGGTAAGAAACTGGTTAGTAGATAGGATACAGATGGTAGTGGTAAATAGAGTTCACTCAGAGGAAGGGAGGGTGACCAGCAGGGTACCTCAGGGATCAGTGCTAGGACTAGTCCTCTTCAATGTATTTGTGAGGAACTGGAAGGAAACATCTATGTCTTTTCAGATGACACCAAGATCTGCAACAACGTGGACACTCCAGGGGAAGGGGGGATGGGTAGAGATCTGAAAAGACTGGAGGGTTGTCAAGCGTATGGTCAGCTGGGTTTTAATGAAAAATGGTACAAAATAATGCAACTGGGACACAAAAACCTGGGTGTGGAGTACATAATGGGTGGAGTGATACTGACAAAGGCTAAGCAAGAAAGAGACCTGAGGTAGTCATATTGGGTAACTTAAAAATGGCCCGGCAATGTGATGAGGCAGTTTGAAGGGCTAGTGGGATGTTGGGGTGCATAGGAAGGGGTATCGCCATCAGGAAAAGGGAGATGCTGTCCCTGTATAGATTGCTGGTAAGACCTCACCTTGAGTACTGTGTCGAGTTCTAGAGCCACATCTCAGGAAGGACAGACAGAGTGAAGGCAGTCCAAAGGAGGTCTACCAAAATGGTGCAGGTTCTGCATCAAAAGCCATACGAGGAGGGCCTTTAGGAGCTAAATATGTACACTCTGGAGGAGAGGAGGGGGGATATGATAGAGACCTTTAAATATGTCACGGGGGTTAATAAGGTACAGGAGGGAGATATTTTTCAGAGAAAAGGGTGCTCTGAAACAAGGGGACATACTATGAAACTGGAGGAGATATGTGGGGAAGTACTTCTTCACAGAAAGGGAGGTGGATGCCTGGAACAGACTTCCAGTGGAGATAGTGTAGGTGAAAACAGTGGTGGGATTCAAAAATGTCTGGAACATGCACAAAGGCATCACAGAGATAAGGAAGGGAGGGAAGAGATGGTGCCATAGATCAAGTTTGGTCTGAAGCAAAAAATGAAGATTAAAAAAAGATGGGCAGACTGCATGGGCCCAGCAGCCCTTATTGCCATCACATTCTCTGTTGTCCATTTTACAGTTATAAACTTTGTTTCAAATCATTCTCAATTTATACAGGTGTCTGTCTGTCGGCAATATTTCATATATACTACATTATATAATTCCCAGGTTTCCTGGTGGTTCAGTTTGACTTTGTGTATCAGTGATGCTACTTCTCTCATGCAGTTTACCTTCACCACTCATGATGGCAAACTATAAGGTCAAAATGCTCTCGGGACAATATACACAATATATATTTATATTCATTGCAAACATAGAGGATAGTGGATGGGCAATAGTGAATAACAACAATGTTGTCCACTTCGAGAGGTTGTCATGACAACCTTGTAAACCTCGACAGCAAAGCTCAAGAGGTTTACTGTTGTCATAAGAAGTGAAAACCATGTTGTTGTTTACTGTTGCCCATCCACTGTCTTTTATAGTGTATGGGCACCAATAAATCAAGATCGGAACACTTCTTTTGTTTCGTTTTACAACATTTCAGTCACTGGTACTGCCTGCTACTCCTTGCGCTTATTCAAACTACTGTGCGGCAGTTCACAGACAGTGGCTGGTGGCCACATGATCTAATTCCAAGTTGTTGTACCATTGATGTGACGTGACATCGATGGTACAACAGCAGCTGAGCATCACATCAATGGTACAACAATGCTGGTAAATGTTAGATTTCTACTAAACACGATGTTCCACCATACACTACAACTTTGTTAATGCACCAGTTATGGTTAAACCCACTAAAGTAGGGGAATGTGGCATTAGGGGTTCCAACCCTAACACCCCTTCCCCAACCTGCAGGCAGCAACAGGAGAAACCATTATGGTTTGCCCTCTCCTACGACTTCACAAATCAGATGTGGGGTTTGCCTCGGGGTTGTCGACCATAATTCTCACCCAGTTCCATCATTAAAGAAACTGAGATATGAAGAGTACATGAGAATGGGGTGAGCATTAGGGTTGACAACCCCGAAACACACCCCACACCTGGTTTGTGAAGATGCAGGAGAAGGCAAACTGTAATGGTTTCTCCTGTTGTTGACTGCATGGTGGTGATGGGATATTAGGGTTGGAAACCCTAACATCACATTTTCCTACTTTTGTGTCTTTAACCCTAACTGGTGCATTAACAAAGTTTTTTTGCAATGCATTTCCTTACTTTTTGAGACAGTATAATCACATCCTCATTTGGCTGTGGGGATGTAATGAAGCATTTCATCACAGAAAGGGTGGTAGAACCTTCGAACAGTCAGTGGGCTGAGGCGGTGTGTGCAAGCACACTCAGGAGATTCAAGTAAGCATGGCATAGAATGAAGGGAATAGTGGTCACCTGGGGTCACAAGACCAGGCAGGAGAATGGGAGGAGAATGGGGACAGGATGGGAATGGTTAATACCCTGGAGGAACAATAGGTTCCAAGGAAGGTTACAGGAATTATAAGGAATGAGGGAAGACTGGATGGACCTCTGGTCTTTTTCTGCCATCATGGTCTATGTTTCTGTGTTTTTATGACTTTTAGGACAAATTAATAAATATTATTGAAGGAGCGCAGATAATATATTAAAAGTTGTACAAAAATTGCACCGGCCTGGTGGCACTGAGGCTTTACCTCGCGTTGCGCCGGTGACTTGTGTTCAGGAATGAGCATGGGTCACCGGGGGTTGGCGGGGGGGAGGAGGAGAAGGAGAAGGATAGAGTGTCCACTGGACTGCTCTCCTTCTCCATGGGAGGGAAGGGGTCTCACTTCCCGATGTCCAATTATCACCTGGTAGAGGCTGGGGGGTCAGGGCATAGGGTGGCAGCATTGGGCAGAGTCTAGGCAGATGCCTGGGAGGGAGAGATGTGTGGACGCATGCGCCTCTGCCCCCACTGGTGTCATTGCATGCCCACGACTCCAACATGGGGGGTGGAGCGAACAACAGAAAAAATTATGGGACCTCTCGCGCGGCTTGATGGTCATTCACGAGTGTTCATCGGGAGCTGGCACCAAACTGGATCCACGAGGGCGGGGAGTAAGGGGGTGCCCTGCCACCCCACTGTGGGGGGCAAGCCGCAGGGGTTTCAGGGTACCAGCGACCCTGGTCGAAACGGACGGTGCCCGGATACCCGGCAAGGAGGCATAGTTTAACCGGGGCAGAGAGATGGCCCAGGAGGATAAATAATCTCAAAAAAAAAAAGTTGTACAAAAATCTCCAACAATCCCATTTCTAGGTCACCTGTGTGTGAGACACTGTATTTATTTTTTTTTTTTCTGTTAATCATTTCTTTTGTAACCAGGTAAGGCCCACTGTGCACAAGACCCTTTTACAGGGGTGACCCAGAAGCACTGGGATGGTTTAGTGACTTACTTAGAATCACACAGTATACAAGTGAAGGTTGTGGGAATCAAACCCTCTGACCTGGAGCCACTGGTAAAAGAACAATTGTACTCAATGGTATCAAGTGAATCTTCTAATAAATAAATTAGTAGATACATACATATTACCTACATACATGCATACATAAACTCAAGTCTGCAGGATATACCAAGCTTGTTGGTCAGGAGAGCTTCCTCAGTCTAAAATGCCTAAGTGATTTTTAGCAATCAGTACTTGAGTATGAATACATCTCAGCATTTGTCTTGGGTCATGATGACATATCCTTATAAGCAATGCTTGCATTAAAAAAAGAGAGAAAATCCTTCATTACTGGAAAAACATCAGGGCTCAGTGTACTGCACATGGAAGCATGTTGTATATGAACCAGAGTGTGAGGTTCTGCAGCCTGCATCCATCACACTATTTTAAGTAACTGGATGCTAGTGACTCCGCTCTACACTCAGGACTTCCCTTCTTCCCAGACCTCAGGGATGTTCTAAATTTCTTGTTTTAGATTCTCCCCAAGCCATGAAACAGAAGTAATTTTCCTAATTTCTGAGCTAACAAGTGATTCAATGAAACGACTGCAGAAATCTGTTTTATTATGGAAGTACATATATTATTTTATGAGTTTATTTTTAGTAATTGTAATTAGAATGTGCAACTTCTTGAGACAAAATACTGTATCTACTGTATGTTACCGATGAACATTTGTCAGAACTGTAATTCATTTTTCTCCTCATCAAAGCCCTTGTTTGAACTATTTTAAAACTTTTGTTGGAGTTTACAGTTTTCATGTTGTAATAACTGCCATTTTTTCCTTTTTTATATATTCTTTATTTTTTGTATATTCCTTTACAGCAGGAATAATTCAAAAGGCAATAAAATATCTCAACAATCATTGATATGTATACACGTTATATGACATTTTCAACTATTCTGAAAAGGTATTATAATGATTATATCCTAGGAGAACCAGCAGGAATACATTTCCACATACAGTATACATGATTTCCCAGTCTGATTTATGGGACAAATGATTCATCTATTTATGATACATAAAACACCCAAGACCTCCATGACAATTCAAATTGCTGTGCACTACCCTGCTGAGTACATAACTATGACTAATAACCATGAGTAATAGATTAACTGCTTATTTATGCTGGCAACATTGAGCTTAACCCCAGTCCCCCTCAACCTATTTCTGGGCCTTTGGAACTTTTTCAGATAAAGGGGATAAGTTTCTAGATATGAATGTTTGCAGCATTCTAAGGAAATTTGATGCCCTGCAGGCCTGGATCTGCCACTCGAAAACAGACGTCTTGGTGATGACAAAAACCTGGCTGAGGTCCTCCACCTTGGGTTTAACTATTACTATCCCTGATTACAATGTCTTCCATGATGACAGAGGTAATTGGTGGGGAGGGGGGTAGCTATCTATACCCAGTACAAATTTGCTGTCTCTGTAGTGGATGCTAGTTTAGTGCCCAAAGAATTTGAGTGCCTTACTTTAAAAATCCAGTTTTCATTTTCATCTTTCCTTGCTATCATTGGCTGCTGTAGACCTCCTTCTGTGGGGCTTAAGATCACGAACCACTTGCATGCTCTGCTAGATCAAATACATTCTGAGGTTGTCATTTTGGGCGACTTTAATCTCGATTGGTTTGCTACAGCCTCCAAACCAATACATGATTTTTGTGATGCCTTTGGACTCTCTCAACTCATTATTGAAGTCACTCAGCCTAATCCTAAGAACCCAGACCACAGCTTGTTGTTAGACCTAATCCTGGTTAACTCCACCTGTTTATCTATTCTGGCATCTTCTGTAATGATTTTTTAGTGATCACTGTACCATCATGTTGCATAAGGGCAGCCCCAAAACTTACATCCTCTTCTAGGTATGTGTTCAAAAGAAGTTTCAGGAATTTTTATCCTAATGCCTTCATCTATGATCTTCAACATGCTAGCTGGCAGAACATTTTCCTAGCCCCCACAGTGGAACAGGTCTATGAAGCATTCCATAACATTCTGCTTGACACCATAGGGATGGAATCCTGTGGACTTATAGAGCTATTATTCACAAGCTTCCTCAGTATATCTCCGACTGTTTGCCTGTAGCCACAGTTGGAAGCTACAGGCTCAGAAATCAGTTATTCATTTCCCTTGCTGTTCCTAAGATCAGAATATGGTATGGTGCAGCGGTCAAGCCCTACCTGTCTTCTGTAACACCGTGCAAAAGACCCTGAAGCTTGTTACACCAGTAAAATTGGCTTTTTTTAAGACTCTGTTCCTATGTATGTTTAGGGAGACCTGTGACTGCTTTGTTTAGTGGCCTCCACCTCCTGTGTGCAGGATAACTTTTCCTTAGTTCGTAATTTGCCCTGCATCATTTGATGGCTCTTCACGATTGTGTTGTTCTCCCTTGATTACCACCTTGTATCCTGTATACTATCCCATCCTTATTCCATCCCTTCACTTCTTCCCTGTGTCCTGTTTTCCATTGCACAGAGGTGGGATATTCAAAGGGGTTGCACATGGCGCAACAGTGTTGCGCCATGCACAACCCACTGATGCACTCCAGTGCGATATTCAAAGGGGTAGGTTGCTCTGCGCAATCACCAATGTGCCGGGGTGCAACAGTAATGTATGTGGAGCAAGTGCGGGGGGCATGTCCATGCATGTGCGGTGCAACCCAATATTCAGCCTGGGATGTCGGTGCATATGCAGGCACAAACCCACCTTGTGCTGCACAGTGGGGCTCAAAGATGTGCCCGTCAAAACCAGGAACAAGTCAGGGGACACCCACAGGTGGGCTGCTGTATTGCTGGGCACAACACGGCAGCTGTCTGCTGTGGGTGGCCACCTGACCTTGCAGGACACAGTCTGGGCATCGTGCCCCCACCTCCCCTGATCACGGGCATAGTTATAAATAACCCTGGTGGTCCAGTGGACCCAAACCCCTGCCTGATCACAGGCATATGAATACAATATCCCTGGTGGTCTGGTGGACCCGAACCCCTGCCCGAATGCAGGCATATGAATATAATATCTCTGGTCGTCCAGTGGACCCAAATCTCTGCCCAAATGCAGGCATATGAATATAATATCCATGATGGTCCAGTAGACCTGATCTCCTGTCTGATCCCAGGCAAATGTAAATAAGATTCCTGGTGGTCCAGCGGTATACCCTCTCCCCACCCACCAACGAGCCCCACCACCCTGCACCCCCCCCGGTCAGCAGCAGCTCCCCACTGCAAGCTGCCTGCCATCTGACAGTGTACAGTACAGCTGTACACCTATTGGTCCATCACCTGGGCCAATGGGCATGCAGACCATACTGTACTACACAGTCCCGAAATGTGAATGAACCATTCACAATTCAGGACTGTGTAGTACAGTACCGTCTGCACACCCATTGGCCCATGTGGTGGACCAGTAGGCATACAGACGTACTGTACGCTTTCAGTTGGCGGGCAGCCGGGCAGCTTGCGGCGGGGAGCTGCCACCTGCCGCTGTCCGGGGGCCGTGGAGGGTGGCAGGGCTCAGTGGGCGTGTAGGGAGGGGGGTACCACTGGATCACCAGGGATCTTCTTTACAGATGCTCGTGATCAGGCAGGAGATCAGGTCCTCTGGATCACCAAGGATATTCTATTCATAAGCCCATGATCAGGCAGGGGTTCAGGTCCAATGGACCACCAGGGAGAGATAATAACCATGTCCACGATCAGGCTACAAGGCGCGTTGCCCGCCGAGGTACAGGGGGCATCGGTCCCGCTGCCGGGATCGGTGCATCGCATGCAAATAGGGCCATAATGACATGCAAATGGCCCCATTTGCACCTTGCATACACAATGTCCTTATTTGTATGCTCACAGCTGAATATTGCTCTTGTTGCACCTAGAGCAACTGCACTTGCTCTGGCGCTGCCCCTTGCTCCCCTGCTGCCACTTGCGCTGGCACAGTGCCACTGCACCATGCGCAGTGTGTGCACCCTCAGTGCCATATTCAATGGTGCTGAACCATGGTGCAGCACTGTTCAATATCGCCTGGACTATGCCCTGGCTCAACCAAGTTGCGCTGCGCCCAGGCCTACGTCCCAGCCTGGTGCAGTCTGAATATCCCACCCCTTGTATGTACTGTACTGTACTGTAAATATTGAAATTATTTTCTCTTTTTTTGGGGTAGCGCTGTGCCCCCCCCCCCAGCCTTGGAGGCAAGACTGTGAGAGACTCTCCACTATCATTTTTTTTCTTTCTGTCCTGAAAGTGTGTTGCACAACGGCATCCCTTTTTCTGTCCTGTTCTTTACTGTACTGTAGGCAGGCCACCTACACTACTGTTCCACTTTTTCCTTTTTCCCTTTCTGTCTCTCTCTCTCTCTCTCCCCCCCCGTCTCAGGAAAGCACAGCAGGCTGTTGCCAGGTTTACCTCCATTCAGCTATCTGTCATGCCAGTAGTGTTAAAATAGAAGAAAGTTCTTATTGCAGTGCTGCAAACGCAGCTCCGCTCTGTAAAACAAGCTTCTGAGTTGTGAAGCACTACTGTGCTTTCCTTCACCTACATGCGCAGTATTGCAGCACTGTGCAGCTGCCGAATTGTTAATCACAGCTTTAGTAAAAAAGCAGCTTCCCCAGATCCCCGCCCCCCTTTATTTGTATCCCTTATTTCAGTGGGTATACTGTGGAAGGGGTGTCAAAAAAGTAGACAAAACAGGTTAGCTTGCTTTCCGATATCAGGACTGCTAAAACAAACAAAGCTCTCATTGTTTAAAACTTTAGTAATGAGAGAGGGAGTTGTTTTAATCTTCCTTGTTCCTCTTCCTCAAAAACAGCCTGAGGTTTAGCCTTAAGGTCTGGCCTTACAAGTACCTTATATGCTAAAATTTGTATAACCTGTATAAAAGAAAGAAAAACAAGCGTTTTTTTGTAAAGCAGATATGCCATGCCCTGTGAGCAGTATTAGGAAATCTCCTGGGCAGACACTGATACTCGCTATTTTCTTTTAACAAAGCCTTGGAAGTGTCTAAAAATTTGTGCAAGAACTGTTAAAAATGCCAAACACTGAAGGCTCCAAAAAACACTCACAGGTTTACAGAGCAGATTAAAATTAACAATTATTTTTGCGAGCAGTGACATGGAGGGTTTCTCATGTTAAAAGTACTATTTACATGAGAAAACTCCTCCATGTTCACTCAGCTTGCTCTTCCTGTTTTATTTGTTTTCCCTGTGTAAAACAAGAGCGCTGTGTATTGCAGCACTACAAAAAGCCTAGCTTTAAGATAAATAAAAGGTTACATTTTGAGCTTTAGCAGGGACTACAGCATTACAAATATTTAGATTCACTAGTGCTGACAGCATCCTGACAATGAAATAAATATTTTATTCTTATGTTCTGTAGTTCCCAACCATTGTAGCTCACCTCAGTGTTGTTCTGCAGGTCTTCTCTTAGGGGCCGACGCCCCTTTGTGCTACTGTTTATAATCTATGCTGAACTGTCACTCGCAATAGGTGGGTGGGGCTACAGGAATGAAATGCCCACAACATTGGTTTATTTGCATTATTTTTCTTATGGATTGCCAAAATCTTAGAGGATTATGTAAATTGTTAATTATATTTCACTTTGTTTGTATTTTATGAGTTAGAAACACAATGTATTAGACTAGGAGGCAGAGCCTCACAAACCATGTGACCATTTTGTATACAAGGTCCTCTATCCAGACTAGGGGCAGATTAGTTACATACTAACATACTAAAATGCCAGCAGAATAGGCCTAATGGTCTTTCGTGTCTGCTTGTTTGGTCAGCCCCCACCCTGGGTGCTGACCTTGCTGCCCCCCTTGCCTTCTCTGGCTTCTCGCTTCCCAGTTCCGGATATTCTTGCTGCATTGGGTTTTGCTTCCAGAACCCTTCCCCTGTACCTGTCCCACCCCCTCTTGAACCCCTCCACCGTCTCTGCCTCCATGAGCCCCTAGGCTGCGATTCCATGGCTCCACCACCCTCTCAGTGAAGTAGCACCTCCTCCTTTCTCCCTGAATCTTCCCCTCCAGCTTCCACCCATGCCTCTAGTGGCCCCTCCTCCTTCCTCTTCGAAGCACCCTGACTGTTCCTCCCTATTTACCCTGTTCATGTACCTGAAGACCTCCTATCATGTCCCCCCAGTCCCTTCTCTCTTCCAATGTGTACATATTTAGCTCTTCAAGCCTCTCCTCATAGGTCCTGTCCCCCTAGCCCCAAATCATTTTGGTTGCCCTCCTCTGGACCCTCTCCAGGAATTTAATGTCCCTCTTTAAGTGTGGCCTCCAAAATTGCACGCAGTACTCGAGGTGCGGCCTCACCAAGCAGTTATACAGAGGGAGTATCACTTCCCTCCTTCAGGAGGTGATCCCCTAGCGATGCAACCCAGCATCCTGTTGGCCTTGGCTGCTGCACTCCTACAAGTCTCTGAGTTGTTCATCTTGACATCCACCACCACCCCAGGTCAGCCATCGAGACTTGTAGCATTCCCCCCCCCCCAGGGTGTACACTTGGCCCGGGTTTCTGACCCACAAGTGGAGTACCTTGCATTTCCCTGCATTGAACCTTAGCTTCCACTTTCTAGACCATCTTTCCAGAGCCTCCAGGTCCCCCTGTAGGGCTATCCTCCCCTCCTCCCCATCCACCACCGCCCCCAGTTTTGAGTCATCTGCAAAGAGACTCATCTCACTCCTGATTCCTGTCCTTATGTCAGAGACGTAGGCGTTGAACAGGAGGGGCCCAAGGACTGATCCCTGTGGGACCTCACTAATGACCCTCCTTGGGGATGAGACTATCCCGCCAACTACGACCCGCTGGGTCCGGTCCTGGAGCCAATTGCCTATCCATCTGATCATCTGGTTCCCCACCCCCATTTCTCCCAGCTTATCCAACAGGCCCACGTGAGGAACAGAGTCAAATGCCTTGCTGAAGTCTAGAAAGAGGACGTCCACTGGTCTAGCCAGGTCCAAGGCACTCATCACCCAGTCATAGAACTCCACAAGGTTTGTCTGACATGATTTCCCCGGGACGAATCCATGCTGTCTATCGTCCAGTCACCCTGACTTTTCCAGGTCCCCCTCAACCTCTCCTTGACAATGCCCTCCATCACCTTGTCCACCACCGATGTCAGGCTGACAGGCCTGTAGTTCCCTGCCACCTCCCTTGATCCCCCCTTGTGGATAGACACTATATGCGCCACCTTCCAGTCCTGGGGCACCCACCCTGTCCTCAGAGAGATGGTGAAAAGCTCCGCCAGGGGTTTCGCCAGGACATCCATAAGTTCCTTCAGCACTCTGGGAATTAATTTATCCGGCCCCGGTGCTTTCTCCGTCTTAAGGGACCTGAGGATTCCCTCACTCCCTCTGCTGTGATTTCACTTCCGCTACCTCTTCTCCCTGCTTAGCCCTCTCCCTCCTGCCAGTGATGCCTCCCCTCTCCCCAGACCACTTGATCGGTAGGGTCCCCCTCCTCAGTATCTCTGTCTCCTCCCATGTATGATGCAGCACCCCCATTTTCCTTGGTGAAAACTGAGGTGAAGTACTCATTAAGTACCTCAGCCTGCTCCCCCGGGTCTTGTGCCCATCTCTCCCATGTTTTAATCCTGCTAATCTGCCCCTTCACCCTTCGTATTTCCCCAATGTATCTAAAGAACCCCTTCTTCCCTCTCCTAATTTCCCTGGCCAGGTTCTGCTCCTTCCTTGCCTTAGCCACCCTCACCACCCTAGTGGCCCTTCTAGCCATCAGCTCATACTCCCCTCGATCCCTTTCACTCCTTGAGCACTTGAATTGCCTATAGGCTGCCTTCTTTCCCCGCACCTCCTCCTGGACCTCCCTGGTCCACCAGCAGGGTTTTCGGTCCCTACCGCATTTTCGTCTTACTCTTGCACAGGTGCTGGTAGCATCCTGCACCCCTCTCCTGATGATTTCCCACCTACTATCAGCGTCCATGTCTGACCCAATCACATCCAAATGCTCCTTAAGGATCCTTCCCATTTCCTTAAAATCCGTCCCCCTGAAGTCAGTTACCTCCGTCTTTGTGCAGCCTTCTACCCCTCCTAGGTCCAGGCAGAACCAGACCGTGGCATAGTCACTCCCCGCTAATGGGTCCCCTACCTCCAGGCCCCCAATCTGGTCACAGTCTGCCAGGACCACATCCAGTACCCGCGCCTACCTGGTCGGTTCCCCCACCTGCTGAGTTAGGAACGCGTCTTCAAACTAGAACCGGTTGAAGACACAGAGAGAGTGGACCAACACCAGGTCCTGACTGTGTTATGTTAGTCCGACTTTTTGATTTCTTTAAAAGTTACTATTTTAATTTTGTTTTGCTTCAAAAAATTCACACTGCTGTGTGATTTCTGCACCTTATCCATTGTGTCTGTGCTTTACTCAGCACCCCACTACTACAATATTATTTATGTTAATGTATGTGAGCCTGCTATACTTATGTGTTGGATGTTAGTTGGCGGTGCATTTGTTCTATACCCCTTCTCTCTGCCTGCATATGTTACAGTTGTGTGATTGTACTTGTACTTGTACTTGTACCCCAGGT
This sequence comes from Neoceratodus forsteri, assembly GCA_016271365.2. NCBI lineage: Eukaryota > Metazoa > Chordata > Ceratodontiformes > Ceratodontidae > Neoceratodus > Neoceratodus forsteri. The sequence continues at coordinate 193,800,249 of CM028138.1, read as the reverse complement.
CCACCTTGTAAATAAGCTTGTCTCAGTGGTGGTCTGCCTGGTAAAATAAAGATGATTGATTGAATAGAAATTGTTCTCTCTTAAAAAATAAATTTCACTCATCACTGTATGCCATTGAGCTATCACTGGGGCTGTAGTATTTCACTACAGGTGGGTAATTACCTTTTTTGCGGCTGCCAGGTAATGATATAACTTACTTTTATGGAGCGGCAATGTGCCATCTTCTAATATATATATATATATATATATATATATATATATATATATATATATATATATATATATATATAATGGTAGCATGGTAGTGCTACCACAGTTAGGGTTGAGGAGCCATTTACATGTTAAACCTAAAATTTTGCATCTTAATAACTTTGCAACTGTTCAACAGATTTGCCTGAAAGTTGGAATACACGACCAAGAACCATACATCTTGGGATCTGCCAACTGTTGTACTGTTCAGGTATACGGCTGCGGAGTTACTAAGCGTGATCTGTGCGCACGTTTACGGTTTTTTGAATTCTTTGTTCATCTCTACAAGTCGCACTGTTTGCGTGATCAGTCCGAAAACTTCAGGGAACATGTGGCCGGGGTTCCCAATGTGCCTTTTGAAGATTTTGTGAAAAAATAGTAAACGGTTCAAAAGTTATTCAAAAAACAATTTTCCATGATAAGTAAATGGGAAAAGTTAACAAAAAGTTCGACAGTGTTGCAAATGCACTTTTTAGTGTTGCAAATAGCCCTAGTAGTGTCACAAATCCGCCATTTTATTTTCAGTCGGTGATCAGAAAAATGCTTGGCATTAAATTTGGGACCCTCTAACAACACAATTATTTTTGTGTTTACCTAGTCGGACCCTGAGGATGCTAGGCATATCTTTATTTTGAGGTTAAACACCCTAGAAATATGTTTTTCAAATTTCTGGAAAAAGTAGTGTCTCAAAGTAGTGTCACACTCACAAAAGTATGTCAAATTTTTGAGAAAGCTTTCTCAAATCATGACATTACTTTGTGACACTATGCCCAAAATAACAGGAATTCTTTGCCACCCTGCTGCAAATGAATGGTTTGGTCTTTTGGGCTGAAATATGGAGGAAAGACAGCAAACATCTCACAGATGTGCCTTTTGGTGGTTTGGTGACAAAATATTGCATGGATGCAAAGTTATGGTACTCCAAAGTTGACACTTTTTCCCCATAGACTGACATTGCGGCATCTGCTGCATGACAGGAATTCTTTGCCACCCTGCTGCAAAATAACGGTTTGGTCTTTTACACTGAAATTTGGAGGGAAGAAAGCCAACATCCCACAGATGTGCCTTTTGGTGGTTTAGTGAAAAAATATTACAGGGTGGCAAAGTTATGGCACTCCGAACTTCTCTTTTTTTCATATAGGATAACATTACGGCATTCGCCGCGCCTTTCAGGGCCCGTATCTCGGAAACGGCGCGAGATATGGACTTTTCATCAGAAAAACTCTTAGCCCCTACAAGGGGCTAAGTACAAAACTAGCCAGGAAAGTCATAAATCATATGACTTTTAAATTTTTTTTCTACGTTGCACGGTTCCTGAGATATAAGTAATTTAGTATTCCAACTCCTCATTTTCTGCTCGAGACCCATTATTATGCACAAATTCTTTTGTACTCACTGTCTTTCTCTAACCAGCTTTTAGGAAAACCAGCCTGTGCACTTACATTACTGTTACCCTTACACGCTTCCGGCTTGCGATTTCCATTTCGTTTACTTACCATTCCATCGCCACCATATGCACTATCCTTTGCATTTTCATTTGCGCTATGCTTATGCTATTTTTACTATTTGTGTCTACAGCACTGTTTCCTTTCTGTTTCACTTTGTGTCACCACAAACCATTTGTGTTTGTGGGCACTGTGTTACTATGTGACAAGATATCATGTGGCGGGAGCACGCTCCTGCCACCACATTACATTCACTATTTCTCATTGTCATTCTCAAAAAGAAGGGGAATTAGAGGCAAAACCCTGTTTAATGCATCAGTTAAGGTTGTTCCACAGCGACAAAGTGAGGAAATTCAATGTTAGGTTGAAACCCCTTGCGCCCCAGCCCACCTCCCCAACTGGCATCAGGGTGCACGCTGAGTCATCGGTCCAACTCTCACCCCATTCTCCTATTCCCAGCTTCTTTCCACATGTGATGGGGTGAGAGTTAGAGCTGACGACCTCAACGCGCACCCTGATGCCGCTGGGGGTGGGCTGGGGGTAAGGGGGTTTCAATCCTAGCATCGAATTTCCTCACTTTTGTCATTGTGGAACAACCCTAACTGATGCATTAAATGGAGTTTTTGCCTCTAATATATATATAGGGGATATGACATGGCCGACTGAAGATATCATATTTATCTTCACGAGGCCAGTGATATCATGATATCTCACAGTGGCGAAGCCACGAGTGAGATATCTTGATGTCACTGGCCTCAAGTGAAGATAAATATGATATCTTCAGTCGGGCCATGTCATATTCGGTTTATACAACGTATGCTTTGCCCCTGCCCCAACACAACTCACTACGTGCCCCTCTCAATGCAATGGGTGACATAAAGGTGATGGCCCTAGCAATACAACCCCCCTTTACAGAAATGCTGCCAAAACAGCAGATGTCATTTATTGCTTAAGAAATATTTAGTGGATTATGCTATTTATGGTTAGTTTTAAGAAGCATTATCTGGTTTATCATGCCATGCCCCCACACACGGGCTCGCATGCTTCCAACATAATAGATTATATAGGGTTTTAAATATCTGGTTGATCCTGTCAGTTTAAAGTTAGTAAAAATATCTGGTTGATCCTGCTTTTATTTGGGGAAAAAGTGGCGTTTATATGGTTATCTGGTTGATCCTGCCACTCAGAGCACTTTCACTTTCACTAGGTGTGCGTGACGGCGCTATGAAGACTAGCGATTTGTAGTTTAGTAAATATTTTTAGAATGTGCCCAGACTTCAGTAAATTAGAATTTGTCTGTATTTTTGTGGTTCCTTGTTAAAAGCTTCAAACTGCACACAGAGTGCAGCATTGACCGAGCAGTGACTTTCAAAAATAAAATGAACCACGGCGTCTGTTGCCTGGCAGCAGATCTGTCATGCTCAGCAACTTACTTGGCATCAGTACGGTTGAGCTGTAACAAACTCTAGCTACAGAGCAAATCTAATTTACTGAAGTCTGAGCACCATCTAAAAATATTTACTAAACTAATGCCAATGCGGCATGATCACCCTACTGAAAGTGGTAATGCTCTGAATGCAGAATAAACAAAGCCTGATATGACGATATGGAGCGTGGAGATAACATATGACGATAGGAACATGAAGATAATGTTATCTTCATGGCCCATGTCCGAATATGATGATTTATACTCTCATTTATCTGACAACATACATTGTATAAATATATATATATATATATATATATATATATATATATATATATAATAAAACCAATTGTCGTGTTAGGGTTAATTCCGTACCCGTTAATTGTGTAAAGCTGGGGCCTATCTCTTGCCAAAATTGGACAAGCTGGGGCCTATCTCTTGCCAAAATTGGACAATCTGAGGGCAGCTCCAAAATATATGTACTGTGTTTGCCCAGGGCTCCCCACACCACCTCCAACTGGCACCATATTTCGGTGGTAAATATTTAATTAGCTTATCAAGGGTAAGTAAGTAAGTAAGTTTAGTTTATTGTTCGTCATTACACATTATTAAAAACAAAGACAAATAAATCCTAGGAAGTCCTTAAAAAAGGAACATTCATAAAAATTACTGCACAATAAATTATATAAACATCAATTCTCTTTCAATACATTTCCAATAACTAATACAAGTTCATCGCAATTCCATCTATTCATTCACTTACATGATCTCTGACTGCAGATTTGAGCAATAAAATATACTTCTCCAATTACCAACATTTTTGATCAATAAATAATCAAGTCTGATTCAATTTATAAAAAGCTTTCATTTGAAAAATGTTTAATTTTCCTTGTTTTAATACAAGGAATTGTATAAAAATATGTAGCTAGAGCTCTAATAGCTATTTCTTCTTTGTTATATATCAAGATTTTCACCAATAGATGTTTGTTATCAAAAATTTTCTCAAGATCATTTCCACCAAAAATTGTTTTAAGGAGCAAATGTCTTGATGCATCGTACCAAGGAGAAATTGCACATCACATGGATATGATGCTCTGGTTCACCAATACTGCAATCACAACTAACTTGGTGATATGCATTTTTTTTGTATCTTTTAATCATTATATTACTTGGAAAGGTCTTGAATTTATATCTTGTAAATACTATTCTTAGTTTAGGATCTACCAATGATTCTAGATACATTTGTATACTAAAATTATCCTCATTATTGTTTACAAACCATGGTGAAAATCTTGAAATTTTAATTCTTTCTTTGTCCATGTTAATCCAATGATCTTTCACTTTTTTACTAATGTATTTCTTATATTGTAAACTTAAAGTAATGTTTTTTGTTACATAATCTCTTAAGAAATTTATTTTGTATCTCATCAATAGTGTACAAATTGTATTAAGCCATAACGATTTATAACATTCAGTCATCATTCAGTTTTGCTTTTCCACCAGACAGATCTTGGTAATTCTGTTACTAGACTGCCTGGTCAATTGGAGCCAAAATTTGTTTTTTTTATATCTAATATGGCTTCCATATTATCAAGACCTAATTCTGCTCTGATATATGGAGCTGGAAAGGAACTAGGAACCATATGAGTCTTTCTCAATACTTTATGTATGGGTATCATATGGCTTTCTCTTTTCTTTATATCCCACATTTCGGACACATATGTTATTTGAGCAATATAGTTAGCTCTAATAGCTAGAATCAATGGTTTTATTGAAAACCCTCCATATGCTGAGTTAAATTTCCCTAAGGTCAAAGCTGTTTTTTTGCCTGTGGGAAAGCTCCCTCTATATGTTTTTTCCAAGTACCTGCTGCTGTCATTGTTAATCCCAAATAGACATATGATGTTACTATGTCTATTTTATGGGATTCCATTGCCCATACACCCAATTATTTATTTTTACCAAAACAATTATCTGTGTCTTTGTTTTATTAACCTGCAATTCAAGATCATTGGATATTTTAAACAAGTGGTCAATCTGGTTCTGAAGTCCTTTGCTAGTTAGAGAAAGCAACAATATATCGCCAGCAAATGCTAGAATCAGACATTTCTGATTTAAAATCTTTGGACAATCTATATCGTTAATCTCTAATTTCCTTATAAGGGTCTCAGTGTATATTGAGAATAAAATTGGAGCTAGGGCACATCCCTGTCTCACTCCCCTAGTTGTCTCTACATTTTTAGTTAACTGCTCATTTATTCCATACCTAATTGTTGTCCAAGTATTTGTGTAAAGTCTTCTAATTATGTGTATAAGGTGTATATCAATACCCTTTCAGAACATACTGTTCCACAATATACTTCTGTTGATAGTATCAAATGCCAATTTATAATCAACAAACAATACATAAAGTTGCTGTTTTTGTATATTAAGATATTTTTTAAGATATTTATCAAGGGTATTAAAAAAATGCATCCAATATTTCCAAATAAATTCCCTATAGTATGGAGCCTGTGATATTTTCATAGAAGGAAGGACCAGTTTCAGCCATTTTTCATAGGAAGTATCAGAACCCAGTTCAGTATTCCATGCCTTTAATATATTCAGCATGGATTCTACCCAGTGGTCTCTAACAGCCTTATATGCAACGCCAATCAGATGTGACTTTAAGAATCCCTTAAAGCATCCATTAGAAGATACATAAATTGTGGTATGGGATTTGGTAAAGTGTCCCAAGGTGAATTCTTCCTCAACAAAAATGTCTGCACTTGCAAGTATCTAAGATGGTCCTAGTGTGGCAAGTGATGAGCTGATTGCAATGTTACAAAATACACTACCCCTGGGATCTAAAAAATTGATATATCAAGGATAATCCCCGTCTATGTCATTTGCTAAAAGTTAAATCTAGTCATGCTGGCAAAAATTCTTGTTTTGCAGTTAATAATCGAAAATAGTAAAAGTGCTGCACCATTGTTGGCTGGGTTCTAATCCCATACCAACTCCTCAGGGTGTGGCTTGTACCAAACAAAAATTTTTTAAAGTTTGGAGGCTTTGACAGAGGTGCAAAAACAATCAGAAAAATATGAAATAAATAATTTAGTACAGATTCAATAAATTTCCATGGTACTTCATATGTTGTATTGAGCCATGTCATAATCATTTTACATGTGACCGCTTTATGATGTTCTAATAAATTTGCAAGAATCATGCCCCCCCCCATCAACCGGCAACTGCAACAATGACCACCGAATCCTGGGGAACTTCCCTGCCGACACAAATCTCAAAAAGATTCTGTTCCAAGCTATAAAATAATATTGAGAAGGGGCGAATGGTAAAGTTTGAAAAAACACAATATTTTAGGGAAGATGGTCATACGAATAGTGTCGTTCCTGGAAATAAAAGATAAATGAAGACGTGTTCAGTTCCCTGTCTGTCTTTCTATCAACAGCTCAACATTAAATAATTTTAAGTGCTATAAATTCTGAGGTAAAAGCACTCCCAGGTAATGAATCTTACTATCCTTGCAATGGGATAGGAACATATTCTTCAAAGTCTGTGTTGGAATATAATTTTTTTTTTCTTTTCAACTTTATTTTCCTCCAGTCACTGCTGGCTGAGGCCCATTCAGTCATCTTACCTTAGCCTCTCCTTCCTGAGATCCTTCCATCTGCACCTTGGTTCTTTGGCACACCCACGACATGCTACATGGAACAATCTCTCCAGAATGCACCCGCAGAGTGGGGCCACCTTCTGCTCCTCGGTGCTTTCATCCAGCACATCCATGGGCATAGGTGATGCCAAGCCCAGGTCACAGTGGGCAGGATCTGGCTTTGGAAGTGAGGACAGGTGACATCTACCCCCCAGCTAACAGGTGTTTTCCCTTTTTTATAGTGAGCTCCCTACTACACAGGACCCCTGGAAGTGGTGGCACATGTGCATGGAGGCGCACATATGCACCACAGCTGCAGACTGGGTCCCTTCCACCCTCCCCATCAACCTAACTTTGGAGCTCCTCATGAGTGGCACTGTCTCCCTAGCCTCCACTAGGGGTGGCCAAGCTCTAAGAGAGCTGAAACCCTCCTCCAGAGGTGGAGTGCTGCCAGACAGCAGCTACTCAACATCTTCTTCCTCCCCCCCACTGGCCTCTGATGACCCTGGCTCATTTCTGAATCCAGGTTGCCAGTGTGGTGTGAGGTGTGGTGTCCAGTGCCTCAACCCTCAGCACCACTAGGCTGGCTCCACATTGGAATATAATTAAAGATCAAGATTTCAGTTTTCTGAACATTAATATAACCCAACAGGGTCACAAAGGTCTGCAATACCTCAAGCATGGCTGGGATAGATTGTTCAGGGTCCAACAGGGTCAACAGAATATCATCAGCATTTAGTGAAAGTTTAAATACCCACCTTTCCAGTGGAACACATTGGATGTCTGGATGCTGTCTAAGGACTTCAGCCAAAGGCTCAATATATAGAACAAAAAGAAGAGGGGATAAGGGGCAACTCTGTCAGATCCCACACATCAAGGGAATTGGGAACAATAGTTGGTCATTTACTTTCATCAAAGCTCAGGGCAAGGCATAAATATGTTATAATAATAATATGAAGTCCTCTGGGAGGTGAAAGCCTGGCAGAGTCCTCCACAAAAAAAGGCCATGAAATCAAATGCCTTGTCTGTGTCTAAACTAACTAAGGCTACTGGTAAAGTTCTCTGATTTATATGGTCCATCAGATATATTATTCTATAGATATTGTTCATAGTCTGTCTGGTATGAATACAACTCAACTGGTCTGACTGTATTAGACTAGGTAGTATCTCCTCCAGTCTATGCACCCAGATGGACATTGGTAGTTTATAGTCCATATCTAATATGGAAATCGACCTATAAGAAATGATAGATCTCAGGTCTTTTGTAACTAGAAGCACCAACTCTGATAATAACCAAATGCTACAATCTTTAATATTTCTTGGGTCTTTACCTGTTTTTAATATTGGGGAAACAGTGGCATAGGCCCAGGAGGGGGGTGAGAGCCCCCCTGTGCCTTGTGAAAGTGGCCAACAAAAGGGAGGAACTTTTTTTTATAAAAGCCTTGTACCACTCCGATGGCAATCCATCCAGTCCAGGTGATTTTAATGTTTTACTACAGGAGAGTGCTGACTTTAACTCCTCTACTGTGATTGGGACTAGAAGTCTTTTGGAGCAGCTCTGAGAAATGGTAGGAAGTGAGATTTGGGCAAAAAAATTCTCTATCCGAGAATCTGCTACTGGAGGGGAGGCCAAACACAGCTGAGAATAATAACTCCAAAATGTCTCCAGTATCTCTGGTGTTGTCCTAGCTATTAGGCCCTGTTGAGTAAAAGTTAGCTGTGGGATACATGTGGAAGTCCTATGGCCTCTAAGGTGTCAGGCTAGATTTCTAGCTCCTTTGGGACCCCCTTACATCTGTATTTCTTAAGATAAAATAGCACCTGTTGGACTTTTTCATCCAGAATTTTCTGTAATACCACTGTTATTTGGTGTATCCGACTATGACCCACAGGGGTATTAGCCTCCATAGTCTTTTGGAGTTCCTGTAGTTCTGTCTGTAGCTTTTTATATGCTAACTCTGGATGTTTTTTTGTTTTTTTATGTGGTGCGTATGCTATCAGTTCACCATGGATAACCGCTTTCCGTGTATCCCATGTTATACCGGAAGTAACCTCTGGAGAGGTGTTCTCATTTAAAATTTGAGAAATTAAAATATTAAAAGTTTTTTTCAATTCTTCATCCCTAAGGAATGAGGTATTGAAATGTCAACTAGAGGTCTTCCTTGACACATTCAAGTTGAGTTTTAATAGCAATGGAGAATTGTCTGAAAGGAACTGACAGCAGATTATAATATCATGTATCCAGTCTGTATGTTCTTTAGAGCTGAAAAAATATTCTAACTGTGAATAAGTATTAAAGCACATAGAATAAAAAGTATATGCCCTCATGGTAGGAAAAAAACGGTGCCATACATCCGTCAATCCCAAAGAAGTTTGTTGGGTAAGAAAATATTTCTGGGCTGCAGACAAGTGATGTGCCACCAGTGTGGAAGTGTCTAGTTATGGTGACAAGGTCAGGTTTAGGTCACCTCCCATTATTAAGCAGCCTTGCAGCATATCCAGCAGTTTATTAAAAAACAACTGAAATTTAGCCGGGGAGGCGTGTGGGTGAAAATAAACATTTACTAACATGACATGTTTCCCATGTAAGAGGCCAGTTAGGATTACATAACAGCCCCTTGAATTCACATATTGTGTTTCCACCTGAAATTGAGTCGTTGAGGGAATCAGAATGGCTGTGCTTCTATGCTTTCCCTTTGGATATGAGGATGAGAATACCAGATACCTGCCCTCCCAGGACAGTTTCAGATCTCCCCCCTCATTTAAGTGGGTTTCCTGAGGGAATATCACTTTGCTGGACTGTTTTTTGAAATATTGGAAGAGCCGGGATCTCTTAATGGGGTTGTTAAGCCCACTGATATTAAGAGTCATAAAACGTACAAATGATACCACCATTTTTACATCTTTCTGTAAAGAAGCTCATTTTGTATACCCCGACAGGATCCCAGTTGTTCCCCCCACAAGACCCTGCATTTTACTTTATATTCCCATATTCGTCCTACCTCTCAGTTGTACTCATTTAGTTTCTGGTCTATGTTCCATTCCCTGTCCCTCCCCCTTCTATCATTACCTAGTTGGACCATATACCATTTCTGTATACTAATTGCCCTAATTAAAATTTTTCCCCACTGTGTCTTTGTTTGCACTTTACCAAAGTAACAACTAGTTTTTACTCTGCTGTTAAGTATGTAGTAACATCCAATACTCTTCTAACAAACTGGGCTATAATCGGAAAACAGGGGGTAATAAAAAACACAACCCCATAATAACAACTATTTACATTGTAAATCACCTCTCAAATTATCTGAACACTAAAGTGGTCTAGTATCCATGCCAAACATGATGGGGGCAATGAATCTGTGACTTTCATGGTAGGGAGATCCAAACTTTTCTCCCTTCATATGCTTCCTGCCCTTCTTCAGGAAGTACTGGAGGAAAACCAGGGGCAAATTGTGCCAGGGCTTCATAGTGCCCCTAAATGGAAAGGGAAGGAAATGGGAAATTGTTTAACCATGAAAGGCACACTAAGCCAAAGCTTGTTTCCAAGTGTGACCTGGGAGCACAAGGAAGTTAAGTGACTTGCTCAGGTTCACACAGTATGCAAGTGGGGCCTGTGGGATTCAAACCCAAGTCTCCAGGTTTGCATCTCAGAACCCCAAACCTCTGCGCTATACTGCCTCCACTGTTACCACAAATGGTAATGAAAGTGTGGGTCCATGTAAGTGCAAAACGTATGACAAACATCAAATACCATTTTTGTCCACAGATATAATAAAATTGAGCTACTTCTCATTCACAGCTATCTGTTCTCCTCTTTGACATATCTATATGATAGTACTTTCTTTCTCCTTTCTTATATTTCAATGGTAGTTATGGACCTGGGAGCTATTGAAATTCATAACTCCCCTTTGTTTAAACAACATAGACTCATCTTACTCCGGATCTGCCAACTATTTACATGTCTCTGAACCTGAGCAAAAGATGCCCCTTGAAATCATAGGCCTGTTCAGGTGGCTTCTGTCTCTGCTATTAAAAAATTAAACTCCAGACAAGCATTTACTCATGCTAGTATTATCTCCCCTTATCAAGTTTTTTTGTGAACCAACCAATACCTTAAAAAGAAACAATACAATGGAGAATGTGTTATATTAGAGACAGCCTTCTCATTTTCTTATAGTCCAGCTGAGCACTGTATACAAATTGCTATATTTCTAAAAATTAAGAAAGTCCTTTATAATTTAATATTATGCTGTTGACTACCTCAACACTGTAAGGTAGTTCTATAGATTGAACAGTTGGTGTCACTGCCCGTAGTTCCTCTAAAGTTTCTGCTATAAAGTTACCAAAAAATCCAGGGAAGCTAAAGTTTTAGCCAATTAGTGGGCTTTCAGAATTGGAATCTTATTATATATTTTAGGAAGAAATTAAATCAGAAAAGTACTTTCCTGTTACTGAGGAGCTGAGAATATTGAACCAAGTCCTAGTTTGTATGCACTCCCTTGGCTCTTATCATGTCCCCAGCAAAAGGCAAGAAAAACTTTACAGTTGCGATGCCACTATGCAAAGTCAGCTCACCGCTTCCAGCTCACTTATAAGGATCCAAAACTCAAGCATATTCTGCGGCTTTCAGGTTTTCCCATCAGCTGGGTGGCCAGAAGAGTGGAAACTGGCATCAGTGTTGGAACAGCAATGTTCTGAGGATTCCTGCTGGCTGGGACTATTTGCCATTGAAAAGGTCTGTTCTCAGTTGATGCCTGCTGCAAAGCTTTATTTTTAAATTGTAGGCCATATTTTGTCAGCTCTTCTCACACCTCCTCTGCAGATCCAAATTCCTTGTGGCCAGATCTGCACCACCAGTCTCGCTGGATATGGGGTATTACATTTAAAGCCTTTCTCTTTTAATAGTTGCAAAATATTAGCTTAGGCTGTTCTATCCTGCATAGTTTGAGGGGCATAGCCATTATCAATGTAAATGCGTATTTGTCCATAATATACCTTTTGTCGGTGCCATGTCATCATTAATACTTTTTCTTTTGTAGTATAGCTAAGGAACCTTTCTATGATAGATAGAGGTCTGACGTTTGCATCAGTAGGCCGCTGCCCCAAAGTGCGATGTACCCACTCCATTTCTTTTTATTTTTTTTTATTTAGTATACTTTTTTGTTGCCAGCCATTCTTACCATCCATGCCAGTCATGGAGTACCTGCCTCACTCCCCGATCACTGTACCTCTGAGGATACCCCCTGGCTTACCCTCCAGGGTGGGGCTATGGCACTGAACAAGACCGTCTATGATGGGAGAAGGTGTCAGTGAACCAACATTGCCACCCTGGCTTCCCCCCAGGGTGGGATTTGAGGCTTGGTGGTTCCATGGGGTTGTAATTGGTTGGTAGGGAGGCAGGGAGCTATAGAGGTCAGGCAACAGGTGGGCTTCATCAATGGTGGCCAGCGGTCTTTTTCTGAGTTGTCCCTGGGGAGTGGGGATGTGCAATAATGTTCAGCATCCACCCCACCTCCTTAGTGTGCTGGCACTTATCGCCTGTGGTTCCCCCAGCCTCCGCCAGGAGTCTCTCAGGCAGCAGATACTCTACCCTCCTCCCTCCCCTCAAGGAAGGAGAGCAGTCCATGGGATGCATGTTCCTTCTCCCCTGGCCGGCCCTCTGACTCCCCAGTTCAGTTCCCGAACCCGGGTCATCAGTGTCACAAATGGAAATCCAACCACTGCGCCAGTGGGCTGGCATCTACCAGCTCCATTTCTAATTGCATATCTGATGGTAATTCCAAAGCCGTTCAGAGAAGAGTTGTTACAAAATCCACAATATCTTGATTTTTTGAGCCTTCTGGTATGCAATACATTCTTATGTTTTTCTATTGTGTGCAGTTTTCTGTGTCTTCTTGACAGGCATGCATCTGATTTCATTGATCTTGCAAGGCTTGGGCCACAGTCTCTAGTTCATCTACTCCATTTTCCACAGCGGTGATTTGATGTTCAGAGTCATTGGTTCTCTGTTCCAATATGACTATGTCTCTGGGGAGTTCTGCATGCAAGTCTTTTACCTCTGCTCGGAAGGAGAGTAATTCCTTGTATATCATGTCTAGTTTCACCCTATTTTTCTTGGGTGGTTTTGATCTTGGCATCTGGGTATGTTTGGATGATCTGTGGAGGCTAGAGAATGCTCGGACTCCGATGCTTCTCCAGCAGACATTTTGGACTCCTCCTGCATAGTGAGACACTCGGTAGGGATTTTTCTGCACCTTTTAATAGAGTTTCAGAGTAATTATCCCTTTCTTTGTTTTTTTGCTGTTAAAACACTGTATCTGCTGTAATGAATAGGGGAAAATGCACGAGGGGAAATCAGAGCTATTGTACTAATCTGCCATCTTGATGAAAGCTCAACCGGAAGTCCTGCCATTTTATTTTCATAAATGATTGTAAGCCATTACTGTAATTTGCATCGATGCTGTGGTATTTTCTGCTGGTTAAATATTTTGCATTCTGTCTATGCTCAGAATGCTTGCAGTGGAACATCGGTGGCCCTGACTGATGTAGACTTGGCTCAAAAGCTGGAACTGGTGTTACGTTATTTAGGGACACAAAGTGGATATATGATTTTTATAACAGTCCTATATCTCCCCAGGCACTTTGTTACTTGGTATTACTTGGTATGAAAGAAAAGAAGAAGGCCAGAGCCCATCGAGACTGTTCCCCACACTATGTGGGACAATATTTATCTATTATCCCTCAACCAAACATCTAATTTGTTTTTAAAGACAGTGGCACTAGTTGCCTCTACCAATTCTTGTGGCAAGGTGTTCCATACAATGGATGCTCTTATTGGAAAAAAGTTTCCCCTTTTGCTGGTTTTATAAGTTTTTATTTCAAGCTGTTTATTTTGCAGTCTCAGAACATGTCTCCTTTTGGAGAGTGGTAGACCACATTTTTCCATTAGATCTGGTGAAATTATTAAATTAAAAATCATAAGCATATTATCTCTTAATCTTCTAGTTTGAAGACAGAAGAGACCAGTAGCTTTTAATCTGTTCTGATAATACAAGTTTGTTAATCTTGGAATCATTCTAGTTACTTTCCTTTGAACCTGTTCAAGAATTGCTATGTTTTTTTTTGGGTTTGGATTCCAGAAAGGGGAGCCATAGTCTAGATACGGTCTAATGTATGCCCTATACAATGGAATAAGGCATTGTTCAGTGCGATTAACAAAAGTGCATTTTATTTGCCTCAAAAGTCTGTTAGTCATGCAAGCAGTTCTAACACAGTGATCATTTGCTGTAAGTTTATTAACATATATCCCTAACTGTTTTTCACAATTTGATGAGTGAAGTGGTAGTCCGTTTATATAATATATCGTTTTGGGATTATTTACACTGAAATGCACTACTAAACATTTGTTTTGATTAAACTGCATATGATTTTCATTTGCCCAAAGTGTTAATTTTTCCAAATTCTTCTTTAATGCAGAAATATTTTCTTGATTATTAACCTTGCCCTCCAATTTAGTATCATCTGCACATTTAACCATGATTTTAAGTGAAGATACAATATAGGTAGAAGTGTGATAATCATATATACTTAAGGGTTAGGTGTGCAATACAGCAGAAAACAGCACACATAATCCAGTAATATAGGAGTGTGAAATCAGAACAATTTATTATGGAATTTTCAGACTGTTCAGATTATAAAAATGTTGCTTTCTATATTTGTATCTCCACATATGAGGTTTAGATGCATAACTCACATGTGTTGACTTTTTAGATGGTAAATATTTCAGTATACAGTATGTATTTCTGTCTTCATAGCAAAAAAATTAAAAAGGCTAAATATATACATATTTCATATTAATATTAGAAAACATTCAACCAGACCAGTCTAGATAATACCTATATCTTATAGTGCCGAGACCAACCCCAGACAGAAAATTTAAAATCAGTGAAGTCTGTTTTTGGCTTGAACTCCCTTACAGCAGCCTTAAAAATGAATCCAGTCTGGGTTTGTAAAATCATATACCCCCCCCACTGTCATTCAGTGCCATGACCACACCTTTTTGATTAAAAAGAAATAAAGCCCATCTAGTGCTTAGGAGGCAGTATAAGCACAGTGGTTAATGGCACTGAGCTGTAAACCTGGACACTTGGGTTTCAGTCCCATCGACCCCCACTTGCATACTGTGTTACCCTGAATAAGTCACTTAACTTCCTTGTGCTCCCAGGTCACACCTGGAAACAAGCTGTGCCTTTCCTGGTTAAACAAGGTTCCATGTGAAAACAGCAAAAAAAAAAAAAACAGCTACTACAAAAATAGCGACTGAAAAAAAAGCACATACAAATACAACGACTGTAAACAACACCGATCACTACAAATCATGAAAATGCTGGTGCACTGACTTTCTGCAGGCCCCCCCCTTGTGAGAGGCTTTGCACCCCACCCACCCTTTAAAATAGATAATCCTTGCCAGGTGGGACACAACTCAGGGATGGGGAGAAACTTGGGAGAGGGGGATATTCAGTGGATATTGTCTGGTGGGGGGGCACAACTCGGGGAGAGGGAGAAAGTCAGAAGATGGGGCAACTTCATATTTCAGCACCAGGGAGAATAACAGAACGGGGGGGGGAGTGGCGACATGAACCATAGCACAACACTTAAAAAATAAAACAAATTTAAATAAACCAGTAACAGCCACCTAGAACCCAGGTCTAGCAAACCTAACATACTCACAGCCAATGACTCTAACTGCTAAGCTACACTGGCAGCTTGAAGGCTCACCACACAGCAGCCTATTTAACTACTGAGGACACAACAGCTGGAGAACTATATCACTTTGTTCCTGAACTGCCACACTGACAAAACCACTCGCTACAAATACCATAACACTTTAAAGACATTTGCTGTCTTGCAGTCGCTGTTATTAACTCGCCCATACTGATTTGCTGTTTTCATGGGACATCATTAAACAATTCTCCCTCCACAGAGCTGTAACCTGCTTGGAGCAGGTGTCATACCAGTATGGCATAAGGTGAACCAATCCAGCAAGCTGAACTGATCTTGCACTACACAGGCACTGGAAGTTTTTTTCAAATGCCCATCGGGGCTTGGACCCACTCCAAGCAGGCTTACCAAATTCAGTCCCCATGCTGAAACTGGGTTTCAGCAGATATATAAGCCACATTGCCCCCTGTCACCAAGGACTGAGATCCACTCTGAACAGGTAATTTAAAAGAATTATGAAAGCCAGTGCATACTGGATTTTTTTTGTTTTTTGTAAAGCCCTTTCTTGGCTCAGACCTGCATGACAGTGGCCATAGCAAATTGAGCTCTCCCCCCAGCTCTGGGATCAGCTCCAAGTAGGTAATTTAAAATAAATACAACCCCACGCAGGGCTACTGCTTCAGTGCAGGCACTAGATTTTTTTAAAGCCCTCCACAGGGCTGGCTCTGGATCCTAGCACCCTTCACAAATTCAGCCCCTCCACCTCACACTGAGAACCCCTTGGACTGGGCTAACCACCCCCACCCCTGACACTGTCACCCATCATCAGTAAAGAATGTCTTGGACTTGAACCTGCTCAGAACAAGCTTACAAATGATGTCATTCTCCAAATATCAAGCGCTGGGACCTGCTCAGAGTGGTCATTGTAAGGACTCTGACCGGATGCTAGATCTAAAAATAAAAAACAAACAAACAATGAAACCCATCATGGGCTTGGAACTGCTCTGAGCAGGTAATAAGAAATAAATATGAATCACTCCTACTGGAGCACCAGAACTTGGTTCGGCTGTGAGTAGGCTATGTTAATAGAATGGAAACCATTTCTGGGATTCCAATTCAGGCATCACCCCCACATCCTGTGATACCTGCTCTGATCAGCTAACTTAAATGCAAAGGAAGCCCATCCATGGCTTGCATCAGCTTTTAAAATCTCATAGTCCCCATCCTCCAGAATGTGACCCTGCTCCAAGTGGCTTACTATGCTGCTCTTCCACAGTAAACCTGTTCCCATGCTTGAACTCTCCTCTGATTCTCCTGTGGACTTGCTTGCCAAGGGTAATTTCTGTATACCAGGGCTCTATGATGTCGGTTCAACCACAATTTTGTCGACCGGCATCACAGCGACAGAATTTATGTCGACCTCAAGTTGAAGTCAGCATAAATCTTGATTGACTCCCGGTCCATGTTTCTATAGCCCCCCCAAATCCCCATGCAGGGGCTCTGCCTCCCACATTCCCCATTCTAAATATAATCAACTCTGAGTCAGGGTGGATTCGGGGAGGTGGTGCAGGACCGGGAGACAGTGTACCCCTGTCTCAGGTGCACCAATACAGTGACCTGTCAACGAGCTGTCAATTTTGTTGGCAGCAATGTAGGTCACTGTATTGGTGTCGCTGTTGGCGGCGTATACCGTATACGAGCACCATTCCTTGTCTTCTCCCCAGCAGACCGGGAACACTTCTCTGGGAAACCCTGGATTACTTAGCAGTTTTGTCAGCTAGCATTTTTGTAAAGTAAATGTACACATTATTCCCAGTAAGTCCGATAAACACATTTTCCTAACTCTCCTAGGTAAAAAAAAAGTTATTTCTCAAGATCGCAGAAGTTGGGGTGGGGTGAAATGGGCGTGCACAAAACGTGTCCTTTCAATGAACAAGAAAGTGTGGAGGACATAGTTATTGAAGTATGTAACCTGAAAGGGTATTTAGTGCTGCAATGGGTTTTCTAGTTATTTTCCCTCTCCAATGTATAACTAGATTATAAATATAATGATTTCTTGAATGTTATATGGAATTATTTCTATGAAATGTGGGGACTTAACTCCCTAGAGATTATTACTAATTAAATATTTGCAATCTATTTTATAGAGAATAAAATAAACTTTGAAGCAGTCTTAGCAACTCTTAAAGCAGTGATGCTGTGCATGTATTTTACTCCTTATAGCATTTTTAAAGAATGTTCTCTGTTCCCTATTGATGTTTTCAAAGAATTCTGCAAAATGCATTAATGCAGTAAAACCATATTCTATACAGCATACCGTATATGAGCACCACTCCTTGTCTTCTCCCCAGCAGACCGGGAACACTTCTCTGGGAAACCCTGGATTACTTAGCAGTTTAGCATTTGAGAAAACCCCTAGGTGCATTATTGTTTTTTTCAACTTTCTTTCTGCACTCTTCCCATTAGACTCTCTCCAGCTAGGTCCTTCAGCTTACTGGCTTATCCTATCCTCCAGAAGCCTGCCGTCTCTCTCAGTATGTATCTCCTTCTCACCACATCACCCGAACCCCCCCCCCAGATCTGAGTCCCCAAGGAGCAAGTACCACCACTCTATCCGGTGCTCTATCTATAGTGTCTGGTGGGGACAGGCGAGAGGAGACTGAGAAAATGTCTGGGCCCAGAGTTGGATGTGGTGCTAGATCCACTAGATCCGCCTTTGTCTAGCAATGGGAAGGGGGTATTTCTTAGTGCTGCTCCCCCCATTGGCTCAGAAGTGCAATGCACTCTAACACAGTGTATGAATGCTTCTGCCCACAGAAGCACCACCGTAGCTACACCCCTGGTTTATGCCTGGCTCTTGACTGCTGTATGGCCCCTAGTTTCCACTAGAGATCACCAGACAGTGAGAACTGGACCCCCATACTCTCCCAAGAACGGAGATATGTCCTCTGCATGCTCAATCCTTTCCTCCCCTGCCAACCCCTGATGACCTGAGTCCACTCCTGAACCCAAGTCGCCGGTGTGACACGAGGTGTGGCCATCCAGCGCCTCAACCCTCAATGTCCCCAGGCCAGCATCGCCCTAGGTGCATTATAATGCTGCAGTTTCACTGACCAACCTTATGTATCTTAAATAAGATCCCTCTGTTCCAAAAGTTACCAAATTAAGCTCATGGTGGAGCCTGTTAGGCTTTCTGTTCTAATACATAAACATTGTTAATACTTCTTACATTAAATCAAGATTGCACAAGTCAAACCTAAACTTAACAGAAGAAACCAGCTATATGTTTTTTACTTTGAAGTTGATGTATAAAAAATTGCAGACTTTCACATTTTAAATGAATGACACTGCTTTTGCTGCCCTAGAGTGTAAACAATCTCTCAAAAGTCAGCACCACTATTTCAAGAGAGAATATCATCAACAGAGCACAATTCCAGTGTCAGTCCTCTTCAACTAAATATTGATGTCAGCACTCATACTCAGAAGAAATACTGTTTTTTTTTTCCTCCTTGCTGTTTATTTATTTAGCCCAACTGAGATTCAGCTTCTTGTTTTAACACACATACACACACACACACACACACACACACACACACACACACACACACACATACTGTGAGGCAGTGGCTGTGGTGGAATTCGAACCTGTAACATCTGGGAAGAACAATTCAGTGCACCACAGTGCCTGCCCATGGTCAAAGGAAGTCCCTAGGCAGTTGAGAAGAAGGACTGGTTTTCAGTAATAAGAAACAGGGTTTCACTGCCTTGGGGCAGTAAGGGAGTATGGACATAGTGAAGGTGTGGTGGGGGTGGCAGAGCTCATAAAAATGGGGGGGGTAAGTTGTGCTGTTGCTGCTGCAGCTGTTTGATAAGGGTACATTTCTTTTTGCCCTTGTACTGTTTCATCTGGAACCAGACTCTGATGACCTGCAGGCTGAGGCTGGTCATCTCCATCACCTGTTCCTTCATAAGTGCATCAGCTGGGGATTAGCAGCTTAACAAGTCCGCAAGGTGTGGAGCTTCTTCTTGTTCAGAACTGCCCTTACCCAGGTTGTCTTCTCTCGCTGTTTGTGGACATGGGCACTGAGTGAAGACTGTTGGACTGAGACTGGCTCAACTGAAAAAAAACACCACCACAGCTTTTAGCCTCTCTCTCTGTCTTTCTGTCTCTCTCACTCGCTGCATGCACAATAATGCATATTTTCAAAACACGTCCAGAACCCTCAGAATGTATTCTACAACACAATGAGAGAGAGAGAGAGAGAGAGAGAGATAGAGAGAGAGGGTGAATCTAACAATATCAATCAATCAATCAATACAATGTCTGACTGTGGTTCTGCATGATGGAGCCCATACTATATGAGACCAACCCCATAACATGAGTACTAAGGAAGGGTGTTAAATGATGCCTTGGTTCAAATCCCACTCTGCATGTACTGGCTTGAGGAACTCAACTTCCCTGTGTTTTTGGTCACCAACAGAGCACATTTACTGTATCACTCCTCTTCAACTAATATTGATATCAACATTCATACTCAAAAGAAATACATTTATGTGCCTGCCAACGGTTGAAGGAGGTCTCTGGGCAGTTGAGAACAATGACTGGTTCTCAGTAATAAGAAATGAGGATGTTGCTGCCTTGGGAGAGTAAGGGAGTATGAACATAGTGAAGACAGGGTGGGGGAACTTGTAAAAATGGGTGTGTGGTCAGTTGTGCCTACAATCTTGTCATTGTGTTGTTGCTGCTGCAGCTGCTTTATAACAATAAGGTGTCAGGCCAGGGGTTAGCAACAAACAAGTTTGCAAGGTGTGGTGCTACTTCTCATTCAGCACCCTCCATATCTGGGTCATCTTCTCTGACTGTTTGTGGACATGGGGTCAGAGGGAAGACTGTTGGGCCAACACTATCTCAACTGGAAAAAAACAAAAACACAGTTTTCAGCCTGTCTCTCTCTCTCTCTCTCTCTCTCTCTCTCTCTCTCTCTCTCTCACTGCATGCACAAGAAGAGAGATTTGCTCATTGGAGCTTTCCTGGTAAAACAAATAAAAGCATCTATATCTGGAAACACAAATTGCACATACCCCAATAATGCAAAGCATCATGGGAAGCATATTCAAATGCACATTAATTAATTTGGACTGGCTCAACTTTAAACAGAATTGTATGGTGCCAGAAGGGCTCACAATGCAATCAGCAAAGGCTGAGAACAGCAGACAGAGACACATGTTTCATCCTCATTTGGACTCATCAGTGTGCCATATCTGTACCTCAGCCCAGGGACAGATAACCTGCCACCATATAGGGGATCTTATTGGTCTGGGTCATGGGTAGCCCAAAGTAGAGAGAGAAGAGGAGAGAACAACAAAAGAACCCCAGAGCAAATGCACTGGGCAAGGGTTATCCCAGAGGATAGTGGCCATACAGCCAAATTCTAAAAAAACACAAATTGCACATACCCCACTAATGCAAAGCATCATGGGAAGCATATGCAAATACCCATGAATTAATTTGGACTGGCTCAACTTTAAGCAGAATTGTATGGTGCCAATAGGCCTCACAATACAATCAGCAGCTGATTGTATTATGGTGCCTTCTGACACAATCCAGTTCTGCTTAAAGTTGAGCCAGTCCAAATTAATTCATGGGCATTTGCATAAGCTTCCCATGATGCTTTGCATTATTGGGGTATGTGCAATTTGTGTTTTCTTTAAAATTTGGACGCATGACCAAAATCCTTTGGGATAACCCTTGCCCCAATGCATTTGCTCTGGAGTTCTTTTGGTGTATATCTATGTCTGTATATTCTACCTATATCTATAGGTATAGCAATATCTAATGGGGGGGGGTAGTTTGTGAAATAATACCATTAATTTAAACTGATCTAGCAACCAGTTAACCCCTCTTTTTCATAACTGATTATTTTTTTTTCTCGTTCCTTCTGATGTTCACCTTTTAATTTTCTTTTTTTAATTGTATCATTATTCCCTCTTGAATAGCTGAGTCTGTCAGGTTACACTGTTTTGAAATGAATAGAGCTTCAGGTATATTCTAATTATTTCCATGGAGGACAGCACAACTGCAGCAAGCAGAGCTAAAGCCAAGCCAACGAAACAACAGTCAGGCACACCAGGTAAGGGGAGGACCGTGGAAATGCAGCAGTACGTGGAATGGGAAGCTTAGATTCAAACACAATAATGTCTAGACATATTTAGGTTATAATTGACTTAAAATAACTGGGGAGCATTTTCTCTCATAAGAAACCTGGGTTATAATGATGAACACACACCAGGTTTTCAATGCTCCACACATGTGCCTGCCTTCACTCTCTCTTCTCCTTGAGGTGACGGACACTTTGGGCCACCATCAACGTGACACTGCCACTCCAGTATCATTTGGCGGTAAGCAAATAAAAAGAAAATTGCCTCAGCTGCTGACTTTCCAATCCTTGCTAGTCACTTAAGAAATGTAAAAAAAAAAAGAGAGAGAAAAGGTTTTGGCAGGCGCCCAGCCACAGACAGACTGCCAACTGCGCTTCATCCACACTGGACTGTGGCAGGTTTATTTTATATAACTGTTGTGGCTAGAAAATGCTACCCAACAATTATATAAAATAAAACATGAGGGTGGTGTGTTTAACTTGAGATTTTACACACACCCCTCAGTGTTGGATGCTTAAACAAACCCCTCGAGCTTTGCTCTTTGGGTTTATGTAGCATCCAACACTGAGGGGTATGTATAAAATCTTGTTAAACACACCACCCCATGCATTATTCTATATATTATGTGCATCTGTCTTTCTCTTTTCAAAATAGCAGTAGCACAGTACCACAAAAACAGAACCACTGTTGACAAGACTTCATCTGCTCTAGCTGCTTTGCCTGGCACCATAACTATCTGTTTATGACACTATAGCTCCTTTTTCTAGCAACACATCACAAGCAAAGGGACTAATTTCAACTGTAAATAAGCAGCCACAGCTGATGAATGCTAGCAGTGCTCTAATTTCCATTTTAATGCACTTATTTTATAAAGAATGTTGGTGGCTCTTTATGTGTGTATAAAACAGTTGTGTTTTGTATCTATGCATTTATTTAACATAATGTGACTAAGGTGATGATGTAATAAATTAGACATTTTTAATGGGTGTTGACGTACAATACATTCTCTCTCCCTTTCTCACACACTATGCTGTTTCCAGGCATCAGATCTTATCAGATGGATATGCATTCTGGCCTTATAAGAGACCAAAATGTTTGTGAGTCAACCAGTTTTTCTCAGATGTACTCCCTGAAGAATAATGTGGTTTTGGAGTAAAGTCTGATGTTTTTGAAGCAGCTTTAAAAAACAAAACTTTGTGCCAACCATAATGAAAAGTTTATGTTACTTCAGGTCTGATAGATGTTTTTTACAAAGTACAGTATGTGCTGCCTATCAAAATCCAAACCAAGTGCCTTATTATTTTAACAAAAGGATTGATTATAAAAAGATTGCAGGTTCCAGAGTACATTAAAGGATGTGCAAATGTTTTTGCTAATTGTATGGCATGGTAATTAGGGTATAATAAAATGAGATTCACTTTTGTTTCTCCCTTGTTTTAACTTGCACTGTTCAGAAAAAAATGTCACCAAGTTTAACACAACAATTAAATTGTGACTTCCCAGGATATCTCTAAAGATACTAATTAGTGAGGAGAAATCTGTCCACAGAGGAATGATCCTGAGATGTCAACATGTGCACACACTAGACATATAAGTTCCTAGTCAAGAATATTGCTTTGAAATTAATTCATGGAATTTGGGATTTATTTTCTCAAGAATTCTAGTATACTATCACAGTTTGTTTAATTGTCAGACGATTAACTTAACACCATATGTAACTGTACCGCACTGTCAAATATCTGTATACTCTGACAGTCTGTGCAGACTATTTTACTGGTTTTATAAATAAATATTTCTGTCTACTAAATGATTTGCCTCATTTTGTTTTGTTATTGGACTGTAGAGTGGCCACCGCTTTGCATTTGGTTTGAATTTACCTTTCATTTTGTCTGTGGGAGGAGGGGTGGGATGGAGAAACGCAATGTGACCGCTGAAGTTAAAGTGTATATTTATTATATCTTAAATCAATTTATGAGCTGAATCAGAACTTCATAAGAGCTTTAAAAAAGGGTGATCTCTTTAGTATTTAAAGGTATAAAGGCACAAACACTGGCAGGAATATATTTTGTTACTGGACATTGTGAGCTCTCCGTTACCATCAGAATGAGTTTGCTAAACACCCATGCAAGTCTCCTTTTATTCATTTATGTGTGTTTCTGAGTTTATGAAGTGAAGAAGGACCTGGAAAAACCAAACACAACTTCCAGTAAATGGATCGGGTTGGAGTCAGGGGGCACAAAAGTAAACATGTGTAACTGGAGTAAAACAAAACATGGGTGACGTGATCGGAGGGAGGTGCCACTAACCACCAGGAGAAATAAAACAAAACATGGAAACATGATCTGAGGAAGGGGATGCCACTAGACACCAGGGTAAGACAAGTAAATACCAATTCACTGTTTGAAGTCTTTTCTGATTGAACAGTAAATTTCAAACTGTCCGAACTGATAAAATGTGTGACCGTTTTTTCCCAATCAAGCAATCTTTACAGAAGTGAGAGATGGATGAAATGATGCATGCCACATAAACACATATTTCCCCTGTATATTTTGACATTCTTGGACAAAAATCAAATTAAGTTTGAGATGATGACCAAATTAATGTAGCATGACCGCTCCACGAGTGTCATTAGTATGCGGTCAATACTGTGGAGTAAAGAGCATGAAATGTATGCACTGTGGTGACATTATAGTGATGTCTAGTACCATGCTATAGGCATACCTGCTGCCATCTTGGTCAAGCATTCTAAGTATTTAGATGTGCACCATGCTGCCAAGCTGACAGTGTGGCTTAGAGGATAGAGTGACAGCATATGCGTAGATGGGGCTACACTGGGACCTTGGTTTGAGTCTGCCATCCCTATCAATTTTTTTCTTTCTGTTTTTTTTTATATATATTTGCACTGGGTTTTACAGATATGCATTTAAGGGTGGTGAGGGGGGCGATGCCACCTCACACGGTGAAACCAAGCTGGCTTGAAAACTTTCTCCTTTCTTTGACTTATGTATGACCTTGGAGTTGATAATATTATGTAAGGGGGGGTTCATGGGGTGCAGCTCCCAATGTGGGGTTATGGGGCAAAGCCCCCTTATTAAAAACTAGTGAACATACATAACAACAGTGTACTAATTATGGACAGTTAAAAAATGTGCTGTTCTTCTGTGGTTGTTTCTGGATGGTGCTGTTGCAGGTAGTTGCAGCGAGTTGAGTTTCAATACATTTTATTGGAGTGGTACTGTCAGTACACTGAATTTGCTGCTCTGATTTGTACCACACTGATATGAGTTTTGCTGAGTTGTGTAGATTACCAAAATACACTGCTTGTTCATTCTTTAACCAGCACTGCTTCTTAATTAAACTATTTATAAAAAATGGGTAAAAAAACAAGATGGCTGCCATAACAAATACTATTTCTCTGAGCACGAACAGTAAATCACCAACTGTTAACAGTTCGAATGGTTTTCGTTTACTTACCTATCAGCTATCACAAAAATTGTTACGATTCAAGAAAGGTATGATATTTTTTCACCAAAACATGCAAAGGCACAACCTTGGTACAGACCCCATCATCCCAGAGAATTTCTGAAAAAATTACATACTATCTGGGCTGTAAATGATGGCCCAAAAAAAAAAACATGTTAAATATAGGGAAAAAAAGTGCTTTTGTTTTCTGTTTTTTCCCACTCCATATCTCAAAAAAAAACATACATGATGCCATCACAACACTTTCCACATTTTGAGACACTGGCAGACTGACCAAGAATGTCAAATATTGGGCCATTTAGTCAAAGAACACCAATGTTATTAAATAGCTAGTGTAAAGTACCATGTTTGTACACCTTGAGAAGTGGAGCAGTTAGTTTGCTGGGTTACATAGAAACATAGACTTGGCAGCAGACAAGGACCACTTGGCCCACCTAGTCTGCCCATTTCCTTACCTAGAGGATAAGCTGCAGATCCTATTTAACCAACAGCCTATTTCTTCCTACCCCCCACAAAAATTACCTTATGTCTGTCCCATGCATTCTTGAATTCTACCACAGTTTAAGACCCCACAACCTCCTCAGGAAGGCTGTTCTATGCATCCACCACCCTCTCTGTGAAAAAAATACTTCCTCACATTGCCCCTGAGCCATTCCCCCTCTATCTTCAAATTGTGTCCCTTTGTTCTTGCACATATCTTTTTCTGAAAGATGCTACCCTCTTGGACTTTGTTGATTCCACTGAGGTACTTAAACATTTCTATTCGTCCCCCTTTCCTCAAGAGTATACATATTAAGCTCCTTTAGCCTCTCCTCATATGGCTTCTCTTGCAGACCCTGCACCATTTTAGTTGCCCTCCTCTGAACTGCCTCCAACCTGTCTATGTCCTTGTGGAGATGGGGTCTCCAGAACTGGATGCACTACTTCAGATGGGGTCTCACCAACTGTCTGTACAGGGGGATAATAACTTCCTGTTTTCTGCTGGTGATGCCTCTCCCTACAAATCCCAGTATTCCCCCAGCCCTCCCTACTGCCTTCTCACATTGCTTGCCAACCTTAAGGTCATCTGATATGATTACCCCCAGGTCCGTTTCCATTTTTGTTGTTGTTACTACCTCCCCCATTGTGTAATCTTCCCCTGGGTTTTTGTTTCCCAGGTGCATTACTTTGTACTTCTTTGCATTGAATCCAAGCTGCCATACTTCTGACCATTCCTCCAACCTTGCCAAGTCCCTTCTCATCCTTTCCATGCCTCCTTGTGTATCAACCCTGTTGCAGATCTTTGTGTCATCTGCAAAGAGGCATACTTTTCCTTCCAGTCCCTCTGCAATGACACTTATAAAGACATTAAAAAGGACTGGACCCAGTACTGAACCCTGCGGTACTCCACTAGTAAGCCCTCTTTCTTCAGAGTGGACTTCATTTACAATTACCTTCTGTGTCCTGTTGTTCAGCCAATGTTTTACCCAGGCTACCACCCTGGGACCCACTTCAAGGCTGGTTAATTTGACTACTAATCTTTTGTGTGGGATTGTGTCAAATGCCTTGCTAAAGTCTAGGTATGCCATGTCCACAGCCCCTCCCTGGTCTACTACTTTGGTCACCCAGTCAAAGAAATCAGCTAGATTTGTCTGACATGACCTTACCGCCGTGAACCCATGCTGCCTTGGGTCCTGTGCCCCACTGGCCTCTAGGTACTCAGCAATTCTTTCCTTCAGAAGTGATTCCATCACTTTCCCTACCACAGAGGTCAAACTGACAGGTCTGTAGTTTTCTGCCTCAGTCTTGCTCCCACTTTTGTGAAGGGGAATCACATCAGCCTTCTTCTAGTCCTCAGGTACCACACCATCCTCCCATGATTTGTTAAAAAGGGTAGTCAGTGGTGTCACTAGTTCTCTGCTTAATTCTTTTAGAATTCTGGGGTGAATTCCATCTGGCCCCATTGCTTTGTCCACCTTCAGTTTTAGGAGTTCTTTCAGAACCCTTTCTTCTGTGAAAGGACTGGGATCGACCCCCCTCTCCAGAGTGCTTCTGTTAATTGGATTATACACCTCCCCCACTTCCTCTTTTGTGAATACTGAATAGAAGTATTCATTTAGTATCCCTGTTTTTTCACTGTCACTCTCTGCCCACCCACCATCCATTCTATTTAGCCTCACTATCCCTCCCTTTGTCTTTCTACACTCCCTGATGTATCTATAAAATGGTTTATCCCCCTTCTTAACCGAGTTGGCTATCTTTTCCTCAGTTTGTGCCTTTGCTATTCTGACTACCCTCCCTGCTTCCTTTTGCCTTAACTGGTACAGTTCTCTGTCCTGCTTCTTCTGTGTTTTCTTATACTTCCTAAATGATATCTTTTTCTCCCTTACCTTCACTGCCACTTCTTTTGAGAACCATAGTGGCTTTTTCTTTCATTTTGATTTGTTTATTTGCTTCACACAAAGGCTTCTTGACCTCTGTAGTGGCAGTTTTGCTATTTCCCCAATGTTGCTCTACCCCTCCTTCTAGCCTGCTTGCTAGTGCTTTTCTGAGGCGCTCTCCCATCTTGCCAAAGTCAGCCCTCCTGAAGTCCAGAACCCTCACTTTTGTATGGCTTGACTCTGTTGCTGAGTTTATCATGAACCACACTGTTTGGTGGTCACTTGTTCCCAAATGGCTACCCACTTCTAGATCTGAGATCCTCTCACTGTCCCCATTTGAGAGTATGAGGTCTAAGATTGCTCCCTCATGAGTAGGTTCCAAAACTAGCTATCTGAAGTATGCCACCTGAAGGGCATCAAGAATGGCCCTGCTTTTGGATGTGGCTGCAGCAAAGGTGCTCCAGTTAACATCTGGCACATTAAGGTCCACCATCAACAGTATATCCCCTTTCTCTGCCATCCTAAGTATGCCTTCTATCATATCCTTGTCCATTCCCTCCCCAGACATGGGGGTCTGTATACAACCCCTGTGCGGATTGTGGTGCCATTTCCAGTCTCTAAGGTGACCCACAGTGCCTCCTTTCCTCCCTGTTTACACTTTTGTTCAGTTGCTTTTATCCCTTCCCTTAGATAGAGAGCTACTCCCCACTTCTGTTCTCCCTGTCTCTCCTATAGATTGTGTACCCCGGTATGTTAACATCCCAGTCAAGGTTCTCTGTGTACCATGTTTCTATGACTGCTATGATATCCAGGCATCCCTCTTCCTTCAAGGCCACCAGTTCAGGAAGCTTGTTGCCCAGACTATGGGTGTTGGTACTCATTACCCTCCATTTCTTGATGGCCTTACCTCTTTTTGCCCCATCCCTATCCTTATTGCCATTGTCACTTTCTCCATTTACCCCTGCACTTCTCCCTATTGACATCTCCATGTTGGTGTCTACCACACTCAGTACCCTGATTTTTTTGGGGGGGGTAGGATTTCCCTGCTCCTTTCCAGTGCCTCCCCCCTTGGCTAGTTTAAATGCTTGCCAATGAAGTATTTAAACCTATCACCTAGGATCCTGGTTCCCCTCCTGGACAGATGCAGACCATCATGCCAGTACAGGCCAGGTGGACTCCCAGTGCCCAATAAAGCCAAATCTCTGAGATCTGCACCAATTTTTCAACCACTGATTGAATCCCATGGTGTGGAGCACCCTAGCCTCATCCATGCCATAGACAGCTAGTACCTCCGAGAAGGTTACCGTGTGTGCTATTTGTCTAGGGCCCCTCCCAATCTCCACAAACACTTCTTGCACTGCTCTGACCCCTTTCTCAGCCAGGTCATTTGTCCCTAGGTGGACAATGACATCCAGCTCTCTCCCCTGTGCAGCTGCACCTGTGATCCTGAGGAATCGCTCCCCGTCCCTCCAAGCCATGGCACCAGGTAGGCACCTTACCTCCCTGTCCCTTTCCTCCCCCAGTTCTACCTTCCTAACAATGGTGTCCCCCACCAGGAGTTGTTTCCTTCCCCCCTGGGGTCCTATGTCACCCTCCTGTCGGTCTCCTTTATGGAGGTTCCCAGCATCTTCCTTGGTCTCCACTGTGGGTACCCCCATGGAGGAACCACACTTTTCCAGAATGGCATAGAAATTGTGGAGAGGTACAACTGGAAGAATGTGCCTCTGTTCCACCAACCTCACCCTCCCTGAGCCCACTGTGGTCCAACCGCTTCTCTTTCTTGGCAACCTCTGAGGCAACGGGAGTGACCCTGGTGGTCCCTGGGTGGGAGAGGAGGTCCCACAAAACCTGGCCAACTCAGCCTGGAGATGAGCAACCTTCTCCCTCAGCCCAGAGAGGAGCCTGCAGATGGGACAACACTACATCCTCCAGAGTGTCTACCAGAAGACTGCTGCTCCACAGCCACCTTACTGCACCACTCCTATCATGTCTTTTTTCTGGTCCCCTAACTGTTGTTTGGAATACTTACTCTGTCCTCTGTTTGTTTATTTTCTTTTTTTCTTCCCCTACTTACTTACTGCCTCTGTGACCTTTTAGCTCTTGATCTTCCTGTTCTGAGACAAGAAGTTCCTATATTTCTCAGTAGTCTCCTTACTTGCTCAGAGTCAGACCTCCAGCAGCTGGGGGGGATGGAGAGCTACTCTTTCCCTTCTCTGGTGCCTATAAAAGTAGAACTGGTTTAGGGTGGGGGTGGAGGGGAGAGAAGGAAGGCAATGTATTCCCAGTAGAGAGAAGTTTTAGTTACACCAGTAGCTCCTTCCTCCTGGTGTTCTGTCTGTTCTCTGGCACAAGCTATCTAGGGCAGTGCTTGAATCTGGTTTTAACCTGGCTCCTTCTAGCTAAGCCACTCCCTCTACATTGCAAATCTTTCTACACTTAGTTAATTTCACAGATAACAATTTCATTCTGACACCTGTGACAAATACCTAGATAAGTACACCGATAACACACATACCAGATAACAATTTACTTCAACTACTTCTGACAAACACACTAACTCTTTTTTTTTTGCCCTAAATTGAAGGTCCCAGTACAAGAATTTTAGTTCTTAGTCCCAGTAGAGAAGTTTTAGTTATACCAGTAGCTACTTCCTCCTGGTGCTCTGTCTGTTCTCTGGCAGAAGCTATCTAGAGCAGTGCATAAATCTGGTTTTAACCTGGCTCCTTCTAGCTAAGCCACTCCCCCTACTTTGCAAATCTTTCTATACTAAGTTAATTTCACAGATAACGATTCCCTTCTGACACCTGTGAAAAGTACCTAGATAAGTACACCGATAACACAGATACCAGATAACAATTTACTTCAGCTACCTCTGACAAACACACTAACTCTTTTTTTTATTACCCTAAATTGAAGGTCCCAGTACAAGAGTTCTAGTTCTTAGTCTCAGTAGAGAAGTTTTAGTTATACCAGTAGCTCCTTCCTCCTGGTGTTCTGTCTGTTCTCTGGCAGAAGCTATCTAGGGCAGTGCTTAAATCTGGTTTTAATCTGCCTCCTTCTAGCTAAGCCACTCCCCCTACTTTGCAAATCTTTTTACACTTAGTTAATTTCACAGATAACAATTCCCTTCTTTTTTTTATTCAACTTTTATTAAAGTTTGCAATACAAAGAACGAAACCACAATAGACTTGACACAATGAGAATAAAATTATTACAAAATGTATAATGGCTCATTCTCCCCTTTTCCTCCCTCTCTCCCCCACCCAGATAATCCCCCCCAGAATCTCAGCACAGCATTATACCAGCAAAGTTATGGTGTACACTGTGAAAAATATGTGTTTCAGATTTGTAAAGCTTATAGGGTTTGTAAAGGGCCTCAAATTTTGTTAAATTTATTAATTTTATTACAGAGACTTGCAATAGTCCTCTCCGTTCTGAGATTAGTGAGGAATTCCTGGAGCCACTCAAGATAATTTAAGTTATCAGAATCTTTCCAATGTCTAAGGACCACCTTTTTAACAGACAAAGAAATAAAAGCCATATGATATTTTCTACACACCACAGAAATAGAAGAGAAATCACCCAGTAGACATACTTCGGGTGTGAACAAATCTGAAAGTCCTAAGAGTGGGTCAACTCTATGTTTAATAGTGGCCCATAGTAAAGCCACTCTAGGACACTCCCAGAAGATATGAAGAAGGTCTCGAGGTTGCAACTTGTACAGAGTGGAGAGGAGAGAACACCCAATCTGGCAAGTTTCTGTGGGGAATAATAAATATTATGTAAAATTTTAAATTGCATTAACCTAAGTCTATCCTGTAACAAAAAATTGTGACAATTGTGCCAGAGAAGGGACCAATCTAACTCCTTATCTGGAAAAAGAGAATGCCAGTAAGCTACCGGGGCAAAGTTGTCAGGATATGCCCACGTAAATAAGTGGCTGTATAGTTTAGAAACAGCATGAGGCAAGCCGGCCAATTCTGCTAAAGTGGGTTGAAACCGGATATGAGTTCCGGGAGGTGGAATAACTCCAAATACTTTTAACAGGAGATGCCGAAGCTGGTAGATCTTAAAGATGCTTTTACCAGGTATCATAAGCTTGTGCATGATACCTGCTGAAGAAGACCACTGCCTATCAGCTGTAATAAAGTCTTCCAGCTACAGTTTCCTAACTGAGGAAGCCAATGGGTGACAGTGGTTTATTGTCTAATTGTAAATTAGGATTACCTCTTATGGGTTGAGATAAATCCTTAGTATTGTCATATTTGAGAAAAGAACACAGTTGAGCATGAGTCTTAATCGATTCTACAATGGGAGAGTTGCAAAATGATTCGGGAAGGGATCCTAGTTTGGTATACAACATCGCACTGGGAAGGTATCCATGTATTTTAATAATGGCTAATTCCACTCTCAGCCATACCAGGATATAACAGGATCGAGCTGATAATTGGTCCATTGTCAGCCACCTAAGATATTTATTGGCCTGACTGGCCCCGTAATACAGTCCAAGATGTGGAAGCCTTAAACCTCCTCTTCCCTTGGGTGCAGCCAACTTGTGGAATGCCATCCTCGATTTTTTATACCCCAATACAAAATTGGAAAACATACTGTGAACTTTTTTAAACCAAGACATCGGAAGCCCAATATTCAGCATGTTAAGGGGGTATAAAAGGTGGGGAAAAACATTTATTTTAATTAAGTTAATCCTACCCCATAAAGAGAGAGGAAGTAGGGTCCACCTGTGAAGATCTTGGTCTATCTTATGAACCAGTAAATCTAAATTTAACTGCTTAAATCGAACCATATTTCATGTCAGAATGATTCCAAGATATTTAATAGAATCAGACTTCCACGTCAGCCCAAATGTGGTAACCTCTTGTTTATAAACTCTATGATTAAGAGGAAAAACCAGGGTTTTACCTATATTAAGTTTATAATTAGAAACCTTACTAAACTCCTCTATTATCTTGAGAATAGGGGGAATGGATGTAACTGGATTCATTATTTGCAAGAGGAGGTCATCTGCATATGCTGCAACCTTGACTTCATGACCATTTAGGGAAATATCTGAGATATCTTGAGCTCTCATCAGTCCCCGAATAAGGGGCTTTAGGTATATGTTAAAAAGCAGCGGGGACAAGGGACACCCTTGCCTAGTTTCCACGAATAATTTAATCTGATCTGAGATCACTCCGTTGTAGGAAATTCTAGCTGAGGGTAGTAAATATAATGAGTGAACCCAGTTCCGAAATACCCTGGGAAAACCAAATGCCTCCATCACTGCAAACAGATACTTCCAATAGACCCTATCAAAAGCCTTTTCAGCATCCAGGGAGACCAGAGCCATCGGGAGAGTGGCATCCCTGGAGGCTGAAAAGACGTGAGCCAGAGTTCTCAGATGGTCAGCTGATGATCTACCTTTCATAAAACCAACCTGCTCCTCCGCTATTATAGAAGGAAGAACTAGGCTCAACCAATCAGTGAGTAACTTGGCTAAAATTTTAATATCATGATTAAGTAGGGAGATCGGTCTATAGCTAGAGACCAGGTCACGTGGCTTGTCTGGCTTGGGCAGTAACACGATCAGGGCTTCAAAAAGGGAGGAATCAGTCACTTGACCAGAAAGAAGAAAACGGAAAAGTGGCAATAAAATGGGAATTAGTTGCTTGGAAAAAATTTTGTAAAAGTTAGAGGTAAACTCATCTGGGTCAGGAGTTTTATCAGATGGAAGACATTTAATTATCCTTTCTATTTCATCCTCACAGATAGCAGAAGTTAATGTAGCTTGCTGAAACTCGGTGAAGGAAGGTAAATATAAGTCCCTCAAATACACCTGCAGATCCTCCTCTGAGGGGGGGTTAACATGGGACCATATAAGTCCTGAAAGTAACAAGTAAATTTGTCTACTATCTCTGAAGGTGAAGTTTTAAGGAAGTCACCCTCTGAAGAGCGAACTGCAGCAATGAATCTGGCGGTGTCTTGTTGTTTGACACACATGGCTAACATCCGCCCAGCCTTCTCCCCTTGGTCAGTGTAAACTGCATTCGTTCTTAAGATGGCAAATTCGGCTTGCTCCCTTAACAGGTCAAGGTAAGCGTCCCTCAATTTGACTAAGTCCTGCCTAAAAGTCTCCAAAGAGGCTGGGGAAAGACTGGATTCCATACTCCTAATTTGAGACAAATGACGGGAAGTTTTATTTTCCCGCTCTTTTTTCCTTTTTGGTGTTAAGCCAATTATAACCCCCCTCAAAAAAGCTTTAAGAACTCCCCATTCCATATCGGGTCGTCCTATAGAATTATTACTTAAGGCCACAAACTGCTGTATTTGAGATGCTATATATTCAACCTTATCCAGTTCTTTCAAAATTTGATTATTCAGCTTCCACCTACTTCCCTTCTGAGGTAATGACGAAACTGATAGGCGACAAGTTACTGCGGAATGGTCTGAGGGTGGGCCCAAAACAATATTAGAATCCACTACTCCTGGTAGAAGATTTTGAGAAATAAAAATGTAGTCGATCTGGGAGGAGGTGCCATGTACTGGCTAAACAAATGTGTATTCCCTATTTTTGGGGTGAAGTACACACCATACATCGCATAACCCAGTGGAGTGTAATAGGTCCCTGAAGGCCCGTTGAGTGGGCGAAAGGCCTTGACGAAGTCAGCCCGACCTATCAATGGCCTGATCAAATACTAAATTAAAATCACCCCCTATTATCATGTGGGTATCAGGGAATGAATTCAAAACTTCCAGTATTTTAACAAAAAGCCCTGGAGTATCCAAGTTAGGGCCATACACACTGCCTAGAACAATGTCAAAAGTATGTAATTTGCCCTTTACAAATAAGAACCTTCCACATGGGTCGGAAATAGTTTTTAGAGGTTGAAAGGGGATAGATCTATGTAAAAGAATCATGACCTCTCTACTTTGGGTAGTACCTTGTGCCGCAAAAATCTGCCCCACCTGTTGTCGCCTCATCTTGTCTACTTCAACATTAAGTAAATACGTCTCCTGTAATAACATAATTTCTGCTTTTAGATGGTTTAAATATTTCAGAATTTGATATTGTTTGATCTTATGCCTTGCCCCTTTAACATTCCAAGTGATACAATGAATATTCCTAGCCATTACCCTTTGGAGACCTAGAAAACTTCATGAAAAGCCACCTATGCTTACTTATGATCTTACGACTACCATTTGTTAAGTATATGCTGCACTTGCCCACCCACCTCCCAACCCAAACCATTCCCCCCTTGAACCCAATATAAACCCCCCCAAGAAAATAACCCCAATAGCATTCGATAAACCCCAACCCCCTCCTACTCCCACCCCATATTGCCTGGTACATGATAAACAGCTCATCTATACATCCCCTACTGCCCTCCCGCTCTTAACAACTGGTTTAGCTATACTAATACAACAAACATTTCTGACCTGATAAACCAGTGACTAACTTTGAATGAACAACACTTGTATTAAGTACATCAGTGCCCGAGTATATGAACCGTAAAAATTATTAAAACCACCAAGCCATACGGCTAGAGGAAAGCAGTTAGACCTAAACACTGTGTCAACCTTGGGATAGAACTCAAACAAATGGGAGAAGGCATTTATCTTAACGCTATTAATCAAACGAAAAAACAAAGAGTGAGGTCTTTATCTAAAGGCATCTAATCAACCCCTCTTCCATTAAAGTAATCTCCCTTCATTATATAACAAACTGAGCAAAACTTATGTTAATTGCCCCCTTCAATCACTATTTCCTTTTATTCAGTAACAGGCAAGCATCCTTTCCCCGTGTAAACCCAACGTAAAGTCTGTTTATGAGATTCTACATCGCATACAGTCTTTGGTGCCATCTAGTGATGAAAATTCCATACTGCAGGTTTGGATTACAGAACGAGCAGTAATAAGTCGCTGGTGAAGAAGGTTGTATTGTCCCACTTTTCTAAACTTCTTCAATCAACTCTGAAGTGAGACACACAAGCATAGAGTTCAAAAAAAACAAAATCTTAAAACAATTTATGTGAACCGCACTCACATCTTCCTCAAATTCTTAAACCCAGTTCCACACTCGCATTCGATAATGTGGAAAGCCCCATTAGGCGCAGAAAAAAAACCCAGCTGAATAGATTGACACGAGTGTTGCAGTACATGCAGGAAGGTAAAAGAAATAGGAGGAAATTATCAGCTGAGATATATTCCTCTACCTCTGCAGGTAGAGCGCAATGCTGGTAAAGTGGATACCGCATATTTTCACTTGAGTAACTAGGTGGTACAAACATAACTGAGGTCACAAAACTCTCGAGGTAAGCGGTACCCCTGACCTTCCAGCTTCATGGATAATGTGTACGATCCTTCAGGGAAAAATCAGCAAAGCCCCAAACAAATGCCAGACTTTTTTAATTAAAGCCTTGACAGGCAACCAGCTCTGTTATATGGATTCCCATTCAGCCATATCTAACCCCTAACTCAGGGATTACGAAATAAATCTGGGAATGCAATCTTGAGAGCAGCAGCTGCAGAGTCCGCATTCTCATATGTAGATCAGGAGCCTGCCACAAGTACTTGCAATCTGGCTGGATAACTCATCTTAAATTTGATGGCTGCTGCTATTAGCTTCGTAACTGTTGTATAATAAGTGGCCCGTTTCTGACACACTGACAGGGGCAAGTCTTGTGTGACCCTTATCCTGGATACTTCCCACATCTTTGGTTTCCTGCACTTTGGATAAAAAATGCTGCCTCTCTTGGTAATTCAGAAATTGAAAAATAAATGATCTAGGGGCAGCTCCTTGCAGTGGCATTGGTCGGAGCGCTCTATGGGCTCTTTCAATTATATAATCAGAACCAAACAGAGATGGACCTGCTACTCTCTCAATAAATTTCCTGGCAAATTTGATCAGGTCTGCACCTTCTTCACGCTCTGGCAAGCCTATTAATACCACATTATTGTGGTGGCTATGGCTCTCAAGGTCTTCAACCTTATTCTCCATCTTGGCTAGTCGTTGCCACACGGCCACCAGCTCTGGACTAAATTGGTCTTGCTTGCGCTCTAGTGAGTGTATATGAGCCTCATTGTCAGACGTCCTCTGTGATAGAGATTCCACAGTGTTAGATATACTTTTAATTTCCCCCAGAATTGTCTGTATTTTGGATTTGAAAGGCTGAAATTCTTCGAGAAACCTGGCAAGGGTAAGAGGTTCTGAATCTGCGTTCCCAGCACCAGTAGTCTGCAACTGTAGTACAGTAGAGGCCTTGGTCTTCTTCGGGGCCTTCTCGGGAGTCACTGGAGGGGTATGTTTGGGGAGGCTTTTCTTCATTTCTATCTTCATTTACCCCTCATGGCGTAAATGCCGATTGCAGAGAAGGTTTCTAAAGCAAATAGGATAGTTCACCACTACAGAAATGAAATTTAAACAATATAAAACAGAGCAGAGGGCAGGAGCCCATGGAGGAGAATGCTACTCGGCGCCCTGCATCACGTGACTTTCCATAGCAATTCCCTTCTGACACCTGTGACAATTACCTAGATAAGTACACTGATAACACACATACCAGATAATAATTTACTTCAACTACCTCTGACAAACACACTAACTTTTTTTTACCCTAAATTGAAGGTCGCAGTACAAGAGTTCTAGTTCTTAGTCCCAGTAGAAAAGTTTTAGTTATACCAGTAACTTCTTCCTCCTGATGTTCTGTCTGTTCTCTGGCACAAGCTATCTAGGGCAGTGCTTTAATCTGGTTTTAACCTGGACCCTTCTAGCTAAGCCACTCCCCCTACTTTGCAAATCTTTCTACACTTAGTTAATTTCACAGATAACAATTTCCTTCTGACACCTGTGACAAATACCTAGATAAGTACAGTGATAACACAGATACCAGATAACAATTACCTTCAACTACCTCTGACAAACACACTAACTCTTATTTTTTAACCTAAATTGAAGGTCCCAGTACAAGAGTTCTAGTTCTTAGTACCAGTAGAGAAGTTTTAGTTATACCAGTAGCTCCTTCCTCCTGGTGCTCTGTCTGTTCTCTGGCAGAAGCTATCTAGGGCAGTGATTAAATCTGGTTTTAACCTGGCTCCTTCTAGCTAAGCCACTCCCTGTATTTTGCAAATCTTTCTACACTAAGTTAATTTCACAGATAACAATTCCCTTCTGACACCTGTGAAAAGTACCTAGATAAGTACACCGATAACATAGATACCAGATAACAATTTACTTCAACTACCTCTGACAAACACACTAACTCTTTTTTTTTACCCTTAATTGAAGGTCCCAGTTCTTAGTCCCAGTAGAGAAGTTTTAGTTGTACCGGTAGCTCCTTCCTCCTGGTGCTCTGTCTGTTCTCTGGCAGAAGCTATCTAGGGCAGTGCTTAAATCTGGTTTTAATCTGGTTCCTTCTAGCTAAGCCACTCCCCCTACTTTGCAAATCTTTTTACACTTAGTTAATTTCACAGATAACAATTCTCTTCTGACACCTGTGACAATTACCTAGATAAGTACACCGATAACACAGATACCAGATAACAATTTACTTCAACTACCTCTGACAAACACACTAACTCTTTTTTTTACCCTAAATTGAAGGTCCCAGTACAAGAGTTCTAGTTTTTAGTCCCAGTAGAAAAGTTTTAGTTATACCAGTAGCTCCTTCCTCCTGGTGTTCTGTCTGTTCTCTGGCAGAAGCTATCTAGGACAGTGCTTAAATCTGGTTTTAACCTGGCTCCTTCTAGCTAAGCCACTCCCCCTACTTTGCAAATCTTTCTACACTTAGTTAATTTCACAGATAACAATTCCCTTCTGAAACCTGTGACAAGTACCTAGAGAAGTACACTGATAACACAGATACCTAGTTCCTTCCTCCTGATGTTCTGTCTGTTCTTAGTAACTGATTGTGAAAAACCTTACCTTTTTCAGCATGAATGTGGTGGTCCATTATATATATCCCCCCATTATGAAAACACTGGCTGTCACATGCTGGTGGCAGTTGTGAGGTTGAATGAACGCTGTTAATCAGAAGTCCTGTGACATTTCAAGGGGCAGTACCTATAATCTTTCAGGTGAGTCATTAATGTGCATGTTCCTGTTTTTGTGCAACTAACTTACATTTATGAAGAGAATTACCCTGTTGTATTGAAGTCTCAGTACTGACTGATTTTTTGTTTTTGTTTCCTTCTTGCGTTCACTTGTGCTTGCACATGGGACATCTTGGGACAACGCAGCATTTGAGAGGTGTGTCACTGGCAAGCCAATTACAGATGAAATTGCAATGGGCTTGGCAGTGTACACCAATGACCAGGCACTCTGGTCATGATACAAGTTCTGTTTTGCCAATGTGGCAAATTCTCTAGTTAAAAGAAATGAACCACTCCAATGAGAGCACTTAATTTCTTTCCATAGCCATAATTCCAGCCATGTGCATTACAGCTGACAGTAATGTGCATGGCCAGAGTTTGTGAGGGAATTTTTATATATGCCTTGAAGCTATGCTTGCTTTGAAAGTCATGCTGTAACAAAGTCATAATGAATGTGGTAGAAATTTCTGAGTTCATGTTTTCTTTTTTACAGGGTTATAGAATGATACTGAGGTTACTTGAGGTATATTTGTAAAAACAGAAAGCTAGATAAAACTGAGCAGAACTGGTTGTACCAGCCTGTATAACAGGCTTGGACAAAATATAAAGATAACAGCACGAAAAGACATTGCTATGGTTTGAGTGAAACTCATTGTCTCTCTCAGGTCAGCTTGACCCAGGCATATGTATCAAGCAGTATTGGGAAAGAAATGGAATAAGTAGTGGAAAAGTACCTCATACATAAACTTGTTTTTTTTTTCTGTTACATTGCTGAAAACTTTTTATGCTGTCTTATGATTGGCTTATACTGAAATGCTGGTATTTTTCAAGATAAGAAGTGCAAAATCTAGCTTATAAAAAGCTGCTGTAAATTGTAATCGGGGAACTTCTCCATTGTAGAAGTCCCACATGCATGTGTAAGATTTGATCAAATAAAGCGACGTTAAGACAAAACCCAGTGGTGTGGTTTTTGCCCCGTGATGACGGGAGTGGTTGCTCAGGTAATACTTACAGTGAGAGAATTTGCGATCACAAGTTACAGCTACAGCTTTCTCATGCCACCATCTGCACTCTCAGTCCCAAGTCCAGGCTCCTCAGACAACCCCCCACTTCAACAATAGGTGTGGTGTGGCATTACCTAATTGTTATTCCTGCCACCATCCACACTCTCAGTCCCTGGTCCAGGCTCCTCAGACACCCCCCCAGCTTCAGCAACAGCCATGGTATGGCTTCTTTTTACAATGACAGTGGGATGCTCAATCCCCCAATGTCACGACCGGCAATCCACTGGCTTTTTATTGTAACACCTAAAGATCAGAAAACCATTCATCGTTGTCTGGTATGCCATTATTCCCCTAACCAGGCTCCTCTGAACCCCACCCAGGCTTCAACAACAGCTGTGGTGCTGCTGGCCGCACTCTCAGTCCCTGGTCCAGGCTCCTCTGAACTCCCACCACCTTCAACAACAGCTACCATTCAGCTTCTTTTTACAATGACACTGGGGATGGAGAGACTCCTTCACTACTGCCCCTGTGACCAGTGGTATTCTAGGAAGTGAGAGAGAGATGATTTCCAGTTGACCTGACATCACTACTGTGGCAGACTTTGAGCTGAGGAGGACCTTGGAGGAGCTGGTCCTGTTGTGACTCCTAAATGCTTCATACTAAATAATAAAAGGTATGCCATTGTTATCTTACTTTTAGGAGTCTCCAGAATTTAAAAACAGTGTTTGGTTTTGCCTTGTCCCCAACCTCGCTCCTTTTCTTTTTATGCAGCTTTTGTTTTAAAAATGCCAAATGCCAGACACTGAATGCAGAGTGCCAGCAATCTCCAATCCAGTCTGACTGGCCTTATCTGTCCCTGAGGCTCAGTGAGGGAGTGGTGCTGAGAGTACAGAGCTAAACTACAAGTGTAGACCTGTCTCAAGAAACTTTGGCAGACTCTTGTTGAATTATGCAGTACTGGAGAAAGGAAGGAACAAGTCCTGCTTAGAACATCTCCGGTGGCAGCCTGTCTGTATTTATTTTGCAGTAAGGTGTCATAAAAAGAAGAGAGACACTGAGAGCTCTGCCAGAACAACAAGGACTCTGGACTCTGGTAAAATTCGGTAACTCAGGTTACCTGTTACTTTAAAAAGGACTTTGTGGCTGTGCTTTTATATTTTATGTCTGGACTCCATAGTTTGCAGTCCTAATTTACTTTTTGAAGTTGCTGAAACTGCTGCATCTATAGTAACACTAGCATTAACACTGGGCCAATGCAATTGCAAAGTAACGTGCAGAGCGTTGAGTGCAGAACGTTACCTGACAGTTAGTTTTGTTTGTTTTGAAGTATAATAATGTAATTAATTTATTTCTGCATAAAAGCCCAGCATTCTTTTGCTTCTTAAATAGCTGACTTATGTCAATATTCATAATTTCTTGGAGTCACTCACTTTTAGGACTTAATTTTAAATCCCAAAACTGCTCTGACTGTTTTAGATATCTGAGGTCCTAATTAATCTCTGCTCATTTTATGGTTTTTACCATTTAATCTCATTTGATACATGCACTTTATAGTTTAGTGCTTGTAGTGTTCATAATCCCCACTGAAAATACAAAACTATATGGCTTTAAGTAACCCATGCCATATGATTTTAAGAAATTCATCCCAGCTGTCCCTCAAAAAATTGAACAAAACCACTTCTAGTCAGTAGCCTCTTAGTTTGAGTATTTGATAATATAGAGCAGAGTGTATGCAGTGTATACACAATTTTTTTGTAAGCCTATGTTCTGACACACGGTTTTGACCGCTATCGTATCCTCTGAGTCAAGTTGATTACTCACAGCCTTTTTTACGCTCTCTAACACTCGAGGATAAATCAAAGTCTGAGAACAACACACTGAACATGCTTTTCCTTCGGGTAGAACTTGAACTTGTGTTTTAAAGCACTGCTGAAGTGCACCGCTTCTATTTGGTTTTCTATTAGTTACACTTAGGTACTTAAATATTGTACTCAAATACCCTTTTAACCTTTTTTTTCCACTAAGCACTATTGCACTTTAAAGTCTATTTATAAGATACCTTTAAGTATCTAAAGTGATACTGGTGATGCATTTGAATCATTTTGGGATTGCAATAGGATTCTGGAACTGCTGAAGTGTTGGGCATCACTTTGTTGTTAATACCTATTAATTATTATTGCCTTTAATGAGATATTTATTCTGACTTTATATAAGGTCTTAAAAGATCTCTTAAATTTGATTGCATAATTAATTGATTATTTAGTACCATGTTGCCTAATTAGTACTTAATAAAGGTACTATTAATTGGGAAATTATAAATTTACAAAATCATTATTGGTCAAATACTGATTAAAACCTCAGCTCTATGAGCCAGTATAGCTAAGCTTTAGCTATCAACATTGTAACCTTGAATTAAATCATTTTAAATATAAGGCTATATTCAAATCACTATGGTTGCCACAAGAAACATAATTCTTTAATAATGGCTGATGATTCTGTTCTAGTTACCTCTAAGAAAAAGGAAAAGAAGAATAAAACTAAAACTGGAGCTAAAATGAGTGAATTAATGGGGACTTCACAAAATAATTGCTCTATTAAACATTACAATAATACAATTGGAAAAACATCAAATAAACAATCTAAGATCACAAAATATTTCCAAGGACATCAGCCAATCCCAATAGATCTTTCTACATCAATATTAAAACTACAAGATAAAACTACATTTTCTGATATTAGTCAGGTAACCGAGACCTCACAAAGCAAACCAAGCTCACAAAGTTCAGCTAAAATACATCTAAAGTAAATAAATCTACTTTAGAGGGCATTTCACATCCCATATATAGTTGGGAGATGGACAGTCTTTCTATATTTAAAGAAAGCATGTCCTCACTGGGCATCGAGGGTCAGTTTTCAGCTGAGGATGCCCACAGTGCCCATAGTAAGATGGCATCTACTGTATACATAAGGAAAAAGTAAAAGACAAACTCTTATATCAAATGAGAGAAACACCAGGCACTGAAAATAAAAATTAGATTCAGAACTAAAACCTTCTAATGAAATTTCCTTGGTTGTACAGGACCTAAGTATAGCTACTGAAGGCTTGACAAATCTAGTTTTAAATTTTCAAAGGAAACATGCTTATAATTCTTTAAGGTCAACCAAAGAAAAAACATCTCTGACCAAAGATCACAATGTTTGTCAGCAAGAAAAAAGGGAGCCTGTCTCTCATTCCAGAATGCCTGATAAAAGTGGTTGCCAATAAAAGGCAACCCAGATTGTCAGATTGACCCTGTAGAAAATATCCTTTGGGAGAGTTGGAGGGGGATTTTCTTGGGTGAGGGGTGGGGCATAGTGAGGTCACAGGCATCATCACCAGGTGTCAGAAGATGCAGGTGAACATAGGTAGGCGATTGGTTAGGGGGAGGGGCTAATTGAGGTCCTCATCTGGGGTCCTAGTGGGCTTTATAAGGTAGGGGGCAGGGAGACTCTTCCTCTTTGCTGAGATTTTGGTGATCCTAGCACATCCACTTGACAAAGTAGTTCATTTTGATACCCTGAGGTAAGGTACAGGTTACCCATAAGGGGCCAGTCAGGCTGGTTGGGCCTGGACCCCTTTTGTGGTGGCCTGCATAGAATTTCCTATAGTTTGTAAGTAAAATTGGTCAAATTATGTTAGACACTGGCTTCAAGCTAGCTAGCAAAAATTAATTTCAGCTAAGACAGTATGAAATATTTTTATCAGATATGCCTGTCTTTTGTGAAAGTTTTGGTTTTGTGAGCAGGTAAGTGAGGAGAACACGGGTTTGGTAGTGGTGGAGCGGAAAAGTTTGGTGGGGGCAGGTCTCACTGGGAAGGCGCATGGGAAGCAGCTGGTCGAGTCTCTCAGGAGTGAGCCCATGGCAGAAGCACTGGGTTCAACATTGTTTGGTGCCTGGTTTTATTAGAAACCTCTCCCTGCCCCCCCCCCAATGGCAAAATGTGAAATGTTAAGATCCAGGGCCCAA
Organism: Neoceratodus forsteri; assembly: GCA_016271365.2. Taxonomy (NCBI): domain Eukaryota; kingdom Metazoa; phylum Chordata; order Ceratodontiformes; family Ceratodontidae; genus Neoceratodus; species Neoceratodus forsteri. The sequence continues at coordinate 193,756,661 of CM028138.1, read as the reverse complement.
AGAGCATCATCAATGTTTTCAGTGCTGCACGGTGCTGCGCTGACAATTTCGAGCAGCGGGGGCCACGCTGTTGATGAGCAGATTGGAGGTGAGAGCTGGTTTTTAAGAGGTGAGTTGTGGGGACAAAAGGCAGGTGCCAGCCATAGGACAGCAGGGTGGCAGGCACCCAGACAGACAGGGGCAATGGGAGCAATGGCTGACATCGGGCCAGGAGAAGACAAGGTAACATGTGCTGAGCTGTTTCCTTGGGACAATACCAGGAAAGTGGAGGAAGGAAGCTGGGAAAGGTGGCGGCAAGGAACAGATACATGTTAGCGGCCCCTTGCTCCATTTTCTGGTTGTACAGTGGGGGGACGCAGACATGCAAGTTTTTGGCTGTTGTGGCCCTGACTCATTCAAGTTCTCGGTGGAAAGCTGAATCAAGGAAGGCAGGTGAGAGCGCAAGTTGTGGCACAGATTTGCTCAGGGTCAGCATGCAGGTGTAATATGTCAAAGTTAGAGGTCCCTTAGAGGTGCCCCTGTAGGTCTGCAATAGTCCCCAGTTCCCACAGTATACACTGTAAGGTGCCCCGTGCACACTGTACATAAAAAAAAAAAAAAGATTTTATTGTAGCAACAATCCTTGGATGGAATACTGTGCTGAGCTGCTCATGCACAGCATTCCACCCTAACTATTCTGGAACCAGAGCCATGTTTTTTCAAAAGTTTAAACATTTTTTTCTGAGAGTTCTTGGTAGCTGTAGAGGAGAGAGGGAGGGAGGGAGGAGGATGCAGCAAGTTAAGGGGACTAGAGAAGACGCTACCTGTTGTTGAAGCCATTCCCGAGAACTTGTCTGCATTCCTGCTCTGCCTCCAGCACCTGAAGACTGCCCTGAAGTGTGTCATGCAGTCGGTGGTGCCATTGGGGCACCACAAGTAGAAGAAAGTCACATTCTGGCCATTGGGCTAAGTGCCCCATAGATTCTTTTATTTTAGACCTCCTCATTTAATTTTAAAAGTTAATTTTGGTACCCTGTCAGCTGCTAGTCAGTGCCACATCGCCGAGAAGCTGTAAGACATCCGAGGCCCCCTGCTGTCCTTCCTGCTGCTGGATCATTTTCTTCCCACTGCCAGAGCTCCTCCCACCTCCCACCTGGTCCTTCTATCTCCAGGTGGCTCGGGTGAGTCTGCAGCAGCACGCTGAAATGTCCTGACCAACCTGCAAGGAGAGACTGTATTTATTTTAAATCAATTATTTGTGCTAGGTGCACAAGCAGTGGCTAAGCGCCGTGGGTAGGATTGGGTCAGAAGAGCCCATTTCATTATTCAGGAGGGGCGAGGCAGCGACACCCACGTGGAGGGGCCAGGGAAGCAGGCCATTGAAGAGGTCTATAAATATTAATTAAAGGGGCAAGACAAGGCAGGGCGAAGAGTAAAAGAGTAACAGCAGGCTGTCAGACAGCTAAAGAATTAAAGGGGCCCAACCATATTTAGCCATACAGAATTAAAAGAGCAATGCTCAGCACAATTAAAAGGGCACCAGGCCCAGTGTAAAAAAGGACACCAGGCCCACAGTTAAACAAAGGCCACCCGACCCAGTTTAAGAAGGGCACCAGGCCCAGTGTAAAAGAGGGCACCATGCCCACAGTAAAATGAAGGGCACCAAGCCCAGTTTAAAAGGGCACCAGGCCCACAGTAAAATGAAGGGCACCAAGCCCAGTTTAAGAAGGGCACTAGGTCCAGTGTAAGAGAGGGCACCAGGCCTATATTTAGCAGGGCCACCAGGCCCAGTTGACTAAAGGGCACCAGGTCCATGGCAGTAAAGGTCAGCCCGGGTCTAGCAAGTTAGGACAAGCCAGCCCAGCAGTAGTTAGGGAAGCCCAGGCCTAGCAAGTTAGGGCAAGCCAGCCCAGTGGTACTAAGGGCACGAGGCCCAGCCAAGTGAAGGCACTAGGCCCAATAATAATAAAGAGGGGCAACACAAGGCCCAGGACCATAGCTAGACATTTAGGCCCACAGCTATGTTAGGGAGCCCAGTGATAGCAGCGACCCCAGATCTAACAGGAGCCTAGCTAGCCATGTAAGCCCTCCAGTATTAAAGGGCCCAGTCGCCCATCTTTTGTGTAGCCTTCCAGAGAGCCTATTCCCCACTGTAGTGTTGCCACAGTAACAGGAGAATCCAATTTAGTTAGAAGGGACCACTGTCCACTGTAATTTAGTTAGGTCCTCCAGAGCTAGGGTTGAATCAGTACGATAAATTGCCTGTATATTTACTGTGGTCAGGACACTGAGACTATATATTTATTGACCACTACAGTAGGAATTGAGACTCTGTTTGCATTTTCCTGCATTATTATTCATTCTACAAACATTATTGCGTGTCAGAACTGTCTTGCATTGTTTTATGCCAGCACTTTGGTGCTGGATAACCATCTGAATTAGTCTTCTACTGTCTTCAGAGTCACTTCACCCTGGTGACACTCTGTCAGTCTTCACCTATCCTTCAAGAATCATCCTCCAGTGCATCTGGAAGCAGACAACAGCCAATCCATGAAGAGCCATACCACAGTCGCCTCTAAGCTGCATCGTACCATTTGTTATTTTCTTCTTACAGTTTCCAGTATGGCTTAGCCCAGTGCAGAAATCTGCCATCCATTTTCTTGTTTTCACGTCTGCAGCAGAGTACCGTTCAACTCGTCAGTGTCAGTTCTCAGAGTGACATTCGGTTTGTTGTTTTTAGTGTGTCCTGGCTCGTCCGGCCATAGACTTCAAGTTTGCTCACAGTTCGACGTACAATTTATTGTTTTGGTTGAGTGCCTTGGCTCATCCAGCCTTGGAACTCAGAAGACTGATGCACTTCGACACCTAGAGGGAGTGGTTGCCTGGAGTCCAAGAGTGGTCCAGAGGTCCTGATCCAGTGGGAGCATCAGCTGATGTGTGTCTTCAGTCCAGAGGGAGTGCTTGCCTGGAGTCCAAGAGTGGTCCAGAGGTTCTGATTCTCCCAATCCAGTGTGTCTTCAGTCTAGAGGGAGTGCTTGCCTGGAGTCCACGAGGGATCCAGAGGTTCTGATTCTCCTGATCCAGTGTGTTCATCAGCCTAGAGTATATCTTCAGTCCAGAAGCAGACTGTTGGTTCTTCCCCTTCTTCTTCTTGATTCCTTCACTTGGCAATCCTGAAGCGGATTGTGGCCATGTGGTTTGCATTGCTTATTCTTTCTGGGCAGTCTAGAAGCGGACTGCAGCCGGATCTTGTATTCCTTCCGGCAACCCTAGAGAGGTGGGATGTAGCCGAGAACCCATGGTTTGTTAAATCCTCTCTGCATCCTTAGCTTTCCCACCAAGGTGCCATATTTCACTAGGAAACCAGTGGAGTATTTCCACATTTCTTTCATTGACAGAGAAAGTTACGTGCACCAACTGATGATCATCTATCGCATAGACTCTTCTTGTAGTATTGGAATGACTGTAATTCTAAAAACCTAAGTTTTAGGGAGAGGTGCACCTCGGGGTTAGAAGTAGATATCTGAAGATATGAAAGACGCTGTTACAGCATAGCTGTTACAGTCAATTGATCCATTCTGGTATTCTATGTTGTAGAGTTTTCCCTCCTATAGGGAGGTAGGGAAATAGAAATAAGATGCTCTTACAGCTGATTATTCCTTTTGCCTATAGTAAAATAGTAGCTTGTGTATATATGATTGTCTCTCTCTCTTGTGTCCCTACCCCATGATCAGTTGCCAATAAACAAGTTCCTTTTCTCTAATCATTCCTCCTGTCTCTCCATTTTGATGAAGAATTACATCACGTAGCCAAATATAAAAAAAAATGCCTTACTACCTGGGTGGGGGTATTGGAACAGCCTGACATTCATATCTTTTAGTTCACTTCACTTGGCGTCATGGAATTACGTGATTCTCATTCATTCCAAATACTTCCACCCTATTATCTCCTCCAACCTCCCAGCTCACTTCACAGGCAAGTAAAGGAGAGAGGACAGGAGAGCCCATTTTTTTGTCCTAGATTCTAGGTCCATCCAGGTGGCAAAAGGAGGATTGGTCCAGGGCAAACAGCAGGGCTAGGTATGACCACATGGTGGTTGTCATCTTGGAAGAGATATGCAGGCTGAGGCAGGCAGGCAAGCAAGCATGAGGCCACCATTTTGTGGTGAAGTGGCCTTATTTATGAGACTTTGCGGGATCAAGGGATATAAAAAAAAGACAGATGATGAGATAGCATAGAAGGATGGGCACATATACAATATTTTGAAGGTGAACCTGATCAAGCTTGCATAGGGGTAAGGTGTTCAGTGAAAGGGTCCCTCCTGAGAATTCTATTGTGATTCAACACTGGCCAGGAGGTTTCTCTTTGTGCTGGAGGGTTGTCAAGATCCCCAGGGCGGGGACTCCAAACCAAATTCTTGTGATGTTGTTTTCCTCTCTATTATCTTCTCATTTCAGGAAAATGAAAGGAATGGTATCCTACATTTAGACACAGGGGCAGCTAAGGCATTTTCCTGATCATTACTTATGTTCTCATTATTTCACCAATGCCTCGAATTTGCAGCATTTTGCTATGTATAGAGCTTCCAAGTTGAGCTTTGGATGTTACGGGGCAGAGTTCAGGGGGGCTCTAAAAAAATAATAATAATAAAATAAAATATATGCTATTATAAAGGAGAGGGAGTGCAGAGAAGGTGCATAGCAAGGGGCAGAGGCAGCCCTTTTGATCTAGGTTGTTTGCTATGGGGTGGGGGTCCACAAGAGATTATAACAAAAGAAAAAAAAAGGAGGAGAGGGGAGAAATAAGAGAGCAGGCTTGGGATGGTGGTTTCACATTTTCTCCATTTGTTTTAAGCAGAATGGCACCAACCAGAATCCCATCTACCTCTTCCAGTGCCCAGCTGAGGGAAGAGGCCACAAAGTTAAGGGATTAAATGACGGAGCTCATTGAAGCAGCTCGGCTATGGGAGATGGAGGAGGAGGCTGCCAAAAAGAGGAAGGTGGCAGTGGAAAAGGGGAAAAATTATATGATGGACCTCCATGTTACTCATTAGATGATCATGTTCCTGCCTCTATTAAAGAGAAAACTTGGAAGGGATTTGGGCTAGTGGATGAGGATATGGTGAAGAAGTACCAAAAAAAAGAATCAGTTGGAAAATCTGAGATGCCGGTGGTGTTAGCAGTGGTAGGTCATAAGGAGGAGGAAGCCAAGTACAAAGGCAAGAACATTGATACTTGGAAGGCAGGTTTTCTAATTTGTAGTGCACTAGTGTTGGAGAAGCAGCTGTAACAGGGCTATTCAGCTGTTGACCTACACATCAATAATATGGAATGCATATAAGGCAAAGTTGGGATATGGGTGGCTTAAATATGATGAGGCATTTAGGAAAAGGATGGCAGCCAAAGGGGATTTGAGATGGGATTGTACGCATTCCAAGCTGTGGGTGAGGACGCTGTCCAAAAGTACAGCTGGGGGTGGAGAGCCTAGTCACAAGAACAGCTAGCAAAGGTGCAAAGACTTGCTGGGGTTTTAATAAGGCATCCTGCATGTTGCCAAACTGTGAATTCAGGCATGTGTATTCTAGATGTTTGGGGGCACATCCAGTATCCAGCTGCAGGGCAGGAGGGGAATGGGGGAAACACAAGGGCATCAGGGTGGCAAGCAGCCCTTTCGATGCAGCTACTCAGGAGTCCATGGGGGACACACCTGTATGGGAAAGGGCAGAGGAGGACATAGAGGGAGCTACATCTCCAACCATGGTTGGAATTGATGGCATCGGGGGGTGCTTGAGATGGGGTTTTGCGCTTGCGAAGATGCCCATTGTAGCAGGGGTAGTAGAGGAGTGGACTAAGGAATATCTGAATGCAGAAGGGGGGGTTTATTTTGAGGCAGGGTTTCAAAAGGGGTTTTGCTTTGGGTTTCGCTTAGGTTAGGAGGAGCATGACAGCCAAGAACCTGGGGTCGGTGAAGGGTAAAGAAGATGTAGTTAGGAAGAAGTTGCATAAGGAAATATGAGCCAGGAGGGTGGCAGGCCCATAAGAAGTACCAGCTTGTACAGACTTTAGAATATTACCTTTAGGCATGGTTCCCAAGAAACAGCCAGATGAATTTAGGCTAATCCACCACCTATCTTACCCGGTAAGCTCCTCAGTGAATGACGGGATTCTGGAGGGCCTTCGGGTGGTGGCCTACTCCTCTTTGGAACAGGCAGTGGTGGTGATCAGGACAGTAGAGTGGGCATGACTGGCCAAAACAGATATTGAGTTAGCTTTCCGCCTGTTGCCAGTGGGACCAGAAGACTGGGACCTGTTGGGTTTTCAGTTTGAAGAGGGGATTTGCTTCAATAAGGCATTGCCTATGGGCTGTTTGGTAGTTTGTTCCACCTTTGAGATGTTCAGCATCTGGGTGCAGTGGGTGTTTGGGAACAGATATGAGCTCAGCAGGGTGGTACACTACCTGGACAACTTCCTGCTGGTGGACTGGGGACGCTGTGAGGTGGAGTGTATGTTGAGTGATTTTAGATACATTTGCCAAATGATCGTCATTTCCCTGGCAGAGGCAAAACAGAGGGATCTGCAAGGTGACTGGAATTTGGAAAGGGAAGGGAACATTGTTTAACCAGGGGTAGCACACTAAGCTGAAGCTTGTTTCCAGATGCGACCTGGGAGCACAAGGAAGTTAAGTAACTTGCTTAGGATCACACAGTATGCATCTAGGCAGCTGTCGGATTCAAACCCAGATCTCCAGATCTGCAGCTCAGAGCCTTAACCCAGTGCACTATACTGCCTTCCTAATTTATCAGAATAGAGGTGGACGAGGAAACAAAATGTTTCCAGCTGCCTGGGGACAAGGTGGCAGGCACAAGGGGCTGTTGGAGCAAATGTTGGGTGGAAGGAGGATGCTGTTAGTATTGGTGCAACAAATATTGGGGCATTTCAACTTTGCCTGCAAATCCATTAGCCCAGGGAGGACATTCACATGCCAGTTAGGGCAGTCCGCAGGTAAGGCTAAACTGGTGCACCACTGGGTGGATGTTAGCAAAGTGGTAAAACAATGCCTGCAGGTTTGGTCTTATTTCCTGTCGGATTATGATGGTGTAACATTTTGGCAAGAGGAATGGGCATACAACATGGATTTGGAGCTGTACACCGATGCCTTGGGAGCACTATGAATGGAGGTGTATTTCCAAGGGGATTAGATATCAGAGGCATGGCCAAAGGAGTGGGTGAATTGAAGCCTATTAAAAGACATCACTTTCTGGAAATTTTCCCCATATGGGTGACACTGGTGGTATGGGATAACAGGATGAGTGGGAGATGGATCTTGTTTTGGTGTGATAATAAAGGGGTGGTCAAGGTTCTCAACAGACAAGGGGGATACATGGACACAGTCAGCAGGGTATTGTGACAGCTAATGCTATTGGGACTTCAGTTTAACCTGATGTTTAAAGCTAGCAGGGTATTAAATACTGTAATTGATTAGTTAGCACTTTTTTTATTGGGACAATACTAACTGTACAGAAAGCATTTATATAAGTTTTCTAGAAGTGTTATGTTTGTTAAACACAGTGAGGCAAGTGCTATGCTTTTTCACAATGTTTTAGAACCTTTATGAGCAAAACGCTAATCAATTTTTAGAGTTAAATAAAACCCTGAGCTAGGCACATAGATTGTGTGAAAAAATGACACAGCTGATAGCCTTTCTTGTCTCCAGCTGAACAGGTTCTGGGCCTTGGCCCCTCGAGCAGCATCCAAAGAACCAAGGTACCGGACCAGCTCTGGGAGCTTGGGTGGAAAGAGACCACCTCCTTTACTAGAGCTCCTGGTTTTCCAACATGCTAAGAGCTTATAGGGGGATGTGGGATGATTTCCAGAAGTTCAGGAGATGGGAGGGGATGGATATAAGTATATCCCCATCTGAGGAGCAAGTCAAACAATATAAGGTCATGAGATGGGAGGAGGGGATGACCCACACCCCATGGGGGTTCAGTTAGTGGGCATAGGCTGGGCCTGTGGCAACAAGGGTTGGCTGGACCCAGGGAGGGGCAGGACCATCTGGCAGATGCTCATCAGCTGGCAGAAATGGAAAGAGGGATGGATGGACAGTGGGCAGCCTATTATGTGCTGCCTCCTAGAGAGATTTCTGGGGGCATTGGGAAAGGTGTGTGCATCAGCCAAGGAAGCATGCCTCTTTAGGGCAGTTTTCATGGCCATTGCCGGGGGGGAATTTCAAGAGAGTAAGGTCATAGCAGCCAGGGAAAGCAACACAAAAGGAGGCTTTCAGAAGGTGGCGGTGGAATTTTGGGCAGACTGTATAGTGTTACGGCTGGCCAAGTCTAAAACAGACCAGTGGGGAAAAGGGGCAGAGGTAGTGCTCATTAGGAGGGTGGGAAGGGGAGGCATGTGCTGTGAGAAAGAGAGATGGAAGCATTCAGGATCAGTAGGGGCAATAGGGCAGGCTCACAGTTTAGGAAGAGGGACGGGATACCTGTGACTGGGTACCACTTGGGTGGGGTATTGAAAAAAGGGATGAGGTTCCTGTGGGCAGATCCAGATTAGTTTACCCCACATTCCTTCAAGATTGGAGCCATGTTGGAAGCAGCTGCAAGGGGGGATCAGTGGAGGAAGTTAAGTGGGTGGGGATGTAGAGATCTAACTGCTATAAGAGATATGTGAGGAAGTGAAATAACACGTCTTTCATTTGTGCCCTATCAGGACCCCAGAGGCAGAGGATATGGATTGTGGGGCACTCTTTCATCTATTGGGCTGAGAGATATGCTGCAGTCATACCTGGTGAGAAGCAACTGAGTTAAAACTTGAAGCACATGGAACTGACATAGAATGGGATTTAAGGCATGCAGTGGGTGCAATTTATGCCAGTCATAGAAAAATTGAGGGGGACTTGGGGTACCCCTGATATGGTGATTATTCATCTTGGGGGGAATGACCTTGGGGAGACCCTGTGTGGGGAAGGGTCTTCGTTCCAGTCAATCAGGGTAGATTTTGAATGATTGAAGGGATGGTGGCCTTGAGTGGAACTGGTGTGGTCTGAAATAACCTCTGGAAGGGTACAGAGACATGCCAGGTATATAAAGGCAATGGAAAGGACACAAAAAAGGCTGAATAAGAGGATGACAAGTCTGGCAGGAGAGATGGGGTTTCATACATTGCACACAAGGAGATAACTTCAGTCTTCTTTTATAATTATATAAGTCTAGGACTTCATAGTGGGACTCTCATGGATGTTATACTACTTGACTATAACAGAGCCTTCGATAAGGTGCTGCATGGCAAGCTCACTGATAAAATGTCAGATGTGGGGTTCTCTCAAGTCCTAGTTAGATGGGTTTCTGGCTGGCTATCAAATAGACATCAACAACTTAGAATAAATGTTTCCCTATCAGATATAGGGCATGTCACCAGCAAGGTCCCCCAGGGGTTGGTCCTTGTTTAATGTGTACATTAGTGATATGCAGGCCAGTGCTGAAAATCTTCTCGCAGATGACACTAAATTGGGGGGCAGTATCAACAGATGTAAGTAGAACTATTCTGAGCAACAACTTAAAAGCTATAGAATCCTGGGCAGTTGATAATGGGATGTTTCTCAATTCTGATAAATGTACTGTGTTATATTATGGAAAGAACAACCCCAAACAAAGCTATGTTCTAAACAACCTGCCCCTCAAAGTTTCTTCATCTGAGACAGACCTTGGAGTAATTGTTAATGATAAGCTTTCTTCCACTTATCAATGTATCAAGGTAGCCTAGACCTCAAATGCTTTACTTACCTGCATCAAACCTAGAAACATGGAAACACAGAATTTGATGGCAGATAAGGACTGCTTGGTCCATCTAGTCTGCCCATTTCCCTACCTAACGGATAAGCTATAGATCCTAGTTAACCAATAGCCTACTTCTTCTTACCCCCCCACTAGAATTGCCTTATGTCTGTCCCATGCATTCTTGAATTTCCCCACTGTTTTTGACTCTACGACCTCCTCAGGAAGGCTGTTCCATGCATCTGCATGGGCTGGGGATATAGAACCTGGCCATTTAGTTAAAAGGGGGAAGGGAATAGCACTAGGGTCTGGATCACAATGTCTGGCCTGAGGAAGGTAGTATGGTTTCCTAAGATGTTTATATATGAAGGCAGGGTGTGGTGCGGGGGGTCAGATCAGGCGTCTGAACCCCGGGATGAAATGTCCAAGGACTGAAGAAGAAGACAAGATGGAAAGGAAATGGCAGACTACTGAAATGTGGAATGCATCATTACTGTACAGATAATTAGGTGTTGTAATGAATGTAGATTTGTAAATGTTATCAGTATCAAATAAATGTTGCCTGGTTGAGAATCCAAATCTGGGTAGTGTCAATCATTTCCGTAGGGGTCTAAATGTACAAGATGGTATTTGATGAGGAAAAAAAAATATCAACCTCTATACTGCCAAAAAAACTTTGGAATTAGTAAAAGATCCTTATCTGGCAAACATAGCAATTTCAGAAAACATTCTAATATTAAAAGATGAAGTGACCAATCTCAGAGCTGATGCATTTCATAATTAGACTATTCTTAATAGATTAATCAAAAACAGTAAACAAGAAGAGAAAAAGCTATTCCAGCTCCTGGAACACATTAAAATAAAACCTATTGAGAAGAGCAATAAGACATTCCAAACAAATCTTCCAGCACCCTTTGTAAGAGAACAGGATTCATGCACTCACCATATAGATAAAATCCATCAGAAACTAAAAATTCTTAAGTGCAAAAAAAAAGGCTAATAGAATTAGGAAGAAAAAACATAAAAATAAAAGAAATACAGAAAATAATTCAAAAACTGAGAACACTACAACCCAAAATAATACAGGGGTGCAAAATAAATTATTGGGGAAAGACTGCAATAAGACAGATGAGACTCAAGATATGATGGATTGTGAAACTATTCAAGGGAGGGAGACTAAGGGACTTAGAGGTAAACTACCACAAGTGACACTGTTGATCCTTGTATACTTCCAGGAATTACAATCTCAGTATCCTCATAATAGCAAAAGAATATGTCTACTCAAGAAGACATCAGTCATGAATTAGGAATGGGAAAAGGGATAGAAATTGAATATGAAAACTTGATTGAGATCCATGGAATCAAAAAAATAAAAGAAGAGATCCCAGATAAATTGAGGGCATGGATTTTATTCCTTTTGCATGTTAAATAAATAGAAGGCACATTTTTCACCATAAGACCTCCAAATGTGCAGATTCTGGACTCTGTGCTGCTTTATTGCAAGGAAGATTCAATAACAAAGAAAATCTGGTCCAAAAAAACAGAATCTTAGTCTGATAGGCATACATCCATGTACCCCCAATTAAGGTTCTCACCTTATTACAAGAAACAGAGTTTAATGTAAAATCAATTGAATCTGTGGGTACAACAAACAGGCAGAATGACAGAAAACCATTTTAAAAACAATTGAAAACTATCAGTCACAACAGCTGAATGAATGGAAATGTAAAACCATTTCTATGTTCGAATGGGAACTGACTCAGAATTTTTTAAGTAATCAAATTAAATCTGAGATATCCACTTTTCTCTCACATTCTTTAAAATTACCTATAACGAATAATTCAATTGTAAGGATAAAAACTTACAAACCAAGTATATTATTGTCACAAACTGATCTGACATTGAAGAACTGCATGTTACCAGCTGCAGTTCTTAATAAATCACATATACTGGACATATTTGGCATACATTTAGTTGCTCCACAAGATCCGGAAACCTTTGCTGTCAAAAGTAACATAGTTAATGTCCCAATGGTCTGAGAAAGCAAGCAGAGACACAATCTGATAATGAGGAAAATCACGATTGTTCTTTGTCCAGTACTCTGAACCTCAGATGACTACAACCTGAATCTGTGGAATCATGGTTATCCATAGATGGTGCGACTCTCAGAATGAACTTAATATCTTAGAATATTGAAGGCACTGCAGACAAATGTGCAGATCCTGAAGTTAAAAAATGTCTTAGTAACTTTGAACTAATTTATCTCCAAGAAACATGGGCTCTTTCCTCAATTTCTTTATAGTTACGAGGTTATACACAGTATGAAATCCCAGTCCATAGGCTGAAAAATATGGACACTCTAAGGCTGGCCTTCTTACTTACATTAAAAGTTCCTTAGACTTTAAAATTAAAAGAATAGAAGTTAACACAGATGCTACCTTAATTCTTGAACTTGAAAATAATCAACAAAAAATGATCTTAGCAAACATTTATCTTCCACCCCAAAATAAAAAACTTCTGGTGTTTTACAAAGTATTTTCATGTGTTTCAAACAATTAATAGACTGACATGATATGAAAATGATAGTGATAGCAGGTGACTTTAACGCAAGAGTGGCAGAACATAAATCAGTAGTATCAGAGAACCAATACACTGAAATATTAACAAGTATTCCTGTATTGAATCCTATGGCCCAATACCATGGGAAATCTATGGATAAAATACTAAATTCCAAAGGCAAAGAATTGTACACGTTTATGATGTGACATAATATGCATCTGGCAAATGGAAGACTACCTGGTGACACTGAAGGTGCCTTTACATTCAACTGCCCCTCTGGCTCTTCAAGTAATAGACTTGTTTGGATCAATACAGAAACTTTAAACAAATCAACTAAATTAAGTGTGTTGGACAAAGCAGACTCTTCTCATTTTCCAATACACTTTATAGTACAAATACTAAAGGATCTGGTTGGAACTAATATTAATCAAAATAATGATGGTCAAATTGAAATAATTAACCAAAAAAGAATCTGTTGGAAACCTGATATTATTTATAATTTTTCTGAATTATTTTCTGGGCAACATTTGATAGGCTTAGATCAGGAATCCTTAATTCTGAAAATCCTGAGCAAACTATCACAGACTTTGGTAAAACTGATAATTTAATTAGACCCCATTGTAAGACTATATATCAACAAAAGAAAAACTCATTTACCTGGTTTAACCACGTTTGTCAAACTGAGAAACATCATTTGTCCAAATTATCCAGGAAAGTTAAAAAGGACAGAAGTAAAAACAACTTAAAAATCCTGAATAATGCCAGGAAGAAGTACAAAAAAGCACTAGAACAGGAACAAAACAAATATAATAATGCAATGTGGGAAAAGTTACAGAAAACTGTCATCAAAAAGGATATAAAAGGTTTTTGGACCCTGGTGTCCACAGAACTTCAGTCATACACCAACAAACTAGAAGCTTTTGTGACTCCTAAGTCCTGGGAAGAACATTTCACAACATTATATTTTTCTCAGTCTGAAGAATTCAGACTAAATGATATTAACATAACTGTCTTGTCTATAAATCTTCCACATCCCATACTTTTATTACAGAAGAGGTAAGGAATGCAGTATTATCTCTGGCATATAACAAGGCTCCAGGCCCTGACTTCATAATAGGAGATGTCTATAAAACATTTTTTGACTGGTGGACTCAGATTCTTACCATTATATTCAATTTATTGTTACAGGGTACTTTGTTTACTTATAGTTTGAAAGGAAGTTCAATTTTCCAATTTATAAAAAATATAATTTTTGCTATCTGTCCATGTATAGACTTATAAGTCTTATTGATATTCCTCAAAAAATATGTGCAAAAATAATACTTCATAGGCTTACCAAATGGTTAGAATAGGAACAAATAATCAGTAACCTATAAAATGGTTTTAGGGCAGGATGTTCAACTATTCAGCATTGCCATGCACTTTTTCATTTAATTTGTAAATATGTGACGGTTAAAAATAACAAACTTTATTGCTGATTCGATCTGTCTTCCGCATTTGACAGCATCAGCAGGGCCTTGTTATGGCAGAAACCTGGTGAGCTTAAAATAGATCCAGAATTGCTCAATATTTTAATACGCTTACATCAGAATACTTGGACTCGTGTACAGTACAATCATTAAGGAGCTACTACAGATAAAATTTGCACCAATTTAGGAGTTCTGCAAGACTGCATGTTAGTGCCGACACTCTTTAATATTTACATTAATTCAATAATATTAGCAATGGATGATTTGAATGTCCACTGTCCTACAATACTTGGTCAAAAAATTCCTTGTCTCACATATGCAGATGACATTGTTTTAATTTCAACTTCAAAATTAGGGCTTCAAAGAAAATTAACTTATTTTGTGTACTTGTATGATAAAAACATTCTAACCATTAATAAAAACAAGGCCAAAATGGTAATATTTGGCAACTGTGCAAAAACTTTACCCAGAATTTCTTTCAACAATACACACAAAGATACAGTAAAATTTTATGATTATCTATTCTAGGTGTCAGATTTTCACAGAACTTAAAATGGAAGGACCATATTGAAATGCTACAGACCAGGACCAATACTGCTGTTAATGCCCTGAAAATTTTCAATGCAAAACTAGTAAAGGCACAGTTAAAGGATACACATTTCTGGCTTCTACACACCTATGAAGCACTATCATTCTTTTCTTCATTATGTTGTAATTTTGTACACTTATAAAAAAATGTAACTAAATATATACAGAATTAAATATATGATGCTGAATATACAAGTATAATGAATACCTTTATCACCATTGATTGCATTTTTAACTGTGTTAACTTTTTAAAACTATTTGTACTAATTTTGTAATGGCAGTTTGCTGAACAAATAAAAGCTTTTAATAATAATAATAATAATCTTTATTTCTAATGCGCCTTTCAAATTTCAAGGCGCAGTACAAGTTAAAACAATTTAAGCCAATGTTGCACCACAATAATAAATATACAGTACTAAATAGTTTAAAAACTATTTTCCACATTACCATAAGCCATACTCCATAAATGCTTCTTTAATGCCTGTTTAAATCCCCCCAAGTTCCCCCCTTATCCAATGGGGTAGAGAATTCCAGAGGGTTGGGGCCGTGAACATAAATGCCGATGCCCCAGAAACCCCTTGTCGGCCGAGCGGAGCAGACTCACAGGGTGGCAAGGAACCAAAAGCTCTTTCATGTAGTCAGGGCCCAGTCCATGTAGGGCTTTATATGTCAGTAATCTGACTTTGAAGGTGATCTGCCACTGAACTGGCAGCCAATGCAGATCCCGCAGCACTGGAGTGATATGAGAGGACCGAGAAGTCCCCATCAACAACCGGGCTGCAGAATTCTGCACCAGCTGCAAGTGGCGGATATCAACCATCAGAAACACAAAGTACAGAGAGTTGCAATAATCCAGATGCGAGGTCACAAAGGTGTGTTACTTGTATTTGACACTGGGGGTGCCCAATCCCCCCAGTGTCCCAACAGGCAATCCTCTTTTTTTATTTTAGCACAAAAACATAAGAAAACCGTCCATCATTGTCTGTTGCGCCATTATCCCCCCAACCCATCCACTCAGCCTCCCCTCTCCCTAAAGCCCTTACTTACCCACCAGAAGGTCCAGCATCGTAATCCTCTCTGGGCTGCAGACACGTCTTCACTCTTCAAAGCTGGATTGCGAACTGAAGAAACAGGTATGTGGCACAATGTATTTCAGTGGGGTTTGGGGTTTAAACTTTGTGGTGGGAGAGTGAGAGAGAGAGAGGGGGGGAGAGAGAGAGAGAGAGAGAGAGACAGAATACCTCTGAGACATGAGAATGGCCTAAATCCAGTTGATACAGCATATCCCTGCATTCTTATCAGGGTTTTATCCCTGCTATGAGGGTGGGGTGTAGTTACTGCTTGAAACTAGGATGTTAGACCCTGGGAAGGACTGTACTTGCTTTTAAGGGCACATGCTTAAGACCATCAGTATGTTTTTTTTTTGGGGGGGGGGCAAAATAATTCCCATCAAGGGAGCATGCACATACACAGACAGTAATACCTGCAATATCTAACTTATTCAGATATTCAAGCTTTGAAGTAAATGCTGTTAGTCTTTATCATAAGCCTCATAGATTAAAAGAGGCTCAGAACAAGTTCTTAAACTGAAACATAAAATATTAATTTAATGGAAAGAGAAGAGCTGAGCAGCTCAGTTCATGATTGGGGGGGGGGGTCTTATATATTGTCCAAAATAATTCATCTGCAAAAAAAAAAAGCTTTTCTTCATATACTGTAGTATTGCCATAAAAAGTTGTTTCCATTCTCCTTGTGAAAATGGTTCAGAATTGTTATCTACTTGCCAATATTTTAATGTTTTTTGACTGCCATTACATTAAATTTGACCATACAAGTTTCTTTTTTAGTTAAAATTATTTTGTTAAGAACTTCTAGAATTACTGAATAAATATTGTGATTCATAGTAGTAATAATAGTGTTATTCATAATTGTGAATGCCATGGCCTACCATTTTGAAATCATTATATTTGAGCCACATATTGAGACAAATCTGTATTTTCTTCTTGGCAGTGCCAACAATTTGAATTTTCTTTTAATTTTGCCCTATTCAATTTTGACAATGTGCCACCAGTTGCACTCCAAGTCCCTGGTACAGGGTCCTCTGAACCCCGCTCCCCCAGCTTCAACAACAGTCACAGTGTGGCTTCTTTTTACATTGACACTGGGGGTGCCAAGTCCCCCAGTTTCGTGACCATCAGTCCTCTGTCTTTTTTTTCTAACACCTAAAAATAAAAATAAAAACTGTCTAATGTTGACTGTTGCACGGTTGTCCTCCCAACCCAGCCGCTCAGCTCCCCCCACTCCTTCACCAAAGCCCTTACTTACCCACCAGGAGGTCCAGCACAGTAATCCTCTCTGGAACACAGACTTCACTCTTCAAAGCTGGATCACAAACTGAAGAAACAGATATGCTGCACAATGTATTTCAATGCGATTTGTACTTAGTGCCGTAAGTGCCAAATGCCGCTGCAAATACCTGCAAGTGAATGTTCAGCATTAACAAATGATTATCTTTAGTGATCACAGGAACTCAGGAGAGGGCGCAAATCTACCAAGTTGTTTGCGATTACTCTACTGTGTCAGTGGCATTGCAGTTAACGTTTCTGAATTAGAGGGTCTGTATTATGCTGAGTTGTATATCTTTTCATAGAGAAAGGATTCAATTCATGTAAACTGTGATGACATTGGCTGTTTTTCTGTATTTCTTTTGTGCTACCATTCTGTCATAATAAGCGCGGTAAAATAGTACTGTGTGCTTTGACAGATCTGACTTTACTTTAGCATGGTTTGATGAATTACACAAATACCAGTTGCCATTGCCACAGCCTGTTTTTGCTAGTACCTTTACCTCTAATTCTGGATTTGTTACTTCTTCCCAACCCCCCTTCCAGCTTGCCTTTTATTATGAATGTAGCCTAATCATGTTAAAGAGAACACAATTGCATATACCCCGATGATGAAAAGCATCATGGGAAACATATGCAAATCCCCATGAGAGAATTTGGACTGGCTCAGTTTTAAACAGAACTGCATGGTGCCGGAAGGCCTCACAGTGCAATCAGTAAAGACTACGAACAGCAGACACATACACGTGTTTCGTCCTCATGTGGATTCATCAGTGTGCTATATCTGTGTCTTAGCCCAGGGAGAGGAAGCCAGCCACACCTTAAGGGGGATGTTATTTGTTTGGGTCATGGGGGATCCCAAAATAGAGAAGGAAAAGAACTACAAAAGAACCTCAATCATGTTTGTTTTTTTTGTAAAATATTTTTATTGAGAAAAACATAATTACATTCAAGACAGTGCAGCTACATATGTATAGTTTTCTAGCAATGTAGGCACCTACAGAGCTTTTGATGATCCAACATTTCACAGGCAATTCATAGGTGGAGTGAATTAATTATCACTTGTTCCTGTTTAGGTTGTGTGTTTATGGGGATGAGTGTTTGCGTGGTGAGTGTTGATAAAGTGGATGGCAGCAGGGCAGATAACAGTTACAGGTACAAGTTTTTTGTAATAAGGCCAGGGTGACAAAGGTAGACACATGTATGGAAATGCAATTGCATTTTACATGGGAAAAATGATATCCTTTATTGCCTTCTTCAGTGGCAGCCAGATTTCTTCAAATTGCTTGTTGGTACTGTTGGCAGTGTGTTGTATCTTTTCTAAGGAGAGGCACTGTTTCAGATTATTGACCCATTATTGAATCGTGGGGAGATTCACTGACAACCATGTCTGAGTCAATGTTTTCTTAGTGTTGACCAAGGCTATTCCACATAGTGGATGAGTACTCTCTCCCTGGGTTGTCACCGGGTTCACCCCTAGTAATAGCTCTGATAGAGAGCAGGATAAACGTTTTGCAAGAACTCTCTCCATTGCTCTATGAACCTCGTGCCAGAAAGGTGCCACCCTGGGGCACATCAGAGCCATGTGTAATAAGTCTGCCTGGTCCATCTGACATTTCGGGCACCTATGTGAGCTTTCAGGGTGCATGGCATGGAGCCTGTTGGGTGTTAAGTAAGTTCTATAGAGGAACTTAAGTTGAACTTGCCTTAATCTGTTATTCCTGGAACATGCAAAATGGTGTTTCATTGCCAGACCCCAGGTGTGATTACCTATAGTATACAGAGATCTTTCTACCACTTCTGTCTAATGCACAATGAGGCCTCTGAGCTGACTCCTAACATGGTGTGATAGCAAACAGACAATGATTTAGTACCGGGGTGGGGATTATATGGCCCCTCCTCTAATGGGGTAGGGTCTGCCCATTTTGCCTCTGGGCACAGGCATTCTCAAAGCCTATGTCATAGTGTTTGGTATGTGAAGTAGTCCCCAGGGTCTATAGGCCATTTAGCCTTCACCTCTACAAACTCTAGAGTCCTGACCCCCTCGAAAAGCTGCAGGACATACTCTAATCCCTTCAGTTTCCAAAGCCTCAGTCTCTGATGCATATATATTGTGTATGTGCCTCTAGTTTTCCTGGCCGTGGCTAGGTCAGTGTAAGGTGATTGACCATTTCCTTGAACAGACCCCTGCTTGCTATGTGCAGGCTTCCAGGCTTTGATCAGATTTAGGGTGCAGGGATTTACTATATTAGTCTTTCCATTCAATCCTGAGCATCCAGACATGTATTGAAACAGCAGAGAGCCTCCCATTTGTTCCTCCTCCATAGCAACCCATGCCACATCCAGTTGCCCCAGACCATTGGGGAGAAATGCCAACTGAGCAGCCAAAAAGTATAGATGAAAGTTGGGGAGTCCCTACTCCCCTTTACTGGGTGGTTGTCGGAGAATCGACAGTTTGTTCTGGGCTGCTTTCCCTCTCCAAATGAAGTTGTGCATTAGAGTGTTTATTTGCTTGAAGTGCAACATAGCTACACTTATTGGTAATGATTTATGTAAGTATAAACATCTTGGGAGAATCATCATTTTAACTGTATTGATCCTTCCTATGAGGGTCAGGGGTAGATTCTGCAATTTCTCACAGTCTTCTCCATTTTTATGTTGGCTTGCTGCGCTTGCGTGCAAGTCAACATCTTGGGAGAGTGCAGATTTGGAGCCGTGGCCGCTGTTGGGTGAATGCAGGGCACGCATCTGTAGGTGTGTCCCTCATTCCCCAATCAGCCTGCATGCCGGCACCACACCATGCATGCTAATGTGGCCAGCACATCTTAGGAAAGGTCTGCTGCAATCCCAGCAAAGCTCATCAGACGTAGCGGACCCTTCCTGCATGCTGCCACATTAGCAGCATGGTGGGCAGCTGCCCAAGGGCCAACTTTGATGGGGAGCCCACTCCCCATCAGCATACAGCAGCCTCCCCCAAAACCGATATGCCGAGGGGGGTGCCCAATCCCCCTCGGTTCTTGCCTCCCTGGCTTTCATTGTGTGCCGACGGAGGAGCCCACTCCCCATCGGCATAAATCAGCCCCCTCAACAGGCGAAGAACGGATGCAGTTTGTAGCTCAATATGGAACTCTAAATCCACCACAAAGGAAGAACACCGTCACTACTTTAAAACAATAACTGAGTTTAAAAATTGTTGTGCAGGCCACAATACAATGTCAATAAGCCAAGTCGACTCGGAGATGCTACACTAAACAGTCATATGATGTCCGATCCTGTGTTGTTCCCTCTCTTGTTCTTCTTTTGTGACTGTTTCAAACATTTCTAAGCATTACACAACAGACTTGGAGCCGAAGTATGTGTGTGTGTGTGGGGGGCTCGTTATAAACATGCATAATGCTGCACTATACCGCTCAATTGTCCTTGAATTCTCATACATGTCCCTGATTTCATTTCAGAATGATCCTGTGTCCTTACAACTGTTGTTTATATGCCTATACAGTGGGATGCTAGTACAAAATACTGTAATGCCAAACAAACATTATAGTTACAAACAAGCTCTGCTTCAGAAAATACATTTGCTCTAATACAGTTACTCTAGTAATAAATAGCTTCCTGAGTTGATATCACAGAGTTTGTTGGTATGGTGGCCATGCTGACTTTGTACCTTTGCCCCATTTTCCGTCCTGAATAGTGTGCATCAGAGGGCTGAGGTGTACAGTATGTGTCTGCACATAGACAAGCCTTCTGTTAAAAATGTAGGTGTAATTGGTGGGGTGATGGGGTGGTGGGGGGGCAGGGTACGTAGACAGTCTCATTTTCACAGTTGCAAATTCAGAAAGTTTTTTTTTTTTTTGGCCAGGGTGTTAACTAGTTCTAAGAATGGGTATGTAACTACTTCTAAGTATGGGTGTGTAAATAGTTCTAAGTCTCATCCTTAAAATTGGAAAATGAAGTAAAATTATTCAACCAAGTTCCAGTCTAACATTTTGTTCCACGATTTTTGGGGCCTGAAATACTCTTCCCTGACCATTAATGTGGCTTCTTTCATTCAAAAGTCGTCCGGTCAACAAGTGAACCTCAGCATCTGTAGGACCCCTCCTTCCTCACATATTCTTATCTAGCTATTCCTATACCTTCTTTAAACAGTGCCAGAGGTAGCCTCCCCCCCATGCTGATGCATTTGCAGAACTCTTCAGTCCTTGTCTGCACACTGCCAGCGATGTGTGTGGAGGGGTGCAAGAAGGAAAATCAACAGTTTCTTTTTCCTACAAGTCACTGAGATTTCGCAGGATCTGAGCTTGCATACAACAACATGGGGCTCTAAAATGCTTCCTACTGGTTGTATGTTCAGATAGGAGTCAATGACAAACCATAAATTCATCATTCAATTTGTGTAAATTGATTGAGAGTTGGAAAGATGGCCCTTTTGTTTAACCTAACTTGTTGCTTCTGGATTTTCAGAGACAGTATTGCAAATAAAAGATAAATGTCACGGTTTTCAGAAAAATAAAGTATCAAACACTTTTGGTATCATAGAAAGTACTGCTATAAAAACAGACTGAAGATCAGCCCACTGATGGATTTCTACTTACAAATAAAGATAGCCTTATTCAGTTTAGTGAAAAGAAGCCATATAAGTTGGAAAATCCTACTGGATTTTGTAGTCACAAGCACTGCCTAGGAACATGGCATCCGAAAATCAGAGGGTCCTCTATTTAAAGTTCCAATTCATTCTTTCATTACAATTCTTTTCAACAAGGAAGATGAGTTTGCAAAGGTCGCAACAAGTTCTAAACCGGAGGAGGGAATGAAACGTTTCAACATCCTCTACTCATAACATATGTCGCACTTGCATGCATACCTTTCAAAACTCTCCCCCTTCAGAAATTCTTCCGAAAAGTTACCTATGTTCACCCGCTTCTTGGAGAACTGCACTAAACCTATTCAGCCTGGTGGTATTTATGTTTGTATAAACCTTTAACTTTACTGGTCCACAGTGTTTAAACTGTGTATTTTTTTCACATTGCGACAATAGTTTACGTCTGACCTTGTTAGAACCTTAGATGTGTTGGCAAAATACATTTGTATTTTACTGTGGAAGTAAATGGCTGAAGAGGCATTCACTACATTAGCGTCCTAGAATGGCACTGGCCACCAGTAAGTAAATCAGAAACTCCCACCCAGTTTATTAAAAGGTCAGTAAAGACACAACAATGACAGAATGGGAACTAATGTAGAAAAAGAAAAGAAAAGGGGGAAACCTTCGATCGGATAAATTGACATAGATTTAGCGCTGTCCTCCTTTAAAGCACAATTCTAATAATCAGAATAGAGAGAACATCTTTCTGTTCTTCTGTGGGGTCAAGCACTTCATCTCTACTATCTTAAAATCTGGTAAGGTCTTGTGAAAATCTTCCTGATTTTAGTGGTCAAAAGCAAATCTTCCTCATTTGGGGAATGTTTATTTGGAAGTTCTGCTGATCTGTATGGCCAAATAGTGTGCAGATCAACACGGCACTCTTAATATTGCATACGGTAAGTTACAGATATCATCAGGTACACTTTATTCTAACTAGGAAGTGTTAATTTCAAACCAGCTTTGCAGTTCCCTGAGAACAATGTCTAGTTTACAGCACAAACTGACCATTTACTATTAAAATGTCATTTTCAGAAGTGAGTCACTGTGGACAAAATATTTTTTGGGCAAATAAGGTTAAATTGAAACAGAACTTCAATCTTCCCTCAAATATAGGGAGATGTGATGTGTTGGCTGCTATTACACAGCACTCAGTGTCCTTAGGAACCCTTACAAAGTAGGAGAGATTAAAGTGTCACAGTTGTAAATCATTAAACAGGTCAATTGTTTCAGAGGAAGCACATTTAACTATGTTTTAATTCAATTCCTCTACATGCAAAGTCGATTAAATCGTCGTTTGTTTTGCAGTAGTTGTGGAAGGTATAGATATATAACTTTTAGATACAGAAATAGAAATGCATACACATGTACTTTTGCAAATTTCAATTACTGATTTAATGCTTCTATGAGGTAAATGATTTGTGTTGTTGTTTCGATTAACACATTGCATTTGTAATGTTGCAACTCTCTGTACCTCGCACCTCTGACAAATTCTTGTCACTTTTTGTCCTTCTTGCAAGTTTGTAAACCTTGTACCTTACGACATCAGATATTTGTTCGTGCCTCTTTATTTAAGTCTGTAATCGTCTAATTTTATTTATCTGTGTTAACACCTTATTGCCTTTCCACCCACACCCCACCCCATGCCACACCTTGGTTTTTGGAAAGGAGCACAGGCTCAGTGTGCCTCTTCCCGGTCAAGAAATTTAAAATAAAAATACATTCATATTGCCTATACCTCTTGGAAATGCAAGCTTGTACTGTACAAAAACGCATCAGGAACTGCAACATATACTAGTACTATCTTAGCGGTGAAATAATGCAGGCAAATGCCTTCTCAGATGACAAACAGATATTTCCATTTAATGTGTAAAGGAATAGAGTCATTTAATATAGCTGTCATTCCCTAACGCCAATCCAAGTCGCCATAGATGGTATTAAAATGGAACAGAACTGCCGACTTCATCCAGTCACCTTAGTAGTAACAGATAATGGCTTGCAATCTTACACAGGGTTAACATCTAAAAACACATTCTCCGCCTTACTAGTTTTCTACCCATTGCACCTACTGAGTTATTGCCTGCAAAATATATAGCCATATGTGGATAAGAGTTGGTTTCATTTATAGGCAGAGCTATGAGACACCCTAAAACCCCTCTCTCTCTCTCTCTTTGTGAACACATACACAAATATACACATATGCACAGGAATTTAAAAAGGAAGTAGGCCCTGTAGACATCTACACCATCTCATACTTCTCATTAGTTTGATTTGCTTGGTGTATCGAGAACGTGCAACGGGCGGACTAAAAACATGCAATTTATCTTCAAGGGTGAGGAGGCAGGACCATAACTCAGGAGTGGAAGAGCCACCAGAGCCATCGGTAAGTTATTTTTAAATCCTGCCCATTCACAAGCAACTATCCATTGCCATTCTGAGTCAGACTATTGTATAGTCTATATATATTTATTTGTTTAACAGTAGTTTACAAGTTACAGCTTCTACTGTTTTTTCTTTTGAGTTTACCAGTTGGCTTTGATGCTGCACTAGGCATTGTGATGTCACCAGCATTGGGATATATGCTGACTGGTTCAGTTTTCCTGTGTGATGACAGTAACTAACATATCCATTGTGACAACAGTAATAACATAATTTGATAGGTTACTGTTACTGACCTCACTAGCCAAGATATATTTTTGTCTTGTCATTTTTATCTCCCCCCACCACCACACACACACACACACTTATATCACTCAATGCATACCACCCCAATGGTGAATACACTGGATAACATACTAACATATTAGCATACTAGAGGCCAGCCCAGTAGGCCTATTGGTTTATCAAGTCTGCTCCTGCTTCAGCACCCTTATTGGGTACTGTAGCCCTCTGTCTCCTTCCACTGTTAATCTATCCCCCAGTCCTGCTCCCCCAACCAGCCTCTGCTTCACCCCCTTGCATATACCTGTCCCACCCTCTCTTGAATCCCTCCACCATAGCTGCCTGTACCGGCCCCCTGGACAGCATATTCCAGGCTTCACCACTCTCTCGGTGAAGTACCTCCTCCTTCTTTCCCTCTAATGCTACCACCCTCAATCTTCCAACTGTGTCCTCTGGAGATTCCACCCTCCTTCAGTCAAAGATCCTATCTGGGCTGACCTTATTTACTCTCCACAGGTACTTGAAAACCTCAATCATAAAATCTGTTATTTTAAGACAGTTAGGGTAAAAATAGTTTACAGCTTTTGTTGTTTTTCTTTGAGTTCACCAACTGGCTTCACTAGGTATTGTGATGTCATCAGCATTGTCACAGCTTCTCTCTAACTGGTTCAGTATTCCAACGTGATGACCATAATTTTAAAAATATAGACTGTGACAACAGTAACAACAACATATTTGTATATGTTACTGATGTCACTTGCCAATATATATTCTTATCTTTCAATTTACCCCCCCCCCACACACACACATACACACTCTTATATCACTGTTATATACCAGGACAGTGGAGAATACACTGGATAAAATGTGTTATTTTTAAATGTTTGGGACAAAAATTTTTTTTTCCCTAGGAACATGTTTTTTGGGCTTAAAGGGTGTTCTGGAATCAGTTGGCTGAGAACAATGAGCCAAAGAGAGATTTTGCTATTAAATGAAAGGCAGCTTTAACGTTAGTTGCCAATATTCAGAAAGCTTTTTAAAAACAATTAACATATACAGTTCAGCTTAATATAATTATTTTCTGCATGTTTCTCACCTCATTCTTTACTGCTGAGGACATTTGTTGGAAAACAGGATCACTGTCTTCAAAACTTCACCTGTTCCACCTGCTTTAGCATTTGATTATATGGTTATGACATCACAATGCACTGCTTTGGAAATAATTATGTCATAACCATTGGACTGTAATATCTGAGATTAAAGCAACAGGACCAAAGGACAAATATCCTAATTTATGCAACTACAGTCTGTAAATAAAGGGACGATAAATACGGAATACTGGTAAAATACAAGCCACATTATACCACAGTGTATGTTTTAAAGTGTTCCTGGCTAGTGGCAAATCGCATTAAACATAAATAATGTAAAACACTAATAAGCCATATACTAAGTAGTTGGAATATAAAATACATTATGGCCTGTGACGGAAATGCGCATTTATCCCCACACGAGTTCAAAGTCTTTCATAACTAGTGTCTTTACCACTTATGAGAATGGGTCTTACCACTCTGGTGAAGATACTGTACATTGTTTATTATACTGCATAACAGTATCTATTTCATATAGTGTGTGTGTGTCTATACATTTAGATACACACACACACACACACACACACTACAGAGTCTTACACCAATTTCAACTACAGCAGGATATACCCCCCCCCAAAAAAAGAAACTTAAGTTATTGAAAAATCCCTCGGTGTAACTCAGCCAGCAGAGGGTGCCCTCTGCCTTTGAAATGAGGTGCTGTTACCAGTCATGCAGAGGAGGAGGAAACAGACTGAAGGGTAACTGTCTAGTGGGTAGCAGACTTCCCTCAATGGAGAGTAAATTGATTGTACTTTTTACAGTTTGTGACTTGAGAATCTGCATGCAATTAATTCCATGGATCCTCGCGATCTGCCAAGACTGGATTAGTAACTACTGATCAGAATTCCCACAGCAACTCATATGCTGCGAGCATCTGCCAAGTATTATCCGTTTGATCATCGACCCCCCCCAATACATTAAAATACAGTTTATTTGAATTTCCTAACTCCAAAAGAGTTGCATGGTATGTCCAATTATTTCTCATAACAATGAAAAGAGAATACATTGTGAAGGAGTTTCTTAGTCTGGGAAGTAAACCATGGCATATAATGATTCACCAGAGTGCAAAAACTGCTGCATTCTCAGTTTCTCATGCATCACCCTCTGATCTAGCAGCCTAAATTTCAAGAACGTCCATTCTCTCCAAACACAGGTGACAATCCATACCAATGCACTGCTTTTATTTAGATAACATATGTTCTGGGATTTGATTCGATCACAGCTATAACTAGCATAAAGTTTGTCTTGCGCACTGAAAGCTCGAGTACACAACTGAAATGCTGCCTCTTTGTGCATGTTCAACCGTTAAGATTGAATCCATAGGAATACAATCACCCACAATTTCATTTTACATTTTCTACAAGCCAGAACTTAAAATATCAAGTAACAATCGCAAGAATAAATTATGATGTTGGCACCTACCTCCATGGTACTGGTAATGTGAGCAGCAAGTAATCCCAGTTTTGAGTGCTAAACAGGTAATAATTCCCTGATAACCAGATTTGTAGTTATCCAGAATACAAGGGGAACCTAGTTTCAAGAAGGTGCGCTCCCCTCTCTATGCGGATTTACTACCCAACCTTTTGGGAAGGCTCAGAGGAAAGATCACAAATAAAAGCAGGGCATCCAGTTCAGAACAGAACAGGAATTTGCAGTCAGATCCCCAGGAATTAAAAAAAAAATACAGAAAAAAAAGTTCAAGGCAAGTCGCTTGTCTTCTGTGCAGCTACAAAGTTTACAACAGAATCGCCCACTGCAAATAGAGGAGAAGCTTATACAAACTGCTGCCGGGATCATCCTCTTTGAACAGTGGCACTTTCCACTAACTAAAGCCAGTTCGTTCTGTGGATACAGACAGCTTCTACAAACTACTGCCAAATCGTTTCCTGTGGATCACATGGAACAACTGCAAGCTACAACCGGATCAATTCATCCCCTAGACAGAGAGGTGTAGCCTCACTCCTTGCAACCAGAAATAACATAGAGGTGCAGCGTCAAACTCTGCATCTGAATTGTCCCCTGCGAATCAAAGTGCAGCTAAACAACTTTACAACCAGATTTTCCCCTGCAGTTGTGAGACAGCTACAAACCACAAGCGGGTGGTCACCTTCCGATCCTGTTCCAACAACCCAATTCATTCCTGATTGTTGCTCACTAAATGGGACCCAAAGAGTTTGCACTTAGCAAGAACGCTGTAAACCATTGTCCTTCCATTTCAGAGGTTACAACAAAAGCAGCGACTCAGCTGGTCTCCCTGATTTCAGCCCTTGTGCATTAACCAGTCAGCACTGCTCCCTTGTTCCAGGTCCCAAAAGAATCCACAACCCAGTCCCACAAGGCAAGGTGCATGGGCACAGATCAGAGGATAGTGCAGCACCTCCAGCAGGGGCCTCCACTTGGGAGCAATGTAATTTAGATGAAGACCTCTCCCATCGCAGATCCCCGCTCTCACCTGCCCAGGGTTCACACTCTCCCTCACTTCTCTTCTGAAGTAAAACCAAGTGCAGCAACAGCAGAGGAAAAGTTAGGAGGCACGCATGCACTGAACGACGGGCAGCAGCCTGCCCTTTTTAAAGCGGTAGTGCTGCACATTTGTGCACTTGTTTGCCAAGAATATGTGGCAACTATTACATGACTGGGAACTGCGACTCCTGTCAAGAAGACTGGGCAATCGTACAGTCTCGCAGTCTAAATTAGTGAGTGGACTGCTTCAGCATCATAAGTTGTAGGTAAAAATATACTATCTCGTTTGTAGCGCTTTTCAGCCACATTTCAGACAAAACATAACAAAATGTAACGGTTCCCATATAGTACTTAAAATTCAAGTTCAGCTAACATTGTTATGCCGCTTGACTGTATTGCTGGCTAAAACATGGGCAGCACATCTTGTTTATACTTTCAGATTCCCAATGACTCAGTAAGTAACATGCAAATGCTAGATCCCTTTTGTGAGTAACAAAAGGGGTCTATAATATTTTCCCAACTGAGGAAGCTTAAGTATGATAGACTCACTAGAATACAGTCATAGCCCAGTTTCTGTGCTTTCAACTCACACTGAAAACAATGTATTTTGAAAATAGATGTATTAGCAACTTGTTCAACTTTTGCTCCTTATTTTCTGTAGTGGGTGTCATCCTCCATTTAAGTTTATACAGAGTCAGAAGCATATCCCTCCACTTCACACATTAAGTGGCCTCGGTCATTTAACTCATCAGAACTTTTAAAAGTTTCAGGTTCCAAATGGACAAGATATCACCCCGCACTTTACACTGTGACCTAAAGTAGAAAATCATATTAATGTGTGATACTCTATTAATAGTAAAGTTTATTAGCACCAGGACAATGTTTTCCTTCATTTACAGATCTGTATTTCCATGATTTGTGAAGTTGTCACCCATTTATCACTTTGCCACACATTTTACAGGAGACTGTAATCTGTCTGGACAGTTTAAAGATAAGCGGTATGATCTAGAATGATTAGTGCACACACCATCATCACTTCTATCAATCGAGGATCTTGTGTGGCTAGTACGATACCTGCCCTAACTTTCTCTATTGGCAGCTAAGAAAACTGCAGGCAAATGAACTCTGTAGCATGAGCATCACTGCTTGAAACAAAATTAATAAACATGGATGTAGCTGTGTGAAAAATTCCTACCCCGTCACACCTAATTAAGGTCGGCAGCATTGCGCAAAGTCTTGATCTCACCACAATTCATGAACGTGAACAGCACAACATTGTGCAAAGACTTTATCATGTCACAATTCATGAAAGCCAGCAGCCTTGACAAGATCCCATTACTTCAGTGAAGGTGTCTATTGTTAAGGAGTGTGAGCATCCTTGTGCACATACTTCATCCCATTACTATTCGTGAAAGTCAACAACCTTGTGCAAAGATTTCATTCCACAATTGCTCATGAAGATCAACAACCTTGCTCAAAGACTTCATCCAATCACAATTAGTGAAGGTGGACAATAGAAGGCATAGACAGGAAGTCACAATTAGTAACAGTGATGACTTCAAGGAATTAGTGAAGGACGACAGCCTCTTGCAGATACAACACACTTTACATCCCATCACAGTTTGTGAAGGCAACAGCATTTTACAAACAATTCGTCTCATCACCAGCAGTGAAAGTCTTCTCTAACCTGAGCAAAGTATATCTCAACTGTCCCTGATTTTGAGGGATGTCTCTCATTTTATCCCTCAACATTGCTTCATTCCTCACCTGTCCATCATGAAAAGGTACTGCCCACACAGAGGTTTTGTAAATTCTGGCTTTAAAGCAGAATTTCATAATATCGTAAGAAGCTAAATGAAAGCTAAACTTTATTCAAGTACATGCAGTGGTGTCCACGTGTTCTGGAGCTTTTTTCTCAATGTTTGAGGATGTGCCCCTCATTGCGGGATCAGTGTCCCATATTTGCACTCATTTTGACTACCCGTGCCCCTCATTTCAATGACAAAAAGTTGAGAGGTATGGTGCAAAGGCTTGATCCCATAACCATTCTTATATGAACTGCACCATGCAAATACGTCCTTCCCATCAATTAAGCTGAAGAGCCTTGTGCATGCACTTAACTCGGTTACAGTGTAAGTTATTAACGGAAACCAAAGACTGAGCCTGTCAAGCCTTCCTTGTGTCTGAGAGGAAAGAATACCCAGCATTTTCATAGCAATAATTCTGAGGCTGTGATTTTCTTCCCTCTGTCGACGAACTGAACTGATTGAAATGAGGAGTCTGCAGCAGGTAGGAAGGCGTTTCAGTACCATCTCTCCCAAATTTTAGGCCACATCACGAACTATCAATATACAGAGTTTAAAAAGGAAAAATACCATATGTAAACAAACAGGGCCAGCTTTAGTGTTTTGGGGGAACCCATCGAGATACAATAAATAATGGGGCCCACTACCCAGCTCACTTTGTCCATGTTTTATAGTCTGTGCCATATATACACTTTAGTTTCAATACAACCTGTGACATCTTTAGTTTATTTTTTTTAAGGGAGAGATAGCAATGTTGGGGTCCTCCCTCAGTTCACTTCAGTCACCTTTTTTTCCATTCTGTACCATATGCATATTTTTTTTTCAGCTTGGCCTGTGACATCTTTATTTTATTTTTTGAGGGGAAGCAGCAACCTTAGTCCTAGGGACCCCCTACTCATTCAGTCCATGTCTGTTTGTCTGCCTCTGAGTGTCTGTGCTATACCTCAGGGAGTAATTTTAAAAGATTAAGATGTCACATCAGAAGGCAGTGCCCAGCACAGTGCTGTCCTTTACTGCAATTTTAGTAAGACAATAAATGAAAGAATTAAAACTAATAAAACTCGCTTGCTTTGGCTGCCCCCCGCCATGAACACTGGGCCCCCAGCAAATGCAGGATTAGCTGATGCCTAAAACCAGCTATGCAAACAAAAACTATAATTCAAATACAGAATACAACCTTATCACTTTGGAATGCGTAGCACTCATGCTACTGTTTAACTTTTTGCCAGGAATTATTGAATAATAACTACTACTACTACTGCATATTCTGGTTTAGCAGGGACATTTTCGTTTAAACCTTTATTTATTAGTTTGTGTGTTTATTTATTTAAAATGTTTTACCAAAAATGACATATTGAGCTGATAAGAGCTCGTTTCCAGGTGAGTCATGAGGAAGGGGAAGGGGAAGAGGGGAAGATAACAGATACAACAATACAGGATATAAAATACATTCAATGGAATCAGTAGAACAAAACTAAACAGGACAATTATTCATGTGAATAAATTGCAAGAATAAGTCACCATGCAATAAATCGTGGAACTGAACAAAAAAACAATTAAATGGTTATCAACTTAAAAACTGGGGAATGACAGATACTGGGGAAGTGGGGAAGTACTGAGTGACAGAAAATTATTAAGTTGCAGGTAAGAAGTAATCCAATATCGGTCCCATTGAAACATACTGTTACAACAGAGTATCTGACGCTATTTTGATTTTTTATACTCTTACAATTAGCAGTTACCAGATCGAATGATTTGTTTGAAAATTCTAGATATTTATAAACAAATCCCCACCAAAGAGCTACGTATAACTGGCAGGTGTTTGACATAATACATATTTACAATAGGAAAATCCATACAAGAAAAGTTCTTTCATTGTAAAAAAATGTAATAAGTCCTTTTTTAGCATGCTGTGTAGACAAGGAAACCAGTACAATGTAAAGTAACACAAATGCATGATGCTGGATCTTTAAAGTGCTGTGTAGAATTTATTTTTAATAACCTAATTCTTCCTCATCACTCCTGCAGATAAAGATATTACAATTAGGGCAGCATTTAATGTTCCCTTAAGAGAGAAACACTCTGGATTGCGTTAAGGCTATTAGTTAAAACGGTAGAATTACAGTACTTACTTTTTTTGAGAGTACTGTAAAAAGAGGTGGAATGTCATAATAAAAGTTGAAGCACAATACCTGGAATAAACCAATAAAAAGTTCCAGGCACAGGCTGTTGGTCTTGTATTTCCCTTCCGAATGGTTGTTCAGGTGCCTTCCCACATCTGATGAATTGTTTTTGGATGCCGGTTGTAAAAAAGAACAATGTGCTTTCCGGTTCGACAAAGGGGTTGAATACAAATGTTTCGAGTTGATTAATTAAAATACCAAAGCCAAATTAAGGGTGGCACGGAAGTGCCCAAAAGGCAAGAAAGCAACACTGAGGTACAAAATACATCTGGTTTTGAACTGTGATTTGGAAAATAAAATCATCCTTTTCGTTCCGCAACATAGAGAGTGCAGATGCTGCTTACAGGACATCAGGAAAGCAGCTTACTGTTTTTTTTCTTTCTTTTTTTTTAAATTATTTTGAAAATGACTGTCAGTAAATGTCTAAATGAATGGTGGAAGTGAATTTCACTGTATCTTTTTGTTTGTTTTTATCACTACTGTATTAATCGGGTATAATCCGATTCATGACTGATTTTCCATAGCATTTTATGCCAAGTAATGCCATGCCCAAGTTTTTTTTGCCAAAGCAGGAAAAGTTCATGATCCAGCCCCCCCCCCCACACACAAACCACTCTATAGTGGGCATCATAAAGTAAAGTGCAGCTCGAGTATATTAGATTCGAGTGTCAGTTCGGTGTAAAACAAAAAGGTCTACATATACATCTAAAAAATGAAAAACAGTTACACCTTCAGGTGGTTTATTAAATTCGAGGAGTATTTCCTTATACACTGGGCTCCCATCAATTCTAGTTTTCTCCTCCTCGCCCACCTCATCTGCAACTTGAATTAACGTGTGTGTTTGTGTGTGTGTGTGTGGGGGGGGTGGATCACAATCTGTTGCGTGAGACGGACTGAAATGTATCCTGGCCTATTCTGAATCCTGAAATGTGCCTTGGGTTCTGTATCCTGGGACCCACTGAAATGTGCCCTGAGTTCTGAATCCTGGGACAGACGGGGGTGTGCACTGTAATATATTTACATTGGGATGGGAACTGGCTTATATATTCTGGAACAGACTGGGATGTGCCTCGGAATAGTATACATACTGAGAGATACTGGGTAATAGGGCTCTGGTCTCTAAATCCTGGAAGAGAATATGCCTCGAGTTCTGTAAACTTGAACAGACTGGAATCTACCCCGAGAAATATACAAGTAATCAATAAGCCATACCAGCGTTGTCATTTTGGGGGACTGATGTAGGCGACAGGTGTGCTGTAAGGAAGAAGGCACCGCCGATTGCCCTCGAGTGTATGAATTCCTCAGTACATTCACAATTGAACAGCTTATTTTACAAAACATAAAATATATATGTATTTTTTAATAGTTTAAAAAGGAATCCTGTTTTGTTCCTGTTTTCTTTTAATCATTTAAGAATGTAAGTGCCTTGTTATACAGATCCAAAGAACTGCAGTACTTGATTATTCCTGTTACATTGCTAAGATACACTAGTTTGTTTTACACATAGCTGGTAGTATGGGAGGGAGGATTAAACATGTTCCAGTGATGCATGTCAGCCAACCAGACACCTATTTTATTTACTGTAAGTAGCAAGGCACTAGATGGTCTGAGATATTCTGGAATAGTGGCACACTTTGGGAAGTGAAGCACAAGGTAAAGCTGAGTGCCTTATCTGCTGAGAAGTGCGAGCACCTCACAATAATGCACACTCCTGCATGCCTTATTGTGATTATGGTAAGCCAAAGCAAATTTATTGTCATAGTTCCCTATCAGTAATGGTCTGCATAGTGCACAAATCACAAACAGTTTAGAGCATATATGCAAATAGATTCCTTAGCAGTATAAAAATAACAGCAAATTATATATTAGCAGTGTAAGCCCCAATTAAAACAAACTCCATGAACATATCTATCTCAATATCTTAAAACAGCAGTGCAATGAAATCCAGCAAAACATTTGACCCAACCCTTTTTTCACTATGAAAGATTCCAGTCATGTTCCAGTTTTATGTGGTGGAAACATTTTCTAGTTCCACCAACATTTCAGTATTTTATGAATATTTTAATTTAGTTTTTTCTTTTCTCTCAAGAAAAAAAAAGACTGACACATTTGCCATAGAGCTAACACTGCAGACCTCATAAGGGTTAGGATCAAGGGCAAAAAAGCAGGGTGTGCAACATAGGAGATACCTAAAAAAAAGTAGTTGTTTTGGAAAACAGTTCTTGTACTGCTGATTTAATGAACTACGTGTTTCAAATTAGCTTTTTGGACCCCTTTAAAAGTCTCTAGGGAGAAAGAGGGAGAGAAAGAGAGAGAGAGAATAAAAAGGATATTATTCCTAGTTATAGATGCCACCACAGAGAAACCCTGCCCCACATTGCTTAACACATAATCTTGGAATTGCTTGTGAGTTCACCTTGGTGGAGCTGAAGGGGTTGGCTGATGCATAAAAGACCAGGGGATCTTGTAGTTATTCATAGATACATAGACAGTGTCGGCAGATAAGGGCCTATGGCCCACCCAGTCTGCCCATTTGAGCTTGTAAGTTCAGTTTGTTTTCCTAGAAGTCTGTTTCCCCTTACCCCTGACCTCTAGAATTCCTTTATGTCTATCCCATGCATTCTTTAATCCCGTGATTGTTTCAGCCCCCACCACTTCCTCTGGCAGGGTGTTCCACTTGTCCACCACCCGTTCTGTGAAGAAATTCTTTCTCATGTTTCCTCTGAATCGTCCTTCCTCCAACTTCATCCCATGCCCTGTAGTCCTGGAACATCGTTTTCACTTAAAAATAGAGTATTCCTGCACCCTGTTCCTCCCTGTAAGATACTTGTATGTCTCTATCATATCCCCTCTCTCCTTTCTTTCCTCCAGGGAGTACATATTCAGTTTCTTCAACCTACCCTCTTAGGACTTGTGTTGCAATCCATGTACCATCTTTGTTGTCCTCCTCTGAACCTTCTCTACCCTGTCTATGTCCTTACATAAGTAAGGTCTGCAGAACTGTACACCATACTCCGGGTGGGGCCTCACTAATGTCTTGTATACTGGAATTATGTCCTCCCTTTTCCTGCTGGTGATGTCCTTGCCTATGCATCCCAGCATCCTATTTGCTTTACCTGCTGCCTTGTCACACTGTTTCCCTACCTTGAGGTCATCAGAGATGATAACCCCAAGATCCCTTTCCTGCTTGGTGCATGCTATATCCTCACCCCCAACTGATATATTGTGTCAGGGTTTTTGTGCCCTGTATACATTATCTTGCACTTCTTTGCATTGAATTTCAACTGCCAAACCCCTGACCATTCTTCAAGTTTCTGAAGGTCCCTTCTCATTCTGTCTACACCCTCTGGTGTGTCTACTCTGTTACAGAGCTTTGTGTCATCAGCAAACAGGGAAATTCTGCCTTCTAGGTTCTGCGCAATGTCACTGATGAAGATGTTGAATAGGACCAGTCCCAGCACTGATCCCTGTGGTACCCCACTGGTCACTTCCCCTCTGTGGAGTGACAGCCATTTACCACCACCCTCTGTGTCCTGCTGCCCAGCCAGTTGCCTACCCACCACACTACTGTCCTGCCCACACCCATATTCCCCAGTTTGTGTAATAGTCTTCTATGTGGCACAGTGTCAAAGGCCTTGCTGATGTCCAGATAGGCCATGTCCACTGCTCTCCCTGATCCACCTCCCTAGTCACCCAGTCAAAAAATTAAATGAGGGTGGTCTGACATGACCTCCCCCTGGTGAAACCATCCTGCCTTGGGTTCTGTATTCCATTGACAATCTGATGTTCCACCAATCTCTTCTTCAGTAGTGCTTCCATGATCTTCCATTTTAAAATGCTCTCTTTCTCACACAAGGTGAACCTTAACCAGCTGCCGCCCAGTGTCACCTCCCTGTTCCCTAAATCGGTTCCCAAGCACAGTACAAGAGGGCTGCCCTTCACATCTTTGATATCCCATTCTATCATACCTCTCATACACAGAATTTGAATTCCTATCAGGGCCACAAGACTTACAACAATTTCCCCCTGAAATTATTGCCTGTAGCTCAATCAGTTCCTTCAACTGCACCCCTAAGGACCACCTCCTCAAATCTACCGCCTGTGTGTGCCCTGGACATCCTCCCTTCTGAATATACTAAAATATTTTGTTATTGTCCCTCTCATCAAATATTTTGTGTTATTTTCTCTCTTTTCTAACTCCCCCAATTCCTCTCCTCCCACTCCCCTTCCCCATTTCTGCTCCTATGTTTTTGCCAGCCCCCAGTACCCGCCTCAAATACACCCTGTCTGGGTGTTTTTCCCAAGATTGTTTCCTATGGCTATCTGCCTCTGTATTAAATGTTTTCTCTGTATATAAACCTGATGTAATCAATTGTATTAATTAAGTGTATATACTGTATTATTCCTCACCTCACTGTAAGATGTTTTAACTTATTCACCCTGTACTTTTGTGTCCAATTGTTTTGTAAAAATATCTGTACAACTGGATGTTTGTGAAAACAGGCATTTTTGCTCACATATCCTCCAGTGTAAAATAAAAATTGATCGACTGATTATTGTTCACTACATGATATTTGTGTGCTGAGGGGGGAGTGGCAGTGCACACCAAGGACTGCAACCTATGTAGCATGACAGATAAGTAGGTTAAGGTGGCCTCCTTACAGTATGAATATAGCATAGCAGTTACAGGGACGCTGTGTTAGCCAGATAAGAAGATACATATTACATGATACAGCTTTAACATATTCCTTCTTTATGTGGTTTGCCTTATCATGAGTTCTGTGAGGCACAGTATTAATACAGGTTAGGGCTATGGTTAGCCAGGGGAGTTGTATGTTTTCCTAAATATATCTGCATGGTTGTTATCTGCTGTAAACTGATAGTATCTGGATTACTGATCTTTATTCTGAAACAACTTTGCACCTTTTCCTCCCCTGCAGTAAGGATGTGGGACCATTTGGTCCTGATTAAGGAACATGTACTTACAGGAAATTTTGTCTTGTACTGACTACTTTGTAATTTCATCTTTTATCTGGTGGATCCTGTGACCCTCCACGTCCAATGTTTATCAACTAAAAGTGCCTCTGTTCCACATGACCAGCACTGTACTTTCGCAACTAATGTACTGAGTGGTGGATGACTACTATGCACTGGCAAATCAGTTAGATGGTATTAGTCAGAAGGAGCACATTATCACAGTTATTGTACCGGTAACAGTAGCGGTAAGGTTAGCATGATCGGTACCAGCAGAATAAGAGTCATGATGCGTTCCTTCTTATTGATACCACCAAACTTATTTGCCAGCATGTAGAGGTTCCCT
The DNA here is from genome assembly GCA_016271365.2 of Neoceratodus forsteri. NCBI lineage: Eukaryota > Metazoa > Chordata > Ceratodontiformes > Ceratodontidae > Neoceratodus > Neoceratodus forsteri. The sequence continues at coordinate 193,719,727 of CM028138.1, read as the reverse complement.
CCATGGCTCAGTCCATTGGATGCATTATCAGATGGCTGTTGGGGTGGTACTAGGACTTCTACTGGGTAAACATGGCAGGTGGAGGCTGCACGACCAACCAGATCACATATTAAGTTATACTTTATAAAGTACATTAAAAAATTTCCTTCCACTACATTTTCCTTAGTCATATCCTAAATGTACCACATCATTACTGCAGGGGAAGTGAAGATTCTCCTATAACAATTGGTCTACATACTGTCTGTTATGGTACACTGTTGCCAAACATCACATAGAAGAAAACAGCACTGAGACAAAATAAACAGTAATCTTAACATTATGTAAAACATTTTCATACTAAACACATGTGTTTATCAAAGGCTATGACTGCAGTTCAATGGGAGGGAGCAACTAGCCACACTTCCTTCACTCTTACTCAGATGCATTGTTTCTTTGCTGCAGCTGGAGGCTCTGCTAGAGCTCTGTGCGACACCCCCATTCTCCCAGTGTTTGTCTCCTGCTTCCTTTGTGCTTTTTGGATTTCTGCTTGCTTTGTGCCTCCTCCTTTCTGAGTCAGTATTTTGCTTCAGCCTGCTGGCTGTATTCATGCTTCTCTGTCTGTTGTTTTGTGCCACCCTCCTGTTTTCGGGTTCTGTGTTTTTCTCTGTAGTGATTCTTTTTGGGCTTTACTAATTTTCCTAGTACCTTACCTTTGCACTTTTCATTTGCCTTGTGCTACTCTAGCCTCTAGTGTGTGCTGTTTTTTGTACCATTTGCTGTGTTCTGTTCATCTAAACTTCTTAATTGCTCACACCTGGCTCCTAGCCAGGCAGCTACTCCCTTTTGAGTTCAGTGGTTTCATTACTTCACTTCAGCAGCACACTGCTTTCTAGTCTGATTACCCCATGTGACTGCATTCTCTAACAGTACTAACTGTTTTTCTCTGTCACTCCAGCATGCTTTCTCTTGCTATACTCAGTGCTACCAGTTGCATGCCACCTCATACAGTCTGGTTGTACTCAGTGCAACCTGTGCACTCCAATTATACAGCTTCTTACCATACTTTCTGCTATTAGTTGCTCTTCCCCTCATGCATTTTCTCTCACTGTACTCCATCCTAACAAATGCAGTCCCTACAGCTGCTTAAGGTTCACCCGATCTCCATTCTCTACACTCCCTTGCACGGGTGGATCCAGGATTTTAAGAAGGGTCCTGTGGTAGGAATAAAAGGGCAGAGTCAAATATAGGGGTGGAGCCAAAGGGGCATGGCTATTGGGTAAAATAATGCTTCTGGATTCTTTACTGTGCACTCAAAGCAATGGGGGTGGTGGACCACAAGGAATTTAATTTTAGATATGGTATACTTATTAAAACTCTAATGTTGCTTAGTGCAACATCAAATAAATGATTCTTCTGATATAGACACCTTTTTTGTACTTAATCAAAATGAAGTTACAGTAACATCCACATTAAAGCTTTATTTATTCAGTGGTTTATGAACACTATCATTTTGTTTGGTTACACGATGCACCTTCATGTAACCATAGATTTTAAGTGGCTAATATCACTCCGGATTCAACATGCATAAACATAGAACAAACAGGGGTTCTGCCCAGATGATCTAACAAAATCCTTTTTTCTCATGCCAGTATCTCAAATATAATTTAGCAGTCATTGGGATTATCTGCAACCAAAATACCTGTACAGCAGATTATACTAGCTTTCCATTTATATTAGCTGTATTAGCTGAAAGCAAAGAACTGGTGATATAATATGTCATGTTAACTGTACTGCAGCAGTAAGCACTGAGAGCTAATTATATCAAGCACTAATATGTACAACCGGAGTCATCGTGCTAAATATATCAGGCTCTAATACTAACTGCTATACAGTACCTTGGCATCATATATTGTCTTCAGTACACACACACATATATACATACAGTATATAATGTATGTGTATATATATATATATATATATACACACAGTATATGTGTATATATATATATATATACTGTATATATACTGTATATATATATATATATATATATATTAGAGGCAAAACTCTGTTAATGTATCAGTTAGGTTGTTACAGCTTACAAAAGTGAGGAAATTTGGTGTTAGGGTTGAAAACCCCTTGACCCCCAGCCCACCCCCAACCGGCATTGGATTGTGCATTGGGGTCTGCCAGCCCCAGCTCTACCTACCCCATCACATGTGTAAAGCAAAGAAGTATGGTAGAATGGGGTGAGAGTTAGGACCTAACACCCCAATGCACACCCCAATGCCGGTTGGGGGTGGGCCATGGGTTCCAAGGGGTTTTCAACCGTAAATCAATTTCCCACTTTTGTCACTGTGAACAACCCTAACTGATGCATTAAACATAGTTTTTTGCCTCTAATTTCCCTTTCTTTTGAGAATGATGATGAGAAATAGTGAATGTAATGCACTCCCGCCACATGATGTCTTGTGACATAGTAACAGGAACAGTAATGCAAACAGAAGTGCTAACAGTGGCGCACACGGTAATGCAAGTGTGAATGAGAACAGAAAGGGGTAACGCACACGGTGGCGTAGATGGAAACGGTCTGCCACGTGATGTCTTGTCACATAGTAACATGGTGCCTGCAAACGGAAATGTCAATGGGCATGGTGACGCAAAGTGAAACAGAAAGAGAAACAGTACTGTAGACACAAATGGCAAAAAATAACAGAAACACAAGTGGAAATGAAAACGCAAAGGAAAACGCACATGGTGGCGTAGACGTGAACAGTAAGTGAAACGGGTACGGAACTGCAAGCGGAAAGGGCAATGGTAACAGTAATGTAAGTGCACAGGCTGGTTTTCCCCAAAAGCTACATAGAGAAAGACAGTGAGTACAAAGAATGTATGCATAATAATCAGTCTTGGAGCAGAAAATGAGGAGCTGGAATACTAAATAGCTTATATCTCAGGAACCGTACGACGTAGAAAAAAAATTTAAAAGTCATATGATTTATGACTTTCTGACTAGTTTTATAGAGCTAAGTATTTTTTTTGATGAAAAGTCCATATCTCACACCGTTTCCGAGATACTGGTCCTGAAAGGCACAGCTAATGCCGTAATGCTATCCTATGGGGAAAAAAGAGAAGTTCGGAGTATCATAACTTTGGCTCCCTGTAATATTTTTTCATCAAACCACTAAAAGGCACATCTATGGGATGTTGGCTGCCTTCCCTCCAAATTTCAGCCCAAAAGACCAAGCTGTTATATTGCAGCAGGGCGCCAAAGGATTGCTGCAATGCGTCAGATGCCGTAATGTTATCCTATGGAAAAAGCGTCATCTTTGGAGTATCGTAACTTTGGCGCCGTGTAATATTTTTGCAACATAATACTGAATGACACATCTGTGAGATGTTGGCTGTGTTCCCTCTAAATTTCAAGCCAAAGCACCAAACTGTTCTTTTGCAGCAGGGTGCCAAAGAATTGCTGTCATTTCCCCGCAGCCTAGAAAAATACTGTTGCAATTTGGGAAAGCTTTCACAAAAATTTGCGACACTTTCATGAATGCGACACTACTTTGCAAAAGTACTTTTTCCAGAAATTTGAAAAACATATTTCTGGGGTGTTTTACCCCAAAATAAAGACATGGCTAGCATCCTCAGGGCCCGACTAGGTGAATACAAAAATAATTAGGTTGCTAGAGGGTCCCAATTTTAAATGCCAAGCATTTTTCTGATCACTAACTGAAAACAAAATGGCGGATTTGCAACAGTAAAAGGCAATTTGCGAAAGTAAAAATGCATTTACGACACTGTCAAACTTTTTGTTAACTTTTCCCATTGACTTATAATGGGAAATTGTTTTTTGAATAACTTTTGAACCATTTAATATTTTTTCACAAAATCTTCAAAAGGCACATCGGGGACCCCCGGCTGCACATTCCCTGAAGATTTTGGGCCGGTCGCGCAAACCGTGTGACCTGTAGGTGCGACCGTAGAATTCCAGAAAAAGCGTAAATGCACGCGCAGATCATGCTTAATAACTCCGCAGCTGTGTATCCGACCAGTACAAAACTTGGCAGATCCCAAGGAGTATGGGTCTTGATCGTGTATTCCAAATTTCAGGTAAATCCATCAAATGGTTGCAAAGTTATTAAGGTGCACAATTTTGGGTTTAACATGTAAATGGCTCCTCAACCCTAACTATGGTAGCACTACCGTGCTACCATAATGTGTGTGTGCATATATATATATATATATATATATATATATATATATATATTCTTTGCAAAAAAACTTTGTTAATGCATCACTTAGGGTTGTTTCATGAGTGACAAAAGTGTGGAAATTCTATGTTAGGCTTACCACTCCATCCCCATACTCCCATCCTCCACACACCAACAGAAGCTGGGGTGTGCCATGGGGTCGTCAGCCTCAACTCTCACCCCATTCTATGTGTAAGCAAGCTGACATGCTACAGTATAGGAGAATGGGGTAAAAGTTAGGACTGATGACCCCATGGCACACTGTGAAGTCTGTTGGTGTGTGGAGGATGGGGGCGTTCGGGTGGGGCAGTGGGGTGGTAACCCTAACGTTGAATTTCCACACTTTTTTTACTGTGGAAACAACCCTAACTGATGCATTAATTTTTTTTTTTTGCAAATAATTTCCTTTCCTTTTGAAAAAGTGTAATATAAATATTAAATCGTATATGTTGCTGGGTGGCCCTGTGCTCCCAGCATGCTGCCCAATTGTCCATAATAATATGTGTCTGTGGGAGAGTGGGCCCTCCAGGCCATGCACTCCCACTTACACATAGCTACAGAGCCATACAACAGCCCTGTAGAGCAAGGAACCCTTGTAACACAAATTTGCCAATATCTCGGAACCGTAGCAGTTGGAAAAAATTCCAAGTGTAGATTGTAATTAGAGCAATGAGACATTCACATTGCATGAATTATTAGATCCATATCTCACATCGTTTACGAGATAGGGGCACTGAAAAGTACTGTGAGTACTAACTCTGAGAGCATAATAGTGGCCTATGGATATGAAAACGAGCATTTGGAATACTAATTTCCAAATATCTCAGTAACCGTAGAAGGTAGAAAAAATAATTGAAAATTCATGATATTAATGGTTTTCAAACCTACTAAAACGTTTTGCAGTGAAAATCCATATCTCAAACCATTTTCGAGATACAGACACTGAGAGACTTTGTGGGTGCCACAATGTTATCCTATGGGAAAATGTCTCAAACTTGGAATGCTGTAACTATAGGCCTGTTCAATGGTTTCATACCAAACCACCAAAAGGCACATCTGTGGGACTCAGGCTTGACACCCTGAACATTTCAGGCCAGTAGCACAATACACCTTGCTACAATGGAGTGACAAAGAAAACAACACATTGCGAAATGTGTTTGTGCAATTTACCACAATTACTTTAATGTTTTTGCAACACTCCTATCTCTATAATGGGAATGTTGTTGTGCACATAAAAATGTTGCCGCGGTTACTTTTTTTTCTAAGCACGATTGTTTTCGCAGCAACAAAAAATGTTGCCGTGATCAAAAAATGGTAAAAGTTTAAAAAAACATATTTGGGGACCACCTAGTAAAAAACTAATACCAGAGTCATGTTCCTCAGGGGCTGATTAGGTAAACACAACTGCTGGTGTTTACCAAAGGGCATTATTTTTTGAATTACAATGTTTTTTCTCTCTCTAACTGAAAAACAAGATGGCAGCAGCATGCAAACAATTTTGGGGAGCACAACAACAAAAATGTGATCGCAAAACTTTTTGCAATGCACATATACATTTTCCCATAGGCTATAATAGGACATGAAAAAATTGAATAACTTTTGAACGAAGCAATATTTTTTTACCAAATCTTCAAAAGGCACTAGTTCAAGCCAAGCCACATATAGACAAACAAATTTAAAGACATTCAAATGCATTCTTCAGTCCATTATGGCTTACTGAAAAATGCTAAAAAAAATGCATGATTATTCACATTTTGAGCACCCCACAGTTCAGCAACCATACATCTGACCAGAACAAAACCTTTAAGATCCAGAGATCTATGGTAGGCAGTTATGTATTCCAAATTTCAGGCAAATCGGACAAACGGTTGCAAAGTTATTAAAGTACAAACTTAGAAGTTTAGCATAGATGTGACTGTGCAACCCTAACTATACCGCACCTACCGGGCAAGTATAATATATATATTTTTTATAGTGGCACAGTAGTGCCACTATAGTTAGGGTTCAGTAGCCACTTTAATGCAAAACCTCAAATTTTGCACCTAAATAACTTTGCCACCATGTGATGGATTTGCCTGAAATTAAGTACCATAGATCTCTGATCCGTAAGTTTCAATATGGTCGGATGTACTGCTGTAGAGCTACAGAACACCAAAAAGTACAAAATAAAGACTTTTTGTTTCTTTGCTTGCACCCACAGCCCATATGCCTTGTCTGTTCAGTCCAAAAACTTCAGGGAGGATGTAGCCTTGGTCACGGATGTGTCTTTCGAAGATTTGCTAAAAAAAAATATTCAACCGTTCAAAAGTTATTCAAAAAACAAATTCTCCATTATAGTCAATGGGAAAAGTTAGCAAAAATCACTAAACTTTCAAGAGAGGCCATTTTTCAGTCACAAATGGACCTTTTACTTTTGTGAGTTGGCCATCTTTTTCACAGTTAGTGACACAGAAAAATGCCTGGCATTTAAAATTGGGACCCTCAAGGTAAACACTGATTTTTGTGTTTACCTTGTTGGAATTCTGAGGATGCTCCAACCATATCTTTTTGAGAGTTAAACCTCCCCCAAAAATACATTTTTAAACCTTTAGGGAAAAATACTTTCCAAATGCTTTCAAATACAAAAGTTTTGTGTTTTATAATCTCGTGATTTGGCGAATGTATTTTGCGAAAGGATGCTCAAAATAATTGCAAATCTTTGCCAGCCTCCTACAACAAAACGGTTTGGTCTTTTGGGCTAAAATTTACAGAGTGGCAAGCCCTGGTCCCAGAGATTTGTCTTTTGATGGTTTGGTTCCAAAACATTACAGGGGCCCACAGTTACAGCATTCCAAAGTTCAAAAATGTTCCCATAGGGTAACATTGCGGTATCCGTGACATCTTTCAGAGCCTGTATCTCAAACGGTTTGAGATACGGGCTATTCATCACAAAAATCCTTAGTCCCCTAAACAGGGACTAAGTACAGAAGTAGGTTGGAAAGCCATAAATAACATAACATTTGAATTTTTTTTTCTACCTTGTACGTTTCCTGAGTTATTTGTGATTTACTGTTCCAATTGCTCATTTTCATGTCCGAGGCCCACTACTATGCCCACAAAGTTAGCATTAACAGTATTTTTTGCTACTCCTATCTCAGACACAATGCAAGATATGGATTCAGTTGACTTTATTTTGCAAGAATTACTCACTGTCATGATTACAACCACACTTGATTTTTTTTACTAGTTGCTACGGTTCCCCAGATATGGGCAAATTAGTATTACAAGGCTTCCTTAGCCTAGAGGGCTGCTGCATAGCTCCGTGCTTATGTGTCAGTGGGAATGCAGGGCCCAGAGGGCCCATGCTTCCACAAACACATAGCATTATGTAGAATTGGGCAGCTTGGTGGGAGCGTGGAGCCCGTTTACTATTTATATTACACTTTCTCAAAAGGAAGGGAAATTCTTGGCAAGAAACTCCTTTACTGCATCAGTTAGGGTTGTTTCCACAGTGACCAAAGTGTGGAAATGCAATGTTAGGGTTCCCACCCCCATGCCCCCATCCTCAAGCCCCTAACGCTGCATTCTCCTACCTCACACACACACATATGCAAGACACATGCAAGATTGTAAGACACTATACCAGTCAGTCACAGCTGTAAGCACAATAATCATGGCACTCTACTCCTTTCACATAGTACTATCTTATGAGAAACAAATACAGTATGATCGACTCTGTACTGCCAGCACTGCATGATGACATATTATAGCTGGCATATCTTTCTCATAAACTGAAACTTACTCTGCCCAACCTGTCTAAATATTGATTTCTATGTGTCAGAATTCAATGACTGGCTCACTTCAGGTATTGCTGCTACCACATAGGCATGTGGTAGCAGAACAGACACAGCTGACACATACATAGTACTTTTCACATACCGCTCAGGTATGAAACTAGCACCATCGCATGTTGTAATACTGCTGTGTTAACTGGAAATACTCACTAGCAGCATGTTATGGTTAGCTTTGGATGTTACAATTGTTGCTGTCACATGTTGCTTGTAAATGATACTATAAAACATTACTTTTATTATTATTACCATTTATTAGGACTGACTCACTCTATCAGAAAAACATATGCAAACATCCACTGACTGTTGCTAGGGTTATCCAAACTCTTTATTTCCAATACAGCTATCTATACATAACATACTGTGTGTTTCATCATTTTTTAACAATTGAAATACAGGCATCTGCTAAAATCTTGTTATTGATGTTTGTAACAAAAAAACGCTTACTGTGGGCCATCTTCCATGGCTGCCCAACATGCGTGTGTACCTACAAGGCACCTACAAGGCAAGACTCTGATGGCATCATAACTCATACAGTTGCTGGAAAATGATGATGGATGTGTCTTGTACTGCTTGCATGTATGTGTGTGGGGTGGGGGGGGGAAATGTGGAGTTAGGGGTTTGAGGATGGGGGCATGGTGGTTGAGTGGTAACCCTAACATCTCATTTCCCACTTTTGTCACTGTGGAAACAACCCTAACTGATGCATTAATGGGGGTTTTCACTAAAATAAATAATATATATATATATATATATATATATATATATACAGTAGACAGTACATATACAATACTGTTACTCAATACTCAAAAGTGGGGAAGATTATGGAAGCACTACTTAAACAAAGGATTGTGGAACACCTTGAATCCAGCAGAGCACAGGATCAGAGACAGCATGGATTCACAGTGGGAAGGTCATGTCAAACAAATCTAATTGATTTCTTTGACTGAGTGACTAAGGTTGTGGATCGGGGGAGTGGTGGATATGGGCTGGCCTACCTGGATTTCAGTAAGGCAGTCGATACTGTTCCACATAGAAGACTTGTGAACAAGTTTGGCAGCCTGGGAGTGGGTCACACGGTGGTCAACTGGGTTTGGAACTGGTTGAGTGATAGAAGACAGAGGTTAGTGGTAAATGGTGCTCAATCTGAGGAAAGTAGGGTGACCAGTGGGGTGCCACAGGGATCAGTCCTGGGGCCAGTCCTGTTTAATGTCCTCATAAGTGAAATTGTGGAGAGACTGGGGAGGAAGGTGTGCCTCTTTGCAAATGACACTAAGATCTGTAACACGGTCGACACTCCGGGAGAGGTGGACAAAATGAAGAGGTACCTAGGTAAACTGGAGGAATGATCTACAGTGTGACAGCTGCGATTCAGTATGAATACATGCAAACATGCATACAAAGAAGCCAGCAGAAGAAGGCCATTTGGTCTCTCAAGTCTGCTCATATTGCAGGGTCCACAGCTTGAGCTAATGTCCCTGTCCTTCCTCCCCACTCCTCCCATCCTCCCTACTCATGATCCTTACTTCCCCCCATGCCTATCCCAGCCTCTCTTAAAGCTATCGACTGTCTTCAATGAGATGACCTCTTCCGGCAGTGTATTCCAAGTGTCCTCCACCCTCTCTGTGAAGAAGTGTTTCCTGATCTCCCTCCTATACCTCCCACCCTCCAGCTTAAGACTGTGCCCCCTAGCATTACGGTTACTACTCAGCTTCAAGAGACTCTCCTTATTGACCTTATTTATCCCTTTCAAGTACTTTAAGGTCACAATCATGTCCCCTCTCTCTCTTCTGTCTTCCAGGGAGTACATGTTCAGTGCCCTCAACCTCTCCTCATATGCCTTATCCTGCTGACCAGCTATTATCTTTGTAGCCCTCCTCTAAACCTTCTCCAGCAGGTTAATGTCCTTTTTGAGTCGTGGGCAGCAGTACTGAACTCCGTACTCCAGATGTGGCCTTACCAGTGACCTGTACAAGGGCAGTATAACCTCTTCTCTCCTCTTACTAATCCCCCTAGATATGCATCCCAGCATCTTGTTTGCCTTTGATGCTGCATTCTTGCACTGCGTGTAGTGCTTCAGGTCACTAGTGATCATCATTCCCAGGTCCTTCTCCTCCTCTGACGTAGATACTCAGACTCCACCCAGGTAGTACTCTCTCATGGGATTCTTGGGTCCAATATGCATAACTTTGCATTTCTTAGCATTGAAGCCAAGCTGCTAGATCCTGGATCACCTCCCCAGCTTTTCCAGATCTTCCTGTAGGTCCTGTATTATTTCAGCTGTGTCCACTGTCCCGCAGAGCTTGGTGTCATCCATGAATAGGCACATTTTGCCCTTAATGCCATCCTCAATGTCATTGATGAAGACATTGAACAACACCAGCCCCAGCACAGAGCCCTGTGAGACCCCCACTGGTTAACTCTCTGGTACCAGATGACTCTCCCCCCACAACCACCCTTTTGGGTTCTGTCCTTCAGCCAATTTTCCACCTATCTGGACATCTTTTCCTCAACCCCAAGATCCACCAACTTCCTGATCAACCTTTTGTCAGGCACAGAGTCAAAGGCCTTGCTGAAATCAAGATAGAGGATGTCTACTGCTTGCCTCCTGTCTACTGTCTTAGTGACACAATCAAAGAAATCAATCAGATTTGTTTGACACAATCCCCCCCAATGAACCCATGCTTCCTGGACATTGTGGCCATCACTGAAACCTGGTGTAATGATAATCACAACTGGGAGATGGCCATACCTGGCTACAACATATTCAGAAGAGACAGAGCAGGCAGGAGGGGAGGAGGAGTGGCACTGTATGTGAAAAATGACATAAGGGCCACAGAGATCCAGGAGGAACAAAATGGGGGAGAGATACTGTGGGTTAAGCTGGAAAGGAAAATGGGGACAGCCATCCGCACAGGTGTGGTCTATAGACCACCAGCCCAGGAGGAAGAAACAGATAGGGAGTTGATGCTAGCCATCCAAAGGATGGCAGACAAGGTGAGGTAGTACTGGTTGAGACTTCAATATTCCAGATGTGGACTGGAGCATCCCAGCAGCAGCATCAACTAGGAGCAGATTTATCCTGACTCCTTCAGGGTGCCTTCCTCAAGCAACTGGTCATGGAACCAACTCAGCAGAAGGCAATACTGGACCTTGTGCTCACAAACAGGGACAGTGTGATGGGGGTAACAGTGGGGAAGCACCTGGGGAACAGTGACCACCAGTCATTGTGGTTTGAAATCACAGAAAGAACAGAACCAAACCACACAAAATCATGTATCCTGGATTTTAGGGGGGCAGACTTTGGGAAAATGGGGAGATACTTGAAAGAGGCATTAAGGGGAATGGGACAGGAATCAGGGGTTGAGGAACAGTGGGCAGTATTTAAAATGGGGATTACAAGAACAACAGAATTATGCATTAAGCAGGTTAGCAAGAGGAAAAGGAAGAGGAGGCCATTATGGTTTTCCAAAGAGGTAGCAACGAAAGTGAAAGCCAAAAGATTGCATTCAGGCAATACAAAAAGACACAGGCAGAAGGGGATAGGGGAGAAGTACCAGGAGAAGCAAAGGAGGCAGGGAGGTCAGTAAGGAAGCCAAAGCTCAGACAGAAGAACACATTACTAAATCAGTGGGTAGAGGGGACAAAACCTTTTACAGGTACATAAGTGAAAAAAGAAAGACAAAGGGAGGGATAGTGAGACTGAAGGGGGAGGATGGAGGCCGTGTGGAGGATGACAACAGTAAAGCTGACATATTGAACAGGTATTTCTGATCAGTCTTTACTGAGGAAGAGGAGGGTAATGGGTCTGAAGGGAGTACAAGGGGTGAGAATGGTGCAGAAATGGACACAAGTCCCTTTACACGAGAAAGGGTCCTGAAGGAACTGGAAGTAATAAGAGTTGATAAAGCAATGGGGCCAGATGGGGTGCACCCAGAGTCCCAATGAACTAAGAGAGGTGGTGGCTGAACCTCTGGCTATCCGTTTAGCCGATCACTGGAAACAGCGGAGGTACCCAAAGACTGAGGACAGCAGTTGTAGTCCCCTTTATACAAAAGTGGAACAAAGAGGAAGCAGGGAACTACAGACCAGTCAGCCTCACCTCGGTAGTGGGGAAGATCATGGAAGCACTACTGAAGGAGAGATTGGTGGAACATCTGGTTGTCAACGGACTACAGGACCCAAGGCAGCATGGTTTCACCAGGGGAGGCTGTGCCAGACCAACCTCATTAAATTTTTTGACTGGGTGACTAGGAGGTGGATCAGGAGGGCAGTGGACATGGCCTATCTGGACTTCAGCAAGGCCTTTGACACTGTGCCACATAGAAGACTATTACACAAACTGGGGAATATGGGTGTGGGCAGGACAGTAGTGTGGTGGGTAGGTAACTGGCTGGATGGCAGGACACAGAGGGTGGTGGTAATGGATGTCACTCCATAGAGGGAAGAGTGACCAGTGGGGTACCACAGGGATCAGTGCTGGGACTGGTCCTATTCAACATCTTCATCAGTGACATTGCGCAGGACCTAGAAGGCAGAATTTCACTGTTCGCTGATGACACAAAGCTCTGTAACAGAGTAGACACACCTGAGGGTGTAGACAGAGTGAGAAGGGACCTTCAGAAACTTGAAGAATGGTCAGGGGTTTGGCAGTTGAAATTCAATGCAAGGAAGTGCAAGATAATGCATATGGGGCACAAAAACCCTGGCACAATATATCAGTTGGGGGGTGAGGATATAGCATGCACCAAACAGGAAAGAGATCTTGGGGTTATCATCTCTGATGACCTCAAGGTAGGCTTTCAGTGTGACAAGGCAGCAGGTAAAGCAAATAGGATGCAGGGATGTATAGGCAGGGGCATCACCAACAGAAAAAGGGAGGTCATAATTCCGCTGTACAAGACACTAGTGAGGCCCCACCTGGGGTACAGTGTACAGTTCTGGAGACCATACCTACGTAAGGACACAGACAGGGTAGAGAAGGTTCAGAAGAGGGCAACAAAGATGGTGCATGGATTGCATCACAAGTCCTATGAAGACAGGTTGAAGGAACTGAACATGTACTCCCTGGAGGACAGCAGGGAGAGAGGGGATACGATAGAGACATACAAGTATCTTACAGGGAGGAACAGGGTGCAGGAATACACAATTTTTAAGTGAAAAAGATGTTCCAGGACTAGAGGGCATGGGATGAAGTTGGAGGGAGGACGATTCAGAGGAAACATGAGGAAGAATTTCTTCACAGAATGGGTGGTGGACAAGTAGAACACCCTGCCAGAGGAAGTGGTGGGGGATGAAACAATCATGGGATTTAAGAATGCATGGGATAGACATAAAGGAATTCTGGAGGTCAGGGGTAAGGGGCAACAGACTTCTAGGAAAACAAACTGAACTTACAAGCTCAAATGGACAGACTGGGTGGGCCATAGGCCCTTATCTGCTGACACTGTCTATGTATCTATGTATGTATCTATGCCTTGCATCCTGGAGACCATGCTCCTCTAGGTATTCCACCAACCTTTCCTTTAGTATGGTCTCCACAAGTTTAGCCCACAATGGAAGTCAGACTGACTGGTCTGTAATACCCTGGATCATTCTTAGGACAACTTTTGTGGAGGGGCACTACATAATAAGAATAAGTGCAAAATCATGCATTTGGGATGTGAGAACCCAGGGGATGATTACATGATTGGTGGAAGAAACTGATGGTCACCAAAAGGTAAAGGGATTTGGGGGTAATCATATTTAATGACCTAAAGGTAGCCAAAGAATGTGCCAAGGCTGTGGAGAGAGCCTGTGGGATGCTAGGTGCATAGGGAGAGGTATCACCAGCAGAAGGAAGGAGGTGGTGATGCCACTGTACAGATCATTGGTGAGGCCTCATTTGGAATACTATGTCCAGTTCTGGAGGCCACATCTCTGTAAGGATGTAGACAAGGTGGAGGCAGTTCAAGGAAGGGCAACAAAGATGGTGCAGGGCCTGCACCAAAAGTCATAATTGGAGAGACTAAAATACCTCAATATGTATACTCTGGAGGAGAGGAGAGACAGGGAAGATATGATAGAAACCTACAAATATCTAAGGCATAAATAGGAAACCAGAGGGCAGCATCTTTCAGAAAAGGAGATGTTCAGGAATGAGGAGGCATGACATGAGATTGGAAGGGTGGTAGACTAAGGAGTAGCATGAGGAAGTATTTCTTCACAGAAAGGGTGGTGAATGCATGGAATAGACTCCCAGCAGAGGTGGTGGGGCAAACAGTGTGGAAATTCAAATGTACAGTATGGGACAGGCATAGGGGAACCCTAGCAATAGGAATGAGGAGGTAAAGTCAAAGATCAGGTAGGGTCTGCAGCTTTTACAATAGGCAGAGAGAACGGGCAGACTAGATGGGCCTTGCAGTCCTTATCTGCTGTCAATTTCTATGTTTCTGTGTTTTAATACCAGCATAATTACCAAATCACGTTAGCCAGTTTCTTTGCTTATATGCAACATATTTGAAAAACATTTCAATTGTGAAAATATTTTATTTATTGAGTTCTTGGATTACACCCATGAGTGGTTACTCATTTATGGGTTCCACATCAGTTACAAGGACAAAGGTACATCAAAACTGTAGTGCATGTTTTAGACAGGGTAACAGTATGACACAGTAATACAGTAGTACATTTTTAGACAGAGTTCCTATAGTGAACACACCAAATTTAGGATCATAGGCAGCAAGTAATTTGCCTGAGTCAAAGTTAGGGCACCCTACTGGGTTACATGAGAGTAGATGATAGTAGAAGGATAGTGGTAAGGGAGCTAGAGGGTGGGTAGGGAGTGGGGGGTATACAGAATGGGTGTGGTAGAAGTGGCAAATGTTGTGAGGTAGGGTGGTGACCTGAAGTGCTAAGGATAGGTCACATCAGATGAATAGGTTAGACATGAGGTAAGAGTGCTGGGGTGCCCTTGAGGCAAAAAAGGAGTGTTAGTGTACGCAGCCACAGCTGCTGGTTGAGATAAAGTGCTGTCGTAGTTTGTATTTGAAAACACCAATAGTTGCACCACCAGAAATGTCAGGTGGTAAGACATTGGTCCAGTGAGGAGCACGTTTCTAGAGCCTTGCGTTACATGGCTTTTAATGCATTTCGTAAAAAACTATATTTGAGCATGACATGTCATTTATTTGTAAACTACTAATAACTGGAAAGGCACACTGAGCTAAAGCTCATTTCTAGATGCCATCCATGAAAGGGAAACAAGAGGGTACAAAGTAAGGGAAAAAAGCAACAAGGCACACTTTCTTATTCATGTATTTAGGAAGGATGGGGGAAGGCAGACAAGGGGGCAGATAAGGCAGAAGCACTCAATGATTACTTCTACTCTGTATTCACTAAGAAAAAGGATGGGCCACTGCCTCAGGGGGTAGAAAGGGTAGGTAAAGAGGTGGTTGAGATGACAGATGGGGCAGTCTCAATGGGCAGGGTACTGGAAGGTCAAAGGCCACTGAAGGTGGATAAAACAGTGGGGCAATTCAAGAATGCATGGGACAGACATAAGACAATTCTGGTGGGGGTTAAGAAGAAGAAGGTTATTGGTTAGCTAGGATCTGCAGCTTATCCAATAGGTAGGGAAATGGGCAGACGGGGTGGGCCAAGCGGTCCTTATCTGAAGTCAAAGTCTATGTTTCTGAAGGCACCTGGCTCAGATGGCATACACCCCCCGGCTATTAAAGGAGTTGGCAGAGATCCTAGCAGAGCCATTAGCTGTCTTGTTGAGTACCTTGCTGGGAATGGGGTGCATTCCTCAGGACTGGAGAATGGCTCACGTAGTGCTACTCCACAAAAGCAGACTTAAGGATGAGCAACGCAACTATAGACCAGTAAACCTAACATCCATTGTGGGGAAGTTAATGGAGACGATCCTTAAAGAGAGGTTGGTAACCTTTCTGGAAGGCAACAATCTCCAGGAAAGAAGGCAACATGAGTTTTTCTCTGGATGATCCTGCCAGATAAACCTGGTTGACTATTATGACTGGGTAACTAGGGCACTTGATAAGGGCAATGCAGTGGATATCCTGTATCTGGATTTCAGCAAGGCCTTCGATTCAGTGCCACATGGGAGGCTGATTAACAAGGTGGAATACCAGGGAGCAGGGACAAATTTGGTGAATTGGATCAGGAACTGGCTGCCAGGGAGGCAGCTTAAGGTATGGATGGGAGGGGAACTCTCGTCATTGAGGGATGTGACAAGCAGAGTGCCACAGGGCTCAGTACTAGGCCTGGCGTTATTTGGCATTTTCATAGCTGACATCTCACATGGCATTAAAAACAAGATCAGCCTTTTCGTGGATGACAGGAAGATCAGGGTGGTGCTGGATGACACAGTAGGGTGGTAGGGGCTGCAGGATGATCTGACTAAACTTGAGGACTGGTTGGACACATGGCAGCTGGGGTTCAATTCAAAGACATGCAAAGTCATACACTTCAGAGCAAGGAACCCGAGGAGGTGTTACCAGTTGGGAATGGTACAGATAACCACTGCAGAGGAGGAGAAAGATCTTGGGGTGATAATAACAGAGCAGGTGAACCACTCGGCATAGTGCAGGAAAGCAGCAGCGAAAGCCAGTAAGATGCTGGGGTGTATTGCTAGTGGTATCTCCTCCAGGAGATGGGAGGTGATCCTGCCACTGTACAGGTAATTGGTGAGGCTGCAGATGCAGTATTGTGTGCAGTACTACCGCCCATACCTGAAGAAAGATATTAAATTACTGGAGGGGGTACAGCATAGAGTAACAAGGATGATCCAGGGAAGGGAAGGCAAACATTACGAGTAGAGGCTAAGTGAACTGAACATGTATTCCCTGGAGGAGAGGAGGGATGGGGGGGATATGATAGAGACCTTTAAATATTTGAAAGGTATAAACAAGACTGGTACAGAGGGAATTTTCAAGCTAAAGAGGGGGGACACGAGGGGGCATTGGCCTCAAACTGGATAGGGGAAAGATTCAGAAGAGAAGGTGCTTTTTCACAGAAAGGGTAGTGTCTAGGTGGAACAATGTGCCTAAGAAGGCGGTTTCCTGTAAGTTGGTTGGCAGCTTTCAATCAAGCAATCAAAATCTTTAGACAGGCAAACAATTGAGCAATCTCATTTTCGAGATGGCTTTAAGAGGGGGTGGGACAATGTGAGGGGGACGGTCACCGATATGTGGGTGGGTGAGGGAGGGGCAGCTGCAGTGTAAGGGGTTATCTAACTGCACACTTGAGCAGACTTGATAGACCATGCGGCCTTTATCTGCTTGCAATTTTGTATGTCTGTATGTTCGTATTTATTTATTTTGGGGTATGGAGTTAGTAGGAACAGTATAATCCAGCAAAGTGCAATAAATGCCAAGTAATAGCTGTGCAAAAAGAATATACCAAATTCAGAGAAATACAATGCAATGTGGTGCATAAAGTTAAATAAATTTGCAAATGTACAAAAGCAATACAAGTACAGAGTAGGAATAATACCATATGTCGTTGATGGTGGATGGGTGGACAGGTACACAGTGCAAATGCTGGGCAAAGACAGCCATGGCTGGAGGGTGGTGGTCAGCAGTTTTTGACATGATAAATTATAACAAGATAAAGCAAAGAAAATTCAGTTGCAAATTGAGTAAAATGCACTATACAGCAGCACAGCCCTAGAACATGTAATTGCCTAAATTATACAGCTAAGCTGCATCCCCTTTAACATCTCAGCTGACATTTGATATCTAGAAACCTGATTAGAAATCAGAAAAAAGGGAATAAGAAAGCAAAACCTTTAAAGGAATTGCAAACTCTTTTAAGCAGCTACATACTCATGCCATGGGTGGCTGTAAACCTGATTGGAGGTCAACTCCCCCTACCATCACAGAACATAACTCCTTGCTGATCCATTAACTCGAGGCACCCCACAGCTTTCCCATTAGAAGGATAGAGTGAGAGCCCTTCCTCTAAAATCTTCTCCCCGAATTGGGTTTCTAAATTGCAGTAGTGAGCCATCATTAATTCATCCCAAGCCTGGAGGGAAGGTGACCAAGGCCTTAGACCCCCAGAGGTTTCCCCCTCATACAGTATTTTTCTTCAAACAACATGAAGTCTTGCTATATTATGACTAATGCAGTTTGTCCCACCATTAGAACTGCTCCGGAGGTGAAAGAGTTAACTTCCATGCCAGTCATGGAACTTGGAGCGAGAGCTCGGTTAGAGAAGCTCTGTCTGGAGAATTTCAAACTGAAACTGTCAGATTCTTTACTCCGCCTCACTGAACAGTCGCTCCAGAGATTCCTCCTACTGCTCGGTTCATTTCTCGGTTTAAAACAGTTTTTCTCGGTTAAATTCAACCGCGATTATTATTATTTTAACCTCACAAACTGATCGGTTCAAGCTCTGTCTGTGGTATTGTAAGTAATAGACAGGTTTATTTCTGTGTGGAACTTGTAAATGTTTATCGGTTCGGTTCGAACCGATAAGGTTGTTTTAAAACTTTATTCTCAAGCATTTGAAAGCTTTTAGAGTGCGGTTCCCGGTTCTTATCGGTTCTAAAAAAAACGGATTTCATTACGTCTTTTTCCACGACCCGTGACACGGTTGGGAACCGATAAGGGTGTCTTGCCTGGCACTGCTGGAAAAAGGGAAAGTTTTTGGTTAGGCTGGCATTATGTCTGAGAAACCCAAAAGAAAAACAGGGCCCACTGGGTTTCAGCACTGTAGTGTCTGTGGGGAAGCCTTTGCCAAGGCTGACCCACACACCACATGTGTATATTGTCTGGGGTTTGACCACCTCAATTCAGACTGCCAGATTTGTAAGAATTTCCCTGCAGCTACCCTAGATAAGAGAGTTGGTAGGCTCAGGGAGCAGAGGCCAAAAGTCCGCTGACCGGATAGCCATCCCGGTTCGGTGCCAACCGAACGGAGGGAGTGCCCTCTGACCAGGGCGAGACTTTCTCTCGGCAACGTAAAGCTGACTCCTGAGGAGCCAGTTCCAGCAAAGAAAACTAGAAAATCAGCAGGTGTGAGTCAAAAATTCCTTCTCCAACTGCTGCAGAGATAGCTAAAGCAATACAAATTGTCCAGTCACTTTCCTCCGGTTCGATCGAACCGCCACTATCTGGCAAAGGTCGGTTCGGCGGTTCCACCGTTCAAGAATATGATATAGAAGAGTTTTATGAACCAGAGGAGGGGAGGATGATTATGAACAGTGTGAATGTGACTTTGAGAGTCTGGATGTGCCCATTGAACGGACATCTCCCAGACAGACCTTTAGAATCTCCCCCTACGCTTTCTGAGTCCCCTTCTCATTTTTTGTTTTATGAAAAAGTTGCTGAAACCCTCCAGCTCCCATTGGAGGAAGCTGTGGATGAGCAAGAGGAACCTGACTTTGTGGAAATGATTGATATCCCAGAGTCCAGGAGATTGTCTATTTCTTTACATAAATCATTTAGGAAACAAACAATAAAAATTTTGAAAGCTCCTAATTCTGTGCCTCCTGTGGACAAAAAGATGGACAGGAGGTACACTTTGTCAGGTCCTGATACAGAATTTCTTCACAGCAATGAGGTCATGTTAGTAGTTCAGGCTGCAGCCTGTGATAAGGCAATATTCCCTGGCTTCACATCCTCCTGACAAGGACTCCAGGAAGATTGATGCCATGGCTAAAAACAATACATGGCAGCGTCTTTGGGACTCAGACAAGCAAATTACATGGCTTATGTGGCAAGATATCAAAATCTAGATGGGACACTGTCATGGTTTTAGCTAAACAGGCCCCTGGCCAGCTTGCCAAGGAGCTGGAGCAGGTGGCTGCTGATGGTATTGAGGCATCCAAGGTGCAATTCCATGCTGCTGTGGATTCTAATGATGTATCCTCTAGAGTCATGGCTACATCTGTGGCCTTTCGTAGATTGGCTTGGCTCAGGTGTACTAGTTTGTCATAGGATACCCAGACTAAGGCTATGGATTTTCCTGTGGTGGGAAATTCTCTGTTTGGGGAGCAGACAGAGAATTGTATGAAGAAAATGGATGAATATAGAACCACTTATAGGAGTGCACAAGCCAAGGAGTGACAAGCCACTCCTCAGAGACAGCCCCCCAGGGGTAGAGGCAGGCCTTTTCACAGGCCTTTTTACCAAACCCAGGCCTCCTCTTTGGCTTATGCTCAGAGGGGGTTCTTCAGAGGGAGAGGCAGACGGGGTGCAAGCAGGCCTGCTCCCACCCCTCAGCCTAAAGCCCTTGTCAAACAGGCACCCTGATGGGGTGCCCAGGACGTTCTCCATTACCTGTAGGGGGCAGGCTGGCTTACTTCATTCAGGACTGGGAGTCTTTAACATCAGACAAGTGGGTCCTGGAAGTAGTAAGCCAGGGTCTGGTTCTCAGCTTCAAAAAATTTCCAAAGATGAGAATCAGATCTTTTCCACCTGCAAATCCTCTAGAAACTTTTGCTTTGGAAACAGAAGTCTCAACCCTCCTGGCTCTCAGAGCTGTAGAAAGGGTTTCTCCCCTACACCAGGGCAAGGGTCTGTACTCCAGGTACTTTCTTACCCCAAAAAAGACAGGGAGAATGGCGCCCATTCTGGACCTAAGATATCTGAACAAGCACCTTTAAAACCAAAATTCAAAATGGTGACTCTGGCAATGATTTTACCTTCCTAAGGCCAGGGGACTGGCTAGCTTCCCTGGACCTCAAGGATGCCTACTTCCATGTTCTTATCAGAAGCTCCACTGAAAGTACCTCAGATTCAAACTGCCCTCAGGCCATTACCAGTTCAGAGCAATGCCCTTCGGCCTTACCTCTGCCCCAGGGGTATTCACAAAATGCCTGGCAGTAGCAGTTGCTCATTTAAGAAGGCAAAGGTTGCCATCTTTCCGTTACCTAGATGACTGGCTCATTGTGGGTCAGTCTCCAGACCAGGTCAAATCACACCTGCAAGTTACCCAGCAGCTGCTCACCTCTCTGGGCTTTCTTCTCAATCCCCCAAAGTCAGTTCTGGAACCTGTCCAGGTACTCACCTTTATAGGTGCAGAATTGGGCACAAGGCAGGCCAGAGCCTTCCTTCCCCTGGAAAGGGTAAGGAACCTAGTGGCCCTGGCCTCCTTCTTCACTCTGCAGGTCTCTGACCAGCAAGGCATTTTCTACAGCTCCTAGGACACATGGCTGCTTCCACAGCTGTAGTACAAGGAGCAAGATTTCAGATGAGGGACATTCAGTTCCACTTGAGAGCCTTTGGTCTCAAAGAAAAGATCCCTATCCAAGTTGATCCCAGTGACTCGAACCCTGATCCAGGCCCTTCAGTGGTGGCAGGATCAGAGCAATCTGAGACAAGGGGTCCCTTCATCCCTCTATCTCACTCCTTGACCCTTACTACAGATGATCCCTTTGGATGGGGGAGCCACATGGGCACCTCCACCCAGGGATTGTGGTCCCTCAGGAATCTCTGCTCCACATCAATCTGTTGGAACTCAGAGCTGTTTTCTAGCACTTCAGGTTTTTCTGCATCTGTTCAGAACAAAGTGGTACAGGTCAGAACAGACAACACCACTACAATGTGGTACATCAACAAACAGGGCACGGTCTTCCAGCCTCGTACACCGAGGCAATGAAGTTGTGGTCTCTGGCTTATTCCTTGAACACTTCCTCATAGCAGTTCACCTCCCAGGCAAGGACAATGTCCTGGCAGATGCTCTCAGCAGGATTTCCCAGGGCCATCACGAATGGTCACTGGATCCCTGAGTACTGGGGATAGTTTTTGCCAGATGGGGCACCCCTCAGATAGATCTTTTTGCAGCCCCAGACAATCATCAACTTCCACTGTTTTGTTGCAGGCCCCCAGTGATGGGCTCAGTCCCCCTGGATGCCTTTCTCCTCGATTGGGAAGGGAAGTTTCTATATGCCTTTCCCCCCTTCCCTCTCCTGTTCAAGGTGCTAGTCAAAATCAGATCTCAGCCCTGCAAGATGATTCTGATTGCTCCAGATTGGGCCAGGCAGCCCTGGTACCCACTCCTTCTGCCCTTAGCAGTCCATCTTCCCCTGTGTCTCCCCAGGAACCACAACCTGTTAACTTGTGCCCAGGGGAGAGTTTGGTATCCCAATCTCAAATCCCTCAACCTCAAGGCCTGGCTCTTGAGGAGTTAGAATTTGCTGACCTACACCTTTCTCAAGGTGTTCTCGAAATCCTGAAAGCTTCTAGGAAGCCTTCCACTAGGGCTACTTATAACTCTAAATGGAAAAGGTTTTCAATATGGTGTTCTGGGAAACATATTTCCCTGGAATCTGCTGATTTGCCCATTGTTTTGGACTATATGGTCCATCTTAATTCTTTGGGACTGAGACCAGCTACCCTGAAAGTGCATTTGGCAGCTGTCTCTGCTTTTATTTCAGCAGGAAAGCCCTCTTCTCTTTCTGCTCACCTGGTATTTTCCAAGTTTTTCAAAGGATTACTTCATACTAATCCACCTTTCAGGGACCCTGCTCCTGCCTGGGATCTTAATGTTTGCATTGCTCAGCTGATGCAACCCCCCTTTGAACCTCTGTCTTTGGCAGAGCTTAAGTACTTGACTTGGAAAACTGTTTTCTAGTAGCCATCACTTCTGCCAGGTGCCAGTGAGTTACAAGCTTTGTCAGTGGAGACTGACTTTATTTCCTTTCACAGGGATAAGGTAGTCCTCAGGACTAACAGGAAGTTTTTGCCTAAGATGGTTTCAGATTTCCACCTTAATCAATCTATTTCCTTCCAGTGTTCTTCACTGATCATTCCTCCTCTGGTGGAGGAGGTTGCACTTCAGATGTTAAGGGCCCTAAGTTACTACATGAGGCGTACCAAGGGTCACAAGTTGAATCCTCCAACTTTTCTCACTTATGGTGAGGTTGGGAAAGGAAGCCTGCCACTAAGAGATCCATTGCCAGGTGGATTGTCTCTTGTATCCATTTTGCTATCAAAACTGGGAAAGGTTCCCCTTCAGGTCTGAGGCTCACTCTACCAGAGGTACAGCTGTGTCTCTAGCTGCTGCCAGAGACATCCCTATCTTAGAGATATGTCAAGCAGCTACTTGGAAAATGGTACACACTTTCACCAAGCATTACTCCTGGATATCCAGGCCAGGAGGGATGCTCGGTTTGGCATATGCTGTGCTTCAGAGCCTATTCCTAAGTAGGGTTATGTCCCTCCTCCATGGAGGTACTGCTGTGTATTCTGCATTAGTCATAATATAGCAAGACTTCATGTTGTTTGAAGACAAAATTACTCACCTTAGTAATGTTGTTTCTTCTAATGAGTCTTGCTATATTAGACCTCCCCTCAGCCTGCCCTCCTCAGAACTTCTACTTGGGGTATGGGGTGGGCATTCCATGTTGGCACTTTTTGATGCCTATTTTTGTTTCCACCCTTCTTTTGGGGTGTTTGGGTGTTGTGTTTTATATTATCTTATCTTATCTTACCTTATTTTTCTGGTCCCTGACTTGAGTCTTAGTGTTGGGACCAGGAAAAATGTTAATATTTAAGTAGCCAGTTGGCTGAGTGTGAGTTACAGCTTCCACACAGAACTTTAGTGAGTTTTGCTCGTAAAGATCTGACAGTTTTAGTTTGAAATTCTCCAGACAGAGCTTCTCTAACCGAGCTCGCGCTCCAAGTTCCATGCCTGGCATGGAAGTTAAATCTTTCACCTCCGGAGCAGTTCTAATGGTGGGACAAACTGCATTAGTCATAATATAGCAAGACTCCATGAGAAGAAACAACATTACTAAGGTGAGTAATTTTTTCTTCTCCATGCCTAAGGTCATAAAGGTTAGGTAGTCTCTGCTCAAGGTAGTCCATCGGGTAGAGCATTTATATGGTACATGTTCACCCAGGTAGGTTTCCAGTGCTGAGTTGTGGTTGGATGGTGGCCTTTTTCATTTGCCGTTCTCTCTCTCCTTATGGAAGCCATGCCCCTCTGTTATCAGTACCAATATCATCAGTCATTGCTCAATCCAGCACATTGCTATTACTAGTCATTACTAGTTGTTTTCATTTCATGCTCATCTAGGTTCTACTTTCACCACTTTCTGCTTGCTGCTTTCTTTTTGGGGATCCTTTCTAAGGTACCTTTAGCCTAAATGAAGTATCTTCCCATGGCACCTCTAGGGCTGAAACCCTCCTCAAGAGGGTTCCTTTGCATTCACAGATACCCAGACAGGGTGGTAGTTCCCTGTGAAACAGAGAGTGCAAACAGCCAAAGTATCTGCATAACAGTCACAACACATTCATTCATATATCAGACTAGCTATGAATTTTCACAAGCATAACTCCTCACTAAGTTGCTTATAACCACTGAATTTATAGAAACATAAGAAATTGTCAGCAGATAAGGACTGCCAGTCCTATCCAGTCTGCCCGTAAGCCCTATACTTGTTTGTGGCTTCTGACCCTACTTGATCAGTGACTTTTCATCACTCCCCCCCCAAGGTTCCCTTATGCCTGTCCCAGGCATGTTTAAGTCCCTCCACAATGCTCAATCCAACCACCTCCTGTGGCAATCCATTCCATGAGTCCACCACCCTTTCTGTGAAGAAAAACTTTCTCACATTACCCATCAATCTACCCCCTCCAATTTCATATCATGCCCCCTCATTCTTGTACTCCTCCTACATTGGAAGAGGTCTCCCCCTTCACCTTGTTCATGCCTTTGAGGCACTTGAACGTTTTTATCATGTCCCAGGGCTTCCTCCTTTCCTCCAGTGAGTACATATTGAGGTCCTTAAGTCTCTCCTCATATATTTTATGGTGCAAGCCATGTATCATCTTGGTCATCCTCTTCTGGACCACTTCCACTCTATCAGTGTCCTTGTGGTGGTGTGGCCTCCAGAATTGCACATAGTACTCTAGGTGAGGCCTTACCAGTGTTTTATACAAATGCAACACCACTTCCCACCTTCTGCTAGTGATCCCCCTGCCTATGCACCCCAGCATGCCTCTGGCCCACCTTGCCACCTTTGTGCTCAGCTTAGACACCATAAGGTCATCAGAAATGATAACCCCTTGGTCCCTTTCCTTTTTGGTGACTATTAGCACCTCCTCCCATCCTGTAGCTCTCCCCAGGATTCCCTCTTCCCAGGTGCATTATTTTGCACTTCTTAGCATTGAACCTCAGTTGCTACAACTCTGACCATTGTTTGAGTTTCCCCAGGTCCTGCTTCATTTTCTCCATCCCTTCTGGAGTATCCAACCTGTTGCAGATCTTGGTGTCATCTGCAAACAGGCAGATCTTTTTTTCCAGCCCTTCTGCAATGTCACTAATGAATACATTGAACAGGATTGGCCCCAGGACTGATCCCTGAGGCACCATGCTGGTCACCTCCCTCTCTCCTAATATGATCTCATTTACCACCACCCTGTACCTGTCTGTCAGCCAATTACTAACCCAGTGTATCCTTTTTTGCCCCATGCCCAGGCTACTCATCTTGTTAATCAGCCTTCTGTGAGGGACGGTGTCAAAGGCTTTGATAAAATCATGGTAGGTGATGTCCACCACCCCTTCCTGATTTACCTCCTTTGTCACCCAATCAAGAAAATCTATATGATTCATTTGACATGACCTTCCTTCTGTGAATTCAAAAGCTATTACTGCAGATCAATGAGAGGAAGCAACCAGCCACGCCCCCTGCCTAAGAAATTTAAGTCAGCTTCCTTCAGTGTCACTCAGATGCATTGTTTCTTTGTTCCACCATCCTCTCCTCTTCCGCCAGTGGCATGCCTCTGTTGGGTGGCAAGAATCTAGACCTGTTGGCAAAACATGACACAAAAGCCCAGATGTCAAAGAAGAAAGTTTATTCCCAAAACATGTAGAAAACAATGTACCTGCTGGGAGTTCGGGATTTCCCAAACACTGCAATGTCATCATGCACACTCAGAGAACAACATGTTCAAATGAACTATTATACTAAGAGATAAGAGAGCACGTTGCTAAGTAAAAGGATCTTTTAAAAGGCAGAAGAACAAAATACAGCAATTTCATTAGTGGTGACTAGTGGGCAGCTTGCACCTAAGACAGTTAGGTTTTGCACATACACAATGATAAGTGTTATGCTGACTAAGGCTGATTTTGGGTTACAATACAACGATTGATAAAATATGGTGATATAGCATCATGGCAAATGGCTGTAGATGGCTCACAAGCACCTCAAAATAATCATGCTAAATACAGTTCCTAAGCATATCATAGTAAGTACAAAGTAAAAACAAGTGGTTCTTATGATGCAGTAGTGTGTGTGTGTGAGCCTACATGAGGGCTCATAGGGCATGCAGGTCTATATGTTCCCCCACTTGTTGCTGGATAAAGAGGAAACACTAAAGGGATAACAGTGTTGGGCTAAAGCTTAGCTGTGTGGGTAGCATATAGAAAGCATAACTGGGCATGGTGTTATTGAAGAGTGCAACATAAGTAGCATAAAGTAATGATAAGAAAAACAATCAAAAAAACTTGAATGCTCAATAATTTTCTTAATATGTGACGAAGTACCTTTGGAAACGAGCCTCTGGCTCAAAGGTTGTAAACTGATTTTAAATAAATAAATAAATAAATAATATACCCCAGATTAATGAACATCAACAACAATTGCTAGAAGAAGAAACAACTTTGGAAGAAGCAGAGTCGGCAATACAGGGTTTAAAACCAAGGAAATCACCAGGGTTAGATGGGTTAGGGATTGACTTTTATAAAACTTTCAGTAAGCCTCTAAGCCCTAAGTTAGCAGCACTTTTTAACCTTTTAT
Organism: Neoceratodus forsteri; assembly: GCA_016271365.2. Classification (NCBI taxonomy): domain Eukaryota; kingdom Metazoa; phylum Chordata; order Ceratodontiformes; family Ceratodontidae; genus Neoceratodus; species Neoceratodus forsteri. The sequence goes on along the minus strand of CM028138.1, from coordinate 193,692,916 downwards.
TGGACCAACATGGATGTTACACAAAATAACAAAGTACTCTAGCTTTTGGACCAACCAGGTCATTCTTCAGAAGCTTTATAGCAGTTATTTTGAAAATCCCATACTATTAACACCAGATAATGTTGAAAAAACAGAAATAATTCTCATTGGTTTAACATATACACTTAAAACATAACAGAAGATTATGTCAGAGAAGCTAATTAACACCAGTATGCTTTTAACTGAGACGCCTCAGAAGGGCAAAGGTTATCAAGAATTATCAACAACCAGAGTGTTCTTCTCACATAAATTTTAAAATGCCTCAGTATGCTTCTAGAAAGCATTCTAGTGATAAAAAAACCTTGGGATAGCATACTCTCTAATACATATAATATGAGCTTACAACTTACATTAAAAGTGTTCTTGTGTTTTAAAGAACAGACAATGAGAGACAAAATCCTGAAATTAGGTCTAACTACAAGGTGAAAACAAGCCCCAAATTAAACATACACACATATACATGATGCATGATAGTATCACTCATAAGTATAATGCATGATAGTATCACTTGTAAGTATAAGCGCCAAATAAAAATACTTGTCAAGGACCCCCAAGAAAATGAGGCCATGAGCCTGATAAGTGCAGACTTCAACACAGAGTCAGTGTGTAACAAAAATGCACCAAATCAGTCTAAGGAATCTAAATGAAAACTTCTAAGGATGAAATCCTCCAGCTTCCCTCCTTTTTTTTATTTCCTTTCTCTCTCCTTGGAAAAACTAACTAGTAGGAATGAGATATATTATGTGTACAAGATTCATAATGCAGCAACACTCACACCAATCTTAATATTTACCCAAAGGAATTACACCTTTTATGAACTCCCAAGTAAATGAGATATGCATCTTAATATGAGCAGATTTAAAAATGTGACAGTGTGTAATCCAACCACTGACAACTACTGTAGTAGAAGGAAGTAAATGTACACTATATATGAAAACTAAGTGTCCTAACCACATAACAGTTGCCCCATGCCACACTCTCCCCACACGTACATGTGTACATACACCACACCACACACATACACACACACACACACACACACCAGCAAACCCCACACAACCACAACACACAACAAATATAACAAACACAACCCACACACACACCACACTGTGCACACACAAACAAAACACACACACACACAACACACACAGCCCTCACAACACACAAAAAAACAACACATACAAAACACACACAAACAACACACACATACAGCAATACACACAAAAACACACACACACATATTCATGCATGCACACACATGCACCACAGTGTTAAGGTGAGGAGTCAACATGTAGATAACCATAAACTTACAAAATCAAAGGCCCGCTGAAGAACTAAAGTATTTTTGTCCATCTTTTAAAGTAAAGGTCTGTGTAAGTTTAAGTGGAATAATGTGTCATATAACCTACATCAATGTTCATTCCATCTGCCACCATATTGAGAAGTAAAATAAGTCTAATTTCAGAGAAGCCCATCTCTTCAGTTTACTGTTGAAATGTCCTTTTAAGACCATCACAGACATATCTGAGATTGAGTGGCCATCCTGGGAGAAGGGCTGGGCTACTGGTTTGTCAGTCATCTTAATATAAATAGAATGTCTGTGTGAATTCATTCTAGTGTGGAGTTGTTGCCTTGTCTCCCCCACATAACCTGTGCGAGGACATTTCTTACGTTGGATAAAATAGACCACATTATTTGATGTACCTGTATAATTCCCCTGTATTCTGAATAGTCTGTTTTGTGATGTAACCACACAATCTGAAGTGGAAATGAGGTTACACATCATAAATCTGTATTGATGACAGGGTCGTGTACCATATGATGTCATGGTATTCCGTTCCCGGTTCAAGTTGACTCCTAATAATCAGATTGGCTAAATTAGGTGGTTGTTTAAAAGATGGTAGTGGTAGTTCTTGAAAAATACAGTTAAGGGTTTCATCCTCACTAATTATTGGATGGAGGTCCTTAATAATCTTACATAGAAGTTCAAGGTTAGGATGGTATGTGACTACTAAGGGTATTCTGTTGGTAGTGGTCCATTCCTTATATTGCAGTAGTTGTTCTCTTGGGACCTGTGTTGCATGTTCCACTGCTCTGTCAATTTCTCTGGACGAGTGTCCCTGCTCAATAAAGGTGTTTTTCAACATCGCCAGATGTGTGTCTCTGTCTTCCTCATTTGAACAGAGGTGGTGATACCGAAGTACTTGACTATATATGACAGATTTCTTTGTGTGGCTCAGGTAATTATTTTTCTGGCATAAGTATTTCTGTCTGTTGGTTTCCTGTAAATAAAGGCACTTGCAACATTTTTTTGCAGCACTTTGTAATGCATTTCATGGCACTCTCCCATCTTTCTTTGATGAGGAGCTTAATTTGGTCATCCCCCAAAAAGGGTAAACACAGATCATTATGTTCATCTTACCACCTGATCTCATTAAATAAAGACTATAAAATATTTACAAAAATGTGGGCAGTTAGGTGGGAAAGAATCCTTCCCGACCTGATTGGAACTGACCAAATGAGCTCCATCAAAGGAAGATGGGGTCATAATAATATCAGAAAAGCAATGAATGTCCTCTTTACAGCTAAAGACCCCAATGCAAGAGGTGGTGTCCCTGGATGCAGAAAAAGCATTTGAGCAGGTTGAGTGGCAGTATTTATTTTAAATATTAAACAAGCATTTGTCAATGCTGAATGTTGATTGTGTTGGTCTGTTGAGCTGGCTCACTGCCCCTGTGTCACTCGCTCAGTCTGTTTCTCCCAGTGCTGCAGGCAGCTCTTTTGTACTGGGCTCCTGCCTGCGTTGGCATCTTGTTCTGCCCACAAAGAAATCTGCAGCAGTCCCGGCACAGGTCTGTTGAGCCTGCTCACTCCCCCTCTCTCAGTCACTCATTCCATTTCTGCCGGTGCTGCAGGCTGGCCTTTTGTACTGGGCTCCTGCCTGCATTGCTGCCTTTTCTGCCAACAAAAAATCCACAGCAGTCACGATACAGCTCCGTTGAGCTCGCTCACTCCTCTCTTACTCGCTCATTGTGTTTTCCCAGCACTGCAGGCTGCCTTTTGTACTGGGCTCCTGCCTGCATTGCACCTTTTTCTGCCCACAAAGAAAACCACAGCTGTCCCGACAAAGCCCCGTTGAGGTCGCTCACTCCCCTGTCTCACTCACTCATTCTTTTTCTCCTGGTGCTGCAGGCTGCCCTTTTGTACTGGGCTCCTGCCTCTGTTGGTGTCTTTTTCTGCCCACAAAGAAATCTGCTGCAGTTCTGACAAAGCTCTGTTGAGCTCACTCACTCCCCTTCTCTCACTCACTCATTCCATTTCTGCCAGTGCTGCAGACTGCCCTTTTCTACTGGGCTCCTGCTTGCGTTGCTGCCTTCTTCTGCCCACAAAGAAATTTGCAGCAGTTACAATAGAGCTCCATTGAGCTTGCTCACTCCCCTCTCACTCACTCACTCACTCATTCTGGTTTTCCCGCCACTGCAGGCTGCCCTTTTGCACTGGGCCTCTGCATGCATTGCTGCCTTTTTCTGCCCACAAACAAATCTGCAGCAGTCCCAACAGAGCTCCGTTGAGCTCACTCACTCCCCTTCCCTCACTCGCTCATTCTGTGTCTCCCACCACTGTAGGCTGCCCTTTTGTACTGGGGTCCTGCCTGCACTGGTGGCTTTTTCTGGGCAGAAAGAAATCTGAAGCAGTCCCGACACAGCTCCATTGAGCTCGCTCACTCCCCTCTCTCACTCCACTCATTCCGGTTCTGCCGACGCTCCAAGCTGACTTTTTGTACTGGGCTCCTGCCTGCATTGCCACATTTTCTGCCCAAAAAGAAATCCTCAGCTGTCACAATAGAGCTCCGTTGAGCTCGCTCACTACTATTCTGTCACTTGCTCATTCTGTTTCTCTTGGCGCTGCAGGCTGCGCTTTTGTACGGGGCTCCCGGCTGCATTAGCATCTTTGTCTGTACACAAAGAAATCCACAGCTGTCCTGACAGAGCTCCGTTGAAGTTGCTCAGTCGCCCTCTCTCATGCGCTCATTCTGTTTGTACTGGCGCTTCAAGCTGCCCTTTTGTACGGGGCTCCTGTCTGCATTGGCACCTTTTTCTGCCCATAAAGAAATCCACAGCAGTCCTGATAAAGCTCCATTGAGCTCACTCAGTCCCCCTGTCTCACTTGCTCGTACTGTTTCTCCCACCGCTGCAAGCTGGCCTTTTGCACTGGGCCCCTGCCTACATTGATGCCTTTTTCTGCCCACAAAGAAATCTGCAGCAGTCCTGACAGTGCTCCGGTGAGTTCACTCACTCTCCCTCACTCACTCACTCTCTCGTCCTGTTTTTCCCAGTGCTGTAGGCTGCCCTTTTGTATGGGGCTCTTGAGTTGTGGCCTTTTTTTGCCCACAAACAAATCTGCAGCAGTCCCGATAGACCTCAGTTGAGCTCGGTCACTCCCCCCTCTCACTCGGTCAGTCTTTATCTGTCCCCAACACTGATTTCCCACGGTGACTGTGCTATTCTCTGGCAGGAATGCAAAAACATATTATAGCCAGGATGTGAAAAATGACAGCTGTACTTTTCATAAGGCGGTGTGAAAAAATGTCACTGTTCAAAATGTGGCGTGAAAATATTACAAATTTACGAAGTTATAAGGGTGTGTGGAAACAGTTCAATACATGCTTGTAGCACAGTCATGTTATGGAGTTTCGTCACCAAATTTTCAGCATAGGGATTTTATGACCTCTGATCATGAACAGTATCACTGTCATGTTCTTAATCTGTCCCAAACACTGATTTCCCACAGCGACCGCCTTATTCTGCACCAGAACTGTGAATACACATTTCAGTCAGGATGTGAAAAATGACAGCTGTACTGCTCATAAGGAGGTGTGAAAAAATGCCACTGTTGAAAATCTGGCGTGACAATATTACAAATCTGCGAAGTTACAAGGGTGCATGGAAAGTATGCAATGTACACTTGTAACAGTCATTTGTTGGGCTTTCATCACCAAATTTTCAACATAGGCATTTTAGGACCTCTTCTCATGAACAGTATCACTGCCATTTTCCTAATCTGTCCCGAACAGTGATTTGCGCAACAATCACTCTATTCTGTGCTGGAAGTGCGAAAACACATTTCAGCCATAATGGGAAAAATGACAGCTGTACTGTTCATAAGTAGGTGTGGAAAAAATGGCAATGTTGAAAATCTGGAGTGAAAATATAAATTCATGCAGTTACAAGCGTGCGTGCAAACTGCGCCACGCAAGCTTGTGACACAGTCATTTTATGGAGTATCATTACCAAATTTTCAACATAGGCATTTTAGGACCTCTACTTATGAACAGTGTCACTGTTACTTTCTTAATCTGTCCTGAACACTGATTTCCCACAGCGACCGCACTATTCTACGCCGGAAGTGCGAAAACACATTTCAGCCAGGATGTGAACAATAGTAGTGGTGCTGTTCACAAGGAGGTGTGAAAAAGTGGCAATGTTGAAAATCTGGCATGAAAATATTGCAAATTTGCGAAGTTTCGAGCGTGCGTAGCAACTGCGCAAAGCATGCTCATAAAACAGTAATTTTTTGGATTTTTTCCACCAAATTTTCAATATAGGCTTTTTGAGAGCCCACCTCATGAACACTGCCACTGTCATTTCCTTAATCAGTTCCAAAAGGTGATTCCGCGCAGTGACCACAAAATCACCTTTCGGTGCTGATTAACGCCATGACATTTCCAGAATTCACGAGGAGGGTCCCAAAAACCCCATGTTGAAAATTTGGTGCCGAAATTCTGAAAAATGACTGAGATATGCATTAAAGTTGGAAAAAAAACATTTATTCCATTATACAACTTACCAGCAATTCCTCAGTTCGCGGTTGGCTTTGAAGAGTGCAGACGTGTTCCCAGTCCACTAAAGATCATCTCACCGAGCTCCAGGGGTAAGTATGGGGTGATGGGGGTGTGGGGAGGCAGGGTGCATAGTGGGTGGGCATGGGTTTCTGATGGGGGGGCCGGGAGACCGCCGAGGGACAGTTTCCTTTTTTACAGGTGAAAAAAAAAAAAAAAAAAGATGTAATCGGACTGTTTTTATTTCACAGGGGCATGTGGCATGCTGGGTGGGCTCGCAGCGTGCCACTGGAGGCCTTCTCTTTGGGGAGGCAGCAGTAGCCTATGGGGGATTGGGCACCCCCATCGGCACACACAAAAGGGGGGAATCACATTATGTTGGTGGGGATTAGGCTTGTGGCAGATAATAAAAGTGTGTGGGGTGTTACATAATGCTGACGGGAAGTAGGCTCCCCGTCGGTAAAAAAGAAACATTAGGGCACTGAAGCCAATAGGGATTAGGGGACCCGTCGGCAAATAAATACGGTTGAAGAGATAGTTTAGAACACGGTGGCAAGCTGCCACCGTGTTCACAAACAATATTAGCATTTCTAGATCTGCCCTGCAATGACGGGTCGCTCCCTGATTGTAGTGGACGGCTGACGCTGCAATGAAGAGGTGGCCCCTGATTGCAGCAGCTAAATTTTCACAAGTTGGTGGAACGCTGGCTGAACTAGTGTCAGCAGCAGCGTGCCATGGCATTGGGGAAGCGGGACAAGCCTTTACAGGCTGTGGGGGCAATGGCCACAACAATGCCATGCCTCTACAACCTGCTTGTGGAGAAAGCTGCTGTAATATGTTTCTTGCGCATGCACGCAATCAACATAAAAAGGCTAATATAGGACCTAAATATTTAAAATGGATTAGCACAATATACTCAATATCTAATGCCGAGGTAATGACTAACAGTGCAATATCCTCTGCATTTCCCCTATACAGCATTATACACCAGGGCTGTCCTTTAGCACCTTTATTATTTACATTAGTAATTCAACCATTGGCCAATGCCATTAGGACACACAATGCCATTACAGGGTTTCAACAATCCAATGCAAATTATTTAAAAATATCTCTATTCATGGATGATATTTTGTTTTATCTTCAAAACACAGAATAGGAATTAAAAACTGTGGTGCAAATTATTAAAGATTATACCAAATGTTTGGGATATTCAGTTAATTGGAAGAAATCAGAAGCCTTATTTATTCCTCCTGATAAAATAAATATTGTATTTTTTATTTATTTATTGAGGATTTGGGAAATACCAAGACTCTTTTTCAAAGGTTCCACGTCTCTACAGGCATACTGTGAAAGAACAGTACAGAGCAATACAGAAAGGGACACAAGCAAACAGGCATGATACAAGTGATACAGTAATAGGCTAACATTTAGATACTAGTAGATTTACGGTATTAGTCTCAACGTACAAATACATATATAGGCTCCCTTAGTAGCTAGTACAGAGAGTTTCAGATTGGGGGTTAGTCGCCAGAGGTCTTAGTCAGGGGAAGAGAGATCAGGGCTGGGTTTAGTGGCAATCGCAGGGATTAGAGGACTGTAGATGGTTTCTAAGGTAGACTTCATAGTGGCTGATTCTATTCATATTCATGAGACTATTAGGCAGGTCATTTATCCAGGAAGGGGCTCGGTAGCTAAAGGACCTTTGAAATTGGGAGGTGCGGCATCGGGAAACCATGAGGAGTTGCTTGGTTGAACTATGGATGTGTTGGTGTGACAGGGTCTGTTGCATTAGAGGAGAGAAACTGGGGGGGGCGAGACTGAGAGTAATCCTTTTGGCCATGAGGCAGGTATGAAACCTAATTCTTTTATCCAGGTTTAGCCAATTTGTGGAATTATAAAGAGAGCATGTACAGGTTAGATGATCACAGCCCAAGATGAGGTGACAGGCTTTGTTGAGGGAGAGCCAGAGTCTTGATAAGGCCATGGAGCTGGCAGTGCTATTGATAAGTATGCCATAGTCTAGGAGGGAGAGGACCGAGGAAGAGACAGCGAGGCGAAGGGCATCACGTGTAAGGCAATGTTTAAACTGGTAGAGGATGCCAAGCCAGATATTGACGGCTGTAGACAGTTGATGACTGTGTTGGTGGAAGTTAAGGGCTTGGGTCTAGTGTGATGCCCAGGTATTTAAAGGAGTCCTCTTGTTCAAGTGGTGTCTGGTTGGTGGTCAGGACTTGTGGGCAGTGGTCTTTCCTGGAATTATGTGGGTGTGAGAAGTACATAACTTTAGTCTTCTTATAGTTTAGAATAAGGTGCTGTGTGGCGAACAACTTTTCTGCATCACTGAAGGAGGATTGGAGGAAGAGGCAGAGCTGGGTGGAGTCAGGATTGGAGGAGTACAGTACAGCGTTGTCCGCATAGAGTAGGATATTGCCCAAGTAGGACTGGGGGAAGGAGTTGAGGAAGAGACTAAATAATAATGGTCGGAGGATGGACCCCTGTGGGACTCCGGAGCAGACTGGCAGCCTGCTGAATAAGGTGGTACCAATTTTGACATGCTGGAAACAATCTGCCAAGTAGTCAGTGAACCAGCAGAGGGCATCTTGTGAGATGCCAAGTTTGGATAGTGTAGTTAGTAGGAGGGAGTGGTTGACAGTGTCAAACGCCTTGGTGAGGTTGATGAAGACCGCACCAGAGAGATGACCACTGTCCAGGGCATTATGTAGGTGGGTGGTGAACTCGAGAAGGGCAGTAGTTGTACTATGTCCTTTGCGGAAGCCATGTTGCTAGCTGCAAAGTATATTGTGTTTGTTAAGATGGCCAGTGAGCTGATCAGAGACAATATGCTCTACAGCCTTAGATAGGGGAGGGAGAATAGAGATGGGGTGATAGTTGAGGGGGGAGGTATGGTCCCCACTCTTAAATATAAGGGTAATAGAGGTGGATTTCCAGCACGTTGGGAAATTCCCAAGACATAAAGACCAGTTGATAATGTGGATGTGGGGGATTAGCACCTCGTGGAGAGTGAGCTGGAGAAGTCTGCGGTCTAAGGAGTCGCTACTGTATTGGGAGTGATTTATGGCTTTTTTGAGGTAAGGTTCAGCAGACCTGGGGGAGATGCAACGTAGGTGAAACGGGGGGTTTGCTGAGGGGGAAGGAACATTGGAGACATGGGGTGGATCAAAGAAGTGAGAAGGGTGGACGTGGCTGAGGTCAGTGAAGGCGTGGTTAAATGTGGCAGCTATTCAATTGGGGTCAGTGGTCAGACCCCCTTCGGCTAAGATTTCCATGGGGGCAGGGTTTGGGGCTTTGCCACAGATATCCTAATATTGCTCCAAAATTTACACCCTGAGCCCCAAGTAGAGGTTAGGGTAGATTTGTAGAACTCGGCCTTGGCTTTGTGCAGGGACCATGTGCATTGGTTTTGGGTTTCTCTGTACTTCTGTCTGTCTGTTGGCAGGCCAGCCTCAATGGACAGGTGCCATAGGGAATCCCTGGACCACATCAGGGCCAGTAGATGGCCAGAAATCCAGGGCACTGGGTTGCCTTTGACCATCCTTTTGGCAAGAGGGGTGAATTTGTCACAGATTGCATTGAAGGAATGAAAGAAGAGATCAAGGGCTCTGTCAGGGTCAAGGGTGTTTGTTATGAATGACCAGTCCAATGTACTGAGGTGAGCTTTCAGGAGTGTAAGTTTACCAGGGCCAAGTTTACATCATAGGACCATTTTCAGAGAGGACTTAAGGGCCTTACAAGACCAGGAGCAGAGGACAGAGAAGTGATCACTAATCACATCTGGGAGAATAGTAGTGCTAGTGATTTTGTGAGAGCGGTTAGTGAAAACTAGGTCCAGTAGGGAGGAGGACCCCATGCACTGGTGCCAGTGGGTGGGGGAGGGGACTATTTGTGTTAGGTCATGGGCTGTGGCTTCATCGATGAAAGAGGCTGTGAACTTTGATAGCCAATTGATACTGAAGTCCTCAAGAACAATTTTTTCCTTAAGAAATGGTAAGGTGGCCAGGTAGGACATGACAGAGTGGAATGCCGCCTTTTGGTCCCTGGGGGGGAATGTATATAGCGATGATGAATAGGGGGGTAAGGGATCAACCAAAGGTAAGTTTGAGAGTGAGAGTCTGTGGTCCGGGTATGATATGGGGGGAGGAGCAGCTGTACATGCAGAGTGCCCTTGATGTAAATGGCACAGCCTCCACCTCGCTTTCCCTGTCGGTCGGCCTGGAATATGTTATACCAGGAGAGGGGACACCAATGAGTCAGGGACATGGGAGGAGATCCAGGTTTCACCCATGGCAATGATGTTGGGCTGATGTTGCAGTACCCATCCCTGGTATGCATTCCATTTTTTGGTAAGCTGCATACATTAAGAGTGGCAATATGCAGCCCACCTGCAGGGGAGTGTGTAGTCATGGAGGGTGCAAGAGGTCCAGGTTTGGGGTGTATATTGCCTGACATAAGGAAGAGGAGGAGAAGAGACCTGAGGAAGGACTTCCAGGTCAACTTATTTGGGCAGTGAGATTTTTGTGCTTGGGCCCCTTTAGAGTTGAAAAATGTGGGAATGGGGAGGGTAAGCAAGTGGGGGGAGGCTAGGACCAGGAGACACAGCGAGGGGGGAGATGGCAGTATCGGCGGTGGTGAGTGAGATGTCCGAGAGGTGCAGGGTGCCGAGCTCCCATTGCTAGTGCTGGTATGATACTGTTAAGGTGGTTGATGTGACAGTAGCTCACTTGCAGTGCTGTGGGACAAAGGATCACTTGCAGTACTGTGGAATTCATTGTAGGGGGTAGCAGCCAGATTGGCAGATGGACGTCACATCCATAAGAGGGGAGATATTTGGGGAAAGTGCAGAGTGGAGGTGTAAGCGCAGGGAACAACAGCATGAGTGTGGGGATGATTGACAGAAACATAGTGAAAGTGGTGGGAGGAAGACCTGAGGAAGAGCCAGTAGTGGGTGATGGAAAGCCGAAAATCTGCCCCTAGAGGCGAGAGAGTATAGGCTGCTAATGGAGAAGTGGGCTGATTGGTTCAGGATCACAGCATCTCTCCCTATATAAGGGCGAGCTCACAAGGTGGTGGTAGGGAGCCGATGCCGAGTGTCGGCAGGGTCAAACTATGCAGGTCCCGAAAGCGAGGAAGAGACGGAGCTCCTTGGCCAGCCGAGATTCGGATTCCCGTACCTTGATGCAAGTGGTGGTGTTGGAAGGTAGGAGTGGGGGAGGGCTACTTGTCCACTTGCCCTCTCGACCTCCATGGACCCTCACAGGATTGACTGTGGAGAAAATGGGAGCTTAGATAAGAATTTATAGGTAAAATGGGCGGGGGTACAGCTGGAGACTAGGGGCCTGAATTAGAAATGGAGCCTGCCCTTAAGTGTTCATCCGGTTACAGAGGCCTCAAATTGCAAGCTGGCAGGAAAGATACTCTGGGACAGAAATTAGTTCTGAGCTGTTCTAAAATTAGCTTACATAGATGCAGGCTGGCAGGAGAAATACTTTGGGACAGAAGCTGTTCTAAAATTAACTTACACAGAAATTAGTTCTAAGCTGTTCTAAATTAGCTTTCACCAGCTCATGGTGAAGGAGACTTTAAGGCAAACTTAGGGTGTAAAATTCAGTACTGAAATATTGAGATCCTTAGAGGACTTTAAAAGCTTATGTTGGCTGTTATTAGTAAATGCCTTTAAGCTTTACATGGAGCCCAGACAACATACGTGCAAGCATACAGTGTTTCTTTAGAGAACTTTAACTGGGGCTGCTAGTATAAAAATTCCTTTAAGTTCCTGATAAAGCCTTAATTAAAATGCAATGCATACATACATCCTAAAAAAATATCTCCACATGTACGTCGGCAACAATTTAAAATAAAAATTAAAAAAGGCTCCATACACAGAGACAGGGTTTGAATTTAAAAAATGGCGCCAACTATGCAGGTCCCACAAGTGAGGCGGAGACAAAGCACCTTAGCCAGTCGAGATTCGGATTCCAGTACCTTAATGCAAGTGGTGGTTTCGGAGGCTGAGGGAAGGCTACTTGTCCGCTTGCCCTTTTGACCTCTGTGGACCCTTGCAGGATCAACTTGATGCAAGTGGTGGTTTAATATTGTAAATTTTCCCACTTCAATTAAACTGATAATATGACATATTAGGGTATCCAGATTGCAAATAAATGGAACAAATTACTTGATGTGAATTTGCATCTGCAAATAGGGGAACTGCAGTGAGACCTACAAAAATGGGAAGATCACTCATTATCATTGATAAGGTGTATACAGCTCATTAAAATGAATATACTTCCCAGGCGTTTATATTTATTTCAGGCTATACCTTTGATGGTGCAGCTGATATTTTCAAGAAAATTGATCAAGTAATCACCAAGTTCCTATGGAAGAAAGGTAGATCTAGACTTAAAAAGCAAACAATAATAATACAATAGTCACAGTTGGGTCTCAGACTTCCTAATCTCCAGTACTATCTGCGAGTAACTCTACTAGAACCTTTTAAAAAGTTGTGGTCTGAAGAAATCCCTCCATGGGCTTAATTTATGAATATCAAAATCCATCCCATCCCCCAAAACTCTTTAGCATATATTGTCCAAAAAAAGTAGCGATAAAGAACTTAAGAGCTATGATAATGTATTCTTTAGACAAACAATAAAGATTTAGAATAATGTTATGAATATATTGAGGGGCAAAAATACAATTTTTAAAACCTCCCCATTACATCAAAATAATTTTCATTTTTTTTATCTCCCCATTTTTTTTTATCTCCCTAAAACGCAATTTGCAAGTTATAGGTTCTCTCCACTAGTGGCCTCCCTTGAGCTCCTTCTCCTCTTGAATTAGCACCTGGGCAGCTGATAGACTGAAAAAAAAATATATAGGAATAAGTTGTAAATCAATCACCCCTAAGCCAACCACCTATCTGACAGGGAATTCACATATACATCTTTCAAAGCAAGTCCACTTGACTGCCCATTTCTCCCTTACCTATCCACTTAGCTAAATTGCATTGTCTGAGCATTTGTCACATATCCTGTCTCTACAGTGTGACCCCTCACCACCAGCTCATTAACCCCACCATGGCACCTTTTACAGTTTCTCTGCTACTACTGCAGTTCTCCCCCCTCCTTACCTCCCGCTTTCGGGGGCCATCACACCCCAACCCGCAATCTCATCTCTTCCCCCTCTGAACTCCCCCCACCATCTCACTTCAAACCAGACTCACCCTTTGTACACTCACTTCCCTCATACTACTTCAGGAAGACTGTATCCATTACCTCCTCCACCCCCTACTCCTCTCCTACCCCTGTCTCTCCAACAAGCGCATCTCTGTTACTCGGGTAAAACAATCCTGGTTCCGAAGACTTAAATCTCGACCTCTCATCACTAGGTTGTCCAGGACTTTAATTCTCCTCCTACTTCTTATTGGAACCTTCCACCCCAACCCCGGTCCCAAGAAACCCCAGTCCCTCTCCCTGCCTGTCCTACATCATCAAAAGGAAACATATTAGCCTAGTCCACCTTAGCGTATAGAGCCGCCTTACTAAAAAAGATGCTTTCCAGGCCTGGATCACTGAGAACTACTTCAACACTATAGCGCTCTCGGAAACGTGGCTCTCTCACAAAATCTCCAGTGGGGAGACTGAATTCAGTGGCAACATTTCTGTCAGAAAAGACAGATCGGAGAGAAAAGGGGGATGCATATTCTTTGGTTTGAACAAGTTCTCTTTCACCGAACACAGTCATAACGCAGCATTCACTTGCTCAAGACCCTCTCCAGGAACCTATTTCTTAGAAAAAGTAAAACCCTTACCCTCACAACAGCCTATCTTCCCCTTGGAAACCCTCACTCTGACTGGGAGACCCTGCTTGCCCCTTAAAACTCCATCTTCATCAACAGAGAGTGAGTACTCCTGGAGAATGTTAACATTAAATTGGTCTCCAGACAAGCCAAAAGCAGTCAAATCCTGCATCACCGGCTGTGGCCTAAACCAACTTATTTCTACCCCCACCAGGTCAAACTAGAAAACTGATACCCAAATGCTAATCGACTGGATCATTGCATATTGCATCACCTTACAGCATTCCCATCCATTACATTCTGGGTTATATCCATCTCATAGGCTACAGATGCACATGTGACCAAATGTTTTGAAATCCGATCTGCCTAGGTCCACCTCCTTCTCACAGGACTCCAGTTTCTTAATGTGCATCACAGAGGCTGCAAGCATTTTGCCTAGCTCTGTAGCTATCAGTTTTTAAGGTAAGAAAAAGTACTGCCAGACTGGTTAAGCAATCACTGTGCCAGTTACTGGCTCTGGACTATCAAATACCCCCCATTTCATTTTCTCCAGACATCTCAGAAATTACAGTATCAAGGACATAACTAGTGCTTTCCACCTGGTTGACTGGTCTTTCACCTCTGTCTCAGGTGACCTTGATACTGTCCTAGACAAATTTTCTACTATCTTCAACAGTGTCTGCAATAAATTCACCCCACTCAAAAAAATTAGGGTCAGGGGATATGTTATTGAATGTGTCTTTCCCGACATCATTAAATTGATGAGGACTAAGGACAAGGCCTAGGTCCATTATACTAAGCACAGGGACCCTGTCCAACTCTTCGTCTACAAAAGCACTTAGAAACAAGTGCAAATCTGCCATCAGAAAGGGCAAAATCAATTATCTCCAAAATAAACAACTTGGAGATTTGGAAAACCCCTACCAACTATTGGGGACACTCAACTCCCTACTCAAGAAGAACAAGAATGCAGAATTTATAACCCTTATCCAAGAGGATAAGCAGACAAATGACCCCTCTGAAGTCGTTAACATCTTCAATTCCTTTTTTGGAGACCTTGATAAATATAAATCATCCTCTCCCTCTTCCCCCACCCTTCGGCCCCTCCTTTCCCTCTGTCTCAAACTCTATTGCTGAGCTCTGCCCCAAATTTTATTTTAGGGCCCTAAAGCCTTCAGACACTATTAAGCTTATCCAGTATAACAACCCTAAACCCAGCAGAGGAGTGGATGGAATTGATTTCAATATCCTTAAATGCATCATCATACTTCTGGCGGCCCTCATCACCAACATACTTAATCTCTCACTTTGCTCTGGCCATTTCCCAATCATCTGTAAAATTGCCAATGTAAAACTGCTATTCAAAACAGGGTCCAGGAATGATTTGGGGAATTACTGACCTATATCTCTCCCCTCACTACCTTCTTGAAAATCATTGAAAAAGTAGTTCAATCCCAGCTTACCGCCTTCCTCAACTGCCATAACCTTCTCTCAGAAGCCCAGCATGGGTTTAGATCTGGCCACAGCACAGAAAAAGGCCTGGTTAAATTCACCAGCAATATTTACAAGGCCAATGACAAAAGCCAATACACAGGCTCTGTGTTCGTGGACCTGACCAAGGCTTTGAACATGGTCGACCATAACCTACTTCTTGATACCCTCCAGGGCCTGCAAATCTCTGTGAAAGTTGTTAAATGGGTCAGTAGCTACCTCTCCCACAGATCTCAGAAAAAAACATCAATGGTCACTTTTCCACCAACTGTCCAATTAAATACTGTATGAGGTTCCTCAGGAGTCCATCCTGGGCCTGCTCCTCTTCTCCCATTTCATAAACAACCTTCCAGATATCTGCCACTCCATTAAAATTGTGCTATATGCTGATGATGTGGCCCTTTACTGCAGTGACATCAACATGGACACAATGTCTGGAAATCTGCAAGCGGATTTCAGCAAGCTACACTCTTGGTTTTCTGCTAAGGTGTGGTCCTCAATTCCAAGACAACCAAGTTTATGATCTTCTCTGGCCCAAGGAAAACCATAACTTCAGGCTTAACCTTCATAGACAATCTCAGAAACTCTATAGAAAAAGTGGACAAATTTAAATACTTGGGGCTGTTCCTCGACCCACACCTCACTTTCAATATCCATATCACTAACTTCATTAAGTAGATCCATATGAGGCTTGGTCTCTTATACTGACTCAAAATGTTCCCAGTCCCTGCCTCCAGACAACGTCTGGCTAGCTCCTTGCTCTTACCCCTCCTCGGGTATGGCTCCATCGTCTACTCCCCCTTACCACATCCCACCCCTTCTCTAAACTCAGAATCACTTATAATAACATTGCACACTTTTTCACAGGGCTCCTGTGGAATACCCTCCACTGTGCCCTTAATGATCATCTGAACTGGCTCACCCTTGAGGGTGAATTCCATTTTAAAATGCTCTCTTTCTCACACAAGGTGAATCTAAACCTACTACCGGTGTGTGTCACCTTCTTGTTTCCTAAGTTGGTCCCCAAGAACAGTACAAGAGGGGCCACCCGTTACATCTTTGACTTCCCATTCTATCGTACCTCTCATGCACATAATTTGATCACTTATGAGGGCCCCAAATCTTTAAACAATTTCCCCCCTGAAATTCTTGCCTGTAGCTCAATCAGTTTCTTCAGCAGCAGCCTTGAGGACCATCTACTAAAATCTACCACCAGTGTGTGCCCAGGACATCCCCCCCCAATATACTAAAATATTTTGTTATTGTCCCTCTCATCAAATCTTTTATGTTATTTTCCTTAATTTCTAGCTCCCCCTTCCACTCCTCCTAGTCCCCAACCCGTGTCTGCCCCCATGTTTTTCACAGCCCCCAGTACCTGCCACCAATACACCCTTTCTGGTTGTTTTTCTCAAGCTTTTTCCCTTTGGCTATCTGCCACTGTATGAAATGTGTTCTGCTTATAACCCTGCTGTAATTAAGTGTATTAATTAAGTGTATATACTGTATTATTCCTCTCCTCACTGTTTAATGTTTTAACTTATTCATTCTGTACTTTGTTGTCCAACTGTTTTGTAAAAATATACGTACAGTTGGACATTTGTGAAAATGGGCATTTTTGCTCATGAACAGTACCCTTTAGTATAAAATAAATATTGATTGATTCATTCATTCACCACTACTTTAACAATTGATTCATTCATTCACCACTACTTTAACAACTCTGTTATAAGGTTACAGCAAAATAAGGGTATCATAAACATAAGGGATCTGTATAATAAACTAGTTTTGACATATTTTCAACAATTACAGGAAGATTTGGAATACATAAAAACATGTTTTACAGTTATTTATAGACTAGATCTGTGCTTACTGAATTACAACAAAAAGAAAGACTGATGCTGGACAATGATATTTTGGAATTTAGTGTCTGTCCAAAACAGGAAAACATTTATTTCAAAATTTAAACAAACAGATTCATTACAGAATCGAAAATCAAAATGGGAGAAGGACTTAAATATCAATATTACTGTACAACAATGGCAGGAAATGTGTACAACTTGGAATAAATGTTTAAATAACAGATTGAACCAGATACAATTTTATATACATCACAGGATGTGTTATTCTCCTTGTTTACTAAATATGTTCAAGGATACTTGTTCCCCAAAATGTAACAGAGGTTGTGGGTGTGTGTGTGTGTGTGTGTGTGTGTGTGTGTGTGTGTGTGTGTGTGTGTGTGTGTGCAAATGCAGCACATGTAATAGCTGTATGCCCATATATAGAAAGTTTCTGGGTGGAAATTATTAAATCTTTAATAAAGCTCTGAGGACAACACTGGTCTTTGAACCAGCATTATGTATATTACAGATATCTACATCTCAATATATACCTACTAGAATAAGAGAAGTAATTCATATAGCATTTATGAATGCCAAAAGGTGTATCACTAGAATGTGGAAGAATTCAGAAATACCATCCATTCAGTTATGGAAGAATATATTTCTGGAAACTGTGAGTTTAGAAAAAGGGCATTATTATATCACAAATCAAGTAAAAAAAATTGGAAAAATGTCAGCCTATTTAAAAAGCCATTGATGAAGGGAGGTTCAACTAAGACTTAGAAGTAAAATAATAAATATAATAGGAACTTGGTGAAGGTTGATCACATTTGCCTCTATCGGGTATACTATATATAGTAGGTTCCAGACATCAGGGAAAATGAATTAAGAAGAGTGAATTAGAGCTCATATTTATATGGTTGTGGAGAATTTTATGTATATGCTTCTACTGTTTGACAATGTCAACCCTCATCAGCCAATTTGGTTACTCTCACTGCCTCCCATAAATGTGGAATTTCCTCCTCCCTCAAATTCATCACTCATCCTCCTACTACTCCATCAGCTCTGCCCTTAAAAACTTCCTTGCACCTAGCTGTTCCTGCTACAATCCTCTCTAACTCCCTCCTCTAACCCCCTAACAAACCCTACCCCTCTTCAGTACCCATGCAATGACCCTGCTGCAGCTCCACCTCCCACCTAAAAAAAAAACAGCATTCCTTCCCTTCCTCCAATTCCTTCCTTTCAGATCTTCTATTGTTCTCTTATTGTGATTTTTCAATCATCCAAAGTTGTACCAAGGGCCAGTCCCTACCCTATCCTTACACCATTAACCCAACTCTTCCCTCCATTTCTCCACATCCCGAATGGGCTGGGATTCAGCCTCCCTTCTCTCTCAGCTTCACCGTCTCTTCTGTTCTTCTGAAGTCTATTCCCCCTCACTGCCTACAAGCTGCTTCCCTCCTATTGTACTCTACCTCTCACCGCCACAACCTACTCCTTTCCTGTTGTGCTTGACCACTAGGGTCCTCAGCATGCTGGAGGGGTCAGGCCCCAGCTGATCTTTCTCCTCCTACCTCTCCTTCATCTCCTCATTCCATCACCCCCCACTTCTCTACCTACCGACATACCTACCTCTCTCTCACCTTCCCTTCTCCCCTTACGTAGCCCTAGCTATGGCTGACCCCTAATCACTAATGCACTTGTAGTTAACTTGCACTTCTGTTATGGCCGACCCCAATCTCTACTGCACTTGTAGTTAATTTGCATTTCTGTTATACCTTAGCCAATCTGTTCTACCTGTGTTTACACCTCACTAACTTTACTAGATCAAACTACAACAGTTCTAGTCAGCCATTTTCTAGCTATACAGTCGTGTCATTTAGTGCATGCCTAAATGTTATTTTGTGTTGTTGTATCTATCTTGTCCAACAGTGTTGGTCTAGTATCTATCTAGTTCAAAACTGTTAGCATCCCATTATTTCATTACTCCTGTACAGTCTGTTGAAACTATTTGAATATAATCTACTGTAAATTTATATTGTGTGCCAAATCTCTATAAACTATCCTCATGCTCCCCACCCCTCCAGGTTGCACTGCGAGATGAGTAACTTGTTGCTCAGTGTGCCTTCCTGGTGAAACATTTCAGTAAATAAATGTACAGTATAGCAAAGCATACTGTGTAAATGTTGAAAAGCCTGATCATTTTGACCACACTGTTTACTCATTGTGAGTTATATTTATGAACAAGATGTTTTAATATGCATACATTGCATATTTGGAGGGTTTGGAGGGATACAGGAAGGTATTGTAACTCTACTCCTGCCATTTCAGGTACCTGTATTGGGTCTAGGGCCTACATTATAGCTTGCTTTTATAATTGTGGTTTGTATTATATTATTTACAATGAATGTTACTCTTACCACAAGTGATGGCAGGGTTATGTATAAATATATGAGTTGTGCTACGTACAGCACTGAACCTATTGTGGGCCAAAGTAAAAGCATTAAATGTACAAAATGCACACAAAATGAAGATATGACCCATGAAATTAATCTTTTCAATGACAGAGTGATAGTATTAGAAAATGGTTATGCAGATACTGTAGCCAGGATAAACAGGTCTAACTTACAAACAGATACATTTCCTCTTATTAACAGTCAGGACCAAACGACTAAAGTTGATTTAGGAGATTTTAGAGCTTCACCTCAGGATAACCATTTTACCTGCCCTTTAAACATTACACACAGAAAGAGAGCTAGAGATGAGGAGGACCCTTTACACAGTGAAGATTTATGGTATCAAGTCCAGAGCAATAAAGTGTCCAAAAAAGGAAGAAGAGCAGCAGTGTTTGACATTTCTCTTCAAAATAGCTTTGATCCATTAATAAATTTAAATGATCAGGACTGCTCTCCTATCCCACGTGGCATTCCATCTAGTACACTAAGTGTTGCAAATGTTCCATCCAGTACCCTTAGTGTTGCATGTGTTCAACCTACGTCAGAATTGCCAGATTCTGGTACTGTAAGTGTACAGTTCAACCCAGATTATCTATCAGAGTTTACAAGCAGGAATATGCTACAATCCAAAAACAATATGGAGATTAATGAATCAAATGACCCCAAGACTAGGCAAGTATTCCTCTTGGGTGATTCCATCATTAAAAACCTGGACAGGAAAATATGCAATCCTGACAAAAGAAATAGAACTGTCTCTAGCTTCAGAGGAGCCAAAATACATGATATTACTAAAATGACAATGAATATTCTAAAGTCTAGTGGGGAAAAAACCCTGGTCATAATCCATGCAGGGGTAAATAATGTTTTCAAGCAGGATATATAGATTATTAAAAAAGAAATTGTGGGGATACATAACCTTCTAATTGACCTTGATTGCTAAATAGCCTTCTCAGAGATTCTCCCCATCCCCAGAGCATCCAGCTATATAAATGGAAATATTAAATCTGTTAATAACTGGCTTTGCAGCTGGTGTCTTAAACAAAATATATCCTGTCTTACACACCGGGAAGAATTCATATACAATCCAGAATACATATGTAGTGATGGTTTACATTTAAGTAAAATTGGAAATAGTATGCTGGGCAAGCAAATTAATCAGTTTATTTTGTCACATTTAAACTGAATAAAGGGGTGGGTGGGTTTTTGTTTTCCCCTGAGTTGTCTTCCTCAGAACATATTCCCTATATCTTTATGACTAATACTTATGATAACTCAGGCATCATTGAAATAACACATCAAACTTTAAGAAACAAGATCTAAATATACTACTATTCAATGCTAGAAGCTTGAACAACACATTAGATGAGTTAAAAAATAAAATTCTATGTAGAGAGAATATAGATATATGTGGAGTCATAGAAATACAGTTCAATGATACAAACTGCGGGATGGACATCCCAGGTTATTCAATATATTTCAAGAATCATCTAAATTCTAAAGGTGGTGGAGTTGCCTTGTTTGTAAATAAGAATCTGAACAGTACACAAATTCCGATGCACATCAATACAACAACTGATTCTGAAATTGTACTTGTTCAGGTACAAAATGACCAGAGGTTTACAACTGGACTATGTTACCACTCTCTGTATCTAGACCACAGTGGTAATGACACTTTTTTCATACCCTTGAACATCTGGGTAACTATGAGAATTTAATATTAATGGGAGACTTTAACCTCCCACAATTAATTGGCCGACTCTTACTGGAAAAACTAAACAAGACTACAGATTCATTGAATTAACCCTTCAGCATAACTTAGTACAACTTGTCACTGACCCCACTAGGAATGAACATATTCTCGATCTTATTCTTACAAACATATCTAATTTGGAGGAATCACCAAGAGTAACTGAACCCTTAGGCAACTGTGATCATAATATGGTTATATGGAGTGTTAAAAATTGTATAACAATGAATCATGGTATCACCAAGACAAGAAATTGCCAGAAAGCCAATTATGAAGCTATACAAAATTACCTTACTGAATGGAACTGGAAATCAGAGTTAAAAAATTAAAACAGGGAGCAAATTTGGTCATTTGTAAAAAACAAAATTGATTATTGTATACATATAGGGTACCTGAGAATAAAAAAATATAACCATAAGAATAAAAGAGTGCCTCCTTGGCTAAACAGAAAAATTAAATGCTAAAATAGGAACAAGAAAAAAATCATATAATAAGTATAAAGTAGACCCCTCTGTCAAAAAAAGACATAGATTTGCAAAGATATTTAATCAATGTAAAAAAACTATCAGGACTGCTAAAAGGAACTGGAACTAAAATTAGCGACCTTGACTAGAGACAGTAGGAAACAGTTTTATAATTATCTGGGTTCAATAAGAGGAAAGACACCTGTTATCAGTCCATTAATTAAATATCATGTTCCATTAACAAATGAGTCAGGCATAGCTAGAGAATTTAGCAACAATTTCCTAAGTGTCTTTAAACTAAGGATGTTGCTAGTCTGGAAAATGTTGTCCCTAGTGTAAATTATGCAGTCATTATGCGAGGGGAAGTTAAAATAGCTATACAGGCAACCAAGGCTAACTCCTCAGCTGGGACTGATGATATTCCAGCAAAATTTCTAAAAGATTTAATTCATGAATTAGTTGATATACTCACTTTACTGTTTAACACATCTCTATTTGAAGGTTACGCTATAAGAGACTGGACCATAGCCACCGTTGTCCCTATTTACAAAGGTGGAAATAAGCAGACAGCAAGCAATTATAGACCTATAAGCCTTACCTACTGTATAGGTAAAATTATGGAAAGAATTCTAAAGCAAAAGATGTTGGATCACTTATTAATCATACATTTTCAGGATATTAGCCAATATGGCTTTGTACAAGGCAGATCCTGCCAACTTAACCTCATCATTTTTTTTGAACCAGTAAGTATGGCATTAGATCAGGGTCTGTCTGTGGATGTAATTTTTCTGGATTTTGAAAAAGCGTTTGATTCCGTTCCTCACGGAATCTTGATTAAGGAATTGATAGGTTATGACTTTAATCTAAATATTGTTAGTTGGATCAACTCATAGCTGAATAATAGGAAACAACAAGTTAGCATCAAAGGGTTACTGTCTGAATGGGGAAGTGTGAATAGTGTTGTTCCACAGGGCTTCGTTTTGGGCCCCTTGCTATTTAATCTATTAATTGCCAGTATGCAAACCACAGATGATGTGTGAATACATAAACATGCTGATGACAGCAAATTGGGCTGCATCGTTAACAATCTAGAATCAGTCAGATCACTACAATCTAATCTCGATAATTTATTTAGTTGGTCTGTAAAAAATAAAATGACCTTTAACCCTGCCAAGTGTAAAGTGATGTACTTAGGTAAACACAATAAGAATGCAATTTATTATATAAATAATCATAAACTACAATCTATAACACATGAAAAAGACTTAGGAATTACAACTTCAAATGATTTAAAGTTTGTCACACACAATAATTACACTATAAAAAAATGTCACGGTATAATTTCATGTATCCTTAAACATCTAAACAGTAGAGAACCAAAAGTATTGTTCTTACTATATTCTAGTCTAGTTAGATCAAAAATTGATTATTGTGTCTCCTTTTGCACTCCTACTTCCATGGGTGGAATAGCCTAGATTGAAAAGGTCCAAAGATGACTTACAAATAAAGTAAAGGGCCTTTCCAACTTGGATTACAATATGAGACTCAAAACTCTAGGGCTTTTCTCTTTGGAATATAAAGCATGTAGGAGTGATCTTTGCAAAGCATACAAATCGGTATATGATTCTGCTTTATGTGAAGCCCTTTGTCTCCAAAAAATTGAAACATGTTATGTAACTAGATCCCACAATCTTAAATTTAAAATTGATCTAAACAATACCTCAAAAAGAAAGACATTTTTCACACAGAGGTTACCTCCAATCTGGAATTCTTTGCCTTTAGAAGTTGTTTTAAGTAGTAGTTTGACCCAGTTCAAGTATGAACTAGATAAGCACATGGGAGAAAAGAAATTTGAATATCGCCACTAGGTGACAAGTTCAAGTTGGAAAAGTCCCCAGAACTCGTATCACACCAATGAACCTATGAACTAAAAAATAAAGCTTGTCGAAGACTAAAGAATCCTTATCAATAATTGGTAGAGACACAGTGAAGGTAATGTACATAGTGTCTCTGAGACTACATTGACCTCTAGCATAGCAGTGTCCTTGATTTGGGGTTGGCATGACATAACCCAAGTTCTGAGCTGTGGTCAAGGAAAAGGACACAGTCCTGGCCATGCACTTGAAAGTGCATGTCAGGGTCTTACAATAGGGGCAGTACCACTTAGCCATACATCTGTCACAGATTAAATCTGGAATCCTACCTGACTCCAGATCCTGAAAGAGATGGTTGATGGTGGATATACCAAAACTGTCATATAGTGTATAGTGGAGTGTTGTTCTGTATAGAATTCCATCCCTTTCAAAATGCTGTTCTACCACAGTTCCAATGTCATGGAATGCTGTTCTACCCTACTGTGGTAGAACAGTATTCTAGAACCTCTAGAGACTGCATGAGTCAGTTTCATTTTGTAAGCAAAATAACTCACAACACACGTTTTTCACACAGTACTATCACTATAAAAAATACAGGATGAGCAACTCTATGCAGAACCAGTATGTTTTACCACCTCGGGGTTCTGATTCCCATGAACCTCTCTAGCTTTGCTCGTGAGGTCAAAGGGAATCAGAATCCCTCTGTGGCAGAACACACTGGTTCTGCATAGTTGCCCATCCAGTATTCTCTATAAGCTGATCAAATGATTTCCCTGCCTATGCGCTGCTCTTTAGCTTCTTTATTGCTGTAAAAGATCAATTCATTGAGTTTGTTTTGGGTCTCATTAAATAAACGTGCAATGTTGTGCATGCTATACACTGTGAATCTCTCATCCTGGGATAAACCAGTATTACCATTACCATGTAGCATGGGTTGTACCACATCCTGACCTAATTTGCTGTTGAGATATTTGGCATGTTGTTGTACTTTTGCCAAATCTGCTCTGTTCAAATTGACATTCCTGACCCACACATACCTCTAACAGTACCTGCTAAGCCTGTTATGTCAGGAAATCCCAGAGTCCACTTAGGGCATCTGGGCCTGAACACCCCTTGGTGTTCAGTAGTGTGTTGCCCAGCTACAGGGTCATGTGCACATGCCTAATACACTGCCATGAGATCCAATAACATAACAACATGGAATTTAGAAACATTGGTATTAGCACAATGACTGAATTCAGCCATATTCCAGTGTGTTAAATTTAAAACAACAAGAACATGCATAAATTGAACATTGTTAATTAAAGTCCCAGGAATAGAAATGGGCACCAGTCTGCTTGATGGTCCTGGCTCCATGAGTGAACATTGTAAGGGCTCATTGGATGAGGCTGGTATGACTGTAAGGAAGAGAGCAGCAGTTGCAATGGACTTGGTTAAGCAGTTCTGGCTCATGGTGGTGTTAGGAAATTGTCAACTAAAGTCTGGTCCCAGCATTGCTGTGACATTGTCTGACCTTGTATGACATTGGGTGACTTGGTGTATGCACAAGTTCCATTTGGACAAATATGTGTGTGTTAGGTCAACTTTGGAAAGTTCCTTTAACAAGGCGGCCCACTGGTAGCCTCCTGATGAAGCCTTAATTAGCAAAGCACTGAGGCACCTGCATTTACGCACTACAGCTCTGGTCTACCATGAAAGACATGGCTAAATAAAGCAGAGATTTAAACCTTCAAACAGTGTATGTATGGCACTTTGTTTAAGAATTGTTCACTGGAGTTCTACCCAAACTGCTTGCTTTGGTGTGCGAGTGTCTTCTGTCTGAACTGAGATAATAGTGGGTTGTAACCCTCACTCGTACCCTGCCTGGGACCATGAGTGTAGTACCCAATGTTTGCAGAGGGCCACTGATAGGTCCTGTTGAGCAGAGTTACCAGTTCTCCATTCAATATGAATAGAAGAGTTTTCTGGAGATACCACAATGGCATGAAGATAGGCTTCTCTTCCTTCAGGCACAGTCACAGTGGCAGATGGTAGGTGAATAGCCACACTTCCATCCGAAGACTTGGGCACAGGGCTTTCTGTAGGTGGTGGTTTGTAGAAATGAATGAGTTCCTTGAGGCTTGATGGGCCTGCATCCAGGGTGCTTACAACGATGTTTAGCGAAAGGTAGGTTCCGATTGGGATCATTCTGCAAGATAAAACACAGAAAGGTAAACATACAGATCTCCCTCCCCCATCCAGGGGAAACATAGAAACATAGAAACATAGAATTTGACAGCAGATAAGGACCGCTTGGCCCACCCAGTCTGCCCATTTCCCTACTTACTGGATAAGCTGCAGATCCTAGTTAACCAGCAGCCTACTTCTTCCTATCCCCACCCCCCAGAATTGCCTTATGACTATCCCATGCATGCTTGAATTCCACCACTGATTTTGACTCCACAACCTCCTCCGGAAGGCCATTCCATAGTATTAATTACCCTTGTAAAATTTCAGTTGATTGGCATGGTACCATTTTTCCAAGGGTTTCCTTTGGTCTGTCAACTGTACTTAATAGACGTTGGGGCTCACTTTATTAATGATGCCATAGGGTCCAGCCCACTTACTTGTCAGAGGGTGGGTGGGTGTGGTGAATTTCTTTACCATGACCTGGGCACTGACCTACCAGCTGACTTCCTTGACATTTTTGTCAAAGTACATTTTGAACTGCTCCTAGGCCTTGTCCGGGTTGTGAGCAACAAAGAGATGGGTTTGGACTAAATTGTCCTTCAGCTGTGCGACATAAGTGGTTTGGCCACATTTGGAATATTGTGTCCAGTTCAGGGTACCATAAAAAAAAGGGTGAGGTTAAGATGATGGAAGCAGTGCAGCAGAGAGTAACAAGGATGGTTGTTAACCTTCGGGGACAACATTATGAGGAAAGGTTGTGCAGTCTTGGTCTCTATACACTGCAGTTTCAGAGATTGAGAGGTGATATGTGCCTAGTTTTCAAAGCATTTAATGATGGAAAGTTGTGGAATTGTCTGGGGGTCAAAATGAGAGGTGTGACTAGAGATATTAGAGGACAGGAATTACAACTTAAAGGAGAATTAAACCACATTAAGAGGAGGGCAATCTGTTTTTCAAAGAGAGTGGTGTCCCTGTGGAACAGCTTGCCACTCTAATTTGTACGCTGCCCAACCATGGAGACTTTTAAGATTAGATTAGTCGAATACTGTATCAAGAACTCCATACTGGGATATATGCTTTGAGAAAAGGGTTTGCAGTCAAAGGTCATCACTGCCTAAAATGCTCATATAACTCTATGATAACTATAATAAGTGTCCGCCAACATTCTGTCCATTGTGGGAGTGTTGAGATCTATCCACAAGTGTTCTGTCAATCTCATCTGCCAGCCTGTCATCACCAAAAAAGGGTGTGCACTTGGTTGCTGCAGCAGTGGTGGCCTTGATTGCCTTGATTGCCATTGTAAGGGCAACAGTATATCCCAATTGTTGGCATTTTCATTTGTGAACTTACACAACATCAATTTGATCTGTCTATTAGCTCTCTCTACCTGTCTAGAAGACTGAGGGTGGTAAGCTATGGGCAGTCTTTGGCTGACCCCTTAAAATTCCAAGCATTCCTGCATTAATGCCCTTGTAAAGCTTGTCCCTTTGATGGAGTCTACCTTGAGAGGTAGGCCCCATCTGGTAAGTATTTCTTTTACCAGAATCTTGGCAGCAGCTTTTGCCAGATTCGTTCTGCATGGAACATCCTCCACCCATTTCATGAAGAGGTCAGTGATCACAATGGCATACCTGTTACTTCTACGAGTCAAGGGCAAGGGTCCAATGAAATCAATTTGTATTGCATTCCATAGTCCAGACTGCTGCTGTGGAAGCAGTTTGGCATTTTTCCTGCCTGCAATAGGGTTATTTTGAGCACAGGTGATACAGTTGTCCACATAGTACTGGACTTCAGTTGTTTGACCAGGCCACCATCCTGCAGTTCTCATCCTCTGTAGGGTTTTATCTACATCTTGGTGCCCACCAGTAGGTGTATCATGAACCTGATGTATGAACTCTGCCCGGAGCTCCTTGGGAATTACCCATAGTTGTTCTTCTCCAGCTTAGTTCAAGAGCAACTTCTGATCTGGGGACAGTCAGAGATTTTAAGAATGTTGTCTGAAGGGATTAGTCTGTGACATTTCCTTCTCTGTTTCCTTAAAGGTATTTAAACACCTCTTTCAGCTCAGAATCTGCCATTTGTACTGCAGTCAGATCCAATGGGACCACAGTGGCCCTCTTGCTGGCTGCCACTGTGTGAGCCACAGTGGGTTAGTGGGGTGGCATAGTCCATACCTCCACCACTTTGAGCACCATCCTTGGCTAAGGTGTCTGATTGATCATTGTACTCATGATATGGTTTAGTCTTTGAGTGTACCTCTACTTTTTGCATGTAAAGTCTGAAACCAAAGTGATCAGCTAGGCTGACAATGTACTGAAACAGATCCCTGTATTTAACAGGGACATCTTCTGAAGAAGCATAATCATAGATTCTCCAGAAGGGGAGGAACTTCATTAGGGAGTTACACACCCAAGATGAATCAGAAAAGATGATGGTGTCTTCCTCCTCCTTGTTACAGATGAGTTCTAAAGCACAGGCAGCCACTGCCAGTTCTGCGTACTGGTATGATTTCATGGCACATTGTTTGGAGACCCTGCTGGGCAGAGAACCAAGACCACAAATCCTGCAATCTGCTCTCCTTTCTGATAAGAGTAAGAGCCATCCATGAAAATGCATTGATGTGCAGGATCTCTTAGGGTGTGTTTAGTGGTGGGTAAGAAGGTGCCTGGGTCTGGCAGTATGGGTGGCTCAAGGCCACACTCATAGGGGTCTCCTTGATAAAGGAGCCCATGTGCCAAAATTGAAGGCATTTTTTTAAATCAAAATTTTTATTCAAGTTTTTCCAGTAAAAAGACAAAAACATTACAACCAGGCCTCACAGAACCGTAATAAGCATATAAGGTAATCCATTATACCAAGAGAATAATAATATATTGTGAATATTAGTAATACAATTTAAACCCAGCTGCCCCTCTATTTAACAATTACCAAAATATTCTCTACAGCTTGACAGCCTCTTACCTTTGCTTTTGTCGAGTTCTACCCATGAGGCAGGTATTAACTTAAAAACAGTACAGAAACATATATCGAATAAATAGTTAACAAAATCAGACAACAGATGACATAAAAATTATCTAAAACATCCCAGAGTGTAAATGAGAAGGTGTTCTAAGTACAAGAAGATGGTTCTATGTCATAATAGTGAATGCGAAACGATGATCGCTATTATGGCAAATGTATATCGCTGAAAAGCAAATTGGCAATATACACTTACTAGTGAAGCAACACACGGCAACCTAAAGTGTTTCTGTGGGGGGACTGCACCTCCCACACCCCCATCACTGGGGGCTTTGCCCCTGCAGCCCCCTAAATAAAGATTTCTAACTCCAGGGGGGTGCATCTCAAGGAGGGGGCACAAAAGCTGGCCAAAAAAAATAAAATTCAGTCCGGAAGCCACAGGAAGCAACAAAATTTACACCCTCCCATCTCCAGCCCTGAACCTGGTACCTGCTATGCCACAGCCAGTCTCCCTCATCACTACACCACACAGCTGGCTCGGCAGCAACCGCGCAGTACCTGTCTATAACCCTCTTCCCTTTCCCTTGCCAGTCACCTGTTCTGGTTGCCTTCCCCTACCATCATGGTAGACCTAGTCACTACCCTTGCAGGTAGCCCTTCCCAATAGCATTGAATATGGAGTTGCCATTTTGATGAACATCCATATTCAATCGCTATGATCACTGGATACCAAAGAAGATTATTTTAACACACTTCATAGGTTTGTTATGAGAAGTAAAGTCCCCCCATAAGGGCGGGGAGGGTGGAGGAGGCAAATAAAAGCAATCACATAATATACCCACATGTCCATCTTAACAACTTCACCCCAGGACCCAGGCAAGTTAATTTCTGTGCAAGCCCAATCCAGGCAGATTTTGCTAATACCTGAACCCAGCTGTGCTCTGCCAAAATTCCAAAATGTCTCTATTTTCTTTCTCAGCCTGGAAATAAAAAAAAGGTAACCATCGGGCTGTAAATTTATCTTTAATAAGTCTCAATTTGGCTGTGAGTTTCTCCATTTCCAATACACAGAGACACAGAGTATACTGTACCAGGACTCCAAAGTGGGTGGCTCGGGAGAAAACTGTTTTTGGATGATGGCTTTGAGGTCTGTTGCCACAAGAATGTTATATAGGTATCATTGGGCCTTTGACTTAATACCCAAGGGAGGTAAGCCTAGAAGCCAATATTGTAATTCAGTTGGAGGTAAAATTTCATAAATAGTTGCGACTGTCAAGCTAACTATGTTCCAGTATCTCTTTAGTTTGGGACAAGTCCTGAAATATGAGTATGTGTACCCTTCTCTATGCACCCCCTCCAGCACAGCTCGGAGGAGTGTTGCCCAAAATGTTTAGTAATCACTAGAGTGCAAAAGTAACACAGCACAACTTGCCATCTAAATTCCCTCCAGAAGCCAGATGCTGTGGTGGAGTGATTACCTCTCCAGACCTATCTCTACCCCCCATCACTAAGTTGCAGTTTTGCTTCCATGTGCCAGATCTGTCTGAGGTAGTCTAGAGGATCTGGATCCGGATCTGAGAGGAAAACTGTCATTTTTGAGACAATTCCCTTTTGCCCATGTTGATTTACTAAGGGTAAAAGGAACTCCAGAAGTGGATTAGTTCCCTCCATCAAATGAAATTCTTTATCTTTTTCAAGCAAGAAATGTCTGACTTAAAGGAACTGGAAGTGATGTAAACATATCTCTAATGAAAAATTGCCCAAACAGGCAAAGGCCCTGTGTGGTCCATCTCCTAAACCTCATGTCCATCTTAAAGGGAATGAAATCTAAGCATGCCCATATTGGTGTGGAGGATCTTACTTCATTTCCAATCTGTATTTCCAGCATAATTCCTGCCAGGTATCTTTCAAGGCAACTGACCAAGGGCTACCTAGAACTAACTGCTGAAATCCAGCTTTATTCATAAAAACTAAATCCCCTATTGTGGCTATAGTCAATGAGGGTTTCTCTATTTCAACCCATAAAGGAACTTCCTCTCCACCATTAGTGGTAGCAGGACCTGTAATTGCCCTGCCCAATAGTATTTATGTAGGTCAGGTAGCCCAAGCCCTCCCAGAGATTTAGCCCCCAATAATGTTTGACAACAGACCCTAGGTGACTTGCCAGCCCAAATAAATTTAGATATTGTGGATTTAAGGGATTTTCAGAAGAAGCCAGGTGGTTTTAAAAGAAGTGGAAGAAACAGAAAAAGAAACTGTGGCAATACATTCATTATAATACATTCTATCCACCCTGATAAGGACAGAGGGAGCTCATTCCAACAGGTACAATCTGCCCGAACCACTTGCAACAGTGTGAAGTGGTTAGTGTGATATAATTTGCTTAGGTCTCAGGAAATCCAGATACCCAAATATTTAAACCCCTCCCTGGCCCATTTAAACTGACCCACCTTTGGGAGGGTCACCACAGGGACTGGTCCCACTGGGAGCATTTCCATTTTTGTTTCATTGATCTTGAATCCTGCCACCAATTCAAAGTCATGTAGCATAGACTCAAGATGAGAAGCCGGACACATAGGGTCTGCAACATATGGTAGGGTGTCTTCCACTTATAACGACACTCGAATTTATGCTCCTCCAACTCTAATACACTTATGCGTGTCTGATTGCTGAATGAAGGCAGATAAGGGTTCCATACTAAGAGTGAATAAGAGTGGAGAGAGAGCGGGCAGCCCTATCTAGCCCTCCATTCTATTTTAAAGCTAATGGAAAGAACCCTGTCAACTTTCACCTGTGCCCATAGTTCACTATATAGGTTCCCAATCCAATTTCTGAATTTATCTCCAAAAACAAATTTTTTTCAGAGTTTTATCAAGAAAAACCCAATCCAGGCAGTCAAACACCTTTTCAATATCCAGGGAGATTACTGCATGTAAGGAGTGTGTATGTTGGGGGGGGGGGATTTAGAGGCAGACAAAATGTTCAAAAGAAGATGAATATTGGCTTGAATATGGCACTCAGGGATAAATCTTGCCTGATCAGTGTGCACTAGGGAAGGGATTATCTTCTGGTGGTACAAATCAATAATCTTAGCTAAACATTTTGTGTCCTGGTTTAGGAGGGAAATGGGGCAGCAACTAATGCACTCCAAGGGGTCCTTACCTGGTTTAGGTAGTACTGTAATCATGGCAGCAAACCAAGTATCTGGAATAGCACCTTCCTTGTGGGCCTCATTGCATACTTTAGTCAGTAAAGGGGCCACATCTACTACAAAGTGTTTGAAAAATTCAGCCATGAACCCATCAGGGCCTGGTGCTTTACTCATATTAAGAGATTTAATGACCACTGTATATCCCCCTCTGTAATAGGCACCTCCAACAGATCCCTTTGTTCTGGTAGTAGAGAGGGTAGTTCCACTCTCTCCAAGAAGTCAGTGATCCCCTGAGCATGGTCTGGTCCCCTCTCTCTACTATAAAGCTGGGTATAAAACTCAAGAAACTCATTGCAATTTGAGTGGGGTGTGTAGCCATCTTGCCAGGGTCAGCCCTTCTATGGATTTTAGGAATGTATCTATCAGCTTCCTGCTTATGAAGCAGAAGGCAAGCAGTCTACCTACCCTCTCCCCCCACTTGTAGTATTTTTGCTTAATGAGCCTCAAAGCGTTTGCTGTTCAGCGCAACATCAGGATATTATACACTGTTATTGCTTTCTGAAGTTGGGGGAGCAGAGCCCTGTCCCTTGTCCATTTATGTTCCACCTTCAAATCCCCAATGTCCTCTAACATTTTACAGATTTTAAGTTGATGCTGTTTGTTTTGATATGAGGTATGGGCAATGATATGGCATGCAGGACTGCTTTTAGGCCATCCTATATAAACTTGAGGGAAGAGTCCAGTTCCTGGTTCTCATTTAAATAGTCCTAATGTTTTGGATCTATTATTTACTAACACAGAGCAACAAATTAGCAATTTACAAATTTGGGATCCACTTGGGACCAGTGATCATTCATCTATTCTTTCTGAAATTCAACAGTTTAAAACTACACAAAGGAAGTTATACTGTACAAAAAAATTATAATAAAGCAATTTTTTTCTAAAATCAGAGAATACTTACAAAACATAAACTGGGAATCTAATCTTCTTAATTGTACAACACAACAAGCTTGGGACTTTTTTAAAAACATTGTACATTATTTGGAAAATACTTTTATTCCAACTAAGAAATGTAATAATAAA
This sequence comes from Neoceratodus forsteri, assembly GCA_016271365.2. Lineage (NCBI taxonomy): Eukaryota > Metazoa > Chordata > Ceratodontiformes > Ceratodontidae > Neoceratodus > Neoceratodus forsteri. The sequence goes on along the minus strand of CM028138.1, from coordinate 193,659,997 downwards.
GGAAAAATTCCCCCTTGGTTCAACAAGACAATTAAAAATCAGATTAAAATAAAAATTTAACTTTTTAGGAAACTTAGGAATAGTTATGTTCCATTTAAAACTACTCTGTTACATAAATACAGACTATCTGAGAAAAACTTAAAAAATTCTATTAAATTGGCAAAAAATAAGCTAGAATTTAAACTAGCTCACACAAAAGACTGTCACAAATCTCTTTTCTCCTATATAAATAGTAAAAAAGGTGTATCAAGGACCACTGGTCCCATTATAACCAATGGCACTTCTCTATCTGATACAGAAAAATTGAATCTCTTTAATAAGTACTTTTGTTCTGTCTTCTCTCAAAAATCCCCTATTAGTACATTTAAAGTTCACCACATAGATTATGATAGGTTATATCCAACTGACATTATACAGGCCATCAAAAAACTAAAAAAAAATACTAGTCAGGGCCCAGACGGTATTCATCTATGGTTTCTGATCGAAACCTCTATAAATATTTCTATACATTTGTCAATTATCTTCAGCACATCCTTACAAGAAAGCATTGTACCAAATGATTGGCATTCAGCAATAGTTATTCCCATATTTAAAAAAGGCAATATAGGTTCTGTGCAAAATTATTGTCCAATTAGCCTGACCTCAGTGGCTGGTAAATTAATGGAACGAGTAATGAAATCTCTAATATATCAAGACTGTAAAAAATTAGGAATTTATGATTCAAATCAGCATGGGTTTACTCCCAAGTATTCCTGCACCACCAATCTGATATCTTTTTACAATAATATAAGTACTCTACTAGATGTGGGTATCCCTACTGATGTAATTCTTTTGGACTTTAGTAGAGCTTTTGATAAAGTCTCACATGAAAAACTCATTACTAAGATGCACAATCTAGGTTTGTCACCTGATATTGTCAACTGGGCTTTAAACTGGTTGACAAATTGTTCTCAGAGAGTCAGAATTAATGATATCTTGTCTGATTCAGGTAGTGTGACAAGTGGTGTACCACAGGGGTCGGTCTTGGGACCAACATTGTTTAATCTCTTTATCAATGATTTACAAACAGGACCAAATAACTTAATGGTTACATTTTCAGACAATACTAATTTGGGGGGCAAGGTTAATAATCAAGAAAATATTTCTGCATTTAAGAAGGATTTGGAAAAATTAACACTTTGGGCAAATGAAAATCATATGCAGTTTAATCAAGACAAATGTTTAGTAGTGCATTTCGGTGTAAATAATCCAAAAATGATATATTATAGAAATGGACTATCACTTCACTCATCAAACTGTGAAAAAGATTTAGGGATATATGTTAATAATAAACTTACATCAAATGATCACTGTGTTAGAACTGCTTGCATGACCAACAGACTTTTGAGGCAAATAAAACACACTTCTGTTAATCACACTGAATAATGCCTTATTCCATTGTATAGGGCATACATTAGACCGTATCTAGACTATGGCTCCCCTTTCTGGAATCCAAACAAAAAAAGACATAGCAATTCTTGAACAGGTTCAAAGGAGAGTAACTAGAATGATTCCAAGATTAACAAACTTGGATTATCTGAACAGATTAAAAACTACTGGTGTCTTCTCTCTTCAAACAAGAAGATTAAGAGGTGATATTCTTGTGGTTTTTAATTTAATAAATTCACCAGATCTAATGGAAAAATGTGGTCTAACACTCTCCAAAAGGAGACATATTCCAAGACTGCATAATAAACAGCTTAAAGTGAAAACTTATAAAACCAGCAAAAGGGGAAACTTTTTTCCAATAAGAGCATCCATTGTATAGAACATCTTGCCACAAGAATTAGTAGAGGCAAATAGTGCCACTGTCTTTAAAAACAAATTAGATGTTTGGTTGAGGGATAATAGATAAATAATGTCCCACATAGTATGGGGAACAGTCTCAATGTGCTCTGGCCTTCTTCTGTTCTTTCATACCAAGTAATAACTTCTTTAAGAGGATCTACAAAAGTTTTATCATATAGGTGACCCAAACCAAATTTCCAGCTCCCCTTCCGAGCCGGGGATTCTCATCTGACCATAGCCAAAATCATGGCATGGTCGGAGAATGTTACTGGATGAATAAGCAGCTCCTGGAAGAAGTGGGCTCACACCTTCTGGGTGCAAAATCTGTCAATTCGAGAGTAGGGATTAGTTGCTGGAGAGTAGAATGAAAAATCCCTCCCTTTGGATTTTGTAAACACCAAGGGTCTATCAGGCCAGATTCTGAAATAAGCATCCTTAACAATTTGGAACTCACCATCTCCTCTGTACGTTGAGCTGGATTCTTATTCAGAGCATGGTTCTCCACACAGTTCCAATCTCCAGTGACAATGATTTGGCCCTCAGGAAGGGATGAGATCATATGAAATAAATACCTGAAAAATTCACACATTGGAAGGGTGGGCACATAAACTGAGGCTATGTGTAATGGACACCCCTTAAATTCACCAGATAGGATGACTAGATGACCTGAACCCTCTACTTGTACCTTCTGAACCATGAAAGGAAGTCCCTTTTTTATCAGAATTGCCACCTCTGATTTTGTTCAAGTCCAAGAAAAGAGCCCCAACCCAAGACCTTCTCAACTTATTATGCCCAGGGGTTGAGAGTCTCATTTCCAGAATGCATGCTATATCACAGTTTGTCCTTCTGAATTCTTACAAAATTCTGGCCCTTTTAGCTACATTATTAATGCCCTTGACATTGACGGAGCAGATCTTAAGTGTAGCCATATTTAAAAGTAATAGACATTATCCTCCAAGAAATTCCCCCCAGCCCACCAAGATGCCCCCCAATACAAGCACCCTGGGATGTAAATAACAAACTAAAAACATAGAAAAGAGCGCTTCTCAAACAATGAACCATACCCAGTAACACGGGGGTATTAGCAGGGGTCCTACTAATCCCACAGTACAAACAGCGGTCAGGATAAACCCTCCATTGCCAGGGAAGCCCAAACTGAGCAAAGTGGGCTTCAGAAGATGGTGTCTCATTACCAGTGTAGTGTACATATATATGAGGGTAAATCACACCAGTGTGTGTAAGGTTGAAATCCCAGCCTATGCCAGAAATATCAGACCTTCTTCCTCACAGGAACACTCTGGGAGTCCTGGGTGCCTGAACAGAGAACCCCAGGTGCAACAAATATTAGGCAGGTGGTACAGTAAATACCATAGTGTTGCTTGTATCCCGAGATTCCCATTTGAGTTAATAGGGAGCCCTAGTAAACTAGAGACTCACCATGGACCACCCTTAGGAAATTCTGATCTCAGTCACTGTTGAATCAATTCAACAAGGAAGGGGACAAAAGAAAAAACCCTAGTTGCGACTTTAGTCCTAGCCACCTAACAGGAGAAAAATACAGTGCCCCCTTAATATCCTTTCTCAAAATATAGGTAAAATAGACAAGATGAAGGCTGTCAATTCAAAATTCCCAATCCCACCCATGCTTAGAGATTAATAACAAAAGTGCTCATGAACCTTACATTCTCTAGATGAATTGTCTAAGTAGCATCCTAAATATGTAAAACCTTTTAAAACACTTCAACAAATATAATAAGTCCCCTGGTGTATATATTATAAAACATAAATGTTCAGAAAAAATAAGGGACATCTAGTTAAATAGGTGGCCCTGTAACAATCCAGGTGGAAATGTAGTTCACTAATCTTGAAAATTCTTGAAAGTCCCTGGATGAGTAAACATTATAAGCCCCTCTCAAATGAAACAATAATACTTGCAGTGTCATTCTGGAAAGTTAGAAGGGCAAAGTTAAGGTGGGTTACCAGTCCCAAACTCTAAGCATGTAAATCTGATGATTACCCCTTCTCTGTTCCATTTACATGTTGACAAGTCACAAGGGGGACAGGAAACATCCCTGCACACAAAGGGAGGTTCCACAGCTAAGGAAGTTTGACCAGGAAACCTCCCCTGTGGAGAATTCAGTTCCACTTTAGTTGCACCTTATCAATAACTCCAGAAGAGAAAAACAAAGAATGAGGTAAGTTCTACAACCTTGTCAGTCCTCCAAACAGTCCCTCCAGACAAAAAGGAGATAGGATCCATGACACTGCATCGACAATTTCTTCTTAACGTGACGTTTCCCCCAACACCACTACATCGATCGCAATTGTGGTTGGCATGGTGCCACTGAGTTAAAAGTTGCTGTTTTGGTGGGGGTCTGTGCCCCCTGCACCACCCCACTTATGATTATCAATTCTGAGACAAAACTGATTCAGGGATGGGGTGCAGGACCTTAGGAAAGGGTGCCATGGTCCCATGTAGACTTTACAGTGAAATGGTGATGTTGTCAGCATCAACCATGTCACTGTAAAGTTGTCACTGTAGCGACGGTATACCAAGGAGATAAATCAGGTTGGTCTCCAAACTTTGGGAGCCTCCTCAGTCAGGGTTCTGTGAAGAAAATCAAGCGGTAAAGATATTTATCCATGCTATAAAGAAGGTAAAGCCATTGTGTTATTTTCAGGTTGCCAATTTTGGTTGTATCCATCTGGCTAAGTCTGCATGGAGTGGTAAGAGAGAGTCTGAGTGCCTTTTCACCATGCACCTACCTCCAGGTGCAATTGACCAGAGTAAGTCCTCTATCTCTTGTTCAGATTGGTCCTCTTTGGTATCATGGACAGTGATGCCCAGAGATTCCAAAAACAGAGTAGCTGCCAGAAGCGATTCAAAAATTTTAGCTCCCTCCATATCCTGGACCCAAAGCATTGCAGAGTATTATAGGTAAGCCTTGAGACCCTTTTCCTGGAGTAGTTTAATCACTAGAAGGATCTTCTTCCTCTTGGCTAGTATGGGGGGGGTAACCTTGATCTGCATATACTGTCTACCCATTCAGGTTAAGGTCTTTCTTTCCCCATGCCAGCTGCAGGATTTTCTCTTTTGTTGGGTAGTGTAGGAACTTAATGAGGATAGATCTAGGAGGGGCACCTTGCTTCAGTTTGGGGGCAACTGCCTGATGTGCCCTTTCTATTTCTAGGGCAAAATCATCTTTCAGAGCCAGCTCCTTACAGAGCCAACAGTCCACATAGTCCTCCATACTGTCCTGCTCTGCTCCCACTGGTATGCCAAACATTCTAACATTGTTTCTGCAAGCCTGGGCTTCGGCATCCTCTACCAAACACCATATGTTCATTCTGCACAACCTCCAACTGAGAGTCTACTGTGGTAGTGCGAGCATCCAGCTTTTTAAATCTTTCTGCAGCCCTGTAATTAAATCAATCAATCAACCAAGCTTTATTTTACCACATGAAACATCACTGACGAAAACTCATTTACAAGATGGACCTGGACATAGAGTAGCCAATGCCAAAGTACAAAAGCAACAAAATAATACAATAGTAATGGACAAGGACTAACATAGCAATTGGGATAAACATTTTACATAAGTGGGGTAGAAGCTTTGTACAATACAGTTAATCATTTTACACAAATGAGGCAAGTAATTCATATAAGCAAATGTAAAGTTTGGAAGTTAGATATAAGTGCAAAAATAGTAATAGGTATAAGGGTAACTACAGGAAAAGAAGAAGATGGAGGAGTGGTAAGAGGGCCACAAAAAAATGTGCAAGAGACAAGGGAATGGTACTAAAAGGAAGGTATAAGGGGAGCTGCAAGGAAGGAAGGAGACAGGGGAAGTGGTATGAGGGCCACAAATGTTATACAGGGGACAAGGGATGGTACCATATGGCTGGTGTTAAGAGGGTAGTTGTTTCCTACAGTTGCAGGATTCTGCGAAGGCATGGGCAAACAAGGTTTTAAACATTGTTAATTTCACAGGCAAGGCTAGTTTAAGTGTTTTTTGCATGTTGTTCCATAATACAGGGAGGGAATGGTTCATGGCAGCTGCACCAAAGCAAGATCTGACTCTGGGAATGAACAGGGATAAATGTGATAGGCTTCTCAGAGTGTAACTACCAGGAGGACAGATGGGTAGATAGTCAGAACTATATTGAGGAAGCTTCTTTAAGATGGCTCAGTATGTTCAAAGGGCTGCATTTCTCTGCCATCTGTAATGGAGTGATGTCCATTCCACTAGTCCATATATCAGGCAATGGTGCATAGAATAGGGTGCACCTGTAATGAATCTTACAGCCTGGTGGTATAGACTGTCTAGATTGGACAATGCTGCACTAGTACCTTGTCCATACAAAATATCAGCATAATAATATTTCTGCTTGTTGTTCTATCCACCTCAGAACTGGCACAAGGAATTTTCTTGCTGGGAACCCTTAAGCTTCCCTTCCACCACATACTGAGTGTATGAATCTGTACCACCCTACGCAGTAGCCACTTTGAGCTTAGGACCTGAACAAAGGTCTCTCGCATAAACCGGGTAAACACGCTCCACCTTTTCCATGATGTCATGGAAATGTTTCCATCTGGGAAATATGTCCACTTCCACCTTTTCACAGAGGGTTGGTTGGAAGTTTTTCAAAAACATGCATTTGTATTCGATTGACTTCCTTTCTTGATGCTCACCAAAAATATCTTTGTCTGCACTGTACATGAGACAAAAACAGCTTTCGTACTGGACCAGGGTCTCTTTGATACACTGTTTCACCTGAGTCGCTAGCATCATGCCGACCATGTTAGGGTCATGTGCTACTAAGAGGTTGGCCATGACTCTATTGAATGGGGCTCTAGTGTCATTATGTATGCCTTCTGGCACCTTGTTCCACAATGTAGGGTCCATGGTCTGTTTCAAGATCTGTACCCAGTGCTCAGGCACCAGGCTGAGCATCTCACATTGATTCTGCAATTTTTCCAAGTGGCAAGTAAGGTTGGCCCTAGGGGCCATGCAGCCTATTTTGGCTGCATTGTTCTGGATGGCCTGTGCAGACTGTAGAGCATTTGGGCTTCCTCCCTGCCCAGTGATGGTTTTGATGACTGCTTTGGCCATAGCGGTAACCCCTACCTGAAGGAGCGTCTGTTTTTCCACCTCATTTTTTAGTGTATCATTGACTGCTTGTTTCAGCACTTTAGCCTAGGAATCAGAGATTGCAGCTTTTGTGATCACTCGCTAGATTAAGGCTTCCACCTCATCCTTATCCTTTTTGTTAAAGGTGGCTACTGGAGGGTTAGGCTTCAACTATCTGGTGTCCAAAGGTCCTCCATCTTGAACATCTCCATCATCACTGTCGTCAACCTCTGATGATGACAGGTCGCTAGCCAGGGTATACGCCATAGCTTTAACATGACCATTCAGGATTGCCAACTGCTGACGTAATTTTGTCATCTTAATTCTACACATCAAATGATCCACTCTGTCTCTATACTGTCCCTTACTGACATGATCCAGCAATACTCCATATGTGGCACCCACTTGGTGGTTCTCTCTAAGTTTCCTGTCCAATGCATTCTGGCATTTCTCAAACTCTTCCTCTAATTCATCATACTCACTTCGCAATGTATCACTCATACATGTAAGCAAGTCATTCAACTGTAACACATGCCTTTTATCCTGCTGCAACCTCTCACAGTCCTCTTTCAACCTAAACATCTCCCTATCTTTCTCCTTTATCATGCTTTCGAGTTCAGTCTGAGTCTCATTCCTAAGCTTTTCAATTTCTTGTTCTGAGTCCCTCGGTTGCTCATCCACTTCCCTTGTTTTGGAGCCCAGCTCCTTTTTCAGAGCTTGAACCTCCATTTCCACTGCTTGCAATACAGTATATAAGATGTCAACCATTACACATTTTTGATTATGTTTCTTAGCTGTAGGCTTTGCTTCGGAGTACAGTTTACAAACATACTGTACTGGATTAGCCTATGGCTTTGTGTCTAGCGTGAAATCTCCCAACCTCCATGGGAGGTGAGAAAGATTAAGGTGTCTAATTTGACCTCTGTATTAATGGCCATTTTTTTAAATCCTCCTTTTTCCTGCACCATCCATGAGTCTGAGGGGTACAGGTTCACCTCAACCTCAAGACCTAGAAAGCCACACATCTGGGTATGGAGTGTCTGGCAAACCCCAACGCCTCTGGTTGAGTGGAAGAGCATAGGTTTGAACCTCTTCGTGGTTCCCAATCTTGTTCACTGCAGTCTGGGAGTTGCTTGCAAGGGTGTCTGAAAGTGTTGAATGGAGGGGTGAAGGCTATCATGCTTGTTGTGATTCCAGTCACATTCACCTATGTACCTTTTAGCATATTGATTCAGTTCTGTCCAAACAGGTCCTGCCGTGGTCACCAGATGTGTTGGGTGGCATGAATCTAGATCTGTTGGCAAAACATGACGCTGAAGCCCAGCTGTCACAGAAGAATGTTTATTCCCAAAACATGTAGAAAACAGTATACCTGTTGGGAGTTTAGGGATTTCCTAAACACCATGATGTTAACATGCAAACTCAGAGAACAACAGGCTCACAAGAACTATTATACTAAGAGATAAGAGAGTGCGTTACTAAGTCACGGTTTCTCATAAAAGGCAGAAGAACAAAACACAGCAATTCCATTGGTGGAGACTGGTGGGCAGCTCGCACCTAAGACAGTTAGGTTTTACACACACAGTGTTAAGCGTTACGCTGACTAAGGCTGCTTTTAGGTTACAATACAATGATTCATAAAATTTGTTGATCATAGCATCATGGCAAAAGGCTGTAGGTGGTGCACAAGCACTACAAAATAATCATGCTAAATACATTTCTTAAGCACATCATGGTGTAATCCCCTTGTTTCCAGGGATTACTAGAATCCCATTAAAATAAGTGGCAGGCAGGGAAAGGCAGCTAGTGAAATGCCAATTAAACGGATTTCACAGTGTCACACTCTATTTTTCAGTCTCAGCTGAGCTGGAGTGATGATGCTACTTTGGAACTGTTGCAGCAGCATAAGCCATACTGGAAGCTAGCTGCAGGGGGTTAGCTTTAGAATGTTCAGTTAGTCTGCAGTTGGAGTCAGTGGTGGAGGTTACAGGTAGTGCATCTCCTCTCTTTAGCTCTGTCAGAGAGCTACCAGTAGTGTTTTGTTTGTTTTCTCACCCTAGTGTGAGCCAGTACAGCCTAGTGGTGAAGTGGTGGAAAGCAAGCCAATTGGTTTTCACAGTGCCCCATCCCAGCAGGGATGGGGTGGATTCCAGGATTCAGGGGCAATCCCCTTGTCCAGTCTGGACTGTGTCAAAGCTGCCTGAGATTCAACTGCTCTGTGAGTACCTGTGACTTTTATTTGGAAAAGCCCTGGGGCACCTGCATTCCTTGTGGTGAACTTTCTCTGACAAAGGGATCCTGTCACCTAGACTGTTTTCTGTTTCAAAATGTCTGCTAAAGTTGGAGTCTAGTGAACAGACATTGCCAATCACAGAACTTTTAACTTTCTGAGACCTCAGAGGTGTGTAATGTAGTATGTTAAATGTGAAAGACATTTCAAGATCGCATCTACAAGTTTTATGTGAAGGTGTTATTAACCAGATGAATGGCCATGTATAAATTTGGAAGCAAAAGGTGGGAGACCCCCCATCTGGAGTAATCATGTTTACCTCTATGGGTTTAGTTTGGGCACCTGTGTTTTCTCTGACTGCATTTGGCCAGTGCCTGAAGAAAATAGTTTACACAGACGTGGGTTGGATTCTCTATAACCCTGTATGTGCTCTTTGGTGGTTGAGAGTGCCACCAGCAATTCCTCATGAAATATGGGAATATCTCCTAGTACTGGCTGCGTGTGCCAATCTCCTAATTCAGAACCAGAGAGTTCACTGTGTAATTCAGAACCAGAGTGTTCGCTGTTCAAGTCAGGACCTGAGGGTTCACTATGTGTATTCTCTGTACCTCAGTAATCTGCATTACCAGTAGAAGTAGCCCTGTGGGGGTCCATCTTCACTTTGTGATTATATTCTGTGTATGTGACTAAAAGTCACACTCTAGAATCCCAACCTGGTTTGGACAGTACTGTTATTGCTTCCACTGTGTCTGGATTTTCTCGGGTGCCCCTGACCAGAAGTACAAACCTAGCATAATTGTGAGCAAACGTTTTCTCCCAGGGACCCAGGTGGATGGCCATGGTAAATGGTCCCACCAGGTGTGTGCCAGGTAGCTGCCACACTTGGTTGGCCTTTCTGTGCATGGCAGGCTCAGAAAGAGGATGTACAGTACTAGTAAACTGAACTGTAGTGACAACCCCCATCTGTCTCTTTGGAGCCAGGTGGTGAGAGGAGCAGCCCTGCTAGTTAGACAAGGGGTGCTGGTGGGGGTGGGTTACAATAGTAACTGTGAGTAAATACAAGTGTACCTTATGACGCAGTAGCATGTGTGTGAGCCTACATGAGGGTCCATAGAGCATGCAGGTCTATACCTCTCTCCCCTGTGGGAGTCCTGCCTAAGGTACCTTTATTTGGTTACTTGGTTACATTTAGACAGAAAAAGCTGGGTGCCTATCTAGTCTGTGTCCCACTCCTAGTGTGTGAATTTTATCTTTAAAGACATAGACATTAAGTACTTATTCAGCTCCAATTTAAATTTATCAAATGATGTAATATCTACCAGCTCCTGAGGCAACAAATTCCATGCCCAAGAGGCCCTAACTGAGAAATAGTGGTCCCTTTGTTTTGTATTTACCCTCAGGATTCTAAGTTGTTTTTTATGTGATCTGAAGTTACTAGACTGTAAGCACTAAAATCTGGATTATTTAATAAGTTAAATAGCAACAGAATATATCCCCTAATCTTCCTCTTCTCCAGGCTGGACATGGTCACCTCAGACAATCTTGTGTTGTATGACATATTGTAGAGATGCAGGATCAATTTAGTGACCCCTCTCTAGACCCCCTCCACCATAGTAATGTCTCCCCTGAGATATGGGGACCAGAAAGGAGAGCCATAGTTCATGTGTGGTCTAATGTAGGTTCTGTACAGGGAAAAATGCACAGTTCACTTCTTGATACAAACTACTTCCTTATAGTGCATAAAAACCAATTTGTAGTTTAAGTTATCTTTTTACAATGAGAGGATGATGAGAACTTATCATTTATTAAAACCTCTAGGTTACACTCATTATTTACAGATTTTAACAGACAATTTTAAAGTGTAAGGGTGCAAAGGATTTTTTTTTCTAAAGTGCAATATTGTGCACTTATCACAATTGAACTCCATTTTATTGTTGTTTGCCCATAATTCAATGGCCCAGATATTCATACTGCACCCAAAAAGTGCGCAATAGCAGGAGCAAGTGCAAGTCCATTGCGCCCGTGCACAAGAGGTGCGATATTCAAAAACTGAGCCAGCCAACCTGCGCCTACAACCGACGACTGAATATCGCACCACCTGCACCATAGCAAAACTAGGGGAGAGGAAGCTGAGCAGATTTGATGCACCATAGTGCAACCAGGGATGCTCCCCAGCAGCAGAGCAGCAATGCAACTGCACAACCAGGGAGGTAGAGGCCCACCACCCATGCCACAGATGGGCAGAGGAACACACAGCAAAACAGACATCATTCCCCCACACTCCATGCACTGCACAACTGTAGGAGGGCTGGAATAACCACTGGCCCATGGAGACAAGCAACCAACCCACAGCCGGGCTATGGTGCCCCATCACACCCCCTGGCAAGCTGTGACTGGCACACAAGGAGCGCTGACCACCCCATGCCACACCATACCCCCAATGCAGAGCACACCCTGCACTGTGACCCCCAGACACCCTTCCCAGGAGCAGCGTCCACCACTGCAGGAAACCCCATGCATGTCACCACCCCCACTGTGACAATGCAACCCTGTGCACCACAGAACCATGCAAGGCAGCCCCACCATGAGCACCCATCAGTGGGTGGTAGCACGAAGCGATGCAACAACAGCATACACAGTGCCACCATGCACAGCCCCCCCGAGGTACAGCCTAGAGACCGACCATGCATTGGCACATGAGGTACCCCACATGGTACAGGGCATGCCCTGGACACCACCACCAGTGGTACAGCACTCTGCACACCCTCCCAAGGACACACCCCAACCCAGCACTGGCCACAACAGCCAGCGCAGACACCCACAGTGGTGCATGGAAGCATGCACCACACCGGATGCCGCACAGTACATGGACAAACACCCACCCATACCCAAGGGCACAACAACACAGGGACGCAGTAGCGGGGCAACCAAGCCCCCAGTGTGGGCCCATGGAAACCATGTACACACAGCCTGCAGTCGTCCATGGCACAGGAGTGCCAGCCACCCTGTGCAGGCACTGTGGCCATATACGCCACTATCATTTGCCTGGAGCACAAGTCACAGACAGTGGTGCACATCCCCTGCAACATACACAAGCCACAGCATGGAGGTGGGACAACAACTGCGGAGGCCACAGTGTAACCTGAGGCAGACATGCACCACACCAGTGACAAGAGGTAACCCAGCATTGTGACGGGTACAGTGGCTGCCCTGCATGGACAGCCACCACTGACATGCCAGCAGACCGTGCAGCTCACAGACATGCAAGGGTGTCAGCTGCACAGGCCATGGATGGGCTGACAGGGACACCATGGACACAGACCATGCACCATGGACCACTGCACACAGTCATCCAGTGCACAGGGCACAACACACACACCACAGACACTGACTGATAGCTACCCCCACACCATAGTCACCTCCCCATGGACACGCACACATACCCATGACTGCACCACCCCTGACACCATGCACACCACTGCAGCTGAGCACCTATAGCCCACTGCAAATCAGAGACCACCACCGTATTCATATCAAAAGATTTGTATTCAAAAAACATATCAAAAGGAACTATTTACAAAACTATGTACAAAGTTGGGAGGGAGGGCCACAAACAAGGTGGGGGTGGGTAAGGGGCAGGGGGTGAACAAATGGGACAGGAAAGGAGGGGTGTGAGGGTGGGTCCAGGAGGGTAGGGGATATCAGGGGCAGAGGGATGATCAATGGGAGCCCTGCTCCCCGGTCTGGCTGCTCTGCCTCCGGTGCCTTCTTTGGACCCCAAGCTAGTCAATCCATTGCAGGATCTCCAAAGAAGCACTGGCCACATTGAGGATCTCCCGCAATGCCTCCCTAATCTCCTGCAGCTGGTGGACACCTAGGACAAGGGAGCACAGTCAATAGGTGTGAATGCACAGCCCCATACAGCCCACCCACTGTGCATGGCATACGGCCATGGGACATGCCTCTGTGATGGTGTGTGACCACCCACAGTGATCATGTCCACAAGACCTGCCCACCCGGGTGCATGCAGCCATGCTGAACACTGCACACACCCACTGGCCAAGTCATGCACAGCACCACCGTGACTGTTTAGTGACATGGCTATGTGGTGCGAAGGCAGTGGCACAGCCATGTACCCGGTGCATGCATGGACCACCATTGACGCACTCCCAGACATGTAGTGCCACTGAACAGTGCTGACTGTAACAAGTTGCGTGCATGGCAGTGGTGTCAATGGATGGTGGCCATGCCCCGCTGCCCACCCTGTTACACAGCATGCAATAGTAATCATGGAAGTATGGCACTCACCATCATCAGGCCGGTCTCTCGGGCGCTGTTGACCGTTGCCCCTCCTAGCGGCCCTGTCTTCCTGCTGGCACTGCACCTCCCGGGCTAGACACCTCTTCTCCGGCCCTGTGGTGCAAACATGGAGGAAGGAACATCAGTACAATCCTGTAGCAAAGTCCCCCTGCCCCCATGTGTGTGCACTCCCACCCAGCCAGAACCACCCATCCCACACCCTGATAACACCACCACAGCCAACACTGGATGGTCCCTCCCCATGTCCTGTACACATAGAACCATGTTACCCATATGGAAGATAAAGGTGTGTGGACGTAACACCTACCTGGCTGTGGCACCGTGCTCCTCCTGGCATGTTCCCACAAGCAGGCATGCAGGTCCGGTTCCCTCCTCTGCAGGTCACCATACCTGTGGTGGCACTGTTCCGCTGTCAGCCCCCTTCCTGTGGCCTCTTCCAGGGCATTGGCCACCTCCTCCCACACCTTGCTCCTGGACCTGTCCAGGGGTGCCTCCCCAAACAGTGGGCCATAAAGTGGCTCTACAATGGCCACCAGGTTGGCCAGTTCAACTTGGGTCCACTGTGCAGCCTTCCCCCGCACCATTCCACTTGCTCAGTCAGCTCAAAATGGCACTCTGCAGTGCGGTTCCACCAGGTGCAGATGCTGCGTGTTACAGTGCTGCCATTCCCTATCGTGCTGTCACTGAACAGCGCGATAGTGGTGCACCCATGCCTGACGCATGGCACCTAGGGGGCAAAGGTCGGGCACAGGGTCAAGGGTCTCTGGCGCATGGGCAGGCACAGCACCATTGGAACCCAATGCATGTAGTGCAATTGGATGCCTGTGTGCTACCTCCAGTAGCGGCCTACTGCGCTGTTGCCCCAATGCGCCTATGATGGCCCAGTGCCACAGCACCATATAGGTGAACATGGCTGTAGTGCCACTGGCACAATGGTGGCCATGCCCTGCATTGCCTCCTGTGCACAGCACATCAGCAGCGCAGCAGACACCTGCGTCAGCAACCCAGGCATGTGCAGTGAGGTATGTACTGTACATGTCACAGAACTGCGCCCTTGGCTCAGCATATTCAACACAATTGCACAAAGCGCAACAGCGCAATATTCAGTCGTCATATGCAAATCAGCTAATCAGCCATTCAATGGTGCAGCACTGCAATTTGCATCCACTTAAAGTTGCATCTAGCCTCATTTGGATGGGTTGTGCTATGAAAGTGCGACATTGGGCTGCACTGGCCATAGTCGGTTACTGCAGTCTATTAGTGAGTTGCATGCTGTTTGGGAGCATGGACTGTGGATTTTGGGACATGCATGGGACTGCACAGTCACAGGTAACAACTTTCATTCTTACAGGCTAAATAATGACTGAGTGAGTTGTGGGAGAGGAGGAACACAGTGGTGGGAGAAGGAGGAGGCCTAATTTCACCAAGGCCAAGACCGATGCCCTGTTTGATGCCTACCTGGATCAGGAGCCACTTCTCAGTGGATGGCAGGGAACACCACAGGCCCATGCTGCTGCATGGCAGGAGGTGGTGCGTGCAGTGAACCTGCATGGCAGCCACCAGCGCTCCGTGCAGGAGTGCAAGAAGAAGATGGGCACAGACAGGAGGAGGATAAAGGAGAAGGTGACTGCCATCAGGGCAGCACGAGCTGCGACAGGTGGGGGACAGCTGGAGGTGGTACACCTGATCCCACAGGAGGAGAGGGTTGCTGGAAGCATGCAGCATAGTGCCATTGAGGGTGTTCCGGGTGGTGGATTCCAGACGGGTGATAGCCCGTCACTGCATGGTAGGTCATGGTCTGTCTATTGGGGGGGCAGGGTAGGTAACATGCAGTAATGTGACTTGGTTTTCCCTTACAGATCCTGAGTGTCTGCATGGGTCAGCGGTGGTGGGCCTGTCCACTGAGGACAGTCAGATGGAGATGGAGGAGGGCCCTTCCACCTCCACAGGTATACGTGGCTCAGTGCGACAGTGGGCCCACCTGGCTGTCCAGACTGATGTTGTTGGAACAGGTGTGGAGGAGGCCCTGCCCATGTCCCAATGTGCCAGCGTCCACTGATGCCAGCATGCTGTGACACGGGCTGGTGCCAAGTCTGTCACTGATGATGATGTCGCTAATGGCATGGGCAGTGACACATGTGTGCCACGGGATGGCCACACAGCAGGTAACATCGTGGCCATGGCTGTGGGTGGTGCTGCCATGGAGGCCTGCGTGTCATCACAGTCCCAGCCTGTGCCTGTCACCACCAGTGGGGCAGCACTGGTGTGCGTACAGGACAGTGGGACTGTTGCAGCCACTGCGGCAGCACCAGTGAGCCCTGGTGGATGGCAGCTGGAGGGGCAGCATCAGCAGTCAGCCAATGGGCTTGGGGGTACAGGGTCAAGGGGTGGCATCAGTGCACCACCTGTGAACATGCCCAGACCTGGTCCTGGTGTGCAGTGCCCACCCTCAAGGGGTGCTGGTCATCAGGGCCATGCACACCTTGAGGGACAGGATGCTAAGGTGGCAGATGACCTCTTGGACGAGCACACCTGCATACTGCAAGCATCAGGCCACCAGCAGGCATCAGGCCACCAGCAGACATGGCTTGTGACGTCGGTGGATGCACTGTGTGCAGCTCTGGAGTGGGCAGAGGAGCGTTGCAGCAGAGACACCGCTCTGATCCTGGCAGGGATGGACCAGTTGCGGGAGGATGTGACCGCTGCCATTGACAGGCAGACACAGGCATTCACTGCTGTCATGGCCACAATGGGCACACAGTCATGTGCCCATGCATCGCAGACACCACGCAGTGCAATGTCCACCCCCCAGTTTCCGGTGTCGTGCGACACCCTCCTTGTCAACACCGGCTTCCGCTGTGGGCTTCCTGAGCATGCCTGGCACAGGCATGTTTGGTGTGCTGCAGACCCCTGCGCGAGCATGGTTGCGTTCATGCAGTGGAACCACTGGGGGACCATCAGTGCCACCCCATGAGGCCAGTGGTCAGCCTGTCAGTGCTGGCGGGTCTCAGCGGGGCTGCCTACGCATCCGTGGTGGCCGGGGCACTATGGCGCATGACTGACCTGTCTCCCAACGTGGCTACTATCTGGTGCTGCCCTGTGTGCATTGTGTCATTCAGCGGGCATTGCACGGGTGGGTACCCAGCCCTGTACGTGGACACACAGTCCATCTGCACACCCTCCTGGCTGCCGTCCACAGTTGCGTGTGCATGATGATGCCTGCATTGTGCTGTACACCAATGTGCAGTGGTGCTCAGCATCTGACACATGCACAAGGACAGGCAGTGGGTGTGGTGGTCTGTGGTCATGTGTGTGGCTAGGGGTGGCGTTCTGGGTTGGTGTACCTGCTACCCTTTGTGCATGTCTGGTGCGTTGTGTGTGTTCATGTGTATGTGTGTCCATCTGTGTGGCATGTTAGACCTCACCCATCCCTGGTTGTGTGTGTGGTTCCATGCCAGGCCACTTCCCTTGATGGAATGCACCCCTGGTGTGTGTCCATGCATGTTTGTGGGTTGTGTCTTAGCCACTGTTGGTTGCACATGGCCCCATGACTTACCTGGGTTGGCTGAAGTGCTCCTCTGTGATGGTGTCCCGGTGCAGCTGTGCCAGCTGGAGCAGTCGGGGGTCCCGTCGCCAAAGGAGGGGCTGCCCATCACTATTGTCACTGGCGTCCTCATCATCCCCATTGCTGTCCCCCTCTTTGACCTGTACAACTATCCCACATTCAATGGCCATGTTGTGCAGGATGCAACAGGCCAGGAATAGCCCACAGGCCTTTGAGGGACTGTACTGTAGGGCACCGCCGGAGGTGTCTAGGCAATGGAAACATGCCTTCAGCATCCCGAACACCCGCTCGATGACATTACGTGTGGTGGCGTATGCCTCATTGTAGCGTTGCTGCGATGGGGTTGTGGACCACCGGTAGGGTGTGAGCAGCCAGGGACGGAGTGGGTATCCACTGTCACCTGTGTGTAGAGGGTGGAGGTTAGTTTGGTGATCAACATCGCCCAGCCCTGGGCCATGTAGGCCACTACCCATATCACCTCTGACCATGACCCCAGGCCCTATGATTGTCCATGTGGTTTGCATACTCACCCACTAGGTGGCCAGTGGGGATATCCCCACTCTCAAATCTGTGGCACAGTGCCAACTGGTGCCAGATGAAGGCATCATGTGCTTCCCCAGGGTGCATGGCACAGACATTGATTATGCACCCCCTGGCATCGCACACCACCTGGCAGTTGATGCTGGCATAGCCCTTGTGATTTATATATGCAGCCCCCTCGGGGCCAGGTGGTGTGTGGATGGCCACATGGGTGCAGTCTATTGCCCCTAGCACACCAGGCATATGTGCTACCCTGTGGAACTCTGGTATGTTTGCTGTGTGCTCTGCCAGTGTGCTGGGGAAATGGATGTACTCCGCAGCATGTGGCAGCAGTGCACTGAGAAAAATTGGGTGAGGTGGCATGATGTGGCTGACTGGGTTATGCCTGTGGTGTCCCCAGTTGGTCTCTGGAAGGTACCCGTGACAAGCAAGCACATGCAAGCTGTCACTTTCGTCTCCACTGACAGGGTATGGCTCCGTCATGTGGGTGCCTGCATCACATCACTGCACAGCTCACAGAGCCACCTCAGAATTGCCCGATTCAGGCGGTACCAGCCCACAATCTCAGTATCACTGTACAGCTCGAAGCTGGTCTGGGCTCGGTACTGCCTGTTGGGGGCATACTGCCGATAGTCCCTTCCACAGCCATGCCCCCCCTGCTGCCTACCTTCTCACCCCCCTCATTACAGCCTCCTTCTGGATGGTGGCACTGGCCATGTCCCTGGCCTGTGTTCACCCCCCCGTCAGCTGTTTCTGTATTCCCCCCGCTGTCCTGGCTGCTACTTCCCCTGCACCGGGAACACCTGCCTGTGCTGGCCTCACTGCTGTATGGTGTACTTCCCCCTTCTGGACTGTGGCTCCCCACACCTTCCCCTGTGCCTGTTGATTCCAGGTGCCCTTTCCTGGCCTGCCCTGTGTGTCTCTGCTGCCCAGTTTTCCCTGCTAGACTTTGCCCTCATGTGGCTTCCCTGTAGCGTTCTTGCGCCTCTCCCTTGCTCCTTTTATTTTTGCTCATTTCCGCTATGGCGTAACTTCCGCTTGCTCCCCTATTGAGCATGGAGTATGTTGTTAAATATCGCACTGTGCCATTTATGCATGGTTCCTCCCCTTCAGTTGCGCATGCATTCATTATCATTGCACTGTTACTCAGCGTGATTTGGGGGGGCCCAACTGCCTCCTGCTGAATATCACAGAATGGTGCATTTTCAGACTTGCACAGGTGCAACCCTATTGCGCATGGCTCAACTCTTTTGAATATCTGGGCCCATGTGTTTAAGGTCATCTACCAAGGAATGATACTTCTCCAAAGTATCTACCTCTCCTAATTTTGTATTGTTTGCAACCTTGGTTATACTGTTCCTTAAATTATTATGTGTATCACTAATAAGTAGGCCAAAAAGGGTTGGGCCCAGCACCAAACCCTGGGGCCCACCACTGGTCATCAAGGCATCCCTGGAATAGTGGCCTCCTATTCTAACTTGCTGTGTCTTGTTTGATAATCAATTTTCCACTCATCCAACAAGATACTATACCTTATTTTCCCTGATTTACCAATTGACTCACTATGTGGGACTTTGCCCAATACCTTTCCAATGTCTCAGAGAACTGCATCTACGGGGGTACCAGCATCCCAGCTCTTGCTCACATTCTCATTAAAGGTGATCATATTGGTTGTACATGATTGCCCCTTTACAACACAATGTTAAGTTGTGTCAGACAGCTCAAGATCCTAGATCATGAGCAATAAATAATATCTCCCCACCTATTTCGCTGCTACTGCCACTCTTAACCCAGCTGTTACCTGGCCTCTGAACCCAGGGCCTGCCTATAATCATTTTGCACTCTACAAATTGGCTTGAAGCTCTCTGTTCTACACCTGCCATACCGGCCTACCTGCCTTGCTTCCCCCCTTTTCCCCTCCCCTACTCCCTGCTAGCCCTCACCTCCCTATTCCATACCCTCCCTATCCATGACCCTAATCTCCGTTCCCCTTTTCTGATTCCTATTCTGCTACCTACTCCTGAATAGTTCTCACTACCCTGACTATTTACCATGGCTAAGACTACTCCCCTGGATTTTGCCATTAACCAATCTAGTTATCAGCAATAATGTTCAACCACATCTCCTGCTCCTCCCTACAAGCTCTAGTATAGCTTCAACCTCTGATTTTCTCCAGCTAGTGCCTAACTTGACTTATGCACTTTATTGTCTGCCTGGCTGTGTGTACTGTATCCCCATGTACCCTGTATCCATGTTCAGGCTATATGTTGCTTTTACCTTTGTTACCTATGTATGTTGCTATTACCAATGTTATTAATTGTTACTGATCACATTATGATGTTTTGGACAGTGCCTACTTAGCTGCTATTGACTCCCAAACCTATGTATTTTCCCCTTCCTTTATGATGAGGATCCTTTGTAAATGAGCTTTTATATCAAAGGTTGTAATTCCGATTACTCAAAAAATAAATAAATAAATCATATTCATTTTCAAAATGTTGCTTTAAAAGCGTTTCTAATGCAATGGTATAACAACTGCCCTCATAGACATAGAAACATAGATTTTGACTGCAGATAAGGACCGCTTGGCCCACCCAGTCTGCCCATTTCCCTACCTGATGGATAAGCTGCAGATCCTAGTTAACCAGCAGCCTACTTCTTCCTACCCCCACCCCCTAGAATTGCCTTATGACTGTCCCATGCATGCTTGAATTCCACCACTGTTTTTGACTCCACAACCTCCTCTGGAAGGCCATTCCATGCATCCACAACCCTCTCTGTGAAAAAATACTTCCTTAAATTACCTCTGAGCCCCCCCCTTCTATCTTCAAATTGTGCCCCCTTGTTCTTGCACACCTCTTTTTTTGAAAGATGCTACCCTCTTGGACTTTGTTGATTCCCTTGAGATACTTGAAAGTTTCTATCATATCCCCCCTCTCTCTCCTTTCCTCGAGGCTATACATATTCAGCTCCTTAAGTCTCTCTTCATATGTCTTCCAGTGCAGACCCTGCACCATTTTAGTTGCCCTCCTCTGGACAGCCTCCATCCTGTCTATGTCCTTGAGGAGACTGGGTCTCCAGAACTGCACGCAGTACTCCAGATGGGGTCTCACCAACTGTCTGTACAGAGGGATAATAACTTCCTGTTTTCTACTGGTGATGCCTCTCCCTATGCATCCCAGTATCCCCCCAGCCCTCCTTGCTGCCCTCTCACATTGCTTGCCCACCATTAGGTCATCTGATATGACTACCCCAGGTCCCTTTCCATTTTGTTGTTGTTAGTATTTCACCCCATTGTGTACTCTTCCCTGGGTTTTTGTTTCCCAGGTGCATTACCTTGCACTTCTTAGCATTGAATCTAAGCTGCCATACATTTGACCATTCCTCTAACCTTGCCAAGTCCCTTCTCATCCTTTCCACCCCACCTTGTGCATCAACTCTGTTGCAGATCTTTGTGTCATCTGCAAAGAGACATACTTTTCCTTCCAGTCCCTCTGCAATGTCGCTTATAAAGACATTGAAGAGGACCTGTCCTAATACTGAACCCTGCGGTACCCCACTAGTAATCCCCCTTTCTTCAGAGTGGACTCCATTTACTATTACTCTCTGTGTCCTATTCTCCAGCCAATTCTTACCCAGGCTGTCATCTTGGGACCCGCCCCAGGCTGGCTAACTTGTATATTAATCTTTATGTGGGACTGTGTCAAATGCCTTGCTAAAGTCTAGGTAGGCCATGTCCACAGCCCCTCCCTGATCTACTACTTTGGTCACCTGGTCAAAGAAATCTATCAGATTTGTCTGGCATGACCTTCCCACTGTGAATCCATGCTGCCTTGGGTCCTGAGCCCCACTGGCCTCTAGATACTCAACAATTCTTTCCTTCAGAAGTGATTCCATCATTTTCCCTACCACTGAGGTTAAACTAACAGGTCTGTAGTTTCCTGCTTCTGCCTTGCTGCCACTTTGGTGAAGGGGAATCACATCTGCCCTTCTCCAGTCCTCAGGTACCACCCCATCCTCCCATGATTTGTTAAAGAGGGTAGTCAGTGGTGTCACTAGTTCTACCCTTAGTTCTTTTAGAATTCTGGGATGAATCCCATCAGGCCCCATTGCTTTGTCCACCTTCAGTTTCAAGAGTTCTTTCAGAACCCTTTCTTCTGTAAATGGGCTGGTATCAACTTCTGCATCCAGAGTGTTTCTACTGTTTGTTTTAGGTACCTCCTCCACTTCCTTTGTAAATACTGAGCAAAAGTATTTGTTTAGTATCTCTGCCTTTTCACAGTCAACCTCTGCCCACCTTCCCTCCTCTTTATTAAGCCTCACTAGCCCTCCCTTGGTCTTCCTTCGCTCCCTGATGTACCTATAAAAGGTTTTATCCCCCTTCTTAACCGAGTTGGCTAACTTTTCCTGGGTTTGGGCCTTTGCTGTTCTGACTGCCTTCCCAGCTTCCTTTTGCTTTAATTGATACAGTTCCCTGTCCTGCTCCTTCTGTGATTCCTTGTACTTCCTGAATGCTTTCTTTTTCTCTTGAACCTTCACTGCCACTTCCTTTGAGAACCATAGTGGTTTCTTACATCATTTCGTTTTGTTAATTTGCTTCACACAAAGGCTTGTTACCTCTGTGATGGCAGTTTTTATTGTTCCCCATTGTTTTTCCACCCCTCCTTCCTGCCCATTTGCTAGTGCATTCCTTAGGCACTCACCCATTTTGGCAAAGTCAGCCCTCCTAAAGTCCAGTACTTTTGCCTTTGTATGGCTTGACTCTATTGCTGTGTTTATTGTGAACCATACTGTTCGATGGTCGCTAGTTCCCAGATGGCTACCCACTTCTACATCTGTGATCCTCTCTTCATCTCCATTTGAGAGAACCAGGTCTAAGATTGCTCCCTCTTGAGTGGGCTCCAATACTAGTTGTCTAAGGCATGCCCCTTGTGGGGCATCTAGAATAACCCCACTCTTTGAAGTGTCTGCTGCAACTGCATTCTAGTTAACATCTGGCATATTCAGATCACCTATCAGCAATATCTCCTATTTTTCAGCCATTCTAAGTATTCTTTCTATCATTTCCTTGTCCATTTCCTCCCCCTGAGAAGGGGGTCTGTATACAACCCCTGTGCAGATTGTGGTGCCATTGCCGGTCTCCAAATTTACCCACAGTGCTTCTTCTCCTCCCTGTTTTCCCTTTTGTTCTGTTGCCTTGATTCCTTCCCTTATGTAAAGAGCTACTCCTCTGCCTCTTTTACCCTCCCTGTCCCTCCTGTAGATAGTGTATCCTGGTATGTTTATGTCCCAGTCATGGTTTTGTGTGTACCATGTTTCTGTGACTGCCACGATATCCAGATGTTCCTCCTCCATCAAGGCCACTAATTCAGGAAGCTTGTTACTCAGACTATGGGCATTGGTACTCATTGCTCTCCATTTTTTGATGGCTTTACCTTCTTTTGCAGCATCCCCCACTGACCTGTCTACCTCGGTCTTTTTCTCATTTAGTACCCTGTTTTGTAGGGAGAGGCTGGGATTTTCCTGCTGCTTATCAGTGCCTCCTCTAGTCAGCAGGAACATCACCAGTATCTGACATATCCCAAAACAGTCAGTAGATAGTATAAGACAGCTGCCAGTTCTGTCAGCAGCCTAAAGGAATTATTTTTTTCTGTTGCACCTCTAGGGGTGTAACCATCCTCAAGAGGGTTCCTTTGCCTTCACAGACACCCCAGTAGGGTGGTAGTTCCCCTGTAGGGCAGATATTGTGAATGACCAAGGTATCTGCATAACAGCCACAACACAGTCATTCAACTACTATCCAACTACTGTATCTATGAAGCTGCACAAACATAACTTCACTAAAGTTGAGTATGCCCATTGAAATAAAGTTTTACTTTTATTTGGCTTAAACAACGAGTACATTGTTGCACAAATACATTTGCTGACTTGCTAATTTTCTAATATGAATTTGCATCAAAATGGAAGTGCATTTTCATCAGCCTCTGTGAATGCAATGTACTTTTCAGACTCTGCCATATACTCATGTGTGATAGTCCACATGACACACAATGGTATAACATGACAAACTTTGTGTCCCACTGTCTTATGAATACAGTGTGCAAAATGGGTGTATGCTGCCCACCGAAATGCTCTGAAAAATGGAGAACAGTGAATTATGGCAATCAACTTGCATTTTAAGAAGTGTTGTCATCTACAAATATAATAATTGCCATGTAATACAGACAAGCACCAACACTGTTTTACCCACCAGAATCCTTGGGAGCTATCTAGTGCATGCTTCAATAGTACACTTGGTTGTGCTATGACCTCCAATGGTACACCTGTCTACTGTGATATTGGTGCCATGTGCACACTGATGATGGTGCAGTGGCACCATCAACATATCCATGTCTGGACATCAGAGCATGCAGCCAGATCCAATTAGACATTCACCAGTTCCTCGACCCTCATCTTGTCTGTGCATGCAGGACTGGTCTTGACTCCAGAGGGAGTAGCACCTGGTCTTAGGCTGGTGTTGTTGAACCACAATAATTTCACCTCACCACACTGTGTGGTCCCACTTGCTCCATTCATTCTTCATGCTATGCTCTCCCAAAGCATAGGTCACAAGTCTCCATCACTCTTAACCTGAATAAAAGCCACACTTTTTTTCTTTTTTTTTTATAATGAAAGATAATGCATAAGTACACTACTGTTGTCTGTCCTTGTGTGCACTGTTGGTGAACTGGCATGGACACACAGTTGGTACATGGTGTGGCCATTATTCTTTGAATGTATTTTTTGAAAGTGTTGTGTTTGAGCATTTGAGTGGCACATTATGGCATAACAGTTGTCATGGTATTGTTGTGACATCACAATGGTACTATTACAACTTTTCCTGACCTTTGACCTGTACTATCAAAAAGGAAAAGTTAATTTATGGACAACCATACACAATAGGGGGTAACCTTACACTATTTTAATGTATTGCCTCATACCACTAGTGAGACACTATGTAATTACTGTAACAGAAACAGATAGCCATACTTTGTTTTGTTTGATCATTGTACTATTGTATTTCATACC
Organism: Neoceratodus forsteri; assembly: GCA_016271365.2. Classification (NCBI taxonomy): domain Eukaryota; kingdom Metazoa; phylum Chordata; order Ceratodontiformes; family Ceratodontidae; genus Neoceratodus; species Neoceratodus forsteri. The sequence continues at coordinate 193,635,315 of CM028138.1, read as the reverse complement.
TTTCCACTCAGATAATTGAAGACATACTCTTGACCAGTAAAAGGACAAACACGGTGGAAACCACCACAGAAAGAACAGAGACTGATGGTCCAGAGGTAACGCTAACAGAGATGACTACGGATTTGCAGATGTTGAGCATACACTTCATAATGATGAATCAACTGTCACTGTGAAATTTCATGAAATTTCAGTATGTGACCATTTTCAGATCATAGCCATACTAGCTAATGATTGCTGGACCTAGACTGGAAACTTACAATGATTTTTTGTTTGCCTTGTGGTCAAGGACTGCATATTTGACAATTTTGTTTTCCAACTATTATTGTTTGTGTCTTTTTTCATCATATTCTATTTCTCCTTGGGGACAGCTTGTGGGCGGCTGCAGCTCTCCCCTTGGAGGGCTTTCCTTTCACCTGCATCTACACTGCTCTCTCCTGACTCCCTCCTCCTGGCAACTCCCTCATGGACTTCCCCTCCATGGTGGGGCCAGGGAGGGGAAGGGTGGGCCATCCTCCCCCTGGTGCATAAAATCTGGGTTCTGGGTGCTGAGCTGTGGTAGGGAGCATGGTCTGGGGTCACAGAGCCTGCCAACATGTCCCCTATTTTCCTTGTTCTGATTCATCCTCCCATTGCAGGGGTGTGCACATCAGTGTGATCATGCTGGGGAGTCCAGCAGCACCCACCCTTCCTGTGGCACCCCTGACCCATTCTGCCCCATTCCTTCACCTGTATGCAGTCATTTGGTGGGACTGCCAGTCAACTCACCCTAGGAGAGGAGAGCAGTTCTCCAGACACTCAGTCCTCTCCCTTCCTAGCTGACTCCCAGTAACCCACTCACACCACAAACATGGGTTGCTAGCATGGCAGGAGGTAAGGCACCAATGCATCAGCCCTCCATGCCACTAGGCTGGTGTACTGTTTGTATCTTACAACATCCACATGTTGTGTACACCGCAGTTTACAGAAGATCTTTGCAATGGTTGAAACACAAAAAGACAACCACTAACAAGATTGCTGTGTACAATTGCTGGAGTACAAATTTAATTTCATAGGTGACATTAGTGAAGTCAACCTAGATCACTCATATCATGCATCCATGGAATTGTTGAGGCATCTAATACCAAATTAAGCCAAGAAGAACTATCATGCTCAGTGATGCAAACTTTAAAATTAAGTCCAGTGAAAAGTATTGTAACGTCATCCACTATATAGTCTATCAGTGAGGACAGTGACTATTCAGAGGAATCATCAGATGACCAGTGTGACTGTGATTATCTACAAGAAAGTGAAGATTGTGAATCGGAAACAGATTCTGAATCATGTTTTCTTTGTGTTTCAAAGTTAACAGAAAAAGCATTTTGTCATTGGGGAACACTGCTAACAGTTTAAATGTAATGTCAGAAGGGTCATAAAACAAAGTGGATATCACAGCCAACACTGAATTGACGTCCCTCTTGTAATTTGGAGATCTGTGCTGCTCTTCTTTTTACAGACAACATTTTCATTTTATGCAGTTCGCATAGTTATGTAAACTACAGTGTATGAGCAAGCACACCTTTGGTTGTATACAGCAAACCAATCTCATACTGATTATTGATAAAGAATGGCACATAATGCAGGAGTGTATCACTGAAGAATTACAACAGAAGGAGGAAGTGACAGTATGTGGTGTTGGGCGCTGTGATTTACCAGGATTTTCAGCAAAATGCAGATCCTACACAGTCATGGATGAAGAGAATGGAAAATTGTGGATTTTTTTTATCATCCAGGTGTCCAAGGTGACCAGCTTCACAAATATGGAGAAAGAGGGTTTCACAAGAACAATAGATATCTTACTTGCAAAGCAGGTCCCAATTAAACTATTGTCACTGACCAGCACATTGAAATTACCAGTCTGATGAACAGAATACAGTACATGCCCGAACATAAAATCAGTCACCAATATGATGTATGGCACATGTTGAAATGGATAAAAAAATAACTATGCACACAAGCAAAATCAAAAGATTGTGTGGCCCTGACAGAATGGATTCCGTCCATTTCAAATCATTTCTGGTGGTCATCATGTGCTTATAAAGGTGATGAAACTGCACTAAAGGAGATGATAACATCAATTTTCCACCATGTGGCAAATAAACATCAGTGGGGTTTGGCCAGAAAAGTGCACAAATGTGCACATGGACCTCTGAGTAAAGAAGAACAGTTGAAAAAAATATGGATGAAGGACAATTCTGCCCCTCACAATGCTCTAAAAAAGGTAATTTATAAAAAGAAGTTCCTGAAAGACCAGAAGAAATGTACAAAAATTTGCCACATGAGTGAATTTGAAGTGTTCTACTCCTTGTTGCTGAAATACAGCATGAAGAGACAGCACTATGGAAAGCCAGGCATGATTGCACGTCAGCAGCTTGCCGCGATTGACTACAAGCAGAATGTGGCACAAGCAAATGCTATAACAACTGCAGGAAACAAAAGAGACACAATTATTTATACCAAATACAAGAAAGAATGGGTAGCCAAACCTATCAAACATAGTAAGAGAGAGAGAGAGAGAGAGAGAGAACTTGGAAGTACTATCTTTTGAAGTTTAAATTTGTTTTAATTACAGAGACAGTACTGGGGAGTTTTTTTTAAGTCTTCTGCAGTGCTTTTCAGTTAATTATTTAAAATGCCAGCAAGACCAGCAGCAGGACTGGGCATGACTGGAAGCTAGGAGGAAGAAGCAGAGCAGCTGCCTGGTGGGGACCAGCATGGCAGCAGGAGCATGGCCAGAAGCAGGTGGTGGGTTAGCAGCTGGAGGGATATGGGGTAGCACCACCTACACAGAACAATCTGGACCAGCAGGCCACTACCTCCTCTGCCAGTTCAAGCACAAAGAGAAAGCTGGCACCCCCCTTTCTCCCATAAGGAGGTGGCAGTATTGGCAAGAAAGGTCACCACCCATGTTGTTGAACTTTAATGGGGCAGAGAGACTCCATCTAAAGGAGAGGTAGAAATTGTGGGCCATTGTAAAGCCACCCCTGACTCAGAGGGAAGTGGAATCATTGCCAAGATTGTCTGCCAAAATAAAAAATAAATGTGATGACCTCCAGCAAAGGGAGTTTGAAGTTCTGGAGGCACTGGGTGGTGTTGCCACTATTGGGGATTGCCAGGGCCAGAAGAAAAAGAGGAGAGAGGAGGAGGCTTCAGTATCTTCTTCAGGGAAAAGCATGTGGGTGGAGGACAGCATCACCAGTGAGTATACTAACTTGATGCACCCACCCCTCCTGTTACAATTGTATCCCCCCACTTTCAGTGTACTATCCTTTTTTTATTTAATCAACTTTATTAAGTTTTTAGGTTACAAATACCAAGGTCACGGTATCTGTACAAGTATTAATATGAACAGGTCAAAGAAGCAAACACCTCCCCCACCTCCCACATAACCCCTCCCATGGCATCAGGCATAGTTCATTAAAAAGGAAATACAGAGTGATTGACTCATGTCTTAGGATGAGTTTGCAACAAGTATAGGGTGTGCATTAACTCCCTTTTCCTCTTGTAACTTGGCAGCCGACCCCATAAGCTGGCAATCATGCATTCCGTGCATAAGTTAGACAGCAGTTCTTGTAGCCAGTCTGTATACAAGATATCACCTACATCTGGCCAATGATGCAGCACTAGTTTTTTCAGGGATAGGACAGTGATGACCATGTAGTATCTCCTTTGCCGAACTTCCACTCTTGAATAGTCACCTAACAAGTATATTTCTGGTACGAAAAGATCTTCAATACCTAGGAAAGGCTCTGAGCTTTGTCTAATATTAGCCCAGAGTGTCTGAATTGGGGGGCAGTCCCAAAATATATGAAAGAGAGTGCCTTCTGCCTGTTGACATCTTATACATTGTGGGGACAGAGCCCTCCTAATTTTGTGAAGTTTGGCCGGTGTTAGGTGCATGTTATTGAGAAACTGAAATTGCATTAACCTCAGTCTGTCTTGTGTGACATTTAAGTATGAGTATCCTTCCAAATCTTCTCCCAGTCCATGTCCAATTGAGGGAACTGTGAAGACCAGTATTTGGGGGTCCCGTATAGAGAGAAAAAAGTCCTGTCAAATAACCCCGAGTATAACTTGGATACCACATGGGGTTGCATAGTCAGGCAACTGACAGAGTGAAATAAAATCCCCAGAGCCATCCTCCTCCAAGAATGGCTCTTGGTTAGAGGCCAGAAGATGCTAGATTCAGTATACTCTAAATACCTGGGTACTTTCTACCCTGTATGTCTTTAGTATATCACCAGATGTGAGACAGGTATCATCTTTAAAAAAATCTCTGACCCAGGACTCACTTATCTATGGGATCCAGTGAGGTTGAATTATTTTGTCCCCCTATTTTAAAGCTGGGGTTTCCCATGATTGGTTGGATTGGATATCTTTTATTTTTGTATCCCAAGAAGGAGCAGAGTTGGGAGTGGACCCTAATCTACACTGCAACTGGAGTTTTCTGAATAGCAAGGGGGCAGTCTTTAGGCTAAACATATAAAAAGTGCTGGCGGGAACACTCCTTTTGAGCTGATGAGCTCTTTTTCCCTATCTTGAGCCATGTAGGCATGTACAGGGATGACCTCAATTCTCCCAGTGGGGTTAACCAGAGCAAATAGTTGCTTGCCTGACTGGCCCAGTAGTACATCCCAATATGCGGCAACCTAAGTCTCCCTCTATCCTTGGGAGTGGTAATTTTATGATGAGCCCTTCTTGGGGGTTTTGCCCAGCCATATATAATTGTTAATGAATGAGTGTACTTTTTTGAACCACTTGTGGGGATAGCCATAAATTAGGCAGGTTTAATGGATAGAAAATTCTCTGCAAAATGTTCATTTTCACCAGACTGATACAACCCCAGAAGGATAGTGGGAGAGTTTTCTAATGGGTTAGAGCTTGCTGAACTACTTGAATAATTGCCCTCTAAATTAAGTTGCCGCATTTTAGAGTATTAGTGTAAGTACATATATCTCATCAAATGTTAAATTTCATCCAATCAGAGCGTGCCACATCATTTGACAGGTGGTTACCATGGCAACACCCCACCTCTTTCTGCCAGTGGACGTTCTGCCTTCCGTGTGGCATGGCAACACCCCTCTCCCTCCCTTCCTGCAACAGGAAGTGATGTGCAGTTTTGTCCTTGATCCCGGAAGTCCACCCCTTTTCTATGCTGTATTTCCCTCCTCCTCCTTCCCATCCTCTCGCATCCATGCTGCAGACTCACACCCGAGTCCCTCCTCCTCTTCCCCTCACATCAGAGTGCTACCATCTCCTTGAACCCTTCGCCTTGGACCCTGGTTTGACATCCTAGCTTGCACCCAGGTCCCTCCTCCACACATCGCAATGCCACTGCACCATTCTAGTTCGCACCTGAGTCCCCTCCTCCTCCTCCTCACCTCACATTGGAGTGCTAGCAGCTCCTCGATCCCCTTCCCTCTGACCCCCGGTTCAGCATCCTAGCTTGCACCGAGGTCCCTCCCCCACACATTGTAACACTGCTGCACCATCCTAATTCACACCAGAGTCCCTTCCTCCTTTTCCACTCCACCCCCTGCCACTGCATCCTAACTCAAACTCGACTCCCTCCTCCTCCTCCACATCTCATCCTTGCACCTGAGTCCCTCTTCCTCCACACCACCCTGCTCCTTCCCCACCCCTTCCGCTACAACCTAGCTCAAACCTCGAGTCCCCCTCCTTCATACCCCACCCCTTGCACCTGAGTCCCTCTTCCTCCACACCACCCTGCTCCCTCCCTCACCCTGCTGCTGTGTCCTAGTTCAAACCTGGAGTCTCCCTCCTTGATCCACCCACCCCTAGCACCCGAGTCCCTCTTCTGCAACACCACCCTGCTCCCTCCTCCACCCCTGCCACAGTACAGCTCAAACCTTGAGCCCCCTCCTCCATTTCCATCCTCTTGAACTCCTTCTCCCCTCCTTCTCCTCCCCCATAGCACCCAAGTCCTAGCACCTCCATCCCCTATTCACTCAATATTTATACGCATCCCTATTAGTCCAGTGATATAAGGACAGGATGCATGTAGAGCTTTGTGACTCCGATTATTTCCTTGGAATTCTTCATAAGGAACGCATCATCACACCACAGAGTACTGTTTGGTGACGCTGGTGTAAGCACAGTTGTTTTGAGACAAGGTACATATTTTTCAAGGGTTAGAAAAAAGTATTAATGTTCCCTATGAACCTAATGCCCTAGCAAGAACTCCTTGTAAAATGTTCAATGGCATCTTAGACTGTCAAGGCAGTATTCATTAGTCTGCAAAACTGTGTGTTTGTGTGTGTGTGTGTGTGTGTGTCTCTCTGTGTATGTGTGTGCATTAACCAGCTCATAGTTAAAGAAAAAACATATCTACGCTGCTTTAGACAGAAAAATAACTTTACAATTCTTACCTTGTTTGTAGTAAAAATATATGTGTTCCCCAAGTTTCCTGTGAATAATGCAGAACAGAATCATTCCTATTGAGGATGATAACAATTTTAACACACAATAAAAAGAAGGTAATCCACAGAAAAAGTTCCCAACTTTTGCCAAGAGTTGCCAAAGTATATTTCCCATTAAAAGTACAGTGAGTCAGAAAAACAAATTTCCCTTTTAATACAGAATGAGAAGTAGATACAGTCCACTGAAAGCACACATAAAATGTCTAACGGTGTCAAATACATCTATAGTCATTGCTTTACTAGGAGTAAGTGACTAGAGTCTGAAATCTTTGCTTACATATAGATTCTCATCCACATCTGTGTTTTGTACCATAGAACAAATATAATTCTTGTAAGGCTGATTTTTCAAGAAAACAAAACTACCCCTTTAATACAAAATGAAAAAATATATCAAGTCCACAAAATAGGATCCAGAACAGTGTGCAATATATATTAAGCAAGTGTGTACAGTGTATGTTACAGAATGAAGGCTGACGTCTTTACCAATACAATCTATTTCTGACAGTCTACTGAAATATAATGTAGGCAATGTTCCTATGTGACAGTCACAGAAGGTTATTTCAAATTATATTAAGCAGTGGGGTTCTCTGAGAAGCAAAACGTTTTCTCAAAGGCTTTGATGGTAAACTCAGCATATTAAGTAGCTTTTAATCAGTGAGCTTGGGAACCTCCCAATGAGCTCATCTTTCAAGATTAGACTGCCACACATTTACATTTGAAAAGACATATTGTTAGGAGTCTGAAAAGCTGACCTTCTCTGACCTCTGTAATGAAATTCTGCCTGGCTCTGATGATGAGCTTAGCATATTAATTAGTTTCTACCCAGTGTCTTGAAGAATCATAAATGCATGTTATTTACTATGTATCTGTTATTTATGTGTGTTTCTGAGAGAAATACTACTTTCATAAACATAACCTATGTGGAATATATTAGATTATGATGTTTATGCTACTGTGTACAAATTAAAAAAGTGCTAGTGTGTATAAATAGAACAGTCTTGTATGTTTTGTGAAATCATACACAGGGATCATTTGTGAGGGAGCTGGGAACAGAGTTACATTATTAACACTTGGGAGAACGTCTCTGTTGGGTGCGTGGGAGCTGAAGACTGATGTGTATAAAACAGTAGGCTATCATCGGCTATATAATCGAATGGTACATACATTTACATAGTAGGCGTCTGGGAAACATTTGAAAAAGATCTGGGAAATAGTCTAAAAGAAAACCTTGCATTGTTTTTCTATTTTATACAAAGAAATGGGGGGTTTGCTATTTATTGTTAGTTACATTATATAAGTGTTAGGTGTTACCAGTGTGACACAGCCTCAGCTGAAAACCGAAGGGATACTGATAAAGTTTTGAGAACTGCAAAATGAACAATATCTTAAATGGTGCTGATCTGCAAAATGTTAGTGAGGATGAACTGCCAGCTATTGGTGTTGAACAGATGGAGACCACCAAAAACACCCCACAAGGTATTTGTACATATTTTTGCTGCTTTAGAATGGTATAATCAGTTAGAATATATGTGTGTGTATGCGCTAGCTTAGAACTGCATTATTAGTGGATAGAAGATGCTTTAAGTAAAAAATAGTATATATGTTACTGTTTTTGTTAGCTCAGAGGTGTATCATTGGTGGCTAGAAGATGCCAGGATTCCCATATCTACAGGGTTCCTGTATTTTAGAGGGATTTGGAGGCATCTACAGGAAAACTCTTCCCGTAGACATGAATTGTTTATACAGGAAGAACTGGGTACTTTAGCAGCCCCAGGAAATAATGTAATCTACGGGGCTATCATTCAGGAGTTATAGGGGAAATGCCAAATCAATATAAGAGCACTGAGATGCTGTCGTAAAAATAGGATGTGTGTATTTTTTTTTTGCTAGCTTAGATTCTTACACCTGTAATGCTTGAAATAAGATTATTATAGTTTAAACTTTTATTGTTAGTTTAAACATAAGTGAACAGCAATACACATTATAAATCTTTGATTCAAAATCAGACATAGAAGGTTTATGGTGATCTAAGACAGCAAATTAATTAACTGTATCTATGATTTATAAAAAGCCATGTTTGAAATATGTGACGTCTGCTTTTCTGTTGATAGCTACAAAAAAGGCAAATCATCTCAGAAAAAAACAAAAGAAGGAATTGGTACAGAACACACAAGAGACGGCTGAATGGTCAAAGAAACATGCCAGTATTATGCATAATGTTGATAGTGGAGACACTAGGGGTGACGCTTTAGAATCTATAAATAATAACTGCACACTTTTGCTTCAAGGGTCTCAAACCACCAACAGTTACAACAATCCTGATGTAACTCCTCAGGCACCTGCAAATTTGGTGATAAAAGTCAATGGTGAGTCTACAAGATGCCTTGCTTTATATCATGAGTCACAGCTATCTGCCAGCTTGGGGGCTGCAGACAACGAGAACCCTGACTCATCTCCCCAGGCCTCCACCAGTTTTTGGTATACAGACACCAGGAATACTGTTTCACATTCCCAGTTTGGAAAAAGGGATTATGAACCAAAGAAGTTAATGGTACAGCTTGTTGAAAAGTTGTTTGACTTGCTTGACAACATTGAAAGATTAAGTGGTAAGGAGAAAGAAACCGTATATGCTCTACAAAAAAACCTACTAAAGTAGCGTAATATGCATGTGCATTTATGTTGGTATGTTTAGGTAGGAAGGGATCTGTGTTAGAGTTGAGACATGATATAGAGATAGTAGATCAGCTTAATTGTGTATCAGAAATGTTTACATCTATGAAACAGTGACCTAAAAGAATGAAAAAAAAGGAGGGCAATGCTAAAAATAAGATCAAACACAATAGACTGGAGAAAATAAAGATATGGGAAAAAAATTAAAGAATCAGAGAAAATTTGAAAAGGAAAGTAAAGCATGCAAGGAAACTATTAGAATGCAGGGTATCACAGCATCTTGTGGAGAATCACGATTATCTGCCAGATGCTGAGTTAGAAATCCACTAGTCACCTACTGTAGTTTTTTTAGGGAGAATTCAAAGTTACACAAGGGAGAGAAATTGATTCAGAGCAGTCAAACATTATGAAAGGTTTCACTTCATGAATCTTGACAGGCTTCAATCATTTACAGATGCCATTTGGGCAATATACCAAGCTATTCAAGAGCTGTTAGATAAGGTGATACCTGAACAGGGTCCCAATGATTTCTGCAATTGTGATTTGATGCTGACTCTTTAAATCACCCACTGTTCTCAAGGAGAAGGGCCCCCCTCAAGAGCTTAATGCTGGGGTGTTTTTAGACCAGATAGCAGATATGCTTCAGAGCAATTCTGAGGTGATCACCGATGGGTCTTTGAACCATGTGTTAACCACTATTAGAAACAGGGAGGGGCCGGGAGTGGGGGGTAGACGTATACTAAGTTCGGTTTTATACAGCAGAATCATTGAAAAAAAAATTCTATCTGATTGATTTAAACAACAGAGATAATGCTCTGTGTTTTTCAGCCAGTACAGTGGCATTACTAAACCCCCACAGATGCACTGATGCACAGTTGATTGATAAGGGCAGAATTATGCATGGTGAACTGGGTTTGTCAGAACAGACCCCTGTCACTTTTAGTGATATGTCACAATTTCAGCAATTTTTAGGAGTCAGAATTAAAGATTTTGTACCACAATCAGGGAGCTTGGCAAACATTTTCAACAAGACCAGAAAGACTTCCTAAAACACTGTTTGTATTATTGCATGACGGTCATTACTACAGTGTCACGGATGTAAAGAAATTTATACGTGCCAGATACCTGTGTGAATACTGTCATGCAGCTTACAGTCACAAAAATAATCATTCTTGTACATTGTTTTGTAATGTGTGTTGTGAGCCAAACTGTGTAGAACAGAAAGCTGATGCAGCATCATGCCCAAAGTATAAAAAGATTTGAAGGTCCTCAGCCTGCCTAGAAAGACATTTGGACAGAGCGGCCTTGGGCAGGGTCTCTTGTGAATTAATGAAACTGTGCGAAGAATGTTTTGTGTTTTACAAGAGGACTCATGCATGCAAACTCAGTCAGTGTGATAGATGCGGCTCTCTTGATGACCGCAGATAAACATATCTGTTACATGACCCCACTCACAGAAGTAAAAAACACTGAAAGATATATAGTGTTTGATTTCGAGGCCAGACAAGAAACAGGGATACACCCCCCAAATTTTGTGTATGCTAAGCAATTGGATGGTAAGAGATCCTGGGAATTTGAAGGGGACAAATGTGTAAAACAGTTTGTCAGACATTTTATAGATACACCATTCCAACACTACACATTTATAGCCCACAATGCCAAAGGCTATGACGACTATTTTATCGTTAGCCAGCTTGTCAAGGAAACAATCAATATCAAGTTGCTCACCGGAGTGGGGATTGCTGTGTGTGACTGTATCTGCCCTACACATCAGATTTATTGATTCATTATCCTTTATGCCCATGAAATTAAGCAAAATCCCAGCGGCATTCGGTTTTGAGAATGAGATAGCTAAAGGGTACTTTCCGCATTTTTTTAACACCAAGGCCAATGAAAATTACGTAAGTCCCCTGCCCGATGCAAAATTTGATGGGGTGGACTATATGATGGCTAGTGAAAAATCAGACTTCATACAATGGTACACAGCAAACCGACACAAGGAATTTGATCTGAAAAAAGAGCTTCGCTACTACTGTCAGTTAGATGTTGACATTCTTTGAAAAGCCTGCAACAGATTTAGGCATGAAGTGATGAACATGACAACCAAATGTGTTTTAAAACAGTCAGACTGTGACACAGCATAGTACAAAATAGACTCTTTAGATCCCTTCCAATACATGACCGTAGCCTCTGTTTGTATGGCAACCTACAGATATTTGTTTTTGAATGAGAGCACACTTGATGTTCTCCCTTCTGATAACTACCACAGTCAGAAAAAGAGGTACTCCACACCTGCCATTCAGTGGTTAATGTACACAGCTGAGAAAGAAAAAACTTTCTATTCAGCACACTCTAAGGGTTGAAGAATTTAAAGTAGGTCCCAATTGTTTAGATGGATATGCTACAATCGATGGGTTACCCACAGCCTTTGAATTCCACATATGTTTTTTTCACGGTTACAACATCCGTTACTGTGAGAAAGACAGAAACTGCATGACAGGCCCTAGTTTTGGACAGTTATTAAATCGGACCATGCACAAATTCCATTTTTTTAAAAGCAAGGGGTATGCCATTAGAGTACTGTGAGAACATGAATGGAAAGAAATGTTGGCTACAGATGAGGGGTTGAATAATTTCTTGAGGAACAGGCAGCTACTGCAACCCCTCAATCCTAGGGAGTCTCTGTTTGGGGGAGGACAAATGCCATCCATCTGTACTACAAAGCACAGTCAGATGAAAAGATTTGCTATTATGAGTTTAGTAGCCTGTTCCTTTTTGTCAACAAAACAAAACAGTACCCCATGGGGCACCCTACCATCATCTACAAGAACTTTGCAGATCTCAGTCAATACTTTGGTTTGACAAAAGTAAAGGTTTTACCTCCCAGAGGTCTTTTTTTCCCCAGTGCTGCCAGCCAGGATTGAAAAAAAACTTGTGTTTGCATTATGCCATGCATGCACTGAAGAGAGACTTCAGACAACATCATGCACACACAGTGATGAGGAGAGGGCCCTGACTGGTACCTACTGTACCATGGAACTAAACTTGGCCATAGAAAAGGGGTACTGGATCATTGATGTTTATGAAGTGTGGGATTTCAGGGAGTCATTGACAGAGCTGTTTGCTGACTACATCAAATTGCACCTGAAAGGGAAGCAAGAGGCATCTGGTTTCCCCTTCATGGGTAAAAAATTAAGCAGATAAAGCCAGGTACATACAGCTGTATTTTGAAAGAGAAAATGTACATTTGAACACCGCTTACATCACTGTTAACCCTGCAAGGACACATATATCTGAACTGTTTTTAAATTCTCTTTGGGGTAAATTTGGACAGAGACCTAATTTACCTACCATGAGCATGGTAACAGACCCCGATGAACTCTTTCAGTACATATTTGCCACCTACTATAATGTGGCCTCATGCTGTTTCATCAGTGATAAGACAGCGAGTTTAAGTTGGAAGTACACCAAGATCACTATCCGAATTCTAACAACATCAACATATTCATAGAGAGTTTCACCACCACATACGACAGAGTAGAACTGTACAATCTGCTAGATAAGTTACAGGACAGGTGCTTGTATCACTACACAGACCCTGTCATTTTTGTGTCTAGACCGTGTGACTGAAACCCTCCTCTAGGTGACTATTTAAGGAAGCTGACCAGCGAGCTTCCAGTAGATGAACACATTACAGGGTTTGTGTCCACAGGTCCCAAAACCTATGGCTAGCAGCTGTCCAGAGGATGGACAGTCCTCAAAGTGAAAGAATTTACCCTTAATGTAGCCAACAGTGAACACATTAATTTTGAAAGCTTAAAAGATCTGGTGTTGGATTACACAGGGTCACAGACGTCTAAAGAAATCACAGTGAGGCAATCCAGCATAGTGAGAAATAAAAAGTGGTGGTCCTTCGAAACAAGAACGCTGTCCAAAACACAGAGAGTAGTGTATGACAAATGAGTTTTACAAGATGGATTTAAAACCCTTCCTTACAGGTACTGATTGAAAATAATGGACATTAGATTGCAACATCCCTTTTCATGTTTGATAGCTGGACCGTCCAATTCTGGTAAAAGCTTTTTCATAAAAAATGTACTGGAATATTCTGACAATACTTTATCGCACAGACCTGAAAATATTGTCTGGTTTTACAGCTGCTGGCAACCTTTGTATAATGAGCTGATGTTAAAGTTTGCACAGATTAAATTTGTGGAGAGGCTGCCTGCATCATTAGCCAATGATGATGATCTGCTGCCTCCTGACAAGATTAATCTGATTGTCATTGATGATCTGATGGAATACGCCTGTCAAAATGATGAGACAGAATGTGTGTTTACCAAGTACAGCCATCACCATAGTCTGTCAGCCTTTTATCTTGTACAGAATGTGTTTTGCCAAGGCAAGAAAAGTTGGACCATCGCACTAAATGCCAAATACATGGTTTTGTTTAAAAACCCATGGGACAAACTGCAGATCATGACTCTGGCAAGGCAGATGTACACTGGCCAGGCAGAATTCTTTTTAGATGCTTTTGAAGATGCCACTAGATGACCTTACGGTTATTTATTGGTTGATTTAAGAGCCGGTATGCTGGATGAATATAGGCTGTGCAGCTGATTATTCCCCCCCCCCGACTGGCCGGAGGCATACGTCTTGAAAAAAATCACATTCTGGTCCTAGAAATACATGATGCTTTATCGCCATTGTGTCTAAAAGGCTGCAGAGAAACTTGTCTGTTCTAAAGTTACTAGTGAGAGGACCTCCCCCGTTTAAGAAAAGCTATTTTGTGCTCAGTCTCTGATGACTTGATATCCACCATAGCGGAGGTTGCTTTAAACACTCTAAAGGGAAACATACCATTGTCGGCTAAACAACTAGTTTTCTGAAAAAAGGGGAAGAGTCATAAAAAATTTAAACAACAAGAAGATGTCATTAAAATGAAAAAAACAGATTGTAAACTAGACAGGCGGGTTCATAGTGACATTGTTGGGGATCACTATTCCATTGATTACAGGACTTCTGGCTAACAGATAATGGATTTTACTCAGAAAATGTATCTGGTACCACAACAGCAATTGGACCGTATGAGAATGAACTATCCCGATGAGGACATGAGAAAAGTAACAACTTACAGCTTGGATACTGAAATAACATCTATACCTTCCCAGAATGATTTGTCAGATCACGACAAAGCCAAGCTGTACTCCACTGTGTTACAACTTTACCTCACTCTGGTACATCAAGGGGAACAGGCTAAAACCAGTTTGACTTTATCGATGCCCAACTCAGAGGCTGTTTCTAAGCAGCCCCCCGCTGAGACACTTTCAGTTACGAGTTTGATGGAAAAAGACATCTTAAACAGTGTTTCTCAAAGGTCTAAAAAAAAACACTGAACTTTTATTAAATCAGATGGCAAAGAACAAGGATATTCTTTTTTGGAACGATAAGGGTGAACTGTTGTATAAAGGTAATGTTATTTCTGGGTCTCACATGGTCGATTTGGTAAGGGTGGCTACGGCCACACACACTATCCCTGACCACAAAAAAACCAAAGGGTTGGAATGTTTTCCTGACAGCCATCATCTAGGCTAATATACCCACATCCATCTTTGGTCATTTGGCAAATAGGAGATATGTGGAAAGTAGAAAGATAGCTGATGCAAAAAACGCTGAGCCCTCACCAGTCAGCAGCTGGTCAGTGACACCCAAAAGACAAAAGACATAAAAAAAAAAAACCAGCCTGGCTCTCTGTATAAATGTAAATATTATAGACCTCTGGACGATGTGTACAACCTATATTAGCATGTTTTTACCAGAAGTTGTTTGATGTATGTTAGCCTACCTCATATTGAATATGCTAGCATTTTGTTTTACAAAAGCTGCTTATATTTCTGTATGTTAGCCTACCTCAGACTGAATAATTTCTGTATGTTAGCCTACCTCATATTGAATATGCTAGCATTTTTTACACAAGGTGATTATATTTCTGTATGCTAGCCTACCTCATACTGAATAATTTCTGTATGTTAGCCTACCTCTGATGTATGACTCATTTATGTGCATTTTTAACAAGAAATGTCTTTACTGTTTTTTGTACTTTACTAATAATCCTACCTTTGATGTGTATCACATTTTATGGACTTTTTACAATAAACACCTTTATATTTTACACACTATGTCATGACTGAAGAAAGACACAAATCAAAAAAATGGGTTCATATATGCTTTTATAGATGACCTTTTTGAGTTACAAGAAATTGCATATTTTAAACTCATTACAAGTCAAACAAGTCAGAACATGCTGAAAGATGGCTGGGGCATGCCCTGACATGCTTAAACATCTGAAAGGGCGACGTACAAAACTAGTCACCATCGTATCATTTTTAAGTAAATCATTAGAGTACATTTTTAGAACTTGATCATAAGAAAATCCTTTACATCTGTGGTGTAAAAAAAAGATGCAGTGAAATCCACAGGCTGTAGAGAAGGTATCTTGCAACTGTATGTTTTAGTACAGGGTACTCTTTGCATTTCTGTTTAAAAAGCCCCCAATCATTTGTGCATAATTATCAGGATGAAAACCGTAGCTGTCTAAAAACTACCCAGACCAATCTTTTGAGATGTATGTGGCTAACCAGTGCTGTCCAGGGAGGTCATGGGGGTCAGTATTGATGACCAGTGCCATGGGGAAATTTCTCAGTCTCTCCTTGGGTAGCAGATCACAGGGAAACACACCCAGAAAACAGTCACAGACATGGGGGTCACGGGTTCAAATTTTTTCCAGCTGCTTGATGTTCATTTTTATGGTTTATCACATGTAATCAAATCTGACATTTCTTCTCTGGTTTTTCTCAATGACATTATCAAAAACAGCATAGACTATGAGATTAACCGTATGAGGAAGGGCTTCTGCAAATCTGATTTCTGCTCTGAGGTTCCCGGTTCTAATCAGGGAGTAATGGTCGGCATATTCTTGGTCCGGAGTCAGATCAAAGGCAAACAGCGTGTACCCTTGGGTGAATTCTTGGTGGTTGACAATGAGGTGGCGGTCCTTGATGTGCTTTCCCTCCACCTGCACTAGATTAAAATATTCTTTCACAGCATTTCAGTTTCTAAAATCATGCTGGAGAGGCTTAGCAGGGATTTGTTTATCGTCCAGATACAGGGCCACAAAATTAATGTTGCAATGTTTAAAGTTGAAGGGTTTTTTTGTGTAGGAACTGCTAAAAGCATCATTGTCAACAAACCCCATGACCATAATTTTTGGCAACTGCCCCCAAAACAGATTATCCTGGTTGCAGACCCTGCTCCCTGCAGGGATGCTGAACACTCTGAATATGGGGTATTCAGCATTGGAAGACAGCAGGGGTTCTGAGTGTCCCAGACAAACACCGGGAGTCACTTTTACCCTTTTGACAAACAAAGAGGTGGACATGATTTTTAGCTTATAAAGAACGTCATCTCCACTCATCAAACAAAAGCTGTCCCTGTTACGCGTCAGTTTAATTTTAATATCCACACCGTTCAGCATCAGTTTCTCTTGGAATAACGAGCCTGTGTGTAGGCTGCCCAGAAGCTCCACCCCTCTGCTGAGATGCATGAAAGAGCTTCTTTTACTGAATCCCACATTGTCACAGGCTCTGTCTGTGATTTCGTGTTTCCCCGGGGTGTCTTTGTAAAATAACCCTGTGGTGAATTGGGTAGAAAGGGTCTCTTCAATGAAGTTCAGCACCAATTCTATGATAGCCCTGTAGGGGTAACAGTTATTTCCCTGGCTGATGAGCCAATCCCCAATGGTCACATCCAGCTGGCTGAAAATGGTGGCCACCGGGTAGTTGATGAGGCCCACCTTGGTCGCTGCCGGTATATCTGAGCCATCCATTTCAGTGATTTAACAAACCAGGTAAAGAAGTGTGTTGTTTAGATCCAAATAGTCTTTGCCATTCCCCGCTATATAAAACTCGATTGGTGAGGTTTCTGAAAGGGCGGCCAGAGGGGGTATCTCTATGTAAATGCTTTTTTCAATGCTCGTCTGTGTGGGAGCGACAGTAAACAAGTCCAGTTCTGATTTTGTGCATTCTTTTGACCTGCAGTGCATGAAGGCCATGTTTTGTTTTTAGAAGAGATCGCTAGGGTTTTTTTTTTATGCCCCCTTGAACATCCTTTGGACTTTGACCTCTTTCTTTTATGTGCAGCTTTGCCCTTTGATGCACACTTTTTAAAGTAGTGGGGCAGGCCGATGAGAAGTGAAGGGGTTACTCTGCACTTTCTCTTTCTCCCTCTCTTGAACACCATCAGCGCCGAACCACCCTGAGTGGTCTTATCTCCTCCCGACATCCTTTGAGTGACTGCGCTAGTCACATTCCGTACAACATCCTTTGCGACATTTTTAGCGGCCATTTGTAGATGCAGTTTGGCAATTTTGAATCCCCTTTGCAAAAATGGTACTGCTTTTCTAAACAGACTACAGAATATTCCCCCCATACCAGACCCGCACATAGCAGGAAGTACATGAAAGCCCAGAAGACCATAGCCGGCCTGTGCCCTGTAACAACGTCTGTACAATGCGGGGTTCCCATAATGTCGAACAATCACCATCCTGGGCTAAGTTTTAAAGTACTCTCTGGGGCAGAAGTGCAACTTCATGATCACCTTTTCAAACCGAAATGGCACAGGTTTGTTTTGATCATTCTTTATGTCAATAGTGATAGTGTTGATCTGATACTTACTGACTGTTTGGTAGTGGGGTTGATCATAGGTCACGGTCACTATCTCATTGTCTTGGCCCCTCATGAGTATGCATCCCAGCAAAGGCACTAGACTGTTGCCCACTATTTCATGCAAAATAATGTCGGTGTAGATATATAATGTGTAAAAACCACCATTAATATCTGTCGGGTTCTTTGCTACATTCTTACCCACGCCTACCTCTAGTCTGCTAAAACCCAAAAGGTGCTGCAATTGCCCATGCATAAACAGAAGGCATTTGATGTCACTGTCGACGCTTAGTTCTCTCCCGATGGCTTGTTGTTCCAAAACCACAAGCAATTTATTTACTTCAAATATACTTTTATTGACTTGACTGATAACACTCGCCATGTCACGATAATAGCCCGATAGGATTTTAAATGCCACTGACTCAGTAAAGGGTCCGAACAGCGATGTTTTACTGTGGGATACTTTTAAAGGTTGATAGAGCATAGTGAACTTGTTTTTGTGTACAGGAACATTGTCCCAGGTATGGGGGTACTAAATTTCTGCTAGCCCCACTTCCCATTCACCTGGTAGTTCAAGCATCTGTGGTATAAGTGGATATAGTATTATCGGGGAAAAAGTCGTGCGAGGCGTTGCTCGGCAAGGTGGCATAAAAGCCATTTTTGAACATGTTGAATCTTACGGGCTTCTAAGTTCCCGAACCTGTGTTGCCTCAACTCAGCTATTGAATTTATTGGGCCACCCCGCCACTTTACCAGATACCAGGTTTTTCTTCCACGCTTTCTCTCTCTCAGGATTTTTTGCACTCTGTACAACCTGTCCTCATCTGATTCAATTTTTTGCAACTCCTCCGCATAGAAAGTATCTTTGATGTCTTCCTCCTGATAGTCTTTTAGCTTATAGGCGGGTCTCTGTCTTGTCAAGACATCCATCACAATAAATATCTCATCTGTGTATGTCTGTTCATATCCCTTTTCAAATACCCCTTTCAGCTTAGATATCTCACATGATCACCTTTCTGAAAGGTACCCTTTTTTTTTTTCCAAAGAACAGTGTTGCCGTAGAGGTTCTTCCATACACCCAGGGCATTGGAAGGATTAACATCCACTGTTCTCCATTTAATGCTTCTGTGATAAGTATAATTATAGCTGTGCACCAGGCCGGGCAACACATCAATATATTTCCATGTGTTCTGGGCAGTAAAGTGACGCCACATGCGTGACTTTAAATTCCTATTGAAATCCTCTACAATGCAAGCCTAAACATCATTATTTGTCACAAAATGGTGTACTTTTTTTTGTTTTAATAATTTCTTTAAGGAAGCATTCAGAAATTCTTTACCCTGATCTGTCTGCAGTTTCTGAGGCTTGAGTCCACTTTTAAAAATAGTTTTGAAGGCTTGAGTCACAGCATTGCCTGATTTGTCTTTTAAAGTCACTACCCAAGCATACTTGGACAGCACGTCGATGCACGTCAGTATGTATTTAAAACATTTATTGTACTTTGTGTATTGACTCATATCCACTAATTCAGCCTGCCATTATCTGTCTATGTCAGAAACAATGACAGGATTTCTTTTGACTCTGACTCTCACAGGTTTGTATAAAGTGTAAGGATCTTGCCTCGAAAGCTATTCTGCGACACCTTTCCTGATGATACCTTTATTGATTTTTTTTGCAGCCTTATACAGCTGAGTCATACCAGTGAAACTGCCCACTTTTTTTGCATTAAAATATATGCTCCGGAGCAGATGATCGGTCATCTTCTTTCATCAGCACCCCTAATAATGTCCATTAGCTTGCCAACCTCTCATCACCTGCAAAATAATGAGTGTGCTCTTTTATGCCTTAATCATTTGATCACAGTCACAAACAGCAACGTGTAACTATATTTTATTCATGTCCTACAAAAGTCATAACAGTATTTTATATGCACTGTAATACACACAGCAATCATGTTAATACAAACCTGGGTCCAGCAACATAGCCCTAATGTACTCTCTGTTGTTGAAACATGGCTTAACTCATTGTCTCCTAGCAAACGCCTGTAGTTGGTGGTAAAATACACTGGTGTGTCCTGAGGATGACTACAGAAGTCAGTTACTGAGTTCCAGTGTGCCCTTGCAATGTCTGGAGAAGTCACTTATATATTTTAATATATAACGCAATAGAATAGAATATATATTTGATTGCATACCACCATTGGAAAGGTAATTTTGTGCTGAACAACTTTGCCACTGATATTTTGTGTATATCAAGTATACTTTAGGAGTTATTTGCATTTGTTTAAGGTATGGTGTGTATGGCTTATGTTGCCTTTTTAAGTGAAAAAAATTATTTTGTTTGCTGTTTCGAGCAGCATAGAAACAAAATGAAATTACTTATTATTACTTGCATACCACCATAAGAAAGGTAATGTTGTGCTGAACAACTTTGCCACTCATACTATGTGTCTAGCACTTATGGTTCTTGAGCTATTAGGATTTGTTTGTGCCATGCTGACTGTGACTTGATTTGGCTTAGAAAGGCCCAGGATTCACTGTTAACAGTATACAGGAGACAAGTGGTGCAACTTCAGAGAGCTCCTGTGGAGACAATGAGTTAACCCCAAGATACCAGACACTGCAGTCACCATCCCTGGATACTCTATTTTCAGGCAGGACAGGGTTTCCAAATGAGGTGGAGGCTGTGCCATCTACCTGAGGAATTCCTACCTGGGTCAAGTCTTCCCGGTCTCAAACCCTAAACCACCCTCGCAGGTTCTCACTATTAAAGTTCTACTCGGGGCACACAACAAGGAGCTCACCATTGCCTCTGTGTACCTACCCCCTAAAGATCAGAGCAATGGATTTATGAGTATATTGGAAAGCCTACAGGGATTACACCATAAATCTGAACTCATAGTACTAGGCAACTTCAACATGAATTGGCTATCGTTAGAGGCCAGAAACTACAAGGATGCTGTCACGTCACAGAACCTCACCCAGCTTGTTACCACCCCCACCAGATGCAACTACAGGACAGGGTTGCACACACTTCTGGACTGGATCCTTAGTAATCACTCTGAATGAATCTCAAAAGTCTCAGTGCTCCCTGATGGGATCAGTGACCACTCACCGGTCACATGTACCTGGACAAACAAATTCATTAAGCTCCCTCCTAAAATAACCCACACCAGAGTGTTAAAGCAGGGGTACCTTGAGCTACTAAAGACACACCTAAGCCACCTGGACTGGACACTAATCAACTCTGCCATTGATGTAAACCAAGACTTGGACCTTTTCATCAGCCACTTCACAGCGGCCTGCAATATCTTTGCACCTCTCAAAAAGCTGAAGGTCAGGGGCAGAGCTAACCCTTGGATAACCCCTGATATAATCACTTTACTCAAACATAGGGATCATTTCTGGCACTGTGCCCATGCAACATCCAAACCTGGGGATATTCATAAGTATAAAGCTGCCAGAAATGAGTGCACACAGGCAGTTAGGAGTGCCAAAAGCAAATACTTCAAGGAAGCTCTCTCCAACACCTGGGGTGATGGAAAAATTTTTTGGAGTAACCTGAAAGACCTTACAGGCAAGGACCCTAAGTCACCACCCACCATGCTCAACATAAATGGAACACCAACATCTGACCTGTACACAATCACCAACACCTTTAACAATGCGTTCTCCAACTTAGATAGTGTCCTCCCTTCTAATTTCTTTGATGCCCCCTCTGGTAGTAACCCTCCTGCAACTACTCCTCTCCTACACTCTGTCCCACAATTCTACTTCAAGGAGATCCCAGTGCATGAGACCAGAACCTATATTCGGAAGGCCATTCACAATGCAGGCTACAGCGTGACTCCCTTGACCTGAAGTTGTTAGCACCTGTCCTTGAAGAAGTCCTTGAACCCCTGAGAAAGGTCCTCAATCTATCACTAAGGATGTCCCAGTTCCCATCTTGCTGGAAACAGGTGACCATCACACCGGTAAACAAAAATGGAGACAAATCACTGTACTCCAACTACAGACCTATCTCCATCCTCCCTCCATTGTCTAAGGCACTGGAGTGCATCGCCTCAGACCAGCTAGTCAAGTACCTGGAAAAATATGACATCCAGTGTCCTGAGCAACATGGTTTCCAAAAAGGGCACAGTACCACCACTGCACTATTAGAATTAAAGGGCTTCATCCATACCACGCTCGATCAAGGAAACTGGGTAGGGGCAGTATTCATCGACCTTACAAAAGCCTTTGATACTGTGAACCACCCACTCCAACTAAAGCAATTATCAAACATTGGGCTCTCCAGTGAAGTGCTGCTCTGGTTTTCAAGCTACCTTAGGGAGAGGGTCCAGTGGGTAAGGATTGATGGTGTCACCTCAGAAGAAAAGCCAGTCCTTTCAGGGGTCCCACAGGGGTCCATCCTGGGGCCACTACTCTTCCTGAATGACCTTCCCAGTGTCTGCCACCAGAAATTACTGCTCTACGCTGATGACGCAGTCATGTTCACCGACTACCAAAATGCAGAGCTCCTTGAGAAACAATTACAGCTTTAATTCATGTGCATCAAAGAATGGTTCAAGTCACACAAACTGGTCATGAACTACAGCAAAACAAAGGTTATGACCTTCTACAATGCCAGGAGCAAGTACAAATCCCGTGACCTCACCATCCTAAACCAAACAGGGACCTTACTTGAACATGTTCCTGATTTTAAATACCTAGGTGTCACATTGGACAGCTCACTCTCCTACCATCGGCACATAGATTCTGTCACCAAAGCCACCAACATCTGTATAGGCCTACTCTACAGGCACAAACACTGCATGACTTCTGACACTCTCTGGTTGGCTATCAATAGCTCTTTCACCTCCATCATCGATTACGGGCTAGCAATTTATGGCTCTGCCTCTGCCTCTGCCCTCCGCAGAATTACAGTTGCATTCAACAAAGCATGCAGGCTGCTAACTGGGGCTGACCGACTTACACACAATTGTGACCTGTACACTCAGGCAGGATGGCTTCCTCTCATCAGCTGGATACAGTATCAAACCTGCCTCTTACTCAAAAAAGTCCTCCTCAGGGTCATGCCCCCGGGCATTGAAAAGCTCCTCATTGACCATCACAGCACCCAGCAAACTAGAAGTTCACAACAACTAACCTTCCTTGTCCCCAGATGCTGGACTACCATGGGACAGAGGGCCTTTGTCCACAGAGCACCACAGTGGTACAATACTCTCAACAAAGAAACTCTTACTGCTGCTGCTGTTTGCCCTTTTAAAAGACAACTCCAACTTCATCTCATTTCAACTAGCCGTTGTGACTGCCTCAACTAATCAGGGGCCCACCACTCACTGCCCTCCAGTTCAGTCTTGACAGCTACCTCTCCCCGCCTTGCCCCCTTCTACCTGCCTACTCCCTTGCCCCCTCTCCCTTTCCTCCCCCCCAGGCATTTCCTGACTTTATCCCTCCCTCCCTCCTTTAGAGCTCTTACCTCATCTTCTCCCGACAATGGCCTTCCTGCCTGCATACCCCCTTCCCTCTCACCTGCAGTGCTTATTTCTAAGATTGCCCTTGGCTGGTATGTCATGCTACCTAACATTTGGCACATTTTGTATTACTGGAATTTCCTAAGCCTTAGTCTCTTACTTCTTTTTATTGTGTAACTATGTATTATTATGTTGACCTTTGTATTTATGTATACCCCCCATTCCTTCAATGTGGAACCTTTGTAAATGAGCAGTTCCTGCTCAAAGGTATTTGTAATCCTAGATTTCAATAAAATAAAATAAAATAAATAAAAAATGTAAAACATACAAATGATTACTACACTATCATGTTTCTACGCTAGCTGTCTATGCCTGACTCTATTACATACTTATCCTACAAAAGTCATATCAGTAGTATTTTATAGGCCCTGTAACATACATCAACCATGTTACTACAGACTATAATCCATACAAAGGAGTACAACATTAACAGTTTACAGTACGTGCAACATGAGTCCTTATACATTCCACTTTAAAGATGCCCAGAGACAGTAGCAACTGGGCGGCATGTTTCACACAGGCACGGGCTTCATCCACTTTCCCCCTGGTGATAAGGTGAGTACAAAGCATACCCACATTAGCCATTCTCCACTCATGTTGAGATTCGTGCTCTATAAGGTCTTTTTTGTAGCAGAAAAGTAGATGTGGGATCTTTTTTTTGTGTCCATTGCATTTAGATACACATGCCAAAAATATGGTGGCATACTTTTAATCAGAGACATTGTCCCTTCTGTCAACGGTTTCAGTGCATCTCCAGAGGATACATCGAATGCAGTTTTCTTTACAACATATGCAGGTCCTTTAGTATGTCCTTTATCACTTGGTACATGGTACTCTCCAAGATTGACAGGAATACTGGGATCATTTCTTTATCATGTATCATCTGAAAGTATATCATAATACATGTTATACAGATTAGTGTGTCACTTTTTTATATTCAGGAAAAGTGAGTGCTAAATCACTTTTATTAAACACAAGATAAGTGACAGCTTTTGCGTAATGTATGATGACAGCCTCATCCCCCCCTTCTGCAGACCAAAAAATGCTGCAGAGCAGGGTAAATGATTTTTAAAAAATTAACATGGTCCCTGAACTTCTTTTTAGAATTTTTTAAAGGAGCCTTTGCTGACCAGATGGCAGGCATCTTTTTCAATCTCACCGTCTGTCTGCTGTAACATTTGTATAATTAACCACATGGGGTCATCAGATTTTCTCACGCCATTTAAAATGTGACTTATAGTTTCCAGGGTACAATTGGTCATATTTAACTCCTGATGCTTCACAGCAATTGCTAAGATCACGGGCATGAGCTGCCCTATATGTATGGCTTCAGAAACATTTCTGTATGCTTCTTTAGACATCAAGTCATCAAGGATACATGAATGTTTTTTCTGACTCAGATCATCTATCTCACACTTGGGAATGGAATCGACCAATTCACAATGTACCACCCTCTGCATCACTGAGGCAATTACGCCACGAAAGGTATGGAACATAACATACTTACAATACATGTCATGATCAGTTTTAGGGGGCTTAACACTGACATCTGTTATTTCACTTGAGGGACCCTGTCTAATCTCTGTTGAGCAAGATGGCTCTGGTTGTGTAGTGATTACAGTATTTTCTCTCTTCTTTTGACACATTCTGTCACTCTCTGTATTTTTATCATACTGGCCCTCACATTGCTCATTAATAACTACATCTGTATCTTTAAAACAGCACACACAGTCACACAGTAGGTTTGTGGAGACTCGAGCATCCATGGTGTCTGAATATGACTGCTACTCCATTGCAAATTCATCACTCTATTAAAATAAAAAAACAGCATTGGTTCTTGTTCAACCTAAAACTTGTCTGTTCAGTTACACTATGTACACAAGTCTCTGTCACCCTACACATTTTCATTAACGTTTAAAAATATACAAGAATTTACCTCTGCTGGACAAGCTTTTTTGTACCCTTTTCTTCTTCTTCTTCCTTAGCCTGGAGCTTGCTGGTGGTAGGAATTTCAGCATCATCTGACTCTTGTTCGGAAGCTGCTTCTGGCTGTGTATCGATATCACTCTGAGGCTCTTCCTTCAGGTCACTTTCTCTTTCAGTCTCCATTTTCACTGTATCAGATTCACTCCTAGGTGCTCTTCAAGGTTCGGCAGTGGTGGCTCTTGGTCAGGAGTGTCAGATTTAACTTTTTCAAACTCACCAAACTGTGTAGCCAACTTCCTTTTCGTATCACCAATCCTTCCACTCAACAAGGTCTGAGTGGGGCATTCCTTGTCACACCTTGTATAATACACAAATGCAGGCTTAGGCACCCCGATAGACATCTTCTCTTCCCTCTTCTCATTTGGTGGTGTGACGGTCTGGCCTGTTACTGGGAGGTTAAATTGAGAAGCACTGCGCTGTGCCATCTTCTTGAATGTTTCAGATAATCTGCACAAATTCTATAAAAGAGATTCCTCGAGTCTCTGGAAAAAATATTATCAAGCCCTGAGCACAGGGCTTATATAAGACTGTGAGATCCACTTTCAAAAGGCTAGCCCCTCCTGGTATCATTATGCTTTCATCTGTAAGATACTGAATGCCTGTTCCCAGATGCCTACGGTGTAAATGTATGTACTGACCTACTGTGTAACCAATGATATCTTACTGTTTTATCCCCATCAGCCTTAAGATCCCATGCTCCCAATTGTGCTTTCATTTGTAAGATACTGGAAGCCTGCTCCCAGACACCTACTATGCAAATGTATGTAACATTCTATTGTGTAACCGATTATATCATGCTGTTTTATCCCCATCAGCCTTAAGCTCCCAACTGTGCTTTCATTTGTAAGATACTGGGAGCCTGTTCCCAGACACCTACTATGCAAATTAATATGCTGAGTTTACCATCAAAGCCTTAGATTTCAGACTCTAGTCACTTACTCCTAATAAAGCAATGACTACAGATGGATTTGACACCATTAGACATTTTATGTGTGCATTCGGTGGACTGTATCTACTTCTCATTCTGTGTTAAAAGGGAAATTTGTTTTCCTGACTCACTGCTTTTAATGGGAAATATACTATGGCAACCCTTGACAAAAGTTGGGAACTTTTTCTGTGGATTACCTTCTTTTTATTGTGTGTTAAAATTGTTATCAGCCTCAATAGGAATGATTTTTTTCTGCAATATTAACAGGATATTTTTACTACAAACAAGGTAAGATTTGTAAAGTTATTTTTCTGTCCAAAGCAGCGTAGAGATGTTTTTTTTTCTTTACCTATGAGATGGCTAATGCACACACACCCAAACACAAACACACAGACACACACACACACACACACACACAGTTTTGCAGACTAATTAATGCTGCCTTGCCAGTCTGAGATGCAGATGAACATTTTACAAGGAGTTCTTGCTAGGGCATTCATAGGGAACATTAATACTTTCTTCTAACCCTTGTAAAATATATACCTTGTCTCAAAACAAGTGTGCTTACACCGGCATCACCAAACAGTACTCTGTGGCTACTGCATCAGCGTGATGATGCATTCTTTATGAAGAATTCCAAGAAAATAATCTGAGTCACAAAGCTCTACACACATCTTGTCCTTTTACCCCGGACCGATAGGGGTGTGTATACATATTGAGTGAATAGGGGATGGAGGTGCTAGAACTCAGGTGCTATGGGGAGAAGGGGGAGAAGAAGGAGGGGAGCAGGAGTTCAAGGGGATAGAAATGGAGGAGGGGACTTGAGGTTTGAACTATACTGTGGCAGGGGTGGAGGAGGGAGCAGAGTGGTGTGTAGGAAGAGGGACTTGGGTGCAAGGGGTGGATGAATCAAGGAGGGGGACTCCAGGTTTGAGCTAGGACATAGCGGCAGGGGTGGGGGAGGGAGCAGGGTGGTGTGGAGGAAGAGGGACTCAGGTGCAAGGATGAAGTTTGGAGGAGGAGGAGGAGGGAGTTGAGTTTGAGCTAGGATGCAGTGGTGGGAGGGTGGTGTGGAAAAGGAGGAAGGGACTCTGGTGTGAATTAGGATGGTGCAGCAGTGTTGTGATGTGTGGGGGAGGGACCCGGGTGCAAGCTAGGATGCTGAACCTGGGGTCCGAGGGGAGGGGATCGAGGAGCTGCTAGCACTCCGATGCAAGGTGAGGAGGAGGAGGTGGGACTCAGGTTTGAGTCTGCGGCACCGATGCAAGAGGAGGGGAAGGAGGAGGAGGGACGTATGGCATAGAAAAGGAGTGGACTTCCAGGTTCGAAGATGAAAATGCACATCACTTCCTGTTGCAGTGAGGGGCGTTGCCATGCCACACGGAAGGCTGGACTTCTGCTGGCAGAAAGGGGCAGGGTGTTGCCATGGTAACCACCTGTCAAATGACGTGGCACACTCTGATTGGCTGAAATGTAACATTTGATGAGATATATGTACTTACACTACTTAGAGTTGCCCCTAGCCAGGTTGATGCCTAGATATTTAATGCTATGGGAGTTCCATTGCAGGCCAGATTCACCCATGTTGCTTTTCAGAGTTCTAGAATTTAAGGGGAAGATTAGGGCTTTCCCCAGATTAATTTTATAGTTAGAAAGTAAGCTGTATTCATTGATCATTTCTAGTGTAGCCTGTATAGAAGTTTGTGGGTGGGTTAGGTGTAGCAGTATATCATCTGTGTAAACTGATAGCTTAAATTCTTAGGATCCTATTTTAAAGCCTGTATTTTGGAGTTTTCTTTAAGTTTAGTAAGTAAGGGTTCTAGATAAATGTTAAACAACAGAGGTGATAAGGGTCAACCTTGCCTGGTTCCGAAATATAATGGGAAGGAGGAGGAGACTGCCCCATTGCAATACAGTCATGCAGGTGGGTACCCATAAAGGGCCTTAATCCATTATATGAACTGAGGTGGGAACCTAAATCTGCATGGTGCGAAATAGGAACTGCCAGTTGACTAGATCAAATGCCTTCTCCACTTCCAGGGACATCAGGACATCAGGCTGACTCGATTCCCTGAACGCAGAGAAAATGTGGCTCAGTTTGTGCAAATGATCGGAAGAGAATATTCCTGACATGAAACCCACCTGATCCTTAGTTATTAGGGAGGGAAGTACTTTGTTGAGCCTGTTCACTAGTAATTTGGCCAGAATTTTAATGTGTAATTTAACAACGATATTGGCCTACAACTGGTGACTTTGTCCTCCTCATTTCTGGGTTTATGTAGGATGACTATTAGGGCTTCTAGGAGTCTATTTTCAGTGGGCTGTGCAGAAAACAGGTTTGAGCTCAGTCTAAATAACCAGGGAGCTAGTTTGTTTGCAAAGGTTTTGTAAAAATTAGAAGAGAACCCATCTGGTCCTGGGGCTTTGCCCAGAGGTAAAGCTTTGATTACCATCTGAATGTCTACTATGTCAAAGGGAGTTTCCAAGCTATCCACTTGGCTATTGCTTAAAGTGGGGAGTGGGATGGTGGCGAGGTATTCATCTACTCTACCTATGTCAAGGAGTTCTGCCATTGGGCTGTATAGCCCACGGTAATAATGTTCAAGTTCAGAAACAATAGTTTTAGGGGTAAGTTTAAGGGTCCCATCAGAGAATGATCAAATTACCTTAATGGTTCTTGCTGCCTCCTGCTTCTTAAGTCTTAGTGACAGGAGTTGGACAGCTTTCTCCCCTTGCTTTACATAGCTTGCTCAGGTTTTCAGTATTGCAAACTCTGCTTTCTCACACAGCAAATCTCCATTCTGATCCTGGAGCCTTATAAGCTCAAGTCTATCTTCCTTGGTAGTATTAGGAGATCAGCGTGCTTCCAGTTGGTGTATCTGGGCCAGGAGGGTGGCTGCTTTCTGTTTCAAGACCCTCTTCCTAACAGTGGCTAAACAAATTAGCTCTCCCCTTATAAAACATTTAAGTGTTCCCCATTCCAGGTCAGCTCTGCCCATGGAGTTTAAGTTAGCGTTGGTGTACTGATCTATTGCTTTGGAGATCCATTTAACCACCCATTCCTCATTAAGTGTTTGATTGTTATTTCTCCAGGTAGATTCTCTCTGTTGATTAGGAGAAAAGGAGAGTGGACAAGAGACTGCAGAGTGATCAGATATCACTCCTGGTTCTATGCCACAGCTTGTTAAGCCTGTGAGTAATGAGTGGCTAACCAGAAAGTAATCTAGTCTAGATGATGTCCCATGCACCGAAGAGGAGAATGTGTATTCCCTACAGGAGGAGTTCAATGTCCTCCATGGGTCACACAATTCAAAGTGGTCTGTCAGCTCTCTTAGTCCCCATTGTGCAGGGGTAAGGCCTTCCCTCCTCCTATCTGATTTATCTAGATCTGGGGTGAAAGACAAATTCCAGTCTCCTCCTTAAAGGAAAGGGAGTGAAAGGAAGGGAGCCAGCACTAGGATCAGCTCCATGAAGAAAGAGGGGTGTCTGCATAAGGGCCATAAATGCAGCCCAGGACAACCTCAGTCTGATCTAATACTCCTTTCAGAAACAAGTAATGGCCCCCAGGGTCCTGAATGCAATGCTTGCAGGTGAAAGATACCTTGCAGGAAATCAAAATGGCTACCCCCCCACTAAGTATACTGTTCCCTGCTGTGAAGGCTTGGAACAGATTATCCTCATTTTCTAGTAAGTGCGTTTCTTGGAGAAATGGTATCTCTACCTTAAGGTGCTGCAGGTGCTTTAGGATTTCATATCTTTTAGTATTCTTTTGGGCTCCTCGTACATTCCATGAGAAAATCTTATTAGCACTAGCCATCCTGCCTGTCTAATCTTGTCCAGCATGTAGTTCCCTTTAAATCTCTATAAGTTGCATCCCAAACAATAACCTGATGCCACCCCTTCCTCCCTCCTCTCCTGTTTCCCCCAAATCCCCACAACCAGTAAGCTACTAACATCCATAAGAACCCCCACAAACAAAACAAACAAAATAACATTAACAATAATGTGTATACTCCTATTCTATATCAAACCCCTCTCTCTGGAACCTGAAGTAAACTGTAAAGAAGTAGATTAGTCAAAGTAACCTTGTGCGATCCAGGTCCCCCAACCTCCAACTCAAAATTCCTTTGGCCCATGATGCACCCACCCTCCATATCAAGCTCAGCTCTCCCCCGCTTTCCTCCAAAGTGATAAAAGTGGCAGTTCTACGGGAGAGAAATCTTTTCAAAAAGGTGACATTGTGCCATTATGTTAATATCAAGGGCCCCACCTCCATACTGCCTGCCTCTTAACACTTCAAACCTCTCTGAATCCCACAAAATTAACAATGATGAACAGTCTGTAATTGAGTATTACACTCCAGGTGCTCCACCACTCTGCTGAGCTTTAAATAAAGACTGGCAGCCATGCAACCAAGGTAACATAAAGGTATGATGAATAAAGATAAGAGTGAAAATCTATATATCTCCTCTAGTAGAGATTATAATGAAGTATTTGCTCCTATCAGCCTTGGATAGTCCCTGTAAAGTCCAAAAAAGAAGGAAAAAGGGGAAGGGGCAGTAAGAGTCGTATATAGGCTGCCGCTATGTGACCTGAGTTGTCTACTTATCCAATTGTAAGAACACTTGAGAGTCAACATGTTCCCATCTTAATGTCATCTAGAACAACTACGCTTACATCTCCATGGGTATTTAGTAGCAGTTCTGGCGTCGTACTCGACGTTTACTGCTGACAGGGGCTGTGATATCTATAAGCCTGCTGGTCAAAGCGAAATAACGTCAGTCGTAGGTGTAATGCCTTGGCCCCACATGTCTGGAATAGGCCTGCACGCCTGATTGATTAAGCTCCCACCCCGCTGGTGTAATTGAACTTGAAACAATTTCCATTGAACCTTATTGCAGACCTTACTTTCTTATGTTATCGCTGCTTGGTCAGACTACTTCCTTCTGTCCAGTGCAAATTGCAGTCAATAAACAAGTGTATTACTGGGAGACCTGAGAGGCACAGTAAGCCAGGAATTGGGAGGCGGGGGTCCATAGATACCCATGGATTGTAGTTACTGAATATCCTTCTATATTCAAACAGTCTAAGCTCAAACCCCTGTAACTGACCTGATGCTGCTTAGCAGATGGAGATCCAGTGTAACTGGATGCTTTCTTCAGCAGTTTTGAAAGAGATTAGATAGTGCTTCCTGAAGTGCTGATTCCACTGATTTAGCATCCTCAAAGCTGCATCATTTCCCTTCTATGAGCACCTGAAGCCTCGTTGGATATCCCATTCCAAATGTGATGTCTGTTGCTATTAACTTGGTTACCATTGGATGGAAAGAGGCCCTCCTCTGCCGAACTGAAACAGGTAGGTGCTGAGGTACACGTAGCTTGGCATCCTCCCATTTAATAATCTTGTAGCTCCTTAATTTTGTTAAAGAAATGCTGGCACTCTTGATAGTTTAAAAAGCAAAAAATTAATGGATAAGGTGGTGCTCCGGCAGGGGACATGGGGTGTAAAGAACGATGCGATCGTTCGATGGCGTAGTTAGGCCCTAATGGTGTTCACCCTGCCAACTTACATAGCAGTTTTTGGGTAAACAAGATGGGATCGGAGCATTCCTCTTTTTCTGGAAGCTGTATAATGACAGCGTCATTCCTCCGGCTCCATCCCTCTAGGTCTTCCAGCTTGGCTTCAGTCCTAGCCAACTTCTGTTTTGTTGCCACCAACTCCGAGTCTACCCTGTCTGCTCTCTTTTCCAGAGACCTGATTCATATCTCACTGTTCCCAGTCCTTTTGGATAAATCCTCCAGCACTGAAGTCACAGATTTGAATTCTGAGGCAAGCGATCTTACTTCCTCCCGATAAGGGAGAAATTCTGCCAGGAACCTGTCCACGGTTAGGACATTTTGCTCCACTGATGCAAGATTGTGAGTGCTGGAAGAGGTGTGTATTTTTTTCTTGCTGGCCTTCTCGTGCATTGGTGGTGATGTGTGTTTTGGCAGAGCCGCTTGCATTTTGACCTCCATGCCCAGATTTCACTCTTATGCAGTTGGTCAATGAAGTTGCTGATATCCGGGCAGATAATCTCCAAACCAGGAAGTAATTGAGTGAATAAAACAAATACATTTAGACGGAGTTAGTGGGAGAATTCTGCTAGAGCTGCTACATGGAAGGTTGCATCATGTGACTCCCCCTTCAACGTACCATATTGACAAAGGACTAGTGTTTCTTCACCCTTGTCCCACTTAGTAACTACCATTTAATCCTGCTTAACCTCCACCATTGCCTTACCCTAAGATTGTTATCATTGTCTACACTGAGCCAATGTTTTGCCTTCATGATTATAACCAATGTAGCCTACCAATGTTACTTGACCATATGCTGTGTACTTACAGCCTGTTGTCTGTTTTATGTTTTGTACATTGTTTGTTATTCCGACATGGAACCTTTGTAAAGGAGTCTCTGACTCAAAGGTTTGCAATTCAAATATGTTTAATAAAATAAATACATAAATAAATAAAGTTATTTTGATCAGTCAGTGTTTGAATTACATTTTATGATCTTTGTGACTATAAGCTAGGGTGGCCCATAAAGGCACAACTGTTAAATACAACCCCTCTTCCCATTATAGCTCAAGGCTGTATGGCAGTGATGCATGACCTGGAGCTAACACGGGTTACTGCAGAGTTAGGTGGGGCTAAGTCCCGGCAACCCCCCTGTAATTCCAGCACTGGTTGTCATAAATCATTAAAAAAAATTTACATTTACCCTTATACACTGCATGTACTGTTGTCATCCTGTTTTTAAGAATTCCATTTCTATACTGTCAACAAAATGTTAATCACAATAAGTAGCTCTGTGTTTTCTTACCGTACCTGCTGTGATGGCATGCATGTTGGACAGTACCTGACCTGATTACAACCCCTCTGTGAAGGTGATCATGTGTGTATGTGTCACATCATGGGCATACTGCATCTGTAACAGTGTCATCTAATTGCATGGACATGCCGCAACACTGCCATATTCCATACATGGATACTTATTGACAGATGCATGAACTCAGAGGCTACAGTAACTGTTTTGCATTGCTTTCCAATTGGTTGTTGCTGTCCAACCTTGACATTGTTAACATTTGTTGCATCATCTCTGGAATTGCTGCATATGTCATGCATACCATCTACGACCTCATCCAGATTGTTTGGTGGGAGTGGTCACTGTGCAGTAGTGCCCATCGATCCATATATCCTCTCTCACGGCAGCCCCTATAGCTGGGAGGGAGTAATTCTGTCTTCCACTGCATGTGTTGTGCTGTACTGTGTGCATCCTGATTCTCAGTCCTCACCCTTAACATTCATGTCACTCCATGGCTGTTTCCAACAGCATTCCTCATCTGAATACTAGATGTGCCCTTTTCTTTGATGGACTCCTTAGTGTGTATACTCCTGACCTTCCTTTAACCATGGTATTATCTGTGGTGTTCTGTAGTTAAATATTATGGCACTTGACCTTTCCCATAGGATGGAATGTGTTTGATTACTGCTGAGTTAATGTTATGTGTTCCAACTTCCAACACTGATTTGAATTATTCCCCTCCATTTGGAACAGGTCCCACAGGAACCTCAGCTGTTGCTGCTGTCAGCAGTGATGCCATCACCAACCACATGGCAGGAGCAGCAGCAGCAGGGAGCCCATGTCTGGTAAGCCATTGGGAGCTCTACTGAAGGATTCTTAACTCCAGGGAGGTGCATATTGGGGAGGGGGCAAGACTCCCAAAAAGAATAAAAAAAAAAACCAGAGCCACAGGCAGTGGCAACATTTTTGTCCCTGTCCAGTCCCCGTACCTAGAACCTCCTCTGCTGGAGCCAGCCACCGTCACCACTACACCACATGGGCTGGCTCAGCAGCACCAAGAACACTGCCCCACAGAAACCCTCTCTCCTATTCCTCCCCTTCCCCTCGCTATTCCTACCTTCCGGTCGCCCTTCTCCATGGTTGCTATTGACCAGGTCACTATCCTTGCAGGGTAGCCGTTCACCACTTCACTCAATATGACTTGCTCATTTGTGAGTCACTCATATTGGATTGCCCTTCTGATGTGATACCACTTTAAGAAGGGGCATAGCCTTGACTGCCTCAGTCTGTTTTGTTGAATGTTGATGAATCTGAATCATTACTTGAGATTTCAGTGTCTCTGTGACTAAACTGCAGCATTGCAGTTTAGTCACAGAGACATGGAATGTGTTTGATTACTGCTGAGTTAATGTTATGTGTTCCAACTTCGCCACAGAATATTATGCTGGTTCAACTTTAAGCAGAAATGCATGGTGCCGAAAGGCCTGTCACACAGTTTGCAAAGGGTGCCAACAGAAAGACACAGCATGACTGTGATAAAATATTTGACATAAGCACTTGCTGATTGATTCATCATCATAAGCAATGTTTGTCATGCTATTAAATCAATAGTGGATCATTGGTTACCCCTTGAAGTGGCCCATGGTACTGCCTACTGCTTTTTTGTTTCCTATGTCAATCACATGAGTCATGGCACAACCTCTAACAAACACCACCACATGTCATCCTGAATACAATACTGTGTGCAATGTCCAGTTATGGAGTCCTTTAGAGGAGAGATACTGTATACACATGCTGTATATGTTGCATCATACACTGTTTAATATCCTAAATGAGTAGTGGGTCCATCAACCACGCACATTGTGTGAGGCTCAGGTTTGTCCACGAAACATGTAGTCAGTCATCCCAGGCTAGAAAGGAGGGTCATGCTCTGTGTGGGCAACATGCACTTGACAGACAGATTCCCATTTCAGAAAGGAATACACATGATACAGTGGAAAAATTTGAACTACATACAGTATGTGGAGTGGGTGACAAAACACAAAGTATGTGAATGTAAGGTTGGTGGGGCTTTCAATGGATGGTACACTGCCTTAGAGAAACAGTGGCTTGATGTGCTGATGAGGAACAGCCTAGTGGAACATGTAGGTGCTAAAACATTGGTTAAACCTCAGCTTTCACAAACTCATGGTCTCCATACTTCTCAAATAATAGTCACATCCTCTGTGGGATATTGTGGGGTGGTACATGCACAGCAGGGACCAAGGAGAGTAGGTGAGGGGTGATGCTGTAAACCATCAGCATAGGTTTAGGGTACTGTAAGGTTACACTGGACAGAGAACTGTACTACAATTTCTGATGACTGAAGATTTCATTAGACACTTGCACAGTTCATTCTCTTGAAACTGTATATTTCTTTACATCCTACAGAGAACACTGACACACTGACACCACCACCACCAGTACCACAGGAGGACAGCAGCAAGAAGAAGACCAGCACATGGTCAATGACCCAGGTCCAAAAGATCTGGAGGGAGATGGAAAGACTGGCAACAAGGGAAGCACACCATCAGTCCCCTCACAAGGACACAGTGGCAGAGCCAGTGGCAGTGGAACCCGCAGCTGCAGCATCAGGTGACCAAGAAGCTGGCACCCCACCACCAGCCATTGCCACCCAGGACAATATCCGTGTCATAAGCATGGATATCAGAAAATTATAAAAAAAGTGGCATCCCTGGAGGTCAAGATGCAGGTTAGAATCACAAGAACTGAGTCCAGGCAGTGTCACATTTTGTGGCTTAAGAAGAAACATACCACTAGAAGGAGGCCGCAGCACAGCCTAGCAGCTAGCCACCATTAGAGCTGGTCTTGAGCACTTACTGTGCCATGTTAATTGTATTGTAAATAGTTCCATTGTTTTTTTGTAAATAGTTTGGCATTTGGTTTGTTCTTCTGTTTATAGTTCTTTGTTGTATACTAACTTGTTTTTTTCTTCTTATAACAGATACTGAGGAGGGGGGACCGTTACCGATCGGCAGGTCTGGGGAGAGGGGGAGGCATCACTGGCAGGTGGGGGGAGGGCTAAGCAGGGAGAAGGGGTACCAGAAGTGGAAATCACAGCAGAGAGAGTGAGGGAAGCCCTCAGCTCCCTTAAGATGGAGAAAGCACCGGGGCCGGATAAATTACATCCCAGAGTGCTGAAGGAACTTGCAGATGTCCTGGCAAAACCCCTGGCAGAGCTTTTCACCATCTCTCTGAGGACAGGGTGGGTGCCCCAAGACTGGAAGGTGGTGCATATAGTGCCTATCACAGAGGGGGATCAAGGGAGGTGGCAGGGAACTACAGGCCTGTCAGCCTGACCTCGGTGGTGGGCAAGGTGATGGAGGGCATTGTCAAGGAGAGGCTAGAGGGACCTGGATAAGTCAGGTGCTTGGACGATAGACAGCATGGATTCATCCCGGGGAAATCGTGTCAGACAAACCTGGTGGAGTTCTATGACTGGGTGACAAGTGCCTTGGACCTGGGTAGACCAGTGGATGTCCTCTTTCTAGACTTCAGCAAGGCATTTGACTCTGTTCCTCACATGGGCCTGTTGGATAAGCTGGGAGAAATGGGGGTGGGGAAACCAGATGATCAGATGGATAGGCAATTGGCTCCAGGACCGGACCCAGAGGGTCGTAGTTGGCGGGATAGTCTCATCCCCAAGGAGGGTCATTAGTGGGGTCCCACAGGATCAGTCCTTGGGCCCTTCTGTTCAACACCTATGTATCGGACATAAGGACAGGAATCAGAGGAGATGAGTCTCTTTGCAGATGACTCAAACTGGGGTGGTGGTGGATGGGGAGGAGGGGAGGGTGGCCCTGCAGGAGGACCTGGAGGCTCTGGAAAGATGGTCTAGAAAGTGGAAGCTGAGGTTCAATGCAGGGAATGCAAGGTACTCCACCTGGGGGCCAGAAACCCAGGTCAAGTGTACACCCTGGGGGATGCTACAAGTCTCGATGGCTGAGAGGGACCTGGGGGTGGTGGTGGATGTCAAGATGAACAACTCTGAGACTTGTGGGAGGCAGCAGCCAAGGCCAACAGGATGCTGGGATGCATCGCTAGGGGATCACCTCCAGAAGGAGGAAGTGATACTCCTCTGTATAACTGCTTGGTGAGGCCGCACCTTGAGTACTGCATGCAGTTTTGGAGACCACACTTAAAGCGGGACATTAACCTCCTGGAGAGGGTCCAGAGGAGGGCAACCAAAATGATTTGGGGCTTGGGGGACAGAACCTATGAGGAGAGGCTCGAAGAGCTAAATATGTACACATTGGAAGAGAGAAGGGACCACGGGGACATGATAGAGGTCTTTAGGTACATGAAGTCGGGGTGCTTTGAAAGAAGGAGGAAGGGGCCACTAAAGGGCATGGCTGGAAGCTGGAGGGGGGAAGATTCAGGGGAGAAAGGAGGAGGTGCTACTTCACTGAGAGGGTGGTGGAGCCATGGAATGCACTGCCTAGGGGGCTGGTGGAGGCAGAGACAGTGGAGGGGTTCAAGAGGGGGTGGGACAGGTACAGGGGAAGGGTTCTGGAAGCAAAATCCAATGCAGCAAGAATATCGGAACTGGGAAGGGAGAAGTCAGAGAAGGCGAGGGGGACAGCAAGGTCAGCACCCAGGTTGGGGACTGACCAAACGAGCAGACACGAAAGACCGTTAGGCCTATTCTGCTGGTGTTTTAGTATGTTAGTATGTTAGTATAAACGTTTTGCTGTTAGCCAACACTGTCTTGTCATAGGTCTCTTTACTGGATGTGAAGGTTAACAGAAGTTCAATGAACATATTGTCTGTTAGTCTTTGATTCATTTTCATTTTCCTTTTATATTTTCAATCCATAAAACTTTTCCATACTGGTGGTTCAGGCACAGAACATGACACACCTAAACGGACATGGATTTGGACAGTTGAGGTGATGAAATGATGGCTATTACTGAAGTGACTGAGTCAGAGGGACCCTTGTGGGGGAGGGAAATGGAAGCACCTTGGTGTGCAGTACAGATGGACAGAATTGGACTGCTTGGGACCCCCAGAATGGATTTCTGAAGTAAAGTGGAAGTGTGTTGCATGGACTTGCACAACGATATCCATGACACAGAACAGAAGAACATAACAGAGACAGGGACCAGTCCAGTAGCAGCACACGCTGCAGCAGCATTGCTTTATTGGTGTCCTAGGAGGATTTTATGTAATGTGCTAAAGTCATAAAAGTATTTTCTACTTATTGCATTTGTGACTGTGTAGATAAAGATTACTTCTTTTTTTTACTGTTATCTGCTGCATTCACATCATACGCAAGCAGCAACACCATATGGCTACAAGTACCGGAGCAGTAACATTACTATAAATGCTACTAAGTTAAACTTCACATTGTGTGATCTATCATATTATACACAGATACTCCTAAGCAATGCATTTTTGTGAGGGTTGCTTTCAAGCAGTGCAAAAATGGGTCTCTGTTTCATGGTGTCTCTCATATTGCTGGTCATCTGCACAACTGCTACAGGTGTGTAGACTACGTACCATGCATATCCATGGTAAAATAATTCCGCACTTTGTAAACAGTGTCCTAATGTGAACTGCAGAACTTTCTGTAAACTTGAGTTATAAAAAACCATGGATAGAAAGGCTGAAATCACAGTACCTGCTGCTAACCAGGAGCCAGATCTTTCTGCTCTGGCTAGGAGATTTACGACCATCTGGACAGAGACGAGAGAGAGAGAGAGAGAGAGAGAGAGAGAGATGGAGGGGGAGGGAGGAGAGAGAGAATTTAGGAGGGATTAGGGACTAGACAGTACAGAAGTTTAGATAAGCCCAATTTTTTGTTGTTGTTTTGTTTACTGCAAACTGTAATTACTGGGGAGATTTATTTTCTCTTTCTGAAGTATATATAATATTTCATACTACAGTATTACTAAGAATGGCAGCAACAACATCAGCAGGATTGGGAATGGGTATGTTCAGGAGCCAGGAAGAGGAAGAGGAAGAGGAAGAGGAAGAGCAGCTGCGTGGAAGGGAGCAGCTGGGGCAGAAGGAGCAGGAACACCAGTGGGTGGTGGACCAGCAGCTGGAGGGCCATTGGGTGGTGCCACCTGCACAGAACCCTAACCAAGATTCGTGGTCAACCACCTCCTCTTCCACTGCCAGCACAAGGAGAAAGCTGCACGCCCCCTTCTCACATAAGGAAGTGGTGGTCCTTGTGAAAGAGGTGATCACCCATGCTATACATTCCACAGAGACTCCCTCTAAGGGAGCGTGAGAACTTGTGGGCCTCCATTAAGGCCACCCTTGACAGAGAGAGAGGGAAAGGAGTCATGTCCCAATCACTCCACCAAATTAAGCACAGATGGGATGACCTCCAGAGAAGGAACCCTGAGATTCTGGAGGCACTAGATGGAGCAGTCACCACTGGAGTTTGGGGCCAGAAGAAGATGGGAGAGCAGGAGCTGGCCTCCACCAGATCTTCTGCCAAATGGATGCAAGTGGAAGAGAACATCACCAGTGAGTAGACTGCCTTGATCCTTCCAGTTCTATTTACCAGTCAGTGTTCATAGAATTATAGAAGCTTGACAGCAGAAAATGATCATACTGGCCCATCTAGTCTGTCCTTTTTCCCCCCCTACACCTCTCCCTCCCTGCAAGCCCATGCCCTCCCCTGATACTCAGCCCCATATGCTTGTCCCATGCCCTCTTGAATTTTTCCACAGATTTAGCCCCCACCACTCCATCTGGTAGTCTGTTCCAGGGCTCCACCACTCTTTCTGTGAAGAAATGCCCTCTCACATTGCCCCTGTATCTTCTTCCACTTTATGATACAGGTGACTGTAAAGTAGGGTGGCACAGAAAGGCAGCACAACTGTTAAACACACC
This sequence comes from Neoceratodus forsteri, assembly GCA_016271365.2. Classification (NCBI taxonomy): domain Eukaryota; kingdom Metazoa; phylum Chordata; order Ceratodontiformes; family Ceratodontidae; genus Neoceratodus; species Neoceratodus forsteri. The sequence continues at coordinate 193,595,250 of CM028138.1, read as the reverse complement.
CAGTCTTCCCATTATAACTCAAGACTGGATGGCAGTGATGCATGACATTGCTCTACCATGGCTTACTGCAGCAGGTGTCTGTGGGACTAGGCCCTGGTACTCCCCCCCCCCCCATTGATTCCAACACTGACTGTCGTACTGCAGATAATTTAAGAAAATTAATGGTTATCCTGATACACTGCATGTAATGTTGTCATATTGGTTTTTATAATTCTATTTAAATACTATCAGCAAAATGTTAAGAACAAGTATTTCTGTGTTTTCTTAACGTACTGTATCTGCCAGCAATGGCATGCATGATGGACAGCACCTGATCTGACAACAACCCCTCTGTCATGGTCATGGTGTGTGTCACATCAAGGGCAGACTGTGCCTAAAACAGTGTCTCCTAATTGCATGGGAGTGCTGCAGCAGCACTACCAACTTCCAGACACACATCTGAAGGAACAGGTGTATGAATTAAGAGGATAATGCATCCATTTACCATTTTGGATTGCTCTACAACTGGGAATTGGTCATTGTGCTGTTTTCCAACCTCAACACTGCTTACATTGGTAGTGTTTGTATTCATGTGCATGGCAGCTGTCTCCATTGTGAGTATCTCTGACTTGCCTCATCTGTCATGCCTACCATTTCACCCTCATCCAGAATGTCCACTGGATCTGTGCACTGCACAGGACTGCCCACCATTTCATACTTCCTGTCTCATTGCAGCCCCTTTAGTCAGCAGGGAGCAATGTTGTCATTTACTGCATATATGTGTGCCGTACTGTGTGTATCCAGATTTCCATGTCTCACCCTGAACAATCATGTTCCTCCATGGCTGTTTACAGCAGCACTCCTTCCTTATCTGAACAGTAGATGTGCACTGTCCTTTGCTTGAGGTGGACCCTTTACTGTGTATCTTGAGTCCTGACCTCCCTTAATGGGATCATCTGTGTTGTTCTGTTGGTAAGTAGTATGGCACTTGGTCTCTCCCACAGGATGGAATGCATCGGAGTTTTGCTGCTACTGTAATGTTATGCTTTCCAACTTCCAACACTCAACTGAACTATTTCTGTTCATTTGCAACAGGTGCTGCCAAAAGTTCCAGTGCCCCAGTCATGGACAACTCCACTACCAGCACTTCTGGAGTGGCACAGAGTATGATCAGTGGGAAACTGCTGTCTGAGAAGCTTCTCATATTGTTAACAAAATAAATGTAGTGATGAAAACCTGAATGGAAAGACTATAATTTGTGGTGTTGTGTAGCAGTAAACCACAGAAACCTTGCATGCCTCCCTGCACCATAGTCAAAAGGCATCACCATTAAACATGTACATCTGCTGTATTGTGAGGTTGAAGTGCTCCTAAGGAACAGCTGGCTGCCTTACCCCTTCTACCATCCTGGTGCTGAGAGACCTCTAATTTTCACCAAGTGACCCAGTGTAAACCATGATACAAGTAATTGGTAAACACAGCTCCATTGCAAGCAATACAGCTGGGTGGCTATGGTGGGTGGGGGAAGGGATCACTCCAGAGGTACGGGTATGTGGATCACGGGGGCCATGTCAGGGATGGCATTGGTTGGTCACCTCATCTATATGATCAATATAACAAGTTCTAACTAGCTGTAAGACAGATACAAGACAAAAAGTGATGACATTAGTGATGGTTTTCCAATCCAGAGCAGGTTGTGCACCTGTGGATCCTTGGTTGCTGGCAGATTGGGCCAATAATTCCATGTCCAAGACCACACCACTGTAATAAGTGACATAGCCTTCAGTGCCCCAATACCTTTATTGGAATGTTGGCGAAGCATTGCTTGCGATGACTGTGTCTGTGTCACTGAACTGCATTGCTGCCAATTATAGGGTCAGCTGTGCAATAGTTAACTGCAGAATTTACATAACAGAGTCCCAATGGGCAAGATACATGTTTTGGTCTCTCTGGAAGATGTAATTTTTGTGGGTTTTGTAATGGAAATCAAGATGGCAGCAAACGAAAAAGGAATTTTTCCTCACAAAAAAAGGAGTGGCCTGAATGAAAAAAGATCCTTTTTCATTTAGACCAAATTCTTTTTTTGTTCAGGTAATCTATCCAAACGACTGTATTGAGCATGCTCAATAACCAAAATTTTAAACTGAATAATTTGGGGATGGATTCATATTTTTCCACCAAACCAGCGAAAGGCATATCTGTGGGCCAAGCTCTTTCCACCCTGAAAACTCAGACCAAAATTCCAAACTGTTTGGGCACAGCATGATGACAAGCAAACATCAAAAAAACATTTTTTTTTACATTGTTTGCTATGCGCATCTCAGAATCTGCACTTCTGACCATAACAAAACCTGGCACATCATGAGCTCTATCCCTCGAGACTGCACGTGCAAAATTATGCAAATCCATTGAACAGTTGCAAAGATATTAAAGTGCAAAATTTGAGGTTTAATATAAAAAACACTGCTCATCCCAAATATAGTGGCACTATCACAACACTAGAATATATATAGGGGCTAGATATTCAAAAGTACACCTGGCAATGGCGCAAGTGGTTGTTCTATGCAACTGAGTTGCACTGGAGCAACAAAGGGATATATTCAAAAGAGATGTGCCATGGCACATTGCATCTGAATAAATCAAAAAAAAATGCACGCGGCACAAATACAATGTGCCAAGTCATCCCACAGCCAGGTTTGAATACCAGGAATGGGAAATGCGCCAGTACATCAGAGATACTTTGTACACAAATTCCTGATATTCAGACACAAAAGTACAAATGGGGCCATAATGCACGCAAAGCGCAAATGAGGCCATTTGCATGTCATTATGGCCACATTTGTATGAGTTGTGCAGGGCTGGCCAGTGAAATGCACCTGGAGCCCTGCAAAGCATGCAGTGCTGTCAGTGGTGGTCCAGTGGTTTCCCCCTCCCTGCCCATAACCCCGATCACTGTAAAAATGTGTATCTTCATTCCCTAGTAGTCTAGTAGTACCCCCTTCCCTGCCTGTAAAACCCTGATCGCTATAAGAAAAGTGAAAGTTCATTCCCTGGTAGTCTAGTGGTCCCCCCTTCCCCCACCCACACAGGACCCCCAGCATACCCAGCTCTCCCCGTCATCAGTGGGCAGCAAACCCACCCGCATAAATCCATGGCTGTCCGCCGAAAGACAGCTTACAGTATCTGTTGCTAGTTCATTGGTCCACATTGTGGACCAAGGGGCTTGCAGTGCATGTGACTTCATTCACAAAGTTGTGAATGACCATTACAGTATGCACTGCAAGCCCATTTGGCCTCAGTGTGGACCAATGTGCTTGCAGCGGATACTGCAAGCTGTAATTCAGTGGACAGCCGTGGAGGTATGCGGGTGGGTTTGCTGCTTGCCGAAGAGGGGGGCTGGGTAGGCTGGAGGTCTTGTGTGGGTGGGAAGTGGGGTTACCACTAGACTACCAGGGAATGAAATTACACTTATTTATGGTGATCTGAGTTATGGGTGGGGAGGGAGGTACCACTGGACCACTAGGGCATACCATGTGAGATTGTGCACAGTGTTGGGGGGATTGCCACCCATGGCTGACAGCTGCTGTGTTGCGCCCTGCACTTTAGAGGCCCTCCTTTGGGTGGCAACCTGCTGAGCTTTTTTTTACAGGCTCAGCTTTGTGCCCATGTATGCGCCACATCTCTGGGTTGTGCTTGCAGATGCACCTCCCTTCCTGGGTTGAATATCGGGATGTGCTGTATATGCAGGGGTTCGCCCCCTGCAGCTGCGCCGCATACATTATCTTTGCAACATGGTGCATCGGGAATTGCACAGCGCAAGTCTTCCTTTTGAATATCACCCCGGGGATGCATTTCTGGGGTTGTGCCTGTGCACTCCTACTCCCCCCTTGGCTTCCTTAATCACTTCCCATTATATTCCCAGTACTCCCATTATCCTCACCCGCCCAGCCCCCAGCATACCTACATAGCACACTCTGTCCACCCCCTCCAATTGACTTATCCTTTACCACACTATCACCCACCTCTGCTATATACCTGCCAATACTGCATGGTACTCCAGGAATGTGACTGATTAGGTTGCCTATCCTATGTGGAGATATTTCCCCCTTGGGTCCCGAGTCCTGACCCCATGTATATGCCTGTGACACTATTCTTATGTCTATCAAGGACTAAAACATGCAAATGTAAACGTGCTGTATACAGATGAATACAGACCTGTAAACATGTACAAAAGAGTGCGTGTTGGCGCTTGTACATAATCTTACAGATATCCTAGTAGATAACACTGTATATATTAATGTGTAAATAATACTGTATATAATCATGCTGTAGCTACCCCACCCTTATTGTACTATCACTTTTGCTTTGTACTCACAAACTTATTGTACAATTGCTTTTTGCTTTGTACCCCAAATTATGTAAGTATATGTTGTCAGGACAGGACCTCCTTGTAAATGAGCCTGCTCAATGGAGTTTTTTTCCTGTCAATAAACTTGAACTTGAACAACTCAATTGTGCCAGGTGCAACTCCTTTGAATATTTAGCCCATTATATTTACTTTTCATTTTTCTCACCCCTGCATTATTTCCTCCTTTTATTATCTGAGGCCCTCCCACTCATACATCCAGATGTTTTCATACATCATGTTCAACAGTTAGGTTCTTAACCCACTCACTACACTTATAAAAGCTTTCTATACTTCTGTGGCATTGAGCAGAGAAATACCAGAAAAAGAAAACATGACTAACACAGACAGTTAAGGTAATAATCATACATGACCAGATAATCGCATATTAATTATGTGTTTTTTTCCTTTTCTTCCAAAAGAGAAGCATTCTAAAGTTATGGTCTGATGAGGAGCTGCTCATCCTGGTGGAGTGAGTTCAACTCCATGGAAGTGCTGACATTATGATGTGGGGGACCAATCTTCCACAGAAAAGGTGTGAAAGAAGGTCAGTCACTTCCAGAGCAAGAACGGGCACAACAAAGAGCAAGATGTGTGTCATTGCAAATGAAAGCTGGTACAACACATGTTTCACAGGATCAAAGCTCCCATCAATACCCATGTAAACAACACGGACTGGTTCCAGTGCGACACCCAAATGTGGAATGACATAGGGATGTCTGCATTAGGAGATAGACACCGTGGTAGGAAGTACATTTACAAAAATTCTTTCACAAGAAAAAAAGTTCCTAGCTTCACTATTGCTGCTATATAACATGAGTATTATGATGTTAAATAATAAGCAAGTATACAGTACTTATACACAGTAATTATGTTAAAATACTTTCATTGTCATTAATTGTGGTGCACAATATATGGTGTAGAGGTGAGCACAGGTATAGAGATAACAAGAGTAACTGACAAGTTAGACAGCAAACGTTAATGTCACATGACTCCTTTGTAACTGTGTGCACAATGTGCTCCCACAAAGGGATACATTTTTCCATGCTTCGCAACTATTTTTTTTTTAACATTACTGATGTTTTGTGATGCGTAACATGACAATTACCAAGATAATAAGTAGTAAGGAACGATACAGTTACAGTTGCTGGTAATTTTATTCAAGAAATGGTTTCATTCTCATTAGTACAGTATGCAATGTGTAGCATGCAATGTGGAGAGGGGGTCATGTGTCTGTTATTGGTAATACTTCTCAGTAACCCAAAAACAAGTTATTGCAGTAACCTGAACAAAAAGATATGAAATATTGTCTATGTGAAGCAAGACACTATGCTTTAACATGTCTCATGTATCACTGTGTGCTCCAGACTGATAACGGGGAGACAAGGGGACAATATATTTTCTTAGAAGGTGTACAAATGGTCAAAAAATACTAAGATGAAATGTTGTTTAACTTCAGCACCAGCTTGTTAATGTCATGCTGTATCTTCAACATGTTGCATAGATAATTGTTGATAATTATCTTCATGAAATGCTGTCCTTCTCATTAAGTACAATATGCAATGTGTAGTACTCAGGGGGCAGAAATGTGGCACTGCAATTATTTTACATACATTTAATAAGCTCTGACTTCACCAGAGCATATCAGTACTGCTTCTAGCTGGCAAGAACATAAGTTATTAGTGTAATCTCAACAAAAAATATCAGATATTGTACATGTAAAGCAGGGTGTTATAAGATGTCTCCTTTATCACCGCATGTTCAGTAGGGTAACAGGGAAAACAGGGTACAACATATCTTCTTACAAGTTTTACAAATTTTCACAAGATAGTTTTATAATCTTTAATTGCAGTATCAGCTTGTTTAATGTCATGCCACCTCTTAAATATGTTGCATAGATAAACAAATATTTTCTTGAAACATACATGGATTATAATTAGGCAATACGGCATTACAGGGAGAGCATTATAGTGGAATAACAGCCCACCTTGAGTGGGATGAAGTACGAGGCAAAGCTGAGTGAAGCCAAGTGCTTCCCCCACCAGAGAAGGCCATTAGCCCACCAGGATGTACTCCATGGAGTGCCTTATTGCAATTATGAAATGAGTTCTTTTTAGTAAATTAGATGTCATTTCTAAATGCATTTTTGTTGAGTTACTTTCAGCTAGGCTGTTGTACTGGGATAATGGCCTGGCTGAAAGTACCTCTTGGCCAATCAGGAGTCAGCATTCTTTCTACCATTTCATAATTTGTGTTTATATCTTCTTTGTTATTTCAGAACATCCAGGCTTCCCTTCCATGACAGCAGGCAGGACCCAGCTGGAATTAGTCCCAGACAATCTGGTGGAGGACGATCAAGGCATTCTTGATGAGGAAATAGTCCTCATCAAACATGATGGTATGTATTAACTACAGAATGACACTTAATAGGATTAGTTATACATCTCCCATGCTAATATGTACAGTTGTAGCATCTTATATTGCTAGCAGTTCATATGACAAATCAGATGTAACATTACAGTAATGTGACGGATATCCACAGTGCAAGACAAAAAGAATACAGTGCACACCTTATCACTATATGTAGTATGTAAATATACAACTTTATTAAGGTAAGAACTGGAAATGATTATATTCTTTCACAGCAATCACAGCTACACTGTGCATCATGTGCTTTCTCTTTTTAGCAAGGATGTAGAATGCATATCAATTGATAATACAGTTTGGTGGTTCCTTTTTCTAATTTATAATGTAAGCACCCTTGCTTCCCACAGATGCAGTTCTCAAAATAACAGTACCTACAAGGCTTATAATTGTGTAAATGGAAGTCCATGACAATATACAAATGTTTTATACTGTGCAACATTAGAAGAAATCTTGTTTACATCCTATATAGTGATGAATGTATTCAACGTATCATATAGTTTTAGACAATCTTGCAGTACAAAGGTCATTGTAACAGCCAAGTATGCAATAGGATAGAAGCACAACTTTAATGGCAACAGTATAATAAGTATGTATCATGATGTCACTAAACTGTTGAGGAGGTCTCGTACAATAGTGATGAATAGCAATGTTTTATTGGCATGATGAACAAGCATATGTAGCAAAAGATGTTTACGTAACAGAAAATCAGAGAACTGATGCCAAGGTAGCATACGGTATAGTATTACATATGACAGTTAATTCAATAGCAAGACTGCAGTATTATCTTTTACCATAATGCTAAAGTGTGTGTATATTTTTTTTGTGTGTGCATTACAGATCATCCAACAGACAGAGAGGGCACCAGTAGTCCAAACCAACAAGGCAGAGGGAGGTACACAGACAGCCCCTGCTGCCTCTGCAACACCAAGACAAGAACCTTGGGTGCTGGTGGCTTATCTATCCAACAACACCCAGATGATGAGCACCAACCTGGTTTGTCCAGTATATCTTGTGCCACTGTAAGAAGCTTGTCTGCACACCTGAATGTAAGTCAACAACCACTTATCTGTCATGTTAACCTATAGTTATTGTTTCATTCTCTTTTTGTTCTCTATTGTTTTCCTTTTTGTATTGTTACTGCTTGTTTTAGTAAGGTTGTACACCAATCAATAGTACCCCTGAAGCAAGGTAAGATGCTATATAAGCAAATAGTACTTTTTCATTCAACGTGTATACCACAAGAATTGGATGTCACAAGTGTTTTCCATCACACCAGTAAGAAGAAGATCTGTCAGATATATAACAATCATGTAGAGGATAATAGATGGGCAACAGTGAACAAAAATGCTGCGTTGACTTTGAGAGGTGGTCATGACAACCAAGTAAACTTTGAGAGCGAAGCTCAAGAGGTTTTGCATTGTCAGACAACCTCGAGACGTGAACTCACCATTGTTTACTGTTGCCCATCCATTGTCTTTTATAGTGTATGGGCAACCGTAAATCAATAGTGGACCACTTCTTCAGCATTGCAATTCAATTTCAGATGATGCTGCATCCCCCCTAACCCAAGAACAAGTCCCGCTCCGTCCCCAGTCCCTTGATCTCACAGACTCAATTTTCTTTTTTTTTAAAATAAATCTACACATGCTTGCTGTTTAATGGGCAATGTTAAATCAAGAGTTTGCGTGTTTTTGTCATCACTGCTCTCTTTTGTATCCATCTCTCACCACTGTAGCAGTTACCCAAAGTGCAGTGCTTTGGTAACACGCATGTGCAGGCATGTTCGATGTTGTTGTACTATCGATGTGACATACTCAAGATGGTACAACAGCACATTGACATCACAGCGATGGTACAACAAGGTTAGCATCCAATTGAAGTCAATGCATAATAATGCTCTCCCATATACATCAAGTTACTGTATTTTCAGTACTGGGTTATTACGGCAGATAGAAATGTCAATTGTCATTCACAGAAGTCATACGATAGCAATGTGTTCTGTAATAGATAATCCACTACAGAGCGTGTAGTTGTAGTCTAGTAAATGGACACCTTGGGTGTGTGGTGAGCCACGAGGCCACAGACCAAGTATGTTCACCATCCAAACCATGTGCATATCAGGCCATAACCACACTCCCTGTACTGAGTTATCTCTGTTGTAAAATGTCCACAAGGTTGTGAGGTATGAAAATAAATGCAGGTATGCTCTCATTTTGGAACAGGTGATATCTTTTATGCAAATCAATATAGAAGTACATGCTGTGACAGAAAATCAAAGAGATCACACTTGCTGTGTCTTCATTGAAATATTGTACAATATCATGTAGTTAAAATTTCCAGAGAACACCCTACCAGCTTAACCAAAGATACAGTATAAAGAAATCACACCTGCTGTGTCTTTGGTGAATTATTGCATAAAATCATAGGTATCATAGGTTGGTCAGAGCTGAGAAGACCGTAGTCCATTTTGCTCGACGATATAATTTAGTAATAATCCTTAATTGATGTCATTAAGATTTCAAGAGAACACCTTCCCAGCTAAAAAGTCAAAAGAACAAAAGTACTTTCCCTTACTTGACTTACTGCAGTGTATCATACGAGAGTTACAGAAACAAATATGCAACTTTTATGAAACGAATGCTTAAAGATGACATGTCACCATGCTGAATAATGAATGGAAAAGTATTATCAAGTTTAACCTACACACAGGAAGTATCTGAATAGAGCACAGTAAGAAATGTTTTATTTATTTATTTATTTGTTGAAGTGTTTCACCAGGAAGGCACACTGAGCAACAAGTCACCCATCTCCCATTGTGACCTGGGGGAAAGGGGTACAACTGGAATGAGACATCAAACATTCAAGTTACAAGATCAACATTAACATAGAGGATAACGTATGGACAGTGGTGTGTAACAACGCTATGTTTGTCTTCGAGTGGTTCTCTTGGCAACTATGTTAAACCTCGAGAGTGAAGCTCAAGAGGTTTACAGGGTTGCCAAGGGAACCACGAGAAGGCAAACAGCATTGTTGCACACCGCTGACCATACGTTGTCTTTTATAGTGTATGGTCAGTGGAGAAACAAAAAAATGATGCCAGTGTTGGAAACAATAATCTACTACTACCACCTCCACCTCTACTTCCGGTGCAGCTTCCGACCGCATGGCAGCGTTCTGACAGAGCTCCACGACTCTCTCACCAGTTACCTGATAAACTTTTTAAACATAGGCATGTTCGGCTGTTATGGGGGCCATGGCAACAGCATTGCGTGGTGGTTAGAATCTGTTACACTATCGATGTGACGCATCATCGATAGTATAACAAGAGAGTAACGTCACATCGATAGTGTAACAATGCTGTAAAAAGATGATTTTTGGGCCATAACAGCATTCTACCATACATTATATACAGTTGTAAGGCAGGTGTTGCATAGAAGGCTAAAATACTTGCATGTCATAGATAGTACAATACAGACAATAATCACGAAATGTATCACACACACAAACCGAGTACTGTAGGTGTTTCTCAATGCATACTTTTTTCCCTTTCCATAGATCTGCCTCCTTGATGCCACACCGTGGTTGCTGCTGACACAGGTAAATCATCTTTTTTATATTCCACTGCACTCTCATTCTTAGATGTACATCAAAAGTTATCACTCAAAATTAGTACAGAAATCTTTTCACCATATTTCACATATGTACAAAGATTTATTTGTTTTGGGACTAAAATAACTGAAGACAGCAGAGAAGCAAGGAAAAGCGAGTGCAGTAACTGGAAACAGGACTTGCCCACCTACAAAGCCTTAAAATTCTGACAGAGCCCGCTAACTAGGAAGATAGCATAGAAGCAAGGGAAAGCAAGAGTGCAGCAGCTGAAAACAGGAATTGCCCACCCACAAAGTCTTTAAATTCTCGCAGAGCCAGCAAACTAAGAAGACAGCAGAGATGCAAGAGAAAGTCAGTCTGACTTTGATTTGACTTTGAGAACCATGCTACCCAGCAAAGAACAAACTATAACTCTATTTAGGAGCTGGAAACTTGGTAAGGCATAATATTGTAAAGCAGGGGAGCTACGCTTTCTACAAAAAGTTTCATTTTTTTTTCCTTATTGGCATTAAGCAGAGAATTGCAGGATTCCATTAAAAGTGTAGTAATTTTATAACCAGAGGGAGTGAGATACAACTGAATTTGCTTGATTGTTGGGGTTGAGACCTAGGATTTGGAAGGATATTTTTGCAACATTTTAAAAGTGTCCTGCTGGCTGAGAAGTTAAGTTTTTATCCCTTGTTTCACTGAAAGATTTTGTGTATTGGAATCAGACATAGCAGACTGCCTACATTGAAAGGCCTGCTTACATCACAGGTGTCACTAGTCAATCAGTTGGCTCTGGGTGGGGTTTCATCACTGCAGTCTTAGGCATCCTTCACAGTTAGAAGCCAGTCAGTCTGACTTTGATTTGTCTGAAGCTGAGAACCTTGCTACACTGCAAAGAACAAACTATAACTCCATTTAGGAGCTGGAAACTTGGTAAGGAATAATATTGTAAAGCAGGGGAGCTACGCTTTCTACAAAAAGTTTAATTTTTTTTCCTTATTGGCATTAAGCAGAGAATTGCAGGATTCCATTAAAAGTGTAGTAATTTTATAACCAGAGGGAGTGAGATACAACTGAATTTGCTTGATTTTGGGGTTGAGACCTAGGATTTGGAAGGATATTTTGCAACATTTTAAAAGTGTCCTGCTGGCTGAGAAGTTAAGTTTTTATCCCTGGTTTCACTGAAAGATTTTGTGTATTGGAATCAGACATAGCAGACTGCCTACATTGAAAGGCCTACTTACATCACAGGTGTCACTAGTCAATCAATTGGCTTAATTCTTAAGATTTTCAGTGCAGGAAGAGTGTAAAGCACAGTTGACTTATTTTGGGGCTGACTGCTTTCAGAGCACAAACCACCAGGCTGTTTTGAGGCTGGGGAGGTTTACCTGTGTCTGACTTGGATGTCTGGATTTTTCTCTGTTTGATTAGCAGGGTATTTTCTCTGTCAAATTGTTGTTTAGGGCATCTTGCTGACAGGAAGGCACTCATCGCAGTGCTGGGTCAGAGCTTTTAGCTGATTGTTTGGTGAGGGCACAGTTTAGGCCCAACCCCTTCCCACCTCTCACCCCCCACCCCTGGAAATAGTTCCTTTATACCTGGGGTTCTGACATCATTTCCTCAAGAGTGCAAGGTGCATATCACTGTCATATCCTCTCTAGCACACTGCACTGACAATATAAGCATACACATTGTATAATATATATATTTCTATATAACAAACCAATCACACACACACAAAAAAAAAGTAGATAAGCATGTGGGGAGTAGTACAATGTAATGGCTGTGGGGCAGCAGTCTTCCGGGAGTCTTTCTGGAGGCTGAGGTGCTGCCCTATTTGCAGACAACTCTCTGCCCTGAGGGAGGAAGTTGCCCGTCTTCAGGCCATGCTGGACAGTAGTAAGGGAACCTTCCCCCAGGCCACACTGGATGGTAGGAAGGGAACCTCCCCCATCCAGGGAGCACCAGAGCCACCACCACTACCTCAGAGATTGTGAAGAAAGCACAGCAGTTGGACCACAGTGGGCTCAGGAAGGGTGAGGATGGTGGAAAAGAGGCACACCCAGTCAGTTGTTCCACTCCACAATCCATACACCATTCTGGGGGAGCATAGCTCCCCTATGGATGCACCCACAGAGGAGACTAAGGAGGCTGAGGACAGCTGTCACATGGGAGGCCCACAGGAAGGAGACAGAGGATACCACAAGGAAAGGAAGCAGCTCCTGGTGGGGGACTCAATTATTAGGGGGATAGAACTGGCGGGAGCAGGGAAAACTGAAGTAAGGTGCCTGCCTGGTGCCATGGCTTGGAGGGACAGGAAGGGCATCCTCAGGATCACGAGAACAGCTGCACAGGAGTCTGAGCTGGATGTCATTGTCCACCTAGGGACAAATGACTTGGCTCATCATGAGATTAGAGCAGTGCAGAAGGACTTTGTAGAATTGAGGAGGGGCCTAAGACAAGTAGCACACACAGTATCCTTCTCAGAGGTGCTGCCTGTCAATGGCATGAATGAGGCGAGGGTACTTTGCACCATGCAGTTTAATGAATGGTTGAAAAAATGGTGTGGAGCACAGGGGTTTGGCTTCATTGGGGACTGGTGTTCCACCTGGAGGGACACCAGCCTATACTGGCAGGATGGTCTGCATCTGTCCAGGAAGGGAACAAGTCTTTTGAGCAATCGGTTTAAATGCTTCATTGGCAAGCTTTTAAACTAGTCAAGGGGGGAGGCACTGATAAGCAGCAGAAAATCCCAGCCTCTCCTTACAAAACAGGGTACTAAATGAGAAAAAGACCAAGGTAGAAAGGTCAGTGGGGGATGCTGCAACAGAAGGTAAAGCCATCAAAAATGGAGAGCAATGAGTACCAATGCCCGTAATCTGAGTAACAAGCTTCCTGAATTAGTGGCCTTGATGGAGGAGGAACATCTGGATATCGTGGCAGTCACAGAAACATGGTACACACAAAACCATGACTGGGACATAAACATGCCAGGATACACTATCTACAGGAGGGACAGGGAGGGTAAAAGAGGAGGAGGAGTAGCTCTTTACATAAGGGAAGGAATCAAAGCAACAGAACAAAAGGGTAAACAGGGAGGAGAAGAAGCACTGTGGATAAATTTGGAGACTGGCAATGGCACCTGTGAGGGAATTTTTATATATGTTTCTTTTTATATCCTAAAGCTATATTTGCTATAATATGCCTTGAAGCTATGATTGCTTTGAAAGCCATGCTGTAACAAAGTCATAATGAATGTAGTAGAAATTTCTGAGTTCATGTTTTCTTTTTTTAAGGGTTATAGAATTTGTACTAAGGTTACTTGAGGTACATTTGTAAAAACAGAAAAATAAATAAAACTGAGCAGAACTGGTTGTACCAGCCTAAATAATGGGCTTGGACAAAATATAAAGATAAGAGCATGCCTGGGCAAAATATAAAAATAACAGCACATAGTGGCATTGAAGGCAAGCTGTACGTTGTTATGGTGTGAGTGAAACTCATTGTCTCTCTCAGGTCAGCTTGACCCAGGCATATGTATCAAGCAGTAATGGGAAAGAAATGAAATAAGTAAGTGGAAAAGTACCTCATGCATATCAATGTGTTTTTTACATTGCTGAAAACTTGTTATGCTGTTTTATGATTGGCTTATACTGAAATGTTGGTATTTTTCAAAATAAGAAGTGCAAAATCTAGCTTATAAAAAGCTGCTGTAAATTGTAATCGGAGAACTTCTCCGTTGTAGAAGTCCCACATGCATGTGTGAGATATTTGATCAAATAAAGCGACGTTAAGACAAAACCCAGTGGTGTGGTTTTTGGCCCGTGACGACGGGAGTGGTTGCTCAGGTAATACTTACAGTGAGAGAATTTGCCATCACAGTTTTGGTGTAGTCGGCAGGATGAGTTCTTCGGTCCGTGTCACCTCATGATTGGGTTGTTTCCCTTGGACAAAAAGAAGGACATTTTGTGGAACCCCATCAGGATGTGCCTAGAGGCTGGCAACACTCATCATCACTGTAAGTACAAGAATACCTTGGAGCGAGTGTGCACTATAAAGGACAGGCCTAAATAATATGGGAAACAAGGGAAAAAAAAAAATAGCTGGGTCCAAAGTTAGTATTATCTGGACCGGCAAAATGTATGTTTGACAAGTTTGACCAAACAAATTACAAGGGCAACTGCACTGCCCTTTGTACTTGTAATTTGTGCTTACTGCAAGTATATACTGTTAGAGCCAATGATGGCTTTCACAGTTCAGGCTGCTTTTAGGAGAAAAACAGCGGCTAATTAAGTAAAGTTAAATAAGCAACATCTAAAAAGAAAAATAAACTACTGTAAATGTACGCACAGTAGGTGACTACAGATGGAATAATTTAAAAATCCTCCCCCCCATGTTGCCTATCTGTGTAGTTTCAAGTTTTTCTGTATCAATTTCAAGTTCCCTTGCCTCCTATAGAGGCTAAAACATTTAATCCCAAACCCAAGTACTGGGGACCTCTACCAGATGGATCTCAACCTAGTACTGTTAGAAATTTTTTTGTTTTGTTTTTAAACTGCAAACCAGAGCTCTGGAAAAAGACTTGGTTTGGCAGGTTTCTAAAATGACCAAAAAAAAACCTTTAAAAGGGTTAATAGCTGCAGTGTTTTGAAATTATCATAAAGGTCCTGCAGTCAGTTTTCTTACTCAGACTAGTGTATCAAAAAAAAAAAAAAACCTTGGCACCGGGTAAGTCTAAATTTTTTATTCAAAGTTGTTTTATGTCTGTCTGTTTTATTTCTGTAATACATATACTAAACAAGGTAATGCTCTGTCTTTCTCGTGCATATTTTCTAGCTTATATATCTGTGTTCTGTAATTATGTTCTGTTGTCAAGGTTGCAAAATAGGATTGACTGCCTTCAGTGCACAACATGTTACAGTAAAAAAAAAAAAAAAGCTTCTTTGCCTCATAGCTGACTGTTTTAATTGGCTTTATTTTTAATGAAACATTTGTGCTGCCTAAATAGGGTCAGTAAAAAACTTTTGTTTGTAGTTGTTGAATTGGAGCAGGTAGTGTTAATGGTAAAAAGTTATGACGTCATATAAATTGCAATGTGCAGAAATATTTGTAGTTTGCAAGCAATGTGCCAAGCCACTGCTAGGTAAAAATGTAATGTGTTTACAGCTATAAATGGCTTTATCATACTTCTAGTTATAACCAAAAATTTTTTGCAAAATGGCAGGGTGCCATATTTTGGCTATGCGCCAAAAGGTGTAACCATGTTATACAAAATGTGTTCACTTACAAATAATATGTTGTGCTGCGTTTTAACGGAGTTAAAATCTGTTTAAAAAAGTGTTTTGTTCTGGAAAGATTTGGCATGGTAATATATATAAATGTGTTAATTTAAAAATTGTCAGTGTTACAAGACAGGGGGAAGCAGCACATATATCTAAAACACGTACAGTTTTCTAATAAAACTATGGGCATTACCTCAGCAAATTGGTGTGAAACAATGTCAGTCTTATTTTGTGTTAAATATTTCTTTTTGTGTATGCGTATGTGTGTGTACTGTCTTGGCCAGCAGTTTTATTGTAAAGATATTTAATATCAGTAGTGTTCAAGGACAAAAAAAAAAAAAAATAACTGGGTTTAAACGACCCTTGCATGCACTCTGTGACCTTTTGCACGTTATTTGACCTTCTTGTGTTTCAACATTTTATGTTACTACCAGTTCAAACTTAATGTGTATTCCATACCTAAAGCACAACTTTTCACACAAAATGTATGTTTTCATAAAAGCACACCAAGAGTGAACCATGTAATTTGACTTTTTATTGCAAAACTAGTATTCTAAGTAAAGAGAAACAAACTTTTCTTCTCGTCTCACTGCTTCTGAATTGCAGCCAACACAGGCAATACTCCAGCTGGAAGGGGATAATTATTCATCATCTCCCCATATTTTTATTATATATATATATATAGTACGCTTTTGAAAAAAGGACTATTACAGCTGTTTTTGAGAGTTTACCATCTACAGTTAAAAATAATGGCTTTTGTTTTTATGTGTGACCATGGTGTAATCATTTTTTTGATATTACCATCAAGTTGTATATGTATGTCCACACATATTCATTCTTTTGATTGTCTTTTCAGCTTTCTTATCCTGTTAAAACAAATGCAAAACAACTTTTGTCATTGCCTTACAGCAATAAATGCATTTTTTTTCAACCAGTAAACTCACAGTACTCTAACATTTCTGGACTCTAAGCTAAGTTTACAGTCTATATGTGTTGTTTAAAATGTATTTTATACATTATGCATTATGCTCAATACTAAAATTGTTCTATTACAAACATGCTTATGTTTCATGTTTATGTTATAATGTTTTAATATACATCTTGCTACACTGTATCATGTGTGTATTCAGAAAAGTGCTCCACATGTATAACGTTTTTAATGCTCATAACCAAGCCTAAATACTGGGGCCAGCATTGCTGACCCACCCCTACAATATGTTCCAAAGCAAAACCAAAAGTAAAATTAATGCTCGTTTGTCTTATTGCTCACAGGTACCCTAAAATGAGTGTACTCTATGCAGGTTTTGTCATTTTAAATTTTAACAATTATAATATGCAAAATTTAGATTGTACTCCAAACCTATGCTTCAAGCCTTACCCACTCAGTACTTTGGAGTATTTCACTATACAGGGTAAAGAAGGTAGACCTTTTCACTTGTCACAGGTGCAATAGGCACTGTTATTAAATTGGCATAGGCCAACAACATATGTATTTGTCCCACTAATTGCATTGTGTAAAAGGCATATTGTTATGAACAATATGTTTAAAGCGTGTAACTGCATTAAGCAGGTTAGCAAGAGGAAAAAAAGAGAGACCATTATGGTTTTCCAAAGAGGTAGCAAAAAAAGTAAAAGCCAAAAAAATAGCATTCAGGCAATACAAAAAGACACAGGCAAAAGGGGATAGGAAAAGTACCAAAAACAAAGGAGGCAGGAAAGTCAGTAAGGAAGCCAAAGCTCAGACAGAAGAACACATTGCAAAATCAGTGGTTAAGGGACAAAACCTTTACAGGTACATAATAAAAAGAAAGACAAAGGGGAGGGATAGTAAGACTGAAGGGGGAGGATGGGAGTCGCGTGGAGAATGACAACAGTAAAGCTGACATATTGAACAGGTATTTCTGCTCAGTCTTTACTGAGGAAGAGGGGGTAATGGGTCTAAAGGAAGTACAAGGGGTTAAAATGGTGCAGAAATGGATTGCATCACAAGTCCTATAAAGACAAGTTAAAGGAACTAAACATGTACTCCCTGGAGGAGAGGAGGGAGAGAGAGGATATAATAAGAGACATACAAGTATCTTACAGGGAGAAACAGAGTGCAGAAAAACACTATTTTTAAGCAAAAAAAATGTTCCAGGACTAGAGGGCATAAAATAAAGTTGGAGGAAGGACGATTCAAAGGAAACATAAAAAAAAAGTTCTTCACAGAACGGGTGGTGGACAAGTGAAACACCCTGCCAGAGGAAGTGGTGGGGGCTGAAACAATCACGGGATTTAAGAATGCATGGGATAGACATAAAGGAATTCTAGAGGTCAGGGGTAAGGGAAAACAGACTTCTAGGAAAACAAACTGAACTTACAAGCTCAAATGGGCAGACTGGGTGGGCCATAGGCCCTTATCTGCCGACACTGTCTATGTATCTATGTATCTATGTATTGTAACATTACAAGATTTTATAACTCAGGTCTCCGTCAGGCCTGCTTGCAACAGACAGGGAAATAATGTTCATCACTGTCATAACTGCTTTGGTGATTTGAAAGCAGGGATGTAATCATAACATTGTCATGATTTACAGATGGTCAAATGGTATAATTAAACCTCGGCCTGCACCCCCAGGGTGTGCGGTTGATGTCCCATTTTTATTTTTCTCTTTCCAATTGCCAGAATTTAGGCTCTGTCACACAACTCTTTACAAAACAAAAAAGCCAAATGGTTTACAAAATTATTTATGTGTTTTTAATTCAGTGTCTAACACACTTTGCAAGTTTGCAGGTTTCCACGGTGTGGCACACATAAGATCTCCACATTCCACAGCAGTAAAACTTTCATCTAAGTTGCCGAGACCTTCATCTTTTTCCTGGAAAGAAAACAACTGCCACAGCTTTAATGTCATCACTACCTTTGTGCCTGACTAGTTCCATATAAGGACTATTGCATGAATCAAGTTATTATTAAACTTTAAATCAACT
The DNA here is from genome assembly GCA_016271365.2 of Neoceratodus forsteri. Classification (NCBI taxonomy): domain Eukaryota; kingdom Metazoa; phylum Chordata; order Ceratodontiformes; family Ceratodontidae; genus Neoceratodus; species Neoceratodus forsteri. The sequence continues at coordinate 193,576,590 of CM028138.1, read as the reverse complement.
GAAGAAGGTCCAGTCAGTTCAGACTCTGCAATCAAGCTTATTGTTTCTGCTTACTATAAAGTTAAGTCTGGGGAAGGGGCACTCCCCCAACTCCAGCGAGAAGATTCTGCTTTAATTGACCTTCAAGCAATACATCCATTTTCTTCGCTGCCGCTTGTTCCAAACATGGCTGGTACTTTCTACAACCCTATTGCTCTGTTATGGACTGTGTTCTTAATGGTTTATTGTCAATTATTACCTTTTTATGGACTGTTAATCTTTATGCCGGGGTGTAATCAACTACGACAAAACAAATGCCATGCCAATGTGTGTGTGTGGCTATTCCATTAAAAGGACTTAATGCACCCCTGGCCAGTGTGTCTATTACTCAGCCATCCAGCAGCTAGCCAGCAAAATAAACACTGACTTTTCTACTATGCTGGTGTTTGTTTTTAAATTACTGTCTGCATTGCAACCATGTGCCTTGTGGGGTTACCACCATTCTGCAAATGACATTTCATCTGTACTGTAACTACATCAACCTGTGGATACTTATATGAACTTTATGGACTGTTAACTTTATGGACTGTTATGTTTTATAAGGACTTATCTGTCAAGAGACATTATCAACAAATTCTTCAATTAAGCTCCAAGGGTGTGCCACACCTCAACACAAGGTAGCAACTACCTTATTCACTCTCAAAGTGGATTCCATAAACTCTTTTTCATCAACAAAATTGTTATGTTATATTGTGTTATATATGGTATCACATGTTAGCATTTTTTCACATATTTCAATTGTGGTGTTGACATCCCTCAATTCTGTATTATGTTTTACAAATTCACGATTTGTGTTCCGTCTGTAACCACCCCTGTACCAACTCCAGAACAGAATGCTTTTTATAAATGCCTTGACTATCTGTATGCTGGCAACCAGTTTTAAATCATATACCTATTCACCTAGTCTAACAGTCTAAAAGTAGAAATGTTTAGTTTTTTTTTAACCTTCAGTTATTAACTAATATCTTTACATTTATGTTCAATTTTTGTAAATGTTCGAGTCCCTCAGGGGCCTCCTATCTTCAGGGTAAAAATTATTAACAGTGGTCAGTGGCCAAGGTTTTAGTAATCAGTGACCAAACTTTTATCAACAATATTTAGTTGGCTAACCATAAAAGTGAAAAAAAGTAAAAAAAAATTGGTTCGTTAATACATAGTATCAAAAGGGGGGAGAGTGTGAGGGAATTTTTATATATGTTTCTTTTTATATCCTAAAGCTATATTTGCTATAATATGCCTTGAAGCTATGCTTGCTTTGAAAGCCATGCTGTAACAAAGTCATAATGAATGTAGTAGAAATTTCTAAGTTCATGTTTTCTTTTTTTAAGGGTTATAAAATTTGTACTAAGGTTACTTGAGGTACATTTGTAAAAACAAAAAAATAAATAAAACTGAGCAGAACTGGTTGTACCAGCCTAAATAATGGGCTTGGACAAAATATAAAGATAAGAGCATGCCTGGGCAAAATATAAAAATAACAGCATGTAGTGGCATTGAAGGCAAGCTGTACGTTGTTATGGTGTGAGTAAAACTCATTGTCTCTCTCAGGTCAGCTTGACCCAGGCATATGTATCAAGCAGTAATGGGAAAGAAATAAAATAAGCAAGTGGAAAAGTACCTCATGCATATCAATGTGTTTTTTACATTGCTGAAAACTTGTTATGCTGTTTTATGATTGGCTTATACTGAAATGTTGGTATTTTTCAAAATAAGAAGTGCAAAATCTAGCTTATAAAAAGCTGCTGTAAATTGTAATCGGAGAACTTCTCCATTGTAGAAGTCCCACATGCATGTGTAAAATATTTGATCAAATAAAGCGACGTTAAGACAAAACCCAGTGGTGTGGTTTTTGGCCCGTGACGACGGGAGTGGTTGCTCAGGTAATACTTACAGTGAGAGAATTTGTGATCACACACCACAATCCGCACAGGGGTTGTATACAGACCCCCTTCTCAGGGGGAGGAAATGGACAAGGAAATGATAGAAAGTATACTTAGAATGGCAGAAAAAGGGGAGATATTGCTGATGGGTGATCTGAATATGCCAGATGTTAACTGGAGTGCAGTTGCAGCAGCCACTTCTAAGAGTGGGGTTATTCTAGATGCCCTACAGGGGGCATGCCTTAGACAACTAGTATTGGAGTCCACTTGAGAGGGAGCAATCTTAGGCCTGGTTCTCTCAAATGGAAATGAAGAGAGGATCACAGATGTAGAAGTGGGTAGCCATCTGGGAACTAGCGACCATCGAACAGTGTGGTTCACAATAAACACAGCAATAGAGTCACGCCATACAATGACAAAGGTACTGGATTTTAGGAGGGCTGACTTTGTCAAAATGGGTGAGTGCCTAAGGAATGCACTAGCAAATGGGCAGCAAGGAGGGGTGGAAGAACAATGGGGAATAATAAAAACTGCCATCATAGAGGTAACAAGCCTTTGTGTGAAGCAAATAAACAAAATGAAATGAGGTAAGAAACTACTATGGTTCTGAAAGGAAGTGGCAGTGAAGGTTCAAGAGAAAAAGAAAGCATTCAGGAAGTACAAGGAATCACAGAAGGAACAGGACGGAGAACTGTATCAGTTAAAGCAAAAGGAAGCTGGGAAGGCAGTCAAAACAGCAAAGGCCCAAACTGAGGAAAAGACAGCCAACTCAGTTAAGAAGGGGGATAAAACCTTTTATAGGTACATCAGGGAGTGAAGGAAGACCAAGGGAGGGATAGTGAGGCTTAATAAAGGGGATGGAGGGTGGGAAGAGGGTGACTGTGAAAAGGCAGAGATACTAAACAAATATTTTTGCTCAGTATTTACAAAGGAAGAGGGGGAGGTACCTAAAACAAACAGTAGAAACAATCTGGATACAGAAGTTGATACCAGCCCATTTACAGAAGAAAGGGTTCTGAAAGAACTCTTAAAACTGAAGGTGGACAAAGCAATGGGGCCTGATGGGATTCATCCTAGAATTCTAAAAGAACTAAGGGTAGAACTAGTGACACCACTGATTATCCTCTTTAACAAATCATGGGAGAATGGGGTGGTACCCGAGGACTGGAGGACGGCAGATGTGATTCCCCTTCACAAAAGTGGGAGCAAGGCAGAAGCAGGAAACTACAGACCTGTTAGTTTAACCTCAGTGGTAGGGGAAATGATGGAATCACTTCTGAAGGAAAGAATTGTTGAGTATCTAGAGGCCAGAGGGGCACAGGACCCAAGGCAGCATGGATTCACAGTGGGAAGGTCATGCCAGATAAATATGATAGATTTCTTTGACTGGGTGACCAAAGTAGTTGATCAGGGAGGGGCTGTGGACATGGTCTACCTAGACTTTAGCAAGGCATTTGACACAGTCCCACACAAAAGATTAATATACAAGTTAGCCAGCCTGGGAGTGGGTCCCAAGATGACAGCCTGGGTAAAGAATTGGCTGGAGAATAGGACACAGAGAGTAATAATAAATGGAGTTCACTCTGAAAAAAGGGGTTAGTAGTGGGATACCGCAGGGTTCAGTATTAGGACCGGTCCTCTTCAATGTCTTAATAAGTGACATTGCAGAGGGACTGGAAGGAAAAGTATGTCTCTTTGCAGATGACACAAAGATCTGCAACAGAGTTGATGCACAAGGTGGGGTGAAAAGGATGAGAAGGGACTTGGCAAGGTTAGAGGAATGGTCAAATGTATGGCAGCTTAGATTCAATGCTAAGAAGTGCAGTAATGCACCTGGGAAACAAAACCCAGGGAAGAGTACACAATGGGGGTGATACGTAACAACAACAAAATGGAAAAGGACCTGGGGTAGTCATACATCAGATGACCTAAAGGTGGGCAAGCAATGTGGAGGGCAGCAGGAGGGTTGGGAGGATACTGGGATGCATAGGGAGGCATCACCAGTAGAAAACAAGAAGTTATTATCCCTCTATACAGACAGCTGGTAAGACCCCATCTGAGTACTGCGTGCAGTTCTGGGAGACCCAATCTCGAAAGACATAGACAGGATGGAAGCTGTCCAGAGGAGGGCAACTAAAATGGTGCAGGGTCTGCACCGGAAGACATATGAAGAGAGACTTAAGGAGCTTAATATGTATAGCCTTGAGGAAAGGAGGGAGAGGGGGGACATGATAGAAACTTTCAAGTACTTTCAAGGGAATCAACAAAGTCCAAGAGGGTAGCATCTTTCAAAAAAAGAGGTGTGCAAGAACAAGGGGGCACAATTTGAAGATAGAAGGGGGGCGGCTCAGAGGTAATTTAAGGAAGTATTTTTTCACAGAGAGGGTTGTGGATGTATGGAACAGCCTTCCAGAGGAGGTTGTGGAGTCAAAAACAGTGGTGGAATTCAAGCATGCATGGGACAGTCATAAGCCAATTCTAGGGGGTGGAGGTAGGAAGGAGTAGGCTGCTGGTTAACTAGGATCTGCAGCTTATCCATCAGGTAGGGAAATGGGCAGACTGGGTGGGCCAAGCGGTCCTTATCTGCCGACAAATTCTGTGTTTCTATGTTTAAAGCAAGAGTGCAGCAGTTGATATATTGTTTTTTGCAGGATATATTTTCTGTTAAATTGTTGTGCAAGTTGTCTTGCTGAAGGGAAGGAAAGCTCTCACCAGGGTGGTGGGTCAGAGCTGTAGCTGATTATTTCTGGAGGAAACTGGCTTGGTCCTGCCCACCCTACCCCTCACCCCACCCATCCCAAAAGTGTCATTTCCTTTATTTATTTTTTTTAGCTTTCTATTTTTCCCTCCTACCTCCCCTCCATCTCTGACCCTTCAGGGGCACCTGGGAGTCATCCCTCTGCCAGCCACCATACCTAAGACTGACCTTGTGCCCCATGGAGCCACAGCTATCACCCCAGGTGGGGAATGAAGTGGGGCCTGTACACCCCGTACACATCTGGTCTTGTCAGGCAAGGTGGCCTAGGTGGATGGTGGTACATCAAGGGCATGCTCCTGATGCCCCATCTTCCCAGAGATAGAAGGCATTTTCCTCCAGTTTTTCTCCCTCACACAGGTATGCACCCTTGACATCAAGGAGCTATGTGCTGATGTCCATCACATCTTGACCAGCCCCTCCTGCAAGCAGGACTTGCTGTACCCTGATCCTCCACTTGGGGTCAGACAAGCTGTGGGTCTTGGCCCCCTCCCACCCCCTGGAGAAGGTGAGCAGTCATGGGACACTCAAGCCATTCTCTCCCAGCTGGCCCTCCAGCGATTTGAGTCCGCTCCTGAACTCAGGTCACCAGTGTCACAAGCAGAAATCCAACCACTGCGCCGATGGGCCGACTGGTCATTTCCTTTATACCAGGGGTTCAGACATCACTTCCCCAAAAGAGCAAAGGACATACACCTGTCATATCCTTAACAGCCCAGCACATTGTGTAGGGGGCAAACACATGCACACATTTGCACACACTAACAAAAAAAAAATCTAAACAGAAAGGGAGAGAGACATGTGGGGAGTGGTGCAATGCACTGGCTGTGGGGCAGCAGTCTTCCGGGAGATGTTCTGGAGGCTGCAATGATGCCCTATTTGCAGGCACCTCTCTGGTCTTTGGGAGGAGGTTGTCCTTCTCCAGGCTGACCTGGTGAGGATTTTGGAAACCTCTTCCCCCACCCAGGGACCACCAGGGCTGCTACTGTTGCCTCAAAGTTTGCCAAGACAAAGGAGCGGTTGAACCACAGTGGGCTCAGGGAGGGTGAGGGTGGTGGAACAGAGGCATATCCCTCCAGGTGTACCTCTCCAGAATTCATATGCTATTCTGGCAGAGCGTGGTTCCTTTAAGGAGGCACTCACAGTGGAGACCAAGCAGGATGCTGGGAACCTCCAAAAAGGAGACCCACAGGAGGATGGCAGGGGAAGGAAACAACTCCTGGTGGGGGACTCAATTGTTAGGGGGATAGAACAGGGGGAGGGAAGGGAGAAGGAGGTAAGATGCCTGCCCAGTGCCATGGCTGGGAGGGCCAGGAAGTGAATCCTCAGGATCGTGGGAGCAGCAGCACAGGAGAGGGAGTTGGATGTCATTGTCCACCTAGGGACAAATAACTTGACTGGGAATGAGATCAGAACAGTGCAAGATGAGTTTGTGGAGTTGGGGAGGGGCCTTAGACAAGTGCCCCACATGGTAACCTTCTCAGAGGTGCTGCCTGTCTATGGCATGGGTAAAGCTAGGGTACTTCACATCATGGGATTCAATGAATGATTGAAAAGCTGATGCTGAGCTCAGGGTTTTGACTTCACTGAGGATTGGGGTTCCACCTGGAGGGATACAGGCTTATACTGGTATGATGGTCTGCATCTGTCCAGAAAAGGAACCAGGATCCTAGGTGATAGGTTTAAATGCATCATTGTAGAGCATTTAAACTTGCCAAGGGGAGAGGCACTGAAAAGGAGCAGGGAAATCCTATTCCACCCCCCCCCCACAAAACAGGGTAGTTATTGAAGTAAACTCCAAGGCAGAGAAGTCAAAAGAGATCAGAATGGGGTAAATGGAGAAAAAGGCAAAGGCAATAAGGACAGGAAGGGGGGCTAAAAGGGGCAAGGCCATTGAGAAATGGAGGGTGATGAGTACCAATGCCTGTAGTCTGCGTAATAAGCTCCCTGAACTAGTAGCCTTGATGGAATAGGGACACTTGGATATCATGGCAGTAACAGAAACATGGTACACAGAGAACCATGACTGGGATGTCAACATATCAGCGTACACAATCTATAGGAGGGACAGAAAGGGTAAAAGAGGAGGAGAAGTAGCTCTCTACGTAAGGGAAGGGATCAAAGCAATGGAACTAAAGAGTAAACAGGGAGGAGAGGAGGCACTGTGGGTCACCCTGGAGACAGAAAATGGCACCACAGTCTGCACAGGAATTGTATGCAGACCCCCATCTCAGGGGGAGGAACTGGACAATGAAATGATAGAAGGCATCCTTAGGATGGCAGAGAAAGGAGAGATATTGTTGATTGGGGGCCTGAATATGCCTGATGTTAACTGGAGCACCTTTATTGCAGCCACATCCAAGAGCAGCGTCATTTTCAACACCCTACAGGAGGCATGCCTCAGGCACCTAGTGTTGGAACCCACTCGGGAGGGAGCAATCTTGGACCTGGTACTCTCAAATGGGGACAGAGAGAACATCTTGGATTTAGAAGTGGGTAGCCATTTGGGAACAAGCGACCATCAAACAGTGTGGTTCATGGTAAACACAGCCATAGACTCAAGCCGTACAAAAGCAAGGTTATTGGACTTTAGGAGAACTGACTTTGGCAAAATGGGAGAGTAACTCAGAAAAGCACTAGCAAAAGCAAATAAAACTAAATGAAGGAAAAAAAACACTATGGTTTTAAAAAGAGGTGGCAGGGAAGGTTAGGGAGAAAAAGACAGCATTCAGGAAGATTAAAGAAACACAGAAGGAGCAAGACAGAGAACTGTATGAGTTAAAGCAGAAGGAAGCTAGGAAGACAGTCAGAATAGCAAAGGCCAAAACTGAGGAAAAGCTAACCAACTCAGTTAAGAAGGGGGATAGAACCTTTTATAGGTATGATAGGGAGTGAATAAAGACCAAAGGAGGTATAGTGAGGCTTAATAAAGGGGAGGTGGGGTGGGCAGAGGGTGTCAGTGAAAAAGCAGGGATGCTGAATGAATACTTTTGCTCAGTAATCACAAAAGAAGATGAGGTGGAGGTACCTAAACTAAACAATACAAGCACTCTGGATAGGGGGTCAATACCAGTCCATTCACAGAAGAAAGGGTCCTGAAAGAACTCCTAAAACTGAAGGTGAACAAAGCAATGGGGCCTGATAGGATTCACTCCAGAATTCTAAAAGCACTAAAGGGAGAACTAGTGACACCACTGACTACCCTTTTTAACAAATCATGGGAGGATGATGTGGTACCTGAGGACTGGAGGTGGGCGGATGTGATTCCCCTTCACAAAAGTGGAAGCAAGGCACAGACAGGAAACTACAGATCTGTTAGTTTGACCTCAGTGGTAGGGAAGATGATGGAATCACTTCTGAAAGAAAGAACTGTTGAATACCTAGAGGCCAGTGGGGCACAGGGCCCAAGGCAGCATGGCTTCACAGTGGGAAGGGCATGTCAGAAGAATCTAATAGATTTCATTGACTGGGTGACCAAAGTAGTAGACTAAGGAGGGGCTGTGGATGTGGTCTACCTAGACTTTAGTAAGGCATTTGACACAGTCCCATACAAAAGATTAGTAAACAAGTTAGTCTGGGAGTGTATCCCAGGATGGTAACCTGGGTAAAACATTGGCTGGACAAGAGGACACAGGGGTAATAGTAAATGGAGTCCACGCCAAAGAAAGGGGGCTTACTTATGGGGTACCACAGGGTTTAGTACTGTCTTTATAGGTGACATTGTGGAGGGACTGGAAGGAAAAGTATGCATCTTTGCAGACAACACAATGATCTGCAACAGGGTTGATACACGGGGGTGTGGAAAGAATGAGAAGGGACTTGGCAAGGTTGGAGGAATGGTCAAGAGTATAGCAGCTTCGATTCAATGCAAAGAAGTGCAAAGTAATGCACCTGAGAAACAAAAACCCCAGGGGCAGAGTACACAGCGGGGGTACTAACAATAACAGAAATGGAAAGGGACATGAGGTAGTCAAATCAGATGACCTAAAGGTAGGCAAGCAACATGAGAAGGCAGTAAGGATGGCTGGGGGATACTGGGATGCATAGGGAGAGGCATCACCAGTAGAAAACAAGAAATTGTTATCCCTCTCAACTGATAGTTGGTTAGACCCCATCTGGAGTATTGTGTGCAGTTCCGGAGACCCCATCTCTGCAAGGACATAGACAGGATGGAGGCAGTTGAGAGGAGGGCAGCTAAAATGGTGCAGGGTCTGCACCAGAAGTCATATGAAGAGAGACTGAAGGAGCTTAATATGTATACCCTCGAGGAAAGGAGGGAGGGGGGGACATGATAGAAATGTTCAAGTACCTCAAGGGAATCAACAAAGTCCAAGAGGGTAGCATATTTCAGAAAAAGAGATGTGCAAGAACAAGGGAGCACAATTTGAAGATAGAGGGGGATGGCTCAGGGGCAACGTGAGTAAGTACTTTTTCATGGATAGGATGGTGGATGCATGGAATAGCCTTCCAGAGGGGGTTGTGGGGTCAAAAACAGTGGGGGAATTCAAGAATGCATGGGACAGACATAAGGCAATTCTGTGTTTCTATGTAACGTATGTACATATCATAAAAGTTAGAAAGCGTACTATATATATTTAATTTCTTGTGTTTCTGTATTTTCTTTTAATTTCACTATTTGTGACGATAAGCAGGTATTCTATTTGAAAAAAGTACCATTCAACAACACGGTATGTGTGGGTGAGACACATGACTATAGAAGTAGTGCTGATGCTACACTGCAAGACCTGTCATTCCATTCCCCACCCTTATACTGAGCATTGCACATTGAGTTTTGCAGCATAGCACTTCCTCCATGGGCTGTACCTACTACCACTATTATGTATTGCAACATGCTCCAATGCACAGGGCCTCTAACCAAGTAACATCCTAGCATTACATGAAACCACATTGATGATGGTATTAATGGCATAAAGTAAAAACACTTAAAAAGTTCAATCTTCATAGGTATTATCACACCCCATAGCAATTGTGTTCTTTTGTAACATGCGACAGAGCACAGGCTCTTGGGAGGCAGTATAGCACAGTGGTTTAAGTCTCAGAACTGCTGACCAGACCTGGGTTTGAATTCCACAGATTCCACTTGCGTACTGTGCAACCCTGAGCAAGTCACTTAACTTCCCTGTGCTCCCAGGTCACACCTGTAAAAAAGCTTTCAGCTTAGTGTGCTACTCCTGGTTAAACAACTAAAAAAAAAAAAAAAAGAGCTACGAGAACAAAGTTGTTGCTCAGGAGACTACTTTTAACATCCTTTGAAAGGTAATAAAAGAACTGCATGAGACCAGTAGGTTATTGCAGCAGTGGGAAGACCAGGCCCTCTCTGTTTCCATCAGTGTCCCTCATCAGGACTTTGAAGATCATCCATCACAGCTCCCTCCTCAATTCAGTGGAGATGAGGGGATGGGGTGAACCACCAGATCAGAAAGTTTGTGCTGGGCATTACCAGTTAGCACCATCTTCCACTTGCAACCTCCCTCAGGAAGTAACTGACAATCCCCTTGCATCATTTTGAGAGAGGGCGGGTGCCTGCTCATCAGTCACCCCCCCCCAAAAAAAACAGTGTATTAAACATTGAGATATTTTCTTTGACATTAATAAAAAACAAAAACAAAAAAAAAATTGTTATGTATTTCATTTACCCTTAAACAATTTTTGAAAAATAAGAAAAATCAGGCTTTGTTTATGTGATTTACCTTTGTTTTATAAATATGTATTTAACAAATATTTATTTAAAACTCATTATATAAGAAAATTATTGTTATAATCAAACCTGCTGTCTCGTCTTCATTTCTACTTTTATTAATTGTTATGTTTGCTTGCACACATGTGCAAGAAACATAATGCCATCATCCAAGTTTTCGGAGGTGTGGCACCCATCTTCCAATTCAGGCAGTGTGTTTGCAGGCACAGCTGCAGTTCTACAATGAACGCTGCAGCTATCTATGACAGCAGTTGAAAATGCAGTGCCATACAGTTGAAAGGGAGAGCTCCGCTTCAGTGAGCAGCGCTCCCCCTCCACACACACGCACACATGCATATTGCATGCTCATGTGCTCCCCCCATGCACACACTGTATGGCCGATGCAGGTGCCTAATCCCCTGTCAGCTCCACAGCCCCCAAAAAAAGCTTTCCAGGTGCTCTCAGTGTGGCAAAAATTGTTATGGCCGACAGGGGTGCCCAATCCCCCATTGGCTCCAGGCCCCCCTCAAACAGCCTTCCAGCTGCCACACTGGGAGCCCACCCCAGCGTGGCAAATGTCCCGCATCATCTTCCTAAAAAAAAAATACCTGTAAACAAAAAAATACCCTCGGCGGCTCCCTGCCCACCTGAACCCACCTTCTGCACATCCTACCTCCCCACACCCCATCACCCCATACTTAACTCCGGAGGCCAGCAAGACGATCTTCGGTGGACCGTGAACACGTCTGCACTCTTCAAAGCCAACCGCAAACTGAGGAAATGCCGGTAAGCTGTATAATGCAATAAATATGTTTTTTTCAACTTTAATGCATATCTCAGGCATTGTTTTGGAATTTTGGCACCAAATTTTCAACGTGGGGTTTTTGGGAACCCTCCTCATAAATTTTGGAACTATCATGGTGTTAATCTGGCCTGAAGGGTGATTTCGCATTCACTGTGTGAAATCACCTTTTGGGACCAATTAACAAAATGACAGTGCCAGTGTTCATAAGGTGGGCTCTCAAAAAGCCTATGTTGCAAATTTGGTGAACAAATTCCTAAAAATGACTGTTTTATGAGCGTGCGTTGCACAGTTCCTATGCACGCTCGTAAGTTCATGAATTTTTAATATTTGCACTCTGGATTTTCAACATTGCCATTTTACCACACCTCCTTATGAGCAGTACTGCTGTCATTTTTCACATCTCTCCCAAAATGTGTTTCTGTACATGTAGCACACAATGGCTTAGTTGGCGTGCAAAATCAATGTATGGGACACATTAAGAAAATCACAGTGACACTGTTCATGAGCAGAGGTCTTAAAATGGCTATGTTGAAAATGTGGTGAAAAAATTCCTAAAAATGACTGTTTTATGAGCATGTATTGCGCAGTTCCTACGCGCGCTTGTAAGTTTGCGAATTTTTAATATTTGCACTCCAGATTTTCAACATTGCCATTTTACCACACCTCCTCATGAGCAGTACAGCTGTCGTTTCACATGTCGCCCAAAATGTGTTTTCTGTATGTAGTACCTAATGGTGCAGTCAGTGTGCGCAATCAATGTTTGGAACAGATTAAGAAAATCACAGTGACACTGTTCATGAGCAGACGTCTTAAAATGGCTATGTTGAAAATTTGGTGAAAAAATTCACAAAAATGTTTTAGGAGCACACGTTGCGCAGTTCCTACATACGCTCACAAGTTTGTGAATTTTTAATATTTGCATGCCAGATTTTCAACAATGCCATTTTATTACACTTCCTTATGAGCAGTACAGCTGCCATTTTTCACATCTTGCCCAAAATGTGCTTCTACACATGTAGTGCACAATGGTGCAGTCATTGTGCAAAAGCATTGTTTGGGACAGTTTAAGAAAATCACTGTGACACTGTTCAAGAGCAGAGGTCTTAAAATGGCTATGTTGAAAATTTGGTGACAAAAGTCCATAAAATGATTGTGTTATGAGTGAGCATTGCACAGTTTCCACGCACCCTCGCAAGTTCATGAATTTGTAATATTGTCAGTCCAGATTTTCACCAGTGGCATTTTTCCACACTTCCTTATGAACAGTACAGCTGTCATTTTTTACAACATGGCCAAAATGTGTTTTCACACTTTCAGCACAGAAATACGTAGTCATTGTGGGAAATCATTGTTTGGGACAGATAAAGAAAATCACAGTGACACTGTTCATTATCAGAGGTCCCAAAATGCCTTTGTTGACAATCTGCTGTACAAAATTCCCAAACTAATTACATTACGGGTGTGTGTTGCAGAGTTTCTACGCACACTAGTGACTTCACCAGTTTTTTTAATATTTTCACTGCAGATTTTCAACATTGCCATTTTTTACACCTCCCCATGAACAGTACAGCTGTCATTTTTCACATCCTGTTCGGAATGTGTTTTGCACCTGTGATGCTAAGTGCCGTAGTCACTAACAAACTGATATTGCCACAGTTCATGAGGTGGGGGTCACAAAAAAACCATGTTGAAAAATTGGAAGTGAAAATACCAATGAATGCCTGAGGAGTTAGGGTTTCCGACCATAATATCCCACCCTGTAGAGAATGACAGGCATCAGGGGTGTAACTTGGGATTCTCGCCTGTAATGCTCATACCATTCCACACCCTGCAGCCAGTGAGAGGCATCAAGGTGTGCCTTGGACTCTTTGGCCCCAAAGTTCACCCCATTCTCCTATACCACACCCATCTCACCGTATTTCCTGATGGAATGGGGTGCACATAAGGGCCAAAGACCCCAAGGCACACCGTGAAACTTGTCGGTGTCTGCAGGGTAGGGTGTGGTGAAATTGTGTGGCGTTATGTCTGATGACCCAAAGGCACATCCCAATGCCTGTCAGCCTCTGCAGGGTGGTGGTGGGGTTGGCTTCAGTTCAATACTTCACTGCCATTCCTATTATGCAGCTCTGTAACTCCTACACTACCAATGCCAATGCCAGCAAGCAAACATTCGACATTGACAAATGCTTGTTAATCTTCTATTAGTCATTTAGACCTTTTTTGATATATGAATTGACACTTAAATCCAATGAATTACATACTTATTGCTTGCTAAAGTTGCAATGCTCTCCTAATGGCACTTGGGACATAATCTTACTGTGCAAGGTGTAGCCCATTTATTTATGGCAGGATAGCAAGACTTAGTGCTCTATTACCCATGCAGACCTTTCCTTTGACATATAGATTGTACCTCAACTCCAAACACTGATGGAGTTATAGCTTTTTAAACTTACAATGTAACCCTATAGCCACATGTGAGATAATCTTCAGGTACTACTCACATGGTACAAATTTCAGGGATGGTACCAACTGTTACTCTAGTAGACCTTTCCTTTTTATATGCAGCTTATCCCATAAATCAAAACAGTGACAGAGTTATGGCTTGCGAAACTTAGAATGTTATTCTATGGCCACTTAGGAAATACAACAAACCATTCATTTATTAGTGGCTATCAAAAGTTAGTATTGTTGAGCACATTGAGATGTTTCCCCTGATATATACTGTATTCCTTAACTGCAAGACAGAGTTACTGTACATGTAGCTAAACTTGAAATGTTGTCCTATAGACACTTGGGAGGTCATTTTGGAGTGCTATGAACAACCTATAGATTTGGAAGTGGGTATTAATTATTACTCATGTAGTACTCATTCAGACCTTTCTTTTGATATATAGATTGTCACCCAGTTCCACATATTAAGGGAGTTATGCCTTCTTAATGTTGCAGTGTTATTCCATGGGAATTTTAATTTTTATGTTTCTTATATACAGTATCTACTTTCAGTTGATATTTTTAGTGAGTCAGTATGTTAGTATTCACTGATACATTTGTTTGATATATAGCATGTCCCTTAACTCAAGAGTGACAGAATCATAGCTTTTGAAACTTGCAGTGTTATCCTATGGAATTTAAATTGTTATGTTTTTTATATGGCTCTAGAATTGTCTTGGACACTATCACACGTTACTCTTGTAGTACTCATTGAGACCTTTCTTTTGATATACATAGACTGTCCCTTAATTCATATTCTACATTGACTTATACCTTCTAAAAGTTCAAATCTGGGGGGAAAAAGTCCACCTTTTTTTTCATATGTACCATTCCTGTTCCTTGAGATTGTGCCATTCTCACAAAACAGGATTTGTTCCCACAAAACAGGAATGCAAAAAAACGAAGTCCAACTTTTTGTTTTCATATGAATGAATCTTGTTTAATGAGATTGTGCTATTCTCACAAAACAGGATTTGTTCATACAAAACAAGAATCTGAAAAAAATCCAAGTCTAGCTTCTTGTTTCATATGAACCAATCCTGTTTCACGAGACTGTGCCAGTCTCATGAAACATGATTCTTTCACATGACACAAGAATGTGAAAGAATGTGAAAGAAAACTAAGTCCAACTTATTTTTTATACAAATGAATATTTTTTTGTGAGATTGCATCATTCTCACAAAACAGAATAGTTTCATTTGAAACAAGGAAGTGAAAAAAACTAAGTCCAAATTTTTCTTTCATAGGAACCAATCCTGTTTCATGAGGTTGTGCCATTCTCATGAAACAGAATTGGTTCACAAGAAACAAGAATGTGAAAAAAAAACTAAGTTCAAATTCTTGTTTCATGTGAACCTAATCTTGTTTCATATGACCCGGTTTCTGTTTCATAAGGCCATATGAAGCAATAAAATTGTCTCACAAAACAAGATTTTTAAAATGTTTTAAGAACACATTTCTCAATACTTTTTCCAAAAACTAACTGCAGGATCCACTTAAGGGGGTCATGTTTAGCAAGATACATGTGTTGGTGTCTCTGCAGAATATGCTTTTTATGGATTTTAAAATTGTTTTTCACAAAAAGGAAATAAGATGGCCACCATACGAAAGAAGATTTAGTTTTTTATCACAAAACAGGATTACCTCAAATATGAAATAGAGCCATGTTTCGTATGGTCAAATTCTTCTTTCATATGAAACAGCTATCCAAAAGACAGCACTGAGCATGCTCAGAACAGACATTTCAAATTCTTGTAACTCTGGAAAGGATTAATATTTGTTTCACCAAACCAATGAAAGGTGCCATTCTAGGGCAAGCCCTTTCCACTATGAACATTTCAGATCAAAATTCCAAATGGTCTGGGCACTATGCAATGACAAAAAAAAAATCTTGTCACTTTTTTGCTATGCAGATCTTGGACTCCACATACCTGACCTGAACAGAACTAGGCACATCAAGAGATTTTGTTCCCCAGACTGCATGTGCACAGCTTTCATGCAAATCCCTTAAACTGGGTCGAAGCTCTTAAACTGCAAAGTTAGGGCTGTAGCATTAACCACAGTGGCACTATCACACCACTATACTAATATAACACAGCACCCATATATACTGTACAGTACAACTCTAATTATCCAGAATTCCCTATGTAATGAACCAGACCCTTATCCCCCAAGTATTTGCTTAAGTGATATAATGGGGATAGGATAATCAAGGAGGACAATCAGGGTTGTACTGTTCTACTACTACCACAACGGATCACACAACTCCTGTACTGTACAGAACTCAACTGCTCCTACTAACCTTACCCAGGCTTCAGTGAAAAACATTCAGGGAGAGAACCATGAAGGCAGACAGAAATTCAAGCGTGGACGGGGCCTGCCATCACAACCTTGAGTAAGTTCTTGATTTGCTTTGGGGGCTGAGGTGTTTGCAGAGTTCAGAATTTCAGATGCAGCTTACACATTCAAATTTCAAAATTGGTTGCTAGCTGCAGCCGTTCGGCACCAAGTTGTTTGATCCTCCAGTGGATTAAGTTCTTTGTAACGTGCCGACCTTGGGTCAGAAGAGTCCCACTACAATGCTCCATAGAATGAGCAGAGGAAACTACTGTTTTTAAACTCCCACACTTGTAGTTTTGAGATTCCTGCAGTGTTCTGTTATTTTAAAATTCCCACACTCATGGGAAAGAAAACCATGTGGTTTGACAAAAAAGACTGGGCTGCCGTTCATTACCCTCCCCCTACTAAGGTTGTGTTTTCTTTTTTTTTTGTTGTTGAGTGAGTTGATTGCTGTCCTTTCTGTATCCTTTCTCACAAAAACACCTGAATGGGCTTATTGGGCTAAGTCCTCTGTAGCATGCCAGTTGTCAAACCATGGGTTGCATAAGTTTCATTACAATGGTCCTCCAAATGAGCAGAGTTGTGTTTTCTTTTTTTGTGGAGTCAGCTCTACCTTTCCTCACTAAAAGGATCCTGCTGGTTTCAAAACTCCCACACTCATGGTTTTGGCTGTAGGATGGTCAGAGGAAGGATAGAATACTTGTAATTATAAATAAATGAGTAAATACATAAATAAATAAATACATACATAAAATTAATGGAACCCAGATCATCTAGATTCCTGATTAGCCTTCACAGTGGGAAGTTCATGTCAGATGAATTTAATTGATTTCTTTGACTGGGTGACCAAAGTAGGAGACCAGGGAGGGGCTGTGGACATGGCCTACCTAGACTTTAGCAAGGCATTTGACACAGTCCTACTTAAAAGATTAATAGTCAAATTAACCAGCCTGGGAGTGGGTCCCAGGGTGGTAGCCTGGGTAAAACATTGGCAGGACAACAGGACACAGAAGGTAATTGTAAATGGGGTCCACTCTGAAGAAAGAGGGCTTACTAGTGGGGTACCGCAGGGTTCAGTACTGGGTCCAGTCCTTTTTAATGTCTTTATAAGTGACATTGCAGAGGGACTGGAAGGAAAAGTATGCCTCTTTGCAGATGACACAAAGATCTGCAACAGGGTTGATACACAAGGAAGCATGGAAAGGATGAGAAGGGACTTGGCAAGGTTGGAGGAAGAGTCAGATGTATGGCAGCTTGGATTCAATGCAAAGAAGTGCAAAATAATGCACCTGGGAAACAAAAACCCAGGGGAATATTACGCAATGGGGAAGGAGGTAGTAACAACAATAGAAATGGAAATGAACCTGGGGGTAATCATATCAGATGACCTTAAGGTTGGCAAGCAATGTGAGAAGGCGGTAGGGAGGGCTGGGGAAATTGGGATGTATAGGGAAAGACATCACCAGCAGAAAACAGGAAGTTGTTATTCCCCTGTACAGACAGCTGGTGAGACCCCATCTGGAGTACTGCGTTCAGTTCTGGAGACGTCATCTTCGCAAGGACATAGGATGGAGGCAGTTCAGAGAAGGGCAACTAAAATGGTGCAGGGTCTGCAAGAGAAGCCATACGAGGAGAGACTAAAGGAGCTTAATATGTATATCCTTGAGGAAAGGAGGGAAAGAAGGGACATGATAGAAATGTTTAAGTACCTCAGTGGAATCAACAAAGTCCAAGAGGGTAGCATCTTTCAGAAAAAGAGATGTGCAAGAACAATGGGACACAATTTGAAGATAGAGGGGGAACGGCTCAGGGGCAATGTCAGGAAGTATTTTTTCACAGAGAGGGTGGTGGACACATGGAACAGCCTTCCTGAGGAGGTTGTGGGTGTCTAAAACTGTGGGAGAATTCAATATTGCATGGGAAAAGACATAAGGCAGTTTTTGTGGGGGGGTAGGAAGAAATAGGCTGCTGGTTAAATAGGATCTGCAGCTTATCCTCTAGGTAGGGAAATGGGCAGACTAGGTGGGCTAAGTGGTCCCTATCTGCAGTCAAAGTCTACGTTTCTATGTTTCTGTGTTACTATGATTATCCAGACTGATCTGATTTTTACCAGGCAGTTCAGATAATAGGGATTGTACTGCAATTAAAGATTTTCCCACTACACTGGACAAGGTGGCTGATCATAAACTATCCATGTACTATTGGGCCATGGTAGATTTTAAAAGGTGTCAGACGGCAAAATGTTCTTATGCCAAACGCTATCTAAATTTCTTGTGAAAGTTGTTACAAGTTATTTTAGTAGAAGATTAACAGAAGGAAACATGAACCACACATAGCATAACAGGTATCAATCAAGGCACTGTTGCTACGATAAAAGAAAAATAAACTTTCAACATTTGAGCACTGGTTTCATTTGTACAAAAGTAACAACTGTTTCAAGTCCCTTATGTAATATCACTGCTGTCATTGAATTTAATATCTTTTCTTTGGGTGTTGGTGGGTTGTATTTTGGTTGAAAATAATTTTTTTCTTGAATTTGGACTTTCATATCACCAGAGCTCCCACATGTTGAATACTGGTAGGGGAGTTCGTGTCCTGATGATGCAAGTGATAGTTATGACGTCCAATTTCACACTCAGTTTGAATGTCCTTAAGTAGGGAGTTTATAGTTGAAGGAAGTTTGAACTGTTCGCTTCTTGTCTGGTTTAATAATACAGGTTACACTATTGTCTGGGATGAATGTCTTTAAATGGTGATTGATGATGATTGAGGCTGTTGGTAAATGTCTTATGAAGTCCATACAGTATATACTCTGTCTTAAAGTCCAAAGGAAGGAACACATAGCTTGATTTCTTCCCTCTGTATGTTTCTCGGATTGTTGTGGATAAAAGGAATGTAATTATGCTCATTGCTTTGGATGTCCTTGTGTTTAATTTGCCTCCAATTGTCCAATAAAGCTGAGATGTTATCAACCAAACCATAAAGGCCCCTTGCACCTGGATGTGCTTATTCAGTGAAGACACCCCTGTTAGTAGAAGGGAACTTTCTTGTGTCCTTCCAGATTCAGTTGTCTCAGATCACAAGAGGTGTCCCCTTCAGATAAGGTGCTGACCCAGGTGGAAGCATTGATCCTGGGGCTGGCTGTTGCAGATGACTTCAGATGTTATGGAGGTGGTCATCTTTATCATGGGAATCTTCAGGTGTGTGGGTTAGCTGCACCATGATATTGCCCTTATGACCAGCGAGGAGTTTTGTATGGTTGTGATTTGAATTGCCTGATAGGTCACAGAGGTGGTCAGCTCTTTATAGCAAGCCTCCTTTGCTAATCTAAATTATTTTTCCTCATTTCATCTCATACCCCCACCCAGCTATGTCTCCTGTTATGGACTACCCTAAGGTGGGGAAGTAGTTAAAAGTAGGAAAATGAAAGAAAAATAAGGAAACTTAGGAAAAAGGGAGTGAAGGCATTCTAGCTCTAATTTAAGTCAGTAAGTTCTAGTACCTAAGGAGGACTACCAAATGAAGCAGTTGTCCCTCTAAGACTCAGAACTCTGCTATTGGTGCCCAAGATGCTGCAACCAGGAGAAAAATCAGGTTGCTCTAAGCTATTTTACTATTCTGGCATCCTCTTATTAATATACTAATTCCTGGCCGGCCAGTGTATTAATACTTGTTTATAGGATCCATAAAATAAATAAATAAAAGTTGTGACAGGTGGAGGCCCTCCTCAGCTATGGCAGGTACCTCCTGGTCAGTTAAGTCAAGCGGTTGTCTTGTTGGCTGTACAGTACAAGCCACTTAAAGGGGATGCGGAGAAAGGGGATGTCTGCTTAATTGGGACCAACCCTGGGGCACTGATGTTGATCGAGTGTTGATCAGTGGAAGCTGTCTCCCGTTAATTGGGACAGCCAGTCCATTTATAGGGGATGATTACGGGATGATTAGGTTGCCATTTAGGAACCTGAATTGCATTAGCGTTTTCGCGATTAGCGTACTTAGCATCTAATTAAGACGGCAGTATAATTGTGGTTGTTTCTCAAGGCTTGGGAGACAATAATCGAGTCTAGAATCACAATCTGTTTCCAAAGAGGCTTTTGTTTACAAACTGATGAGGATACCTTGCCAGCAGAGATTGTTCAGGATGTTCTGATCAATGGTCCTCTGGCTGATTTTGAATGCCCAGCGGGAATGTCTGTGTCTGAATTCGAGAAAGAAACAACTGAGGGAAAGTGAAGTGAGGAATAAATCTGCAATGCCTTAACTGAAGAATCAACAGCTAAAGATGAGGCTGATGACAATGTGGACCAACCCCCAAAGAATGTGGCCAACTCCGAAGCGCTGCTACATGTCAATTCACTACGCGACTGGTGCCTGAAAAACAACAAATTGGAGAACTGAGAGCACTTTCACAAGTTTGAAGGGATTATCGTTCAACAGATTGTCAGTGAGGCAAAACAATGGAAGATCACTGACTACTCCGACAATGGCCAGGCAACTGCTGAATAACCGTATCCAGTACACAAGCTAAGTGATTTAGAACTTTGATTTTATACCTGTACCTCACAAAACAGCTGTAATCACAAAAAACGCCTTAGTGTGTGAGTGTATGAATGTTTGTATGTGTGTTTTCGGGGTTCAGGTGCTCCAGGTGTTCAGTGGGTACTAGGCGCAGCCACGACTTTTGAAAAAAAATCCACATCTGTTAATTGGGATGCCCACTTACACAGGGTGAATTGGTTGCCACAGAGCCATCCTGTTTAAGCAGCTTCTACTGTATTCAGATAATAGAGTCCCACATAAACCACCATTTTCCAATATCTTTCCTAAATTTATCTGTTTTCCTTTTGAGAATGTTGAAAACAGTAACTGCCTGAGTAATATTTATTAAAACTTTTTATTCAATAGTAAAATTAATGTTGGCTGATCAATGTCTCTTCTGTAAGCGGATGCATTTTCCTTTCCTTTCCTTTATTTATTTATTTATTTTGTTCTGTCCCTGCATGGGTGTTACATAATAGGTTTTATTGCTTAATGTGAACCGAATTAAAGGTGTGAATTTGTCTCTGAGTGAGTTAAGGAAACAGGACCTGATTCCAAGACAGTTACACCAGGTGTAAATGCAGTACGCCAGCCCTGAAGGTGCAAATCACAAGTTACGCCAGCGATTTGCAACATGCACGATTCCAAAAGAACACTTGCGCAGGAACCCACAACTGCTACGACAAATGCAACTTCCACCACAGTTATGCCAAAGAATGCCTACGCCACTGCATAATGTAGCTTATGACATGTGTAACACACCAGCACCACAGAACTACTGTTCCAGAAGAGTAGGCATACAGACCAAAAAGCAGAAAAAGATCACATAAGTTAGAACAGGTAATAGCTGTCAGAAACAGTGCACAGGCTAGAGGAACACCCCTCCCAGCCAGATAGCAGCACACCACACAAACATTAGTCCCCCAATGTGGAGTGCATTGCAAACAGTGGAACACCCAAGCAAATATGCTCAGGACACACAGGACAGGGTGTAAGGGACAGAAGCAGCATGCCCAGACATGGTGATAGAAAGTGAATACTGGATGAGGTGCAACATGGACCACAACAAGCAGCAACAAGAGGCCAGTGCAGACTGTGGGACAGGGCAATGCCATGTTGCACAGCGAAGGAATGGGAGGAACAATGGGGAACTGTGCCATGCAACATGGGACAGTCTGGAAGGAAGCACTGCAGACAGCCAAGCACTGGGACACACAGTACAAGTGGCAGGAGAAGTGGAACAGGAACGGTGGGGGTCTGTGAGCACAGGCACCACCACAGCCCCCCCGGCAGCAGCAAGGTGACACCAGCAGCACAACAGGGCACACACAGTGGCACAAAGCAGCACAGACAATGGCATGGCACCCATGCCAATGCCACTGTGCTATCAGGAGTGGCGACTGCAGCCACCAGGTGTCACATGCCACATGTGGCTGCACTGGAGCAGGAACAGTGCCCAGGCATTCCAAACAGCAGTTGTGAGGAAGGATCGTGACCATTGCACAACAACACTGGCACACACAGGGGACCACTGCACACACATACGATGTGCATGGGGGCACAGGAATCAAAGGGCACATGCCACAGAAACAACGCTGGGACGATGATGCCACCAGGCACAATGCCCCTGCCATGGCCACTGATACATGTAAACAGTGCAACCACAACAGGGACACAGCACCAGGTCGCACAGACCTGTCGACACATGGCGGTGAGAAGCACCAATGCCCGTGCCACTGGTGCCACCCACAGGGAGCACTGATCCCCCAGATGGAAGGGAGCTATACAGGCCCAAGGCTGCCACACAGCCAGGACATGCAATGTGTGGCAGCAGGTGGCCTGTACCAGGCACGGTGTGCTGCAGCACACAGGACACCATGCAAACACAGCCACTGGTGTACGCCAAATGCTGTGATCTGCACAGTTGGCACACAGACTGAGTGCACGGTGGGAACACACAGGGGTTGGCAGTAACTGCCACAAGTGTGCCCTCATGTGCACGGTGACACGAACACGCACATGCCCATGCACACCAGAGACAGACGCACAAAGCCAGGTGTATACAAAAAGCATTTAATGTGCAGTATGGAACAGGGCAAAACAGTAACACAGGTGAAACAGCTATGTACAGGTACAAACAGCAGGAAAGGGGAAAACAGCAGTAAAAGGGTACAACAACAGGAATGGTGTAGGAACCCAACACAACAACAGAACCCACCCAACACAACCCACACACACAGCCCACCTACACCAGTCCAGGATGCCCCCCCACAATGTCACACCCTATATACAAGCCCTAACCCCATATAAACAGCTCCACCCCCCCAACACAACAGAGACCATCAACGTAGGTGCTAGCTCCACTGAAGCACCTCCAGTAGGGCACCCATGAAGTGGTGCAATCTGGCCATGTCCCCGAGTATGACGGACAGATGCTGGATCAGCTGCTGATTGTCCGCACCCCACCCAGGCCAGGCTGACCCCCAGGTGCCCCATCACTGCCGTCCCAACCACCCAGCAGTTACTGGTCCAGGCCACTGCCATCCGCCTGTGACCCTGGGTCATCCACAGCTGGTATGTCCACATCTTCCACCTGTTTTAGGGTCAGTGGCAGTGTCGAGTCCTGCTGCCCCTTTACTGCAACCTCCACCAATGGTACTGCAGTCGGCACGTCCAGGGCCACAGCCCCCACAGCATCCTGTGCTGTGACCCCTCCAGCAGCCAGCTGTACCACTGTCCCCTGCTGCCCACCATCTGTGGGGTCCTGCACCACCATCACATCTGCCTCATCCCCCTCCTCCTCCTCCTCCTCTAATGTCATGGGAGGGATGATCCTCGACCTCTGCTGGTGGAGCAGGGTGCGGTGGCAGTAGTCCTTGGCATCGGCCACCTTGACCTCTGCCATGGCCCTCAGCAGGGCCCTCTGTCAGGGCATCAGTCGGCTATGCACACCTGTAAGAACACAAAAGCTGCAGTCAGTGCAGGTCCTGGACATGTGGCATGCACACCCATGCAGCACACAGCTGCCGCATGTGCCACCATTGGCCATCATGGCATGGGCACAACACATAGCACACACTGCATGCACCTACCTGCCCTTCAGTGCAATGCCTCTTGTCACAGTCCCCCCAACACGGGCATCCACCGGACCCTGGTCACTATGTACTGCACCTGTGCGGAAGGGGAACAGGATTACATTTGTGCACCACTGCAGGCCATAACCTGTGCTGCAGTACTGCACCACTGTAAGGATGGTCGTAGGTATACCCACCTGCAGCTGCATCCTGTCCCGTCCTCATTTCAGTGTCCCTATGCTGTGCCATGCTGATGAGCCACTCCAGGAGCCCGGGGTCCTGCCATGCCATGTCCTGCCACCTGTGCTGTAATTGGCAGATGGTACAGGCCACACTGCTGCTGGCACCCAGACATGCCCCAATGGCCTGCCATGCTCTGTCCTGCTCTGTCACAGTGTGCCTCCTGCATCCCAGCAGGAGTAGTGTTCACCCCCCACTGCTGTACACAGTTCATGAGCAAGGCAGTCTCCAGTGGAGTGAAGTTAGGAGCCTGCCAGCTCAGGTTGAGGCACACTCTCCGGGCATGACTGGGGCTTGGGACTGGCATGGGGTCATGGGAATGTGTGGTATAGACTTGCAAGGGAACAAGGCATAGCACACATGTCGGTGCACATTGGTCAGGTGTCCATGTCTACGGACCCACCCTGGCAGCCCATTGGAACATGCGGTGGCATTCATGGCGGACGGGGCTGGGGCACAGTGTCACTGGGCATGGCACTGCACCACAGGTGTGGCACAGCAGGATGGCCCTGCACGACACGCCCCGTACTGAAGGTGTACACATCACAGATGGTGTGGCCTAGCAGTGTGGTGCCATGCGCACACACTGCACTGCCCCACACTGCCACACACCTGCTCCAGTAGTGTACCACCAGGCTGCCATTCCCAGGCACAGGAGTGCCCTTGCATAGGCCAGCTGCATGAAGCCAGCCTGGCACATAGTGCCCTACGACCATGCACCTGCCAGCCATCAGCCACAGGGCAAACCAATGTAGGGCTGTGTTGTATGTGGGTGGCAGCCAACATCACTACACATCACCCTGCCATAGGTCTGCACAGCTACATGCACAGGGGTATATCACTGCACCTATATACCTGTGCCCATGGTGCAGTCCCATAGCCCCTACATGCAGACAGTGTAACCCTGTGCAACACACCTACCTTTACTGTGCACCCTGTGTGCTCCCGTGGGTGGCACTGGTGACTACTGTGGCACACCTGGGTGGACAATTGGCAAAACAGCATTAGTAGGCAGTACAAACATTGACCTCAGCACATCAGGTGGTATTGCAGTGTTCAACTACCTTATCCTGTACAGTGTTGTCTCCTACACAAGAGGAATGGTACAGCAATATTAGGGTCACTATGTAGTACAGGCAAATAGAACTGTGCAGGCTGTTCACTGTCTAGCACTCACCTATGGTCTGAGTGTCTCTCCCCGGTGCAGTAGAATGGAACATTGAATTACCACATGTCTGCCATACTGACTGTACTGTAGCACGTTGCCTGGGGGGTGCTCTGTCCCAGTAGTTACCAGTTTGCAGTGTGGTTCCCACCTGGGCCTCCTGTCCACAGCTAGATCTGCTTGTCAGCACTGCAGCCTGATCCCCTGCTCGTGACCTGCAGATCTGATCTGCCGCCTATCTTCTGCCCATGCGCTACTACATGCACATGGCACATGTAGAAACATAGAAACATAGAAACATAGAAGTTGACGGCAGATAAGGACCGCAAGGCCCATCCAGTCTGCCCATTTCTTTTTCTACCTTATAAATGTGCCATTGGCCTTTGCTCTGTCAGTGGCCTATCTATTCATACTCATTTGTATTACTCCCTTATGCCTATCGCATGCCTGTTTGAAGCCCTGCACTGTATTCATAGCCACCACTTCTTGAGGTAGGCCATTCCATGCATCCACTACCCTTTCTGTGAAAAAGAATTTCCTCACATTCCCCCTTAATCGGACCCCCTCTAATCTCATGCTGTGTCCTCTTGTCCTGCTATTTTTCTTATATTTAAACATGTTAGACTCTTTCACCTTGTTAATGCCCTTAAGGTGTTTGAATGCCTGATCATATCACCTCTCTCCCTCCTTTGCTCAAGGGTATACATATTGAGCTCTGTTAATCTGTCTTCATATGTCTTCTGATGCAGTCCCTGCACCATTTTGGTTGCCCTTCTCTGACTGCCTCAATTTGGTTAATGTCCTTGAAGGTGTGGCCTCCAATACTGCACACAGTACTCAGATGGGGCCTAACTAGTGTCTTGTAAAGAGGGATTATTACCTCCTCTTATGACTTGTGATACCCTACTAATACACTAACACCCCCTAGCCTTACCTACTGCTTTAGAGGTCTGCTTGATGATTTCAGGTCATCAGTGATGATGATGCCCAAGTCTTTCTTCCTTTGTGACTGCTAGCAACTCCCTCCCAGCCTATAGGTGGCTTCAGGGTTTCTTCTTCCCTATGTGCATGATCCTGCACTTTTGCATTAAATCCCAGTTGCCACTGTCTGACCATTATGCTAGTTTATCCAGATCTCTTCTCATTCTGCCCACCCCATCTGGATCATCTACTCTGTTGCAGATCTTGGTGTCATCTGCAAACAGACAAGCCTTACCCTCTAGTTCATCTGCAAGGTCACTAATGAAGATGTTGAAGAGGACTGGCCCCAGGACTGATCCCTGAGGTACCCCACTTGTGACTTGCATCTCTTCTGACTGTATACCATTTACCACCACTCTGTTTTCTGCCCGTCAACCAGTTTGCCACCCAGTTGACCAACTTCTGACCCACCCCGAGCCTACCCAACTTATTTATCAATCTTCTATGTGGAACAGTGTCAAAAGCTTTGCTGAAGTCAAGGTAGGCGACATCAACTGCTCCCCCTTGGCCCACCACTCTGGTTACCCAGTCAAAGAAATCTATGAGATTAGTTTGACAGGACCTTCCTTTTGTAAACCTATGCTGTCTTGGATCCTGTGCCCCATGGATTCCAGGTGTTGCACTATCCTTTCCTTAAGGAGTGCCTCTATAATCTTGACCACTACTGAGGTAAGACTGACTGGTCTGTAGTTCCCTGCCTCCTCCCTGCTACCACTCTTGTGGAGTGGGATCACATGAGCCCTTCTCCAGTCTTCTGGGACCTCTCCTGTGCTCAGAGACTCACTAAACAGTTCTGCTAATGGCTCTGCTAGTTCCACCTTTAGCTCCTTGACCCTGGGATGTACGCCATCAGGTCCCATTGCCTTATCCACCCTGAGCTTAGCAAGCTCTTGTAGGACCCTTTCTTTTGTGAAGGAGTAGTGCTCACCTCCCTCCCGCTGTGTCCATGGTGCTGAGCTGTGGGCCTGCCCTACCTTCTCTTCAGTAAATACTGAGCAAAAGTATCTATTTAGGATAGATGCTTTTACATGGTCCTCCTCCTCACATGCTCCTTTTCTCCATTAAGCTTAGCACTATCCCCGGCTGGACTTTCTCCTTTCACTAACGATTCATAGAAAGTCTTGTCACCTTCTTTTACTATTCGTGCTAGTGTTTCCTCAGTTTGGGACTTTGCCTGCCTTACTGCCTTCCCTGCTTCCCTTAGGGCAGTTTGGTATGCCTCCCTATCTTCATCCCGCTGTGTTTCTTTATATTTCCTGAAGGCCAGCCTTTTGGCTCTGACCTTTTCTGCTACTGTATTTGAGAACCAAAGTGGTTTCCTTCTTCTTTTGCACTTCCTTTTCTGTCTAACACAATGGGATGTTGCTTCAAGTATTGCATCCTTAATGCTTGCCCACTTTGCCTGTACCCCCTCACCTGTGTTTCTTTTTGCCAGGGCTAGTTTAACTCTGTTGGCCATCTTATCAAAGTCAGCTCCTCTGAAGTCCCATATTTTTGCCTTGGAATGGGATGATTTAGATGTAGTAGCCAAATTGAACCATACCATGTGATGGTCACTGGCCCCCAGGTGACCTTCTACCTGGCGATCTGTGATCCCTTCCCTGTTAGTCAGTATTAGATCTAGGATAGCCCTGCCTCTTGTGGGTTGTTGTACCAGTTGTTTGAGGCCCTCCCCCTGCAGAGAATCCACTATGTGTCTAGTTCTGGCAGATGTTCCTGCTGGTATTGACCAATCTGTATCTGGCACGTTGAAGCAATACGTGCATTGCAGGATGCAGTTGCACACTTGTGGACTGTGATACCGCAGATACGCAAATGCAGGATGTATATGCAGCATGTATGCACTTGTGGCCTACGTGTATGTTGTGCATATGTGGTCTGCAATTTGCAGTATGCATGTTACACAGGTGAGCTGTCATGTCACAGCACTGGTAATAAGGGAGACCACAACGTCCTGTAGTGCATTAGTGTTTTCTGGTGGTTGGTGACGTCAGACATAGGTGACACAGTGTAGTGCTATAGAGTAGACATGACAGGCCTTCACACATACCCACACCCAGTGATTGTACATTGCACACACACGTGACTCATGACAATGCCCCTCCCACTGCCCTCACACACACATACACACACACACACACACACGGAAACGCTCACACTCATATCCATCACACACATCACACAGCAGGACCCCGTGGCCAATAATAGTGCCACCCCTCCAAAGCCCAAACCAGTAGCAGTGGCATGCCATGGTGGCATGTCTGTCCAGCGCCTGCTGCTACCGACCAGTCCTCTTCTGCTTGGTGGCCCCAGTGGTGGCAGTAGGCCCACCATGCCCCCCATGCACATCTGCTGGCCCACCACTGTCGAGGGGTGATACTGGCAGTGCTGCCCTCCATTGCCATCTGTGCCTCCCTGGTGCAGGTGGCAGATGCTGTGGCAATGTCCCTGATCCCATCCCCTTGGCCACACTGCCATCTGTGGCCTGCATCCATGCCACCATCTGTTCTGTCATGCGCCACTGGTCCTGCTCCAAGTGTCAAGCATCTTCTACCTTAGGCCCCTTGGCTTTGGGTGTTGCAGATGCCCTCCTCCTTGCTGCTCTGGATGCCTGTGGTGCCAATGCTATATGTCTGATGGTTGTTGGTAGCTCACACTGCCCCGGTGCTGTGGGTGTTGCCGGCACATGGGGCTGCAGTGCCTGTGGTTCGGGCTGTGTCAGTGGTGCCGGTGGCAGCAGTGGTGTTTGCTGCCACCCCTGTGTTGCTGGTGGTGGCTGTGGAGGTGTTGGTGGTGGTAGTCATAGTGTGGGTGCTGCAGCCAGGCCCACCCCCCCTTGTGGAGGCAGTGTAGTCTCTGCAGCAGTTGATGGCACCTGTGATGGTGCTGGAGATGGCTCCACCTCTTGGGACACCTGTGTGGTGGTTTCACACCCTGCAGGGCTTCGTGGGTGCAGGCCTGCATGTGTGGCCTGTAGCAAGGCCACCAGTGCATCTGTTTGATTCACCTGCTGTGCCACTGACCCCTCGACAGCCATGGTCAGGCTGGTGATGGCACATGTGTGTGCCTGTATGCAGGCCTGTGTGGTGACCATTGCCTCCACATGTGGCTCCATGGCCGACACAGTGTTTTGTGCCCCATGCTGTAGCACCCCTATGAGTGTGCCCATCTGCTCCTGCTGTGCTGCATGATGGACATCCATGCCGAACCTTATGCAGTCCAGCATCTTGGACTGTTCCATGTGTGCGGTGATCAGGGCTCACAGAACCCTAGATAGTCCGTCGATGTCTGTGGCCTGACCTCCTCTGGGAATGATGTTGTCCCTTCCAAAGCCTCCTCCAGCATCCAGTACAATTCCAGGCTCATGTCTGGAGTGATCTTGTCCCCCAGGCTCCCACAACTTAGGTATTCACTGAGGTTCAGTCCCTCCACCTCTTGCTGCCAGGCCCCCACCGCCACCTGCTCCCCCACCACAGGTGTGCTGGCTGTGTCCTGCTGGTTCTGCTCTGCAGTGGTGTGCACGCTGTCCACTGGCACTGTGTCCACCACTGCTGTGCCTGTGGGGAGTAATCCAAGCATCAGTGATACATCCAATGTCATGCCTGTCATGCCTGCTACCGTCCCGCCCCTGCATCGCTGTCCCACACACTGGGGGTGGTGATGGACATGTCCTTACCTGCCCTCTTGTCCTCTGGCACCACTCCTGTGGGGGAATGACAATGCATCAGTGTTGCAGTACTGTTCCATGCCAACAGTGCATGCCACCGGCCACACCCCTGCAGCACCATCCCGTGGGGTGTGGGCACCACCGGACATCAGGTTACCTGCCCCTGCGTCCTCAGGCTCTGCCCTTGTGGGGGAACAACAGTGCTTCAGTGCTACCACACCATTCCATGCCCACCATGCATGCCACCTTTTGCACCCTTGTGTCACTGTTCACTGCTTGGCAGGCAGCGCTGACGGTCACCTTACCTGACCCTGTGTCCACTGCAGTTGTACCTGGGGAGAGACAGTATGTCAGTGCTGCCTACCCATGTGGTGGCTGCACAGCCTGCAGTTCACATGGCTGTGCCCCATGCCAGGCTCCAGGCCCACATGGTTACACCAGTCTGTGCACTGTACCATGTTGCATGGCCATGCCCCCTTCACTGTTCCTGCTGTACTGCATCACACTGCCTGTGCACCCAGCATATCACCCTCTCTCTTGACCATTGGCACATTCCCTCATCATTGTCACTATGTCATTCATCACATTTCCACTTACCCGTCCCTGTGTCCATTCGGAAAGTATAGAGCTCTGAATCCCGGTGGATGCTGTGCTGGCTCACGAATGCCAGCACCTTCTCCTCATGGGTGCTTAGGGGTCGCTCCTCCGGTGGCCCGCCTCCTGTGGCCATAGCCTGTCACTTGTTGTATGCCTCCTTGGCTTTTGCATGGCACTTCAGGTCACTGTACCATTTTTGGAGGTCGTGCACAGTGCATCATGCATGTACCCCTGCATTTATCTTCTGCGTAACTATGTCCCATGCCACCTTTCTCTGCAGTCACTGCTCTTGCTCTCCTCCCTTCCCCAACAGCAGGTCTGGTTGTGCTTCTAGTTCATCCAAGAGCACATCTGTCTCCTCAAATGTAAAGTTCCTCTTCCTTTTCTTACTGCTGCTTGCTGCCTCTTCCCTGCTACCCAACATCTCATAGCCCCTATGACATCTCTGCAACTTGCGCACACCTTTATGGTCGTAGGGTTGCGATATGCGTACTGCTCCTTCGCTATTGCGTGTTATGCCATGTCTTGTAGTCATTACTTGCAACATGCATAATTCTGCATATTCCATTGTAACTCGCATGTTGTAGGGTTTTTGGCGTACCTTCCACACTGGAGTACTTTGTGCCCCTGCTCTCACCGCTGTCTTTGAATCGGGCCCTCTGTGTTTTGACTACCTGTTCTAGCAAATCTAGATTTGTTGGTTCTTTGAGGCACATGTAAATTTAGATCTGTCTTTAGTTTATAAAGGAGCTTTATTGAGGAGGCAGTATAGTGCAGTGGTTTAAGGATCTGAACAGCAAATCTGGATACCTGGGTTTAAATTCTACAACCTCCACTTGCATACTGTGTGATCCTGAGTAAGTCAGTTGCACCTGGAAACAAACTTCGGTTTAGTGTGCCTCTCCTGGTTAAACAATTTCCCCATCCTAACTTACTGTAAAAAGTTAACAAACTGCAAAGTTAAACAGCTGTAATATACTCTGAAGGTATGTTATTATATATTTTTACGAGGATTGCAGGATGTAGTGTTGCCTTTTAACTGCTTAGACAAGCCTATACCTTGTGGAGACATTGCAGTACCTGGGAAGTCTTCTTTTAAACTCTCTATTTGGAGGTTTTTTTTAGGTTATCCTTCTGTTTGTCTTATTCAAGGCTCTATAGTTAAACACTTATCTTGATGAATCATCTGACTTTTCTTCCTGTTTGCAAAGGGAAGATTGTCTTGGCTCTCATTTTTTATTTTTTTTAATCTAAAAGTTGAGGTATTTTTGATTTTAACTGACTTTTCATTGTGTGATAATATGTTTGTAGTTTGAACCTTCCCTTATTTTTATGTTTGATTTGCATGTGCACCAAATATTTTGCTTTCAGTGAAAGAGGATTTTTGGGGTGTATAACTGCCGAGCCCATTGCAGTTGAAATTAGCAGGGGCTTGGCAGTCTAGACCAATGACCATGTACAGTAGTGTGGTCATGACACCATCTGCTGCTTGTTGGGTGGAAACTTTATATATTTCAAAGTACCCAAAGCTGCTCTGTTCAGAAAGGGCTTCAGTCCTTTGATTTGCATGAAGCTGGTCAGCAAAAGCAGTTGATCGTCTTTCAAAGCCAGCGACAATATCAGTTGATTTTGGGAGGGCTTTGCCCATGGTTTAATGGGGGGGAATAACTCAGTCCACCAGCCCTATTTAAACCTGCCTACCCTTCACTTTAGCGCTTAGTTCATTTTTGAACAGCTGAGTACTGTGTGGTTCGTGTGGGTGGCTTCTCTCCTCTCTCCTTGCTCTCTATTTCTCCCATCCATGTCTCCTGCCTCCTCTCTCCTCCTCCCCCCCTTGCCTGTCTCATTCTTCTTCCCATTCCTCTGTCTGTGTTTGCCACCCTGCAACTTTGTAGTGCACTCTTCTCTTTGTCTGGCAGCTCTGTGACTCTCTACCCTCCGGCTGTGTTGCTTCCGTTCGCAGCTTACCTGTACCCCCTCCACTACTCCCTCCTGTGCTTTTGCTGCTCCGTGGCTGGTCTGTTCTGCCTGCTTTCCTCCTCTTTGCTGCTTCTGGTTTTCTCCCCTTTTGTGCCTTCTTGTCCTTCTTCATCTTCCTCCTCCAAAGGCATTTGCCACAGTCCCACACAAAAGATTAATAGTCAAATTAACCAGCCTGGGAGTGGGTCCCAGGGTGGTAGCCTGGGTAAAACATTGGCTGGACAACAGGACACAGAAGGTAATTGTAAATGGAGTCCACTCTGAAGAAAGAGGGATTACTAGTTGGGTTCAGTATTGGGTCCAGTACTTTTTAATGTCTGCATAAGTGACATTGCAGAGGGACTGGAAGAAAAATTATGCCTCTTTGCAGATGACACAAAGATCTGCAACAGGGTTGATACATAAGGAGGCGTGGAAAGGATGAGAAGGGACTTGGCAAGGTTGGAGGAATGGTCAGAAGTATGGCAGCTTGGATTCAATGCAAAGAAGTGCAAAATAATGCACCTGGGAAACAAGAACCCAGGGGAAGAATACACAATGGGGGGGAGGTAGTAACAACAACAAAAAAGGAAAGGGTCCTGGGGTAATCATATTAGATGACCTTAAGGTTAGCAAGCAATGTAAGAAGGCAATAGGGAGGGCTGGGGGTATACTGGGATGTATAGGGAGAGGCATCACCAGCAGAAAACAGGAAGTTGTTATCCCTCTGTACAGACAGTTGGTGAGACCCCTTCTGGAGTACTGCTTCCAGTTCTGGAGACCCCATCTCCGCAAGGACATAGACAGGATAGAGGCAGTCCAGAGGAGGGCAACTAAAATGATGCAGGGTCTGCAAGAGAAGCAGTATGAGGAGAGACTAAAGGAGCGTAATATGTATACCCTTGAGGAAAGAAGGGAGATGGGGGACATGATAGAAACTTTTAAGTACCTCAGTGGAATCAACAAAGTCCAAGAGGGTAGCATCTTTCAGACAAAAAGACGTGCAAGAACAAGGGGACACAATTTGAAGATGGGGGGGAGGTTCAGGGGCAATGTGAGGAAGTATTATTTCACAGATAGGGTATTGGATGCATGGAACAGCCTTCCTGAGGAGGTTGTGGGGTCTAAAACTGTGGGAGAATTCAAAAATTCACGGGACAGACATAAGGCAATTCTTGTGGGGGGTAGGAAGAAATAGGCTGTTGGTTAACTAGGATCTGCGGCCTATCCAGTAGGTAGGGAAATGGGCAGACTAGATGGGCCAAACGGTCCTTATCTGCCATCAAAGTCTATGTTTCTATGTTTCTATGTGTCCTGTCACCTCCTCATTTATTTATTTAAAAGATTTACCAGGAAGGCATGCTGAGCAGAGTACCGCTTGATTCCATATGCGCCCTGGGGGCAGGGAGTTACAATGGTACAGTAATACAGCAGAAACAAAAACATACATAATGTGTTTGGGACAAGCAAAGGATGCAGCAGTCATAATACAATAGCGTAGGTACATTTTCTTTTGCATTACAATACATTAGGTGCTGACTGAAAATGCAGTAACCAGACTGGTGCTAACAGCTGTAAGTTAAGAAGTGAGAGGGGGTTCTAAGGGGGAGGGTTACAGGAGCAGTGGGTAGAGAAGTGTGTTTTAAGAAGGGCATTTCATTGTGGAGTACTTGTGGAGTGTCTTATATCGGCTGCCAGAGAATTCCATAATTTGGGCAACCTGAAGCTGACAGCAACCTGGCCAGACCGGGTGGATCTGTGTGGAATGTGCAGGAGCCTAGAGTCTATGTTTCTGAGAGCGTAGGCAGGTGGGAGAGGGCGGTTAGGGAGGATGACAGGTAGGAAAGGAGAGTTTGCGACCAGAACTCATCTCTCTCTCTCTCTCTCTCTTTGCTGCCCCTTTTTTACTGCTGCCACTCCACAGCCCACCACCCCCTTTAGCCTATGCCACCTTGTGGCTTGTTCATCCTTGACCTCCCCTTCCTGTACCTTCTATTTCCTTATTTGTCTCCTGCTCCTTTTTTGGGATTTTGCTTGTCTGTTTTTTCGCTCTCCAGCATGTTGCTTTAGAAACTCCTAACTCCTCTCTTTTCCAGGCAATGCAGCGTGATGTCACTACCTGGCTTAAAGCCACAACAATCCTTGCTTTCGCTGCAATTTTCCTGTCTCCCATCCAGGCTATCGTTTTACTTCCTCTTGGTTACTCTTCATCTGTTCGCCCTCACTCTTCCTCTCCTATAGTCCTTCATTGTTCTCCTTTCCAGCCTTCATCAGCAGTACTGCAGTCACCCGTCTCTTAATGTTTCAGCCGGGCAGCAAGCTAGTCCATCAATGGAAGTCGTGTGGCTTCCTTCCATAGAGCTTTCTGCACCAGACCATGTATATCTTTATCATCGACTAATAAGCATCAAATATTCAACACTAACAAATGCATGTTCTTAGGATGTGTTTAATCCGTCCTGCCTATTTTTTTGCCTGTGTACATTGTTCCTGGAGTAATTCAGTTCTTGCCTAGCCACATTTTCCAGCTTATACAGTATAGTAAATAAAACAGTATATTCTTGGCTATCCCCTCTTCCATCATAGTTTCATCTGTGCAATTCAAATTGTGAATTAGATTTAAGCCAGACCATTTCAGGATCTTTATAGTCTATTATGGTAACTGTTGTGGGGGCAATGGTTTAAAGCTGGTTTTCATGTGATGGAGAAACCAGGAGAACTATCAGATGTCCTGCACTGTGGTTCTTATCATTGCACCCCACAGCAGGCATGCTAGTGGCTTTTGGTACCCCATGGTTTGGTCTGGAAATGCAGGTGGAGCAGGGGCTTTGTGGGTCTATTGTGATGTCTAGTAGAGGCCTCTGAACCTGCCATGTTCAGTTTTCTCCTATTCATATGTTTAGTAATTTTTTCCTTTACTGCTTTAAAGGTCCAGATTAGTCCAAATATAATTGAATTTGATTTAGTAGGAGCAGTTTGTAAGTTTTTGGGAGAGGGTGCAATGAAGAAAGTGTATACAGTTCACAGGGACCTGAGACAGAGTGATTGCTGTGATGCAAATGAGAACAGCTCAAAAGGTGTACAGTCCGCCCAAACGCAGAAAGCTAAACAACACTGTGATACCCGGGGAAGGGGAGCTGGCAGTGTAGGAAGTATATGTAGTTCAAAACAGTGCACAGGTTGCACAAATGCAGTCAATTAAATGGAACAGCAGCAACACCTCTGGGGCTACAGTAGGGGAAAATGCAGTTTAAAAATGAGTACAATTTGCCTGAACACAGACAACCCCCATAAAAATATTTAGCCCAAACGCATGTACAATTTACTACAGGTTTAAAAGACGCAGCCTTAAAACAAACACAGCTAACTGAAATGTAGACAGACAAACACAATAACTCCGACTGGAGTTGGGGGGGGCTGATGGGAGCAACAGAAAACAAGCATTTGTCAATGCCGAATGTTGATTGCATTGGTCTGTTGAGCTCGCTCAGTGGCCCTGTGTCACTCGCTTATTCTGTTTCTCCCGGTGCAGCAGGCTGCACCTTTATACAGGGCTCCTGGCTGTATTGGCAGTTTTTTTTCTGCCCACAAAGAAATCTGCAGCTGTTCTGACAGAGCTGTGTTGAGGTGGGCCACTCACCCTCTGTCAGTTGCTCATTCTGTTTCTTCTGGCACTGCAGGCTGCAATTTTGTACTGGGATCCTGCCTCTGCTGGTGACTTTTTCTGCCCACAAAGAAATGTGCAGCAGTCCTGACACAGGTCCATTGAGCTACCTCACTCTCCCTCTCTCGCTCATTCCATTTCTGCCAGCGCTGCAGGCTGGCCTTTTGTACTGGGCTTCTGCCAGCATTGCCACCTTTTTCTGCACACAAAACAATCCGCAGCAGTCATGATAGATGTCTGTTGAGCTCGCCCACTCCCCCTTTCTCACTCGTTCATTGTGTTTGTCCCAGCGCTGCTGGCTGCCCTTTTGTACTGGACTTCTGCCTGCATTGGCACCTTTTTCTGTCCACAAAGAAATCTGCAGCTGTCCTGACACAGCTCTGTTGAGGTTGCAAAACTGGTGCAGAGCACAGGGCTTTGGCTTCACTGGGGACTGGGGGTCCACCTGGAGAGATGAAGGTCTATACTGGCATGATGGTCTACATCTGTCCAGGAAGGGAAACACGCTCCTAGGTGACAGGTTTGAAGGCTTCCTTTGCAAGCTTTTAAACTAGCCAAAGGGGGGGAGGTGCTGATAAGAAACAGGAAAGTTCAAGCCTCCCCCCCAAAAAACATGGCAGGTAGTAGGGTAAACACTGAGGTACAGAGCTTGACAGAGGGCAGGACAGGGGTAAATGGAAAAATGGACAAAGGCAGTAAGAGCAGGGATGGGGTAAAAAGGATAAAGCCAACATTAAATGGAGGGCAATGAGTACCAATGCCGTAGTCTGGGAAATGCTTCCAGAGCTAGTAGCCCTGATGGAAGAGGAACACTTGATATTGTGGCAGTCACAGAAATGTGGTACATGGAGAACCATGACTGGGATGTCAACATACCAGGGTACACAATCTACAGAAGGGACAGGGAGGGTAAAGAGGAGGTGGAGTAGCTCTCTACATAAGGGAAGGGATCAAAGCTACAGAACTAAAATGTGGGAGGACAAGAGGAACTCTGGGTCACCTTGGAGACAGGGAATGGCATCACAATCTGCACAGGGGTTGTATACAGACCCTGCCTCAAGGGAGGAAATGGACAAGAAAATGATAGAGGGCATTCTCAAAATGGCCGAAAAGGGAGATACTGTTGATGGGGGACCTGAATATGCCAGATGGTAACTGGGCAACATGGACTGCAGCCACATCCAAGAGCAGGGTCATTCTCGATGCCCTACAGGGGGCATGCCTTAGACAGCTAGTGGTGGAACCCACTCAGGAGGGAGCAATATTAGACCTGGTACTCTCAAATGGAGAGAGGATCACAAATTTAGAAGTCAGTAGACATCTGGGAACAAGTGACCACTGCACAGTGTGCTTCACAATAAACACAAGCATGGAGACAAGCCATACAAAGACAAGGATACTGGACTTTAGAAGGGCTGACTTTGGCATAATGGGTGAATACCTGAGGAATGCATTAGCAAATGGCCAGAAAGGAGGGGTGGAAGAACAATGGAGAAAAATCAAAACTGCCATCATGGAGGCAACAAGCCTTTGTGTGAAACAAATAAAGAAAACAAAGCGGAATTAAAAAAACACTATGGTTCTCAAAAGAGGTGTCAGGGAATGTTAAGGAGAAAAAGGCTGCATTCAAAAAGTATAAGGAATCACAGACGGAGCACAACAGGGAACTGTATCAATTGAAGCAGAAAGAAGTGGGGAAGGCAGTCATAAAAGCAAAGGGCCAAACTGAGGAAAAGATAGCCAACTCAGTTAAGAAGAGGGATGAAACCTTTCAGAGGTACATTAGAGAGCATAGAAAGGTTAAGGGAGGGATAGTGAAGATTAATAAAGGAGAGGGGGAGGTGGGCAGAGGGAGACAGTGAAAAGGCAGAGACACTGAATGAATACTGTTGCTCAGTATTCACAAAAGAAGAAGAGGAGGAGTTACCTAAACCAATCAGTAGAAGCACTCTGGATAGTGGGGTTGACGCCAGTCCATTTACAGAAGAAAGAGTACAGAAAGAACTCCTAAAACTCAAGGTGGACAAAGCAATGGGGCCTGATGGGATTCACCCTAGAATCCTAAAAGAGCTAAGGGAGGACCTAGTGACACCACTAACCACACTTTTAAACAAATCATGGGAAGATGGGGTGGTACCTGAGGACTGGAGGAGGGCAGATGTGATTCCCCTTCACAAAAGTGGGAGCAAGGCAGAAGCAGGAAACTACAGACCTGTTAGTTTGATCTCAGTGGTGGGGAAAATGATGGAATCACTTCTGAAAGAAAGAATTGTTGAGTACCTAGAGGCCAGCGGGGCACAGGACACAAAGCAGCATGGATTCACAGCAGGAAGGTCATGTCAGATGAATCTAATAGATTTCTTTGACTGGGTGACCAAAGTAATAGACCAGGGAGGGACTGTGGATATGGCCTACCTAGACTTTAGAGGCATTTGACACAGTCCCCAGACAAAGATTAATAATCAAGTTAGCCAGACTGGGAGTGGGTCCCAGGGTGGTAGCCTGGGTAGCAAACTGGCTGCACAACAGGACACAGAAGGTAATAGTGAATGGAACACATTCTGAAGAAAGGGGGGCTACCAGTGGAGTACCTCAGGGCTCAGTACTGGGTCCAGTCCTCTTTAACGTCTTTATAGGTGACATTGCAGAGGGTCTGGAAGGAAAGGTATGCCTCTTTGCAGATGACACAAAGATCTGTAACAGAGTTGATACACAAGGGGGGGTAGAAAGGATGAGAAGGGACTTGGCAAGGTTGGAGGAATGGTCAGACATATGGCAACTTAGATTCAATGCAAAGAAGTGCAAAGTAATGCACCTGGCAAATAAAAATCCAGGAGAAGAGTACACAATAGCAGGGGAGGTACTAACGACAACAATAATGGAAAGGGATCTGGGTGTAGTCATATCAGATAACCTAAAGGTGGGTAAGCAATGTGAGAAGTCAGTAAGGAGAGCCAGGGGGATACTGGGATGCATAGGGAAGGGCATCACAAGTAGAAAAAGGGAAGTGGTTATCCCTCTATACAGACAGTTGGTGAGACCCCATCTGGAGTATTGCATGCGGTTTTGGAGACCTCATCTATGCAAGGATATAGACAGGATGGAAGCAGTCCAGAGGAAGGCAACTAAAATGGTGCGGGGTCTACATCAGAAACCATATGAAGAGAGAGACTGAGAGAGCTTAATATGTATACCCTTGATGAAAGGAGGGACAGGGGGGACATGATAGAAACTTTTAAGTACCTCAAGGAATCAACAAAGTCCAGGAGGGTAGCATCTTTCAGAGAAAGAGATGTATAAGAACAAGGGGGCACAATTTAAAGTTAGAGGGGGGATGGCTCAGGGGTAATGTGAGGAAATTCTTTTTCACGGAGAGAGTGGTGGACGCATGGAACCACCTTCCTGGAGAGGTTGTGGGGTCTAAAACAGTGGGGGGAATTCAAACATGCATGGGACAGACATAAGGCAATTCTAGTGGGAGGTTGCAGGAAGTAGGCTGTTGGTTAACTAGAATCTGCAGCTTATCCAAAAGGTAGGGAAATGGGCTGACTGGGTGGGCCAAGTGGTCCTTATCTGCCGTCAAAGTCTATGTTTCTAAGTTTCTATGTCTCCGCCTGTCTCACTCTCTCATTCAGTTTCTCCGGGTGTTGCAGGCTGCTCTTTTGTACTGGGCTTCTGCCTGCATTGGTAGGTTTTGCTGCTCACAAAGAAATCTGCAGCTGTTCTGACACAGCTCCGTTGAGGTGGATCACTCCCCCTCTGTCACTCGCTCATTCGGTTTCTGCTGGCACTGCAGGCTGCCCTTTTGTACTGGGCTCCTGCCTCTGTTGGTGGCTTTTTCTGTCCACAAAGAAATCTGCAGCAGTCCTGACACAGGTCCGTTGAGGTAGCTCACTTCCCCTCTCTCACTCGCTCGTTCCGTTTCTGCTAGGGCTGCAGGCTGGCCTTTTGTACTGGGCTCCTGCCTGCATTGCCGCCTTTTCCTGCCCACAAAGAAATCCACAGCAGTCACGATAGAGCTCTGTTGAGCTTGTTCACTCACTCCCCCTCTCACTTGTTTATTAAGTTTCTCCCGACGCTGCAGGTTGCTCTTTTGTACTGGCCGCTGTGTGCATTGCTGCCTTTTTCTGCCCACAAAGAAATATGCAGCAGTCCCAACTGAACTCCGCTGAGCTCACTCACTCCCCCTCCCTCACTCGCTCATTCTGTCTCCCACTGCTGCAGGCCGGCCTTTTCTACTGGGCTCCTGCCTGCATTGCTGCCTTTTCCTGGCCACAAAGAAATCCGTAGCAGTCACGATACACCTCCATTGAGCTCGCTCACTTCCCCTCTCAGTTGGTCATTCTGTTTGTCCTGGCGCTGCAGGCTGCTGTTTTGTACTGGGCTCCTGCCTGCGTTCCCACCTTTTCCTGCCCACAGAGAAATCTGCAGCTGCCCTGACAGGGCTCCGTTGAGGTCATTCACTCTCCCATTCTTACTTGCTCATTCAGTTTCTCGTGGCACTGCAGGCTGGCCTTTTGTACTGGGCTTCTGCCTCCGTTGGCATTTTGTTCTGTCCACAAAGAAATCTGCAGCAGTTTTGACAGAGCTCCGTAGGCCTCACTCACTCCTCCTGTCTCACTTGCTTGTTCTGTTTCTGACCACAATGCAAGCTGCCCCTTGGTACTGGGCTCCTGACAGCGTTGCTGCCTCTATCTGCCCAGAAAGAAATCTGCAGCAGTCACGATAGAGCTCTGTTGAGCTTGTTCACTCACTCACCCTCTCTCACTTGTTTATTATGTTTCGCCCGCCACTGCAGGTTGCTCTTTTGTACTGGCCCCTGTGTGCATTGCTGCCTTTTTCTGCCCACAGAGAAATCTGCAGCAGTCCCAACTGAGCTCCGTTGAGCTCACTCACTCCACCCCTCACTCGCTCATTCTGTCTCCCACTGCTGCAGGCTGCCCTTATGTACTGGGTTCCTGCCTGCGTTGCTGGCTTTCCTGCCCACAAACACATCTGCAGCAGTCCCGCGAAAGCTCTGTTGAGGTCGCTCACTCCCCCTCTCTCAGTTGCTTGTTCCATTTCTGTCGGCGCTGCTGGCTGGCCTTTTCTACTAGGCTCCTGCCTGCATTGCTGCCTTTTCCTGGTCACAAAGAAATCCGTAGCAGTCACGATACACCTCCATTGAGCTCGCTCACTTCCCCTCTCAGTTGGTCATTCTGTTTGTCCCGGCGCTGCAGGCTGCTGTTTTGTACTGGGCTCCTGCCTGCGTTGCCACCTTTTCCTGCCCACAGAGAAATCTGCAACTGTCCCGACAGAGCTCCGTTGAGGTCGCTCACTCACTCCCCCAGTCTCACTTACTCACTCATTCTGTTTCTTCTGGTGTTGCTGGCTGCCCTTTTGTACTGGACTTCTGCCTGCCTTGGCACCTTTTTCTGGCCACAAAGAAATCTGCAGCTGTCCCGACACAGATCCGTTGAGGTCGCTCTCTCTGCCTGTCTCACTCTCTCATTCTGTTTCTCCTGGTGTTGCAGGCTGCTCTTTTGTACTGGGCTTCTGCCTGCATTGGCAGGTTTTGCTGCCCACAAAGAAATCTGCAGCTGTCCCGACACAGCTCTGTTGAGGTGGGTCACTCCCCCTCTGTCACTGGCTCATTCTGTTTCTGCTGGTGCTGCAGGCTGACCTTTTGTACTGGGCTCCTGCTTCTGTTGGTGGTTTTTTCTGTCCACAAAGAAATCTGCAGCAGTCCTGACACAGG
The DNA here is from genome assembly GCA_016271365.2 of Neoceratodus forsteri. Lineage (NCBI taxonomy): Eukaryota > Metazoa > Chordata > Ceratodontiformes > Ceratodontidae > Neoceratodus > Neoceratodus forsteri. The sequence goes on along the minus strand of CM028138.1, from coordinate 193,534,960 downwards.
TCCGTTGAGATAGCTCACTTCCCCTCTCTCACTCACTCGTTCCATTTCTGCTGGGGAATGCAGGCTGTCCTTGCAGCCTGGGCTCCTGCCTGCATTGTCGCCTTTCTGTACAAAGAAATCCACAGCTTGATCACGATACACCTCTGTTGATCTCGCTCACTTCCCCTCTCTCAGTTGCTCATTCTGTTTTGTTCTGGCGCTGCAGAATTGGCCACTTTTTATACTGGGCTCCTGCCTGCGTTGCCACCTTTTACTGCCCACAAAGAAATCCTCAGCTGTCCCGACAGAGCTCTGTTGAGGTCGCTCGCTCACTCTCCTGTCTCACTTGCTCATACTCTTTCTCCTGGTGCTGCTGGCTACCCTTTTGTACTGGACTTCTGCCTGTGTTGGCACCTTTTTCTGGCCACAAAGAAATCTGCAGCTGCCCCGACGCAGCTCAGTTGAGGTCGCTTTCTCCATCTGCCTCACTCTCTCATTCTGTTTCTCCTGGTGTTGCAGGCTGCTCTTATGTCCTGGGCTTCTGCCTGTATTGGCAGGTTTTGCTGCCCACAAAGAAATCTGCAGCTGTCCTGACACAGCTCCGTTGAGGAGGGTCACTTCTCCTCTGTCACTCGCTCATTCTGTTTCTGCTGGCGCTGAAGGCTGCCCTTTTGTACTTGGCTCCTGCCTCTGTTGGCGACTTTTTCTGTCCGCCAAAGAAATCCACAGTAATGATAGACCTCCAGTTGAGCTTGCTCACTCCCCGTCTGTCACTCACTCATTCTGTTTCTGCTGGCGCTGCAGGCTGCAATTTTGTACTGGCCTTCTGGCTGCGTTCGCAACTTTTCCTGCCCAGAAAGAAATCGGCAGCTGCCCTGACAGGGCTCCGTTGAGGTCACTCACTCTCCCTGCCTTACTCGCTGATTCAGTTTCTCGTGGCACTGCAGGCTGGCCTTTTGTACTGGGCTTCTGCCTCCATTGGCATTTTGTTCTGCCCACAAAAAAATCTGCAGCAGTTTTGACAGAGTTCTGTAGGCCTCACTCATTCCCCTCTCTCACTTGCTCATTCCGTTTCTGCCCACAGTGCAATCTGTCCCTTGGTACTGGGCTTGTGACAGTATTGCCACCCTTTTCTGCCCACAAAGAAATCTATTGCAGTCATGATAGAGCTCCATTGAGCTCGTTCACTCACCCCCCCTCTCTCACTTGTTCATTATGTTTCTCCTGCCGCTGCAGGTTGCTGTTTTGTACTGGCCCCTGTGTGCATTGCTGCCTTTTTCTGCCCACAAAGAAATCCACAGCAGTGCCAACTGAGCTCCTTTGAGCTCACTCACTCCCCCACCCTCACTCGCTCATTCTGTGTCTTCCACTGCTGCAGGCTGCCCTTTTGAACTGGGTTCCTGCCTGAGTTGCTGGCTTTTTCTGAGCACAAACACATCTGCAGCAGTCCCGAGAGAGCTCCGTTGAGGTCACTCACTCCCACTCTCTCAGTCGCTCATTCCGTTTCTGCTGGCGCTGCAGGCTGGCCTTTTGTACTGGGCTCCTGACTGCATTGCCGCCTTTTCCTGGCAACAAAGAAATCTGTAGCAGTCACGATACACCTCCTTTGAGCTTGCTCACTCCTCCTCTCTCAGTTGCTCATTCTGTCTGTCCCGGCGTTGCAGGCTGCTCTTTTGTACTGGGCTCCTGCCTGCATTGCCACCTTTTCCTGCCCACAAAGAAATCTGCAGCAGTTTTGACAGAGCTCCGTTGGCCTCACTCACTCCCCCGTCTCACTTGCTCGTTCCATTTCTGCCCACGGTGCAAGCTGCCATTTGGTGCTGGGCTCCTGACTGCATTGCCACCCTTTTCTGCCCAAAAAGAAAGCTGCAGCAGTATTGATAGAGCTCCATTGAGCTCACTCACTCACTCCCCCTCTCTCACTTGTCCATTCTGTTTCTCCCACCACTGCAGGTTGCCCTCTTGTACCGGCCCCTGTGTGCATTGCTGCCTTTTTCTGCCCACAAAGAAATCCGCAGAAGTCCCAACTGAGCTCCATTTTGCTCACTCAATCCCCCTCCCTCACTCACTCATACTGTGTCTCCCACTGCTGCAGGCTGCCCTTTTGTACTGAGTTCCTGCCTGCCTTGCCTGCTTTTTCTGCCCACAATCACATCTGCAGCAGTCCTGAGAGAGCTCCGTTGAGCTCGCTCAGTCCCCCTCACTCACTCGCTCATTCCATTTCTGCTGGTGCTGCAGGCTGGCCTTTTGTACTGGGCTCTTGCCTGCATTGTCGCCTTTTCCTGGCCACAAAGAAATCCACAGCAGTCACGATACACCTCTGTTGGGCTCGCTCACTTCCCCTCTCTCAGTTGCTCATTCTGTTTGTCCCGGCACTGCAGGGTGCTCTTTTGTTTCTGGGCTCCTGCCTGCATTGCCACCTTTTCCTGCCCACAAAGAAATCTGCAGCAGTTTTGACAGAGCTCCATTAGCCTCACTCACTCCCCCGGCTCACTTGCTCATTCCATTTCTGCCCACGGTGCAAGCTGCCATTTGGTGCTGGGCTCCTGACTGCGTTGCCACCTTTTCCTGCCCACAAAGAAATCTGCAACTGTCCTGACAGAGCTCCATTGAGGTCGCTCATTCACTCCCCCGTCTCACTCACTCATTCTGTTTCTCCTGGCACTGCTGACTGCCCTTTTGTACTGGACTTCAGCCTGCATTTTCACCTTTTTCTGGCCACAAAGAAATCTGCAGCTGTCCCGACAGAGCTCCATTGAGGTCGCTCACTCACTCCCCCTGTCTCACTCACTCATTCTGTTTCTTCTGGTGTTGCTGGTTGCCCTTTTGTACTGGACTTCTGCCTGCCTTGGCACCTTTTTCTGGCCACAAAGAAATCTGCAGCTGTCCCGACACAGCTCCGTTGAGGTCGCTCTCTCTGCCTGTTTCACTCTCTCTCTCTCATTCTGTTTCTCCTGGTGTTGCAGGCTGCTTTTTTGTACTGGGCATCTGCCTGCATTGGCAGGTTTTGCTGCCCACAAAGAAATCTGCAGCTGTCCCGACACAGCTCTGTTGAGGTGGGTCACTCCCCCTCTCTCACTCGCTCGTTCCGTTTCTGCTGGGGCTGCAGGCTGGCCTTTTGTACTGGGCTCCTGCCTGCACTGCCGCCTTTTCCTGCCCACAAAGAAATCCACAGCAGTCACGATAGAGCTCCGTTGAGCTTGTTCACTGCCCCTCTCACTTGCTCATTGCGTTTCTCCTGGCGCTGCAGGCTGCCCTTTTGTACTGGGCTTCTGCCAGCGTTGGCACCTTTTTCTGCCCACAATGAAATCCGCAGCTGTCCTAACAGAGCTCTGTTGAGATCGCTCACTCCGCCTGTCTCACTTGCTCATTTTATTTCTTCTGGTGCTGCAGGCTGCCATTTTGTAGTGGTTTCCTGCCTCTCTTGACTCCTTTTTCTGCCCACAAACAAATCTGCAGCAGTCCCGACAGACCACCGTTGAGCTAACTCAGTCCCCCTCTCTCACTCGCTCGTTCTGTGTCGTCTGCTGTTGCAGGCTGCCCTTCTGTACTGGGTTCCTGCCTGCATTGGCAGCTTTGTCTGCCCACAAAGAGATGTGCAGCAGTCCCAACACAGCTCCGTTGAGGTCGCTCACTCACCTTCTGTCACTCGCTCATTCCATTTCTGTGGGGGCTGCAGGCTGGCCCTTTTGTACTGGGCTCCTGCCTGCATTGCCACCTTTTCCTGCCCACAAAGAAATCTTCAGCAGTGATGACAGACCTCCGTTGAGCTTGCTCACTCCCCCTCTCTCACTCGCTCATTCTGTTTCTGCCGACGCTGCAGGCTGCAATTTTGTACTGGCCTCCTGGCTGCGTTGGCAACTTTTCCTGCCTACAAAAAAATCTGCAGCAGCTCTGACAGGGCTCCGTTGAGGTCATTCACTCTCCCCATCTTACTTGCTCATTCAGTTTCTCGTGGCACTGCAGGCTGGCCTTTTGTACTGGGCTTCTGCCTCCGTTGGCATTTTGTTCTGTCCACAAAGAAATCTGCAGCAGTTTTGACAGAGCTCCGTAGGCCTCACTCACTCCTCCTGTCTCACTTGCTTGTTCTGTTTCTGACCACAATGCAAGCTGCCCCTTGGTACTGAGCTCCTGACAGCGTTGCTGCCTCTATCTGCCCAGAAAGAAATCTACAGCAGTCACGATAGAGCTCTGTTGAGCTTGTTCACTCACTCCCCCTCTCTCACTTGTTTATTATGTTTCTCCCGCCTCTGCAGGTTGCTCTTTTGTACTGGCCCCTGTGTGCATTGCTGCCTTTTTCTGCCCACAAAGAAATCCGAAGCAGTCCCAACTGAGCTCCGTTGAGCTCACTCACTTCCCCTCCCTCACTCGCTCATTCTGTCTCCCACTGCTGCAGGCTGCCCTTTTGTACTGAGTTCCTGCCTGCCTTGCTGGCTTTTTCTGCCCTCAAACACATCTGCAGCAGTCCTGAGAAAGCTCAGTTGAGGTCGCTCACTCTCCCTCTCTCAGTTGCTTGTTCCGTTTCTGCCGGTGCTGCAGGCTGGCCTTTTCTACTAGGCTCCTGCCTGCATTGCTGCCTTTTCCTAGCCACAAAGAAATCTGTAGCAGTCACGATACACCTCTGTTGGGCTCGCTCACTTCCCCTCTCTCAGTTGCTCGTTCTGTTTGTCCCAGCGCTGCAGGCTGCTCTTTTGTACTGGGCTCCTGCCTGCGTTGCCACCTTTTCCTGCCCACAAAGAAATCTGCAGCTGTCCCAACAGAGCTCCGTTGAGGACGCTCACTCACTCCCCCTGTCTCACTCACTCATTCTGTTTCTTCTGGTGTTGCTGGCTGCCCTTTTGTACTGGACTTCTGCCTGCCTTGGCACCTTTTTCTGGCCACAAAGAAATCTGCAGCTGTCCTGACACAGCTCCATTGAGGTCGCTTTCTCCACCTATCTCACTCTGTCATTCTGTTTCTCCTGGTGTTGCGGGCAGCTCTTTTGTACTGGACATCTGCCTGCATTGGCAGGTTTTACTTCCCAAAAAGAAATCTGCAGCTGTCCTGACACAGCTCCGTTGAGGTGGGTCACTCCCCCTCTGTCACTCGCTCATTCTGTTTCTGTTAGCGCTTCAGGCTGCCCTTTTGGACTGGGCTCCTGCATCTGTTGGTGGCTTTTTCTGTCCACAAAGAAATCTGCAGCAGTCCTGACACAGGTCTGTTGAGGTAGCTCACTCCTCCTCTCTCACTCGCTCGTTCCATTTCTACCGGCGCTGGAGGCTGGCCTTTTGTACTGGGCTCCTGCTTGCATGGTCGCCTTTTCCTGGCCACAAAGAAATCCACCGCAGTTACGATACACCTCCGTTGAGCTCGCTCACTTCCCCTCTCTCAGTTGCTCGTTCTGTTTGTCCTGGTGCTGCAGGGTGTTCTTTTGTACTGGGCACCTGCCTGCGTTGCCATCTTTTCCTGCCCACAAAGAAATCCGCAGCTGTCCCGACAGAGCTCCGTTGAGGTCGCTCGCTCACTCTCCTATGTCACTCGCTCATTCTCTTTCTCCTGGTGCTGCTGGCTGCCCCTTTGTACTGGACTTCTGCCTGTGTTGGCACCTTTTTCTGGCCTCTAAAGAAATCTGCAGCTGTCCTGACTCAGCTCCGTTGAGGTCGCTCTCTCCGCCTGTCTCACTCTCTCATTCTGTTTCTCCTGGCATTGCAGGCTGCTCTTTTGTACCAGGCTTCTGCTTGCATTGGCAGGTTTTGCTGCCCATAAAGAAATCTGCAGCTGTCCTGACACAGCTTCATTGAGGTGGGTCACTCCCCCTCTGTCACTAGCTCTTTCTTTTTCTGCTGGTGCTGAAGGCTGCCCTTTTGTACTGGGCTCTTGCTTCTGTTGGTGGCTTTTTCTGTCCGCAAAGAAATCCACAGTAATGACGATAGACCTCCGTTGAGCTTGCTCACTTCCCCTCCCTCACTCGCTCGTTCCGTTTCTGCTGGGGCTGCAGGCTGCAATTTTGTACTGGCCTCCTGGCTGCGTTCGCTACTTTTCCTGCCCAGACAGAAATCGGCAGCTGCCCTGACAGGGCTCCGTTGAGGTCATTCACTCTCCCTGCCTTACTGGCTCATTCAGTTTCTCTTGGCACTGCAGGCTGGCCTTTTGTACTCGGCTTCTGCCTCCATTGGCATTTTGTTCTGTCTACAAAGAAATCTGCAGCAGTTTCGACAGAGCTCTGTAGGCCTCACTCACTCCCCCGTCTCACTTGCTCATTCCGCTTCTGCCCGCAGTGCAAGCTGCCCCTTGGTACTGGGCTCGTGACAGTGTTGCCACCCTTTTCTGCCTACAAAGAAATCTGCTGCAGTCATGATAGAGCTCCATTGAGCTCGTTCACTCACTCCCCCTCTCTCACTTGTTAATTCTGTTTCTCCCACCTCTGCAGGTTTCTCTTTTGTACTGGCCCCTGTGTGCATTGCTGCCTTTTTCTGCCCACAGAGAAATCCGCAGCAGTCCCAACTGAGCTCCATTGAGCTCACTCACTCCCCCTCCATCACTGGCTCATTCTGTGTCTTCCACTGCTGCTGGCTGCCCTTTTGAACTGGGTTCCTGCCTACGTTGCTGGCTTTTTCTGCCCACAAACACATCTGCAGTAGTTCCAAGAGAGCTCCATTGAGGTCGCTCACTCCCACTCTCTCAGTTGCTCATTCTGTTTGTCTCGACGTTGCAGGCTGCTCTTTTGTACTAGGCTCCTTCCTGCATTGCCACCTTTTCCTGCCCACAAAGAAATCTGCAGCTGTCCCGACAGAGCTCCGTTGAGGTTGCTCACTCACCCCCCCGTCTTACTCGCTCATTCTGTTTCTTCTGGTGCTGCTGGCTGCCCTTTTATACTGGACTTCTGCCTGCATTGGCACCTTTTTCTGGGTACAAAGAAATCTGCAGCTGTCCCGACACAGCTCCGTTGAGGTCACTCGCTCATTCCCCCTGTCTCACTCTGTCATTCTGTTTCTCCTGGTGTTGCAGGCTGCTGTTTTGTACTGGGCATCTGCCTGCATTGGCAGGTTTTGCTGCCCACAAAGAATTCTGCAGCTGTCCCGACACAGCTCCGTTGAGGTGGGTCACTCCCCCTTTGTCACTCGCCCACTCTGTTTCTGCTGGCGCTGCAGGCTGCCCTTTTGTACTGGGCTCTTGCTTCTGTTGGTGGCTTTTTCTGTCCACAAAGAAATCTGCAGCAGTCCTGACATAGGTCTGTTGAGGTAGCTCACTCCCCCTCTCTCACTTACTCGTTCCATTTCTGCCGGCGCTGCAGGCTGACCTTTTGTACTGGGCTCCTGCCTGCATTGCCGCCTTTTCCTGCCCTCAAAGAAATCCACAGCAGTCACGATTGAGCTCCGTAGAGCTCGCTCATTGCCCCTCTCACTCACTCGTTGTGTTTCTCCCAGTGCTGCAGGCTGCCCTTTTGTACTGGGCTTCTGCCTGCATTGGCACCTTTTTGTGCCCACAAAGAAATCTGCAGCTGTCCTAACAGAGCTCTGTTGAGATCGCTCACTCCGCCTGTCTCACTCGCTCATTCTGTTTCTCCTGGCGCTGCAGACTGACATTTTGTAGTGGGTCTCCTGCCTCTGCTGGTGCATTTTTCTGCCCACAAACAAATCAGCAGCAGTCCTGACGGAGTTCTGTTGAGCTCGCTCTGTCCCCCTCTCTCACTCACTCACTTGTGCCATTTCTGTTGGTGCTGCAGGCTGTCCTTTTGTACTGGGCTCCTGCCGGCATTGCCGCCTTCTTCTGGGCACAAAGAAATCTGCAGCAGTCATGATAGAGCTCCATTGAGTTTGCTCACTCACTCCCCCCTCTCACTTATTTTTTCTGTTTCTCCCGCTGCTGTAGGCTGCCGTTTTGTACTAGGCCCCTGCTTGTAGTGCTGCTTTTTTCTGCCCACAAAGAAATCTGCAACAGTCCCAACAGAGCTCCGTTGAGCTCACTCATGTTCCCTCTCTGACTCGCTCGTTCTGTGTCTCCTGCTGCTGCAGGCTGCCGTTTTGTACTGGGTTCCTGCCTGTGTTGGTGGCTTTGTCTGCCCACAAAGAGATGTGCAGCAGTCCCAACACAGCTCTGTTGAGGTCGCTCACTTGCCCTCTGTCACTCGCTCGTTCCGTTTCTGTGGTGGCTGCAGGCTGACCTTTTATACTGGGCTTCTGCCTGCATTGCCCCCTTTTCCTGCCCACAAAGAAATCTGCATCAGTGACGACAGACCTCCTTTGAGCTTGCTCTCTCCCCCTCTGTAACTTACTCATTCTGTTTCTGCCAGCACTGCAGGCTGCAATTTTGTACTGGCCACCTGGCTGCGTTGTCATGTTTTCCTGCCCACAAAGAAATCCTCAGCTGCCCTGCCAGAGCTCCATTGAGGTCACTCACTCTCCTGTCTCACTTGCTCATTCAGTTTCTCGTGGCACTGCAAGCTGGCCTTTTGTACTGGGCGTCTGCCTCCATTGGCATTTTATTCTGCCTGCTAAGAAATCTGCAGTAGTTTTGACAGAGCTCCGTTGGCCTCACTCACTCCCCCATCTCACTTGCTCGTTCCATTTCTGCCCACGGTGCAAGCCGCCATTTGGTGCTGGGCTCCTGACTACATTGCCACCCTTTTCTGCCCACAGAGAAAGCTGCAGCAGTCACGATAGAGCTCCATTGAGCTCACTCACTCATTCCCCCTCTCTCACTTGTCCGTTCTGTTTCTCCCGCCACTGCAGGTTGCCCTCTTGTACTGGCCTCTGTGTGCATTGCTGCCTTTTTCTGCCCACAAAGAAATCCACAGCAGTCCCAACTGAGCTCCGTTTAGCTCACTCAATCCAGCTCCCTCACTCACTCATTCTGTGTCTCCCACTGCTGCATGCTGCCCTTTTGTACTGGGTTCCTGCCTGCCTTGCCGGCTTTTTCTGCCCACAATCACATCTGCAGCAGTCCCGAGAGATCTCCGTTGAGCTCGCTCCATCCCCCTCTCTCACTCGCTCATTCCGTTTCTGCCGGTGCTGCAGGCCGGCCTTTTGTACTGGGCTCTTGCCTGCATTGTCGCCTTTTCCTGGCCACAAAGAAATCCACAGCAGTCATGATACACCTCTGTTGGGCTCGCTTACTTCCCCTCTCTCAGTTGCTCATTCTGTTTGTCCCGGCGCTGCATGGTGCTCTCTTTTACTGGGCTCCTGCCTACATTGCCACCTTTTCCTGCCCACAAAGAAATCTGCAGCTGTCCTGACAGAGCTCCGTTGAGGTTGCTCACTCACTCCCCCTGTCTCACTCACTCATTCTGTTTCTCCTGGTGCTGCTGGCTGCCCTTTTGTACTGGACTTCTGCCTGTGTTGGCACCTTTTTCTGGCCACATAGAAATCTATAGCTGTCCCGACACAGCTCCGTAGAGGTCACTTTCTCCGCCTGTCTCACTCTGTCATTTTGTTTCTCCTGGTGTTGCAGGCTGCTCTTTTGTACTGGACATCTGCCTGCATTGGCAGGTTTTACTGTCCACAAAGAAATCTGCAGCTGTCCTGACACAGTTCCGTTGAGGTGGGTCACTCCCCCTCTGTCACTCGCTCATTCTGTTTCTGTTGGCGCTGCTGGCTGCCCTTTTGTACTTTGCTCCTGCCTCTGTTGGTGGCTTTTTCTGTCCACAAAGAAATCTGTGGCAGTCCTGACACAGGTCCGTTGAGGTGGCTCACCTCCGCCTCACTCGCCTCATCTGCTTTCTGCCGGTGCTGCAGGCTGGCCTTTGTACTGGGCTCTTGCCTGCATTGTCGCCTTTTCCTGGCCACAAAGAAATCCACAGCAGTCATGATACACCTCTGTTGGGCTCGCTTACTTCCCCTCTCTCAGTTGCTCATTCTGTTTGTCCCGGCGCTGCAGGGTGCTCTTTTTTACTGGGCTCCTGCCTACATTGCCACCTTTTCCTGCCCACAAAGAAATCTGCAGCTGTCCTGACAGAGCTCCGTTGAGGTTGCTCACTCACTCCCCCTGTCTCACTCACTCATTCTGTTTCTCCTGGTGCTGCTGGCTGCCCTTTTGTACTGGACTTCTGCCTGTGTTGGCACCTTTTTCTGGCCACATAGAAATCTATAGCTGTCCCGGCACAGTCCCTTGAGGTCACTTTCTCCGCTCTGTTCCACTCTCTGTCATTTTGTTTCTCCTGGTGTTGCAGGCTGCTCTTTTGTACTGGACATCTGCCTGCATTGGCAGGTTTTACTGTCCACAAAGAAATCTGCAGCTGTCCTGACACAGTTCCGTTGAGGTGGGTCACTCCCCCTCTGTCACTCGCTCATTCTGTTTCTGTTGGCGCTGCTGGCTGCCCTTTTGTACTTTGCTCCTGCCTCTGTTGGTGGCTTTTTCTGTCCACAAAGAAATCTGCGGCAGTCCTGACACAGGTCCGTTGAGGTAGCTCACTCTCCGTCTCTCACTCGCTCATTCCGTTTCTGCTGGTGCTGCAGGCTGGCCTTTTATACTGGGCTCCTGCCTGCATTGCTGCCTTTTCCTGAACACAAAGAAATCCACAGCAGTCACGATAGAGCTCCTTGAGCTAGCTCACTGCCCCTCTCACTCGCTCTTTGTGTTTCTCCCAGTGCTGCAGGCTGCCCTTTTGTACTGGGCTTCTGCCTGTATTGGTACCTTTTTCTGCCCACAAAGAAATCTGCAGCTGTCCCGACAGAGCTCTGTTGAGGTCACTCACTCCGCCTGTCTCACTCGCTCATTCTGTTTAGAAACATGGAAACGTAGAAACATAGAATTTGACGGCAGATAAGGACCGCTTGGCCCACCTAGTCTGCCCATTTTCCTACCTAACAGATAAGCTGCAGATCCTAGTTAACCAACAGCTTAATTCCTCCTACCCCCCAGTAGGACTGCCCTATGCCTGTCCCATGCATTCTTGAAGTCCCCACTGTTCTTGACCCCACGACCTCTTCAGGAGGCTGTTCCATGCATCCACAACCCTCTCAGTGAAAAAATACTTCTCGCATACCTCTGAGCCATCCCCTTCTATCTTCAAATTGTGCCCCCTTGTTCTTGCACATCTCTTTTTCTGGAAGATGCTACCCTCTTGGACTTTGTTAATTCCCTTGAGGTACTTGAAAGTTTCTATCATGTCCCCTCTCTCCCTTCTTTCCTCAAGGGTATACATATTAAGCTCCTTTAGTCTTTCTTCATATGTCTTCTGGTGCAGACCCTGCACCATTTTGGTTGCCCTCCTCTGGACAGCCTCCACTCTGTCTATGTCTTTGCGGAGATGGGGTTTCCAGAACTGCACACAGTACTCCAGATGGGGTCTCACCAACTGTCTGTACAGAGGGATAACAACTTCCTGTTTTCTACTATTGATGCCTCTTCCTATACATTCCAGTATCCCCCAGCCTTCCTTACTGCTCTCTCTCACATTGCTTGCCCACCTTTAGGTCATCTGATATAATTACCCCCAGGTCCTTTCTATTTTACTGTTGTCAGTATCTCACCCCCATTGTGTACGCTTCCCCAGGGTTTTTGTTCCCCATGTGCATTACCTTGCACTTCTTTGCATTGAATCTGAGCTGCCATACATTTGACCATTCCTCCAACCTTGCCAAGTCCCTTCTCATCCTTTCCACTCCATCTTGTGTATCAACCCTGTTGCAGATCTTTGTGTCATCTGCAAAGAGACATACTTTTCCTTCCAGTTCCTCTGCAATGTCACTTATAAAGACATTAAAAGGTCCGTCCCAGTACTGAACCTCGTGCCTCGCTAGTAACCCTCCTTTCGTCACTGTGTACTCCATTTACTACTACCCTTTGAGTCCTGTTGTATAGCCAATTTTTTATCCAGGCTACCACCTTGGGACCCAGTCCAAGGCTGGCTATCTTGTGTATTAATCTTTTGTGTGGGACTGTATCAAATGCCTTGCTAAAATCTAGGTAGGCCATGTCCACAGCCCCTCCCTGGTCTACTACTTTGGTAACCCAGTCAAAGAAATCTATTAGATTAGTCTGATGACCTTCCCATTATGAATCCATGCTGCCTTGGGTCCTGTAGCCCCACTGGCCTCTAGGTACTCAACAATTCTTTCCTTCAGAAGTGATTCCATCATTTTTCCTACCACTGAGGTCAAACTAACTGGTCTGTAGTTTCCTGCCTCTGTCTTGCTCCCACTTTTGTGAAGAGGAATCACATCTGCCCTCCTCCAGTCCTTGGGTACCACCCCATCCTCCATGATTTGTTAAAGAGAGTAGTCAGCGGTGTCACTAGTTCTACCTTAGTTCTTTTAGAATTCTTGAGTGAACCCCATCAGGCCCCATTGCTTTGTCCACCTTCAATTTTATTAGTTCTTTCAGAACCCTTTCTTCTGTAAATGGACTGTTATCGAGCCCCGTCTTCAGAGTGTTTCTCTTGTTTGGTTTAGGTAACTCCCCTCCTTCCTTTGTGAATACTGAGCAGAAATATTCGTTCACTATCCTGCTTTTCACTGTCACCCTCTACCCACATTCCTCCCTTTATTAAGCTTCAGTATCCTCCTTTGGTCTTTCTTCGCTCCCTAATGTACCTATAAAGGTCTTATCCCCCTTCTTAACAGAATTGGCTATCCTTTCCTCGGTTTGGGCCTTTGCTATTCTGACTGCCTTCCCAGCCTCTTTCTGCTTTAACTGATAAAGTTCTCTGTCCTGCTCCTTCTGTGTTTCCTTATATTTCCTGAATGCTGTCCTTTTCTCCTTAACCTTCCCTGCCACCTCTTTTGAGAACCATAACGGTTTTTCCTTCTTTGTGTTTTATTGATTTGCTTTACACAAAGGCTTGTTTCTGTGATGGCTGTTTTGATCACTCCCCATTGTTCCTCCACCCCTCCTTCTTGCCTGTTTGCTAGTGCTTTTCTGAGGCACTCTCTCATTTTCCCAAAGTCAGCCCTCCTAAAGTCCAGTACTCTTGCTTTTGTATGGCTTGATTGTATGGCTGTGTTTATCGTGAACCACACTGTTTGGTGGTCACTTGTTCCCAGATGGCTACCCACTTCTAAATCTGAGATTCTTTCTCCATCCCCATTTGAGAGTACCAGGTCTAAGATTGCTCCCTCCTGAGTGGGTTCCAATACTAGCTGTCTGAGGCATGCCCCCTGTAGGGCATAAAGAATGACCCTGCTCTTGGATGTGCCTGCAGCAAAAGTGATCCAGTTAACATCTGGCATATTCAGGTCCCCCATCAACAATATCTCCCCTTTTTCTGACATTCTAAGAAAGCCTTCTATCATTTCCTTGTCCATTCCCTTCCCCTGAGATGGGGGTCTGTATACAACCCCATGCGGATTGTGGTGCCATTTCCTGTCTCCAGGGTGACCCAAAGTGCCTCATCTGCTCCCTGTTTACTCTTTAGTTCTGTTGCTTTGATTCCTTCCTTTACATAGAGAGCTACTCCTCCTCCTCTTTTACCCTCCTGTCCCTCCTGTAGATTGTGTATCCTGGTATGTTGACATCCAGTCATGGTTCTCTGTGTACCATGTTTCTGTAACTGCCACAATAGCCACTAACCCTCTTCCATCAAGGCCACTAGTTCAGGGAGCTTGTTACACAGACTATGGGCATTGGTACTCATCACCCTCCACTTTTTGATAGCCTTACCCCTTTTAGCCCCATTTCTGTCCTTAATGCCTTTGCCTTTTTTTACATTTAAATCTGTTCTACTTCCTAATAACTTCTGTACCTTGGTGTTTACCTCACTAATCACCATGTTTTGTGGGGGGAGGCTCGGATTTCCCTGCTCCTTTTCAGTGCTTCCCCCTTTGGCTAGTTTAAATGCTTGCCAATGAAGCATTTAAACCTCTCACCTAGGATCCTGGTTCCCCCCCGGACAGATGCAGACCATCACACCAGTATAGTATAGTTTCTCCTGGCACTGCAGACTGACATTTTGTAGTGGTCTCCTGCCTCTGTTGGTGCATTTTTCTGCCCTCAAACCGATCTGCAGCAGTCCCAACAGAGCTCTGTTGAGCTCGCTCAGTCCCCCTCTCTCACTCACTTGTGCCGTTTCTCTTGGTGCTGCAGGCTGCCCTTTTGTACTGGGCTCCTGCCGGCATTGCCACTTTCTTCTGGCCACAAAGAAATCTGCAGCAGTCATGGTAGAGCTCCGTTGAGCTTGCTCACTCACTCCCCCTCTCTCACTTGTTTTTTCTGTTTCTCCCGCTGCTGTAGGCTGCCGTTGTGTACTGGGTTCCTGCCTGCATTGGTGGCTTTGTCTGCCCACAAAGAGATGTACAGCAGTTCCGACACAGCTCTGTTGAGGTCGCTTACTCCCCTTCTGCCACTCACTTGTTCCGTTTCTGTGGGGGCTGCAGGCTGGCCTTTTACACTGGGCTCCTGACTGCATTGCTGCCTTTTCCTGCCCACAAAGAAATCTGCTGCAGTGACATTAGACCTCTGTTGAGCTTGCTCTCTCCCCTTCTGTCACTCGCTCATTCTGTTTCTGCCGGCGCTGCAGGCTGCAATTTTATACTGGCCTCCTGGCTGCGCTGGCACCTTTTCCTGCCCACAAAGAAATCTGTAGCTGCCCTGACAGAGCTCCATTGAGGTCACTCACTCTCCCTGTCTCACTCACTCATTTTGTTCCTCCTGGTGCTGCAGGCTGGCCTTTTGTACTGGGCGTCTGCCTCCGTTGGCATTTTATTCTGCCACAAGGAAATCTACAGAGTTTTGACAGATCTCTGTTGGCCTCACTCACTCCCCCGTCTCACTTTCTTGTTCCATTTCTGCCCATGGTGCAAACTGCCATTTTGTGCTGGGATCCTGACAGTGTTGCCACCCTTTTCTGCCCACAAAGAAAGCTGCAGCAGTCATGAAAGAGCTCCACTGAGCTCGCTCACTCATTCCCCCTCTTTCGCTTGTTCGTTCTGTTTCTCCCGCTGCTGCAGGTTGCCTTTTTGTACTGGCCCCTATGTGCTTTGCTGCCTTTTTCTGCCCACAAAGAAATCTGCAGATGTCCCAATTGAGCTCCATTTAGCTCACTCAATCCCCCTCCCTCACTTACTCATTCTGTGTCTCCCACTGCTGCAGGCTGCCCTTTTGTACTGGGTTCCTGCCTGCCTTGCTGGCTTTTTCTGCCCACAAACACATCTGCAGCAGTCCCAAGAGAGCTCCATTGAGCTCGCTCAGTCCCTCTTTCTCACTCATTCGTTCCGTTTCTGCCGGTGTTGCAGGCTGGCCTTTTGTACTGGGCTCCTGCCTGCATTGTCGCCTTTTCCTGGCCACAAAGAAATTCACAGCAGTCATGATACACCTCCGTTGAGCTCACTCACTTTCCCTCTCTCAGTTGCTCATTCTGTTTGTCCTGGTGCTGCAGTGTGCTCTTTTGTATGGGGCTCCTGCCTGCATTGCCACCTTTTTCTGCCCACAAAGAAATCCGCAGCTGTCCTGACAAAGCTCCATTGAGGTCGCTCACTCACTCCCCCGTCTCACTTACTCATTCTATTTCTCCTGGTGCTACTGACTGCCCTTTTGTACTGGACTTCTGCCTGCTTTGGCACCTTTTTCTGACCACAAAGAAATCTGCAGCTGTCCTGACACAGCTGCATTGAGTTCGCTCCCTCCATCTTTCTCACTTTCTCATTCTGTTTCTCCTGGTGTTGCAGGCTGCTTTTTTGTACTGGGCTTCTGCCTGCATTGGCAGATTTTGCTGCCCACAAAGAAATCTGCAGCTGTCCTGACACAGCTCTGTTGAGGTGGATCACTCTCCCTCTGTCACTCGCTCATTCTGTTTCTGCTGGCGCTGCAGGCTGCCCATTTGTACTCAGCTCCTGCCTCTGTTGGTGGCTTTTTCTGTCCACAAAGAAATCCACAGCAGTGACGATAGACCTCCATTGAGCTTGCTCACTACCCCTCTGTCACTCGCTCATTCTGTTTCTGCCGGTGCTGCAGGTTGTAGTTTTGTACTGGCCTCCTGGCTGCATTCCCAGAGGGAAGTGAAGTTTTCAAATAGTCATTATATGGTGTTATTTCAGTGTTGCAGTAGCAGCGTACACTTCCTGCACACTTCATTTCATAATGCAGTCCATCAGCGTTTAATTAGTGCAACTTCAGGTCTCTGTTGGTGTACATGCAGTGCTGACACAGTGTGTGTGAATTATGTTAATTAGCACTGCACTCACACTTCAAAAGTACTGCAATTAGCAGTGTTTTGTCATCAACACTGCCTGAAGCAGTGCTGGTGCAGCAATACTGGCGAAGCAATGTTATGTTAGCAACACTGCCTTAAGCAGTTTTGTACTGCTTTTTCAGTATGTGCTAATTATGTTAATTAGCACTGCAATCTCACTGTAAAAGTACTGCAAGTAGCAGTGTTTTGTCATCAACACTGCCTGAAGCAGTGTTGCATTGCTTTTTCTTTTGTGCGAATTATGTTAATTTGCACTGCATCAACACCTGTAGTGCACTTCGATGTGCAGTGTGATTTTAGTAGCACTCCTGTCAGCAGTATTGCAGTTCTGTTTCAGTGTATTAGGCTGCATTAAAGATGGTGTCGCATAAAATTCAACAAAAACACAAGTATTCATCTGCAAGTATCTGCAACCTCAGCAGAGGAAGCTTTGCTTAAGGGTTCCTGAGTGAGAAAGTTGTCTGTGAATTCCAAAGAAGATGGAGATTTTGGGGGCTATGTCTATAGGAGGTACTAAAGTCTGTTACCCCATGTTTGACTCAAAGTCACAAGGAAGGGGGTGGACATTTAGTTAAAGAAATGACGACCAATGGTTCTGGTTTGCAGAAAATGGATTTGTGAAAAATGGATGGTTCTGGTCTACAGAAAATGGTATGGGAGCTTCCCTGATATGCAGGGCCTCACCAGTATTTCCAGGTTTATCTTCAAAAGGAGAAGAGAGCCTTTTCAGATTGGGAGCACATGTACGGTGAGGAAAATGATTTTCGGTATTAAGGGTCTGTTCGAGTGAAATGTGTGCATGTATATATATATTATACCTATAACGGGATTATCAATCGTATTGGACAAACACCATTAGGTGACCGTGCGTATATCATAGTGCAACCACACCCCTGCACTTTTACTCCCCTCCAAAACAATTTTGTCATTTTATAAGATAGATAACCCACTGTGGGGTGTGTGGTAGGTAAATGATATATGCATGGCTTGGGAGGTTGATGCACTCGACCTGCTGCCTATGTGTAACAACGCACACCAAGGCGTGTGCATATCAGAGCGTGACCGCACACACTACAGTGGGTTATCTATTACACATACACAAACACATATATGAGATAGTACTTGTTGCAAAACAAAAACACTACATTAATGCAGGCATTAGAATGCAAAGCACACAAAGCAAGAAAATGAGAAACAGGGTTTGAGACTCACGAGTCTTGGCAAATTGGTTCTGTGGTGTTCTCTGGAGTTCCCAACCTTAATGCCCATCCCATACCCCCAACCCATAGCCTCCTTTCTAAAGCACAAGGTACAGCTCCAACCCAGTGCCTCCCAAAGCAGCCATTCGTACCTGTAAAACAAGAACAGCAATGGGCTCACAAAGGATCTGCAGCTTGTTATGAACTATTATATTACTTGGTATTACTTGGTATGAAAGAACAGAAGAAGGACACAGCCCATCGAGACTGTTCCCCACACTATGTGGGACATTATTTATCTATTATCCCTCAACCAAACGTCTAATTTGTTTTTAAAGACAGTAGCACTAGTTGCCTCTACCAGTTCTTGTGGCAAGATGTTCCATACAATGGATGCTTTTATTGAAAAAAGTTTCCCCTTTTGCTGGTTTTATAAGTTTTTACTTCAAGCTGTTTATTATGCAGTCTTGAAACATGTCTCCTTTTGGAGAGTGTTAGATCACATTTTTCCATTAGATCTGGTGAATTTATTAAATTAAAAACCATAAGCATATCACCTCTTAATCTTCTAGTTTGAAGAGAGAAGAAACCAGCAGCTTTTAATCTGTTCTGATAATCCAAGTTTGTTAATCTTGGAATCATTCTAGTTACTCTCCTTTGAACCTGTTCAAGAATTGCTATGTCTTTTTTTTGGTTTTGATTCCAGAAAGGGAGCCATAGTCTAGATATGGTCTAATGTATGCCCTATACAATGGAATAAGGCATTGTTCAGTGCAATTAACAAAAGTGTGTTTTATTTGTCTCATAAGTCTATTGGTCATGCAAGCAGTTCTAACACAGTAATCATTTTATGTAAGTTTATTATTAACATATATCCCTAAATCTTTTTCACAATTTGATGAGTGAAGTGGTAGTCCGTTTATATGTTATATTGTTTTTGGATTATTTACACCAAAATGCACTACTAAACATTTGTCTTGATTAAACTGCACATGATTTTCATTTGCCCAGAGTGTTAATTTTTCCAAATCCTTTTTTAGTGAAGAAATATTTTCTTGATTATTAACCTTGACCCCCAATTTAGTATCGTCTGCAAATTAACCATGAAGTTATTTGGCCCTGTTTGTAAATCACTGATAAAGGGTTAAACAATGTTGGTCCCAAGACCGACCCCTGTGGTACACCACTTGTCACACTACCTGAATCAGACAAGATATCATTAATTCTGACTCTCTAAGAATGATTTGTTAACCAGTTTAAAGTCCAGTTGACAATATCAGGTGACAAACCTAGATTATTCATTTTAGTAATTAGTTTTTCATGTGAGACTTTATCGAAGGCTCTACTAAAGTCCAAAAGAATTACATCAGTAGGGATACCCACATCTAGTAGAGTACTTATATTATTGTAA
Organism: Neoceratodus forsteri; assembly: GCA_016271365.2. Classification (NCBI taxonomy): domain Eukaryota; kingdom Metazoa; phylum Chordata; order Ceratodontiformes; family Ceratodontidae; genus Neoceratodus; species Neoceratodus forsteri. Next base: position 193,516,266 of record CM028138.1, on the reverse strand, counting down.
AAAGATATCAGATTGGTGGTGCAGAAATACTTGGGAGTAAACCCGTGCTGATTTGAATCATAAATTCCTAATTTTTTACAATCTTGATCTATTAGAGACTTCATTACTTGTTCCATTAATTTACCAGCCACTGAGGTCAGGCTAATTGGATGATACTAACATACTAACATACTAAAATGCCAGCAGAATAGGCCTAACGGTCTTTTGTGTCTGCTCGTTTGGTCAGCCCCCACCCTGGGTGCTGACCTTGCTGTCCCCCTCGCCTTCTCTGGCTTCTCCCTTCCCATTTCCAGATATTCTTGCTGCATTGGAATTTGCTTCCAGAACCCTTCCCCTGTACCTGTCCCACCCCCTCTTGAACCCCTCCACTGTCTCTGCCTCCACCAGCCCCCTAGGTAGTGCATTCCATGGCTCCACCACCCTCTCAGTGAAGTAGCATCTCCTCCTTTCTCCCCTGAATCTTCCCCCCTCCAGCTTCCACCCATGCCCTCTAGTGGCCCCTTCCTCCTTCCTTCGAAGCACCCTGACTGTTCCTCCCCTATTTACCCTCTTCATGTACCTGAAGACCTCTATCATGTCCCCCAGTCCCTTCTCTCTTCCAATGTGTACATATTTAGCTCTTCGAGCCTCTCCTCATAGGTCCTGTCCCCCAAGCCCCAAATCATTTTGGTTGCCCTCCTCTGGACCCTCTCCAGGAGGTTAATGTCCCTCTTTAAGTGTGGCCTCCAAAACTGCATGCAGTACTCCAGGTGCGGCCTCACCAAGCAGTTATACAGAGGGAGTATCACTTCCCTCCTTCTGGAGATGATCCCCCTAGCGATGCATCCCAGCATCCTGTTGGCCTTGGCTGCTGCCCTCCTACAAGTCTCAGAGTTGTTCATCTTGACATCCACCACCACCCCCAGGTCCCTTGATAATTTTGCACAAAACCTGTATTACCTTTTTTAAATATGGGAGTAACCATTGCTGAACACCAATCATTTGGTACAATGCTTTCTTGTAAGGATTTATTGAAAATAATTGACAAAGGTATAGAAATATTTATAGAGGTTTCGATCAGAAATCATGGATGAATACCGTCTGGGCCCGGACTAGTATTTTTTTTTTAGTTTTTTGATAGCCTGTATAATATCAGTTGGATAGAACCTATGATAATCTATGTGGTGAACTTTAAATGTACTAATAGGTGATTTTTGTTAGAAGACAGAACAAAAGTACTTATTAAAGACTTTAGGAGGGCTGACTTTGGCAAGATGGGAGAGTGCCTCAGAAAAGCACTAGCAAACAGGCTAGAAGGAGGTGTGCAGCAACAATGGGGAATTATCAAAACTGCCATCACAGAGGCAACAAGCATTTGTGTGAAGCAAATAAACAAATCAAAATGAAAGAAAAAGCCACTATGGTTCTCAAGAGAGGTGGCTGTGAAAGTCAGGAAGAAAAAGATAGCATTCCGGAAGTATAAGGAAACACAGAAGGAGCAGGACAGAGAGCTGTACCAGTTAAGGCAGAAAGAAGCAGGAGGGAAGTCAGAATAGAAAGGCCCAAACTGAGGAAAAGATAGCCAACTCAGTTAAGAAGGGATAAAACCTTTATAGGTACATCAGCGAGCGAGAAAGACAAAGGAGGGATAGTGAGGCTGAATAGAATGAACGGGTGGGTAGAGGGGACAGTGAAAAGCAGGAATACTGAACGAATATTTCTGCTCAATATTCACAAAGAGGAGGGGGTGCCTAATCCATTAACAGAAGCACTTCTTGATAGGGGGTCGATCCCAGTCCTTTCACAGAAGAAAGGGTTCTGCAAGAACTCCTAAAACTGAAGGTGGACAAAGCAATGGGTCCTGATGGAATTCCCCCAGAATTCTAAAAGAATTAAGGAAGGAACTAGTGAAACCACTGGCTACTCTTTTAATAAATCATGGGAGAATGGTGTGGTGCCGAGGACTGGAGGAAGATGGATGTGATTCCCTTCACAAAAGTGGGACCAAGACAGAGGCAGGAAACTACAGACTTGTCAGTCTGACCTCTGTGGTAGGGAAAGTGATGGAGTCACTTCTGAAGGAAAGAATAGTTGAGTACCTAGAGGTCAGTGGAGCACAGGATCCAAGGCAGCATGGGTTCACAGCGGAAGGTCATGTCAGACGATTCTAATAGATTTCTTTGACTGGGTGACCAAAGTAGTAGACCAGGGAGGCTGTGGACATGGCCTACCTAGACTTTTAGCAAGGCATTTGACACAGTCCACATAAAAGATTATTAGTCAAATTAACCAGCCTGGGAGTGGGTACAGGGTGGTAGCCTGGGTAAAACATTGGCTAGACAACAGGACACAGAAGGTAATTGTAAATGGAGTCCACTCTGAAGAAAGGGCGGTTACCAGTGGGGTACCGCAGGGTTCAGTATTGGGTCCAGTCCTTTTTAATGTCTTCATCAGTGACATTGCAGAGGGACTGGAAGGAAAAGTATGCCTTTTTGCAGATGACACAAAGATCTGCAACTGGGTTGATATACAAGGAGGTGTGGAAAGGATGAAAAGGGACTTGGCAAGGTTGGAGGAATGGTCAGACGTATGGTAGCTAGGATTCAATGCAAAAAAGTGCAAAATAATGCACCTGGGAAACAAGAACCCAGGGGAAGAATACACAATGGGTGGGGAGGTAGTAACAACAACAAAACAGGAAAGGGACCTGGGGGTAATCATATCAGATGACCTTAAGGTTAGCAAGCAATGTGAGAAGACAGTAGGGAGAGCCGGGGGTATACTGGGATGTATAGGGAGAGGCATCAGCTCAGAAAACAGGAAGTTGTTATCCCTCTGTACAGACAGTTGGTGATACCCCATCTGGAATACTGTGTCCGGTTCTGGAGACCCCATCTCCGCAAGGACATAGACAGGATAGAGGTAGTCCAGAGGAGGGCAACTAAAATGGTGCAGGGTCTGCAAGAGAAGCTGTATGAGGAGAGACTAAAGAAGCTTAATATGTATACCCTTGAGGAAAGAAGGGAGAGGGGGGACATGATAGAAACTTTCAGGTACCTCAAGGGAATCAACAAAGTCCAAGAGGGTAGCATCTTTCAGAAAAAGAGACTTGCAAGAACAAGGGGACACAATTTAAAGATAGAAGGAGGGCGGTTCAGGGGCAATGTGAGGAAGTATTATTTCAGAGAGAGGGTAGTGGATGCATGGAACAGCCTTCCTGAGGAAGTTGGGTCTAAAACTGTGGGAGAATTCAAGAATGCATGGGACAGACATAAGACAATTCTTGTGGGGGGCAGGAAGATATAGGCTGTTGGTTAACTAGGATCTGCGGCCTATCCTGTAGGTAGGGAAATGGGCAGGCTAGATGGGCCTAGCAGTCCTTATCTGCCGTCAAAGTCTATGTTTCTATGTTTCTATGTAAAGAGATTCGAGGTTTCTATATCAGATAGAGAAGAGCCATTGGTTATAATGGGACCAATGGTCCTTGATACACCTTTTTTACTATTTCTATAGAAGAAAAGAGATTTGTGACAGTCTTTTGTGTGAGCTACAGTAGTTTAAATTCTAGCTTATTTTTTGCCAATTTAATAGAATTTTTTAAAGTTTTTCACAGATAGTCTGTATTTATGCAATAGAGTAGTTTTAAATGGAACAGAGCTATTCTTAAGTTTCCTAAAAAGTTAAATTTTTATTTTAATCTGATTTTTAGTTGTCTTGTTGAACCAAGGGGGAATTTTTCCTTTATTATTAAATTTCCTCTTAGATGGAATAAAGGTATTTTCCAAATAATATACAATGTTTTTAAAAAAGTCCCAAGCTTGTTGTATTGTACAATTAAGAAGATTAGATTCCCAGTTTATGTTTTGTAAGTATTCATTGATTTTAGAAAAATGTGCTTTGTTATAATTTTTTGTACAGTATAACTTCCTTTGTGTAGTTTTAAACTGTTGAATTTCAAAAAGAATAGATAAATGATCACTGGTCCCAAGTGGATCCCAAATTTGTAAATTGCTAATTTGTTGCTCTATGTTTGTAAATAATAGATCCAAAATATTAGGACCTCGAGTGGGTTCAGTAACAAGTTGTTGTAATCCAGTACTATCTACCACATCTATTAGTCCTTTCTCAGCATAGGACTGTTCTGAGAATGAGTCCCAGTTGATATGAGGGAGGCTAAAGTTACCAAATATTACAGTTTCTTGAGAGTCTGAAAAATGTGTAATTTCTTTAAACATATCAGTTGTGTAATCTGAATTTGCAGATGGAGGTCGCTACATGTTACCAATAGTTATATAGGACTGCTCCTTCAATAAGATTTTAACCCATATACTTTCCAAAGGAAAGGGAGAACACACTTCAAAAGAAGGAATATCATTTCGTATGCACATACAAACTCTACCGCCTTGCTTATCTAATCTGTTTTTATGATATAACTTATAACCTGGAATTTCTCTGGACCAAACTGAGGATGCGTCCCACCAAGTTTCAGTTACTCCCACCACACTGTAAGAGGTCTAAACCTCGCTTTCAGATTCTTGACGATATTGGGAATGCAAATAATCACAAACAAGTTGCATTCGAGTAATAAACAAGTTTATTACTACAAAAGGGACAAATCACAGTTGCCCTAAGCAGTTCTTACCAACACGAACCGGGATCCAGTGCTAAGCGTTCCTTACTCCTCGAGGTTTCTCTGTAGTCTCTTGGGATCTCTCGGGTCTCTGAGGTGTAAAGCCTGTGCATAACATTATATACCTGTGATAATTACTATGGTTACTATAAGATAGAAGCATTTCTAGTTACAGAGATGAGCCCTATTGGCTAAATTAGAGGTGGCTCCACAGTCCAAGATAACATTATATAATTCTGTAAAGTCATCAGTTTTAGAACAAAGAAGTTCTTATACAGAGTCTTACATAACAAGGTGTAGTGGTGCACATCACCAAAGGATGGCAATGTTGCCTTACATATTATAATTATTTCAAGGACAGGTGTCTTGGCATCTGACAAGTAAGAAATAGACAGAAAATACATGGTATAATATGTGTGCATTAGCAAGCAAAGTGGATTACAACAATATGCATTTATATCCTGACATCTACTCTTGTACGGTAGACGCCCTTAGCCCTATGTATTAGTATAGCCTATGCCTAAACATTAGCTGTCTACGGTGTACCCCTGAAGGTATCAATTAGGGTGCAGGGACCTCATGTAACAACACCTATATTTAAAGTTTTACATTTGGCTTCGAGTTCTGCTAATTTGAGTTGGTTTAAAGATCTTGCAGTCAAAGCTAGGAATTTACATTTAGTTGTAATAATATTTTGGTAAATATTCAGAGACTTGGTAATAGACCCATTCTCCCCCATTGTTTTTAGTTTAAACAATGATTTATGATTTTAGTGATACTTTTCCCCATAAGTGTACTACCCCTACAACTGAGATGTAAACTGTCTGAGCAAAACAAGGAAGAATGATCTGAAAATGATTCCCAGTGGGTAATACAGGGTATATCCTGCTTAAAACGCCACTTTCTCAGCCATTCATTTAGGGTTTTGATTTTCTGCATCATGGTAGATGTTGCTCTCGGGACAGGTAGAATTTCAGATATACATACACAGCATCCCCTATCAAGTAACAGGTTACATAACGTCACATAGTCCTGTAATAACTGATTAAATGTTTTCCCAATCTGCCTGTAGAATACATAGAAACATAGGTATGTGATGGCAGAAAGGGACCACAAGCCCACCTAGTCTGCCCAGTTTGCCTAGATATCCACTAGGCCTTTTCTGTAGTCCTCCCCCATCCCATGCCCGTGTGAACCCTCCCACCATTTCCCTCAGCAGCCCATTCCAGTTGTCCACCACCCTGTCAGTGAAGAAGTACTTCCTAATCCTTCCTCTAAATCTCCCCCCAACCGATTTGGAATTTCCAACTACCATCCATTGCAGTATAGCACACCACAGCATGTCAATTGTGACCATCTCTAGGCAGATATCTGCAGCCACAACCAGTCCCAGAATTCCCTGCAGCTGGCACCAGAGCAACAGGCAATAGAAGTTCCAATAGCCTGCAGTGCACATTTGAGCTTCCACAATCTCTGATCAGATGTTTTCCACCTCTGCTCTTCTCCAGGGGATAAGTCAGTCTGTGACAGAACTTAGCCCAGGGAGTACAGTGGGGCCAGCAAACAAAAGATGAGAGCCTATATAAACTCTTAACATGCACTGTAGGACAATCTTCCACCACAAAGGACTCCAGGATCTGCTGCAAATGAAGCTGTCAGTACAGAATCAAGCAAAACCAGTTCATCATAATCAAGGCCCCTAGAATTCTGCAGACGCAGAATTTTGCACAGAACTTGCGATCTACCGCAGAAGTTCTGCGATGCTGCAGAATTCACTCTTCTTGGTGATTTTTTATTAATATTTTTGTTTATCCATAGAATCTGGTTCCCTTCTCCTCTTTTTATATCCAAACCCCCATATGCTCAGAATGTGATGTTATCATTGCTATAACATCATATATTAGCTAACGAAATGGCTGCATTCTGCAACAGAAAAGAACAGTCACTTATCTACCACAGCTCCCACTGTCAGACGGTGGCACAGCACATCATGCATGGTGATATTTGCTCAACCTGCACTACAGCCTAATACAATTTTTAGTCTTACATTATTGCGCTAGGGCCAACTCAAACAAAACTTTGTCAATAGCACAGACTTGTTAAGTCCATATGTCACTTTGTACAAACCTATTTATGCCTTTAAGGTATAGAGATGCCATCTGAAATGAATAACTGGTAAAATGAATTTAACTGTCATTTTTAAAAAAAATAAAGTAATTATGCCCAGAAAAGTAGAGTATAATAATGTGTAGTCCTGTTGAAAGAATAGACCTGTTAAATAAATAATTGCACTGTAAGCATTTTTGCCAGGGTTATTGATTATATATTATCATTGGTTGATAGAATCACCTAAAAGTTATGGATAAATTTGTGTGCAGGGACAGCTGTTGGGCCAGAAGGTAGCATGTTGTGTTTCCATGCCAGCAACTCAGGTTCAGAGATTAGCTCTGGGAGCTGGCTGGGCAGCACAAAGATTGGTGGAACACATCACTGCTCGGAGCTTGAGAAGATATGGTGCAGTGTTCTACCACATGGTGGACACATTGTGATGGGTTGGAAAGCTCTATCTCACAATAGATTCACATGCAGGTCATGGCCTGATGGTGTTTACACAGTGTGTCAGGGAAAGCAGGTTGACATGAAAAATGAGTTTTGCAATAACTCCTCTATTCCATTTCCAATGGGACCTGTATGAATGAGGATGCAAGTTCATGGAAATTAAAATATATATTTATACACACACACACACACACACACACACACACACACAGTATCTCTGTCTCTCTCTCTCACCACACACACACACACATTTGTATGTATGTTACAGATTGCATATAAAGATATAAGTGATAGACAGTGGAAGCCTCATTAGTGGGATAGATAGCATGCATATAGAAATACCTTATTTATCACATAAGATACCCTCTACATATGTCATTTATGCAACAGGCTAGGACTTTAAGGGAGAGACATTTGTTTTGCTTTTTTAGGCATAAAATTATTTTTATAAGTCTGTTATTTTTCGAACTAGTGTTACTGTGCTTTCCACCATCCTGATTGCTATAACCACTGCCATGAAAGTGAAGTCAGGTTGAAAAGCTGACACTGTGATGTGGTAGTTTGTTAGTGCCGCATAACTTCCGAAGAAATTACAAACCACCACCGCAGAAGTTCTGTGGCAAATGGTAGTCTTGCCCCAGAACTTGGTCCCACTGTGCCGCAGAAAAGTAGGGGCCCTGATCATAATCCACTACACTACAGCACACTGCAGGCAAACCAAAATGGCTCCACATGCAAAGTGCACATTGGCACCTGACCCACACTTGTGTGGGACCCTTGACACAAGCCAGCCAGTGGGTATTGTACATGCAGGTACATCAGGAAGAAAAGGAAGCAAGGGGAGATATTGAATGTCTGAAAAGGGTGGATGGAGGGAGGGTAAAAGATGACCACCAAAAAGCAGAAATACTGAACAAATACTTCTGTTCGGTTTTTACAAAGGAGGGGCAGGAAATGGGCCAGCATTAAGTAATAAGGATGGGGAGATCACAGGAAAGGACACAGGTCCCTTTGCAAAAGAAAGGATCCTCATGGGACTGGCAGCAATAAGGCTATGGGACAGATAGATGCACCCCTGGACACAGAGGGAGCTAAGGGAGGTGTTGGTAGGGCCTCTGACTACCCTGCTCACCCTGTCTTTGTAAACTGGTGACATGCCCAGGGATTGGAGGTGGGCTGATATGGTACCACTATACAAAAGTGTTAACAGGGAGGATGCAGGAACTACATACTGGTCAGCCTGACCACAACAGTGGGAAAAATAATGGAAATACTGCTGAAGGAAAGAATAGTGGAACACCTGGTTGTCAATGGTCTACAGGGGAAGTGGGGGAAGGGAACATTGTTTAACCAGGAGTAGCACACTAAGCTGAAGCTTGTTTCCAGATGCAACCTGGAGCACAAGGAAGTTAAGTAACTTGCTCAGGATCACACAGTATGCACTTAAATGGCTGTTGGATTCAAACCCAGGTCTCCAGATCTGTAGCTCAGAGTCTTTACCCAATGTGCTATACTGCCTCCAGGACCCATGGCAGTTTGGTTTTATGGGAGAGAGGTTGTGCCTGACAAACTTAACTGAGTTTTTTGACTGGGTAACAAGGAAGGTGGATGGGGGAGGATGTGGCCTACCCAGATTTCAGCAAGGCCTTTGACACTTTGCTACATAGAAGGCTGGTAAATGAGCTGGAAGCCTTAGGGGTGGGACAGAAAATAACAAGGTGGGTGGAGAACTAGTTGAAAGACTGAAATCAGAGGGTGGGGGTAAGGCAAATGGGGTGCATTCTAGCATGGGAGTGGTGTGCCCCAGGGGTCAGCGCTGGGACCAATTCTTTTTTAATGTCTATAGCAATGATTAGCCCAGTTGCAATCAGGGGAGGAGAGCTGTTCTTTCCAGACCAGGGCTTGTCGCTGGAAGGGGTTGGGGCAGGCATTCTGGGGCTGCATCGGCAGTGGGAGAGGATGGGATCACATTGGTGATCAACAAGGAAGCTCTTGTTGGTGGGGGACAGGCCATGTATACCAGGACGACATTGGCTACAACTTTGCAAGCCAGTGACTCAGGAAGGAACAGCCAATCAGCGAATAGGGCGCAAACCTTTGACTGTGTGACTGGGCAATAATAGGCAAATAGTCCAGTCACAATCAGAGGAGGAGAGCTGTTCTTTGTTCCACACCACCCACCCTGTGCTCGACCTCTATTAAATGGTCAGTGAGGGTGGAGCCTTGGAGGACGGCAAGTCGAGACTGGGTGAACTGGAACACTAGGAAGCTGGATTGTTATTGATTGGGGAAAAGGATCCTGTACACTGTGCTGCTTGGGCAACACTGACTACTACCAGGAAGGAGCATAATGAAGCAGACTGTATAAATGACTGTGTATGCCAACTACATCTGAGGGAGTAGGCAAACTGTGTGTGAATTGATTACTGCTAGGGCCTCTGAGCTGGCTAGTGTTGTGGGGGGCTAATTTTGCTTGTGAACTGTCTACTGCTAGGGCTAGAAAACTGGCTACTGTCAAGAAAGAGGGAATATTGCTGTAATCAGAGGGGTTTAGTGTAACACTGACTGAATTATTTCTGTTAGAGGGCCGCATTGCTCACTTAAAATGAGGGTAGACTTGGGGGTGGCCAAAGCGGGCACCTTCGGTAGAGTGATTGGGTGTACAGGGTGAGGGACAGCAATATTATTAAATTGGGCATGGAGGTTCAGAGGGTGCCCAGTGTGTTTTCAATTGGCAGGTCTTAGGGAGGAAGTAGAGGGGATCAGAAGGCAGCCAGAAGGTGGGAGGGATGGGGAGGAAAGGTGTGGAAAGGACCTCATGAGAGTAGACAAGGCCAATATGGCATAACCCAGGGAACAGGTGGACAAGGATCATATGGCTACTCAGGAAGGGTGGGGCAAGAAACAAGCAATGTACAGAAATCACTTCATATTGGTCACGTGACATAGGGTACTGATTGCAGGCTTCTCTTGTTTGCCCCAGCCACCCAATCGCTATTTACATTTATTTTTACTTTTAGAGTAAAATAAATAGTTGGCAAAGGGGAAGGAAAGACCCCTAAAAGGTTTGCCACGCTTTGTATTTGAACGTTAGCTAGAATGGAAGTTGAGATGAAGAAAAGCCTGCCCAAAAGAACGCCGCCTGCCAACCCCGAGAAAGGCCCTAAGAAGCCTAGGCCTGCAAGTGCAGCTGACCCTGGAGAGGAAACTCTTAATCCTGCTGAGCAAGAGCCATTAACCCTGGATAGATTCCTAGCTGAATTTAAGCCTTTCAAGGAGGAGATCATGTCTTTGACAGCTGAAATTAAAGCGCTGTCGTCCACTTTGGAAGAAGCATCATGGCGAACTCCGGATTCTGAAGCTAAAGTTCACTCCTTGGAAAAAAGAGTTAGTTACGAAGCAGAAGGTTACTAAGATGGAATCTAAACTGGAGGACCTTGAGGGTCAAAGCAGAAGAAATAATGCAGTCCTGATAGGATTGCCTGAAGCTGAAGAGGGGCAGGATGCGGTTATTTTCATCCAAAGGTTTGTGGAGCGAGTTGCTGGTCCCTCGCCCTACAGGCTAAGTATGCTATAGAGAGGGCACATAGGGCCCTTAGACCACCTCCCCCATCTGGATTGCCACCGAGACCCCTGATCTTCAGGTTCCTCAATTACCTTGAACACCAGCATTTTTTGAAGAAAGCCAGAGAAGCGCAAGGTATCACCTGGGAGGGCAGGAAAGTAAGAGTGGTTCAGGATCTCCCAGCTACGGTCAGGCAGTGACGTTCTGCCTTTCATCCCTATGTAACAAAGCTAGTAGCAGCTGGAATCCGATTTAAAATGTTGCACCCAGTGTGTTTACAAGTTTCTGTTTCGGGTGCCTGGCACAGCTTCAATGATCCAGAGGTGGCTCGTACTGGATTGAAGGAATTGCTCCCTGAATTGCTCCATGAAGTCTGACTTACATCTATAGCTAATTTTGAATTTAAAAGCATTTTCGATGTCATGATCTGGGAAATCACCTTTTGAAGTTCATCATTTTTTACTTAGAGAGGAAAAGTTTGCCGGAGTAATAACAGCTGGTACCCCTTACTCGCTTTCTTTGTCCTCAGTAAAGCGAAAACAAGAGAAATATGCTAACTTCATCTGAGATCAAATGGGCTTGATCTGAATTAATAAGCTGTGTTAATCCTCTTAATAAAGGACATATTTTATGTTTAGTTCCCGATAAAGGAAGAAAATATAGATTGTTTTGTTTATGTTGACTTTCAGGGGAGGTACAGAAGACTTGCTGATAATTACTTATATTCTGTTAAAATTGACTACATGGGGCACCGAATAGACCTCTCTCCTGAAGTTAATTGATAAAGTGCTGCAATTATGTCAAGTTAGCTCATTGTATAAATACTCCTGATTTTTAATATTTTTAAATTAAGGATTACACCACAATAGCCTGGTTGACAAGGCAGCTTCAGAGCCTTCCATATTTCTGTTCAGAAATAAAACGGAGTGCTGAAGAAATATTAGGGAGTTTAACACATTGGCTTCCTGGTTAATGCATAGCTCATACTGAAACCGGCAGGATAATGCTATCTGAAGCTTAAAAAAGGCTTAGATTGCAAGAGAAATTAAGCTAAGCTTTATAGTCAAAAATCAGTTTCCTTTTTGCTCCCGAGGTAAGGGAGCATTGCTGGTATTGCTCAATATGATTGCTAGAGGGAGTCAGCGGGTTATGTTAGACTTCTATATAGCAGGCTGGCAATACATACATTGGGTATATAGGATTTAAACTTGAAACTCAACTTTTAAGGGACTGTAGATACTTTACTCCAGTATATACCGTCTCGTTGGGGATCTGTAAATTATAAAAGGAACCGCAGCATTAAAATCAATGTCCAGTTGATAGTTATCTGTAATGGATCGAAACTGCTGTATGGGGTACTAAATGGGCGATTCTTCCGAAGACAATTTTTTAGGGATTGCAATTATAGCAATCCAGTCTGTAGTACAGGTAGCTCTGATTCCCAACTTTAAAACTAAAGATTACATTGCAGTATATCGGTTTGGAAGGCATGTTCAGAAATTTGCACTTTTTCTTTTAGGTGTGGTAGTGAGCACTGGAAGAGTCCAGTGTGGTCCCCAGTTGGACTTCCCAGTGTCGGAGCAGAATGTACCAAAGCAGGCAGGATAATGTTAATAGAGATTAAAAGGGGCAGGTTTAAAAGGAAAATCGGGTTAAGCTTCAAAGCAAAAAACATATTCTCTTTTAGCACCCGAGGTAAGGGAGCTTTGTTGGTTCTCCTCACTGTGATCCCTATAGGAACCAGCAGACTTGGCTATGCTTCTAAATAGTAGGTTAACACTATGTCGGAGGGCCATAAAATTGATTTAGTTTGTAATACAACTTTTAAGGGGTTGCAGGCAGGTCATTTCAATATGTCTTACTCTATTAGGGGGTTTTTCTTCTTAAATTACAAAAAGAACTGAAGCATTTAAACTCAATTTTTAGAGAAATACACCCAATTGGGATTGGTTTGAACTAACTCTATATGGACTTTTTTTGGACTGTATTAGTTCTAAAAGTTATTCTGAAAGATGTCCAAAATGTATATGCCTTGTCCATTACTTTTATATTTAAGTTGAGGGTTATCTAACGGTGGCTGGGGGGAGGGAGCAAAAGTATTGGTATGCTGCAGAGCGAAACCTCTGATAGACTGGATGGGGAGGGGAGGAGGGTGGGAAGATCAGGGTTGTTTTTTCAAATTGGTTGTAGGGGGAGGGCTAAGTGGGGTTTGGGGGTGGGAATCAGCACAGCTCTTCTGGGGTTCTCAGGATGGTGTATTCTGGGGAGTTTAATACCTCTGCAACTTTTATTATAAAGAGCATGTAACAATGGCTAATGTTATAAAAATTGCAACGTGGAATGTTAAAGGACTGAGACAGTGTGTGAAACAATATAAGGTCCTTAAGCACCTTGCCTTGCTTTCTGTAGACATTGCCTTAATACAGGAATCACACTTATTGGACTCAGAACCAAACTGTATGAGAAGGCAGCAGTTTAGTTATGTATTTTCTGCAGGGGTTACTACTAATAGGGCCGGGGTATTGATCCTAATTAATAGAAAAATTCCTGTTGTTCCTAAGCAGGTGCTTAAGGACCCGCAGGGTCGATGTTTGTTTATCCATTGTATTTTATATGCCAACAAGGTTCTCCTGGGAACTCTTTATGGGCCTAATGTAGATTCCCCTGATTTTTTTATACAGCTAACTGAATTTCTATGCCCCTATATCTCCTTACCAATTTTCATTGGGGGAGATATAAACACTGTTATGGATCCATTAATGGATTGTTCTTCTCCTGTGAGAAGAGGCCGTTCTCCTGCTCAAAGGGCCCTTCAAGCACTTATAGAACATTACGCTATGTGTGATGTCTGGAGAGTATTACACCCTTTGGAGAAGGAATTTACTTTTCTATTGCCAGTACATAAAACAGCTACACGTATCAATTATATATTTCTTTCCCAAACTCTCCTTTTGGGAGTGATAGAGGCCTCCATACAGTCGAGTCCACCCTCTGATCATGCGTTGGTAACATGTCAGCTTGCCCTCTCAACTCTTTCTAAGAAATCTCCCCGGTGGAAGATTAATAATCAAATGTTAAAGGATGCCCATATTGTTAAAATTATTAGTAAACACATAGAGCAGTTTATTGAAACCAACCTTCATTCTATCTCCAGATCAGACTTAATAATGGGCACTTTTAAAGCCTTTATTAGGGGTGTGTTAATCAGTATAGCTACACACAGAAGAAAAGAAAAAGATAAGAAACTCATTTCTCTTCTTGAACAAATCCATTCAAAGGAATCACTGCTTTCCCATAATTTCTCAGAATCAACACAGCAGGAACTGGTTAAGTTAAAGGAGAATTATTTGGAAATCCTAAGGGATAAAGCTGAATTCACTATTCTGAAAGCTAAGGCAAATTATTCAGATCAGGGAGAGAAAGTGGGAAGTTTATCGGCATTCCAGATCAAACAACTGGAAGCGAATAGATATATTCCATCAATCTGCTCCCAGTTAGATGGTACCCTAAAAACATCTCCAGAGGATATAGTCCTGGAATTCCAGAGGTACTATATAAATTTATATAACCTTGAAGTAAAATTAGTATCTGAAGATTGCTTAGATGATTACTTAGGGGCATCCGGTTTATCTTCACTTTCAGATTCTCAGCAGGAATGGCTATCGTCCCCAATAATACCTGAAGAAATGTCCAGGGTTATTAAAAACTTACCCTCAGATAAATCACCTGGCCCAGATGGTTTTTCAGCTAATTTTTATAAGGTATTTCAAGAGCAGTTGTTACCTTTGTTACTTCCCTTATTTCAGTATATTCTATCAGGTGCCTCAATGGATCCTACCTTATGGGAGGCTTTAATAGTTCTAATATTGAAACTCGGGAAGAATCCAGAATTGCCCACAAGTTATCACCCAATATCCCTGATAAATCAGGACATCAAGATATTAGCTAAAATGTTAGCGGACCATGTGACATCAGTGTTGCCCAATCTTATTGGTCCTGAACAAGTGGGATTCATGAAAGGGCGCTTCTCAGTGGACCACCTCCGAACCCTGTCGCACGTCCTTTCGACATCTAGGGATGCTTCATTTCCAGCTGCTCTGGTTTCTCTGGATGCTGAGAAAGCGTTCGACAGGGTAGATTGAAACTTTTTATTTAGGGCCCTTAATGTTTATAGATTTCCTGAACTTTTTCAAAATTGTGTTAAAGCCCTTTAAAACACTCCCTCGGCTCGAGTAATGGCTAATGGGGTTATCTTAGAAAGATTTATGTTGCACTCAGGAACCAGACAAGGCTGCCTGTCATCGCCTTTACTTTTTAATTTATATTTAGAGCCCCTTATTCGCTGCTTAAAATTTTCGCCGATGATTCAAGGAATTACTATTCAGGGATATGAGGTTAAAGTATCGGCTCATGCCGATGACCTATTATTACAGCTATCGCACCTGGATAAGTGACTTAGAGTGGAACAGTGAACAAGAAATCCAGGTGAGATTCTGGAAACTGGCCAGGGTTTACCACGCTATAGGAAGCACAATCTCCTTCTTTGAGATTCTGCCAGTACCTAGGGCATTTGGGGAAACCAAACATAAACTTAGAGGTGTGAACCAGTGGCTTAGGGACTGGCGCTGGGCAGAAGGGTATGGGCTGGTGGGGATTGGGGGATACATGGGAGGACAAGGGGTTATATGCCATGGATAGGCTACACCTCAACTTGGAGGGGAGGGAGATCTTGAAGCTAAAACTTGCTGGATTCATAGTCGAGAGGTGGAGTTTAAACTTTTAAAGGGGGGGTTAAGTAAAAGAGTGGCTCCAGGAGGGCTGCTAGAGGGTCCAGGTCTAGGGCATGAAAATAAGCAGGTGACTGCAATGTAAATCCATCCAGAGCTGTGCAAGAAAGGGCATCTAGGGACTGCTCAGGGCCAAGATGACTGGAGAAGGGAGAAGGGTCGGGGTGGAGGACGGCTCTGATCAAAGCTAGGAGTATGGGCAACAAAATGCCCAAGCTCTAGGTGATACTGGTTGAGGAATCAGTGGATGTGGCAGCAATTATTGAGACATGGGCCACTCAGAAAAATGATTGGGACCTAAATTTGGTGGGCTACAAAATATTCAGGAAGGATAGAGGAGAGGGAGAGGAGGGGATGTAGCACCGATAGTCAAAAATGACATAGTGGCTAGTGGAGTGGAGGAGGCTGTAGGGGGGTGGAGGAGATCTGGGTAACCCTACAAATGAGGGGAGGTAAAAGACTGAAAATAGGGGTGGTGTACAGACCCCCCAATGATGGAAGAGGCCCTGGAGGACAAACTATTTGAGAACATCAAGGGGCACTGTGACCGTGGAAAGGGTATGGTGGTGATCATGGGTGACCTTAGTATGCCGGGGACAGACTGGGACACTAAG
The DNA here is from genome assembly GCA_016271365.2 of Neoceratodus forsteri. NCBI lineage: Eukaryota > Metazoa > Chordata > Ceratodontiformes > Ceratodontidae > Neoceratodus > Neoceratodus forsteri. The sequence goes on along the minus strand of CM028138.1, from coordinate 193,500,132 downwards.
GCATCCTCTGTGACCAGGGAACAGAGACTGACAGATGTGTTCCAGGATGCTTTCCTGGCCCAGTAGGTGGGGGAACCTACTAGGGAGGAGCGGATACTGGATGTTGTCCTAGCAGACAGTGACCAGATAAAGGGCCTGGAAGTGTGCAGCCCGCTGGCAGGTGGTCTGTGGTCTGGTTTCTGCTGTATGTGGGGGGGGATAACCATTCTAGTACAGTAGTAGTGGACTTCAGGGGGGCGGACTTCATGGGCATGGGCAGGATTCTACAAGGGAGCTTGGACAAGATTAGGGCGGACATGGATGCTAGCAGCTTGTGGGAGGTCATTAAGAAAGGGGTGCAGGAGACTACTAACTCCTGTACAAAGGTAAGACAGAAGCATGGTAGAGCCAACAAGCCATGTTGGTGGACCAGGGAGGTGCAGGAGGTGGTGAGGGATAAAAAGGCTGCCTATGCATGTTTTAAGCACTCTGGGGGGATAGGGAGAGGGGTATGAGTTGATGGCTAGAAGGGTCATCACAGTGGTGAGGGGAGCCAAGGTGAGGAGGGAGCAAAACCTGGCTAGGGATATCCGGGGGGGAAGGGATTCTATAGATACACAAGGGAGAAGAGAAAAGGGAGGGCACTGATCAGCATGATTAGGACTGAGGAGGGATGGACTCAGGAGGTGGGGGAATCAGGCAGTGGTGCTAAATGAGTACTTTGCCTTGATATTTATGAGTGGAGGCAGGGGATCCCTCCAGCCCAATGGGAAGGAAGGGGAGCCAGCAGAGTCAAGAGGTCAGATGGAGTCTAGAGGACTGAAAGAAGTTGGGGTACAGGCTGGGCCCAGCCTAGAAGAGGATGGGTGGTTAAATGAGGGGGTGGGCTGGGAGGAGAAATCACAGTGGAAAGGGTGATGGAGGCCCTTCGGACACTAAAAACTGATAAGGCACCAGGGCCGGATGGGCTGCATGTGAGGGTTATGAAGGAATTGGCAGATGAGCTAGCAGCACCACTGGCAGCACTCTTTAACACCTCTCTTCTGACAGGATGGGTGCTTCAAGACTGCAGGGTGGCTTATGTGGTGCCTATGCACAAATGGGGGGTCTAGAGAGGAGATGGGGAATTATAGGCCTGTCAGCCTAATGTCTGTGGTGGGCAAAGTAATGGAGGGCATTATAAAGGATAGGCTCAGGAGACAGCTGGAAAGGTTGGGGCAACTGGATGACAAACAGTATGGTTTCATCCTGGGAAGATCGTGTTAGACCAACCCCATAGATTTTTATGACTGGGACCATGGACTAGCATAGACCAGAGGACATCCTATACCTGGATTTCAGTAAGGCGTTTGTTTCGGTACCCCAAAATGGGCTGCTAATAAAGCTGGGGGTGGGGGTGGGAGGATAGTTGCTCAGATTGGGGGGGAATGGGGTGAGAGGACAGTTGCTCAGATGGGTAGAAAATTGACTAACAGGGCGAATACAGAAGGTGGTGGGTAGTCTCCTCCCCCATGAAGGTCACCAGTGGGGTCCCCCAAGGTTCGGTACTGCGGCCACTCCTGTTCAGTGCCTATGTCTTGGATGTGTGGAGGGCGATTAAGAGTAGGATGAGTCTCTTTGCGGATTACTTAAAACTGGGAGCATTGGCGGACGGGGACGAAGCGAGAGATACAGTCCAGAGAGACCTGGATACCCTGGAGGGGTGGTCAAGGAGGTGGGGACTGAGGTTTAATGCAGGGAAATGTAGGGTACTGTATTTGAGGGTCAGAAACCCGGGCCATGTATACACCCGGAGGGGGGTCATACTGCAAGCCACAATGAGTGAAAGGGATCTGGGGTGGTGGTAGGCATCAAAATGAATAACATTGAAAATTACAGAACTGCTGCCAAAGCAAACCGTACACTGCATAGCCAAGGGGATTATGTCCAGGAGGAGGGAAGTGATCCTCCCTCTGTATAATACTTTAGTCAAACCACATCTCGAGTACTGCATGCAGTTCTGGAGACCTCACCTCAAGAAGGACATAACCCTGCTAGAGAGTGTCCAGAGAACGGCAACCAGGATACTTGAGAGCATGGGAGGAAGGCCCTATGAGGAAAGGCTGGAAGAGCTTGGGCTGTACTCGCTGGAAAAGAGAAGAGACGGGGGGGACATGATAGGGGTCTTCAAATATGTAAAAGGAATAAACAGGGGCGGTGCCAAAGAGATGTTCAGACTAAAGAAGGTGGGGAACAACCAGGTGACATGAATGGAAGCTAGACGGGGGAAATTATGGGGGGGGGAATGCAGGAGAGATCACTTCATTGAGAGGGTGGCAGAGCCCTGGAATGCACTGTCCAGGAGTCTGGTGGAGGAAGGCACAGTGGAGGGCTTCAAGAGGGAGTGGTACAGGTACAAGGGTAAACTGAAGCAGAGGATGACCCTCTCTGGGGCTGGGTGGGAAAGAAAGCTCCCATTAGGAGGCTGGCTACTGAGCAGACACAACAGACCATCAGGCCTATTTTGCTGGCTTTTAGTATGGTAGATATAGTGAAGGGACTGCAGGGGAAGGTGTGCGTATTTGTAAAGGATACAAAGATCTGCAATAGGGTAGACACCCTGGTAGGGGAGGTGGAGGCAGTGAGAGAGGGCCTAAAGATTCTGGAGAGGTGGTCGGAAACTTGGCAGCTGAAATTTAATGCCAAAAAGTATACAGTAATGCACATGGGTGTAATAACCCGCAAACCATTTACACAAGGGGGGGAAGGGGTAAGGAAACTCAGCAGAAGAGAGATCTGGTGATTATAATTTCAGATAACTTTAAGGCGGTGAACCAGTGCAGCACACTGGTGGGCAAAGTGAATAGAATGCTGGTGTGCATAGGGAGGGGTATAAAACAGAAACAGGGAGGTGCTGATGCGCCTTTACAAATCCATGGTGAGGCCTCACCTGGAGTATGGGGTTTAGTTCTGGAGGTCTCACCTACACAAGGACATAAGACAGGATTGAAAGGGTTCAGACAAGGGCAACCAAGATGGTGCACACTATGCACAGGAAGCTCTATGAGGAGAGGTGGAGGGAATCGGATCTGTACCCGGTGGAGACTAGTGAGGTGAGAGTGGGAAGCTTATTTGCAAGGAAAATAAGTGCTAGAACTGGGTATCATAAACTAAGATTAGAAGAAGGAAGGTTTAGGGGCAATGTGAGGGGGCATTACATCACTGAAAAGGTGGTGGAGTCCTGGAACAGACTACCGGAAGAGGTGGTGTGCGCAAAAATGGTGATAGGATTCAAGGGGGCATGGGACAGACACCAGGAGCTGACCAGTGGGCAGAGTGGGGTGTCTCTTGACAAAGATGATGATGGGGGGGAAGGGACAGACTCAATTGGCCAAAATGGTCCTTTTCTGTCACCAGATTTCTATGATTCTAAGGCAGTTAAGTAATTAGGACTTACCTGCTCCATCAGAGTACTGGAGTCCAGAATTGGAGTGTCCTTGGTTTTGGGTATTCTGATAGGACCTGAAAGGGAAGAACAGAGAAGGTTGAAGGGACACAAAGGGTCAGAGGTGCTAGAAGAGAGTTTAGAGTGTTAGAATTAAATAAAGATACTTATCTGATTGGTATGTTTGGCCAGACCTGTAGAAATAAAGGGAAAAATAGATCAGTATGGGGAAGTTTTAGTAGCAAGAGTAGAGACATACAAAAAGGGTATATAGCACAGGAGTAAAGGAAGAGGAGTTTTAGATTGGATAGGCCTGTGCCACAGGAGCCCATTGTGGCATGAAGGCTGCCAGTGTGTTGTGGGGGGTTCCACAAGGGCACATTGCAGGAATGCTGTTACCACACAGTTGCACAGCTGGAAGGACTGGAGGGCACTCACACAGCTTCAGGCCTGTGCAACGTGTGGCACACATGAACAGCTGAAAGGATTTTGGGGGGACTCATACAGAGTCAGGCCTGTGCAACATGCGACACACAGTGCAGACATGGCAGTGTGCAGTGGGCTGCTTGGCAATACCCAGCAGTGTTGTGATGAGACATCGCCACCAGGTTGGGGTACATGTGAAATGTGGGGTAAACTTTATTCAACAGTAGGGGGCCACAGTGGCAACCTGGTGGCTGTGCATGATGTGTACTGTGAGTGTACAACTGTCAGGTGCTATGTCACCATGGAAACCCTATAGGGTGGTGTTGTGTTCCATGCCACAGAGGAACTTCAGCAGCTTGTCCTTGTCCTTGGATGCCAGTACCATGCTTATCCACTCCTCATAGCTCTTCTTGGGTGGTGTCCATGGCAGTCCACATCAAATGCCTTCCCTGGAGACATAGGTCCATTACTGTTCCCTGTGGAGCTCTGCTAGCATTGTCATGACCCCTACATGCACCTTCCCGAGCAGGGCATGGAGATGGCAGAGCCAGGTCTCAACATTGATTTGGGTCCACGGTATACTTCACTCGTTGAGATTCGCAACCAACCACAGCTGAGGTGGGAACATGGGGTCGTATCTCGTGAGCACCTTGGCCACCCTTCTGTACAGCCATATCCTGCCCAGCACATGTATCTGCTCAAACAAATAGAGGAATGTGGTGGCATTGGGCGGAATGGTTGGCTAGAGGAGGCTGAATGCTGCTGGAATGTCCTGTGCCAGGAGATGGGTGAGGGCCACGAGTTCATGGATCTTCAGGCTGAAGTCTGGGTCACTTCCATACTGTGGTGCAAGGCCAAAGCTCTGGACCTTCTGCCACACAATCTGCCCTAAGTGGAACAGGCAACCCTTGTTTATGGCTTGCAGAAATTCCATCTTATAGGCATCGATCGCAGCCTGTTCAAAGTCAGTGATGATCGTAGGTGGCTTGAGGGTACAGGACTGTACACTGGCATATTTATTCAGCTCCTGGAACAAGGTGCAGTTACATTGCAAGCTGTTTATCATCATCAGTGTATACACCAATGACATGATGAGGTTGCTAGGGTGAATGGATGGTGTACAATGAGTGAAAAGGTGTGGCACAGTCTTGAACATACCATCCATCACCCAGAAGGGTGCTTGTGCCAGGTCCCTGATGTTGTCCTCTGTGGTGAGTAGAAGGACCTGGTGGATGGTGCTGCCGGTGATCCTGCTGTACCATTGCCATCCAGTCACCGTCTGTAGCTGCTTGGGGATTGTGAGGTCAGCCAGTGTCACTGGTTCAGGTGAGAGATCCTTGTGGGAGGTCCTGTTCACAATCTGCAACAGGGCCCTCTTGCTTGGCAACTGTTGCCGCAGCTCAGTGGTCATTGCAGTTGCCTCACTCTGCAGTAGCTATGCTGGGCTAGCCATGGTGCTGTGTGCCTTCTACTTGATGCCAGCCAGCGCCTGTGCTGGTAGAGCATCTGTCGCTTCCAGAACATGATTGTTCTCATTCTTTTTCTTTAGGTGGTGCTGGCCATCCAGGAGCAGTGTGATGGCCTGGCTGAGGCAGAACTTGGACTTATGGTGCTGGCAGCACCGTTACACCATCTCAGGCTGGCCTGGTGGTGCTGAGGGTTGAGGTGCTGGATGTCACACCTTGTGCCACGCCAGTGACCCGGGTTTAGGATTGAGCCTGGGCCATCGGGGGTTGGGAGGGGAGGACTGGGATTGAACATCCATAGACTGCTCTCCCAGTCCTGGGGTGGGCTGGGGAATTTCACTGTGCTGTAGCGGCCCCCTGGAGATGCCCAGGGGCACTACTAGTGTCAGTGACACTAGATGGGGAGCATGGCAGATGTCGGCACATTGTGCCTGGACGTCATTGCATGTCCGTGCTACTGGGATCAATGAAGGGGAAAATGGCTGGGCATGACCTTGCAGCTTGATGGCTGTGCTCCAAGCCACCTGGAGGACTTTGTTGGAGTCCTGTTGAGGAGGGTCTGGGGTGGTCCTGGCTGGTAGAGGCAGAGGGGGAACCCTCCAGCAGGATGACATGATGGCCGTCCCTGAACCTCCTGGGTGCAGTTTGAGCTACCCAGCTCTCCAGGTGGGTGGAGCTGGTGGCTGGATGCCCCAAGCTGGAGTGTGTGCCGCAGCAGGTGAAAAATATGATATGATAAAAAAAACAGTACACTGTCTCATTACATGTCCATTCATGGACCAGGAGGTAGCCATTCACATTCAGCTTGGACTTTCCCATCCTGGATGGTGCCACCTCATAGATTGTCCCTGTTGTTGGGGTTGCAGTTGAGCACCCTGGCCCCTCCATGGCTTCCACGCTGTCCTCCATCATGCCAGAGGACTGTACAACACTGACCGGCTTTGGTTCCAGCTCAGGCATGCTGGTGTGATTGCACTTTGTTTGCACATCACACTCCATGGGCCATACCTGTGGCAGCTGCTACTTGTCTGTGGGTGGTTTGTACCAGTACTGTAGTGCCACTGTCTGACCACAGTCCCAGTGCTTCATGGCTGTGCTGTGCACCATGGTCACATTCAAGTTCTGTGTCCACAGTGTCCTGGGCCCCATCAGCTACTGTGCTGCAGAGGGGCTATGTTCCATGGTACATTTCCCTGCTGTCCAGCATGCCGGGGTCCCTGTGTGTTGTGCATTCTACCTACAGTTCAGTGTCCACCTACTTAAGCTGGCCTTTGCACCCCCCAGCATTGGCATCCCGGCATCTGTAGTTCCCATACATGCCGTCATGAGTGCACGTCCGTCCGCTGCCCCATGCATAATTTTCCGATGCCTGTCTGTTCTCCATGTTCTCTTCAGCTGTAGTTCCCTGACCTGCAACTTCTCCAGTAAATGACTGATTGTAGCCCTCACTGTGCTGTTTCCTATGGGGCTTGCATTTTCTGCCCGTGTCGGTTTGTTTGTCAGAGTTCCAGTTCACCTGCTTTGTTTACTAACCACTCTCCCTGCATCTGAAATGGGCCCTGCCCAGCCAACCACTCTCGCTGCAGCTGAACCACCCTTTTGGCCCCTGGAGAAACCTTCCCCAAGGAAAGCACTGTCCATGGACCATTCCACAGTTACAAAGAGGGAGGAAGAGCCCCCAGCTGAGTAGGAAGCAACTGCTGGTGGGGGACTTAATTAGGGGGATAGACTTGCGAGCATGGTGGGGTAAAGAAGAGGGAGGCAAAATACTTGAGAGGTACTTTGGCTTGGAGGGATGAGAGCAGATATAGTGGATCATTAGGCAGCAGGAGATGAGAGGGAGCTAGATGTCATTGTCCACCTGGGGACAAATGACCTAGCAAGGGATGGGGTAGGGGTAGTGCAGGGAAATTTCAGGGATAGGGGGAGGGTCCTCAAGCATGCATGGTGGCTTTTGCCAAAAGGTTGCCTATATACATCTGGGGAGAAGATAGTACTCTCCACACCGGCTTTCAGCAGTTGGTTAAAGGCATGGTGCGGGGTGGGGCTCAGTACTAGGAGTGGGCCACTTCAATGTTTTCATAAGTGAAATTGCAGAAGAACTGAATGGAAGGTATGTCTTTTTGCAGATACCACCAAAACCTGTTATAGGGTGGACACTCAGGAGGGTGTGGAGAAAGGGTTCACCCATGCTGGTGTGACAGCCATGTTGCTGATGCTGATTACAGCACAGGCCATATTACAGCACCAGGAATAATGTATTCTGGGAGTTACACTACTAAAGCACCCTCATGGCAAACAGTTTCCATTGGGCCCGCTCCCCTAATTATAACACAGGTCCAGATTCTTAATTTACCTGTTCTCCAGTCCTACCCCATCCTACAATCACCCCACAGGTATACAGTAGATTATTACTATCCCTGATGTCCAGTGGTTCCCATTTATTTATTTATTCATTCATTTGTTTACTGAGTAGGTGCACTAGTCCAAGAACCATTTTCAGGCATGACCTGGGCCATTGACGGTGGCACAGGAATAAAGGCAAGTACAAAGGAGGCTGGGACAAGGCATACAGTAGACAGTAATAAAAATATACAGGCTATTTATATGAAGATATATATATATATAAACTTGCAGCACAATGGATAAATAACATTTATGACAATAGCAGGTACAGTAGTAGCCAAGTTATAATACAAATTAGGCATGATCTGAGATGAGTAAAGGAAAAAGTGCATCATGGCAGTGTAGGTATGGACCAAGAAGGAAAAGGAGGGAAGGGAAGTTGAGGCATGATAATAAATTGGGAGGGCAGGAGCAAGGAGAGGAGGACAGAAGGTGCGATCCAAGGAGAGAGTGAAAGAGTCCTGGAGAGTCAGTGGTGCTAAGTGGAGTGGACAGGTTGTTCCAAAGGAAAGGGGCTGCAGATGAAAGTGCACGTTTACCCATACAGGTGAAGACTAGGGGGCACTCAAGCATGGGGCCAGCAGTGAGGCAGAGCTCTCAAACACTTTTGGCCAAAGGAGGTGGGATTGCAGAGAGGTAGCTTGGCTTTGGATGGCCTTATTGCCTGCGCTGGCCAGGAGATAGGTCTGTTGGGCTGATGGTGGAAGCCAGCCCAGGGCCTGATAGAGTGAGCAGTGGTGTGTTGAGTGAAAGCCCTTGCCCCCTGTATATCCAAAGTCCCCACCATGACCCAGTTAGTTCTTGCAGCAAAAACTATCCCCTGGTCCCTAGGCTTACTATATATTTGACACCGTTCCACATTTGGCACAGACCATCCTCTCAGCTCCTTGATCAGGCACAAAATGGATGATAGTTCACAATCATGTGCTAACTGTACACAGGTGTTTATACAGTAGGCACATGACTGCAAAACTGGCATTCTGTCCTCAGTTGGTCACAGAGGTTAGCAGAGTGTCTCTGCCAATTGCCACTGTGGGGAGAGTGCGTAAACATATGGCGGGGGCCATAAATGGTGGGAGCAGTGGGACTGGGTGGGCAGGTAGGTATTGGCAGTTTCCAATGTACAGAATGGACAGCAGCACCACTGAACACCAGCGGAAGTGTGATATTACTAATGGTGGGAGCTCAAAGGGGCAGGGGTAGGAGACAGATGTGATAATACCTGGTTTAGGGAGGCAACATCTTTTAGAGCCATTCACCAACTGGTCAGAGAAGCACTAATTATGCTATTCAAGATATCATTTTGTGATCCTACCCTGTTTTTGGGGTGCAAAGTGTTGTTTGAGAGTCACTTACCCATTTAGCGATCGCAAATGCTCTTTGAATGTTCTGGTCTATGTGAACAATAACAGTACATTACCAGTAAGATAAAAACAAGTGAACAAATAAAAATATGGAATTGAGTGCTGTTCTCCATGAGGTTGATAATGTAACTTATTTTAACAATGCGGTAGAGTACAGAGTATATTGAGATTAATACTGGTACCACTGTGCTACCACATGAGTCCAGGGTTGCTGTGAGAGGTACCAAAAACTGAAATGTCAAAATAACACAGTACCATTGTGCTGCTAGTGTACCAGTATTTGTGGGAGCCAACAAAAATCTCAAAATTTCGTGATACCATTGTGTTACCAGTGTATGTGTGAGAGATGGAGAAAATGGTAAAAAATGCCATAGGGATACCATTGCCAGTGCACTACCAATGCACAGAGGAAAATCTATATATCACCAAACACTGTGATACCAGAGTACCACTGCGTAGTACCATTGTGGATTTTTCAGCTGACCACAGTATTGCCATTGCTATACCACTGTAATGCCATTGTGACAAATTCAGTAAAGGTAACCAAATTGCTGAGACAATGCAGTGCTAAAGAAGTGTGATAAAAATTATAAAGTGTTGCCAGTACTACTGCAGTGTGCAGCAAAAATTAGAGAAGGAAATACAATGCTAAAGAAGTGTGCATGACAATCTAATAATTATTTGCAGTGCTTTTACAGTCTGCATCAAAAAATAAGAAAGATTGAGCAGTGGTACAACAGTGTAGCAGAAAGTCAATGCAGTGTGTATTAACAGTGCACTGATGAAAAGCAGTGCTTGGTCAGTCTGGACTGAAATAACACTGAAATGAAACTCAAGATGGAAGTGTGCACTCCACTTCCTTCTGGGTTGGCAACTTTTCCTGCCCACAAAGAAATCTGCAGCTTCCCTGACAGGGCTCCGTTGAGGTAACTCAATCTCCCTGCCTTACTCGCTCATTCAGTTTCTTGTGGCACTGCAGGCTGGCCTTTTGTACTGGGCTTCTGCCTCCATTGACATTTTGTTCTGCCCACAAAGAAATCTTGCAGCAGTTTCGACAGAGCTCCGTAGGCCTCACTCACTCCCACTGTCTCACTTGTTCATTCCGTTTCTGCCCGCAGTGCAAGCTGCCCCTTTGTACTGGGCTCGTGACAGCAATGCCACCCTTTTCTGCCCACAAAGAAATCTGCAGTAGTCATGATAGAGCTCCATTGAGCTTGTACACTCACTCCCCCTCTCTCACTTGTTCATTCTGTTTCTCCCGCCGCTGCAGGTTGCTCATTTGTATTGGTCCCTGTGTGCATTGCTGCCTTTTTCTGCCCACAAAGAAATCTGCAGCAGTCCCAACTGAGCTCCGTTGAGCTCACTCACTCCTCCCCTCACTCGCTCATTCTGTGTCTCTCACTGCTGCAGGCTCCCTTTTGAACTGGGTTCCTGCCTGCGTTGCTGGCTTTTTCTGCCCACAAACACATTTGCAGCAGTCCCGAGAGAGCTCCGTTGAGGTCACTCACTCCCCCTCTCTCAGTCGCTCATTCTGTTTCTTCCAGCGCTGCAGGCTGGCCTTTTGTACTGGGCTCCGGCCTGTGTTGCCACCTTTTCCTGCCCACAAAAAAATCTGCAGCTGTCCCGACCAAGCTCCGTTGAGGTCGCTCACTCACTTCCCCTGTCTCACTCGCTCATTCTGTTTCTCCTGGTGCTGCTGGCTGCCCTTTTGTACTGGATTTCTGCCTGCGTTGCCACCTTTTTCTGGCACAAAGAAATCTGCAGCTGTACTGACACAGCTCCGTTGAGGTCGCTCTCTCCGCCTGTCTCACTCTCTCATTCTGTTTCTCCTGGTGTTGCAGGCTGCTCTTTTGTACTGGGCTTCTGCCTGCATTGGCAGGTTTTGCTGCTCACAAAGAAACCTGTAGCTGTCCTGACACAGCTCCGTTTAGGTGGGTCACTCCCCCTCTCTCACTTGCTCGTTCCATTTCTGCTGGTGCTGCAGGCTGGCCTTTTGTACTGGCCTCCTGACTGCATTGCCACCTTTTCCTGCCCACAAAGAAATCCACAGCAGTCATGATAGAGCTCCGTTGAGCTAGCTCAGTGCCCCTCTCACTCGCTTGTTGTGTTTCTCCCAGTGCTACAGGCTGCCTTTTTGTACTGGGCTTCTGCCTGCATTGGCACCTTTTTATGCCCACAAAGAAATCCACAGCTGTCCCGATAGAGCTCTGTTGAGGTCGCTCACTCCGCCTGTCTCACTTGCTCATTCTGTTTCTCCTGGCGCTGCAGACTGCCGTTTCGTAGTCGTCTCCTGCCTCTGTTGGTGCATTTTTCTGCCCACAAACAAATCTGCAGCAGTCCGGACAGAGCTCTGTTGAGCTTGCTCAGTCCCCCTCTCTCACTCACTTGTGCCGTTTCTGTTGGTGCTACAGGCTACCCTTTTGTACTGGTCTCCTGCCGACATTGCGCCGCCTTCTGGGCACAAAGAAATCTGCAGCAGTCATGATAGAGCTCTTTTGAGCTTAATCACTCACTCCCCCCCACTTGTTTTTTCTGTTTCTTCCACTGCTGTAGGCTGCCATTTTGTACTAGGCCCCTGCCTGCATTGCTGCTTTTTTCTGCCCACAAAGAAATCTGCAGCAGTCCCAACAGAGCTCCATTGAGCTCACTCACTCCCCCTCCCTCACTCACTCATTCTATGTCTCTCGCAGCTTCAGGCTGCCCTTTTGTACTGGATTCCTGCCTACGTTGGTGGCTTTGTCTGCCCACAAAGAGATGTGCAGCAGTCCCGACACAGCTCCGTTGAGGTCGCTCACTCACCCACTGTCACTCGCTTGTTCTGTTTCTGTGGAGGCTGCAGGCTGGCCTTTTATACTGGGCTCCTGCCTGCATTGCCGCCTTTTCCTGCCACAAAGAAATCCACAGCAGTGATAATAGACCTCCGTTGATCTTGCTTTCTCCCCCTCTGTCACTCACTCACTCACTCACTCACTCACTCATTCTGTTTCTGCCGGTGCTGCAGGCTGCAATTTTGTACTGGCCTCCTGGCTGTGTTGGCACCTTTTCCTGCCCACAAAGAAATCTGCAGCTGCCCTGACACCCATCATTGCTCTCTTTACATGGCAGTTAATTGGACATCCCTACAACACAGAAGAAAAAGGAATGCTGCAGTCTGGATCTTCAAAGCTTTATCAGGCAAACTCCCCTCCTATATCACAGACTGTTTTACCCGAATTACTTCTAGGCCATACACCTTAAGGATCAGTAAACTCATCATGTTAAAGGTTCCCAATGCCTGCACCCGGTTTGGGAGGGCTGCCATCAGCTACTCCCTAGCAGTTACTTGGAACTCACTCCAAAAATCTATGAATCTAAATATCCTCTTACCCTTATCATCCTTCAAAAGATTATTCTCCACCCTATTTCCTGAGTCCTGCAATTGCTTCCATAAGGCCTAGTCTCCCATCCAACCTACATCCCCCCCTTCCGTATTCCATTCTGTTTAGTTCTCCTTCTATTATCCAGTCAGTTGCTATATTCTTATAAAAGCCATAAAGACCCTATTATTTGTACACTATCCCTGCTATATCTATTATTATCTCCATTTTTTTTTACAGGTTAAGTGATTTTTATTGTTCCTTGTATATATGTAAATTTTTGTATATTCTCAATTTATGTCATTGTACTATTGTTTATGTTATTATCTTGTCCATGTAAAAATACTTGTACTCTTATTTGTATGACCACTCAGGTCCATCTTGCAAATGAGCTACACTCAATGATGTTCGCCTGACTAAATAAAGATTTTGATTGATTGATTGATTGATTGATTGACAGAGCTCCGTTGAGGTCACTCACTCTCCCTGTCTTACTCGCTCATTCTGTTTCTTGTGGTGCTGCAGGCTGGCCTTTTGTACTGGGTGTCTGCCTCCATTGGCATTTTGTTCTGCCCACAAAGAAATCTGCAGCAGTTTCGACAGAGCTCTGTTGGCCTCACTCACTCTGCAGTCTCACTTGCTCATTCCATTTCTGCCCATGGTGCAAGCTGCCATTTGGTGCTGGGCTCCTGACTGCGTTGCCACCCTTTTCTGCCCACAAAGAAAGCTGCAGCAGTCATGATAGAGCTCCATTGAGCTCGCTCTCTCACCCCCCCTCTCTCACTTGTTCGTTCTGTTTCTTCCGCCGCTGCAGGTTGCCCTCTTGTACTGGCCCCTGTGTACATTGCTGCCTTTTTCTGCCTACAAAGAAATACGCAGCAGTCCCAACTAATCTCCGTTTAGCTTACTCAATCCCCCTTCCTCACTCACTCATTCTGTGTCTCCCACTGCTGCAGGCTGCCCTTTTGTACTGGGTTCCTGCCTGCGTTGCTGGCTTTTTCTGCCCACAAACACATCTGCAGCAGTCCCGAGAGAGCTCCGCTGAGCTTGCTCAGTCCCCCCTCTCACTTGCTCATTCCATTTCTGCTGGCACTGCAGGCTGACCTTTTGTGCTGGGCTCCTTCCTGCTTTGTCACCTTTTTCTGGCCACAAAGAAATCCACTGCAGTCACGATACACCTCTGCTGAGCCCGCTCACTTCCCCTCTCTCAGTTGCTCATTCTATTTCTCCTGGTGCTGCTGGCTGCCCTTTTGTACTGGACTTCTGCCTACGTTGGCACCTTTTGCTGCCCACAAAGAAATCTGCAGCTGTCCTGACACAGCTCCGTTGAGGTGGGTCCACTCCCCTCTGTCACTTCGCTCATTCTGTTTCTGCTGGCGCTGCAGGCTGCCCTTTTGTACTGGGCTCCTGCCTCTGTTGGCGGCTTTTCTGTCCACAAAGAAATCTGCAACAGTCCTGACACAGGTCCGTTGAGGTAGCTCACTCCCCCTCTCTCATTCGCTCTTTCCATTTCTACCTGCACCGCAGGCTGGCCTTTTGTACCAGGCTCCTGCCTGCGTTGTCACCTTTTCCTGCCCACAAAGAAATCCACAGCAATCACGATAGAGCTCCATTGAGCTTGCTCACTGCCCCGGTCACTCACTCGTTGCATTTTTCATGGTGCTACAGGCTGGCCTTTTGTGCTGGGCATCTGCCTCCATTTGCATTTTATTCTGCCAACAAAGAAATCTGCAGCAGTTTCGACAGAACTCCATTGGCCTCACTCACTCCCCCGTCTCACTTGCTCGTTCCATTTCTGCCCACAGTGCAAGCTGCCATTTGGTGCTGGGTTTCTGACTGTGTTGCCACCCTTTTCTGCCCACAAAGAAATCTGCAGCAGTCCCAACTGAGCTCCATTTAGCTCACTCAATCCCACTCCCTCACTCACTCATTCTGTGTCTCCCACTGCTGCAGGCTGCCTTTTTGTACTGGGTTCCTGCCTGCCTAGCCAGTTTTTTCTGACCACAAAAAACATCTTCAGCAGTCCCAAGAGAGCTCCGTTGAGCTCGCTCAGTCCTCCTCTCTCACTCGCTCATTCCGTCTCTGCTGCCACTGCAGGCTGGCCTTTTGTGCTGGGCTCCTGCCTGCATTGTCACCTTTTCCTGGCCACAAAGAAATCCACAGCAGTCATGATACACGTCTGTTGAGCTCGCTCACTTCCCCTCTCTCAGTTGCTCATTCTGTTTGTCCCAGCACTGCAGGGTGCTCTTTTATACTGGGCTACTGCCTGCGTTGCCACCTTTTCCTGCCCACAAAGAAATCCACAGCTGTCGACACAGCTCCCTTGAGGTTGCTCGCTCACTCCCCCTGTCTCACTTGCTCATTCTATTTCTCCTGGCACTGCTGGCTGCCCTTTTGTACTGGACTTCTGCCTGCATTGGCACCTTTATCTGGCCACAAAGAAATCTGCAGCTGTCCCGACACAGCTCCGTTGAGGTCGCTTCCTCCGCCTGTCTCACTCTCTCATTCTGTTTCTCCTGGTGTTGCAGGCTGCTGTTTTGTACTGGGCTCCTGCTTCTGTTGGCAGCTTTTTCTGTCCACAAAGAAATCTGCAGCAGTCCTGACACAGGTCCATTGAGGTAGCTCACTCCCCCTCTCTCATTCACTCTTTCCGTTTCTGCCAGCATCGAAGGCTGGCCTTTTATACTGGGCTCCTGCCTTCGTTGGCACCTTTTTATGGCCACAAAGAAATCTGCAGCTGTCCTGACACAGCTCTATTGAGGTGGGTCACTCCCCCTCTGTGACTCGCTCATTCTGTTTCTGCTGGCGCTGCACGCTGCCCTATTGTACTGGGCTCCTGCTTCTGTTGGCCGCTTTTTCTGTCTACTAAGAAATCTGCAGCAGTCCTGACACAGGTCCGTTGAGGTAGCTCACTCCCCTTCTCTCATTCACTCTTTCCATTTCTGCTGGCACCGCAGGCTGGCCTTTTGTACTGGGCTCCTGCCTGCGTTGCTGCCTTTTCCTGCCCACAAAGAAATCCACAGCAATCACGATAGAGCTCTGTTGAGCTTGCTTACTGCCCCGTCACTCGCTCGTTGTGTTTCTCACAGTGCTACAGGCTGCCTTTTTGTACTGGGCTTCTGCCTGCATTGGCACCTTTTTCTGCCCACAAAGAAATCTGCAGCTGTCCCATCAGAGCTCTGTTGAGGTCGCTCACTCCGCCTGTCTCACTCGCTTATTCTGTTTCTTCTGGCGCTGCAGACTGCCATTTTGTAGTGGTCTCCTGCCTCTGTTGGTGCCTTTTTCTGCCCACAAACAAATCTGCAGCAGTCCCGACAGAGCTCTGTTGAGCTTGCTCAGTCCCCCTCTCTCACCCGCTTGTGCCGTTTCTGTCGGTGCTACAGGCTGCCCTTTTGTACTGGGTTCCTGCCTGCATTGCCGCCTTCTTCTGGGCACAAAGAAATCTGCAGCAGTCATGCTAGAGCTCTGTTGAGCTTGCTTACTCACTTCCCCTCTCTCACTTATTTGTTCTTTTTCTCCTGCTGCTGCAAGCTGCCGTTTTGTACTGGGCCCTTGCCTGCATTGCTGCTTTTTTCTGCCCACAAAGAAATCCGCAGGAGTCCCAACAGAGCTCCGTTGAGCTCACTCACTCCCCCTCCCTCACTTGCTGGTTCTGTGTCTCCCACTGCTGCAGGCTGCCCTTTTGTACTGGGTTCCTGCCTGCATTGGCGGCTTTGTCTGCCCACAAAGAGATGTGCAGCAGTCCCGACACAGCTCCATTGAGGTCGCTCACTCACCCTGTGTCATGTGCTCATTCTGTTTCTTTTGGGGCTGCAGGCTGGCCTTTTGTACTGGGCTCCTGCCAGCATTTCTGCCTTTTCCTGCCCACAAAGAAATCTGCAGTAGTGATGATAGACCTCCATTGAGCTTGCTCATTCCTCCTCTGTCTCTCACTCATTCTGTTTCTGCTGGCATTGCAGGCTGCAATTTTGTACTGGCCTCCTGGCTGCATTGGCACCTTTTCCTGCCCACAAAAGAAATCCACAGCTGCCCTGATTGAGCTCCATTGAGGTCACTCACTCTCTCTGTCTTACTCGTTCATTCAGTTTCTCATGGTGCTGCAGGCTGGCCTTTTGTACTGGGCTTCTGCCTCCATTGGCATTTTGTTCTGCCCACAAAGAAATCTGCAGCACTTTTGACTGAGCTCTGTTAGCCTCACTCACTCCCCCTGTCTTACTTCCTCAGTCCTTTTCTGCCCACAGTGCAAGCTGCCCTTCGGTACTGGGCTCCTGACAGCGTTGCCATGCTTTTCTGCCCACAAAGAAATCTGCAGCACTCTGTTGAGCTCGCTCACTCACTCCACCTCAGAGCTCCGCTGAGCTTGCTCACTCCCCCTCTCTCAGTCTTTCATTCTGTTTCTGCTTGTGCTGCAGGCCGGCCTTTTGTACTGGGCTGCTGCCTGCATTGTCGCCTTTTCCTGGCCACAGAGAAATCTGCCTCAGTCACGATACACCTCCATTGAGCTTGCTCATTCCCCCTCTCTCAGTTGCTTGTTCTGTTTGTCCTGGCACTGCAGGCTGCTCTTTTGTACTGGGCTCCTGCCTACATTGCTACCTTTTCCTTCCCACAATGAAATCCACAGCTGTCACGACAGAGCTCCCCTGAGGTTGCTCGCTCACTTCCCCGTCTGACTCGCTCATTCTGTTTCTTCTGACGCTGCTGGCTGCCCTTTTGTACTGGACTTATGCCTGCATTGGCACCTTTTTCCAGCCACAATGAAATCTGCAGCTGTCCTTACACAGCTCCGTTGAGGTCGCTCTCTCTGCCTGTCTCACTCTCTCATTTTGTTTCTCCTGGTGTTGCAGGCAGCTCTTTTGCACTGGGCTTCTGTCTGCATTGGCAGGTTTTATTGCCCACAAAGAAATCTGCAGCTATCTTGACACAGCTCTGTTGAGGTCTCTATCTTTGTCTGTCTCACTCTTTCATTCTGTTTCTCCTGGTGTTGCAGGCTGCTCTTTTGTACTGGGCTTCTGCCTGCATTGGCAGTTTTTGCTGCCCACAAAGAAATCTGCTGCTGTCTCGACACAGCTCCGTTGAGGTGGGTCACTCCCCCTCTGTCACTCGCTCATTCTGTTTCTGCTGGCACTGTAGGCTGCCCTTTTGTACTGGGATCCTGCCTCTGTTGGTGGCTTTTTCTGTCCACAAAGAAATCTGCAGCAGTCCTGAGACAGGTCCGTTGAAGTAGCTCTCTCCTCCTCTCTCACTCACTTATTCCATTTCTGCCGGTGCTGCAGGCTGGCCTTTTGTACTGGGCTCCTGCCTGCATTGCCGCCTTTTTCTGGCCACAAAGAAATATAAAACAGTCATGATACACCTCCATTGAGCTCGCTCACTCCCCCTCTCTCAGTTGCTCATTCTGTTTGTCCCATCGCTATAGGCTGCTCTTTTGTACTAGGCTCCTGCCTGCGTTGCCACCTTTTCCTGCCCACAAAGAAATCCACAGCTGTCCCGACAAAGCTCTGTTGAGGTCACTCACTCACTCCCCCAGTTTCACTCGCTTATTCTGTTTCTCCTGGTGATGCAGGTTGCCTTTTTGTACTGGGATTCTGCCTCTGTCAACATTTTTGTCTGCTCCCAAAGAAATCTGCAACAGTCCTGACACAGCTCCATTGGCCTCACTCACTCCCTCTGTCTCACTTGCTCATTCTGTTGCTGCCGGCACTGCAGGCTGCCCTTTTGTTCTGGACTTCTGCCAGCCTAGCCACCTTTTCCTGCCCACAAAGAAATCTGCAGCAGTAATGATAGAGCTCTGTTGAGCTCGCTCAGTCCCCCTCTCTCACTTGCTCTTTCTGTTTGTCCCACCACTGCAGGCTGCCCTTTTGTACTCAGGCTCTGCATACTTTGCTGCATTTTCCTGCCCACAAACAAATCTGCACCAGTCCCAACAGAGCTCCGCTGAGCTCACTCACTCCCCCTTCCTCACTTGCTCATTCTGTCTCCTAGTGCTGCAGGCTGCCCTTTTGTACTGGGCTCCTGCCTGCATTGTCACCTTTTCCTGCCAACAAAGACATCTGCAGCAGTCCTGATAGAGCTCAGCTGAGCTCGGTCACTGCCCCCTTCTCAGTCGCTCGATCCTAATCTGTCCCAAACACTGATTTCCAATAGCGACTGTGGTATTCTGCACTGGAAGCGCAGAACTCATTTCAGCCTGGATGTGAAAAATGACAGCTGTACTGTTCATAAGGAGGTATCAATAAATGCTAGTGTTGAAAATCGGGTGTAAAAAAATATTGCTAATTTGCAAACTTACAAGGGTGCATTGCACCTGCACAACACACAGTCATTTTATGGAGTTTCATCACAAAATTTTTAACATAGGCATTTTAGAACCTCTGATCATGAACAGTATCAGTGTGATTTCTTAATTTGTCCTGAACACCGATTTCGCACAGCAACCGTGCTACTGTGCGCCAGAAGAGCGAAAACACATTTCTGCCAGGATCTGAAAAATGACAGCTGCTCCGTTCATAAGGAGGTGTGGCAAAATGTCAGTGTTGAAAATTTTGAGTCAAAATATTGCAAAGTTGCGAAGGTACAAGTGTGTGTGGAAACTGAGCAATGCACATTCGTAACACACTCATTTTATGGACTTTCATCACCAAATTTTCAACATAGGCATTTTAGCACCTCTGCTAATGAACAGTGTAACTGTCATTTTCATAATGTGTCCTGAACATGGATTTCCCACAGCGACCACACTATTGTGCGCCGAAACTGTGAAAACACATTTCGGTCAGGATGTGAAAAATGACAGCTTTACTGTTCATAAGGAGATGCAGAATAATGACAATGTTGAAAATCTGAAGTGAAAATATTATAAATTTGTGAACTTACAAGCGTGTGTGCACACTGCGCAACACAATCTCATAACACATTCATTTTATGGAGTATCATCACCAAATTTTCAACATAGGCATTTTAGGACCTCTGCTCATGAACAGTGTCACTGTCAGTTTCTTAATCTGTGAGGACAAGTGATTTCCCACACTTTCTGCTCTGGAAGTGCGAAAACACATTTCAACCAGGGTGTGAAAAATTACAGCTATACTGTTCACAAGAAGGACTGGAAAAATGTCAATGTTGAAAATCTGGAGTGAAAATATTGCAAATTCACAAAGTTACAAGCGTGCGTAGCAACTGCGCAACGCATGTTAGTAAAACAGTCATGTTTTGATGCTCATCAATTTAGAGAAATAGGCTTTTGAGAGCCTATCTCATGAACACTGGCACTGTTATTTTGCTAATCAGTCCCGGAAAGGTGATTCCTGCAGTGACTGCAAAATTACCTTTCAGGGCTGATTAACACCATGACAGTGACAGAATTCATGAAGTGGGGTCCCAAAACCCCATGTTGAAAATTTGGTGCCAAAATGCCAAAAAATGTCTGAGATATGCATCAAAGTTGAAAAAAAAGTATTTATTCCATTATACAGCTTACTGGCATTTCCTCAGTTTGCGGTCGGCTTTGAAGATTGCAGACGTGTCCCCGGCCCACCGAAGATCATTGTGCCAGACTCCAGAGGTAAGTATGGGGTGAGGGGGTGTGGGGAGGCAGGGTGTGCAGTGGGTGGGCGCAGGTTGCGGGAGGGCAGGGAGACCACCGTGGGACCGTCTCCTTTTTTACAGGTTACAAAAAAAAAATACATCGTTGGACCATTTTTTATTTTGCAGGGGCATGTGGCATGCTAGGGTGGGCTCCCAGCATGCCAATGGAGTCTTTCTTTTTGGGGGGACAGCTGTAGCTGACGGGCCATTTTGCACCCCCGTCGGCACACAACAAAAGTGGGGGGGACATAATGCTGACAGGGAGTGGGCTCCCCCATTGGCAACATAAATATTGGGGGCACTGCAGCCAATGGGGATTGGGGCCCCCATTGGCAACTAAACACGGTCAGGGGGCACATACTGCCGAGGGGATTGGGCACCCCTGGCAGTGGAGGTTAATATTGTTCGTGAACATGGCAACAAGCTGCTGCCATGTTCACAAACAGAAGATCCCACCCTGCAATGATGGATCACTCCCTCATTGCAGCGAATGGCTGATGTTGCAATGATGAGGTGGTCCCTGATTGCAGTGGCTGATTTTTTATAAGTTGGTGGCACGCTGGCTGAACTAGTGTCAGCAGCAGTGTGCCACAGCACTGGGGGAAGTGGGACAAGCCTTTACAGGCTGTGTGGACATTGGCCACAACAGTGTCGCTCCTTCACAACCTGCTTGTGGAAAAACCTGCCGCAACATGTTTCTTGCGCATGCGCGCAATCAACATAAAAATGTAGCTGAAAAGTATACACAATTTGCTAAAGAACACAAAAATGCAATCCAAAAATATAAACAGTTTACTGAAATGTAAAAGGCAAACAGAACAACTCTGATTGGGAGGAGCGGATGGAGTAAAAGACAAAATGCAGTTTAAGGTTAAACACATCAGCAAAAAAAATGCAGATTTCAAATATAAACACAATTTGGCTAAGTACACAGGTAAACACAGCAGCTCCAATTTTGGGGAGAAGGAGGATTGCAACAAAGCCAAAAATGTAGTTCAGAAATGCACACAGCCTGCTGAAGTATAGGCTATCAAACACAATGGCACAAAAACACAGTTTAAAATTACAAACACAACCCACTCAAGTATGCAGGTAAATACAGCAGCTGTGACCAGAGGTGTCATTTAGGGGTCGCCAGGGGTCACATTCACGACCCCATGAAAATTTTGCAATCCCTGTCTGCCCTTACCATGGCTTAAAATGGATGCACTTGGCCACCTCCGCTGGCCGGCCGAATAAAAAAAAATGTTTTTTTGTCTACCCAGCAGCATTATGTGTCCATGCACTTGTGCTGTGTCAGTGGAGGAGGTTTCAGGGAGGGAGTCTGTGCTGGCGTTATGTGGTGGTGCCTTGCCAGTGGCGGCTATTGCATTAAAATTGGCACGGATCACAGATGGCGCCTTCTGTCTGCTTGGTTTGCCCCCCTGAAAATCATTCTGACTGGTTGGTTGGGATTGGCAAGTCCCAAAGTTGCACCACTGTGATTGGCTGGGAAGGGATGGCTTATTAGGTGCAATACTCATGCATTTTTGCGATTCCGTAAGTGAGGATTGGCAGGATTCAGAAGCACTTGGGAATCAGGCGAGGGCATCGGTTCCATCGTGTCGACTGTCATATGAGTTGGAACAATGGAGAAACTTCGAACTAACTAAGTAAAGTAAAGCAAGGCCTAGTCTAAGGTGTCAGATTAGAAGAGGTGGTGGTCAGGGTCCAGGTGCCCAGCCAAGCAAACCAGGAGCTTAGCAGCAGGAAAGCATCTGATCCGATCCATCGCATCAACTGCCAAAGACCCCAGATCAGTGCGGAGGTGCGGCGGGACTCGAGGGAGTCGGCAGTGCTAGCAGTCAGCCGGGAGAGAGAATCTGGGACCGGGTTGGGAGTCAGCCAGTCAGGAGTCCAGCAGGATACACACACCACCAGCAGCGCTAGCAAGCAAGTGGGTTGTAGGGAGAGAAGGCCTGGCCTGCAGGCTGAGTAGCAGACAGAGTCAGACTAGCGGTGCTGCTGTAGAGGGGGTTGTGGGACAGGGGGAGTAGAGTGAGTGGTGGGCTGGGAGGCAATTCAAGCACTCTGGGTGGGGTTAGGGTTGGGATGGAGGGAGGTTTGTTTATTAGACAGGCAGCATGCTGAGGCCTACAAGTGGCCGGACTCTCCAGGTGCCATGATGGGGTTTAATGGTCCTCTTCAGTCTGGGCAGCAGCACAGCACGGCACCAGGCAGCAGAGCAGAGCAGCCAGCAGGTCAGTTGGAGCCTCGGAGGTGTGAATGAGGTGAGTAGCTGTAGCAGGGGAGTTTAGAGGAGAAGCGGCCATCAGCACAGCCAGCCAGCATCACCCAACAAAGGTGAGCAGCTGCCTGCTGGTAGGCTAGGACATTTTTTCTCACATGGGTTTCGACTGAGCTGCAGAACGAATGATGTAGGAGCCATGTAACTGTCTGATGCAACCTTCTGTAGAGTCAGATTTTTCTGTCTTTCTTTGTGGTGTACTGTATATTGCTCCAGGACAGTCCAGCTATGATAATGAAACATCTTCCTAACAGTGGTGTCTTTTTCTGCTCAGTTTTACATCTGCGAGAAATTTAAAGCATAAGGAGGCCAAGTGACCTGTTCAAGGGTCCACTGTAAGCTAGCTGTTTGGTTGTAGTGGGATTTGAACCTGAAATTTGTTGGTTCAAAGTTTTGTACTCTTCTCTAACCACGGGGACAACAGTCAATTTTTCTGCTTCAGCTAAATGATGTTAAGAAATGAGCAAGCTGGTGGAGAAGCTTTAGGTGTGTGTGTGTGTGTGTGTTTGTGTGTTGGGGGAAGGGATTAAAAAAAACACTGTTCCTGTTAAGATGTTCAAGGCTACGAGACATTTTAATTTTGTTAATGGTTCAGACAGTGCTAAATGCTAACAGTTGATTACAGTCACCCTTGATTTATGTCTGCTGGGCTCTGAATATTTGGCAGCAGTGCAACAGCTTACTCAATGCAATTGTCACTGTAAAAAGGAATGGAGATAAAATTACCCTTTTTATTTGTAATTGTACACTGTTTCTACATTGTGCCACAAAAGTCCCATTACGTCATGATGCTTTCAGATGTTAGCAGCTGTGTTTGGACAAGTGAGAGAAGCCCTTTGTTGTATGAGATCACAGCCACGTCCAACATTTTTATTTAATAAAACTGAGGAATTACCTTAATGGTGTTACATGTAGACTTTTCACATTACATGAACTGTACATTCTGAAAATGAAATGTCTTCAGAGTTATGCTGTAGGTAGCATTGGTGCTCCCCCGTAAAAAATACCCACTAAAAGAAAAAAAAATCTCACTGGTGAAGAGGTTGAGAAACTGATGCACATTATGACTTGCTGGGAGACAGTGGCCAAGTGGTTAGAGCACAGAACTATGATCATGAGACCTGGGTGTGAATCCTGTAACTGACACTTGCTGTGTGACCCTGAGCAAGTTAGTTATCTTCCCTCTGCTTAGTCTCTTGCTGTTTTGTCTGTGTGCTCTCTCAGCATCCCTGTGTGCTGAAAATGGCAGCAACATTATAACATGAAAGGCGTTATTTAAAACCTAGTGGGTCCAAACAAACTACAGTTCTGAGCTGCTTTCAAGCAAGTTGGATGCTGGTAATTGGTAACCACTCTATGCTGACCGTTTATTAATAAGAGTCACTGATTTTTCAAATGTTTCATTGTTTAACACTTTTTTATTTTAACTTTTAGTGGTAATATTTGCATTGCAGGTGCTCTTGGTGCCTAAAGCTCCATTTTGAAGGCTTTTACCTACTGCCTCAGAGAGCACTACATGTACTCCTTATATTTTTCTATCTTACGTTTATTTTCTTTACACCAATTAATTTTAGATGAAATACTTTTTTTCTGTTGTCATAGTTCTGAATGGACTTTCTGAATGTGCCTTTCTGTTCTCTTTGTCCACATCACCATTTAGATCCAGGCCTTAGCAAGGGGGTACACTGCAAGTAAACTCAGTTCAGACCATATTACATTATGTATTCACATTAAAGAGCAGCTCTGTGCTTCAGTAAGTACTTCTGTGAGATATGTAGATAGGTAGATAGACAGCTAGATAGATAGATAGATATGGGGTACATGATGGCTGGTGGTGGAATACACTATATATCTGGATGAGTGGAGACTGGACTTCTGGTAACTTTATGAGTGGCAGAGCACAGCAGAGCCACAAGTGATGGCTCCTGAGGTCACTGTCCAGGAGCTCAGATACACAGTGTAGTCCACCACCGGCCATCATGTATTCAATTTATACAATAGGGGCACCTTGTTTTGTGGTGATTTTTGTTGTATATTTCGGTTAGTGTATCTGCATATTCAAAGTAGTTGTGGGGTTTATTTTTTTGTGCATGTTGCTCTTCTACGGGTGTGTTGCACTTTTTTTAAATGGATTTTGGTTCTATGTTGTGCTGTAATGGTGATTTGTTCTGATTGGTTGTTGCAGTTGTTTGTGTGGTTGCTATTTGGTTGGTGTGGGTTAGTGGGTGGGATTTTTTCTTATGGCAGAATTTCAGAGTCAGTTCAGTGGGTGCTTTTGAAGAGTGAAGATCGTGTGTTGTGTCCAGTGGGTCTGTGCGGCTGCTGTGGCTATTTCTTCTTTGGAGTAGGTGGAGGAGTTTATTCCTGGACTTTGTTTCAGGATTTATGTGCTGTGGTTTTCTTGGAGTTTCTGCTGCTGTTTTGGGTGAAAGTGGCATCTGCAGAGAGCTTGTTTTTTGTGGTTCTTATGTTGCCTTATTTGGCATGTTCAAATAGTGGATGTTTTGTAGGTGGACTTTTAAATCTGTGTTTGGTTTCACCGATACTTTTTCATCTTCTCCCAGCTTTGTGCCCACTATTTCACTTTCGTGCCAATTGACTTAGGATATTCGATACTCCATCTGACTTTCTTTATGTTTCTCAGTGAATCTGGCATGAGAAGAGTGGTTGCTGCTGTGCTACAGATGAGATGTGTGCAGGTGGTGTACATTTTACTGATTAGTGTTTGGTAAGTAGTTCAGCTTTCAGGTGGGCATTGACCTGTGGAGTGATTAGATACATGTCTGTGACGTCACAACTATGTGGGTAAATGCCATCTGTGACATCATGACTGTAGATAAATGCATTTATTCAATGGCTCTGCAGATCTTTTACATGGTGGTGAGAATATATGCATTTATCCAATGGTTTGTCCACTCACCCCTATTGTATAAATAGGTGATACATGAAGGGCAGGAGTGGGATATGGAAAATCTTCTCACTCCTGCAGAGAGAGAGCTGTGTATTCTCATGAGTGCCAAAGGCACGAGTGAAAATACACAGCTCATGAGGCAGGAGTGAGAATATTTTCCATATGCCATGATCTGTCCATCATGTGTGAGATTTATACCACGGGGTGAAAGCAGCAGGAACATTTTTTCTGAGAATGTGTGTTTCCTGCTCATTCTGTGTGTGCTGTCAGTGTGTGTGTAAGTGTGTGTGCGTGTGTGTGTTCTGAGTGGACTGGGAGTCAGAAACACAGGTCAGTGTGTTTTGCAAAGCTAATTGAGTGAGTCAGAAGCTCAGTGAGAAAGACGAATTGCTGCAGGTAGCACTGAGAAACAGAACCTGCTTTGTAAAAGACTTTCATTTAGAATTCAGGTTGTTTTGAAGCCAAGATCAGCACAGTAATGGGCTAGCAATGTTAGAAACACAATGGGACATAGGTGAGAGTCTTTTGCAAAGCTAATTGAGTAAGTTGCAGCTTCAGTGAGAAAAATAAACTTTTTCTGAAACAGTTTCCTTTAGAATGCAGGCTGCAGTGCATTTATCCTCACTCTGGTGACATCAGCAGAGTATGGATAAATGTCGATATCCTCACTCTGCTGATGTCATCAGGATTTATCCTCACTGCAGTGGAAATAATACAGGTTATCCTACTGAGAAAGCTCTCACCCCCGTGGTATAAATATAAATAGATATGTTATTTAAAAACACCTTTCTGAGGTTCAAGGCATTGTACAGTTTACAAGGCCTCGAAAGTCAAAAACAAACCGCACAGAACAGGAAACAAAAAAAAAACACTCCTAATATTAAGAAAGATAATAAATAAGAAAGATACCATACATTAACATCTTTAAACATAACCCCTTCTCCACTGGTTACAATAAGTACTCCCAAACTGGCCACAATTAATCTGCAAAGTCCAATTGGAAACAAGGTTTTTAAGAGTCTTAAAGCAGCTTAAAGACATGGCCATCTTAATAGCCATGGTGAGGAGTGTGTTCCAGAGACTGGGGACAACATCCTTAAAAGGCCGATTTCCAGATGATTTTAAACAGGATTTAGGAATCTCAAGCCAGCCACATTTTGTGGAATGCATCTCTCTGGTATAAAGAAAATGGATCTCTGGCAATGTGAACCCACCAGTAGCAGCTCTTTCTTATCTGGGTACAACTTCAGTCCACTGCATGTCATCCGCAGTTTGATCTCTGCCAAACCTTTTTTCCAACATAGCTACAAAACCACCCTAGCCGAGTGTCATTGGCATAGCAATGGAAAGTCAAGCTGCACTTTTGGATCACTTCTCCAACTGGAAGCATAAACATTGCAAAGAAACAAAACTGAGCCC
Organism: Neoceratodus forsteri; assembly: GCA_016271365.2. Classification (NCBI taxonomy): domain Eukaryota; kingdom Metazoa; phylum Chordata; order Ceratodontiformes; family Ceratodontidae; genus Neoceratodus; species Neoceratodus forsteri. The sequence continues at coordinate 193,473,510 of CM028138.1, read as the reverse complement.
TGAGGGTTCCTGCAGTCAATGTCCTATGGGGAAGAGCTAAAATTACCCCAAACCACTGACTGACAGTGCCCCCCATGGAAGGAACAGAACCATTTCAAGAGGGTTCCAGATATACCAGCCATCTTCCTCTGACACTGTACTGAGACCCTGTGTTCAACAGTCAAGAACCAAAAAGGACAGCTCTCCACAGTCCCTTACTGTGAGCAGGTCATTTGGTCCTCTCACCATAGCCTGTGAACCAGTAAAGATGTTTGAATAATCTTAGAAATGTTTTAGTGTGTTCTTGCATTTATAAAATAGTTTTAAAATTCAGAATTATAATAGACTTTTAATTTGTTATCATCCCCTTAATTTCTCTCCTGCATGCTAATTTGGGCAACAGTTGCTTTGGTCTTGGTTCTACGGGAGGTGAGATTACAGTGTGGAGGTGGGCAGGTACAACATCACAAGGGCTTGTACTGTTACAACATGTGGCCCACTTTGACAGGAGGGGCATGTCCGCCCCTCCTCCAAAGAAGGACATCTGTCCTTGGAATGCTCAATCTACCCCCCAGCTATGCACCCTGTTGACTGGAGAAGGGTAGCAGTGGTACCACTGCACAAGGGTGTTTTGAGGAAAGATCTGGGTAACAGTAGACCAGTTAGTCTCATTCCTATCACTGGTAAGGAGATGGAAGGGTCAAAGATACTGATACTGAGGAACAGGTTGGATGACTTCTTGAATGCCAGTGGACTGATAGGTAAGCAGCATGGCTTCACAGAATGGAGGTCTTTCTATTCCATGTTGATACAGTTCTATGACTGGGTGACAGGCAAAGTTGATAATCACAAGGGGAACAGAGTGGATGTGGTTATCAGTACTTCAGCAAGGCTTTCAATGCTGTGCCACATAGGAGGTGTATAGGGAAACTAAATGGTATAGGGGTGGGGCAATGGCAGACAGTAGGAAACAGATGTAAGGAAGAGGTTCCATACCACCATCTACCATTGAGGAGTAGACGTACTTGTGTTACCACTTTGTTTTAAATATTTTTTCAGGGTACAATTAAATGTAAAATTTACAACCATATGTTAATGTTTTTAATTCCCTGATATCATCACTGTTTGCAGATTTCATAGTTTGACTGCACACTGGTGATTTCTTTAGATTTTGTGCACATTGGAATTCATAACTGTTTTCCATGGATTGCAAAAATGATATCTGATTTGCTAATCACTGGGCATAGCTGCTGGCAGGCCAGGCAAACTGGCTGTAGTCTGTACACTGCTAAATTTCTTCTTTAGTAGCCTTCAGTGATTAAAATTTCTTTGAAGTTGGCTGCTAAATAAGTATTACTGAAATATCTCTGTCTAAGAAGAAGGCATCCAGTGATCCAAAGCAACCATCAGTGCTTCAGTTATTTGCTAAGAAAAGAATTACAGCAGATACTGCACATGCTGCTGAACACACAGTGAAGAAATCAAGACCTAAAGATAGTGTTCTGTTAGCTGGTATGCATGAATCTGATAGTAGTAGTATAGTTTCAGAGCTTAGTTATGCTTCAATAGGCCTATTACTTGTTCATTTGCCTTTACCCTCTGATGCATGTGAAAGCATATCCTCTACAAGTGAAAGCACGTCATTGCCATCTAGTGAAGGCCATTCATTTTTAGTGGGTGAGTGTGTTGATCATGATACTGTGCCAACTGACATATCTGCTATTCTTACCAAGCTCCAGAGTAGTATCAGTTCATATATCTCGTCAAATGTTAAATTTCAGCCAATCAGCGTGTGCCACATAATTTGGCAGGTGGGCGTGGCCTAGAATGGACCAATCAGAATCACCCCTTGTTAAACTGGAAGTCCCTCCCTAAAATGCACTAGCCCCATCACTTCCGGTGGAAGTGACATAAGCTGTAACCCATGTCCAGCCCCTTGCACAGGAAATGGCATGCATTCGAACCCATGTCATGCCCACTTGTGCAGGAAATGGCACACATTCAAACCCATGTCCCACCTACTTGCAAAGGAAATGACCTGTGTTGAAACCCTGGAAATGACGTAACACCACCATTTTGTAAGCGTCCTCTGCCCCTCTTTCTCATACACTCCTTGAACCCCTGTCACCCACCATTTTGTAAGCATCTTACACCCCTCCTTCTCATACACTCCTTGAACCCCTGCCATGCCATCTTGGCAGGAACCCGAGCCCCACTGTGCTAGCTCAAACTCCTGTCCCCCTCCTTTCTCCTGCACCCCACCATCCTGGCTTGAACCCCTGTCCCTCTTTACCACCATGCCCCCACCCACCCCCCAAAAAAAGTTAGGGTTTATGTAGTGTTATGTGCCCCCTGTCGGCTTGGATTATAACTGCAGGGGCATGTGTGTGTTTTTTTATTAGGATATTTTCAGAAAGAAGTATCTAGAAGGCAACCTGACCGTGCAGAGGTTTCACAGATCTGTTTGGAGACCCCCTGAGGGAAATCCATCTGCCTGTGTGAGTACCCTTTTACTGTTTTATAATAAGTTATAAAATGTGTAAAACTTGAACCAAAAGGATACTTTTATGTAAATGCATGTAACATTTACTAGCTAAAACAGGGACCTGCATGTAAATAAGATGGTTCAACAGTTTTTTTGGATAGCATTGCAACATGCTGGCAGTATGGTGTGTGTGTGTGTGCGTGTGTGTGTGTGTGTGTGTGTGTGTGCGATTATTCTATAGCAATCACAAACTAATCTTTTTTCCCCATCATGAATTAAAAGAATAAAATATATCAGAAAAAAAAGAATACACATACCTATAGTTCTCCCCTCAGCTCTGTGTAGTATCAAGAAGACCGAATGTAATGTGAGTGATATTTATAATGTTTTCAAAAAAGGGAGTGAGGCAACAACAGATGTGTCTCTGACACATGTTACCATGTATAGTATGTTGGGGTGTGGTGATGGTTTTACCAAGGGGAAGTCCCTCTTGCAAAGCATTATATAAACCCTGCATTTGAAGCCAGAAGGCACAGCTTTTTGAGAGACTCCTCAGATTCTGTTTTATAGACTGGGAGCAGATTATCAAAAACATCAAGAAGAAGATGGCACAGCCAGCGCTTCTCAATTCAACCTCCCAGCAACAGGCCAGACTGTCACACCACCAAATGAAAAGTCTGGAGATGAAAAACCAAGCAAGAAGATGGCTATCAGGGCTCCACAACCCAAACCAATGTATGTGTACTACATGAGGTGTGAAAACGAATGTCCCACACAAGTCTTGTTGAGTGGAAGAGTGTCTGACATAAAAAAGAAACTCACTGAACAGTTTGGTGAATCAGAAAATCCTAAATCTGACTGTTCTTCTGAAGAGACACCACTGCAAGACCTTGAAGAGGTGCTGGGGTGTGAATCTGATGCCGAAAAAGAAGTTACTGTGAAACCCAAAACAGAGATTGACAAGAAGGGGGAGTCAGAGAAGATGGTCAGCGAGACACTGCCAAAAAAAGCATCAGAGAAAGTTGTGAAAAAGAAATCCAAGACATAGCCAAGAGGTGCCTTTGACCAAGAGGGGGATGATGATGATGATGATGATAATGCAGCCATAAGCAGTCAAGCCCAGGCTAAGAAAGAGAAAGATAAGAAAAATGAAGAAGAAGAAAAGAGTTGCCTTGATGAGGTAAATGCATTTTAACATTTAAAAAAAATGTGTGAGTGGTGACATGCGTACATGGTGTAACTGAGGAAATGAGTTAGCAGTAGAACTAAATCTTACCTATAATGAGTCACAGGACCAATGCTGTTTTCTGTTTTTACTTTACTAGACTGAAGGATTTGCAATGCAGCAGCAGTCATATTCAGACAGCATGGATTCGCGACTTTTCACAAATCTACTGCTCGACTGTGTTTGCTGTGTGAAAGATACAAATGCGGTTGGTAATGAGATGTGTGAGGACCAGTATGTTAGAAATACAGAGAGTGATAGAATGTTTCAAAATGTCGCAGAACAGGCTGTGATCACTACCCATTCCTCTTCTTCTTCTACTGAGATTAGACAGGGGAACTCATGTGAAAAACCATGCCTCAGTAGTAAACCCCCCAAAACTGACCACAATATGTATTATAAATATGTTATGTACCATACCATCCATGGCATAATTGCCTCAGTGATACAGAGGGTGATACATTGTGAATTGGTCGATTCCTGTCCTGGGTGTGAGATAGATGATCCGAGTCAGAAAAACCATTCATGTATCCTTGATGACTTGATGTCTGAAGAAGCATACAGAAATGTTTCTGAAGCCATACATATAGGGAAGCTCACACTCATGATCTTGGCAATTGATATGAAGCGTCAGGGGTTAAATATGACCAATTGTACCCTGGAAACTATAAGTCACATTTTAAATGATGTGAGAAAATCCAATGATCACATCTGGTTAGTTACACAAATGTTACAGCAGACAGACAGTGAGATTAAAAAGATGCCTGCCATCTCATCAGCAAAGGTTCCTTTAAAAATTTCTAAAAAGAAATTCGGCAACCCTGTTTATAATGTAAAAAATTACCCCACCCACCCTACCCCCAAATTGCTACATGTAAACATTTCAGTACCAAAAAGTGTCATATTTTATTTTACAGATAATCATGTGGGATGCAAGTACAGAGAGAATCTAAAGACTTATGTATCTGATCCTAAGCCATTACTGCCATCCATCACTGTTTGGTTCTCCTCAATATGACAGTTGTATTTTTGAGATAAATACAGCCTCAGAACTGATGATGTGTGCCCTTCCAGAAGTATGGGAGGATGCAGACAAAAATGGAAATGAATTGGTGTTGCCACTTGTAGAAAATGTTAAAGTGTTTGCCAATATATTCGTGGAAGACAATGAATGTGTTTGTGGACTTTATATCATGATCATCATAGTCGTGTGTGTGTGTGTGTACTATAAAGCAGAAAAAAACTTTTGATATTGTACGTGTTGTTAACCTGGCTTCTCTGCTCGCTGAAATGATCCACTGGTCAAAAAAGGGCCCTTTAAAAAATTATATAAGGAAATTCAGGAATCCTGTTTATGTTGTTAAAAAACATTTACCCCTCCCCCCCTCAAAAAACTGTTACTTGTTACCATTTTAATATTGTTCATGTTGTTACCCTGGCTTTTTCCGCTTGCTAAACCGTACCATGCAGTGAGAGGTCACTAAAACATAGTGCTGTATGTTTTTTTCTAGAGTATACCACGATGGGAAATGCCCTGTCAGTGCGTCCAGAGGTGTATTTACCAACTAGTCAGACACAGAGCTAAACAACCTGGTTTAAATCTACCTACAGGACAAGCACCATCTGTACTTTTAGAGACATGCCAAGGTCTTTTTGATGGTCTCCCAGAGGGATCCCAAAAGGAAACTGTGGATTATTTTAAGGATGAGGGGACTACTTTTGAGGAAGCAATGTATAAAATTGCTATAGAGTTTATGCATAATCCTTATGATGCGGTACACTTTTGTGGTTTTATCTGTACTGCTGTTGAATTTTTAGTGTTTAGTCTGCAGAACGGGGGTTCTGAGTTTGTCATCATATGTTTTGCTTCTTTTATCGCTTTTGTTGTGTTTCATAAATCAGATTTAACATATGCTTTTCCTAAATAGTGTATTATAATGTACTTTCAGATGGAATGTACTGGCATGCTCCCAATATTCCAGGCAGTCTTGATGTCTACAATGTACCGTGTGATAAAGGACATTTTAAAGGAACCTGTATACTTTGGAAAGCAGCCTGCATTAAATGTCTGCTCTGAAGATGTTGCTGCTTCACTGGCAGAAAACACACTGACTCTGATTAAAGCATTGCCTCACTTTGTATGGTGACTGTATGTTGAAGTAATGGAAAAAAATGAACTGTAGAGCATTATGTAAGGTGAATGACATTGTAGATGTAACAGACAGTCTTAAAAATCAGGCTTGTTATTTTGAGTGGTGTATGGCATATGTGTGTATGTATTGTGCCTGCCTCATCACTAAGGTGGAAGTGGACAACGCCCATGTTTGTGTAAAATATGCAGCTCAAAAGTTGCTGTCTCTGGGTATTGTGAAATGTGTAAAAATGGAACAGTAGAAAACAAGATATTATGTAATCATTGCATGCTTGCCATGTGTTATGCCTTTTGTAGGTATCAACTATATGCATTAGTTTATGTATTATAAAGTATATAAAGTAAACATTCAAATTCTCTTATGACGTGTGTATTTATAAAGAAAATATAATCATGCATTGCACTTCATGGTTGTCATAGTGTTTTTAAAAGAATAGAGAGAGCACATGCTTTATTTTACTGGTGACAAGAGTTTTGCTAGCTAACAGATGTATTGGGGTTGATGAAAGAAGATGAATGATCACCTGCTCCAGAATATATTTTTTAATGCAAAAAAGTGGGTAGTTTCACAGGAGTGACTCAGCTGTACAAGGCTGCAAAAAAACTTGGTAAAGATGTCACCAGGAAAGGTGTTGCAGAATGGCTTGCGAAGATGGACCCATATTCATTACACAAAGCAGCCAGAGTCAAATTTAAGAGAAATCCTGTCATTGTTTCTGACATAGACAGACAATGGCAAGCTGATTTAGTGGATATGAGTCAATATGCAAAGTACAATAATGGATTTAAGTACATTCTGACGTTCTTCGATGTGCTGTCCAAGTATGCCTGGGTTGTGACTTTAAAAGACAAATCAGGCAAGGCAGTGACGCAAGCCTTTAAAACTATTTTTAAAAGTGGACGCATACCTCAGAAGTTGCAGACTGATCAGGGTAAAGAGTTTCTAAATGTTTCCTTAAAGAACCTATAAAACAAAATAAAATACACCATTTTGTGACAAATAATGAAGTTAAGGCCAGTATTGTAGAAAGATTTAATAGGACATGTATAGGACGCATGTGGCGTTACTTTACAGCCCAGAATACTTGGAAATATACAGATGTGTTGTCAGACCTGGTGCACAGCTATAACCATGCTTATCACAGAAGCATTAAACACAGGCCTGTGGATGTTAACCCTTCCAATGCCCTGGGTGTATGGAAGATCTTCTACGGTAATACTGTTCTTGGCAGAAAACAAAAGGGTACCCTTCAGAAAGATGATCATGTGAGACTATCTAAGCTAAAATGGGTGTTTGAAAAGGGATATGAACAGTTGTACACAGATGAGATATTTATTGTGATGGAGGTCTTAAAGACACAGAGGCCCACCTATAAGCTCAAAGACTGTTGAGGGGAAGACATCAAAGGTACTTTTTATGCTGAGGAGTTGCAAAAAATTGAACCAGATGAGGACCGTGTGTTTAGGGTGCAGAAAATCCTGGCAGAGAAAAAGTGTGGCAGAAAAACTTGGTATCTGGTAAAGTGGAGAGGGTGGCCCTATAAATTTAATAGTTGGGTTGAAGCAACACAGGTTTGGGACATTAGAAGCAGATAAGGCTTAAAATGCTCAAAAATGTATTTTATATCACCTTGCCCAGCAACGCCTTGCACAACATTTTCCCCAACAATACTATATCCACTTTTACAGTAAAGTTACCACAAACAGTTGAACTACCTGGTGAATGGGAAGTGGGCTTAGCAGAAATTCAGTACCCTCATACCTGGGACAACATGCCTGCACAGATAAACAGGTTCAGTATGCTCTATCAGCCTCTAAGCGTAACCCACAGTAAAACACCACCAACTGGACCTTTTATTGAGTCAGCTGCATTTAAAATTCCATTGGGCTATTATCCTAACATGGCTGGTGTTATTACTCAAATTAATAAAAGCATATTTGAAGTAAATAAACTGTCAATGGTTTTGGAACAGCAAGCCATCAGGAGAGAAATAAGCATGGACAGTGACATCAAATGCATTTTGTTTATGCACGGGCAGTTACAGTACCTTTTGGGTTTCAGCAGACTCGAGGTAGGTGTAGGAAAGAATCTAACAAAGAACCCTACAGATATTAATGGGGGCTTTTACACATAATATATCTACACTGACATTATCATGGATAAAATAGTGGGTGACAGTCTAGTGCCTTTGCTGAGATGCATACCCATCAGGGGCCAAGACAATGAGATATTGACCGTGACATACGAGAAACCCCATTATCAAACAGTCAGTAAACATCAGATTGATACAGTCACTATTGAAAAAAGAATGATCAAAATGAACCTGTACCATTTTGATTTGGAAAGGTGATTGTGAAGTTGCATTTTCGCCCCCAGAGAGTGCTTTAAAATTTAAACAAGGATGGTGATCATTCGACATTATGGGGACCCTGCCTCGTACAGAAGCTGTTACAAGGCACAGGTAGGATATGGTCTGCCTGGCTTTCATGGACTTCCTACTATGTATGGTTCTGGTATAGGAGGGATATTTTGTAGTCTGTTCAGAAAAGCAGTTCCATTTTTAAGAAGGGGGTTTGAAATTGCAAAACCACATTTACAGACAGCTGCTAAAAATTTTGCAAAAGATGTTGTGGGACATGTGACTATTGCTGTCACTCAAAAGATGTCAGGGGGTGATAAGCCTTCTCAGGGTGGTTCAGGGCTGATTGTATTCAAGAGAGGTATAAATATAAAGCGAAGAGTACACCCTTCGCTTCTCATCGGACTTCCCGGCTACTTTAAAAGAGGTGTTCCAAAAGACAAAACTTCACATAAAAGAAAGCATTCAAAGGCAAAAGGATCTTCAAGGGGTCGTAAAAAAAGCAGAGACCTGTTCTAAAAAAACATGGCTTTCATGTACTGTGGTTCTGAAGAATGCCCAAAATCAGAACTTGACTTGTCTGCCGTTTCTCCCACACAGACAAGCTTTGAAAAAAGCATTTATGTAGAAATACCACCTCTGTCCTTTCAGAAAACTCATGATTGAATTTTATATAGCAGGGAATGGTGAAGACTATTTGGATCTAAACAACACGCTTCTTTACCTGGTTTACAAAATCACTGAAGCGGATATTAGGGATATACCTACAGCAGCAAAAGTGGGCTTTATAAACTACCCAGTGGCCACCATTTTCAGTCAGCTTGCTGGGACTGTCGGTGATCGGCTCATCAGTCAGAGCAATAACTGTTACCCCTACAGGGCTGTCATAGAATCTGTGCTGAACTCAGTGAAGGACTCTTTCACCCAATTCTTATCAAAGAGGGGCACTTACAAAGACACTCGGGAAACATGAAATCACAGACAGAGACGGTGACAATATAGGTTTTAATAAATGAAGCTCCTTCACACATCTCAGTAAAGAGGTAGAGCTGCTGGAACACTTGCACATAGACTTGTTTATTCAAGAGAAACTGATGCTGAATGGTGTGGATATTAAAATTAAACTGACACGTAACAGGGACAGCTTTTGCCTGATGAGTGGAGATGCTGAGCCTTACAAGCTAAAAGTCATGGCTGCCTCTCTGTTTGTCAAGAGGGTTAAAATGACACCCAGTGTTCTTCTGGGACACTCAGAAGACCTGTTGACCTCCAATGCTAAATACCCTATAGACAGAGTGGGGATGAAAGTGTTCAGCCTCCCTGCAGGCAGCAGGGTCTGCAACCAAGATAATTTGTTTTTGGGACAGTCATCAAAAATTTTGGTCATGGGATTTGTTGACAATGATGCTTTTAGCAGTTCCTACACTAAAAACCCCTTTAACTTTGCCTTCCTCTGTCTCTCCCCAGTCAAAGCTCCCTGATTGAAGCTCTCAGTCGAGCGACCGGAGCCACGCTCCACCAGCGGGCGGGCGGCAACCGCTTGGCCACCTTCAGGGACCAGGAAGCCGTGGAGACAGCGAGGAAGGTACGGGAAAGTGCAAAATTTATGCCCACCCGCCCTTCCCCTCCTTGAATGTTATTTTTATAGGCTTTTTTCCCGCCGACTTGCATCTCCCAATCTCATTGCCATGCTAGCCAGTAATCAAACTCTTCGCCCTGCTGTGTCATCCAACCAGTAACCTCCATTGCTGCTATCCTTTTGCTCTCCCTATAACTACGCTTGTCACTTACTAGCTGATTTCAGTCACCTGTACTGCTTCCACAATGGGGGATCCCTTTGCTATTTCTATCCCTATTGTTCATGGTGTTCATCGTGAATGATACCCCCCCCGGTCACTTCCACATTAAAGAATGCAACTCATTTTTCTAGTCTCTCTCGTCCACCCTTACTGAAGAGAGACCGGATCCTCATTTATGCCTTACCTGTGCCACATCACATTCAGGGGGTCAAGCTCCATGGAGGGACTCAAATTACCCTGTCTGCATTTTGCTCTGTGCTCCATTATTGGGTATGCCTGTCCCCTTTATGCCTGTCCACCTGTTTGCTATTCAGTAAATTGTCACAAATCCATATCCCCGATTGGAATACCTCTAAACAGAAGCCCCTGAATATGAACAGGAGGGCCAAAGTCAGTCCCTTCATCTTATCCCTTGAAGCCCTTATGGATCTATTATTCTTTCTACTGATCTGTATTGGAAATGTGGAAATTAACCCAGGCCCCCCGATTGCATTTCCTCACCAGCAGACTTAGCCTCAGCCAAAGGTCTAAGCTTTATACATATCAATGCCTGCAGCCTCCTAAAAAAGCTTACACTGATACAAGCCTGGGTTGCCCATACCTTGCCAGACTTTCTAGTGGTGTCCGAGACTTGGCTCAAACCTATCACAGCAGATAGAGACATTAACTTACCCAATTACCAACTATTCAGAGCAGATCGCCAGACCAGGGGTGGAGGAGTGGCTATTTATGTAAAATCTAGTATAACTGCAAACTGCTCAGATGCAACATCCCTGTCCAAGGAATTTGAATGTCTATCCATCAGAGTGGCTCTCCCCAACAACGCAGCTTTCCATCTAATTGGCTGTTACAGGCCCCCCTTAGCTGGCTACAAACTTCTAAACCACTTGGGGAATTTATTCAAGTCAGGTACTGAAGAAATCATAATCCTAGGTGATCTAAATCTAAATTGGCTATCCAAGGCTGCAGCACCTTTAGTATCATTTGTAGACACATATGGGTTCTCTACAACTGATAAGCTAACCAACAAGAATCAACAAAAGAACCTGAGCAACAGCACACTACTGGACATCATACTGGTGAATAAACCCCATCTATTCACGCACATTGGAGTGCTTTTCAGTGACATAAGTGACCACTGCCTTATTGCTGGTGTAAGATCATCCAACAAACCAACGCCCCCGGCTAAATTCCTTCTGAGGAGATCCAAAAAAATCTTTAATATTGAGGCTTATCTGCATGATCTAAGTCATTCTTCCAGATGGCAAGAGTTCTACCTAGCAGACTCTGTGGAAAAAGCACATCAGGTGTTAAACAACATAATTTTAGGTGCCCTTAACATTCATGCACCAATCACTTGTGTTCGAATAAAAAACAAATCTTGCCATTGGTTCTCAGCTGACCTTAAAACTGCATTGCTGGAAAGGGATAAATTATGGAAAAAGGCGAGGAAGACCAAGATCCCAAATGACTGGATGTTATTCAAGAAAGCCAGAAATAGTTGTACCAGGAAAGTACGGGATGCAAAGGCTGCCTACTATAGGGCTGAGCTCGACTTCTCCTGCCACAATCCTGCCAAGTTCTGGAGCACTATTAAGGGTATAGTAGGCCAAGATTCAAGCACCGCACTACCAAACCATCTGCATCACAGTGAAGGCATAATTTCAGACAGGCTGGAAATACTAGATGCATTCAATAACCACTTTACAATTGCTGGCCTTGCATTCGACTCCTCCCAGCTAACCTGCTACATGCACAATTAAGCTCCCAGTACGCAGGGTCTCAGAGTCTGGTTTCCTCCTTCTCCTTCAAACCAGTTCTGTTGAATCAAGTGGAGGAACTAATCTCGCAGTTGGATATCAAAAAAAGTGCAGGTGCAGACTCCATTGACCCCTACTTTCTAAAGATTGCAGTACATATCATTGCAGTTCCCTTAACACATCTCTTTAATCTGTCATTGACATCTGGTTCTATTCCTGCTATATGGAAAACAGCCCAAGTTTTTCCCCTATTGAAATCAGGGGACCCCATGGAACTTAACAATTATAGACCAATTTCTATCCTTCCAGTGCTATCCAAGCTGCTAGAAAAATTAGTGAGCATCCAGCTAAGAGACTACCTTGAAGAAACTAATCTTTTAAATCCAGCACAATCTGGGTTTAGAGCTAGGCATAGTACTATTTCTGCATTGGCTAAAGTTACAAATGACTGGCAAACTGAATTGGATAAAAAAATAGTGTTTGTGCTGTATTCCTAGATCTAAGCAAGGCTTTTGACATGGTGGACCATGAACTGCTACTTTCCTCCTTGCATTCCATAGGCCTGGATCCATCCTCCCTTAATTGGTTTAGGTGTTATCTCACGGGAAGGACACAACAAGTGAAGGCTGAAGGTGATTTTCTCCACTAAAACCTCTTTTAAGAGGAGTTCCACAAGGTTCTATCCTGGGCCCTATCCTTTTTGCCATTTATATTAATAACATTGATTCAAACCTTACCAGAGCATCTGGTCACTTGTTTGCAGATGATACTGTTTTATATGTCAGCAACCCCTCGCCTGCTACAGCTTGTGAAATTCTACAAGCAGAATTTCTCTTATTACAACATCAACTTTTAGAAAAGAAACTTCTTTAAATGCTAAAAAAGCAATGCTGTTCTCCAGCCAAAGCCGTACAAGTCCCTCCTCATTAAACAACCTCCCCCAGCTATCCACTATCCTAGGAGAAAACCTGGACTATGTAGAGAAATTCAAGTATTTGGGTGTGTGGATAGATAGTAGGCTTGACTACACAGTCCACATTGAAGAACTTCTAAAAAAGCTTCGCCAAAGACTTGGTTTATTCTTCAGAATAAGGCACTTTCTAACCAGAGATTCCAAGATGAGGTTGGTTCAGGCCACATTTCTTTCAGTGCTTGACTATGCAGATTTTCTTTACAGTCACTGCCCCATCTCCTACTTAAGTAAATTGGATACACTATACCACAAAGCACTAAGGTTCATTACAGATCTTCCATTTAACACTCATCACTGCTCTCTTTATGCTGCCGTCGGTTGGACGTCCCTACATCTCAGAAGAAACAGAAATGATGCATTTTGGATTTACAGAGCATTGACTAAGAAGCTTCCTAATTATATTCTAGATTGCTTCACCCAGTCCAGAGCTAGTACCTATGCACTAAGAAGCCACAATTTCATCATGCTCAAGGTGCCTAAAGTCAGCACCCGATACGGGAGATCTGCTATCAGCTATACTCTAGCTATATCATGGAATACCTTACAAAAGACCCTGAAGTTGTTTAACTGGATATCATTAGCATCCTTCAAACATCTTTATCTAAGTCTCTTCCCAGATAACTGCAACTGCTTCCACAAGTTCTAATTTATCCACATTCCTAACCCTCTCCCTCTGTCAGACACCCTAACTTGGCAATCCACTTCCCTAGACATTATCTCCACTGTTCTCCCTTTCAGGCAGCCTTCACATTATCACATTTCTGTTTCCGATTAATTTACCTCCACAGAATCACTCAACCCTGGTTATTTTCCTCACCCACTCATTCATGACCCCAACCTTAGCCCTTATCATTCCTACACACCTCCTTTACTAGCCTCAGCCCTGTTCTAGTCCCCCAACCACTTCCTACCCTGTCACCACCAGAAGCTGTGATCATCACTCCTCAGTTCACTTCAACCACTGTGTCTCCTTGTCTTCACCGCCTACCCAGGGACCTTGAAGCTCTGGGCATTATGTGTTGATTGTATATCATGATACCCCATAGTTGATATGTATTGTATATTTTAGAGTCCCTAGTCTGCTTTCATTGTCCTACCTTGTATTATCATGTATAATCAATTTCTGCCTTTTTCTTGCTGTATATATGTGTCTTGACTTATCTGCATATGTATCAATTATTAACCTTGACCTTATCAGGTCCATCTTGTAAATGAGCTATGCTCAATGATGTTCACCTGAATAAATAAAGATTTGATTGATTGATTGATTGAACTTTAAACATTATAACATTAATTTTGTGGCTCTGTAACTGGACGGTGAATAAATCCTCGCTAAACCTCTGCAGCCCGATTTTAGATATGGGAATGCTGTGAGAGAATATTTTAATCTAGTACTAGTGACAGGGAAATCTATGAAAGATCATCCGCTCGTTGTTAACCGTCAGGAATTTACCCAAGGGTACACCCTGTTTGCCTTTGATCTCACTCCGGACCAAGAATGTGCTGATCATTATTCTTTAATTAAAACTGTGAACCTCAGAGCTGAGATCAGATTTGCAGAAGCCCTTCCACAAACAGTTAATCTCATTATTTATGCTGTGTTTGATAATATCATTGAAATAAACCAGAGAAGAAATATCATTTTTGATTATATGTGATCAACCATAAAAATGAACACAAAGCAGCTGGAAAAAATTGTAACCAATGACTCTCACATCCGTGACTGCTTTCTGGGTGTGTTTCCCTGTGATCTGCTACCCAAGGAGAGACTGAGAAACCTTCCTGCAGCACTAGTCATCAATACTGACCCCATGACCTCCCTGGACAGCACTGGTTAGCTGTATACATTTCAGAAAATGGGACTGGGGAGTTCTTTGACAGCTACAGTTTTCATCCTGACAATCATGCAGAAACAATTGGGTTTTTTTTTAAAAAGAAATGAAAAAAACATTTTGTACCAAAACACACAGTTGCAAGATACCTTTTCTACCACCTGTGGATTTCACTGCATCTTTTTCTTACACCACAGATGCAAAAGACTTTCTTATGATCACATTTTAAAAATGTACTCTAATGATTTGCTGAAAAATGATGCCATGGTAACTAGCTTTGTGCGTCACCTTTTCAGATATCTAAACATGTCAGGGCACATATCAGTGAGGTGGCAACATGTTCAGACTTGTTTGTCTTGTAATTCATTTAAAATATGCAACCGCTTGTAATCTTATTCAAAACCAGTCACTTATAAAATCATATATAAACACTCATAATTGTATGTCTCTGTCAGTTTTGGGGGTCTGTGTTTAAACTTGGGGGGGGGCACCTGTGTTTAAAATTTTCAGATATGCAATGTCTTCAATAATGACAAAAATATATAAAATATAAAGGTATTTACTGTAAAAAAAATGCCAATAAAATACAACATACATCAGTGGTAACATCATGGATAAGATATAATAAACAGAAGCATCTCCTGTTAAAAAATGCATACTATATATACCATAGCACTGAGGTAGAATTATGATAAGCACCTATTTCTAAAAACATGTTAACATATTTAACTATGAGGTAGGCTAACATGCATCAATATAAACACTTTTGTTTTGTAAAAACAGGATTACATATTCAATATGATGTACATGGCTAACATAGGTTGTACACAGCAGTCACTGAGGTAGGATTATATATTTAATATGAGGTAAATGTTTAACATAGGCTGTGCACAACAGTCACTAAGGTATATGACATTAATTCATAGAGATGGCATTTAAGTTTTACATAGTGAGCCACGTAGGTTTCTTAAAAGTCGTTTGTCTTTTGGGTGTCACTGACCATTGGTTTACTGGAGATGGCTGTGGCTGTTTTACACAAGCTGCCGATTTTAACCTTTCCACATAGCTCCTGTTTGCTGAATGAGCAAACACTGAGGTGGGTATGTTATACTCGGCCATTGCTTTGACAAAAACATCCCAGCCCTTTGGCTTTCTGGTGGTCAGTGATTGTGTGAGTGGCTGTAGCTGCTCTTACCAAATCAACCATGTGAGACCCAGAAACAACAGTACCTTTATATATTAATTCCCCCTTATCCCTCCAAAAAACAATATCCTTGTTCTTTGCCATATGCTTTAACAAAAGTTCAGCATTGGTTTTAGACCAATGAGAAACACTACTTAAAATGCCTTTTACCATAGAACTTGGTGCAGAAGCTGCCTCTGCCATGTCCACGGGGGTCAAACATTGATTCATTTTCAGGCATGAGTAATGTCAAACTGGTTTTAGCTTGTTCTCCTTGTCTTACCAAAGTCAGATAGTGCTGTAACACAGCAGAGTACATTTTGGCTTTGTCATAGTCTGATAAATCAGTCCGGAACAGTATAACTCTCATGTCAGTGTCCAAACTGTTAGTTGCAACTTTTCTCATATCCTGATCAGGGTAATTAGTTTTAATGTGATCCATCTGTTGCTGAGGCACCAAATACATTTTCTGAGTAAATTCCATTATCTGTCAGCCAGCAGGCCGGTGATGAAAGGGATGGCAATTCCTACCAGTGTCCCTATAAACCACCTGTCTGGTTAACTATTTTCTTTTTCCTTTTTAAGGTTATTTGTTTATCACTGAAAGTTTTAATGACTCTCCATTTTTTTTTCAGCAAACCTAACTGTTTTGCTGACAGTGGAATATTTCCTTTGAGAGTGTTTAAGGCTATCTCAGCTATAGCTGATATCAGATCATCACAGGCTGAACATAAAATAGCTTTTCTTAAGCTTGGAGGCCCGCCCTTTTACTAGTAACTTTAAAACAGACAGATTTCTCTGCACTCTTTTAGACATAATGACTATACAGTATCAAATATTTTTAGAAGCAGAATGTGTTTTCTTCATGACATATGCCACAGGCCAGTCAGAGGGAAATAACCCACTATGCAGTCTATATTCATCTGGTGTATTGGATCTTAAATCAACCAGTAAGTAGCCATGAGACTTTCTTGTGGCATCTTCAAAAGCTTGTAAGAAAAATTTTGTCTGACCAGATACATCTGCCTAGCCAGAGTTATGATCTGCAGCTTGTCTCTGGGGGGTTTTAAACAAAATCATGTATTTGGCATTTAGTGTGATGGTCCTGCTTTTTTTAACTCGACAGAGCACATTCTGGACAATTAAAAATATTGTCAACTGTTTATGATGACTGTACTTGGTAAACCCATACTCAACTTCACTATTTTGACAGGCAGAGTCCATTAAACCATCCATAACAACAAAATTTACCTTTCCAGGGGGTAAGAGATCATTGTCAGCTAGTGACATCAGTAGCCCCTCCACAAATTTAATCTGTGGGAACTGTAACAACAATTCATTACACAAAGGTTGCCAACAGTTGTAGAACCAGACAATATTTTCAGGCTTGTGTGATAAAGTGACATCAGCATGTTCCAACAACTGTTTTATAAAGAAGCTCTTCCCACTATTAGAGGGGCCAGCCAACAGACAAGTAAAGGGATGCTGCAACCTGATATCCATTTTTCACAATCAGTATCCATAAGGAAGTGTTTTAAAATCGTCTTGTAAAACTCGCTTGTCATAAACTACTCTCTGGGTCTTGGACAGCATTTTTGTTTCAAGGCACCACTGCTTTTAATTCCTAACAATGCTGGGTTGACACACGGTAATTTCTGTAGAGATCTGTGACCCCGTATATTCAAAGACCAGGTCCTTCAGACTTTCAAAATTAATGTGTTTACTGTTGGCTACATTAAGGGTAAGCCTTTTCACTTTAAGACCAACCTTTCCACTGGACAGCCAGTAGCCGTAAGTTTTTGGGCCTGCGGAAACAAACTTTGTAATGTGTTGATCTGCAGGAACTTCACTGGTTAGCTCCCCTAAATAATCGGCTAGAGGTGGGGTCCAGTCATCCGGTCTGGACACAAAAATGACAGAGTCGGTGTTGTGGTAAAGGTACTTGTTCTGTAACCTATCTAGCAGGTTGTAGAGTTCCACTCTGGCATATGCTGTTGTAAAACTAGCTATAAATTTGTTGATATTATTAAAATTTGGGTAATGATCTCTTGTGTATTTCCAGCTTAAACAAGCTGTTTTCGTCATCAATGAAAAAGCATAAGGCTATATCGTAGTATGGGGCAAACACATACTCAAAGAGCTTGTCGGGGTCTGTTACTATGCTCGTGGTTGGCAAATTAGCTCTCTGCCCAAATTTGTCCCAAAGAGATTTTAAAAACAGTTTAGATATCTGTCTCCTTGCAGGTTTAACAGCTATGGCCACAGGGTTCAAATGTACATTTTCCCTTTCAAAATACTGCTGTATGTACTTGACTTTATCTGCTTCAATTTTTTACCCATGAAGGGAAACCAGATGCCTCTTGCTTACCTTTTAGATGCAGCTTGATGCAGTCTGCAAAAAGCTCTGTGCATGACTCTTTAAAATGCCAAACTTCATAAATGTTAATGATTTTGTAGCCTTTTTCCAGTGCCAGGTTTAGTTCTACAGTACAGTAGGTACCTGTAAGTGACCTTTGCTCATCATCATGTGCATACGATGCTGTTTGAAGTCTGTTTTCAGTGCATGTGAGACATAATGTAAACACAAGTTTTTTTACCAATCCTGGATGGCAGCAATGGGGAAAAAAAGGCCTCTGGGGGTAAGACATTTAATTTTGCTAAACCAAAGTACTGAGTGAGGTCATCAAAATTGTCACACTGTAAATAATGTCGGGATGACAGACTGGATATTGTTTTGTTCTGTTATTTATTTATTTAGTTTTTGTTGACCGGGTAAGTGCACTAGACAAGTCCTGCCTATTTTCAGGCACAACCCGGGGGAGGGGGATACAGATGAATGCCAACTGATCTTGAACCAGATTAAGCTGTTAACAAAAGGGTAGAGGCTGGTAAAGTCATAACAGTGTACTTTTTCATCAGGCTGCATCTTATAGTACAAACAAATGGCATTTGTTCTCCCCCAAACAGTGACTGCATAGGTTCGAGTGGCTGTGGTAGCTGCCTGTCCCTCAAGAAATTATTCACACCCTGATCTGTAGCCAGTATTGCTTTCCATTCATGTTCCCACAATACTCTAATGGCAAAACCCTTGCTTTTTAGAAAATGAAATTTGTGCATGGTCCTATTGAATAGCTGTCAAAAACTAGTCCCTGTCATGTGATTTCTATCTTTCTCACAGTAACAGATGTTGCAGCTGTGAAAAAGCAACCATTAAATTCAAATACTATGGGTATTCCATTTATGACAGAATAGCCATCCAAAAAGTACAGACCCACCTTAAATTCACCACCCCTTAGCATGTGCTGATAAGAAATGTTTTCTTTCTCAGATGATATAAAATCTTAATTTTGATTCCTAAAAAATGTTCAAACTGGGGCACATCACTGAAAGTGACAGGGGTTTGGTCTGACAAACCTAGCTCAGCATGCAATACTTTAGCCTTATTCAACAACTGACTGTCACTCATATATGGATTTAGGAGAGCGAGAATGGAGCAACCGAAACACAAACTATTACAGTATCTCTGTTATTTAAATCAATCAAGTATCGTCTCTTTTCTGTAAAATCCTGCTATACAAGATGGAGCTCAGTGTCCATCTCCTCCCCACCCCCAAACCCCGGTGATTCCTGATAGTAGTTACCACGAGTTGTATAGTGTCATCAGTAACAATTTCCGTATTGCTCTGTAGCATATTGGCTAGCTGGTCTAAGAAGGTGGCAGCTTTTAACTCATTAGGGCATGTTTTCCTTGAGAACAAGGGTTGATTTAAAGAAGCAGCATTTAATCTTAACTGTATAAATTGTACACAGCGTGTTTGTCTCATCACCCTGTCCAGCAAATCTTGTATAGCCTGGTGTATTGCAGCAATGGCCTCTGTAAAAGATTTTATTTTATCTAGATTTATTTATTTATTTAGCTTTTGCTGACCGGGTAAGTGCACTAGACAAATCCTGCCTATTTTCAGGCACGATCCGGGGGAAGGGGATACAGATGAATGCCAGCTGATCTTGAACCAGATTAAGCTGTTGGTGGTATTTTTAGTGAATGTTTTTATAATTATAAACTTATATCATTGATGGAATTCTATAGCATTATATTTTTCTAAAACACGTTCATATTGCTGCACAGATTCTAAAAATACTGTAAGGGGTGACCTGCTTGCCAGTTCATCATCATCTTGCATATGTGCCACAACCTGGTTTTCTAATTCACCAGATTGCTGAACATTAGCAACATGCTGTAATAACCTACGTTGTAACATTTTCCTGGCACGCTTTACTCTTCTTTTCAAACTTTCTTGGATTGTTTTATTTTTTACCCAGATTTTTCTTTTTTGACACCATTTGTTATTTTTTTTTTCATTTTGTTAGTGCTGCCACCCTTTGTACTCAGCTTGTGAGAGCTTCTGTGCTTTCACTTTGTAATTTTATTTTTGTATTTGGACACCGTTTCCTCCATGCTCCTGTACTTTTCAAACATGTGGGCAGCATTTGCCATCAGTTTCAGCTCTGAGTATGAGAACTTGGTTGCACATAATAAAGAAAATACACTGCTCAGTAAAGTACCTTTACAAAACTCAGATTTAAACATCTGATGATCGCAATCCTCCCTAGATAATCTGCTCTCAATTACCAAGCCATTAAACAAACAATCAAAGGCTTTAAGAATATAGGCTTTCCCAGCATTGATCGTGTCAATGTCCCTTTCTTGAAACCTTGGGTGCAATAACTCTTTGTCAGAAACCCTTGTGCTGCTGCTCGTAGATGGCTGTACGTCATTATTCAGATTCACACAAGGTCTAATTTGTTCATGACTCACACCAGCAGAAACTTTATAGCACCTTTGAAAAACATCACATTCATGTAATGGTCTCTTTCTCACTCCCTCTCTCTCCTGCAGGAGTTCGCTGTGCTGCTGTTAAAACAGAAAATATACCCCTGTCACTACTTTTGTATTTTCAACTTTATACTGTAAGACAAAAATTTAAACTCTAAAAACTTACAGCATTTTTAACCTCCTCAGTCTCCCATTTTCAGCATTATACTGTAAAACAAATTTCAAATCTGAAATCTGCAGCGTTTTTCCTTAACTCCCAATCCCAAAACTGCAGCATCTATTATTCCTAGTTAAAAATAAAAAAAATACACACCTTCTGTAGTGGTAAATGGTGCATTATTCAGCTCTTCAATCGATTGGAAAAGGGCTTCATTTCCACCCCATGACTCCATTATTGCTTGTTAAATGTTTTTAAAAATTCGTTTAGCTCAAGATGTATTTTTGGCAGTCTCTCTCTGTTCTTTTGTTTTTAGCTCTCATTGTCTTGGAATGCTTATATAAAATGTGTGAAGCCACACCCCAAGTACATGGTTAATACTGAAAAAATGTCTGAACATCTGGTACTGTCCATCAAGACCACCCACCCCACCCTTTCTCCATGGGGAGATATATAAGTCCTAGGCTACTCAATATAGGCTTTGTTTTTCACTTCCTGTGACAACTGGAAGGCATCTCTCTAATGCCTTTCTGCTAAAATGTCGGTCACAGTCTAATTAAAAGGACTGCTTCTTTAAGTTCAAATAAGCTTATGGCTTAGTTAGTTTTTAAAATGTATAATGAAAATTGTGTCTTTTTTTAAACAGTTGCATCCTTTAAATTAATAATTCAGTAAAACAGCTTACATACCACTAATCAGAAGATAAAACTTATTTTGTCTTTTCTAAAAAGTTAATCATGAGAATCACCTGCTTTTCTCTTTTACACAGTAGGGGTACTAGCAAGACTAATGATTCTCTGTGTAAATGAAAAACAGATGTTTTTTATCAATCTAAAAACACAAAGGAGCACAGTTTATAATAACAGCAGTTGAGTGTCAGCTTAAGTTATGTTTTTAAAAGTCAAAATGGAAATTCTGTCTTTTTTCTAAAAGAGCTGCAACCTTTAATTCAGTAATTTAGTGTAACACACACACACACACACATATATACACACAAAGTGTATATTCTTTTGCACCGACTCTAAGCAAAGCTGTAGATACATTTTAAGAAGACTGTGTGCTTTGAAATGATTCTGAGATAAACATTATCATTTTACATTCTGTCTTTTCTTTGTAACATATTATTTACTTTCTTATTTAGTTAAGCTTCAGATTAATACCTTTGAGCCATGAGCTCTTTTACAAAGGCTCCAAGTCAGATAAATTACAGAAACATTATGCAGGTAATGGTTACAAACCTACTACATAACTTTTAATTTTTTGATAGTGTGACTGTAGACATTTATTTTGTAACAAAAGCATATTCTCTCACGGCATTCCCATTTCTAAAATCAGGCTACAGAGGTTTAGCGGGGATTTGTTCACCGTCCAGATACAGAGCCACAAAATTAATGTTATAATGTTTAAAGTTAAAGGGGTTTTTAGTGTAGGAACTTCTAAAAGCATCATTGTCAATAAATCCCATGACCATCATTTTTGGTGACTGTCCCAAAAACAAATTATCTTGGTTGCAGACCCTGCTGCCTGCAGGGAGGCTGAACACTTTCATCCCCACTCTGTCTACAGGGTATTTAGCATTGGAGATCAGCAGGACTTCTGAGTGTCCCAGACGGACACCGGTGGGTCACTTTAACCCTTTTGACAAACAAAGAGGTGGCCATGACTTTTAGCTTATAAGGCTCAGCATCTCCACTCATCAGACAAAAGCTGTCCCTGTTACATGCCAGTTTAAATTTAATATCCACGCCATTCAGCATCAGTTTCTCTTGAAAAAAAATCTGTGTGCAAATGTCTCAGCAGCTCTACCCCTCTACTAAGATGTGTGAAGGAGCTTCTTTTATTAAAACCTACATTGTCACTGTCTCTGTCTGTGATTTCATGTTTCCTCGGGGTGTCTTTGTAAAATAACCCTGAGGTAAATTGGGTAGAAAGGGTCTCTTCACTGAAGTTAAGCACAGATTCTATGACAGCCCTGTAGGGTAACAGTTATTGCTCTGACTGATGAGCAGATCACTGACAGTCACATCCAGCTGACTGAAAATGGTGGCCACTGGGTAGTTTATAAGAGCCACTTTGGCCGCTGCAGGTATATCACTACCATCCGCTTCAGTGATTTTGCAAACCAGGTAGAAGCATGTTGTTTAGATCCAAATAGTCTTCACCATTCCTTGCTACATAAAATTCAATCGGTAAGTTTTCTGAAAGGGGAGCTAGAGGGGGTACCTCTACATAAATGCTTTTTTCAATGCTTGTCTGTGTGGGAGAAATGGCAAACAAGTCAAGTTCTGATTTTGTGCATTTTTCAGAACCAAAAGCCATGTTTTTTTAGAATAGGTCTCTGCTTTTTTTATGACCCCTTGAAGATCCTTTTGCCTTTGAATGCTTTCTTTTATGTGAAGTTTTGCCTTTAAAACACCTCTTTTAAAGTAGACGGGAGGTCTGATGAGAAGCGAAGGGTGTACTCTTCGCTTTCTCTTTTTACTTCTCTTGAATAAAATCAGCCCTGAACCACCCTGAGTAGGCTTATCACCCCTGACATCTTTTGAGTGACAGCACTAGTCACATGCCATACAACATCCTTAGCAACATTTTTAGCAGCTGTCTGTAGATGTGGTTTTGCAATTTCAAACCCCCTTCTTACAAATGGAACTGCTTTTCTGAGCAGACTACAAAATATCCCTCCTATACCAGAACCATACATAGTAGGAAGTCCATGAAAGCCAGGCAGACCGTATCCTGCCTGTGCCTTGTAATAGCTTCTGTACGAGGCAGGGTCCCCATAATGTCGAACGATCACCATCCTTGTTTAAATTTTAAATCACTCTCTGGGGGCTAAAATGCAACTTCATGATCACCTTTCCAAATTGAAATGGTACAGGTTCATTTTGATCATTCTTTTTTTTTAGCTATTTAACCAGGAGTAGCACACTAAGCAGAAAGTATTTTTTTTACAGGTGCAACCTGGGAGCCCAGGGAAGTTAAGTGATTTGCTCAGGGTCACACATTATGCAAGTGGAAGCTATGGGATTCAAATCCAGGTCTGGTCTGCTGGATGTCACCAGATTTGCAATGCAGAGCCTTAAACCACTGCACTATACTGTCTCCCTTTCTTTCTGATTCTTTATTTCAATAGTGACTGTACCGATCTGATGTTTACTGACTGTTTGATAATAGGGTTTATTGTAGGTCACGGGCACTATCTCATTGTCTTGGCCCCTGATGGGTACGCATCTCAGCAAAGGCACTAGACTGTCACCCACTATTTCATGCATGATAGTGTCAGTGTAGATATATAATGTGTAAAAGCCCCCATTAATATCTGTAGGGTTCTTTGTTAGATTCTTTCCTACACCTACCTCGAGTTTACTAAAACCCAAAAGATATTGTAACTGCCTGTGCATAAACAAAATGCATTTGATGTCACTGTCAATGCTTATTTCTCTCCTGATGGCTTGTTGTTCCAAAACCACTGACAGTTTATTTACTTCAAATATGCTTTTATTAATTTGAGTAATAACACCAGCCACGTTAGGATAATAACCCGATGGAATTTTAAATGCTGCTGACTCAGTAAAGGGTCAAATTGGTGGTGTTTTAATGTGGGCTACGCTTAGAGGTTGATAGAGCATACTGAACTTGTTTTTCAGTGCAGGCACGTTGTCCCAGGTATGAGAGTACTGAATTTCTACTAAGCCCACTTCCCATTCACCAGGTAGTTCAAGCGTTTCTGGTAACTTTACTGTAAAAGTGGATATAGTATTGTTGGGGAAAATGTTGTGCAAGGCGTTGCTGTGCAAGGTGATATAAAAACCATTTTTGAGCATTTTAAGCCTTATCTGCTTCTAATGTCCCGAACCAGTGTTACCTCAACCCAGCTATTAAATTTATCGGGCCACCCTCTCCACTTTACCAGATACCAATTTTTTTCTGCCATACTTTTTCTCTGCCAGGATTTTCTGCACCCTATACACACGGTCCTCATCCAGTTCAATTTTTTGCAACTCCTCAGCATAAAAAGTACCTTTGATGTCTTCCCTTTGATAGTCTTTTAGCTTATAGGTGGGTCTCTGTGTCTTTAAGACCACCATCACAATAAATATCTCATCTGTGTACATCTGTTCTAATCCCTTTTCAAACACCCCTTTTAGTTTAGATAGTCTCACATGATCATCTTTCTGAAGGGTACCCTTTTGTTTTTTGCCAAGAACAGTATTACCTTAGAGTATCTACCATACACCCAGAGCATTGAAAGGGTTAACATCCACAGACCTGTGTTTAATGCTTCTGTGATAAGTATGGTTATAGCTGTGCACCAGGTCTGACAACACATCTGTATATTTCCAGGTATTCTGGGTTGTAAAGTAACGCCACATGCATGACTTCAGTGTCCTATTAAATCTTTCTACAATGCTGGCCTTAACTTCATTATTCATCACAAAATGGTGTATTTTATTTTGTTTTAATAGGTTATTTAAGGAAGCATTTAGAAACTCTTTACCCTGATCAGTCTGCAACTGCTGAAGTGTGCGTGCACTTTTAAAAATAGTTTTAAAGGCTTGCATTACTGCCTTGCCTGATTTGTCTTTTAAAGTCACTACCCAGGCATACTTAGACAGCACATCAATGCATGTCAGTATGTACTTATACCCATTATTGTACTTTGTATATTGACTCATATCCACTAAATCAGCTTGCCATTGTCTGTCTATGTCAGAAACAATGACAGGATTTCTCTTAAATTGGACTCTGGCTGCTTTGTGTAATGAATAGGGGTCCTGCTTCGCAAGCCATTCTGCAACACCTTTCCTGGTGACATCTTTATCAAGTTTTTTTGCAGCCTTATACAGCTGAGACACCCCTGTGAAACTACCCACTTTTTTGCATTAAAATATATATTCTGGAGCAGGTGATCATTCATCTTCTTTTGTCAACTCCTAGCTAGCAAAACTTTTCGCCAGTAAAATAAAGCATGTGCTCTCCCTAGTCTTTTAAAAACACTATGACAACCACGAAGTGCAATGCATGATTATATTTTATTCATAAATACACATGTCATAACAGTCTTTGAAGATTTACTTTTTATACTTTATAATACATAAACAAATGTATATAGTTGTTACCTACAAAAGGCATAACACATGGCAAGCATACAATGATTACATAATATCTTGTTTTCTACTCTTCCATTTTTACACATTTCACAATACCCAGAGACAGCAACATTTGAGCTGCATGTTTTACACAAACATGGGCACCATCCATGTCCCCCTTAGTGATGAATCAGGCACAATACATACACACATATGCCATACACCACTCAAAATAACAAGCCTGATTATAAAGTCCATCTGTTACATCTATAATGTCGTTCACCTTACATAATGCTCTACGGTTAATTTTTTCCATTACTTCAACATAGAGTCACCATACAAAGTGAGGCAATGCTTTAATCAGAGTCAGTGTGTTTTCTGCCAGTGAAGCAGCAGCATCTTCAGAGCAGACATTTAATGCAGGCTGCTTTCCAAAGTATACAGGTTCCTTTAAAATGTCCTTTATCACACGGTACATTGTAGACATCAAGACTGCCTGGAATATTGGGAGCATGCCAGTATGTTCCATCTGAAAGTACATTATAATACACTATTTAGGAAAAGCATATGCTAAATCTGATTTATGAAACACAACAAAAGTGATAAAAGAAGCAAAATATATGTTGACGGACTCAGACCCCGTTCTGCAGACTAAACACTAAAAATTCAACAGCGGTACAGATAAAACCACAAAAGTGTACCACTTCATAAGGATTATGCATAAACTCTATAGCAATTTTATACATTGCTTCCTCAAGAGTAGAACCCTCATCCTTAAAATAATCCACAGTTTCCTTTTGGGGTCCCTCTGGGAGACCATCAAAAAGACCTTGGCATGTCTCTAAAAGTACAGACAGTGCTTGTCCTGTAGGTAGATTTAAACCAGGTTGTTTAGCTCTGTGTCTGACTAGTTGGTAAATAAGCTTCTGGACGCACTGACAGGGTGTTTCCCTTCATGGTATACTCTGGAAAAAAAACATACAGCACTATGTTTTAGTGACCTCTCACTGCATGGTGCAGTTTAGCAAGTGGAAAAAACCAGGGTAACACCATGAACAATATTAAAATGGTAACAAGTAATAGTTTTTTTTGGGGGGAGGGTATATGTTTTTTTAACAACATAAACAGGGTTCCTGAGTTTCCTTATATAATTTTTTTAAAGGGCCCTTTTTTGACCAGTGAATCATTTCAGCAAGCAGATAAGCCATTTTAATAACACGTACAATATCACAAGGTTTTTTCTGTTTTGTAGTACACACACACATGACTATGATGATCACAATTTAAAGTCCACAAAGACATTCATTGTCTTCCACGAATATATCAGCAAACACGTTAACATTTTCTACTAGTGGCAACACCGATTCATTTATATATTTATCTGTATCCTCCCTTACTTCTGGAAGGGCACACATCATCAGTTCAGAGGCTACGTATATCTCACAAAGGCAAATGTCATATTAAGGTGAACCAAACAGTGATGGATGGCATTAATGGCTTAGGATCAGATACATAAGTCTTTGGATTCTCTCTGTACTTGCATCCCGTATGATTATCTATAAAATAAAATATAACACTTTTGGTAGTGAAATGTTTACATGTAGTAATTTGGGGTGGGGCAGGGTGGGTAATTTTTTACAATATAAACAGGGTTTCTGAATTTCTTTTCAGAAATTTTTAAATGAGCCATTGCTGACCAGAAGGCAGGCATCTTTTTTAATCTCACTGTTTGTCTGCTATAACATTTGTGTAACTAACTAGATGGGGTCATCAGATTTTCTCACATCATTTAAAATGTGACTTATAGTTTCCAGTGCACAATTGGTCATATTTAACCCCTGATGCTTCATAGCGATTGCTAAGATCACGGGTGTGAGCTGCCCTATATGTATGGCTTCAGAAACATTTCTGTATGCTTCTTTAGACATCAAGTCATCAAGGATACATGAAAGTTTTTTCTGACTCAGATCATCTATCTCACACCCGGGACAGGAATCAACCAATTCACAATGTTATGATACATAATGTACTTACAATACATATCGTGGTCAGTTTTGGGGGGTTTACTACTGAGGTCTGGTTTTTCACATGAGGTCCCCTGTCTAATCTCAGTAGAAGAAGAAGAGGGTTGGGTAATGATCACAGCCTGTTCTGTGGCATTTTGAAACATTCTATCACTCTCTGTAGTTCTAAAATACTGGTCCTCACACATCTCATTAACAACCACATTTGTATCTTTCAGATGGCAAACACAGTTGAGCAGTAGATTTGCGGAAAGTCGCAAATCCATGCTGTCTGAATATGACTGCTGCTCCATTGCAAATCCTTCAGTCTATTAAAGTAAAAACAGAAAACAGCACTGGTCCTGTGACTTATTATAGGTAAGATTTAGTTCTACTGCTAACTCATCTCCTCAGTTACTCCATGTACGCATGTCACCACTCACACATTTTTTTAAAATATTAAAATGCATTTACCTCATCAGGGCAACTCTTTTCTTCTACTTCTTCATTTTTCTTATCTTTCTCTTTCTTAGCCTGGGCTTGACTGCTTGTGGCTGCATTATCATCATCATCATCCCCTTCTTGGTCAGAGGCACCTCTTGGCTGTGTCTTGGATTTCTTTTTCACAACTTTCTCTGATGCTTTTTTGGCAGTGTCTCACTGACCATCTTCTCTGGCTCCCCTTTCTTGTCACTCTCTGTTTTTGGTTTCATAGTAACTTCTTTTTCGGCATCAGATTCACACCCCAGCAACTATTCAAGGTCTTGCAGTGGTGTCTCTTCAGAAGAACAGTCAGATTTAGGATTTTCTGATTCACCAAACTGTTCAGTGAGTTTCTTTTTTATGTCAGACACTCTTCCTCTCAACAAGACTTGTGTGGGACATTCATTTTCACACCTAATGTAGTACACATACATTGGTTTGGGTTGTGGGGCCCTGATAGCCATTTTCTTCTTGGTTTTTCATCTCCAGACTTTTCATTCAGTGATGTGACAGTCTGGCCTGTTGCTGGGAGGTTGAATTGAGAAGCGCTGTACTGTGCCATCTTCTTCTTGATGTTTTTGATAATCTGCTCCCAGTCTATAAAACAGAATCTGAGGAGTCTCTCAAAAAGCTGTGCCTTCTGGCTTCAAATGCAGGGTTTATATACCACTTTGCAAGATGGACTACCCCTTGGTAAAACCATCACCACACCCCATCATACTATACATGGTAATATGTGTCAGAGGCACATCTGTTGTAGCCCCACCCCCTTTTTTAAAAACATTATAAATATCACTCACATTTCATTCAGCCTTCTCCTTGATACTACACAGAGCTGAGAGGAGAGTGTTCCCTTTTTTCTGATATATTTTATTCTTTTAATTCATAATGGGATAAATGATTAGTTTGTGATTGCTATAGAATAATCACACACACACACACACCATACTGCCAGCATGTTGCAATGCTATCCAAAAAAAAACTGTTGAACAATCTTATTTATACGCAGGTCCCTGTTTTAGCTTATAAATGTTACATGCATATACATAAAGGTATCCTTTTGGTACAAGTTTTACACATTTCATAACTTGTTATAAAACAGAAAAAGGGTACACTCACAGGCAGATGGATTCCCCTAGGGGGAGGGGGTCTGTAAACAGATCTGTGAAACCTCTGCATGATCAGTTTGCCTCCTAGATACTTCTTTCTGAAAATACCCTAATCAAAAAAAAACACACACATGCCCCTGCAGTTATACATCCAAGCCGACAGGGTTCACATAGCACTACATAAACCCTAACTTATTTTTTTAGGGGTGGGTGGGGGCACAGTGGTAAAGAGGGACAGGGGTTCGAGCCAGAACAGTGGGGTGCAGGAGAAAGGAGGGAGACAGGAGTTTGAGCTAGCACGGTGGGGCTCAGGTTCCAGCCAGGATGGCATGGCAGGGGTTCAAGGAGTGTATGAGAAGGAGGGGAGTAGGATGCTTACAAAACAGTGGGTGGCAGGGGTTCAAGGAGTGCACGAGAAGGAGAGGTGCAGGACACTTACAAAATGGTGGTGTTAGGTCATATCCAGGGTTTCAATGCAGGTCATTTTTTGTGCAAGTGGGTGGGACATGGGTTCAAACATGTGCCATTTTGTGCGCAAGGGGCGGGACACAGGTTCGAGCTTATGTCAGGTGGGGCTAGCACATTTTTGGGAGGAACTTCCAGTTTAACAAGGGACGATTCTGATTGGTCCATTTTAGTCCATGTCCACCTGTCAAATGACATGGCACGTGCTGATTGGCTGAAATTTAACATTTGATGAGTTATATGAACTTCTACTACTCTCCAGTTCAGCCAAAGTGCGTTTTCCTTATGACAAAATCACATAAATTTAATGGTGATTACAAAACTCATAAGTGGGTAGAATATTCAGTACAGAGAGATGCTGTATACTGTTTTGCATACAGGCATTATACTAGCACTTGTACTGCACCTGGAGGTGGAGGTCATGAATGTGGAAACATTACTTTTGATGATGTTGGTTTCTGTATATGGGAAAAAATTGGCTGTGCCTTAAGAAAGCACAGCGAGTCTGAGAAACACAAAGCTTCTGTTGTAGCATGGTGTGACTTTAACCATATACAGTCTTTATCAGGACATCAGTCAGTTGCGAGACAGCTTGAAAAAAATAGGGACATTGACATTGAAGAAAACAGATGCTAAGTTGAATTACTACGGCATGCAGTTTGTTACCAAGGACAGCAAGGTGTTGCTTTCAGAGGTGGTGATGAGTCAACAAATTCCGATGACAAAGGCAATTTTATTGAGTTTCTGGAAACATTATCTGCACATGACTCAAAATTAAAAGAAAAAATGTCTAGGAGATATGGTCATTATACCTCTCCAAAGTATCAAAACAATTTATTTGATTAACATAGTTGCAACATTAATACGAGAGAAAATGGTAAGTAAAGTCACAAAATATTTCTCTGTTTTAGTTGATGAAACTAAGGATGTATCACACAAAGAGCAGCTCAGCTTTGTAATCCGTTTTGTTGACAGTGATGAAAATATCTGTGAAAAACCACTTGGCTGCAATCACATGGATAAACCAGATGCTGGTAGTTTGGCTGGTGTCATCAGTTAGGCTGTATGTCAGGCTGGACTGCAGTGGAAGCACTGTGTGGCACAGTGCTATGATGGAGCCTCTGTCATGAATGAGTGCTTCAGTGGAGTACAAGCAAGAATAAAAAAGATTGCTCCTCAAGTTGTTTATATTCATTGTCATGCACACAGACTGAATCTTGTCTTGGTGCAAACAATTAATAATATATCAGAAGTGAAATATTTTTTCAGCATTTTACAGGCTGTATATGTATTCATTTGTCAAAGTTCACCAAGACATGAGTTGTTTATTAAAGCTCAGAAAGAAGAAAGTCTACAAGCTCTGGAACTGGAACGACTATGTGGTACATGGTGGATTTACTGGTACAACTGTGTCAAGAAATTTCAGTTGCGTTTAGAGTCCATCATTATAACACTTCATGCTATTCAGTCACAAAACACTGACAAAGAGGCAAGTAGTGAAGCAAATGGTCATATGTTTAAAATTCAGAACTTCACCTTTGTAGTAACACTGTACAGCCTAGAAGCAATTTTAAGGCAGATACAATCGGTGTCTGAGGAACTTCAGAGAAAAGATCTGGATTTGCCAAGGGCCTGTGATCTTGTCCAGTCTTTAAAAAGTGAGCTCTTGTCTCTATGTAATGATTCACAGTGGCAAAAGATTTACAAGGAGGCACAACAAGCTGCTGATCACTGTGGCATTGATTACAATGTAGAAGCCACTCAGCACACAGGAAGGCCACTGCGCAAACATCAATTGAGCCGAAAACTGACGGAATTTTTTGTTTCATCTACTTTGGGGAAATGGACTGTGAATATAGAAATTCTGGAAATTTCTGCAAGATATAACAGTGACAGGCTTAAACAGGAAATATACCTGGCCTGCATTGACAGGTTTGTTGCTAAACTTGATTCATGCTTCACAAGTAATCTGGAGCTAATAAAAGCCATTGCTGCTCTCAACCCAAAGGATGAAAGTTTTCTAAATTACTCTGCTTTAAAGGTCCTAGCAGAATCTTACCCAGGAGCAAATATAAACACAATTGTGTTAGAGTCACAGCTGGAATCAGCAAAGGCATACCTACAGAACAAAAATATGCCAAGTATTCATTGTGTCAGACAACAGTAGCAGTGCCTTTGTAATGCATTTTCAGAAGTCCTGGAGATTTTGAACCTGGTGCTGGCACTCCCTGTGACCATAGCTTTAAATGAGCATTTCTTCTCATGCATGAAAAGAGTGAAAACTTACTTAGGAGAGCAGGGCTGTAGCCAGAGATTTCAGAACTGCACACTAAGTGGACTCAATGCTACCTCCCCCCTTGGTAGGGTGAGCCAGGCAATATACAAATGTACACCAGGACCATGTTTGTTGCCTCATTTGGCACAATAAGTACAATTTTTGTATCTCATGACAATGGTTGTTGCCATGCATGGGTAAATACAAATGACATGCATTGTTCCCTAAGACACCCACATACCAGCCCAAAGCCTGTAAAGTTGTATTGTCCTTGGGATGCAAAGAGAGTATTAGTGACCAGTTCTTCTAGTTTCGACTCCTATGAATAAAATTACAGAAAGGTTCAGTATTTTCTTTGTTAGTTTTCATGGAAAAAGGAAGCAGTTCAGAGTCTATTTGTTACCCCCTTGAATAAAATTGCACACCATGGAGTGCTTGGAGTATGCCTGCCTACACCCATGTAAGAAAGACAGTTGTGGTGACAGATGACTCAGTGACTTAATGATGATGGCATGTGAGCCACTAGAGATGAAGCAGCTAGACCTGTCAGTAGCAATAGATAGATTTGCTCAGATGCATTCAAGAAGATACCCATTACTGAAGTAACATTACTATCTACAGTCAGCCATCAGTTGTGTTTGCTACCAGTGACTCCAGTCAGCCAGCAGTCCAGTGTCCCAGCAGTGACAATTCAGCCAGCAGTCCAATCTGCCAGCATTGCCTCCAGTCAGCCAGCAGTCAGTGTGCCAGTTCTGTATCAGTCAGCTCAGCAACAAGGCCAGTTTGCAAGTTGTGCCTCCAGTCAGCAACCAGTCAAGTGTGCCAGCAGTGTTACCAGTCAGCCAACCAGCAGTCCAGTCTGCCAGTAGTGTCTCCAGTCAGATACCAGTCCAGTTTGCAAGTTGTGCCTCCAGTCAGCAACGAGTCCATTCTGCCAGCAATGTCTCCAGTCATCCAGCAGTACAGTGTGCCAGCAGTGTTACCAGTCAGCCAACCAGCAGTCCAGTCTACCAGTACTGTCTCCAGTCAGATACCATTCCAGTTTGCAAGTTGCACCTCCAGTCAGCAATGAGTCCAGTCTGCCAGCAGTGTCTCCAGTCAGTCAGCAGTCTGAGTGCAAGCAGTGTCTCCAGTCTACCAGCAGTGTGCCAGTTCTGTCCCAGTCAACTCAGCTGTCAGTCCAGTTTGCAAGTTGTGCCTCCAGTCAGCAACCAGTCCAGTTTGCCAGCAGTGTCTCCAGTCAGCCAGCAGTCAGTGTACCAGTTCTGTTCCCCAGTCAGTTCAGCAACAAGTCCAGTTTGCAAGTTGTGCTTCCAGTCAACAACCAGTCCAGTGTGCCAGCAGTGTTACCAGTCAGCCAACCAGCAGTCCAGTCTGACAATAGTGTCTCCAGTCAGTCAGCAGTCCAGTGTGCCAGCAGTGATAAGTCAGCCAGCAGTCCAATCTGCCAGCAGTGCCTCCAGTCAGCCAGCAGTCAGTGTGCCAGTTCTGTACCAGTCAGCTCAGCAACAAGGCCAGTTTTCAAGTTGTGCCTCCAATCAGCAACCAGTCAAGTGTGCCAGCAGTGTTACCAGTCAGCCATCCAGCAGTCCAGTCTGCCAGTAGTGTCTCCAGTCAGATACCAGTCCAGTTTGCAAGTTGTGCCTCCAGTCAGCAACGAGTCCATTCTGCCAGCAATGTCTCCAGTCATCCAGCAGTACAGTGTGCCAGCAGTGTGACAAGGCAGCCAGCAGTCCAGTCTACCAGTAGTGTCTCCAGTCAGCCAGCAGTCAGTGTGCCAGTTCTGTCCCAGTCAGCCCAGCAATGACTCCAGTTTGCAAGTTGTGCCTCCAGTCAGCAATCAGTCCAGTGTGCCAGCAGTGTTACCAGTCAGCCAACCAGCAGTCCAGTCTACCAGTAGTGTCTTCAGTCAGATACCAGTCCAGTTTGCAAGTTGCACCTCCAGTCAGCAATGAGTCCAGTCTGCCAGCAGTGTCTCCAGTCAGCCAGCAGTCTGAGTGCCAGCAGTGTCTCCAGTCTGCCAGCAGTGTGCCAGTTCTGTCCCAGTCAACTCAGCTGTCAGTCCAGTTTGCAAGTTATGCCTCCAGTCAGCAACCAGTCCAGTCTGCCAGCAGTGTCTCCAGTCAGCCAGCAGTCAGTGTACCAGTTCTGTTCCCCAGTCAGTTCAGCAACAAGTCCAGTTTGCAAGTTGTGCTTCCAGTCAACAACCAGTCCAGTGTGCCAGCAGTGTTACCAGTCAGCCAACTAGCAGTCCAGTCTGCCAATAGTGTCTCCAGTCAGTCAGCAGTCCAGTGTGCCAGCAGTGACAAGTCAGCCAGCAGGTCAGTCTGCCAGTAGTGTCTCCAGTCAGCCAGCAGTCAGAGTTCCAGCAGTGTCTCCAGTCAGTGTGCCAGTTCTGTCCCAGTCAGCTCAGCAATGAGTCCAGTTTGCAAGTTGTGCCTCCAATCAGCAACCAGTCCAGTGTGCCAGCAGTGTTACCAGTCAGCCAACCAGCAGTCCAGTCTGCCAGTAGTGTCTCCAGTCAGATACCAGTCCAGTTTGCAAGTTGCACCTCCAGTCAGCAATGAGTCCAGTCTGCCAGCAGTGTCTCCAGTCAGCCAGCAGTCTGAGTGCCAGCAGTGTCTCCAGTCAGCCAGCAGTGTGCCAGTTCTGTCCCAGTCAGCTCAGCTGTCAGTCCAGTTTACAAGTTGTACCTCCAGTCAGCAACCAGTCCAGTCTGACAGCAGTGTCTCCAGTCAGCCAGCAGTCAGTGTACCAGTTCTGTTCCAGTCAGCTCAGCAGTGAGTCCAGTTTGCAAGTTGTGCCGCCAGTCAACAACCAGTCTAGTGTGCCAGCAGTGTTACCAGTCAGCCAACTAGCAGTACAGTCTGCCAATAGTGTCTCCAGTCAGTCAGCAGTCCAGTGTGCCAGCAGTGACAAGTCAGCCAGCAGGTCAGTCTACCAGTAGTGTCTCCAGTCAGCCAGCAGTCAGAGTGCCAGCAGTGTCTCCAGTCAGTGTGCCAGTTCTGTCCCAGTCAGCTCAGCAATAAGTCCAGTTTGCAAGTTGTGCTTCCAGTCAGCAACCAGTCCAGTGTCCCAGCAGTGTTGCCAGTCAGCAACCAGCAGTCCAGTCTGCCAGTAGTGTCTCCAGTCAGATACCAGTCCAGTTTGCAAGTTGTGCCTCCTGTCAGCAACGAGTTCAGTCTGCCAGTAGTGTCTCCAATCAGCCAGCAGTCCAGTGTGCCAGCAGTATGACAAGTCAGCCAGCAGTGTGCCAGTTCTGTCCCAGTCAGCTCAGCAATGAGTCCAGTTTGAAAGTTGTGCCTCCAACCAGTCCAGTGTGCCAGCAGTGTTACCAGTCAGCCAACCAGCAGTCCAGTCTGCCAATAGTGTCTCCAGTCAGTCAGCAGTCCAGTGTGCCAGCAGTGACAAGTCAGCCAGCAGTCAGAGTGCCAGTTCTGTCCCAGTCAGCTCAGCAATGAGTCCAGTTTGCAAGTTGTGCCTCCAGTCAGCAACCTGTTCAGTGTGCCAGCAGTGTTACCAGTCAGCCAACCAGCAGTCCAGTCTGCCAGTAGTGTCTCCAGTCAGATACCAGTCCAGATTGCAAGTTGTGCCTCCAGTCAGCAATGAGTACAGTCTGCCAGCAGTTTCTCCAGTCAGCCAGCACTCCAGTGTGCCAGCAGTGTGACAAGTCAGCCAGCAGTCCAGTCTGCCAGTAGTGTCTCCAGTCAGCAACCAGTCCGGTGTGCCAGCCTTTTCTCCAGTCAGATACCAGTCCAGTGTGCCAGCAGTGTCACCAGTCAGCCAGCAGTGTGCCAGCAGTGTCTCAACTCAGATATGAATCCAGTGTGCTAGCAGAGTCTCCAGTCAGATATCAGTGTGCCAGCAGTGTCACCAGTCAGCCAGCAGTCTAGTGTGCCAGCAGCCAGTGTCTCCAGTCAGCTTAGCTACCAGTCCAGAGACAGTTTGTCAGTTTTGTCTCCAGTCAGCTACCAGTCCAGTTTGCCAGCAGTGCCCCAACTAGTCAGCAGTCCAGTGTGCCAGCAGAGTCACCAATCAGCTTCCAGTACTTCCAGTCACCTACCATCCCAATCTCCAGCCAGCAGTGTCTCCAGACTCCAAGGAGTAATAACACTCCTATGTCCTTTGCTTTACCACTTTCATGGATGTTTGGGAGGGAGTTTATGTTCTCTTAAATTACTGTAAGAGGGAGTAGTAGCCTAGGTGTGGAGAGTTAAAGAATACTTTCATTTTTTTGCTGCAGTAATTGGAAGTCTGGAAGACTTTGTCTTGTGTAACTCTGGAACTCTCAGTTCTTTTTCCTGTATGACAATTTTTCTTTACAGGTTTTTTTGGTGCACAATTTTACTAGGATCTTTTATTACTTTTTTTTTACAGGTTTTTGGTCGATGAGTTTTAATCAGTTCTTTTTCCTTTTATTATTTTTTTTCTTTACAGGTTTTTGGTGTGATTTTTTTTCATCAGTTCATTTTCCTTTTATTACTTCTTTTACAGGTTTTGGTGTGTCATTTCTTTTACTGAGCTCTTGTTTTAACAGAGAAGATGTAAAGTTCTGTCCATGGTTCAGAGTATGCTTTCATAACAGTATAATTTATTTCATGTTTTGATGTGTATTTTGTATGTACTGTAAGGTATTGATATAGACGGTTCTTTATTTTTAGCAATGTGTGGCTTTGCTTGTGTAGTTCCAGTCATTTGACATGAACAGTGTGGCAATATTTTTTGGACACAGACAGTGTGGTAATGTAATATTGTTTAATATTTGTACAGTTGAAGAATGGGACTTTCACTCTACTGATGATTCCATAATTTGGTGAAAACTAGCTATTTAATTTGAATCAACATCTGTAATGACCCAATTTCAGATTTATATTCAGACTTTACTATCCAGTTCATACCCATTTTTAAATTACTTGGTAACTAGCTCTATGTCACAGTGACAAATGCCACCCTCTCTGGCCCCACCCACTCCGTGGCCATGTCCACATCGTGCTCCCCCCACTTGCTAGCCCTATGATTTTGCTGAA
This sequence comes from Neoceratodus forsteri, assembly GCA_016271365.2. Taxonomy (NCBI): domain Eukaryota; kingdom Metazoa; phylum Chordata; order Ceratodontiformes; family Ceratodontidae; genus Neoceratodus; species Neoceratodus forsteri. The sequence continues at coordinate 193,436,316 of CM028138.1, read as the reverse complement.
ATGACACCCCTGGCTCTGACCCTGTGCCAGGGGATGTAATAAAGCCACAAATACAGTTTAAAATTACACAGAGTTTGCCCAAGTGTAGACTAACATAGCACAAAAATGCAGCTCAAAAACATAAAATAACCAGATAAAGGCCTAACAGTCTATCTTGTCTGCTTGAATGTGCAGCTCTCAGTGCTGGACACTGATGCTGCCCTCCCAACCCCCCTCCACTAGTTGCTTCAACTGCTTCACACTTATACATGCAGCCCCACCCTCACTCTTCTCTTCCTCCCCTTAAGCATTACATCAGCATTCCCCTTTTCTCCCACTCCCCATTCTGATTTTGCCAACCAGTCTGTCCCATCCACTCTTACCCCCTCCAACTGCTGTCTGCACAACCAGCTCATCCGGTTGGGCATTCCTTGCCTTCACCACTCTGTCTGTTATAAAGTGCTTCCTCATCTCCCTTTTAAACCTTCCCATCCAACTTCATGCTATCCCTCTTATGATCCCTTCTTTTCTGATTTTAAATAGGCCATCATTACACACCCTGTTGATGCCCTCTAAGTATTTGAAGGTCTCAATCATGTCTCCCCTGTCCCTCCTAGCCTCCAACGTGTACATACTGAGGTTTCTTAGCCTCTCCTTGTAGGGCTTCCCCATCATTCCGCTCAGCATTTTGGTTTCTCTCCTCTGCACCCCCTCCAACAGGCTGATGTCCCATTTAAAAAAGGGTGCCAAAACTGCACAAAATACTCCAAGTGAACCCTCACCAGTGCTCTATAGAGTGGCAATATCACCTCCTATCTCCTGGATATGATTCTCCTTGCTATGCACCCTAGCATCTTATTTGCTTTGGCTGCTGCTTTCTGACATTGAGCAGAGTGATTCATTTGGCCTGTAACCAACACACCCAGATCTTTTTCCTCAACAGATACAGATAACTGCACCCCACCTAGCCTGTAACTAAATCCAGGATTCCTTTTCCCAAAATGCATGACACTACACTTCTAAGCATTAAAGCTCAACTGCCAGGTGTGTGACCATCTCTTGAAAGCTTCTAGGTCCCTCTGCAGCACCTCTTCACCCTGTCCACCACCATACCCAATGTGGGAAATAGTTTAACACTGCAGTTATACTCTAGGTAAGAGAGTATAGGAAAATAACACTGCAGTTTCACACGGGGGGGAAGGTTACAGAGGTGAAAATAAAGGCAAATTGTTTAACACTGCAGTTGTACCCAGAGGGATGGGGAAGAGAATAAAGGAAATACTTTAACACTGCAGTGGCACCAAGGAGGGAGTGCAATGGAGAAAATGAAGGTGAGGGCTGCATCAGGAAAACAAAGGCAAATAGTTTAACAATGCATTGCATCAGAGGGGTAGGTAGCATGGATAGAATAACTGCAGACAATTGAACAAAACAGTTGCACCCAGGGAGGGGGCAACAGTAGACAGAATAAATGCAGATAGTCCAACACTTCAGTGTCACCTGTGGGGTAAGGGCTGCAGTGGAGAGACTAAATGCAGGCATTTTAACACTGCAATTGCACCATGAGGTAGGGGTGGGGGGACACAGTGGATAGAATAAATGCAGATAGTTGAACACAGCAGTTACACCCAGGGGGCAACAGTAGACAGAATAAATGCAGATAGTTCAACTCTGTAGTGCCACCTGTGGGGTGGGGACTGCACTGGAGAGACTAAATGCAGGCAGTTTAGTGCTGCAATGGAACCTGGGGGAGGGAGTGTAAAGAAGATAATAAAGTGAAATAGTTTAACACTGCTGCTGCACTGGGGGAGGACGGGGGCTGCAGTGTATTGAATTGCAGCATTAATGGTTCAAATCTAAAAAATGGTAGCATAAAAAACGTGGATGTTTCCAAATGTCTTCAAGCTGGTGATTTCCATATTACTGTTACTAATAATGCTAGATATGAGTAGGGCTGAGGTCATACTAAGGAGACACAGGAAGCCAAAGGCAATGGTGCCCATAGATGACTCCCATCTTCATAACCCATAATGCAATTCCCCTTTTCCCAAGAGCCGTACATCCCATTTGTGCTTAAAGATGGACTTATTTTTATTAAGTATTATCTTGAGTGGGAGAGCATTTGAGGGATTTACCACCCTTTAAGAGAAATAAAATTTCATCCTAATACTGTTGTATTTAGTGCAATGTAACTGAAGTTGATAACCTCTGGTTTTTGTTTTCTCTTGTTTAAATTCAAAGCCTATATCAGTAATAAATAGGGATCATTTATAATGTTCCACATAAGAAGCAGATCACTTCTTAACCTCCTTTTTTCAAATGATGTAAGGTCTGATTTACTCAATCTGTCATTATAATGGAATTCATTCAACCCTTTTACTTGCTTAAACACTTTTCTTTGTAGCCTTTATATTTGATTTATATCAATTTTCTTGTATGGGCACCAAAACTGTGAACAATAGTCCAGGTGCAGGCAGACATCTTATCTATACAGTGCTACTAAAACCTCTGGGGCTCTGGACGTAATATTGTTTCTAATGGTACACCAGATTTTATTGGCTTTACTAATTATTTTGTTCATTTGTTTTGACCTGACTAAACTGTTTGTTATGTAAACTCCCAGATTTTTTCTGAGTGTTGTTGTTTTCAATTGCTACTCACATAAGTAATAGTTGTGATTTCTATTTTTGGGAAACCAGATGCATAACCTTGCATTTCTCCAGGTTAAAACACATTCCCCAAAAGACAGCCCAGAGAGTGATGGTGTTAAGATAAGCCTGAATTTACATTACTTTGACTTGTGCTGCACAGGTAATTCCTATTTTCATGTTTTCTGCATAGTACTGTGGTTGTTTAAGTCCTTCATCACTGGTAGAACTCAGAGAGTAGTGTCGAGGATTTATTCCTCTGACCCTCTCTCTCTCTCTCTCTGTCATGTGTGGTCCCTCAGGGCTCAGTGCTGTCCCCATGCTGTTTGCGGTGTACATGCTGCCCCTCTGAGACATTGTAAGATGGTATGGGATGAGGTTTCACTGCTATGCTGATGATACCCAGCTCTACCTGTCTTTTGCACCTGACCAGGATAGTGCACTTCTCGGTATTTAATAACTGTCTTGCTGAAATCCAGGATTGGATGAATTTCAGCTGGCTGAAGTTGAACTTGGGATGGTTGTGGATCCGGGACTTTTTCTGGGGGGCTCCTAGCTCCTTACCTCTGAACGGGTGTGGGACCTAGGGGTGATGCTTGATGGTGGGCTGACACTGTAACTGCAGGTGTCAGCAGTAGTCAAGTCATCCTTTTACCATCTTAGGAACATCACTAGGATCAAGCACCTTGTTCTGTCCGGTGACCTTCCCATGTTGATCCACATCTTTGTGACCTCATGTCTCAATTGAGGAGGCAGTATAGCGCAGTGGTCTAAGGCTCTGAGCTGCAAATCTGGTGACATCCAGCAGACCAGACCTGGGTTTGAATCCCACAGCTTCCACTTGCATACTGTGTGACCCTGAGCAAGTCACTTAACCTCCTTGTGCTCCCAGGTCACTCCTGTAAAAAAGCTTTCAGCTTAGTGTGCTATACCTGGTTAAAAACAACTAAATAAAAAAAATTAAAAATTATTGCAACTCCCTTTACCTAGGGCTACCAGGGGTTGATATCTGCCACTTGCAGCTGGTGCAGAATGCTGCAGCCAGGTTGTTGATGGGGATGTCCCGGACATGTCACATCACACTGGTGCTGCACAGACTGCACTAGCTGCCGAGTCAGTGGCGGATCACCTTTAAAGTCGGATTACTGACATATAAAGCCCTACATGGACTCAGGCCAGACTACTTGAAAGAGCTTCTGTCACCTTATTACCCAGAGTGATGGGTCCGCTCAGTTGACAAGGGGTTGTTGGAGATTCCAAGGGTATTTTTAAATTCCTCAGAGGCCTATGAATTCATGTATGTGGCCCTAGCCCTTTGGAATTCTCTACCCCATCAGCTTTGGGAGTGCTTGACCATGGAGGGATTTAAACAGGCACTTTAAACTTATTTATGGCACCAAGCATATTCTAGCTAATTATACTGAATAATGGATTTTTACTGATTGTTTTATATTGCTGTTTTATGCTTTTGTATTTTATTAATGTCTATGTAAAGTGCCTTGACAAACCTGAAAGGTGCTTAATTAAATAAAGATTATTATTATTATTATTATATTTTCAAAGTGTTTATACAACTGGATATGATATGATAATGCTTGTGTAACTTGAGTAACTTGAATTTTATGTGGCTTTCCACTTCTCTATCCATGAGATATAACTCCTGTAGGGGTATGACATAAGGAACCCTAGTGATGGTTCCTCCCTCTACAAGTGCCGGAAATGAATGAGTCGGTTAAAGGTAGGTTAGGAAGAAGCCCATGGGTAAGAGAGGCTAGCTGCTGGGGGGGTGGATGCTGGAAAACAAAAATGAATCCTGAGGGCATCCAAGAAAAGTGACGTATTTAAGCTCAATGGGGGAGCAACGTTGTTGCTCCACCCAATGAACCTCGGGCTTAAGGTCCTCCCATTCAATGTGCTTATGCAACTGGATATGATAATGCTTGTGTAACTTGAGTAACTTGAATTTTATGTGGCTTGCCGCCTCTCTATCCGTGGGACATACCTCCTGTAGGGGTACAATGCAAGGAACCCTAATGATGGCTCCCCAAGTGCTGGAAATGAATGAGTCAGCTAAAGGTTGGTTAGTAAGAAGCCCAAAAAGAATACTTGAATTGTCAAGCATCAAAGAGAGAAGTGATTAATGAATTCTGTGAGAAGGGCTAACTTCCTGAGGAGAGAGGGGAAAGCCAGGCCACCATCTGCCTCCTCCAACAGTGGAACCTAACTAGCTAAGAAGAAATTCACTAACTCTAGCTAATATTATGACCATTGGCATGGAGGAGAGGAAAAAACCCTCTGAGGAGGAAACCTCTGGGGATCCAAGGACTAGGTCGCCTTCCCTCCAAGCTGACAATGTTTGAATTGAGGATGTATATTTTTAGAAAGAAAGGGTTTGGTGACTAGAGGGATATGAGTAGTGAGGATGATGATGGAATACAGAAGATCCCTAAAAGAAAGCACAGATCAAGGATGGAACATGAGGCTTTGCGCAGATCAAATGAGAACATGAGGCACGATTGATACTGATAGTGCTGATCTCTGCAAGAGGTCAGCGGGTCAATGAGGTAGCCTAAGATCGATAATAGGTATGATTGATTGGGTGAGGCAAGGAAGTAGAAATTGAGGATGATAAGGCATGAACGATTAGATCCTTTTGTTGTGGTCAATGAGTAACATCAGTGTCAATGATGGAATGCTCGAAGGAACGATAAACTAGACAAACCTTGTTGTAACTAAGGAGGGTATGCTCGAGTAGTCAATGTAAGATATTAGATCTAGAAGCAAGGATAGGAAGGAGTAAGTCCATTTATGAGTCAGAGCAGCAAGGGGTATCCGGATGTGCTCATGATGATATTCCAGATGAGTCAATGAGGAGACCAATAATATTGTAGACTAGCTTGATGGAACGATGCGTTTGATAGAGTTATGTGAGTGAGCAGACACTGAGGTTGAAGAGGCATTCTTGATTATGCAACGTAGACAATTAGACCCTGAATGATTAGATCCTGAGGTTGTAGTCGATGAGGTAGAACGGTATTGGGTGATAGGAATGTTAGAGTAGGTGATGTAAAAGGATGAGCTGAGAAGTAACGCTGAGTGGAAGATGACTGAATTCATGAACTCAATATGACTGGATTTATGAACTCGATGTATTCGGCAGGATGGCCGCAGCCGATAGGTGGCATAGGAATTATGATAGGTATGCCCAAAAAGAATGTCGAGAGCAGGCCAAGAGTGGAGGGAAGCCTGGACAGCTGGAAGTGAACTGGATGAGGGGGGAAGGGAAAGAACCAAAAAGAAATAAGCACGAAGGAAGTACACTGATGAGGTGCCTTGAAAGGAGGTACAGTCCAAGGCTAAAAAGGGAGATCTGGGACCAGATCATGTTTAGTGATCGAGGATTAGAACTGGATAAAGTACAAGGAGGAGTGAGTGAAACTGGATGAATTATGATGACAAGTGAAGCAAAGAGAGGAGGGAAACTTATGATGGCTGAATCCGGAAGAGTAGATATGAAACAGGAAGGAAAGGAGATGGGAATGAACAGGAACGGGGCCTGAATGATGGAATCAGGCATGAGGCAGTGAGACAAATGATGAAACTCCTCAAATTGAGGTGGACACTGAGGCCAAGAAAGCGCATCAGAAACCAGAGGATCAGCGAACCAGAGGGCAAGCATGGGATGGCTATCATGGGGAGTCAAATCTGACAAAGTACTATGAGGAAGGAAGCCATGAGCGGAAAGAATCCATGACAGGCAGGATGAGAATAAGCGCTAGGCTGAGGAAGGGAACTGGAACGGATGAGGCACGATGAGGGATGAATGCCATGAAGGCAGAAACTGAAAGTGAGGCATGAAATGATGAAGGATAGTAGGGCGGTCAATAGGGTATCATCGGACCCAGCTGATGCAGGAGGAGAACTGCATTGAGGCGAGTTGAAGTAGGCAGTACACTATCCAGGATAGGCACGGTTAGACTAAGCAACAGAACAGTGCAGACTTGGCAGCAAACCACACAAAGGCATGCCTAGAGAGGGATCAAATGAGATGAGCAGGTCGAGGCCAGATATCGCGGAGCCGAGAGGTGAAGGAGACACGAGATCACTGTCGAAGGCAGCGACAATGGACAACACGGAGCAAGTAGACTCTGTGAATGAGGAAGGCTGTACAAGGGGGCAGGAGGGTGAGCTGGATGAGGTGGCATGGATGCTCAGGTCGATGGAAGGTCGGATGAAGTCTGCCATAGAAGACCAGAGGAGATGAATGGCAAGGCAAAAGAACAGATTAATTTCAGCACGATAAGATAGAAGCCATGACTGGATTGAAACTAGGATGGCTGAGTTTTCTGAAAGAGACAAGGAGAGGGAGCAGAATGGAGGCATGCCAAAGCAGGAGTAGGTGACGGGGAAAGTGAGGCAGGAAAAATGAAGCTCGGATAGGGCAGAAATAGATAAGCACAGGACAACCAAACCGAGTGACTGCAGAGGGAACAAGAGCCACATGAAATGCTGAAGATATATGAATGATGAAACCTAGGAAAGAGAAGGGTAAGGGGAAACACAGTCAAAATGCCTGAACACCATATGGAAAAGACAGGGGACACATACATACCTGTTGAAGCTGGGAAATGCAGGCAGAATGGGTAAAGCCTCAGAGCAGCGAGGGGTGGAAGGGGAAACATCAGAAAGCGCCAAGATATGCAGAAGGTGATGAGCAACATGTGGAGCACCCTACTAGGTGAGAGACTGGATGCCAAGAAGAGTTAGACCTGCAGTGCAGAAGCAGACAGACTCCCAAGGGAGACTAGTATCAAGGATAACACTGAAGGATGTGACTGGTAGCATCTAGATTCTAGCATCACAGGATAAGGTAGCCAAAGGGGAAGGAAATAAGGGCAGCATGTGAAAGCTGGCAAGGAGCTCAGTCAGGAAAATCAAAGAGGAGGCTGTGGTGGAAGACCTCAAGGATATGAAACCGTTCGGTCCAGGAGGATGTGTGCTGGAGCTCTGGGGGGGTTGCAGAGCCGAGCAGCGGTTGGAGGAGCCGTGACCGCAGCCGCCACCATATGGGGTGCTATGAAATGCGAACCAGGGAGCATAAGATCGGATGATAGATATGCCTGAGTGAGCCAGATGAGGAAGTAGACACTGAGTTTGATAAGGCGGGAACATGTGACATGAATGAGTAGATCTGGATATGTGGGTGATGAGAGATCAGAGAATGAATAGAAGAATGCAAGTAATGAGGCTCCTGGAAAGGAAATATATTGTGAGGCCAAGAAGGCAGGTCTGGAACCAGAGGGTATGTGCTCGATGAGATAACAAATGGGTAAATGAAGACCGGAGTCAGGAACCAGATACATGGGCGGGAGGGCCTCAGATTGATGAGGTGGCATGTGAGGTGTGATTGGTATGCCAAGAGAATTATCGAATGCAAGTCACATGGAGTTGGTGGGGATGGGAAACGGCACCAGGACGAGGAAGGTAGAAGCAGATGAGGTACAATGATAGATGGAAGCCATTGATGCATGAAAGGATGAATGATGGTAGGGAGGCAAGGCATACAGAAAGAGTGAAGGAAATGGAGGAACAGTGGGCACAAGCCATATGGAGTCTGTTGAGATAGACAGATAGGTAAGCCAAGGCAGACTGAATGAGAGAACTGCAGTACATGGTAGGAGACCGAAACATAATTATATGCGAATACAGCAAGGCTTCAGATACACTAGCTGCTTGCCTGCATCAGGTATCAGCATCCATGGGTCATGATGAATGGGATGCCTTGTGAGAGAGTATGGTGGAAATGAATGAAGAGGGGTGCAGACTGGAAGCTGCACTACATGCAGCAAGGGGTCGAGGAGGCACAAGACAAAGGGCAAAAGTGGAAATGTAACAGTGGGACCTGACGGAACCCCCAACTTCCAGGAACAATGCATTGCACCACTATATGCGCCCAAAGCTAGCAGAGCACAGCATAGAGACACTGATGATCCCAATGATGTGATAGCCAATACTGGACATACAAACAAGCAAACAAGTGAATGAAGGTGACTGAGCCATGAACCACGGAGGGCCTGGAATATGGATCTGAACTTTTTTTTTTGTCTCACCTTTGTGACAAAAGAGAAAAAGCAGACAGCATAGGGGAAAAAATATAATGTGAACCACACAGTAACACACTCACTGAAACAACAAAACCAGAATGTAGGCAACATGCTGTGAAATGGCAAAGTGCAAATGCAGAACAGGAGAAGAAAATGACTGAGTACAATGGACATGCCCATCGACAGCAAGAAGAACACATGAAGATCACAAGAGGAGTGAAAAGTAGGGGAAGAAACATACGAATGAGCAGGAAACCAGTCACAAGGAGCCAACGAATGAGAAAAAGGGAACTCATTGAAGCTCAGTCCTCGGCAAATGATGGACAGGAGAAAGGAAGCAAGCTCATGGGATTACTCCCAGTGTGCTGCAGAGCTCCTCTAAAGCAGTCGTAGCAACACACTAACAGTGCAGTCAGGTCACAATGGCAGCTGCAGGAAGGAGACAGGAACACAGGAGAGATAAAAATGAGAATGGCGGCCAACGGGCGAGCAGTGCTGCAGGCTGGATGGAAGGGGCAGAAGACGGAATTTGGAGGAGGGTTGGCATGAGCACCAAGGAAGGCAACTGCAGATCTGAAAGAGAAGGCGCCCACAGAAGGCCAGGGAATATAGATGAGCTGGCAGGTGGAGAGGGCGATGGCACACCGAGTCCCTGAACGGGAAGAGCAGCAGAACAGGACCAGCATGAAGGAGCAAGTGCATGGATGCCATGCCTCAAAGAACATGTATGGGGAGCGAGAGCAAGTGCGTGGACGCCATGCTTCAAAGAACATGTAGGGGGAGTGAGTCCGGGGGGGGGGAGTGGTAATAGAACCAGAATGAACTCGGCAGGCACAGCCTTCGAGGACAAAGTGGGAAACAAAACAAAACGTATGTCAGGAGGAGAAGAATGGGAAATCAAAAAAAAAAAAGAGAACTCAGGCAGGAGGAATATCAAATGGAAGAAGCGGGGGGGCAAACAGCAACCCAGCCCGGAGATGCATATGAAACTCCAGCGCAGGAACCAGGTACACAATAAAATCCAGCTGCAAGCACAGGGAGCGAGACACGGACGAGATGTCAGAATAGAAAAACTGGAATCAGGAAACAGAACGCAAGAGCCCGATTGGAATGCTAAGTGAAAACCCAGATCTGAATGAAAATGAATCTTGAGGGTGTCCAGGAAAAGTGATGTATTTAAGCTCAATGGGGGACTGACGTTGTTGCTCTGACCATTGAACCTCGGGCTTAAAGCCCTCCCATAACCAACCAGCTATTTAAACTTTGAGTTAGATTGGCTATAAATATGTGGAAAATAAATGGACCAAGTACTGACCCCTGGGAAACTCCACTAGCCACAGCCCGCTCTTGTGAAGAAATACCATTTATCACCACTATATGTGTCCCATCTTCCAGGCAGTTTGATATCCAGTGTATCATTCTGTGGTTTACTCCTCTTGCTTTTAATTTTTTTGCTATGGTTTCTTACATAAGATCTTCCCTTCATGAAACCATGGTGTTCACTGAGGGCAAAGGGTTTTGAGGGGGCTCCCTCTAAATCAAAAGCTTGCACAACCTTTGGCATGTAAGGCATATTGAAAGGAAACAAACTCATCAAAAGTGAGGAGGTAAGCACCACTAATAAGAAACACAGCGGACACATAGTTTTGCTAAAAATGCTTTAGTTCTATAAAATCCAATTGACAGTCATCAAACCATACTATGGTAGAAAAAAAAACCTATTAATGTAGGTGTTAGAAAAAGAGCACAGATACAAAACAAACAAAACCATGCGACAGTTCCATTAAAAGTTGTCTAAAGGCAATGAGCGAAAATACTAGAAGTCTTACTGTAACCGAATAAAATCACTGAAAAATGGAAGCCTGGCAAAATGGACCTGAAGTAGAGTTGTCAAAGCCAACTGGTGCAAACATATAATTCAGTAATATTGTTGTATCCAAACCCAAGCCTTCATGGCTAAAATAACAAACCATAAAGCCCAGAACGCCTAATCAAACATGTCGCCATGGAATGTATTGTGGGTGGAGTCATACTTATGTATCGATCATATGGATCTGATGATGACCCACATGGTCAATACATAAGCACAACTCCACCCACAATGGATGTTTGATTTGGCATTCTGTGTTTTTGGTTTGTTGTTTGCCTTTAGACACCTTTTTATGGAACTGCCGCATGGTTTTGTTTGCTTTGTATCTGTGCTCTGTTTCTAACACCTACATTCATAGGTTGTTTTTTTCCACCACTGTATGGTTTGATGACTGTCCATTGGATTTTACAGGATGAAGAATTAAAAGTAATTTTTAGCAAGATTATGTGCCTGCTATGTTTTTTATTAGAGGTGCTTACCTCCTCACTTTTAATAAGTTTGTTCTCTTTCATGTTGTTCACTGTCAATATTTCCTAACATTAGCATAATTTTAACTTTTATAATACCCTCCAGGAGCTTACATATGATAGCTGTAAGGCTGATTGGTTGGTAGTTTTCTGTATTTTGTCTACCACCTTTTGTAAATAGAGGCATTACATTAGCCATCCTCCATTCCTTTGGGACCTCATTATTATTTGTCCTTTTTTCAAAGAGTAACTTGAAAGGGTATAAAAGATTTTGACATGAGTTTGATCATACTAGCTGTTATCATATCAGGGCCAGGTGAATTGTCTGTTCTGATATTCTTAATCTTGTTATTTATTTCTTCTTCAAATATCAGAATATATTCACTAGTACAGACATCAAGAGATGTAGATAAACAGTCTTTTTTGCCATTGATGCCGCAGAAAGGTTTGTTAAAGGAATCGGCCATTCCATCTATGTTGTTTACAATACAGTTATTTTGTACTTTTGGACCTACATTACATCTTGATTTTTATTTTTTAGACAATTTATGTGTCCGTACAAGACCTTACTATTGTCTTTATTGGCATTCTTGGCTAAAAAGAATTCCATACAACTTTTTGCCCTTCAAATGTCCTGTTTAAATTGCTTTTGTATTAATTGAAATTTATTCCAGAGAAATTAGGTCTTTTAATTTTTTTATATGCTTGGAAGACTTTATGTTTTTATTAATTAATTTTTAACATTTTTTTTAATTTTTTGAAACCATATTTATTGATTTTTCTTTTAGACATTTAAGACGTACATTGACATACACACAGATAAACCAAGAATTACTCCTGGTCCCCCAGCACAAAAATGGCTGCGGATACTTTATACATACACATCTACCTTAGAGTAACATTGCCTCTAATAGGCCAACTGAGCCATGTCCAACCCCCATAGTGGGGTAGGCTGTCAATTAACTCAAATATATAGAATCTGATAGCTCATTGCCCACCTGCCAATACACTGAGATTGCATTAATCCCTCGTACTCAGGTCGGACTAACAGCCATAGCTGTGTCCCAGGAAAAGAGAGAGAGTCCCCCACACCTGCCTACTTCGCATGTCCTTATATTCCTACATAGTATCACACCAAAGTTATTTCCCAACTAATTAGCAAATATGCAAGAAAAGGAAAGAACTTAGCAATTAAGCAAACTTTCAGACTATTATTCATTCGCTAATCTCACCCCAACAGACAGACCCTCGTTCTGGGCATCTATTAGCTGTATAGAGTAGACAGCTTCCAAAGACTGCCACCTTTTTTTATATAACCCCATCTTAGCCTCATTCAACATATAGGTTCATAGGAAGATACAAACTCAGAAGGCAAAAAAATGCCCTTAATGAGCTCGCCACCAACTAGGTGGAGTAGTTCTAATATAGATACAACATTTTTTTACTTCCCATATAGTTATCTAACTGTTTTTTAAAAGATTCAATATTAACACTCTCCACTACTTTCCTTGGTAAAGCATTCCATTGTATTACAACCCTTTGTGAAAACCATTTAGTCCTTTTTTGTGTTTTACAGTTCGCCCGTCTAAGTTTGTGGCTATGTGATCTTGTTTGTGTCTCAGCGTTATTCTTTATTAAACCTAAAGTTTCAAACAGACACTGGTCATTGATTGCTTTATATGTTGCACATAAATCTCCTCGTATTTGTCAATATTGTAAAGAAAAGAGACCCACATGTTGTAACCTTGATTTATATTGAAGGGATCCCAGGTCTCTAAATTTTTTAGTTATTTTCCTTTGTACCCCCTCAACTAATTTTTTTCCTTTTTTTGTTATTGATCCACAAAAGGAAGAAAAGTATTGAAGTTGAGTCCTAACCATACTTGTACAGAGTGGTAGGATTACTTTTTGGTCTCTGCTTTTAATATGTTTAAGAATACATCCTATAATTTTATGACACTTTTTAACTTTAACCAAAGTATGATTATCAAAGGTCAGATTGTTTAACAAAAACCCCTAAATCTTTCTCAGCTGTAGGTACTGCAAGTAGAACATTATTAATTTTATAGTTAAAATTTTGGTTATTGTGTCCAAAGTACATAACCTTACATTTTTTTCATTAAAACACATCTTATTTTCAAGTGCCCAGGTACAGATTTTGTTTAGTTCTTCCTGGAACTGGATTGCATCTTGGATGTTGTTAACTATACAGCCAAGTTTGCAATCATCTGCATACTTGGCCATCCAGACCTTATTAGATGGTTGCATTGTTGATATTAATAAATTGAACAAAACAGGGCCCAATACCGATCACTGTGAGACTCCACCACCCTTTACCCATGGTGATAAATGTCCTCTAACAGTGACTCTCTTATACCTATTCTGTAACCAAGATTTTACCCTATTAATTATGTTAGGGTGAAAGCCAGACATACACATATAATTTATTATAACCTGATGTGAAACTTTGTCAAAAGCCTTGGAAAAATCCAACAGGACAGCATCCACGGGTAACCCAAAGTCAAGGGATGCACTAACATTCTCAAAAAAGTTTACCAAGTTGGTCATACATGATCTACCCTGAGTAAATCCATGTTGAGTTAAATCCTGTAAGTTGTTTTTAGAAATGTGTGCTTCAATTCTGGTTAATAAAGTTCTTTCAAATAGTTTACCAATAACTGAAGTGAGACTAATTGGTCTGTAGTTGGATGCTAATTGTTTATTTCTGGCTTTATGTATGAGGGTAACTATAGCTTTTTTCCATATTTGAATTGTCTTGCCTTGATTAAGTGATGTATTGAACAAAACGGTCAAGGGTCCACATATAACATTAGCTGTTTCTTTTAGGAATCTAGGATGTATATTGTCGGGTTCTGGCAAAGACTGAATTTTGAGTTTTTTGAGTAAAGTTCTAACCTCAGTCTCAGTAATAGGTGGTATATACTCTTTGTTATCCTGCTCCAAAATTATTGGTAAGATATCGTCTGAAGTAAATATACTAGCAAAATAATTGTTAAATTCGGTCGCCATTTCTGATTCTTCATTAATAGGACCCTTATTGTTGACAAGTAGTCCAACTGTAGAACTATTTTTCCTAAGAGAACCAATATAATTGTAGAAGGATTTATGGTTGTCCATGGTTTTAGATACTAAATTTAGTTTGAAATTACTTTTTGCTTTTCTAATATAATATTTGACTTTTTTTGTTTTTTCTTTATATGCACTCCAGGTAATTGGGGATGGATGTTGTTTATATTTCTTATAATAGGCCTTTTTTTTTGTTGATAGCCTTATTTATGTTCTTGTTCCACCATAGAGGAATTCTGTTGCCCTTATTGTATTTAGGTCTATTAGGCACCCATGTTTTCAAACAATAATTAATTTTACCCCTTATATATTCCCATATTTGACATAAATCTAAATCTTTAAGATTATTTTCCCAGTCCCAAGAGTTTAAGTATCTAGGTATTTCACCATAATCTGCCTTATTAAAATCTTTTATTACTGTCACACCGTTATTGATGTTATTACATAAATTTAATTTTACTGGTACCATATTATGGTCACTGTCTCCAAGTGGTGTTTTAATAGTTGGTGTAGTCATTCTATTTTCCGTATTAGTTAATATAATATCGAGTATGTTGTTCTGTCTAGTCCCTTTAGTAACAATTTGGGTTAGGTTTTGTTGAATGGTGAATTCAATGAAAGCAGTTTCTACAAGTCCATGACCTTCCAAATTAGACCAGTTTATTTTTGGAAAATTAAAGTCTCCAATTAATATGTAATTATGCAGTGTTTCCATGTTATTTAAGGTTGACAGTAGTTCCATAACTTCAGCTTGAGATAAACTGGGGGGTATGTAACAAAGGGCTACCACCAGTGACTCATTTTGTAGATTTAATTGAACCCAAATTACTTCTGTTTTATTTCCTAGTACCTCATTTGGGGTTATACTATGGGCCATATAGTTATTTGAGATGTATAATGCAACCCCACCATCTCTGGAGTTACTTCTATTTTTGTAAACCTTATTATAACCCTGAATTTCTGTGTTCCATTCCTGGTCAGAAAACCATGTTTCTGTGACTCCACAGATGGTTACATTTTCTTTTGCTAGAATATGTTCCAATTCCTCAATTTTTTTATCAGACTACGTGCATTAACTAATAATATAGTGATAAATCCTGTATCTTTATTCTTTTGTTTTTTATGGGATTTTGATTTATTAGAGTTTTTATTATTACTTTTAGTGCCTCTAACTAATTTTCCAGATGATATACCAGTTTCAGGAGGACATAAAATAAATTACCCTCCCCCCCCAAGGAAGTTAGTTTAAAATGTTGGTAATAAAGTCTGGTATGTGTTTTGCCAATAAAAGATTTCCTCTCCTACTTAGGTGTAGTCCATTCCAAGAATAGAATTCTTTACGATGGGTGAATTCTTCCCAGTGTGTAATACACAGTATTTACTGTCTCAATGTCCATTTTCTCATCCAGTTATTTATATTTCTAATCTTCAATGTATGGAAATAAGATGCTTTGGGAATTGATAGGATTTCACTAAGTGCAGGAACACAGCCTAATTCTAAATGTTTATTTATAAGTACAACAAAGTCCTTTTTTATGCTATCTTCTGAATCTCTAAAGATGTTATTCACTCCAAGGTGTATAATAACAATAGGGTTTGGCCCAACATTACTTAATATATTTTCTAACATAATGACTATGTCCATTATTTTTGCTCCACCAAAGCTTTATAAAACTCTAGAGGTCTTGCCAGGCTTACACACTGCTCTATCAAGGTACTTAATTATTGAATCACCCAAAACTACTACATCTTGTTTTACAGTTTCAGTAGTTTGGGGTATAGTAGGAGGAATATTAACTTCAGTGGCTGTAGAAGCAGTAAATGTAGTTAGTCTGTTTACTGCAGATTCAGGGGTATCAGCGGATAAAGCATCATATGCATTATATAGAGGGAGATTGAAAGTGTCAGCTTTTCTTCCTTTTTAGAGACCTGAGAATTTTGTACTGTAAAGCATATGCTTTTGTATCCTTCCCAGAGTTCTCATAAGATCCCCTACCCACTGGTCATAAGTGTAGACAAGGCTGTCCTTCCAATGCTTTAAAATAAAGGATTTGACCAGGGCCATGAATAAGGAGATGTGGTACTTAGACGTATTCCCTGAAACCTGAGACAGGTCCCCAAGTACACAAACCTCGGGCAATATAAACTCTGAATAGTCTAAGATGGGGTCCATATTCTGCTTAATTTTAAACCAAAGGGGCCAAATCTTGGCACAGTACCACATCACATGTAATATATCCCCACTTTTCTCATTACACCTGAAGCATAGGTCTGTCTGTATAAGGTTCCTTGCACATAGCTTTGCCGGAGTATAGTACATATTAGAAGAAATGAACAATTGCATATTGTTAAGTTTAGGTATAGTTATATATTTGCAACTATTCCATACATCTTTCCAATTAGGTCTTAGGGGAGTCATAATTTTATCCCAATATGGGATGTGGTTTGGGGAACTTGAGTCCAGGAAATTGAAGAGCACCCTCTAAATTTGGGAAATAGGCTTATTTACAAAATTCACCCCAATTAGTTCTCTCCAATTAAACCCTTTCTTTTGAGTCTCTACCATCCCCTTTTTCACCCTGCTTAGCAAGTTGATAAGCTGGATCTTCTTAAAAAAGGGCAATCCCTCACTTAGAGGTGAAAGAATGACCTTATCCTCCTTTATACAATTGACCAATTTAATTCCCTCTAACTGTCTAGCCCGTTGTTTTCTAATAATTTGGCCCCCTAACCTAAAATTCAGATTACCCATTATCAGTTGTTCCCCTGCCTTCTCTTGTCCCCTCCTTTATGCAGGCGTTAAAAAACCCCACCATTTATTAATTGTTTTTGCTATTGGAGTCAGCTTTGCTTTTGTAGGAAGCTTGTCCGGGTGGGAAAAAAGCAGTGCATCTGAGGAAAGTCCCATTTCCCTTAAAATCCATCTCTCCATACGAAACCAGACTGGTACATAGACCTCCCTCCACCATCCATTCCACCTTTCCATTATTTCTAACGGCCGTGCCACATAATGTAATTGAAGATCTGGCACCTTAAAGCCCCCCACGTTCTGTGGCAGACGCATAACCGTATGTTTCTTCCTTGCTGGCTTTGAGCTCCATAGGAAGTCCGATAACAACTTTCTGATTTTTATGAACCAGGACTGAGGCAAGAGATATGGAGCCAGGTGAACCGTGTACAACAGCCTAGGCAGCAGATTCATTTTGACCATTCCTAATCTAGCTGTAAAATTTAATGGAAGTTTATTTCATCTAAGGATGTTCCCCCGGAATGTACTTAATAGTTTTTTCATGTTAACCTCTGCTCCCACCTCAACATTAGGAGTAATCCAAATACCCAAGTACTTGATTGCTTGAGGAGCCCAGTGTATCTGCAGGGGTTCAAAATCCACCCTAAAAGTATGAGGCGTAAGGGGTAAAATTAGTGCCTTGCTTAAATTCAATTTATAATTCAATACCACAGAGTATCTTCATATAATTTCTACCACCTGTTTAAAACCCTCAGCTGGATCCTGCAAATGCAAAAGTATGTCATCCGTGAACACAGACAGTTTGAGTTCCTCCCCCCAGATTTGAATTCCCTGGAATTTAGGCTCAAAGTTTAGTGCCCTTAATAGGGGTTCTAAGTAAATATTAAACAAAATAGGAGAGAGGGGGCATCCCTGCCTGGTCACATTCTCTAATTTAATTTCCTACGACAGATATCCATTACATAACACTCTAGCTGTGGGGGTTGCATATACATTTTTAATCCCCCTTCAGGGAATCCCATTCTCTCTATGATGGCAAAAATAAAGGAATGAGAGACCCTGTCAAAGGCCTTCTCTGCATCTAAGGATATCAGTGCCATAGATATTGGAGAATCCACTGCATAGTTAAGGATATGGTGTAGTTTCCTTAGTGCATCATGAGCCCCCCTGCCTGGCATAAATCCCACCTGCTCTTGACTAATTAAAGTTGGGGCCACATTCAAAATTCTGTTAGCCAATATCCTTGTCAGGATCTTGATATCCTGATTCATCAGTGCAATTGGATGATAGTTCTCCGGGAACTCTTTTGGTTTATCTGGTTTTGGGATAAGTGTAATGTATGCTTGGTAAAGTGGGGAGTGACATACCACTTCTTGCATTATCCTAGTAAACAAGTCTTTGAGGAGAGGGAGTATTATTGAAATATGTGATTTATAAAACTTGGCTGTGAGGCCGTCAGGCCCCGGAGTTTTACCATTCAGCAATGATTTTACTACATCTAAAATTTCCCCTTCACTTATTGGAGCTATTAGGCTTTGAACCTGTGCTGGATTTAGAACTGGGAGAGGTATATTCCTCAAAAAAGCATGTATTTCTTCCCTACTAACAGTCCTCCCCCTTTGATAAATTCCCTTATAATAGACTGCAAAGGCATCAGCCATTTCTTGGAGGTCAGTTATAAGTTCCCCTTCTATTTTTATTAAGTTTACCATTTGTGCTGCTTCACATTCCTTTACTCTAGCCGCTAAAAGGCTGCCAGTCACATCACCCTGCATTAGGTACTTAGCCTGAATTTTCTCCAACCAAAAATCCACCTTGGTATAAATCAGGTCTGCCATCTCATCCCTCAGTTCCTTAAATTCAGCATCCACCTCTACAGATGACCCTTCTAGGGGCTCCAGAAAGTCTATGGCCCCTAGAATAAACTCCTCTCAAGCTTGTCTAAGTTTGTTCCTTCTTGCTGCATATCTTTGAGCTATCCCTGCATGAAGAACCTTACAGGTTGGCCAGACTATTTACTTGCCCTGCAATGTTGGTAGCTGAACCCTAATAATCTCACTAAGAGCTTCCTCTAATTTTCCGTGTAGTGTAGTATCAGACAATAATGATTCATCCAATCTCCACCTATATGGTTTGGGGGGAACAGCTTTTAGTTCCTATGTCATCTGTATCAGACTGTGATCAGATGAAATTCTACTATGAGTAGCCATTACCTATATACCCACCAACGCTTCCTGGCTGACCAGGAAAAAATCAATCCTGGATTGCATTTTATGGGCCCTTGAGAAAAAGGTCATGCTTTTTGGTCCCTTACTATGTAGCCAGACAGGGTCCACCAGTGCAGTAGTCTCCAACGAACACCCCATAGCTTCCTGTGCTTTAGATGGGGGTTTCTTAGAGGGTGGATTCCTATCTTCCCAGTTATTTAAACACAAGTTCCAATCTCCTGCTAATATGATCAGATGTGTTGGCAACCCGACTACTTCTACCTCCAATGAAGCAAACAATTCTGGGTTAGGTGGGGTTGGACCATAAATAGAGGCAATTGACAATTATGACCCCAGAATAGATCCTGAGAGAAATAATCCCCTGTTGTCCCATTTTATTACTGCCCTCTTTACCACATATGGGCATGTCTTCCCCACTAATATGGCTACTCCTCCCGAGACTGTTGTATTCCCCACTCCAAACACTTGACCCACCCACATTCTTTTTAACAGATCCAGTTCCTTGGTTAAGAGATGAGTCTCCTGCAAAGTCACAATTTGTGGCCCCAGTCATTGAATGTGTCTCAGAATCACCATTCTTTTTCTGTTACCCGTAAGACCTTTTACATTCCAAGAAATAGTTTTAATTTATGATATTATACATATACACTCCCGTATTTATTGCCTCACTCCACTCTGCCAATATCTTGCTCCCATTTGGTGGACTCTCTCTCTCTCTTTTCTTTTACCCCTTCCTCTCCCTTTCCCCCTTCTCCAATCCTATGATCGCCCTCCTAAAACATTGATGATCCATGACTGAGCCAGTTCCTGCGTGCCCCCCTAGACCCCTCTTCAAGCTCATACCAGGAATCCCAAGGAAAACAAAAAGGAAATACCCCTCCTTCCCACTCTCTTTTATTCCCCCTTGATTTTACTTCTCCTCACTCACCTTCTCCCAACCCTCATTGACCAAAGGGAGATATGTTCCTGATACTGATGATCCCCAGTTTATATCTGTATCAAGCTATTCTACTTGGGGGTCCTTCATTGCGCCCTACTAAATACTGGGGGGTTTGCTGTCATAACACCCTTCACTTGCAATTATCCATCTTATCCCTATACCAGCACCCCCACCAAATGACCCTCTCCCTTGCCGAATATTCCTCTTTCCCCTGTACTACCAAGGAACCCAACTCATGCAGACACTCCCATTAGTTACCCCAGAAAGAGCTTTCTCTTCCTTCGCCTTCCCCTCCCTACCACTGCTCGGGATGTGAAGGTTAATCTGCTATACGAGAGCCCCACCTTACCCAACAAGTGAAGTTACCTAAAAATTAATCACTGCTGCTCCCCCTGCACCCCAAATGAATATTTATCACCCATGGGGTTCCATACCCCTAACATAAACCTTCCACTTTTGTTTCTGAAATTCCCCTGGTTTAGACAAACCTCTCCCCCCCATCATGAACTCAATTATTTACTTAAACAAAATCACGTCTGCCCTCTAGTGACTGCACCCTCAAATCGCTTCACTGCAGCTTGTATAAGCCCTGGAAAAGGAGGCCTCCCTTACAATTTACCAACCAAAACCCTGTCCCCATTGCCTCCCTGTGAATCTCAGTACTTCTTTCTCCCATTCATTTCCCAGAGCTGTCTTAACTCAAAAATATATTCAACCATTTGTTTGCTTTAACCACCCTTAATAATTTCAGTCAGCGCATAACATTTCCATATTTCCTGTATCTTGTCCAGATTAGTTTAATTTTCCCAATACCGCTACCAAGCCCATCAAGTCAGAGATTTGAATAGCGATGGGAGCTCAAATCTCAAGCCCTCCAAAGCATCCTGCGCTGTTAGGTATTTTTCGTCCCCCATTTGGAGCTTCACAATTAGGGTCACTGGATACTGCATCGGGGGAACTTGATCCCTGCCAGATAGAACTTCATTTTAATGTCCGAGTATTCTTTTTGTCGATCTCTTATGGAAGGAGTTTGTTCCTGGAACAGTCACAAAGACACTCCATTCCACTGTAGGTTTTTGGACTGCTTAGCTTTACTTAGAACAAAGACTTTTTCTTTATAATTGAGAAACCTCATGATTAATACCCTTGGGTGAGCTCCCGGAAGGGGGGTCTCTCTGAGTGCCCGATGCGCTCTTTCCAAATTGTATGCCTCCCCATACGGAGTTGGGCCTAACAGCTTCATCAGCAGATCCTGCTTAAAAGTTACACAGTCCACCCCCTCCGTTTTTTCAGGGAGCCCTGCCATGATTAAATTATTTCTTCTGCTACACGACTCTTGGACCTTCATACGATCTTCCAGCTTTTTAACTTGCTTTCTAAGCACCACCACTTCTTGCTCTATCCCTGTAGATTTCTTCTCCTGTGATGAAACTCTGGCCTCCAAATCTCCCATTCATCTCGCCAAAGCATTCAAAGTCGGTTTTACGGTTGAAAAATCTACGACCAAACCCTGCAGCAACTGTTTGATCTCCAGAATGTCATCTGCTTTCACTTTCTCTCCCCCTTCCACGGTCTCTTCAACATCCTGATCCTCTGGTGCAGGTGAAAGGGGTTTCTGGCATTTCACTGCTGGAACCTGAGCCAACAAGGGCTCTGAAGCTCCACACTCCATCTCGGCCATACTGCTAGGCCTCTTCTGATCACCACCAAAACCAGGCAAATTACTTCCTATCTGCTTCTTTCGTTTCATTCAAGAGGCAGAGAAGCTTAGGGAAACTTCCCCACTTAACTGGATTACAAGGTTGAGCCCTTACTTTTAGTTTAAGGATAAATTAAGCTGGCGAGGGCCCGGTAGCTACACTCAGGACATCCTCACTCCTCTAGCTCATCACGTGACCAGTTTTTTAACATTTTTATTTAGCCATTTGGGTCTTCTTTTATTATCATTTTTTTATTTTCTTGTATTTCATAGAAACATAGAAACATAGAAGTTGATGGCAGATAAAGACCGCAAGGCCTATCCAGTCTGCCCATTTTTTCTGCCTTATGAATGAGTCTTAAGTCATTACTCTGTCAATGGCCTATCTATTCATACTCATCTGTATTGTTCCCTTATGCCTATCCAATGCCTTTTTGAAGCCTTGCACTGTATTCATATCCACCACTTCCTGAGGTAGGCCATTCCATGCATCCACCACCCTTTCTGTGAAAAAGAACTTCCTCACATTACCCCTTAATCAGCCTGCCTTTAATTTCATGCTGTGTCCTCTTGCCCTGCTATTTTTCTTATATTGAAACATGTTAGACTCTTTCACCTTGTTAATGCGCTTAAGATATTTGAATGTTTCGATCATATCACCACTCTCCCTCCTTTGCTCTAGGGTATACATATTGAGCTCCGTTAATCTGTCCTCATATATTTTCTGATGTAGTCCCTCCACCATTTTGGTTGCCCTTCTCTGGACTGCCTCCATTTTGTTAATGTCCTTGTGCAGGTGCAGCCTCCAGTACTGCACCCAGTACTCCAGATGGGGCCTAACCAGTGTCTTGTAAAGAGGGATTATCACCTCTCTCTTATGACTTGTGATACCCATACTAATACACAACAACATTCCTCTAGCCTTACCTACTGCTTTAGTGGTCTGCTTGGATGATTTCAGGTCATCTGTGATGATGATGCCCAAGTCTCTTTCTACCCCTGTGATTGCCAGAAGCTCCCCTCCCAATCTGTATGTAGCTTCAGGGTTTTGTTTCCCTATGTCCATGATCTTGCACGTCTTTGCATTAAACCCCAGTTGCCACTCTTCTGACCATTTTGCCAGTTTTTCCACATCTCTTCTTATTTTGCCCACCCCATCTGGATCATCTACTCTGTTGCGGATCTTGATGTCATTTGCAAACAGGCAAACTTTACCCTCAAGTCCATCTGCAATGTCACTCATGAAGATATTGAAGAGGACTGGCCCCAGGACTGATCCCTGAGATACCCCACTTGTGACTTGCATCTCTTCTGACTGCATACCATTTACCATCACTTTCTGTTTTCTGCCCCCAGCCAGTTTGACACCCAGTTGACCAACTTCTGACCCACCCCAAACCTACCCAGCTTATTAATCAATCTTCTATGTGGAACACTATCCAAAGCTTTTCTGAAGTCAAGGTAGGTGACATCAACTGCACCCCTTTGGTCCACCACTCTGGTTACCCAGTCAAAGAGATTAGTTTGACAGAACCATCCTGTTGTAAACCCATGCTGTCTTGGATCCTGAGCTCCTATGGATTCCAGGTGTTGCACTATCCTTTCCTTAAGGAGTGCCTCTATAATCTTGCCCACTACTGAGATAAGACTGACTGGACTGTAGTTCCCTGCCTCCTCCCTGCTGTCACTCCTGTGGAGTGGGATCACATGAGCCCTTCTCCAGTCTTCTGGGATCTCTCATGTGCTCAGAGACTCATTAATCCATTCTGATTATGGCTCTGCTAGTTCCACTCTTAACCCCTTTAGTACCATGGATGTATGCCACTAGATCCCATTATCTTGTCCACCCTGAGATTAGTGAGCTCTTGTAGAACCCTTTCTTTTGTGAAGGGATTTGTGCACACCTCCCCCCCCCCCCGTGTCCATGGTGCTGAGCTGTGGGACCTGCCCTATCTTCTCCTCAGTAAATACTGAGCAGAACTATCAATTTAGGATAGATGTTTTTCCTTGGTCCTCCTCCACACACTCCCTCTTATCCCCTTTCATCTTAGCAATACCCCCTCTGGACTTTCTCCTTTCACTAATGTATCTATAGAAAATCTTGTCCCCTTCTTTTACTGTTCATGCTAGTGCTTCCTTGGTTTGGGCCTTTGCTTGCCTCACTGCCTTCCCTGCTTCCCTTAGGGAAGTTTGGTATGCCTCCCTATCTCCGTCCTGCTGCATTCCCTTATATTTCCTGAAGGCCAACCTTTTAGCTCTGTCCTTTTCTGCTACTGTTTTTGAGAACCAAATTGGTTTCCTCCTTCTTTTGCTTTGCTTTTCTCCCTAAAATAATGGGATGTTGCTTCAAGTATTGCAACCTTAATGCTTGCCCACTTTGCCTGTACCCCCCTCACCTGTATTTCTTCTTGCCACGGCTAGCTTAACTCTGTTGGCCATCTTTTCAAAATCAGCTCCACTGAAGTCCCATATTTTTGCCTTGGAATGGGATGATTTTGTTCTAGTGGCCAAATTGCACCATACCATGTTATGGTCACTGGCTCCCATGTGACCTTCTACCTGGAGATCAATGATCCTTTCCCTGTTAGTCAGTACTAGATCCAGGATAGCCCTGTCTCTTATGGGTTGTTGTACCAGTTGTTTGAGGCTCTCCCCCTGCAGGGAATCCACTACACGCCTAGTTCTGGCAGATGTTCTTGCTGGTATTGACCAATCTGTATCTGACATGTTGAAGTCTCCCATTATCAGAATATATATCCATTTCAGAATAAAATTATTGCTAATGTCAAATATAACAGATTTTATTTTATTCCACATTATTTCTACATTGCAATTTGATAACAGTGAATCCCAATTTCTCATTGATAATGCTGCATTTATTTGTATCAGCTTTTTAATAGTTGTAAAAATATAAACTATTACTATTTTCTACATAGTAGAAGGTAACTTCAAAGCAGACTGAATTTTGGTCACTAATACTTAAGTGGGGCTTGTACTGCAGTTCTTAATATTCAAGTTTGAAGTTCCTAAAACAATGTTGAGAATACAAACATATGAAATTTGCCAGCAGATAAAGGCCTAGAGGTCTATCAAGTCTGCTCAAATGTGCAGCTAGCACCCCTTATTCTGCAGCTGCCCCTCCCTTCCACCCTTCCCCTTCATTAACCCTCCCCATTGTCCTGTCCCATCCCCTTTTGAAGCAGTCCACTGTTCTACTGGATACCACTTCTGCAGGTAACGCATTCCTCCCAGCCACCACCCTCTCTGTAAAAAAGTGTCTCCTCATCTCCTCCTGAACCTTCCTCCTCCAGTCTCATATCATGGCCCCTGGTGCGCTCTCCTCCCTTACTTTGACAGCCCTCTGTACCCATCTTGTTTATTCCTTTCATGTATTTAAAGGTTTCAATCATGTCACCCCTGTCCCTCCTCTCCTCCAGTGAGTACATGTTCAACTCCTTCAACCTCCTCTTGTATGATAAGTCCCCCAGCCCCTTGATCATCTTTGTCACCCTGTGCTGCACCCCCTCCAGTAACTTAATGTCCCTCTTCAGATATGGGCAACAGTACTGCACGCAGTACTCCAGGTGTGGTCTAACTAATGACCTATACAATGGCAGAATCACCTCCTCCCTCCTCGAGGATATACCCCTTGCAATACAACCCAGCATTTTGTTGGCCTTTGCAGCTGCCTTTTTACATTGTGCTGAGTTGTTCATTGACCCTGTAATGAGCACACCCAGATCCTTCTCCTCCTCTGTCTGGGCTAACTGCACTCCTCCCAGCTGGTAACTCCTCCTTGGGTTCTTCATCCCAAAATGTAGCACCTTGCACTTTTTGGCATTAAACTCCGGTTGCCAGGTGTCTGACCAGGTTTCAAGCTTTACCAGATCATCCTGCAATTCCTGCCATCCCCCTAGGTCATCCACCACTGCGCCTACCTTGGTATCATCAGCAAACAGACTGATCTTGTTCTTGATGTCCCATGATATGTCTGCAATGAATATCCCAAACAACACTGGTCCCAACACCGAGCCCTGTGGAACACTGCTCATCACTGCCCTTGGGTGTGAGAGCTCCCCACCCACCACCACTCTCTGTTGCCTTCCCTGAAACCAGTTTCCTACCCATCTCACTAGCTTTGCACCCGCCCCTGTGCCTACTAACTTCCTTCCCAGCCTTCCATGAGGCACCGAGTCGAATACCTTACTGAAGTCCAGATACAGGACATCCACTGCACGGCCCCTGTCCAATTGCCTAGTTACCCAGTCATAGAACTCCACCAGGTTGGTTTGGCAGGATCTGCCACGTGTGAAGCCATGCTGTCTGCTGTCCTGTAGTCCTTTGGCCTCTAGGAGGGCCACCAGCCTCTCCTTCAGGATAGTCTCCATGAGCTTACCCACGATGGATGTGAGGCTCACTGGTCTGTAGCTTCCCGGTTCATCCTTGGGGCCACTCTTGTGGAGGGGCACCACATGAGCCATCCTCCAGTCCTGAGGTACACACCCCAAATGTAGTGAGGCATTAAATAGGTCTGATAAATGTCCTGCAAGGACCTCTGCCAGCTCCTTCAGTACCCTGGGGTGGATGCCATCTGGGCCTGGTGCCTTGTCCACCCTCAGTGCCTTCAAACCCTCTCAAACTCTGCCCTCCATGATTTCCCCATCTGTCACCCCTTCCCCCCTGTTTCTGCCATTTCTCCCACCTTGGGTGTCACCCCTCTTCTCTTTAGTAAATACTGAGCAGAAGTACTCATTTAGTGCTTCTGTCTTATCGCACCCTGCTTCCACCCAACCCCCCTCCTTCCTAATCCTTACTATGTGGTCCTTACAGCTCCTTTTCTCCCTGATGTACTTAAAGAAGTCCTTCTCCCCCTTCTTAATGCCTTGTGCCAGCCTGAGTTCCGTAGATGCTTTGGCTCCCCTTACTGCCCTTGCCACCTCCTTCGATTCTGTCAAGTACTCCTCCCTGTCCTCCCCCTCCCTGTTTTCTTGTACTTCCTAATGGCAGCTCTTTTCTTCCTAACCTTTTTCATGACCTCCTTGCTCAACCAGCTTGGTTTCTTAGCCCTAGCCTTCTTGCTCTGGGCTTTGCAGCAGGTGTTGGTTGCCTTCACTATCCCCAGCTTTATGAGCTCCCACTTCTGGTCAGTGTCCATACTAGATTGAATTCTGGCCAGGTACCCTTTTACCACTTCCCCCATCCTCCCAAAGTCAGCCCTCCTGAAGTCCAGCACTCTTGTGCCAGATTCCACTCCTTCCTTGCCCATATCCAATGTGAGCCATACTGAGTGGTTGTCACTCCCTGACAGTGGTTCCTCCACTGTAAGTTCTCTCACAAAGTCCCCATTTGCCAGCACAAGGTCAAGGGTATTCTTAACCTGGTTGGTTCACTGACCGCTTGCAGCAGGAAGCTGTCCTGAAGGCATCCAGCAGTACCTGCTCCTTCTGTTCCTGGTTGTTGGGGTACTCCAGTCCACTCCTGGCATGTTGAAGTCCCCCACAATCACCACACTACCCTTCTCACAGGTCCTCCTGATCTGTCCCGCTAGTTCCCTGTCTAACTCCTCCGTCTGAGATGGTGGCCTGTACACCACTCCCATTCTAAGAATCCTATTCTTGGAATCCTGGATTTGCATCCAAAGTGACTCCGTACTACCCTCCTCCACTTCTTCCCTTACACACTTCAGTCCTTCCTTTACATATAGTGCCACACCCCCTCCTTTCCCAATCACCCTGTCCCTACGAAATATCCTGTACCCTGGTACAGACAGGTCCCAGTCATTGTATTGGGTGGCCCATGTTTCTGTGATGGCTGCAATGTCCACCTCTCCCTCTGCCATGAGAACCTGTAACTCTGCAGTTTTCCTCCCAAGGCTCCTTAGCATTAAGGGTAACCACCTTCCACCCTTTCCCCCCTCCCATCCTGCCCCTTTCCTAGCATCACCAATAGTACTTGCCATTTGTCCTTTGTCACTGTTATGGGGGTTAGCTCATATGGTTTCCCAACCTGTGGTCTCTGCATATCTCTTACCCAATTGCCACCCCCCACTCATAGTTTAAATTCCCAACTTCCTCTATGTACTCCTCCATTCTCTGTTTCAACACTTTCTTTCCCTCCTCACTCAAGTGTAGTCTGTCCTTGGCATAGAGACTACTATCCTCCCAGGTCCCTCCCCACCCCCCAACAGCCCATACCCTTTAACACAACACCAGGTTCTTAGCCATCCATTAAATTCCTCTATTCTCAGCTTTCTTGTTGTGCTTGCTTTTGCACTGGAAGTATCTCTGAAAAAGTTACTGATCTTCCTGCCCCCTCACATAATTGTGCTAGTTCCTCAAACCTCCTCTGGACTATATCTACTGTCTTGTCAGCCAGGTCATTTGTCCCAAGATGTATAATTAAATGAGGATTGTCCCTACCCCTTCTAGCATATTTCAGAACAGATTGTCCCACCCTTTCCGCTGTCATTCCTGGCATGGCCTCCACCCAAATGCAACTATGCCTCTCCCCCTTGCTACCCCACCTGACTCCTCTTAGTATTGAGTCCCCCAGCACTAAGATTCCACCCTTTTACTCTGCTTGCTTCCATTCATCTCCCTCTCATTTCCAGCTCCTCTTCTTCCTGCACATTATTTCCCCTTTTCCCCGTTGCAATTTTCCCAGCAGAATTTCCCCTGCTCCAGTTTGGTCTAGGCATTTATCAATTACTTCTCTAATTTCATCATTTCCCTCCTCCACCTTCTTCCTCTCTAGCAGTGCAAAACTATTTTCTGAAGACCCTTCAAAAATGCCCGCTCCCTCTCTCTTCCTAGTAACCTGTTCTCTCCTTTCCACTCCATGACTTTTGCCACTTCTTCACCTCCCCACACAAGTCCCTATCTCCTCCTTCCATTTGTCTTTTGTCTCCTGACCTGGTTTCCCCAGCAATCGTTCTTCCTGGCTTGGGCCCCTTTGTCTCTGCTTCCCTTCTTTTGACCCTCTCCTCACCACTGTTGGCTTAAATCGCCCTCCCTCATCTCCCCTTCTTCCCTTCTCCCTCCAGTATTGGGCTCAACCCACCCCCAATCTGCCTTGCCTGTCTTAATTCCTCCTGCAGACCCTCGATCTCCCTTCCAAGTTTCTCTATGTGGTTGCACACTAAACATCTTCCCACACTCCAGGCAATTTTTAGAAAGATTGGTGCACCACAGTTGTTGCAGCCTACCACCCTACCCATTGCTGTCATTGCCCACCAACGACCCCCACCCTTCCAGATGAAGGATACCAAACACTCCCCCAAGTCTCCCCTCTCCCCCCTCTATCAGTGCAAAACATTCTTTTCTTTATTTCCCTTACCTCCTTTGTTGTGCACGTCTAGATATATTGAGCAACTGCTTTTTATATTCCTATCCTTCCAATCCACACTCAAAAAGAGACTTTAAGTAGCCATTGCACAACCTTCTTCAAACTCCTACTCCTCCTTTCCCCAATGCATTATCAATGCGAAGAAGTAATAATGAAAGCTCCTAGATTTACATTTACTTCCCTTTACTGAGATAGCAGTCACCTTTTCACTTGCTGCTGTTCCTTTCCTGGATTCTTGTTGATTCTGTTACATGCTGACACATTAGTAATTGTTCACATGCACATCATTTCTACATTGCAATTTGAAAACAGTGAGTCCCAAATTATCATTGATAATGCCACATTTATTTGTTTATATTTACTGGCAGGTGCTTTTCCCTAAGGAAAACCCAGTTGATATTTGCTGTAATAACTGGCTGGGTATTATGGAAAACATGTGCTGGGTTTCCCAGACTCCGCACATGTGCCAGCTGCTCTCTTCCTTTACTCACGCTACCAGCTGCAAACACTACTCGGCGTTAAGTAAAACCAATGATGTTTTTTTTTTTTATTTTATATAACTGCTGTGGTGGAAAAGTGCCCATCTGCATTTACATAAAATAAAATATGGGGTGGTGTGTAAAACTCAATTTTACACACACTCTCAGTATGGGTAGTATCCCATGCCTCAGGTGCGTGTAAAATCTCATAACACATACATGGGGGGCATCCTTTATTCCTCTATGTATCAGCTTTTTTATAGTTGAAAAAATATAAACTATTACTATTTTTTACATAGGAGAAGTTAACTTCAAGGCAGACTGAATTTTGGTCACTAATACTTAAGGGGGGGGGGATCTTGCACTGCAATTCTTGATATTTAAGTTTGAAGTTCCTAAAACAATGTTGAGCATATTAAAGCCTCTTGTTGGTTCTGATGTGTGCTGATACATTAGTAATTGTTCACATGTAGATATAAATTGTTTACAATGGTTTGAAATTGCAGTGTGGTTTACCCAATCTATGTCACCTATATTCAAATCTCCCATAAAAAGTACCTTCCCAATTTCACAGGCAAATTCAAGTTTTGTAATTACGTGAGTGGTAACCTCAGGAGAGGAATCTGAGGGATGATAACATAAGCCGATGACAAAGGAGTCATTGGAGTTAGGGAACAGTTTTGTCCAAACAGTCTTAGTTTTTTCATTTATGTATTGTTTATTTATTTATTGGAATTTCTGAAGTACTGTACCTTTGAGCCAGTGGCTCTTTTACAGAGGTTCCATGTCATACAAACAATACAAAAAACTGAGGAGTACATACAATTTCCTGGAATTACAATGCAGTGATATACAGGCAAAGCAATCAAACTGCAAAAGCATTAGAACTCAAATTAATGTTTTCTGTAGATACCTAAACAATTAGGAATGGGGAGATCATAGCCAGAGTTGTCTAATGCAGCCCCTGTTGCCTAAGTGCGTGTTGGAGGAGGCATACTGCAACCTTAATTTGGGGGAGAAGTACATGGGGCAAGGTGAAGGGAAAGTTACAGGGTTGCCACCGTCCTGTGGTGAGAGGAAGGGGAGTGGGAGAGAAAAGGAAGGAGGAAGACCTTGAGGTTGGAAAAGTTAGGCATTTGAGGGTGGGAGAGAAAGAAAAAGTGTAGACATTTGCTAATTAGGAGGAGGTAAGATAATAGTAGAAAGAAAAGGGGCAGTAACTAAAAAAAAGGTAGACATTAGCATTAAAGGGGTAAGATATAGGTGGAAAGAAATGGGGTAGTATGGAGAGCTAGAGGAAAAGAAGGGACATGGAATAGACAATAGTGTACAGGGAGTGGGGATAGAGGTAAAAGGTGACATAGGAGATCTGACTGATAGAATGTGGCAAGGGAAAGACAGGGAGAGGTTGTATTAAGCAGAGGCAGGTTTGAGAAGCATTAAGGAGGTGGAAACAATGGATAAAAGTAGGTCCCACAATCGCAGCCACTAGTGATTGCAAGAAATTCATGTAATTTTGTTTTAAACAGTCCTAGCTTAACTTCCTTATGTGTATCTTACCTGAGGGAGTTAAGCCAGGAGGGCGCACGGTATTCAAAGGGCCACTGCCTTTGTGAAGTGTGGCAGAAAGTAACTTTTCATGATACGTTGTTTGCACCTCTGGTACATCTATTATGGGTGGGTAGGTTTAGAAGGTTGCAAACTCCCATAGGGGTGAGTCCAAAGGTGGATTTCTTTGCCAGGAGGCAAACTTGATATTGTAGTCTGCTGTCTAAGTTAAACTAACCAGACTGTGTGTACAGTTCACATGAGTGGGTTGACTGGTGTGCATCTAGCACAAGTCAACAGGCCTTGTTTAGAGTGGTCTTGACATGCCTAAGAGAAGTTGGGGATGCAGCTTTGTTACCCACTAGGCCATAGTCAGTAAGTGACAGAACAGAGCTAGAGCCACAATTTTTAAGGCTTCATTGGTTAGGCAGCATTTATTTCTGAGGCGACCTAGTCGAGCATTAGCCATCTTGGCAACCAGGTCTATGTGTTTTGTGTATGATAGTGAGCTGCCTAGCATTACTCCAAGATACTTAAAACTGTAAACTATTTCAAGGGGGGAGTTTTGGTTGTTTCGGATTCATAGTTGGAAGGACTTGTGTCTGTTATGGGCCAATACAAATATAATTGTTTTCATCTTTTTATAATTTAATAGTAGCATGGAATTTTGAAACCATTTTTCAGCTGCAGTGAAGTTAGTCTGCATTTGATTTTCTAGAGCAGTAGGGTCGGGATGGCAGGAATATTAACACAGTATCAACAGTCTTCCTGATTTTTTTTATTAGTAATATCTATAGCTTTAAAATTAGAATTTGCATGGAGCATGATCCTGCCACCTTTTTTGGTTTTTCTAGTATGACTAAACAAGTTATAATCACATATTTTTTCCACCATGCATCATTTTCATACCACCATGTTTCTGTAATTACAGTACTATTATGTCAGGTTTGTCTTCGGAAACTACTTCTAGGAGCTCATCAGACTTGTACTAAGGGTTCTAGTATTTATAAAACAACACTTAATATTATTATGTTCTATATTTTTATTTATTTTAGGTGTTAGATGTGTGAAGAAAACGTGTGATTTCAAGGTGTTAGATGTGTGCAAAATTATATGTGAAAAAGCAAACATTCCAAGGTGATTTCTAAGTTAGTCTGTAATATACTGTAGCTGTTTTTATACTTTTAGAAATGAAATTGAGAGGTCTTAGGCTTTGTTAGTTGTTTTTTTTTTTTGTTGTTGCCTTCTTAGCCATCCAGCTAGCCACTCCTTCAGGCCACCAATGGTCCCTGACTCAGCCAGGCTCGTCCCCCACCACTGCCAACCCATCGCTCCTGACTCCCATGTCCAGGGTTAGCCCAGATATATCCCTTTGCTGGGGGGGCCCCTCTCCCCATGGATGCTTGCGGGGAGGAGAGACTGGGATTCCAATTTTCTGAGGCATGGGGGCTACAAGAGGCAGCCTGCTGGGCACTTGTGGTGAAGGAGGACCTGGCAACCATCATCTGGTCAGCTGGATGGCTGTTTTCTGGTTTCCTCTTGGGAGCATAGACATGCCACGTGAAGTCAGTGCCAAAGCCAACGTCCATTATGCTCCTTATTATAGAGGAGCCCAGGGTATTGCTGTGCCTCCAGCCTCCACCAGGTGCCAGCAAACACTGAAGCGCAGAGCTCCCCTTCCTCCCTGGAGAAGGTGAGCAGTTGTGGGATGCTCAAGCCTTCTCCCCCCAGCCGTCTCTCCATCTCTTGGGTCTATTCCTGAACCTGGATCATCGGCATCGCAAGCAGAAATCCAACCACTACACTGGTGGGCTGGCTTTGTTAGTTTTCAAAGTCCTCTTTTAGTTGGTCTTGCCTAGAATGCTTTTGCCTGGCTGACTTGTACTCAAGCCCAGCTCCTGGGAAAAGGCTTCCCTGGTAAAAGCTACCCAGTCCTGCTCTCCCAAGTGTCTATTCCCAGACCCACCTGTGGGAACTGCCACACCTCATGAGGATTCTCAGATCTTCATAGTGGCTAACCACCACTGCAGGCAGATCAGATGGGGAGCCCCAAAAGGGACATAACCACCACAGGTGGTCAGGGGACGAGATGTACCTAACAGGGGCCAAAAAAAGAACATACTGCCTAAGTTAAATAAAACAGAAAGCAATATTCAAATGCCACTGAACTATCCAGTACCCCTCAACCACCCAAACCCACAAGCAAACCCAGACTGACACAAAAAAATACAAAAACAACCAACCACACTCCCAAGGCACTCAAAGCAAACAAAAGTAAACAGGACAAAACAAAAAAGAAGGGAAAGTCCTGCACAGATGGAAATAACAAAGTGCAAACATTATGCAAAGCAAAGCTAAGCTAAAAAAGTAATCAAAAATATTGTAATACGTTTTTACTTTACCTGCTACCACCAGGTGAAGGAGAAGTATACACAATTAAAAGTCTTTACCTTGATTCTTCAGGAAGAAATTTGAGTATAATAAGAACAGAAACACTGCTGTAGTCCTGTAGGGGAATCCCATCTGTAAAGAACACTCCCAAAACAATTTGGCTAAATTGCAGTGTTAAAATGTATTTGACTGAAGACAGGGTGTTATTAACTAGACCACTAGGTCCAAATGTGCACCAGTGCTTTGCTCATTAAAGCTTCATGGAGTGGGAGGGGGAGCCAGTATTGGACACAGACATCTCCTTAAGAACCCAAATCAGTTAAGTTGACACCAATCAATAGATTAGTTCATGTACAGAAAATACAAGGTGAATGGGCAAGTGGCTTTGGAGGGGCTATAACAAGTTAACACATGAAGCCCCCTTGTTTCCCGGGGTTACAAGAATCCCATTTAGAATCAGTGATAGGCAGGGAAGGCAGCTAGTGATTTACCAGTAAATGGATTTCACTCTGTCCCTCTCTGCAGCTGGTCTCAGCTGGGAGCTGGAGAGGTGATGTCACCTTAGAACTCTCACAGCAGCATAAGCCACACAGCAGTTGCTGTGAGTGGGGATCTTAGAATTCTTTTTTTTTATACTTTCTATTTATTCCTCCTCTCCCCTCCAGCTCTGGTCTCCTCAGGAGCACCTAGGAGTCATCCCAGAATGGTCTGTTCCTACCTGGCCTACCCTCCTTCACCCATGAAGCTGTGGTTTACCCCCCCAGGTAGGGACAAGGTGGGCCCCAACACCCTGAACTTCTTCTGGTGGCATCGGTCCGGAAGGTGTCAGGAGGGCAGCTGCAAATCAAGGGCAAGCTCTGGTGCTTCATCTCCACCAGAGCTGAAGGGCATTTTCCCGTGTTCTTGGGAGTGGCTAGTGCCCTGACGTCAAGGTGTTGCCACCAACGTCTGCCTCGCCCTGCCCCTTCTCTATGATCCAGCGCTTGCTGTGCCTCTGGCTTCTGACAGAGCCAGCCAAGTGCTGAGCAGGAACCCCTCCTCCCTCCCGGGAAAGGAGAGCTGTCCTCTGGATGCTCTATCCTCTCCCTCCCCTGCCGACCCCTGGCAACCTGGTTCATTGCGAACAAGATGCCAGCGTGGCGCGGTGTAGTCAGCGCAACCCTCAGCACCACCGGGCCAGCGGGGATCTTAGAAATCTATAGTCAGTCTGTAGTAGGAGCTCAGTGTGAGCAGGAGTCTGTAGTTGGAGTCTGCAGAGTGCAGTTGCAGTTCCAGCAACAGCTCTGTAAGACAGCTGCAGTGTTCCATTTTTTCTCACCCTAGTGGAGTACAGCATTTTCCAGCTTCAGTGAAGTGGTGGAAACCGTCTCCAGGGATTTCCTGTTCTTCATCCCAGGTGGGATGGAGCAGGCTACCAGGATGTCAGGGGTAATCCTCTGATCCAACCAGGACTTTGTGAAGCTGCCTTGTGTGTCAACGTCTTGTGAGTACTTTTATTTTCTGAGTTTGCCCAGGAGTACCTCCATTTAAGGTGAATTTCTCTGACAAAGGGACCCTGTCATTTAAGACATTTAAAAGTTGGCTGTCAACAGTGGAGTCCAGTCTGTGACTGCCATGTGGGCTGGACTTTTGTTCTTATACCCTTGTCTGTTCTGTGAGGATGTTAAATGTCAAATACATTTCAAGAAAACATCTACAGCAACATTTGGTTTAAAGTGAGGTGCTTTGCTGGAGGGATGGCCGAGTATGAACTTGGAAGAAAAAGGTGGGAGACCCCCCATCTGGACTGACCAGTTTAGCACTCCGGGTTCTCAAGGGCACCTGAGTTTTCTGTCAGTGCATGGGGACAATGCCTGAAGAAACTTCTATCCCATTGAGTGGGTTTTTCTCCAAGTGAGCCTTTTGTGCTCTGTCGTGGTCTGTGTGTCACAAATTATCCTATGTTATATGGGAAGTGACCAAGCACTGGCCGGGTGTGTCATTTCCAGAGGAGCTTGTGTGTTCACCTGTGGTTAGTTCACATTTTCATCAGTCATCCTATGCCATATGGGTCTTCTAAGTACTGGCCGTGAGTGCCTAGTCGATGGAAATTATTTGTGTGCTTTACTGGTGGCTAGTACCACATTTTCTACAGTTATCCTATGCTATATAGGAAGTTTGGAGTTCTGCACCTCAGATGTTCTGTATTTACTGTGTGTGTAAACCCTTGGGGGTCCATCTTTGCTCTGTGAGTTCCTACTTTGTTACAGAATAAAGCCACACTCTAGAATCCCAACCTGGTATGAACATCTATGTTATTGCTTCCGAGTGGAGTTAATTGGGTACCCCTGTCCAGAAGTGCAAACCTAGCATAGCCCTGAGTAAATGTTTTCTCCCCAGGACCTGGGTTTTGGCCATAGTTTGGTCCACCAGGTGTGTGCCTAGTAGCCACACTTGGGTTTCTTCCATTAATGTCTTCTACATCTGCATATCAGCCTTAAGTGGTGCTTTATACTCCCACCCCTCCCTATTCCCCTAGACTGTGAGAGGTGTGCCATCTCGTTAAATAATTGTCGGTGGGGGGTTACACACACATAACACAGTTTACAGATGCATACATAGATATTTTATTTATCTATTTAATTTGTTATCTGGGTAAGAGCACGGGACCAAAAGTCCTTTTTCTGAATCAACTCAGGAATACAAAACACAACTGAACAAAACATATAGACAATAACTATAGCACCATAGAGTCACAAACAGTTACAAATGCATTAATTAAGTAGAACAGATTTAAAATTATTTTTAAAAATAGAGAATGAACAAACAAGTTGCAATGATTCGGGTAGTCTGTTCCAATAACAAGATGCATCCATCTATCTATCTATCATAGTATCATAGTAAAAGCCAGCAGAATAGGCCCCATAGTCTATCGTGTCTGCTCAGAAGCTAGCCCCCCTACTGGGAGCTCGCTCCTTCACCCCCCAGCCCCAAAGGTGGCCCTCCCTGGTCTCAGCTTCCCCCTGTACCTGTCCCAACCCTTCTTGAATCCTTCCACTGTGGTCTCTTCCACCAGGCTCCTGGGCAGTGTGTTCTATGGTTCCACCACCCTTTCTGTGAAGAAGTGTCTCCTGCACTCCCCCGTGTACTTCCCCCCTTCCAGCTTCCACTCATGCCCCCGGTAGTTCCCCCCTTCTTAAGCCTGAAAACCTCCCTGGCTCCACCCTTATTTATCCCCTTTACATACTTGAAAGTCTCTATCATGTCCCCTCTGCCCCTCCTCTCCTCCAGTGCATACAGATTGAGTTCATCCAGTCTCTCCTCATAGTTCCTACCTTCCATGCCCTGAATTATCCTGGTCGCCCTCCTCTGGATCCTGTCCAGCAGTGCTATGTCCGTCTTACGATGGGGTCCACAGAACTGCACATACTACTCAAGATGCAGCCTAACCAGGGCATTATACAGAGGGAGGATCACCTCCCTCCTCCTGGAGGTAATCCCCCTGGTTATGCAGCCCAGTATCCTGTTTGCTTTTTGCTGCAGCTCTTCAACAATTCTGTTATTCATTTTGCTGTCCACCACCACTATCCCTAAGTCCCTCTCGCCCGATGTGACTTGCAGTGTGGTCCCCCCAGGGTGTATGCATGTCCTGGGTTTCTGACCTCCAGATGCAGCACCCTACATTTCCCTGCATTGAACTTCAACCCCCACTTCCTTGCCCACCCCCCAGGGTATCCAGATCCCCTTGCAGGGCG
This sequence comes from Neoceratodus forsteri, assembly GCA_016271365.2. Classification (NCBI taxonomy): domain Eukaryota; kingdom Metazoa; phylum Chordata; order Ceratodontiformes; family Ceratodontidae; genus Neoceratodus; species Neoceratodus forsteri. The sequence continues at coordinate 193,399,049 of CM028138.1, read as the reverse complement.
TCTCTCCCCTTCTGTCCATCTGCCAGTGCTCCCAGTTTTGAATCATCTGCAAAGAGACTCAACCTACTCCTAAGACCCCACCCTATGTCCAAAACATAGAAATTGAACTGGAGTAGCCCCAGGACTGAACCCTGGGGGACCCCACTGATGACCCTCCTGGGGAAGGAGACTTTCCCTCCAACCACCACTCACTGTATTTGCCCCGTAAGCCAGTTTTCCACCCACCTGAGCAACTGCCCACCACCCCATCACCCCCAGTTTTGTTAGTAAGCCATTGTGGGGTACCGAATCGAACACCTTACTGAAATCCAGCTAGAGGATGTCCACCGGCCTATGTCGGTGCAGGGCACCCATTAACCAGTTATAAAACTCCACCAGGTTAGTCTGGCATGACCTCCCTGGAACAGAATCATACTGCCTGTCATCCAGGTGCCTCAATCTTTCCAGCTGCCCCCCCAGCCTCTCCTTGATAATGCCCTCCATAATCTTGCCTACCACAGACATTAGGCTAATGGGCCTATGATTCCCCATCTCCTCTCTTGACCCCCCCATTGTGGATAGGCACCAAATGAGCCACCTTCCAATCTTGAGGCACCCACCCTGTCTTCAGGGAGATGTTGAAGAGTGAGGCCAATGGAGCTGCCAGCACATCCGCCAGTTCCTTCACCACCCTTGGATGCAGCCCATCTGGCCCCAGCACTTTCTCAGTCTTTAGCGACCAGAGGGCCCTCTCTCACCCTATCTGCTGTGATTTCCCCATCCCATCCCCCTTCCTCATGCATCCTCTCCTCCCCTTCCCTTCTAGATACGACCCATCCCCTGCCCTAGTCTCATCCAGTCCTTCAGTCTCCAACTGACCTCTTGGTTCAGTGGGCTCCTCTACCCTCCCATCAGGTTGGAAATATCCCCCACCTCCCCTGGTAAAGACAGAGGCAAAGTACTCATTTAGCACCTCTGCTTGTTCCCCAGCTTCCTGCCCCCATCCCCCTCCAGTTCTAATCCTGCTGATCTGTGTCCTCACTTTTCTTTTCTCCATTATGTATCTATAGAACCCCTTTGCCCTTCTGTGGATATCCTTGGCCAGGTGAAGCTCCTTTTTCACCTTGGTCCCCCATACCACCCCGGTGACCCTCTTAGCCAGGAAACCATACTCTCCCCACTCCCTAGCCTCTCCTTGAGTGCTTTAAGTGTGCATAGGCAGCCTTTTTCTCCCTCACTCCCTCCTGCACCTCCCGGGTCCACCAGCACAGCTTACTGGCCCTACATTGCTTGCACCTTACCTTTGTGCAGGCCCTTGAAGCCACCTGCACCCCCCTTCTTAATGGTCTCCCACAAGCTACCATCATCCATGTCTGGCTTTATCTCATCCAAGCACCCTTTAAGAATCCTTCCCATGCCCTCAAAATCCACCCCCCCCCAAAATCTATTACTTCTGTGTTAGTGCAAATTTCCTCTCCCCTAGGAACATAAGAAACCAGACCGTGGCATGGTCACTGCCTGCCAACGGGCCGCTCACCTCCAGGCCCCTTATCTGGTCACTATCTGCTAGGACAATATCCAGGATCCAATCCTGCTTAGTAGGCTCCCCCACATGCTGTACTAGGAAGGCATACTGAAAGACATCCATCAACCTCTGCTCCCTAGCCACCAAGGATATCATAGTGCCCCAGTCTGCCCCCGGCATATTCAGGTCACCCATGATCACCACCCTGCCCTTTCCTAGGCCACAGTGACCCCTGATGTTCTAAGCCAGATCATCCTTCAGTTCTGCTTCCATTGCGGGGGGTCTGTACACCACCCCTATTTTTAATATTTTACCTCCCCTCATTTGTAGGTTTACCCAAATTGCCTTCACACCTCCTTCTGCCTCCTCATTTCCACCAACTACTATGTCATTTTTGACTATCAATGCCGCATACACCCTTCTTCCCACCCCTCATCCTTCCTAAACATTGTGCATCCCTCTAAATTTAGGTCCCAATCATGCCTCTGGGTGGCCCAAGTCTCAGTAATTGCTGCCAAGTCTGCTGCACCCTGAACTAGCATTGCCTGGAGCTCTGGCATTTTATTGCCCATACTCCTGGCATTGATCAGGACCGTTCTCCACCCTCCATCCCCTCCAGTCTTCTCAGCCCAGCGCAATCCCCCATCTGTCTTCCTGCCTCAGTTCTCCCTGGTCTTTTAATGCTACCCACTGCCTGCTTTGCATGATCTAGTCCTGAATCCTCAAGCTTCCTTGCTAGGGCTTTCAGTCTTTCTATCCCTCCCCCTTTACAAGTTTAAACCCCACCTATCATCAATGAATCCAAAAAGTTTTAGTTTAAGGATTTCCCTTCCCTCCAGGTTGAGGTGCAGACTATCCCTGACATATAGCCCCTTGTCTTCCCATGTATCACCCCAGTTCCCAATCAATCCATACCCTTCTGACTTGCACCACTCCTTGAGCCACTGGGTAACCCACCTAAGCTTTTGCTTATTTTCCCCGCTTGCCCTTGGTACTGGCAGTATCTCAGAAAAGGAGATTGAGCATCCTATAGAGTGGCAAGCCCTGGCCAATTCCCTAAATCTTGCCTGTATCTCCAGTTCACTGTTCCCTTCTAAATCCTCTGTTTCTTTTCTGCCCCCAAGGGACTCATGCCAGAAAGGTGCTCTCACTTGCCATATGGCCATTTCTCCACAGCCACCGCCGCTGCCACCAACACTTGCCCCTTTCCTGACTGCCCTCCTGGAACTCATCTTCGGATCCCCTACCCAGGGACTCGCGCTTGAATGGCGCTCTCGCTTGCCGTGTGGCCATTTCTCCATGGTCACCACTGCCGCTGCCACTGACACCTACGCCTTTCCTGACCGCCCTCCTGGAACTCATCTCTGGATTCATACCCAGGTACAACCGCTGAAGAATTCTCGGAGCCATCTCGAGCGGGAGGCCTCTGATTGGTGCGGCTTAGTTGGCTATGTCCTGATTGGTCTGCTTCCTCTCTAGGCTGCCACTGATTGGAGTGCCTTTTCTCCTCACTTTTCTATGGATTTTTAGGCTCTTATGCCTTTTCTTTTCGCATCCTATAGCAGCTAGGATTTTTCATTTTTTTTGGGATGTACAGTACCTGCTTATTGCACTGTACTGTAACCTGTTTCTCAAAACTGTTTATTGATTTGTGAAGCCCAACAGCCTGTAAAGCACTAATTATTATTTAAAGTTAAGCCATTCTTGATTGCTTTATTTAAAGTTAGCCTGCCTGCAAGCATTGTGTACAGCTAAGCTACTGCTTCTATCTCTCAATCCTCCTGTTGCCTTAAGTTCTTCCTTTCCTCACTACCTTTTGTCTCCATTTCCCCTCTGTACTTCTACCAAGGTCTTTCTGCCCACCACTAGCTCCCTCTTCTAGCCACCTATCCTAGCCTCCCCATCTCTACTCCTTGCCTACTTTTGCTTCTCTCTGTCCTAAAATTTCCCTGTGATCTGCACCTCTTTATTTCACACCTCCACCCACTGCCCTTTTTATTTTTGTTTATTTGTTTGTTTATTTATTGTTCTAGGAATTGCTACCTTTGAGCCAGAGGCTCTTTTACAAAGGTTCCACGTCAATTAGGTACAGTACAAAAGGTTACATAGATAACACAACAATTTGTGTTGTGTCAAGAGCAAGAAAACATATACAAATACATATCAAATCACTTGTGCAAAAGGACATGAGATATCAATAATCACATTATTATTACAAGAAAGAGGTCATGCCAGATTAGGAGAAACAAATAGGAAAAGTCCAGAACAGAGAGGTAAGGAATGGTGGGGAGCAGACAATAGCAAGAGAAAAGGTTTCCCAAACATGTCTTTGTCAAATAACGGAACAGGGTGGGTAGTGAGAAAATAGGAGGTTTAATCAGGGCAGTCACAGGAGCTGGAGGTGGCAAAGTGAGAGAAAAGCCTTGATTTGAAAATACCAAGAGAGGTGGAGGCAGTCTTTTTTCTGGCTCGGTCACCACCCAGCCTGCCTGTAATCTCCTACCTTTGTGTCTCTCAGATCTCTCCCCAACCTCCCCGCTGACAACTGCTGCCAGCCACCTGTCCCCTGCATCTCTGCCTCCTTATTAATCCTCAGTTTCTTCCCCCCCGGGACTCGTGCCTGAATGGCACTCTCACTTGCCATGCAGCCATTTCTCCGCAGCTGCCGTCACCTCCGCCTTTCCTGACCGCCCTCCTGGAACTCATCCTTGGATCCCCTACCCAGGTACAACCGCTGAAGAATTCTCAGAGCCATCTCGAGCGGGAGGCCTCTGATTGGTGCAGCTTAGGTAGCTATGTCCTGATTGGTCTGCTTCCTCTATAGGCTGCCGCTGATTGGAGCACCTTTTCTCCTTACTTTTCTATGGACTTTTATTTCTTTTCTTTTCGGATCCTATAGCCGCTAGGGTTTTTGTCCCGCCACCTCCCCCTCCCCCTCTTCCTTTAAATACACTCCTTGCCCCACCCCTCTCCGCTACCTCCAGTCCTATTGGCTGTCAGTGCTCCTCTCAACCCACATCCTAGCCAAGGAGATCCTCTGTCCCTCATGCTCCTCTTGTCCCCCTGCCCACCTCCTGCCTCCTACTTGCAGCATCCCTGGTGGTGCCTCTTTTATACCCCCTCTTTTCTGACTTTTACCATGCCACCTAAATTTCTGCTCCTTGGTCTGTCTGCCTAGACTCAGTACTTTGTAGCTATCTCTCTACTCACCCCCTCACATCTATCTGCCTGTCCCCGACTGATTTGCTCTCTCCCTCCCTCCCTCAGACCATCTAATTCCCTGCCCTCCCTCCCCTCCCTTCCCTACTCACAATGGCCCTCTCTGCTCTGCCCTGCCCCTCTGTCTATTTTTTCATGCCTCCTTGATCCCATTGTCTAACCTGCCTGAAGCCTACTTCCCCAAACTCCCTCGGAGATACAAATTGGATTACAGCTACCAGCACTCAGGAACCATCCATTCAGGATTTTACCATCATTATTGTCCCTCCACTGGGACAAGCTGGTACCACCTGTGGTATCGTGGCAAGGTGATTTATGCTCATCTTTTCCCACTCTCACCTCTGGCTCACATTGCCTCTCCTAGGGATCAAGATCGATTACAGAATTTTCACTCCTGTAAGAGGCTGATGAAGAAATTTTCCCTCAAAAATATACGTTGGAGCACTCTGCAACTCCTGCTCCTTCTACCACTACTGTTATCAGACAATATACATCCAAACCCTGGCCCCTCAATTCCAGGCAATGGGCTCAGACAGTGTCGCTCTGGGGCTCTCACCTTTGCAGCACTCAACGTCTGTAGCCTCCTACCGAAACTTGATGCCCTGCATTTATTTAACCACCTACAAAACCCTGATGTTCTTGTGGTTGTTGAAATCTGTCTCCTCCTAAAATTCCACACAGTACAATTGCTCTTCCAGGATATAATGTCTTCAGACTGGACAGGACCTCTAAAAGAGGTGGTGGCTATGCTATCTACCTCCAAGATGCCCTCCTAGGGCACCCTGTTCAAACCCCCACCTCGGACTCGACTGCCCAGATTTTACCTATCAGAATTCTTCTTGGGGCCCACAATAAGCTGCTGACTATCACTGCTGTCTACATCCCACCTAAGGAATAAGGCAAAGGTCTCAACTATGTCCTGGACATCATCCGCTCACAACCCCCAGGCTCCAAGTCTATCCTTACGGGTGATTTTAACATAAATTGGCTTGGGTCAGATACAAATGGCTTTAAGGATGCTATCTCAGCTGCCGACCTCACCCAGCTAGTCACCACACCCACTAGACAAAACTATAAGGCTGGCACCAGGTCTCTTCTGGACTGGATCCTGACAAACCAACCATCCCACATCTCCCATGTCTCCGTCCTTCCCGACTCGTTAAGTGACCACTCTCCAGTCACCTGTGAATGGTCAAATCAATTCAACATCCCACCACCCAAACTAATTGCAAGCAGAATACTCCCACATGGCCAACTGAAGCACCTCAAATCCCACCACAGACAACAAGACTGGTCCCCTATTTTCCTAGCAATGGATGTCAGCTCTGCACTTGAGTTCTTTATCAACACATTCAACGCTGCCTGTGACTCCTATGCCCCCTTTAAAAAGAGGAAAGACAAAGAGCTTTTCAACCCTTGGCTCACAGGGGAGCTCCTAACACTGATGAAATCTAGGAACCACCTCTGGGCTTGGGCTCAGGATACAGGTAGGCAAGCAGACATATAAAACTACAAATGTGCTAGAAATGATTGCACTAAATCAATACACCTAAAGAAAAGCAGCTACTACAAAGATGCTCTTACAAACACCTGGGGTAAAGGGAAGTCCTTCTGGTATAATCTAAAGAAATTACGGGGAAATTACCCAAAACGTCACCCACCATGCTGGAAGTGGATGGGACTATAACTCTGGACCCAGCCACCATAGCAAATACATTTAACAAAACTTTAGAAACATAGAAACATAGACTTTGACTGCAGATAAGGACTGCTTGGCCCATCTAGTCTGCCCATTTCCCTACCTACAGGATAGGCCGCAGATCCTAGTTAACCAACAGCCTATTTCTTCCTACCCCCATAAGAATTGGCTTATGTCTGTCCCGTGCATTCTTGAATTCTCCCATAGTTTTAGACCCCACAACCTCCTCAGGAAGGCTGTTCCATGCATCCACTACCCTATCTGTGAAATAATACTTCCTCACATTGCCCCTGAACTGCCCTCCTTCTATCTTTAAATTGTGTTCCCTTGTTCTTGCAAGTCTCTTTTTCTGAAAGATGCTACTCTCTTGGACTTTGTTGATTCCACTGAGGTACTTAAAAGTTTCTATCATGTCCCCCCTCTCCCTTCTTTCCTCAAGGGTATATGTATTTAGTTCCTTTAGTCTCTCCTCATACGGCTTCTCTTGCAGACTCTGCACCATTTTAGTTGCCCTCCTCTGGACTACCTCTATCCTGTCTATGTCCTTGTGGAGATGGGGTCTCCAGAACTGGACACAGTACTCCAGATGGGGTCTCACCAACTGTCTGTACAGAGGGATAACAACTTCCTGTTTTCTGCTGCTGATGCCTCTCCCTATACATCCCAGTATATCCACAGCCCTCCCTACTGCATTCTTACATTGCTTGCTAACCTTTAGGTCATCTGATATGATTGCCCCCAGGTCCCTTTCCTTTTTTGTTGTTGTTACTACCTCCCCACCCATTGTGTATTCTTCCCCTGGGTTCTTGTTTCCCAGGTGCATTATTTTGCACTTCTTTGCATTGAATCCTAGCTGCCATACTTCTGACCATTCCTCCAACCTTGCCAAGTCCCTTTTCATCCTTTCCACGCCTCCTTGTGTATCAACCCTGTTGCAGATCTTTGTGTCATCTGCAAAAGCATACTTTTCCTTCCAGTCCCTCTGCAATCTCACTGATGAAGACATTAAAAAGGACTGGACCCAATACCAACCATGTGGTACCCCACTAGTAACCCCTCTTCCTCAGAGTGGACTCCATTTACAATTACCTTCTGTGTCCTGTTGTGCAGCCAATGTTTTACCCAGGCTACCACCCTGGGACCCACTCCCAGGCTGGTTAATTTGACTATTAATCTTTTGTGTGGGACTGTGTCAAATGCCTTGCTAAAGTCTAGGTAGGCCATGTCCACAGCCTCTCCCTGGTCTACTACTTTGGTCACCCAGTCAAAGAAATCTATTAGATTTGTCTGACATGACCTTCCCGCTGTGAACCCATGCTGCCTTGGGTCCTTTCTCGGACCTCAGTAATGTGCTTCCGCATGACTTCTTTAACACTGATCCCTCTGCTGCACCCCCCCTCTCACCAACTCGCCCCCCTCTGCAACTTGACCGCCATTTTACTTCAAAGCAGTCAGGATGCACGTAGTACATAAATATATCGGCAAAGCAATCACAGGATCAAGAACCAATGGGGACACTCTTGACCTTAAACTACTGTCTTTCACACTAGATGAAGTGCTACCTCCACTAACACATATTTTCAACCTCTTTCTCACCCTTGGCCAGTTCCCCAATAGATGGAAATCTGCCACCATTACACCTGTTCACAAAAGTGGGGACAAGGCCCATCCTGGGAACTATAGGCCTATATCCCTACTCCTCCCCTCCTCTCTAAGGCCATTGAGTGATTAATCTCTGACCAACTGACTGAATACCTGGCTAAGCACAACATCCTTTGTAAGCAGCAGCATAGCTTTTGAAAAGCCCACAGCACTACCTTGGCCCTCCTAGAATTCATGGGAGCAATCCACAACTCCCTTGACAATAATCAATTAACTGGTTCAGTCTTCATTGACCTGTCTAAGGCTTTTGACACCGTCCATCACCAACTACTCGTCACTGAGCTTCAAAATGCTGGGCTCTCCCTTGAGGCTACATCCTGGTTTAAGAGCTACCTGGAAAACTGTTCACAAAGGGTGAAAATTGCTCACACTCTCTCTGAGGCTAGACCCATCCACTCAGGAGTTCCGCAGGGATCCATTCTCGAGCCACTCCTTTTCTGAGTTTTTTGGAACTATCTCCCACAATCCTGTCCTGAACAAATCCTGCTATTTACGGATGATGCAGTCATTCACGCCTCTCACCATGATCCCCTATTACTCCTAGAAAAGCTCCAGATAGGTTTCACCTATGTTGAAAAATGATTTAACAGACAAAAGCTGGTGCTCAACTACAAGAAAACAAAGGTGATGCTTTTCTGTGGCTCCCGTAACAAGCATAGGTCTCAGCCCATCTCAGTTGCAAACTGCCATGCTGCTGTCCTAGACCAAGTACACTGCTTTAAATATCTTGGCATCACTCTCAACAGCCACCTAACCTATGGTATCTACACTGACACTGTTACCAAAGCTGTTAACAAGGGCATTGGCCTTCTCTACAGGCACAGGCAATGCCTCACTTCAGATGCCTTAAGGATAGCTGTACAGAGCTCTGTGGTCTCTCTAATTGATTATGATCTGGTTGTCTACTGCTCTGCTACTGACACAGCCCTAAGGCACCTACGCTTGACCCTAAACAAAGCCTGCCATCTCATTACTGGATCCCACCGTTTCACCCACACGTGTGCACTCTATGCCCAAATGAGTTGGCTCCAACTATCAAACTGTATTAAGTTCCATACCTGCCTAATGGCCAAGAAGATCACATTAGGCCTTGCACCCCCAGGAGTCCAAGCACTCCTACGTGCAGCATGCATCCCCCGCCTCACCAGGGATTCTGAAAAACAAATTCTGCACATACCATGGTGCTGCACCTCACAGGGACAAAGGTTGTTTGTGCATTGTGCACCCTCCTGGTTTAATGGACTCAACAAAGACATCACCTCGCTGCAAAGGCTAGGCCTGTTCAAAACCAACCTTTGCCTCCACCTCTCTGCCTCCAGCTCCTGTGACTGTTGCTCCTAATCTGCTATCCCCTCTTACACTTACTTCCCCCTCTCCATGACACCTTTCCCCTACCCCTACCTCATCTCCCTTCCTGGATTTAACACTTTATACCTGACAAGGCCCTTGGCTGCTCTGCTGTTTTCTAGTGTCCCCTCAATCTCTCAACCTTCCCTCTTAATCCCTTGCCCTGCTCTGTTACCTCTCCTTCCATCCTCTGGCTGTTTTCAAGCTGCCTCACACTGCATAGAATCCATTGTACTGCATTGCTCAATCCCCTATACTGCATTGTTCATACATATTTCTGTCCTGTACCTTCTGCCGCTCAAAGGTATTGTACTTCAACTGCTTGAATTGCCTATTTCAAAGCCTGTTATGTTTGTATTGTTTCCCAAGTTGACATGAAACCTTTGTAAAAGAGCCAAGCTCAAATGTATTGTAATCCTAGAATATCAATAAACAATAACAAATCGTTTGTTCCCAGGTAAACTAGAAAGTCTGGGGATCCTCCGCATTCCCTTGCCGTTGAGTATAGCTGGAATTTGGCCTTATGTACTGATAGGCCTGGGATACATTTAACCTTGACTGTGCTGCCTTTTCCCTCCCCAACCCCCTCCCACTGGATACCTCTAATCATGGAGTCACCCAGCAGGAGCACCTTCACCTTTCCCCCCAAGTTACTAGCCCATTTGTGCCCTTCCATACACCTTCTTCTGTTTACGTCCCCCAGCTTGCTCCTTGCAACCCCCCCCCCACAGCCTGGGTGCCTCTATTTTGTGTGTGCCCTTCAAGGCTCCCTCTTCTGCCTATGTCCCCCAGCTTTCTCCTCTCACCCCCTGCAACTTGGGGGTCACAGATCTGTATGTGCCCTTCCAGACTCTTTCTCCTGACTATGGCCCCCTGCTTGCTCCTCACCCCTCCCACAGCCTGAGCATCACTAGTTTGATTGTACCCTTCCAGGCTCCCTCTTCTGTCTCCCTCTCGCAGCTTGCTCCTCGCACACCTCACAGCCTGAATATCACTAGTCTCCCCCCTTAACTCTTCCCCGGTTGGACTGTTGCCATTGACTTCTCCACCCAGGCCTCCTATTCCTGCTTTCCTTCTCCCCTCCCCCCCTCAAGTTCTGCAGTAACGAACCCTTGTGCCCTAGTGTTCTCTACACCCTCCTCTTCAGGAAATTCCAGTCTCTGAGCTGGCCTACCCAGAGTTCTCCCCTCCTCACCCCCCTCCTTGTCCGCTTTTCTTTTCCTCAACTCTTCCCTGTCCTGGGTCCTGGCCTTGTCCACCCTGACTCTGTTCTGTGCATCCCCCTCTGACTTACCTCTCTCAGACCCAGGCTCCTGACCCCCTCCCTGCCCATCTGGTGCCCTGGTCTCACGTTCCCCATGCCCTCCCCTCCTTTGGATCAGGCCCTCCCCTCCTATCCCCTGCCCCCCTCTGACACCTGACCAATCCCTCCTCGTCATCCTGCACCCCCTGCCTGCCAGCCTTTTCCACCTCATCATCTGGGTACAGCAGGGTGAAGCAATTTGTAAGTGTGATGTCTGCCCCAAGCTTGCCCACTCCAGTCCTCCTCCCCTTCCCCTTCCTTGGCTCTCTTTGGGCTTTCCCCTCCTTTCAGAGTGAAGACCATGCATTGGTATTTTCATGTCTACCCCTCCGGAGTGACCATGTGGTTCTAGTCCTCTCACTCCTGCCCCTGTGCCCTGGGGTATGCCATTTTGTCCTCACTTGTCGTCATATGGTTCATGCCCCCCTTCCCTCTCCAACCCACCCACCTCCCTCTCTCCAACTGCTTCCTGATCCCCTCAACCTCCCACCTGAGGCCTGCCATCTGGTAACACACTGGGCATCCCCCAAACCTCCATGCCCAATTCAATATTATGGCACCCCACACCCTGTACACCCAATCACTCTCCTGAAGATATTGGCTCTTGCATCATTCGATCCCATCCTCACTGTTAGGTGTGCATAATATGGGCCCCCCTCTGTAATAAAAGTACCCTACAATCTGTGTACACTCAATCAATCTACCCTTTTCCCACCAGTAGCCAGCATACGCCCGAGCAATCGATACAAACAGTACCCAAGATGCAGTAGCCAGCACTATCCAGGTGTCACCCTAATAGGATTTAGATGTTGCAAGGCCTTATGGGATAGAACTATCTATCTATCTATCTATCTATCTATCTATCTATCTATCTATCTATCTATCTATCTATCTATCTATCTATCTATCCATCCATATATCCATCCATTCACCCATCCATCCATCTATCTATTTATCTGTCTATTATATGGGCGCAGTAGCACCCCTATAGTTAGGGTTGTATTGGTAGTTCATTGTTAAACCTCAATTTTTGCACCTTAATAACTTTGGCATACTTTGATGAAATAGCCCGATATTTGGCATGTGGAGTCAGGATGTCAGGGTCTCATAATGTGCATAGTTTTGTGATGGCATCTTGAATGTTTTTGAGATATGGAGTGCTAAAAAACAGAAAAAAATACCACTTTTCCTCCTATACTTAACATGTTTTTTTTTTCTCTCATCTGCAGCCTAGGCGGTATGAAATTTTTTCATGAAATTTTCAAGGATGATAGGATCTGTGCCATGGTTGTGCCTTTGGATGATTTAATGAAACAACATACCATTTTTGAATAATAACATCAAGTCCAGCCAGTAAAAAAAAATTCAAGTGTTAACAGTTCCATAGAGACATACCAATCATGGCAGGTAAAAAAAAATATTATGAGGGGTTATTTGTATGATTTATTTGCAGTGTGGGAAAAAACACTCAAGATGGTGGTGATTTTCTTTTTACTGTACTGTTAAAAAAAATGATAGAAGCCACCTAAAGAGATAAAAGTGCTTTTCCATTCGGATACATAGTGTGAAATATGCAAAATCTGGGGTGTCCAGCCTAGTGAGAGGAGCTGTTTCCTGCTTTCTGTGTATGAGAACTGTAGAACTTTCTTGACTTCTGTGGCCACAGCTGGAGATCATGCTATGGGCTGCAGTGAGAGCAGTGAGCTGCCATTTCCCTGGTGTCTAGTTGTGCCCCCCCAATTGCCATCCATGTATATGTGTAATGCTGCCCTGCTGTCTAGTGGCATCCCCCACCTTCTGATTGCTGTCTCCATAGTGTGAATACATTTTTCCCTGGTGTCTAGTGACTCCCCCACCCTCTGATCATGTTCCCGTAACACTGCCATTCTAAAAAGTCTAATATTAAAGATGGCAGAGTATTGTCTGCTTCAACAATGTGGTATCATCATGAAATAATGCGGCGGATATGGCTCACAAACTAATCTGTCTGTAGTTCTTGTGCTGAGCATGCAAAATCAGAACAAATATGTGAACGAAACTGGTTGTAGGGAATGCAGAACAATGTAAAATTATAAAGTGAAAACTTAATTAAATTAACTCAGAGGAAAACTATGAAAAAAAGTATTATGAACTCAAATAGAAAGAAGACTAATGCAATTTTAAATTGCATCAGAAGACACATCAGAAGTAGGGACAGGGGAGTGATTATGTGTACAGCAAAGAGCAACCAAGATGGTGCTAGGCATTGAAGATTTAAACTATATTGGCAGGCTTTAATCCCTGGGTTGTATCCACTTGAATACAGAAGGATGCGTAGGGATCTTTGTCTGTTGTTTAGCTCATTAACAAGTGATGACCTCTGGGAATGTTTTGGTTTTGATTTTAGAGAACTTGAATTATAATACTAGAGCACACACACTGCAGCTTAAGGGGACAACAAGCACAACAAACTGCAGGGCTGGCTGGTACAGTCAGAGAATCATTGGGGTCTGTAATAGTCTACCCTTAGATGTGAAAGGAAGCAGCTGTATGGAAGAATAAAAAAAGACTGGATGAATATTGTACAAAGGAATGTACAGTATCTTAGGATATCCCCTGGTATAAGGGGTGAACTTTGCATGGGGCTTTGGCCTAATTAGTTCATACAGAATCTATGAAACCAAAAACACACCATTCAGACTGGGCTGCAGTTGACATAGGTTAGTGCTAGGGATCAGAGCACTGTGAGAGCTAGTAACAGATAAACTAATCTTTGGAAGCGGAACTAAGCTTGTTGTAGAACCCAGTAAGTGAAACTAATGAGAGATGGATATGAATGTAGTGGTACAAAGATTGTCCTGTGGCTTGGTGGGTGAGCGGTTGGTTAGTTAGATAGTTAGTTGGAATTCCTTTCATTAGGTAAACAGAAGAAGTTTTACATAGATGTTCTGTATCCGTGTTTTAAAAAGAAATTCAGGTCCTGAATGTTTAATGGTAACAAAAAAAAAAAAACGAAAACAATCATCATTTAGTCAAAACAAGTTATTTGCCCCAAAACGTACACTGGACTTTTTTCAAACTACATGGCACACAACCTACAACATAGTAAACTAACTACATTTTCTGAAGTTTCTATGTACACAGTTTCAAAGTTTGCAGCTAAATACTAACTAAGGAGCTAATGCATAAAACAATACTGCTGGCAGAATTCCATAAAGCATGGTGTTTGTAGGAAACTGCAGGTTTGCACAGGACAGAGAGTACGCACGGGAGAACCAGAATGTATACTGGCATAAGGTGCTGGGTTCCATTGGGAAGATACAGACTCCCTGGTATCCCCCCCAGCCCACTCCCATCCTCCCTCCAGGAAAAAAGCAGTGGGATGTCCTCCCAAACAAGAAAATAATCAATAAATCCATACATTATTTTGCATACATATTACACACTTTTTACAAAAATCTTCAGCATATACGGTAAAGCCAACAACATACCAATGTTTATTTACAAGGTCGACCACTCCACTTTTTGAAACATGATCGGCCCCATGGGCCAATTTTGCCAAAAAGGGAAATATTGCTTTAGGCAGGCAGAGCCTGCCATCGGGTTTGTCCACACCTTAGTGATAGCATCAAATTTACAGTTTGTTTGCCAAGCTACGCTTCTCTTTTACACTGGCCGACTGTTGTAAAGTTGCAACATCCTTTACTGAGAATAAATCAAGTTGGTTAGTTATAGTCAAAGACATTAGAAATTTCGGAACACTCCCAGAAAGAGCTGCTTCCTTTGCATGCATCTATCTCGCATTTCCTGCAGAGACAAAATCTTGGTTAGAAGTATGGGCTTGACATTTTACAATTGCTAACTTTTCTGGCTTCTGGATTGCTAACAAAGATTTTTACCAAATTTGCATGCAATAGGTTTTCCAGCTGCTGTTAAAACCCTCTGTGTTTCCATAAGGTGCCAAAATCATGAGCTACCCAAATGCATTATCGACTATCTGTGTATATGTTAACTGTTTTACCCTCGGCTTATTATACAAGCTCTAGTCCAGAGCTATGAGTTCAGCAGCTTGCTGGACGTTCATGGGGTAACTTTGCTCCTTCCACGACATAGTTTGGAGTACACACTGCATAACCTACCAAGGGGGATCCTTTTTCATCTCTTTGTGCTGAGCCGTCAACAAATAATTCTAAGTCTGCGTTTTGTATGGGTACATCAGTAATATCCAGTCGAGGCTTACAGTCTAAGTCAATTACTTGCCCACAGTCATGCTCCTCCCCCTCCTCTGGGGTGGGGAGCAACGTCGCTGGGTTTAAAATGGTGCACCTTTTCAAAGTTATGTTAGACATGGTTAGTAACACATTTTGATACTGAAGCAATCGTGCAGGCGTTAAATGAGCTGTGCGAGCTTGTAGCAGAATAGAATGTACAGAATGAGGCACATGCACTGTCAAAGCACAGAATCCTACCAAATCCACGCATGCCAACACCGCTTCAGTAGCCGCTGCCACTGACTGCAAGCAAGACACCATCCCACATACCACTGAGTCCAAACGCTTCGAGTAATATGCTATGGGCCTCTGCCCCCCTCCATGCTCCTGTGTCAATACAGCTGACATGTAACCTCCCTTACCATTTACGAACAAATTGAAACCCTTTTCATAATTTGGTAGTCCCAAACAGGGACTTGTGATCAATACATTTTAAGTTTTGCAAACTGGTCTCTAGACCAGGTGTCCACCTGATCTCCTCATTCATCTGCATTTTCGTGCCATATATGGCTTCATGGAGGGGTTGTGCCAACATAGCATAATCCACGATCCAAGCTCTGCAATAGCCCACCATACCCAAAAAAGACATCATTTGCTGCTTTGTAACTGGGCGTGGCCATGCTGCTATGTTTTTAATTCTCTCAGGGTCTAACTTTCTACCACTGCCAGACAACACATGACCCAAATATTTCACTTGCTCTTTACACAATTGCAATTTTTCTCGAGACACTTTATGCCCATTCTCAGCCAAGAAAAGTAATAAAGCTTTTGTATCCTGTTCATTTGCTTCCTTACTAGGGCTAGCAAGCAATAAATCATCCACATACTGTATTAGGGTACTGCCCAATGGGGGCACAAAAGCGGATAGGTTCTCTCTCATTTGAGCTGAGAATACTGCTGGAGACTCAGCATAGCCTTGGGGCATGCGAGTCCAGGTCCACTTTTCCCCTTTGTAAGTGAATGCAAACCATTCCTGGCTACTGGGTTCTACGGGGATACTATAAAACGCATTTGCTAAATCAATGACTGTGAAATAACAGCTGTTATGTGGAATGGATGACAATACTGTAATTGGGTTTGGCACTACCGGGGTACGCACATGTACTGCTTCATTTACCGCTCTCAGGTCCTGCACAAAGCGGTAACTTCCATTTGGCTTTCTCACTGGTAAAATTGGTGTATTTACTCATGTATATGGTCAGGGAGATTACTCCTCTCCACTAATGCTGCATGCACTGGGGCTATTCCTCCTCCGCCTTTTTACCCAGCGGATATTGATGCCTATTCGGTCTGTAAGAGGACTTTGGCTTGACCATAAGGGGTTGTGCATTCTTCAGTAATCCCACATCATACTTTTGATTCTGCCCTATAGCTTTGCTGGTAACTCATTTATCCAACTTACACTCTCCTGCATGCCTATTTCTTCACAAACCTTTCGCACATTCACTTCTCTTTCATCCACTGTACCCGAACTTTTCTGTTGATTATGTATTTTTCACAATTTACAGCCTTTGATATTAGCTTGCTTCCTACATGTTCCCAATCATGCAACTGTACCATTTCTGCTACCGACCCCAAGTCTTTCCACTCAAGGGGGCTTTCTGGCCAAAAGAAATGTGTGGATATGACCTAGCACTTGGAATACTTTCAATTGCTCTGCATTTAGTCTGACTGAGGCTGCACAACAATTCTTTGCCACATATATCTCTGACACCCAGATGGTCTGCTCTATGGGCTGTTTTCCCCACCCTTTGCACTCATAATCCATGTCCGACCCCTACTGCATAGTGTGTAGTGCAATGCAAATCTGTTTGTAACTGCAACCACGATGTGTTATTTCTTCTGCTCACCCTTGTAACCAACACATTTCCTTGGTTCTGTCAGTTCCCAGCTATACAGCCAATCCCTGTTCTTTCAGCTATACATGGGTACAAGCCTATTCCTGGTGCTTCTATATTGACCCCTCTGAGGTACATGTAATTTGTGCATTTACCTTTGACAGGAGATCCCTTCCCAATAAATTCACAGGACAGGTCGTGCTACTGAGGAAAATATGTTGTAATTCCATTTTCCACACCAACTGGTAATGAGATTGTCAATTGTCTTTGTGGTACTCCTGATGCCCCTATTGTTGTCACCATTCGACTGGATAAGGGTGCATTTAACTTGCTTCTTTGAATTACTGACATTGAGGCACCTGTGTCTATTAAGAAGGTCAACTTGGTGTTCATGATTATTAAGTCTATTACTGGACTACCTTCTGGCGTTGTTGAAGCACATAGCATTTTGTGAAAGGGGAGGGGAGTTTCTCTAACCTTCAGCTGTCATTGGCAAAGCCAACATTATTAGTCCAGAACTGAGGATCCAGGATTTCCACTCATCCTTGCTGCTGATTTGGCTGCCACTGTTGTGGAGCAGGAGGGGGTGGTGGCGGAGGCAAGAGGGCATTGGAATCTTGATTACGCTGCCACTGGTTTACCTTTACACAATTTCTTGCTATGTGTTCCTGTTCTCCACAAGCAAAGCAGATGATACCCCCTTCCGGTCCGGGTCTTTGTCCTGCCGTTCCTTCTTGCCCCTTTTCCCCCTCCTCCCTGTGGATAACCTCCATTGTTTCGTCCTCTCTGTCTTCTTCTGTTGCCATTTCCACCTCCCTGTTGGGGCTGCTTATTGTCTCTTTCAAAATACATTAGCTGAGCCTTTTCTAGCTTTTCTTTCTTTTCCTTTTGTATCTCCTGCTGTCTCTCAGCATGTTCAGCATACGGCACTAGGTCAACCATTTTCATTGTCTCCCATCCAATGCACACTGTGGTAACTCCCAATCTAATTGGCTCACTCAGTCCAGCGCAAAAAGCCATACCCAACTGATGCTGGTATGCGGGATTATCCGGTCCAATACCGGAAAATTGCCTAAAGACCCCCTGCAATCTTTCCTTGTAGTCGCGTACTGATTCCTCATCTTTCTGTCTCGTATCCTGGATGCGAGGCCAGTCTGTCACATCCTTGTATTTTTCCCGTAGTTTTATGCACACAGCATTAAATTGTGGCATAATTTCAGCCCTTGGCTTCTCTGGGTCCCAGGCTTCCTTTACTTCCTCCCACATGCCCTTTAATGTTCATCTAAAACATTCTCCAACCTCAGTCTTAGATAGTTCATACATTTTGATTAAGTTTGTTAACTCCTTGATATATTCTTCTATGTTATTCTGAGGCTTTGGTATATCTTTCAGGGCCTCTCTCAACTCCTCAGGGTTCCATGGGTGGTCCACTTCAATGTATTTAGGGACTGCAGGCTGGTCTGCGATAGCCAGTCTCCTGCCTCGGGGTGTGGGTTGGGATAACGTATCAAAGCAACTGCTGTTTTAGTTTCTGTCTTCCCCTACCTGTTTTGGGCCCTTAGCCCTTGCATTAGTTGCCTAAACACCCAAGCCTTCCCATCTCCCTTGCCTGTACCTTTCCCACCAGTGACATAGATTCCACTGCTTCTACCAGGTCCTCTTCCATCCCCTCTATTTCTATCTCCTCATCTGAGTCAGTGTCCAACTGAACAGGGGTTGGGGACCACTGGGGGGTTTTGACCGCAACCTCCCGCATCGGAGTCACAGGAGGTTGAACAGGCTGTTTTTGAATTGGTGGGACCTGAGTTGGTAGGGCAGCCTGTTGTACGACCTGTACTGGTTGTACTGCTTGGGCTGGTTGGGCCACCTGTACTTGCTGAGCAGGAAGGGCAGCCTGTACAGCTGGGGCAGCTTGTTGTTCAGGCTGCACTACTCCCTGTATTGGTGGCCCTTCTGGCACCATCCCTGCCTGTGGTTCTGGTGGAACAGTTGGTGGAAGGGCCAATATGGTGGGGGTATCGGATGGTGAAACACCCTCCTACAGCTGCTCAGTTTCTTCCTCCTCTTGCTTTACCATTAATCCCTTTACTTGATTTTCATGTCGCCTTTCTGCCTCTCTTTCCCATATTCTAAACCTTGACCAGTCTACCTTGCACCCTTTTTGTTTGCTCTTTCTTTTCTTCCAATGCTATCCTTGCTTCCTTTAGTACATCTATACTAAAGTACCTATAAGGGAAATATTCCCTGGTCAACTTATGCCATTGTCCTATCTCAGAGACCGAATCCTGGCCAAACTTATCAACCATACATTTTGCTGTTCCAGATAATACTAACTCTGGACCTAGGTTATTTTGTTCCCTTGTTTCCCATTTATCTAGGCCTGTTCTTTATAGTGCACTCGCTCCAAGGTATACTATGTACTTACAGTGATGATGAGTGTGCGGCCCTAGGCGATCACGTCCTGATGGGGTTTCCACAAAAATGTCCTTCTTTTGTCCAAGGGAACAACCCGATCACGAGTGACACGGACCAAGAACTCATCCTGCCGACTACGCCAAAACTGTGATCGCAAATTCTCTCACTGTAAGTATTACCTGAGCAACTCCCCGTCACAGGGCAAAACCACACCACTGGGTTTTTGTCTTAACGCCGCTTTATTTTGATCAAATTCACAACATGCATGTGGGACTTCTACAAAGGAGATCGTCCTGATTAAAGTTTACAGCAGCTTTTATAAGCTAGATTTTGCACTTCTTATCTTGAAAAATACCAGCATTTCAGTATGAGCCAATCATGAAACAGCATAACAAGTTTTCAGCAAATGTAAAGGAAAAAAAAACATGTTGATTTGTATAAGGTACTTTTCCACTGCAATTCATTTCTTTCCATTACTGCTTGATACATGTATGCCTGGGTCAAGCTGACCTGAGAAGAGACAATCAGTTTCACTCACACCATAGCAATGTACAGCTTGCCTTCAATGCCACCACGTGCTGTTATCTTTTTATATTTTGCCCAGGCATGCTCTTATCTTTATATTTTGTCCAAGTCTGCTATTCAGGCTGGTACAACCAGTTCTGCTCAGTTTTATCTAGCTTTCTGTTTTCCCAAATGTACCTCAAGTAACCTCAGTACAAATTCTATAACCCTTAAAAAGAAAACATGAACTCAGAAATTTCTACTACATTCATTATTACTTTGTTACAGCATGGCTTTTAAAGCAAGCATAACTTCAAGGCATATTATAGCAAATATAGCTTTAGGATATAAAAAGAAGCACATATAAAAATTCCCTCACAGTGTGTGTGTGTGTGTGTGTGTGTGTGATGTTGCAGGGGTATGCACTCCAACCGAAGTGCGCCTGGAAGATTCCAACAGTATTGATATCCCTGAGACGATTGCCTTCCTAGTTGTACTTGTCATGCAACTTGAACATGTGTGCAGTCACCACATCCTGTGCTGCTGGAGACGCCAGTGCAAATGCATCCTCCCAGTCCCATTTAGTTGCCAACTCATGGGCATCTGGCATGGGCTGCTGCTGTCATCGGGGACTCAGAGCCTTGGCACTTGAACTTCTCACCTGTGCCACAGCCAGAATCAGATAGAGGAAAGTATGTGCCACATTCACAGCCATCTGCTCACTCATAAGTAAAAAAACAAAAGATGGGATTTTGTTTTACCCATTCTGATTTTCTACCTACTCACAGAAAATAACATGCCTGCAATACACCCAACTGAGGTTCTGTAACTTCTGTACAGGGGACTGTAATACGGGAGGTGGCTGATAGTATGGCTGTGCCACAGAAGCAAGAAAAACAGCAGATCTCAGTTCCCAAGGAAGCCACTACTATATTCTCCACTTTCATTTAATAAAGTAGATGGTTTGGAAAACCCAAGCAAAAGACCCACCCCGGAACAGCTCTCCTAGCACAGGGAATATTTCATCCAAGAATCAAAACCATAAGCCTGGCCCTACTGCAACACGGGGAGGGGGGGCACTCAACCTCTGAGTAGGTGAGAGAACAGTGAGATACAGAACCATGCCACCGGTATTGCACAGCAGATCAGGTTTTGTTCATTTAAATCACCTCCTTGTCACTTGTTTAGAGCTGAATCATTTGACAGCTCTGTGAGAATCCCTAGTGCTTTACATGAGTTCATCACTGGCACAAACCAGCACATCACTAAAAAATGGTCACGCTCACAACTTCATCTAGAAAACTGGACACCTAAATGAATCAGCTTCATTCACAGCCATATTGTAAATCTCAATGAAGTCAAAATTGTTAAATACTGCACTACTGATACACTATATTTTCTCACACACAATCTCATATACAGGTTAAATAAAAAACACAGAACATATTTGTTAGTGTAAATATAATGTTTGATTTCCTGTCCTCTTTAATAAAGAACCATTTAAGGAGCTTTTCAGCTCCTGACTACAATTCAGAACATGATCTTATCCTTCTTTACTACCAACCTTCACATAATTTCAAGTCATGCAAATTGATGGAAAAGTTATGTGATTCTACCAGTTATACAATGCTACCAGTGAGGACTTCTGTAAAAGTATATGGGTCTCTAATATAATAACACACATGTTAACCTCTAAAATGTACCCAGTCCTGGTTTTATTTATGCAGTTTAGGTCACATTCAAAAATGCTGCAAAAAGAAAATCATCAAAGCATGAAAAAATTTTAACTATTTGGCACTGCATATGATTTGTGGAAGCACACTGAACAGAAAGTGAACTCCCACCCCCCCTCACCCCAATGTCAGAAAAGCAGCTGGAATATGATGCTGGTGCTGACATTTTCAGAAGGCAATCTACATTCCCAGTGTGTGTCTCCCCTCCCCGCCACAACCCCACTCACCTGATCGCTCACCAACATGTCCCTTTCTGCTGTGGGAGCAGAAATGTGATTACTTAATTTAAAATTATAATAATAATAAACAATCCCAAAGGGCATCAACATAAAACAATATGTCTGAACAATATGAGCTCTGGTATTTCACTTTGTTTAAACCTGAATGAGGAGAAAGCAGTTCTGCTTTCATACATAAACAAAGTTCATGCTCAAGACATTTCCCCAACTCAAGCAAAAAAGAAGTTTTGTATTTTTCATGTACTTGGCACTAAAGATTGATGCAATACAGGCATCAGTAAGCAGGGAGTGTATGTGCCAGAATATCAGCTTCTGTGACGATCCTGAAATGTCCCAGACTATAGATGCAGACAAAATAAATCAAGATTCCATTAAACACAATAATGTATGAGGAACCCTATATTTAAATATTAAAAATGACTTTTTAAGGAACATTCAACACTACAGGAAACAAACCTCCTGCTAAAGAAAGTGATTACAAACAACTAGTCATCTGACCAATATAACGACTTCATTTCTGTAATTCTGTTTTTCTCAAAAAGGGATTCCCACACCATTTCATGCTCTGAAAGCTGCAGGGTATGTGTTTCCCTCCACTGTATTCAGGGCAAAGATGGTCTGTAACCTTTCATACAGTTTTATATCATACAGAAAGGTCCAGGTGGCATATTTATCCAAAAAGAAATTTCATATTGTTCACATATTTGACACTAAAGATCGATGCAATACAAGCATCAATAAGCAGGGAGTGTATGTGTCAGAATATCAGCTTCTGTGACAATCCTGAAATATCCCAGACCATAGATGCAGACAAACCAATATGGTTAAGTAACCAGTTAAGGGCCACAATCAGAACCAAAAGGGAGGTCTACTGAAACCATAAAAGAACTCAGGAAGACAGTACATGAGAAGTCTATGTTAAGAAGAACAAAGAAGCAAAGAGTGCGGTGAAATCAGCTAATGTCACAATGGAGCTTCAGCTTGTGGAAGGGATTAAAAGAATGAACACTTTTTTTGATATGTACAATAAGAAAGAAAGAAAGAACTAGAGAGAGAGAGATAGAAAATGAAAGAAAGAAAGAAAGAAAGAGAAAGAAAGAAAGAAAGAAAGAAAGAAAGAAAGAAAGAAAGAAAGAAGGAAAGAAAGAAAGAGGGAGGGAGGAATTGTTAGACTCAAAGATGGAGACAGAGTAGTGGAGGAGGATAGGCAGAAGGCCACCGTTCTCAACAACTTTTTTTGCTCAGTGTTCAGGAACACAAAGGCCCAGTACCAGACAGTGGCATCAAGGCTGCTGACAAAGGTGTTCCACAAACAGAAGCATCATCAATCACCAATAGAAGGGTTAGAGAGGTGCTGGATCAGCTCAGGGAAGACAAGTCACCAGGGCCTGATGGAATACACTTGAGGGTGCTAAAAGAGCTAGCAAGCCAATTGGCAGGTCTCTTAGCACATTTATTCAGCAGATCACTTCAGATGAGGGGGAAGGGTAGTACCAGGAGACTAGAAGAAAAACTGATGTGGTACCTTTCCACAATCCACAAGGGAGGGAGTTGGGAGGAAGTAGGCAACTACCAATCCATCAGCCTTACGTCAGTAGTGGGGAAACTGATGGAAGCCTTAATAAAACAAGACTTGGTAGAGTACCTAGATAAGAACAGTCTACAGGATGACAGGCAACATGGGTTTGTGGTGGGAAGGTCATGCCAAATTAACCTAATTAAGTTTTTTGACTGGGTCACTAGTGAATTAGGCAGAGGCCATCCAGTGGACCTCCTCTACTTTGATTTCAGTAAGGCCTTTGATTTGGTGCTGCAAAACTGACTGCTGAAAAAGTTGGAAGACCTGGGTGCAGCCAAGTGCATAGTGAGTTGTGTAGGTAATTGGATTAGGGACAGACAACAGAGCAGAGGTCAATGGGGTGAGATCTGATAAAGGTGTGATCACTAGTAATGTGCCCCAAGGCTCAGTGTTAGGGCCAGTTCTGTTAAATGCTTTTATCAGTGACATCAGCATAGGTATTCAGGGCAAAATTGCTCTATTCATGGACGATACCAAGCTAGGAGGAAGGGTTGACAGTGGAGAGGTGGTTAAAGACTTACAAAAAGACCTACAGAGGCTGGAAAGATAGTCCAACATCTGGCAGCTGAATTAACGCAAAAAAATGTAAGGTGATACATTTGGGTAAAGGGAACCCAAGGATGGAGTACCACCTTAACGGAGTCCAGCTCAGTACCATGCAGGAAGAACGGGACCTAGGCGGCATCATAAGCAGTATCCTTAAACAGACAAGCCAATGCAACAAAGCTTTTAGCAAGGCCAACAAAATGCTATGGTGCATAGGGAGAGGATTCAACAGCAGGAAGAAAGAGGTAATACTGCCACTCTACAGGTTACTGGTAAGGCACCATCTGGAGTACTGTGTCCAGTTTTGGAGTCCACATTTGAAAAAGGATATAAACAGGTGAGAGGCTGTTCAGAGAAGAGCAACCAAAATGATCCTGGGCCTTCAAGGGCACTCATATGAGGAGCGTCTGGAAGCATTAAATATGTTCTCACTGGAGACAAGAAGGGAGAGGGGAGAGATGATTGAAACATATAAGTTCCTGAGAGGAATAAATAAGGTGCCATCCTCGGACCTGTTCAACAGAGTCTCTGACTAACAGTAGAGGGCATGAGTGGAAGTTGGGGGGGAGACTTTAAGAGAGAGCTTAGGAAACTCTATTTTACAGAAAGAGTCATCGAGCCATGGAATAAACTGCCAGCTGGGGTAGTGGAAGCAAAGTCCGTGACATCATTCAACCTGGGGTGGGACAAGGCTAAAGTGTGATCAAAAGCAACAGGAGCAGTAGGTGGCATTAGGCAGAAGGGGGGCTTAGGTTCTGGGATCTGAAAAGGTCCAAGGGACACATGGCAGACTAGATGGACCCTTGATCTACTTCTACCACCTCTTTTTTCTGTATCTATCTATCTATCTATCTATCTATCTATCTATCTATCTATCTATCTATCTATCTATCTATCTATCTATCTATCTGTCTGTCTATCTATCCATTCATCTATGTATCTAGCTATCTGTTGCTGCAGAAGCCTATCCTGTCAGAGAACAGCACTGTAAACCTGGAGAACCTCTGATCTGAACATGAGCACCACCAGCACTTTGCTCACACTTGCAGTTTGACTTCCTTGAGCAAGTCCCTCACCCTGCTCTTACCTCCTCACTCTGTGCATACCTATCGTGCACTTGTCTCTGAAATCTGAACACACCAACTCAAAATGCTAAGATAACAATGGGCCATAGAATGTGGGCCACATAATCAGAAACTGAGAAACATTCAGAACATAGTGAAAATTATGTTTCGTAGTATATGAAACATAATTTTTCCTCTAAAAGTCTAATTTGAAAATGTGAGGCAGAACTATTTCCAAGTAGACAAATGGGAGAGATCAATTCTTTAAGAATAAATGCATAGCCTCAGCCTTCTGTCTGTTGGCAAGGCGAGCTGTAATATTGAAGACTGTCTTGTGCTGAATATTGTGCGGAATAATTGCTGACACTTGTGATGGCAGTGCAAGAGGCAAGCTGTATGTGTGTGTAGGCGTGCATGCGTGGGTGCATGCGTGTGTGTGTGTGTGTGTGTGTGCATGTGTTTGGGGAGACACTACACCAATGTTTCTATTTCTGCATCTAAGTGCCCATCCTCACTTTGCCCAAACACACACACTCCCATTACAGCTGGCTTGCCTCTTGCCTTGATGCCACAACAGTTAACAGTTTGCTTCAGATACAGAATTCCAGTCTGTGGTGTGTCCCCATCCCCTATCCACCCCACTCCCACCATATACGCACACATAGCCATTTAATTTATTCTGATCATCTCTACATCTGCAACATGGTAACTATGCCACTTTAAATATGCCCCCCCCCATTTAGAATCTGCAATGTAAATATTTGGACTATTGGATCAATCGAAAAACAAATACATCAAAGAGACCCACTGTATTTAAATTTTTTTTAATTTATTGTTTAATATCAGGCTTCATTTTACTCAGGGCAAACAGAGTAAACTACTGCAATTTCTGTTCTATATGTTTCGAGACATGACTTTATTCTAAATGTAGAATATGCGATGGGCCATCCTGTTTGAAAGATCACTTTTAACGTTAAGCTATACAATTGCTGTCAATCCATGATTCTGGAAATTTTGGTATTGGTCTTAACTGGGGAGGGGGTTGTGTATGTGTGCCATACATAGAACAGAGGCATAAAATGGGTGCCACACATAGAGCAGAGGTGTAAATTGTGTGCCACACATAGAATAGGGGAATAAATATATTCTTTCTTTTTGAGTCCGCGCATGCGCGTCAAACTCCTTGGGAGTGTAGGCTTTGAGGGGTGTGACACTGTCTGTCCAGTGCAGAGTGCTCTACACTGGGGCTCGACAGCATCACACCAATCCTCAGTCAGACTGGTCCTGATGCTGTTTTGCCTTCAGTGGTCTGCACTTAAAAAGAAAAAGCCACACCTATGAGGAGCTGGCTTTTTCCTTTCATCTGCAGGTCACCGCAGAGCAAACAGCTGATTGTGTTATGACATCTCCTGTAAGCGCAATCTGAATGCGCTGACAGGGAGAAGGTGCTTTCCTGCCCACCTCCTCCATGCTGCTGTGTTTTTCTGACACCAAGATACCCACTCTTGGTGTCGGATGCATCCCCCCAACACACACACATAACCTCCAACTTCGAGGTGCCCAATCCCCAGTTCGGCATTTAATCAACTTTTCCGGCACCAAGATGCCCACTCCCGGTGTTGGATTAATCTGCCCACCCCACATAACTTCTGATCTCGAGGTGCCCAATCCCAGGGTTGGCAGTGAAGCCCCCAGTACTCTGGCACACTGTGAGCCCAACCCAGTGTGCCAAAATCAATTGTTTCCCTGCAAAAAAAAACAGAAAACAGACCCACAACGTCCTTTGTTTTAAACCTGAAAAGACAGAAAATGGTCCCTTGTAGTTGCTGCCGGCCCCCTACCCCAACCTGCACCCTTCCTCTGTGCACCCAACCTCCCTGCACCCCCCTCACCCATACTTACCTCCGGAGGTCGGGAGCAGCGATCTTCAGTAGACCGGGAGCATGTCTGCACTCTTCAAAAGCCGACCGCAAACTGAAGAAATGCTATGTAAGTTCTATAATGGCAGTAAATGGGGAGTTTTCAATTTAGGTTGATATCTTAGCCATTTTGGGCAGTTTTGATCCCAAATTTTCAACATGGGATTCTTGCTACCCCAGCTCATGAACACAGTCACTGTCATTTAGTTTCTCTGTCCCATAAGGTGATTTCACAGTCACTGCATGAAATCGCCTTTCGGGACCAATTAATGAAATGACAGTGTCACTGTTGATGAGGTGGGGTCCCAAAAAGACCTTGTTGCAAATCTGGTGAAAAAACTCCCAAAATTACTGTTCATTGTGCAGTTTCTACGCACACTCGTAATGTCATCAATGTTTAAGATTTTCACTCCATATTTCCAAAATTGCCATTTTTTCACTCCCCCTTATGAACAGAACAGCTGTCATTTTTTGTGTCCTTCCCAAAATGTGTTTTTGCACCTGTGGCACAGAATGGCATGGTCACTGTGTAAAATTAACTTTCGGGACAGATTAACAAAATTCCAGTGCCACTGTTCATGAGGAGAGGTCCTAAAAAGGCCATATTGAAAATTTGGTGAAAACATTCCAAAAAATGACTATGTTATGAGCATGCGTTGTGCAGTTTCTACACACACTTGTAACTTTGCCACTTTGTCATATTTTCAGTCCAGATTTTCAACATTGTCATTTCTTCACACCTTCTCATGAACAGTAGTCGTCATTTTTCACATCTTGCCCAAAATGTGTTTTTGCACCTGTGGCACAAACTGGCACACTCATGCTAAATCACCTTTTGGAATTGAGTAACAAAATGATACTGGCACTGCTCATGAGGTGATGTCCCAAAATGCCCATGTTGAAAATTTGGAGCAAAAATACCAACAGCTGCCCAGGGCATTAGGGTTTCCAACCATAATGCCCACCCTTAAAATGCAAGGCAGAGGAATATAAAGAGAAACAAATGGGAGGCATGTACAATACCAACAGCAAACTCTCAGCATTGACAAATGCTTGTTTCCCACTGAGTTGGCATGAAGACAAATGAGAAACAAACATAGGGAGATGTGAGTGCACGTAATTTTCATTCAATATGCCTTCCATCAGAGTAGAATAGACTATGCAACATCAGCTAAATTCACATCAAAGTTACATAGCAAATTCATATAAACTAAACTGAATCCAGAAACAAAATGAGTAGAATGTAATGTAAAAACATTACATCTTTTGAAAATGTGTGACACACCCATTTTTTTATATTCTGGCATTACTGTAATTAACCTGCAATCAAGATAATGTAGTGGTGGGAGTTGAACAAAATGTCACACCCCGAGTGGCAACACAGATGCACTCTATATCAAATGTGGGTTTATCGTATTA
Organism: Neoceratodus forsteri; assembly: GCA_016271365.2. NCBI lineage: Eukaryota > Metazoa > Chordata > Ceratodontiformes > Ceratodontidae > Neoceratodus > Neoceratodus forsteri. Next base: position 193,370,809 of record CM028138.1, on the reverse strand, counting down.
ACTGTGTATAATGTATTTTAATATCTGCAACTGTGTGTGTGTTTGTGTGTGTGTGTGTGTGTGTGTGTGTGTGTGTGTCTGTGTTTCTGTGCGGTGTATGTTGGGGTAAGGGGCAAATTGCAACTGCATCCATCCTGGACCATGACACTCTCGCTTGCAGAATCAAACCACAAGATAAAACTCAATAACTACTAATTAAGGATGAAAGAAATTAAAATACTGAGCTGGAGAAACATTGTGTCAGTTACTGTCCTATGTCAACCTTCAGTTTTTCACTTCAAATTGTTCAGGTCGTCAGTTGTGTCTGTGTTTGTCTGCTGGTGTCTGATCTTGTCTCCTGTTTCTTGTGATGAATGGGGACAGGGCAGGGGAAGGCTCTTTGAAGTTGTCGCTAGACTTATTGTGTTTCTGGATGTATTTCTTGCACTCACAGGAGGTGACCACTGTAATTTTGCAGGGCCTCATGCTCCCATCTTGATAATGTACTTGGATGTGTTTGGTGCCAGTCTTGTCGGACACACAGCACCATTCATGGCTGCTCCTCCTGCCCCAGAACATTTTTTGCACTCTCTCCAATTCAGTTTGGCAGCAGGTTTGGTTGGAAGCACTTGCCAGCTGGCAGCACACACCAGTTCCTTGACCGTGTTTATACTCGAGTACTGTCCATTAAAATATACTTGGTAGATTTGAGTTCCCTACAGTCAATTTCAACACAATCTGCAAAATACACATATCAATATTATATAAGACCATGAGGCAGGGCACTTCACTGGAAGCAAAATGCCTCCTACATGATGGTTTCCTCCTAATATTTGTTCTATTTATGCATCCAAATGGTTATCTTTTGCATCCACAATCTCAACAACAAATGCAGTGCACCAAAATAGTGCAGATATTACCTTTCAGTCAGAACTACAACCAAAAAAATAATCTCTTAAAGTATTTCATCTACACTGCTACATTGTTTACCCAATTCAGAAACATGCCTCTCACCTTTGCTATTGAAATGTGAGGAGCTCAGCACTTAAAATATGGGACTCTGGCCTTCAAAATTGAATACATCATCATTCTTCACGCAAGGAAATGTCATCTCAGAACACTGTAGAAACATCTAAACCAAAGACAGGTAGGGTTTCCAGGGTAGAAAGACAGGATATAATGTGTGGGATAGTTAATGGGAGGGCTAATGCCCGAGGGTTCAATGTGGAGGAATAGCTCCTCCCACATCCCCCACTAAGGCCAACCTCCCAGGGCAGTTCCTCACTTAGCGCTTGTGAAACCCTTCCCCTCTGCAAGCGCTGGCTCCTGTGTGGCTTGTGAGCTGTGCCTCCTGGCTTTTTCCCACTTTTCCCTGCTGTCCCCCTCCACCCCATTCCCCACTTTCCTTCCCCTTTTCTTCCCCATTGGTGGTGTTTGTGTCTGGTCCCCTCTTGTTTGTTCCCCACTTCTGTGGTCTGCCGCTGGTGTGCTCCTGGGCCCTCTTACTGCCAACGTGTTCCAGTGCCTCCTGCTGCCTTTTGGTCATTTCTCCTGTGCTGTTCCCTCTCCCTTCTTCCCCCACACCACCACCTTCCCTGCTCTTGTTTGTTTTTCTCTCCTCCCCCTACCTCCTTTGTCCACTCTCTTCTGCCATTCACCCTGTCCACGCTCCTTGGTTTTTCTTTTTCTGCCTCATCAACCCATCGGTGTTCTGAGGGTTATGTCCCCCCCCCGGCCCTGACATCCCTGTTGTTCTTCCACCAGTCCCTTGCCTTACCCTGTCCTGTGTGGCTGTGTGGTTCTTCCAGACTGCACCCTACCTATTTTGCTCCCCCGTGTCCCTCTCCTAGTGCCTGCTCTTTGTTCCACTTCTCGGGGCTGCCTGCACTTCTCGTGGCACCTCCTTCTGTTCTTTCCTCCTAGAGGCTGTTTTCAGTCTCGCTGCCCAGCCAGCTCACATTTCAAGGTTGCACTCTGGGGCCGGGCACTATTAGGTGAGGTCTTTCACTTTGTTGCTGGCGTACTTCTCAGCCTCACAGCATTTCAATCGTAGCACTGGCCTTCCACTCTCCTGGCACAGGGACAGACTGTGTATGCACCTTCTTATTTTTCACACTGCTATGTCTCCTGATAGTGGACCCCATGTAGTTGGTCATATGGAATCTTTCTATCACCTTGGTTCTATGATTTACTGGTTTGTGTGTCAAGACTTAGCTCTACCATTCCGGGGAATGTCAGCAAATATATGTAGAACACTGGTACATTTGAGTGTGAAACTATTAGTGCTCAGCCAAATTCATAGTAGTTGTGAGGTATGGTTGCTGGGGAGAAGGACTTCCAGTGCAATGGCTGCCTGGTGAGACACTCTTACTAGCAGCTCCCCTGCCTTCCCCTATATACTTGCTCTTCTTCTAGTCTAAGGGCCTCAAGACTAGAGATAAACTTGCCTGAAATTGAGAAGAACACCAAAAGATCCTAATCGCTTGTTTAACGATAGAGATTTAGGGATGGATACAGAAATGAAAACACCGGTTCTCCGGCACACTCCACCGCCGACGCCAGGGAAAGAGAAGCACCCGAAAAGGCCTAAAGCGAGTGGCCCAGATAGCTACATTTCGACAAAGCAGCAAGTTGCTCTTTTTTTTTTTTACATTAAATCTTTATTAAGGTTTCCAACATACAAATGCACATGATCCAGAGAATTTAGAAGAGACATGTTCATTGGGAAATAAGACAAAACACAATAAACAACAAAAGCAGGAAAAAAAAAATCAATCCCTCAATCTCCCCGCTACCCCCATCCCACCCCCCATCCCCCTATATCCCCGCTCGTCCAGACCGGGTTACACAGTGTAGAACCTTGATGTGGCTAGCAAGGCTTTGCTTTGTAATGAAGTAGTGGCAGATGCTAAGAGTAAAGCGCGAGGAAAGGGGCCCATATATCATTGAATTTACTTAATTTGTTTCACAAGCTGAAGATCATCTTCTCGATTCTGAGACAGTGTAGCAAGTTGCTCTTTCTGAAGAGCAATTCCTAGAAGAAATGGCACCATTAAAAGAAGCACTCTTAATACTAGCCTCTGATGTTAAAGGGTTAAAAGTTACCATGGAAAGTTTAAATACTTGCACTAGCGATAATGAAGCCCAAATTTCCTCGATGGAGGATTGGAGAGCTAAATTGGATCCAGAAGCTGTGAATATGAGGCAAAGATTAAAAAAGGCAGAAGATCGGCTAAAGACCTGAAGGTCGCTCACAAGAAATAACCATGTAGTTCTTGGCTTGCCAGAAGGCTAAGCATGGGCGGCATGTAGTCATGTTTGAGCAAAATTGTGTGAGAAGTTAGCTGTCCTTCTCCAAATGGGCCCTCCTACATTATAGAAAGAGCCCACAGATCACTGCGCCCTGTGCCTCTAACAGGATCGCCTCCTCGCCCATTTATTTTTAAAATGCTAAATTTTTTGGATAAGCAGCATGTTTTGCAGAAGCTCAAAGAAATAGAGAATGTCCAATGGGAAGGGAAGAAAGTACGTATAGTTCAAGATTTGCCTTATACAGTTCATCAGAAGAAATTAGCCTTGCATCCACTAGTTTCTAAGCTAATCTCTGCTGGGATCCATTTTAGAGTGCACCTGCTACACTACAAATCAACAAGGAAGGCTATTGGCACTCATTTGATATCCTGGATTTGGCCATGGAAAACGGTAGAAAGTGGTATCCAGACTTAATTAAATGAGCTTATGATCCAGTTACATAGCGGTGAATGCTGCCATCTAGTGGACATTTAGTAGTACAAATTTTGTATAGTAATGAATATGGTGCTTTGCACAATTGTTTTGGTCGGTGGAAACTTATTTCAGGGGCAAAGGTTTTCTAAATAATTATGGGGGAAGACTATTGTTGGGGGGGGAAGAGTATACCTTATGTTTGCCTTTTCTTCCTTACAACAGGCCTGGGGATGTTAAATAATACTGCAATAATTACAGGATTGCAGAAAGGTTATAAAGATCAAAGGTGGACTCTTACACTTGGTGTTCAATTTATGCCTAAAGGGATACAGCTGGCTCTTTTAATGATCCTTTTGACCTATATCTCTGGTTCGGTTTTTTTTCCCCCTACACTCCTAACAAGGGATTTGGTGTATTTAGTGGTGTTAAGCAGTATTAGGCATGAGCACCAAATATTGTACAGATATTATAGAGTGGAGTACAGTGGTCTACGGGGCTGAAATAAATGGTTTGGGGTAGGATTGGTAGAAACATAATTAGGCTGTGAAAGTTGTAGGTTACGAGGAGGTAGTTTCATAGTTTTAGAGTAGGATAGGAGATATTTAGTGTCAAGTTGTCAAATAGTATGGAGAGCTTAGTCAGACTTAATGCAGCAGGAGACAAAAAGGATAGAGGGGTGGGGGGGAGGATAGGCAATTGGAAGCAGCAAGATTAACATCGAGCCGATGATCAGTTGGGAGTTCAGTCTCAGGGACGGGGTGGTGTCTGTTACATTATTTTGTAGAGGCATAACTTATAAACATATAATTATGCCTGGGAAGGGTTTGGGGGTGGGAGCTGTAATTTTATTGCCAGTGTTCTACTTAGCACAGGGAGGGAGTCGGGGGTGGGGGAAGCCAGTGTTGGAAGAGATGACTTAAGGGAAGAGAAATCTATATAAGGTTGAGAACTAAACTCTTACATAAGCAAAGACACATTAAACATAGGGAAAGGAATGAGAATCACCTCATGGAATATTAAAGGGGCAAGAGCTAGAGTGAAACGCCACCAAATACTTAAGCACTTAGCATTGGTGAGGTCGGATATCACATTTCTGCAGGAAATACTCCTGAAAGGGAGCGAAAGTAATTTGTTTAGGAGAGACTAAATTAGCTTGGTATATACAGTACTGCTGGAAATTCCACTTCACAGAGAGGTGTTGCTATCCTAATAGCTAAAGGGTTGCAATTTCAGTTATTACAAGAAATCGGAGACCCACAGGAGAGATTTCTATTTGTGAGGGGGTTGATCGATCATAAGGAAGCGGTCATTGGCACTATATATGGGCCTTATCATTCTTCCCCTGTATTTTTTTCCCAGTTAGCTCTCAAGTTGGCCCCATTTAAGCAGATGCCAATGATATTAGCAGGAGACTGGAATATAACGTGTGGAAGTAATCTAGACAGGTCTACACAGACTAAAACAACCTTATCCCCAGCACAAAAATCCCTGCAGGAAATGATGGAAGGGCTGGGGCTTGTAGATCATTGGCATCTTCTACACCCTAAAGAAAAGGCATTTACCTTTTATTCACTATATCATAAATCCTACTCACGGATAGATTTTTTTTTAGTGAACAGAGATATGATGTTATGTCCATTAGATTGTGGGATTCTCCCCAGAGAGTTAACAGACCACTCGATGATTTGGTTGGAGGGCAAGATACCTCATTCAATTCCCAAAGTTACCCAATGGAAGCTTAATGCCCAAATGTTATCACAAGAAGATATTGTGAATAAGATATGGGACTCAATTAAACATTACATAGAATACAATAAAGGGTCTGTTAAGGCATATGACCAATTTTGGTGCTCCCTGAAATGTTTTTTTTAACGGGGAAGTTTATCAGGTTAGCTGTGAACTAGAAAAAGAAGCGAGAAACAACAGCAAAATCCCTGCTAGATTCCATCCAAAAAATGGAGAGGGAGATCAGTGTTAACCCCACAAAGGTAAACTTCACGCAGTTGGAGGTCCTTAGAGATCAATATGCTAATGTTTTATGGGAAAGAGCTGAATACACCCTGTTTAAAACTCACGTTAGATATCTAGATCAAGGAGATAAGGCTGGGCATCTCTTAGCTCTTAAATTAAGACAGCAGAAAGAATCGAGGCTAATAGCTAGTGTAACTATGGAGGAAAGTGGAAACATATTGACAACTCCTAAAGCTATAGTAAGTGAATTTGAGAGGTTCTATAGGAACCTTTATAGTTACCCAACCAATAATCCCACGGAGTCTGAAATACAACAGTGTCTTTCTAGACTTTCTCTTCCTGCTCTCACTCAAATTCAGAGGGCCCACTTAACCTCACCTATCTCAGAGATGGAAATCTCAATAGCCATCCAATCCCTTGCTCTCAACAAAGCTCCAGGACCAGATAGATTTCCATCAAATTTTTATTGAACTTTTGAAAAGGAGCTAGTTCCTATTCTCCAAGAACTATATTACCATATTTGTACCTATGGTATTGTTGATTCCACCTTGTTAGAAGTCACCATTATTGTTTTACCAAAACCAGGGAAACCTAAGGATAAGGTAGCAAGTTATAGACCAATCTCCCTGATGAATTATGACATTAAGATACTAGCAAAGGTTTTGGCCTCGAGGATTTCCAAAGTTTGGGACAACCTAATAAGCCCTGAACAAATTGGGTTTATTGGTGGCAGAAACCCCTTGGATAATTTTCATAAACTTGACTATATTTGCTCCGTATCCAGAGAGGCAATGACACCAGTGGTCCTTGTCTCTCTGGATGCAGAGAAAGCTTTTTGATAGGGTTGGCTGGCCCTTTTTATTTAATACTATGGCTCAATTTGGATTTCCACAGGAATTTATTGGGTGGATCAAGCAGTTATATTCTAATCCTACAGCTAAAATATACTGTAATGGAGTTTTTTTCTACAAATTTCCGGCTATACTCTGGAACCCGTCAAGGGTGCCCTTTGTCACCACTATTGTTCAGCTTGTATTTGGAACCTTTAATTCGAAGTTTTCAGCTATCTCCATCTATAACAGGCATTTCAGTGGGCCCTTTAGAACTGAAACTGTCAGCCTATGTGGATGACATTTTGCTTCATCTTTCACATCCAGCAGAGGCCATCCCGAAAGTATTAGACATAGTAAATGAGTTTGGTAAATTGTCAAACTACAAGCTGAATAATAATAAGACAGAAATTATGCCACTTAATGTCTATACGTGTAAAGGTGATCTGGACAAGTTTAAGATGGCCTGGACTAATAGACTTAAATATCTAGGGATTATTTTGTCAACCTCACTATCTCTTTTAAAAAAAAACTTAACTTAGATAATCTTCTACTAATTATTCAACAAGATCTAATTAGATGGTCCTCCCTATATATCTCTCTACAGGGTAGAATCAACATCATCAAAATGAATGTACTGCCCATAATTTTTTATCCTTTAAATATGTTAAACATTTATCTCCCCCATCATGGTTTCAGAAACTTCAGAGTATAATTACAAAATTTCTGTGGCAAAATAAGCCCCCATGGAAGTCTTATAAATGTTTAAGTGTTCCGAAGGATTTAGGAGGGCTGAAGCTCCCAAATTTCTATCATTACTATTTAGCAAGCCATATGGCCAAGTATATGAGGTGGGAGGGAGGTGCCTCATAAGGACGGGTGTTCCCAACATTGCCCCATATGGTTACAAATAGAGAGGAACCTGATAATAGGGACCAAAATAACACTGGATAGCCTTTGGTATATATTCCCTAAAGATTTGCCCAAATCACTTAGGTCCACGGTTATCTACACTTCAGTTAGGGTCCATAATCAGATATGTAAAACCTTAGATATACCTAATTTTAAGGACATTTCCCAACCGATATTTGGTAACCCCAACTTCCAAATTGAGAAAACCTTTCTATCACCACATTGATTGGGTATGCCATTGAACATGAGAGTTAGTGATTTAACTGACATGGGGAGGATACTCTCAGTTCAGGATATGATGGAGAAGTACCAATTGACCTCGAAATATGCCTTCCATATTTATCTGGTTAGACACCTACTTATTACTGTCTTTGGGGTAGACCAGTGGAATGCTAACTGCAGTGAGGTGATGTCTGAATTTAAAAATAAAGCAAATTCACCACATGCAGTATCTAGGCTGGTCAGGACCCTATATGAGAAGATGTATTCCAGTATACTGGACCACTCACAATATTGGATGGCTACCCTACCAGATAGCAATGACAATTGGGCATATATCTGAAAGGGAATCTACAAATATTGTACCAATGATAGGCTTAGGCTGACACAATACTATATATTACATGCTATGCACTTGACTCCGGTCAAGTTATATAAGATTGGTAAATTACCAAAAGATGAATGTTTTAGATGTGGACATGCTCAGGGCTCCCTGACTCACATTATGTGGGAGTGTCCTTTAGTGAATTCATTATGGTCAGAAATTAAAGCCAAGGCAGATCCTTTGTTGGGGCTGCAAGAACTCTTCACTCCTGAAATCTGCTTGTTAGGAGATTATACAAAAATTGATGTGATGGAGAGGAGATAGATATTATTTAAACTTAATTTTGCTCACGGTGAAAACTTTGATATTAAAACATTGGAAGGACCAGATGGTTATTCCTTACCAAGAATGGTTGGCAGGGTTATTGCATAACCTAAGGATTGAAAAAACTATTGCTAGCCTTAGCAGTACAATGGCTAAGTTTAATGCTAGGTGGGAGAAGTTCCACGATTTATGGTCAGTGGTCAGGAGTTAGATCTCAGTTACATTGGTGGTAGATTACTAGCCTATTAAAAGATACAGTGGTTATGTCTTTCTTTTTGCTTCCCTTTGCTGAAGGAATAAAATTAAGTCCAATAGATATAAAGTAGCGTTGGGTAATAGTATAAGGTGAACGCTGGCTGTGGGGTAAGTAAGGGGGAGGAGAAGGAGGGTACTGGTGAGGGTGGATATAGGGGGTAAGGGTAGATAGAGGAGCGGAGGAATGGTGACAGACACACTGTTCTGTACCCTAGGTATTGTATTTAAAATATATAGCCTTTCTTTTCTTTTTAGTCAATGACTGTATAGATATGGGGGATTAAAAGAGGGGGTTGGGGAATTAGGGGGGTGATACGAAATATGTATCCAATGTATTTACTCACATCCTTCTTAGATCTCCTGTATTAAGTACTGCATTGAGCCTGACTGTAAATAACAATAATGAATAAAGCATATTTAATTAAAAAAAAAAGATATGGTTGCTGGGGATTTGTTGGGATGCTGTGTGGTCCTCTGTGCTTCCAGTTCCTGGTGAGTCTTGCGACCTATGCCTGGCCATACCTCCAGCAGCTACCACTCCTCTTGATCCTTCCACTCCTATGACCTTTACAGATATAACAAAATAAAAAAAAGGCCTTCCCTGTTCTGCCCACCCTCCCTCTATCCCATGACATTCCTTGTCTGCTCCTGTTGCCTCCTTCTTGGATCTCCTCCCCTTTCCCTGCTGCTCTGCCTTTTGCGCCCCCGTCCCCTATCCCTGCCCTTGTCCTGTGCTCCCCTGGTTTCCTTTGGGCCTTTCACTCCTTGCGCCAGCACTCTGTCTCCATCTATGCTCTTTCTACCATCCTTCCCAGTACCACCTCTGCCCTAGTCTGGCACCTGCACCCCTTACCATTTTACTCCCAGCATTTCTACCCTACTTAGCCTCAATATTTTATGTCTCCTTGTTCTACCCCGGTACTCCTCACCTTCCAGCATGTCAGTTACCTACTATGTCCACACCTGCTCCTCTTCCATGCCTTGTGGAGCCCCCTTAGTTCTGCATCATTAGCTTTCCTCATGTACTTCATTTTGCCAAGTGTTCTCCATTCTCTGTGTCTACTGTATTGTTTGCTTTCTGTTCCCCAGTTGCCTATGGCTTATCCTCCCCTAGGCCCTGCCAGTCCTGGAGCCTCTTTTAAGTTTCTATCCTAGCATCATTCCAGTTGCTGTCTGGTCTCAAAGATGCTCAGCTTGTGGCTCCACTGTTTTTCCCACGGTGGGGGACTGGGTGGGACATTGTAGCTCTGATCAGCAGGAGCCTGCTTTATGTAAGTTACATGATTTGCACTGCACTCCTCCTACATGGCTTCCGCTACCCTCGCATACATCATTATCCTTGCAGCCTGCTCAGCCTTCAGTTATTCATTGCATTCCATTACTGCCCAGCATGCTCCTCCCTGGATTACCTCATCTCCACCTTAATGGCATTCATGGTAACTTCCTCCTTCCATTCTCCCACTCTGACTTGCTGCCTTTCCCTTCATCCTGCCTATGCTGTTTACCTACCTATAACTATGCAACTCAACTGTCTTTTCCTTGTTCAGCTGATACCAGTAGTTTTCTGGTCTCCATACCTAACTACCTTCTGAGGCATCTAGTGTAGGTAGACTTGCACTGTCTGTCAGGGATGGGAGTCTGTTTCAATCTACATGCCATCTGACCTCACTGGTTTCTTCACCAACAACTACCAGTCATACCAGCACCCTGACATCCTCCGTCCTTAACTCTACTGGTGTGGCACCGAGTGAAGGTTAGTGTGCCCCAACCACCTGGGATCTGAGCCTGTGTCTTCAATCTACTCTTCAACTGATTGCATCCTATTCCTGATAACCGGTTGCCACATTCCCTTCAGGAAAAGGACCACTTTGCCCCATTTGCCTTCAATCTACTGCTTCAACCAACTGAATTCTATACCTGACACCTGGTTGCTGCATTCCCTTTGGGAATGGGACCGCTATACCCCATTTGCTTTTGATAGCCTACCTCATCTGACTACATCCTGCAATTCCACGGACTTGTGTACTCTTCCCATCCTTGGCCTCCTCCTTTCTGGATTTGGACCCCTCCTGCTTGTTCAGTCTCCACCTCTACTCAGTTTGACAGACTCCTGAACTTCCTTGCTGCTTGTCTTCCACCTCTTCCCATGCTCCTGGGCATCATTGTTGTGGCTTTCCTTCTGGCTCACCCTCATCCAATCTTCAGTCCTTCAGCTCCATGCTGCCATCTCTTCCCTAATTGAAATGCCAGATTTCTCTGTTGCCTTATTGCCTCCCTCTTGGATATGGCTGCCACATCCCCCTTGCTTCCTGCTGGATCCATGCCATTTTCTCCTCTTCAAGGATGTGTGCCTGAAGCCTTCTTCAAGTTTCCCCTCCTGCTTCCTGTATCCCAGCCAGTGGTCTTCCATCTATGATTCCAGTGCTTTCCTTCTCTGCACCTCTTTCCTGTCTGCAATTCCAGTTTGCCATCTTCTTCGGCGGTGGGAACCCCTTCCCCATCACTGCAGGACCTTGCTACTGAATATTCCAGTTCACCATCTACTTTGGTAGTGCGACACTTGCTTCTCCACTCTGCTGCATCTCATATCTGGATTTGCCTCTTGGTTTGACATGGATCTCCTGCCAATGCCTGACTCTGAGGTTTTCTGCATTCTAGTCCTGCATGTTGTGGTGGCTACCCCTATGCCATGCCTTCCCCACACCTGCCAATGTCTGTGCTGCTTGGCCTCAACTGTCTTCTTATCCTGCTCCACCCCTTGCTCTGTGGACTTCTGCTTGGACTATTCCCTCGATCCTGGGATTGCTGCTTTCTTCCTCGCCAACTTGGCACTCGGGGCTCCTGCTTGTTTGTCGTGTCCCTTTTTGGGCATTCCTACAACTATCAACATCAGCATCCCTGCCTGATCAACTACTCCTGCCCATTCAACCATTTCATATTCCTACCTCAGACAGTCATAACAGCTCCTTTCCAATGTGCTACTGAGTACTCGTTCTTCTCACCTGAGGATACCTTATTACAGCAACATCTTTTGCATAACATGCCCTATAGACTCTTATGTCATCATAAAATCATCAGTACCTCCCAATAACCTCCCCAGGACACATTTCTGGCATCTCATTTGACTGGACCATAGAAGATGCCATCTCTCAACCATCTCTGCAGGATGCTTCCTCATATATTCCATTATTTCAAGCAGTATGGGCATCACTATCTCCTATGTCTCCACAGAATCCAAGATTTAGTGGAAGTCTCTCCTATCTTCTTCCCTGTAAACTTGACTTTAATTCCTTCTGAGTTGTTCTAACTCCATAATAACCATTACTGTGAAGGATAATGGGAACTGCAGGGTACCTCATAGCAGTACTGACATCATCCATTATGTCTTCTCTTCATAGTCTCCTCCTAAAAGTGCTGCCTCAGATTGTTCACTTTATTCAACTTGCATTCCCTTACTTGCCTTTGGATGTTCCTAAAACCTTCTTCAGCTACTATCCCAGAACATGTATTGTTGGATATTTGGTGCCTAGCTGCCTTACCGGAGTTACTCTATCTGGACCACTGTTCCTGGCCCCTGAACATCATCATAATTCATAAAATTATCCATATCTCTTCATCAGGTTACCCTAAATCATGCCAGTTACCATCCAACTGTCCTTCTAACTCATCCATCAGAATTTACCTGCCATACTCCTTCCAGCAAATACCAGCATCGAGAACAGGCTTCCATTGATTCCTCATTTGGCACATCCGTAACTGACCTGGCCATCTCACTATCCCAGTCATGTCCCACAACAGTCCTATATCTGACTAAGTAGGCTCTGCACCCATTGCATTCTACGCTGCTCTCAACTTCCCTTGTGCCACTTCAGTTCATAGACTTATTTGACAACCCACTTGAGAAGCTTAAATGATTAAAAAACAAATATTCTTCTGGACCCGACAACATTTGTGGACACCTATTATATTTATTGGCTGCTTCTCTAGCCAATCCACTGTGCATATTTTTTGAATATTGCTTGATGCACCATTTTGTGCCAAAAGAATGGAAGTCTGCTAATGTTATCCCAATATATAAAAAAGGATCTCGTCCAAATTGGGAAAATTACCGGCCAATCAATCTAACTTCAACAGTTTGTAAAGTATTAGAGAGTCTAATCAAAGATCTCATTAGTGATATAATAAATAATGTTGACCCAGAGAAATATGGGTTTAAAAAGGACAGAGGGTGCCTCAGTAACCTTATGTGTTTCTATGAATCTGTTAGCAAAAACATTGACCAAGGTTCCCCTTGAGATATCGTCTATCTCGATTTCAGTAAAGCTTTTGATGTGATGGCTCATGACTCTCTTATACTCAAATTATTAGATACTAATATTAATAAATATATTATTGCTTGGGTACAAACTTGGTTGTATCAAAGGACACAGAGGGTCTTGATTAATGGCCATCTGTCTGCATCTCATAATGTTTATAGTGGCATTCCCCAGGGGTCTGTCTTGGGCCCCTGTCTATTTTTAGTACTTAAAGCAGATTTGACAAAAAATTGTAAATCTATCTCAATAAAATATGCAGATGATGTAAAACTTGGTGGACCTTGTGGTAGTGATGATAAGATAACTGTAATACAACAGGACTTAAATAACATCTCAGATTGGGTCAGTACATGGGGTATGCGTTTAAACTCATCTAAATGTAAGGTAATGCACGTTGGACCTAATAACCCTTTGGCCACACATATATCCTAAATGGATTTCCATTACAAACAACTGTTGATGAGAAAGATTTGGGCATATATATTTCAAATGATTTAGGGTATGATAAACAAATAAATGAGGCAATTAATAAAACAAATAGGGCTATATGGTCAATCAAAAGAAACATTAAATCTAGAGATCCACAGATAATGCTGCCTCTATATAGAGCTTATGCTAGACCCCATTTGGAATACTCATTACAACTATGGAATCCTTATAAAAAGAATGAGATCGCTTCTCTTGAACAAAATACAGAGCAAATTCACTAAAAATATTAAAGGACTCTCCAAATGTCCATAAGAATTACGTTTGGAAAAGTTAAATTTGATGCCCTTATCTTTCAGGCATCTTCATGGAGATTTCATTTACATGTATGATGTAATTAATGATCCATACTTATTTTTTCAAATGGGTTTTGAGTTTAAAAAAAATATATTTAATACCAGCGGTCACCCATTACAGATTAATAGGGCTAAATTTGTTCATGTTTCTAGGAAAAACTACTTTACTCAAAGAACCATTAATCCCTGGAATAATTTACTATTAGATATCGTCACCAGTAATGACAACAATTTTTTTTAAAAAACATCTTGATAACTATTTATTTAATAAACCAAATTTGGGATATTATAATTGAAAATGTGCAGCTATGGGCCTACAGCCCTCTTTGCACCATATCACCTTAGAAACCTTAGAGACCTTAAAAACCCAATCTCAGGCTCCCCTCAGCATTCAGACATTGGATGCTCCAGCACTGCAAAGCAGCTATGGCCACTCAAGCTCCTGCCATGGGCAATGAAACCACAGCAATACCCACATCCACTATTTCTCATTAGCAGTCCTTCCTGAATATGAGTCTACACAAATCTCATTATAGCTACAATAACTCCATTCAACCTTCAAACTCATTGTGCTGAATTTTCTAATTAGTCACATCAATATCCAATTATCATCTCTAAAGCATATACCATCCATCCTTCATCGGTCTACAATATTCCATGGTAACCCCTCCTACCAGGTACCTAAAGCTTCCATCTGAATCCTTGATCATCTCCATAGATGCCTATATAGCAAAACATAGCACACTGCAGAACTTCAAGCCTTCAGACTCTAAGCTGAATGTCAAACCCTCTACAAAGTCTGATAGATTACTCTATGAATTTCTTAACCCACCATACTTCCCACAGTTCAGAGTCTGGCAGCCCAATCCTCAGCTCATGCTGTTCATGCTCACATTGACTCTTTAAACCCATTGAATATCAACTACTATCACATCGGAATTCTGGACCACTTTCACCACTTTTCCAGCGGGACCTAATCCATTTATTTATTTATTGAAAGGTATCAGAATTACAATCCTTTGAGTCAGAGACTCCTTTTCAAAGGCCCCATGTCAAGAAGACAATATTTTGACATAACATGTAGTGGGAAATACAGTAATGGAATAAAAACATTTTGAACAAAACATGATAGAGGGGATATTACAAAAATGGATAAGCATATACTGTATGCAATATACATACAAGCAAGTAAATGCAACAATATATAAAAAAGAGTGAAGTTAGAAAAGTGACTGGCATTATAACAAATAGTTGATATAGCACAGACGTTCACACAGATATTGTATATTCAGGATCTGGATGCTTCTTCAGAATGGAACTGCCTCTTCAGCCTCAGTATCATCCTTCCAGAATGCATCATCCAATGGACTCTGAAGATGGAACATCAGCTCTCCAAGCCATTCACCTTACTAAGAAATTAGAATATGGTTGCTAGAACCTAGTTTCATCTCCTCTTAGTTTGCCTGGAGGAAGGGCAGGTCAGTAGCCATGAGTCCTCAGAGGCTTCCTCCACCTGGGGGGTTTCCTCTCCTGTTACTGGTCATACTCTCTGTGAGTTGGAGTAGGTCATCTTTTTGAGCTTTCTATTCCCTACTCACTACCCTGCTTACCTACCAAGGGTGGGAATAGAGAAAAGCCAAAAGTAAACTATGGTTATATAAGCACTACTAACCCCATACTCTGTTCACCAAAACATTGAATGGGAGGGTTAGAGCCTGAGGTTCAATGTGGGGGAATAACTCCTCCCACATTCTCTACAAAGGCCAGCCTCCCATGGCAGTTCCCCACTTAGCACATTGTGAAACACCCACCAGCCACCCCTGCCTCCTCCTTCCCCAGTACTCTACTCACCCTTGGTGCTGGGCTTTCTATTCCCTACTCACTACCCAGCTTACCTACTAAGGGTGGGGATAGAGAAAAGCCAAAAGTAAACTACAGTTACATAACCACTACTAACCCCATACTCTGTTCACCAAAACATTGAACTATTATTTTGCCTTAATGATTAAAAAGTTTTTCTTCCTGTCAAGCCCCCAAGCTGTTTGGTCTTGGGCAATTGAATAAAGGGATACTGAACATTTCTCTTCCATTATCTGTAATAAAATGGGGGGTACTCTGGAAAGTAGGGGGTATTCTGGAAAGGTCTGCATTGGAGCAGGAGAAATCTGATGAGGAAGGGAGGGGGGAGGAAGGGGAGGTAGGGAGAAATATGCCAGATGGGATGGGGGGACAAGACCGGAAGGAGGGATTGAATGCAGGGAGGGAAGCAGTAGAAGGGTGTCTGGGTGACAGACCTGTGGATTCTGACCCTAATAGGGAGTCTGGAGGGATCGGGGTGGCCAGCAGTGTCTCCCCAGGAGGTTGGGGGTGGGGAGTAATCTGGGAGCCGCAAACAGAAGAAAGAGCATGGTAAGACACGCACAGACTAGTGATCCCTGGACTGAAGTGGGGTGGGAAGAGAAAGCTGGGGATCAATGAAAGAAGGAAGAGCCTGGAAGGGATCAAAAGGGCCAGCAAGTTGGGAGGGTGAAGGTGATCCTGCTGGGGGATTCCATGACCAGAAGCATCCAGTGGGAGGGAGTAGGGGAGGGAAGGAAGAAGCAGCCAGGTCAGGGTTAAATGTATCCTGGGCCTATCTGTTCACAAGGCCAAATTCCAGCTATATTCATTAGCACTGGAATGCGGGGATCCCCAGATTTCCTAGTACATCTGGACACCAATGACTTGGAAGGGAACAGTGATCTGGAAATACAGGTGAGGTTTCGGGAACTGGCCAGAGTCTGCCATTCTATAGGAAGTTTAATTTCCTTCTCAGAAATTCTGCCAGTACCTAGGGCATCCAGGAGTCCAAGCACAAACTCAGAGTTGTGAACCAGTGGCTCAGGGACTGGTGCAGAGCAGAAGGGTATGGGCTGGTGGGGGACTGGGGGGACACATGGAATGATAAGGGGTTGTATGCTAGGGATAGGATACATCTTAACCTAGAGGGGAAGGAGACTTAAAACTGAAACTCACTGAATTCA
The DNA here is from genome assembly GCA_016271365.2 of Neoceratodus forsteri. Classification (NCBI taxonomy): domain Eukaryota; kingdom Metazoa; phylum Chordata; order Ceratodontiformes; family Ceratodontidae; genus Neoceratodus; species Neoceratodus forsteri. The sequence goes on along the minus strand of CM028138.1, from coordinate 193,354,147 downwards.
TAAACAAGAAGTGGGGTTTAAATTTGTAAAGGAGGGAGGGACTAGTGAAAAAATGGAGTCAGGAGAGCAGCACAAGGTCCCAGGTCCAAGGCGGAAAATGAGGACAGGTGACTGAAATGTGAACAAAGCAAGAGCTGTGTAGGAAAGGGCAAATAGGGAGCATATGGGGCTGAGTCATTTGGGAAGGTGAGGGGGAATGGGGTGGAGGATGGTCCTGATCAATGCCAGAAACATGGGTGACAAAATGCCCAAGCTCCAGACGATGCTGGTGGAGGGATCAGTGGATGTGGCAGCAATTACGGAAACATGGGCCACCCAGAAAAATGATTGGGACCTAAATATGGAGGGCTACACAATATTCAGGAGGGATAGAGAAGAGGGTAGAGGAGGGGGTGTAGCGCTGATAGTCAAGAATGGCATAATGGGGGATCACGTGATGCCGCGGATGGAATAGCAGCTCGGAGAACCCATCTCTTCCCCAGCTCTACCTTATAGAGTCAATTTATCAGCAATTATTGTGTTAATCCTAAAAGTGCATTTACGGTATCGCATTACCTCTGACAGCTTCCTGGCCCTGCGGTAAAACAGGTAAAAGCAGTCGCAGCAGTGGCCGGGAGTAAAACCCGAAACAAGAATCAGGCCTACTCAGAAATGGAGGCAGAGATGTGCCAGGCACCTCCGCCACATACACAGCCGCAGACACCAGAGAAAAACTCCAAAAGGACCAAGGGACAACCAGGAACAGTTACTAAAGCGGGCTCATCATCAACATCAGGGCCACCAGCCACCCCTCTCATGGAGCAGAAATTTTTGGAAGAATTAAATCCCTTTCGAGTAGTACTTCAGGAACTCACCTCAGAAATGAAGGCTATGAAAACAGAACTTACTGACACCAGCCGAGCGATCAAAGCTGTTATGGCCAGGACGGCCTCGCTGGAGGGATGGAGGTCAACAATTGATTCTGAGCTCCCGGCGCTGTGCCAAAGATTGAGTAAGATGGAGGTTAAACTGGAGGACCTAGAAGGCCGCGGCCGAAGAAATAACATTCTCATATTCGGTCTCCCAGAGGACTCAGAAGGAGTGGCCCTGATCACTTTTCTGCAGCGGCTGCTAACCAAAATAGTGGGTCCCTCACCTAATAACACCACTTATGTGATAGAGAGGGCCCATCGTTCACTTAGACCTAAACCGGTGACTAGGCAGCCACCAAGGCCCTTGATCTTAAAATTTCTTAACTACTTAGATAAAGTACATGTGTTGGGGCAGATTAGGAGCCTCCAGGAAATTCTATGGGAGGGGCAGAAGCTGAGATTTGCCCAAGACTTCCCCGCAACCATAAGGCAATGAAGGGCGGCTTACCACCCCATTGTCACAAAATTAATTGCTGCCAGCATCAAATTCAAAGTTCAGTACCCATCCAAGCTATCTGTGTACCATCAAAATATTTGGAGGAGTTTTGATACAACTAAGCAAGCTCAAGCAGAATTGACAGGGCTGATTCCAGATCTGTTTAAGCCACACTGAGCTTACTGCTAGTCTTGGTGCTAAGTGAACAGACAACTGAAACAAATCGTGTTGAATATGGATCTAACGAACAAAAATCAGCTCCAGCAAATTATAGTTATGGCCTGGGAACTCTCTGAGTTATTGCAGAATAATGGGGGCTCATAATGAAAGGGAAAGACCAAATTTACTGAAGAAAATGAGTAAGAACTGGACTTATCCTTGATTTTGTTCTCCCTTCCTTTGGCTCCCACCACCCCTTCCAGATGATGAAGAAGCCAGGAAAGGAAGAGATGGAACAATCGGGAAGGATTTATCACCCATGGAGCAATTATTTCCTTTGTTTTATTAGGGCTTCAGTATACTATACTGTCACTTTTTATGTTACCCTAATGACATTCATAGTTATTACTACAAGAGGGTGCTTAAAACCTGTGTATCAACTGGACCACTCAACCAGCTTTTTTTTTCTTCTGTAGAACTGCATCTTTTGATAAGGAACAGCTCTGAAATTGTTGAATCAGAGGGTAGACTGTGCTTCTTCCGAGCTAAGGAGGAAATGTGTTTTTTTTTCTTATTCATACCCCTGCCATTTGAGGAAGTATTAATTAAGAGGGCGTGTAGCACGATATGCACTTGCTCTGTTTCATGGACTAGAAAACCTGCATGGAAGACTAACCACTGACTAGTGTGCATTTCTACAGTGTCCAAAGCTGTATAGAAATTGCAGGGGTGTTATTAATTAATATTTTAAAGAAGATCTGAATACTGAAAGAGTTTGCATGGGTTTTGCTGTCTAGTCACTTCTTCTACCCCCCTCCTTTTTTTCCTCTGGCTTTTCTTCTTCTTTTTTTTAGATACTACCTTCAGCAATTTCAATTCTTTTTCCCCCTTCTTCCCCTTCCATAAGTCAAGATGTTGCAGAGGTATAATTGTTATGCTAAAAAAAGATAGCATCATTGGAAACAAGTTCTGGAATGATGAGGGGGGACTGAAGAGGCAGAGGAAGGGTAAGGGAGATCAAATACTAAAGAAGGCGTTAACACTGTTAAAAACTCTGATATGAGGGGACTTGCTTGTGTAATCTCACAATATGATTGTTCAATTTTTTTCTTTTTTCTTTTTCTTTTTCTTCCTTTGACCTAACTAAAACAGAAAGCACATGTCACGAGAGACTGAAAAGCCAATAGCCAATCCAGGCGATGAAGTACAGAGGACTTTATTGTTTGTATCATGTTTTATGAGAAATACTCCTCGTAACTAGTTAATGAAAGTGGCGAGTACAATATTACTCTCTTAATCACACGAGATGTGTGACCCCCCCCTTTTTCATACTATATTCTCATTGTGTGGAGCTGGGGAGGGAAAGGGAAGATCTGGATACTGCAATTTCAAGATGGGTGTTGCGAACCAGGATGAAGGGGGGGGTATGCGGCCTTTAGGTAGGGGGTTCCCCAGACTGTTTCCAGGCCTGATGTTTTGGTGGCCTGGGATTATGCAATACAATATGACTGGGGGATGGCCCTGGCAGAGCCTCTATAATATGGCTGTGTAGAGGGGAAGGGTGATGTATAGTAGAGGGAGGGGGAGGGAGAAGTGGGGAGTTAAAGGGAAATGGAGGGTGGGTGGGATCAGGTCTGCAGCACAGCAGCCATTTAATAAGGGTTATCTTATTGATAACCTGAACAATACCGCTACTCTTGGTTTAAAGCTGAATAGTCCAGTAAAAAAGTTGTCAACAAGGTGACTCCATATAAAGTATGTTCATGGAATATAAATGAGTTTCAATCTCAGGCCAAACATGCAAAAGTGTTGTTGCATCTTCGTAAGCTAGGCATTGATATAGTGTTTCTTCAGGAAACCCATTTGCACCCTTCCCAGGTCTCACAATTTAGAAGATCCTGGGTAGTGCAGGCCTTTGGGAGTGGACCGGATACTTAAAAGAGAGGGGCTGCCATTCTCGTAGCAAGAAGAGTCCCGTTTTGACTTATAGATACCATAGTAGATCTTCATTATAGATATATTTTGATTAAGGCCCTTCTGGGCCAAATGGAAGTAGTACTTGGTTCCATATATGGCCCCAATATGGAAGACCCATCCTTTTTTGTTTCCCTTATGAATGACTTGACCCCATGGTCCCATTTCCCCATAATGCTAGGAGGAGATTGGAACCTTGTTTATTGTAATATCATAGATCGCTCCCCGAGTCGCTCTCTGTCTCTTTCCCCAGCGCAGGTTGCCATCAGAGAAATGATGGACTCCATTGGATTAATAGATCCTTGGAGGGCCCTTTACCCACACCAGAAAGAATATTCATTCCATTTTATTCCACACAACTCATTTTCTCACCTAGATTACTTTCTCATAGATGTGGGACACCTCTCAGCTATAACAACCTGCAATTACCTCCCCAAGGTGATCTCAGATTACCATCCCACTTTACTAGGCTGGAGTCCGGGCCCGCCCATATCTAGAGGTAAGGTTTGGAGATTCAATTGCCAATTATTTCGATCAGAATATCTGAAAAATCCATTGGCTGGCTTCATTACAAAATTTATTGAGATAAATGCCCCCTCCATGACCAAGACAGACATGCTATGGGGTGCCTTAAAAAGCACAGTTAGAGGGGAAATAATTTGTATGGCCACAGTTAAGAAAAAAACTACCTCAAAAGTTACTTCTGCTTTGCTGCAGGATATCAGGGACATGGAGATGTCACTCTCCCCGAACTTTACAAAGGATCAGTTTAAAGCCCTAGAAATTTTAAGGGACTGATACAACTCAATTCTGACCTAACATATAGAGTATCTTCTTATACGCTCTAAGATTAAGTATTTCGATCAGGGCGACAAAACTGGAAAACTTTTGGCTTTGCGACTTAAGGCACAAACCTCAGATAGAACTGTTCCTAGCATTCAAAATTCTGAAGGACAAATAGTCACATCTCCGAGAGAAATTACTAACTGTTTTCAAGAATACTACAAAACTTTGTATTCCCATGCCTCTCATTCTTTTTGTCCAGAAATGCTGGAACAAGTCTTGCAGCCAATACAGCTCCCGCAACTCAACTCATCTCAAGTAAACTTGCTTAAAGCCCCAATCTCTCAAGATGAGATAACACAGGCTATTGATTCCCTCTCCACAGACAAATCACCAGGCCCAGACAGATTTACAGTAGAATTCTACAAACTTTTTAAAGAACAAATTGGACCAATTCTTTTAGACACCTACAACTATATGTTTGAGCAAGGTATTACTGACCCTACTTTATTTGAGGCCACTATTGTGGTTATCCCAAAACCTAACAAGGACCCTCTTTAGGTCGCAAACTACCGCCCAATCTCATTAATTAATGTTGGCATAAAAATACTGGCAAAAATTATGGCCACTAGGCTATCAAAGGCCTGGCAATGTCTAATAAGCTATGAACAAGTTGGCTTTGTAGCTGGCAGGGTTTCATCCGACCACATGCGCAAGATGGCGTATCTGATCTCTGCATCCAGGGACTCCCGAATTCCAGCTGCTTTGGTGTCCCTGGATGCAGAGAAAGCATTTGATAGATTCTCCTGGGAATACTTATTCCATTTGTTACAACTTTACAATATCCCAACGCAGTATATAAAATGGGTTAAGATATTATATACTTGTCCCTCAGCACGTGTACTATGTAATGGGCACCTATCCCATCCCTTCCAGCTACAACAAGGAACTAGACAGGGATGCCCACTTCCCCCTTTTTATTTATTTATTTATTTATTTATTGGAGACAATCAGTTTTACAACCTTTGAGTCATGGACTCGTTTACAAAGGTACCTCGTCGTAAGGGGGGGGGAGACAACAATTAGGTGAGTCGAGACAGGGATGAACACACGGGTGAAAAAATACATAGACACACTTTAAAATAAAGATTACAGGCAGCAGCTATACTGGTACAACATTTGTAGAGTTACACACATTGTAACAAAGCAATAGATACATCATACAACTAGTAGCTAGTCTTAAAAACGGTGGGCGGGACCGGATTAGCTACAGGCATCTACAGCATCGGCTGTCAATGATATGCTTAGGGAGGGTGGTTTTGAAATGGCCAATCCCGGGATCTTGGAGATAGATTCGGGAGGAGTTGAACAAGCGCGGGCCAAGTGATGAAAGGACCTTGGCAGCAGAGGTCTTGGCCCTCGGAACAACGAAGGTGGCAGTGGAGGACTTTGTGGTGGGCAGGGACCTAGTAGCCAGCTGCAAGGGTCCAGAGACCCCAGGAGGGCAAAGGCCTGACACAGACTTTTAGCCAGCAGGCAGGTTTGATATTTCAGTCTTTCCTCAAGAGTGAGTATATTTGTGCTGGAGTATAGCAGACAGGTGTAGGTTCTGCTGTGGGCACCGATAAGGAGCCTACAGGCTTTGTTAATAGCGGTCTGGACCGTAGATAGAGACAGTGGTGTCAGCAACTGCGTAGATTGGGAGCCCGTAGTCGGTAGTATACACCGGCGAGGCAATCGGCTAATTTTAAGGCGTGGTTCAGGAGGCAGTCTTTGTGTGGTAGAGAAGCCTGATCCTGGAGTTCATGGCAGATGACAAGGCTTTGAGGTGGACATGGAAGGTAAGGCGGGGTCAAAGGTGATGCCCAGGTACTTATAGGATGATACTTGTTCAATTGGGAGGAGCATGCTGGTGGTGATGTGGATGGGAAAGTCCTTGGCACTGTTTTGCCTATGTGAGAATAGCATGGACTTTGTTTTCTTTAGATTAAGGACTAGACGATGGCTGTTGAACCATTTTTCAGTTTGAAGGAACGTGTTTTGTAATATGCCTTGGAGAGAGAGAGGATCCGAGTGAGTAGCTAGGACTACGGCATCGTCTGCATAGAGCAGCATTTTGCTGGAACAGGAACTAGGGAGGGTGTTCAGGAATAGGCTGAAAAGAGTTGGTCCAAGAATGGAGCCTTGAGGGACCCCAGAGAGTACAGGTAGGTTGGAGGAGAGGGTTCCATTGAGCTTGACTCTTTGGGTCCTGTTGTGAAGGTAGCTTGTGAACCACTTAAGGGGGGTGGGAGAGAGGCCCAGTTTGCTCAGGGAGAGTAAGAGCAGGGGGTGGCACACCGTGTCGAAGGCCTTGGAAAGGTCTATGAAAACCGCCCCTGCGAGCAGGCCATTGTCAAGTGCGGAGTGTATGTGGTGGGAGAATTCCAGGAGGGCAGTAGATGTGTTGTGGCCAGACGAAAACCATGTTGTTCGGACATAAGAGGTTGTGTTTGGATAGGTATTCCGTGAGCTGTGTGTTTACGATTTTTCTAAAGCTTTGGATAAGGGGAGGATGGAGATGGGCCTGTAGTTGTTAGGCAGAGTACGTCCCCAGACTTGTGGATGGGAGTTATTTCAGCATGCTTCCAGGCCTCCGGAATTGGCCTAGGCATAAGGACTTATTTATGATAAGCGTGAGGGGGACATATGACATCAGCGTGAGGTGAAGTATTTTGGAGTCGAGAGGTCACTACTTGGGTTCTGAGAGGTAAGGGATCTTAGTAGGAAAGGTTTGGCATCATGTGGTGAGATCATTTGGAATTGGAATTGTGGCCAGGGAGTTGGAGTAAGAGAGGGTGTGGCAACCGGGTCAAAAAAGTGGGCAGAAAGGACAGCACTTAAATTTGTGAAAGTCTTATTAAGGCAGTCAGCGACACCACGGTAGGTCAGTTGAGACAGCCCCATTTATGACAATCTGGGATGGGGGGAGGGACATTCATTCAGTTCTTTTATGTTGTCCCAGAAAGCTCTGGACGAGCCCCAGGAGGATGTCAAGGCAGCCTGGTAGTATTTAGCTTTAGCCTGCCTGATGGTCCAGGTACATTGATTGCGGCTGCCCTGTAGGCTTGCCTATCGCCAATCTACGGAGTCATTAGCTATGTGCCAGAGGTCATCCCTTTTTTAGTAGGTGGATCAGTGCAGGGTTATCCATGCAGCAGTCCGTTTTAACTTGGAGTGCAGAAAAGGCAAACAGGTCACAAGCATGGTTGAAAACTGTGGTGAGGTGTTGGGGCAGAGTTGGATGTCAGGTGCGCAGGCCACTGGGGTCCAGTTGACATGGGCCAGGTGCCGCTTAGTTCACAAGACCTCTGGGGAGAAAACGCATCGTGGGGTCCTGCAGTACACCGGGCTGAGAGTGGGGGATGACCAAGAGCAGATGATAGGGAGTGGTTGCTTGAGCGAGTCCGCGAAGGACTTGCACAGACCCTATTTTATGTGGTCGTTGGAGGACTACATCCAGAAGGGAACTAGTACCTGTTACTTTGTTAATCCTAGTGGGCTGGGTGACCAATTGGGACAGGTCGAGGGCTGCATGCTCGCTTCATATTGTCAAAAGATGGGCTGAGCCAGTTGGTGTTTAAGTCGCCCAAGATTAGTTGTTCGGCCTTCGGGGTAGAGTGGATAGGTAGTCAAGAAGGAGGCGACCGCAAGATCTTTTAGGCCCCGGGGTAGGTAAGCCACGGTTAGATAAAGGGGCACGACCTGGGTGGGGAGATTTTAAGGTAATGGCTTGCGCCCCGTAGCTAAGCTCAGGGTTGGAGAGGGCATGGCAGGAGGCGAGTCGCACAGGTAAATAGCACACCCCCCACCACGCCTGCCCATCCTATCGGCCCTAAACAGGGAAAAACCTGGAAGAGAGACAGCAGAGTGAGGCGTGTGGGAGGAGAGCCAGGTTTCTGCAAGCATGAGAATTTTGGGGGTGTGTTGGGAGACCCAGCACTGGAGGGCAGCAGTTTTCTTAGGGAGACTGCATATATTGATAAAGGCGATACGGAGGCCTTTGCCTCCGGTAGGCTGAGGTATGGCAGAGGCGGCGGGCCCCGGGTTCGGGTGCACATTGCCGGAGAGCAGAAGCAGCAGTAAAATTAGGCGCCTCGCAAGGTGCTGGTTGCTGGGGTAGGGGTATCTATGTGGTCGACGATACCGTACCCGGGAGGTGCATGGGATGGGAAGGGAGAACAGAACCGCGGGCGCTAGTTAGCGAGAGGGACCTCTTGTGATAGAAATCGCAATACTGAGAGTAGCACTTAGGTGGTGGGTGGGTGGGGTAGTGAGGTGATCCAGTGCAGGGAGGGATATGGGGATAGCCAGGAGATAGTTGTTGGGCAGTCTGATGGGAGAGCAGAATACTGAGGCGGAGGGAGGGTGTTTTAGTCGATGGCAGGTAGAGGTGGGATATAGGGGTGGGGAGCAGGTAAAGGTGGGGATAGGAGGAGAGCCAGCGTAGCAAGATATAAGCTAAGTAGAGACATTTCCAAAAGAAAAAGTAGAAAGTGAGGGCAGACTCCTCTAGTGCTGGAGAGATATAACCAGCAGATAGGAAAGTAGGCTGATAGGTTCTGGCGCCACATGTGATACAGAACTCAATATAAGCTAAGAGAGCCTACCAAGGGTGGTGGTGGGGGAGTCGAACGCAGCTGCTCGGGCGGGCTACTCCGGGCACCGCCGAAACAGCGAGCAAAGTCACGGGCGGTGCGGGTGCGCCACCTGAAGAAAGGCACCAAAAATAGCAGCGATCCACTTCAAGCGTCCCCAGGTAGGCTACTCGGGCCAATGCGTTGGGTTTAGGCCTTCAAATTACCTGAGCACTGTGGGGAGGCAGGCGGGTGATTTTCAGTGGCCCTCACGATCGTCGGCTCCTCGGGGGGGCCGGGGTGTCCCAGGCGACCAGCAGCGGCGATCACGGTGGCAGGAAGGGCACTCCAGGTGCAGCCCTCACGACCTCAGGCTCCTCAGCGGGAGGGGGGAAGGATCTGTGGAGAGGGGGAGAAAGAAGAGGTTAAGTAGGCAGGTAGGGGGAGTAGCCTTAGGGGGTGGGCGGTACTGGAGCACGCAAGGGCTAGACAATGGCTGTACAATGAAGCATTAGGAGCATATCCGTGTCCCTAAAAATTGGCCTGATCGTTTACCCTCAGAGATGTGAGGCAGCGCCTCCCTTATACATCCACAGTATAGATAACTTAGATTAATTTTACTTAGAGTTTCACTGTAATGTAGATATCTGGGGACATAAAAAAAAAACAACTACTGATTAAATTGCCTAAGTTGCTACAGACATTTCACAATCCCAGTCACCAGACACCACATGCATTATAGCACCAAACATGTAGCTTCTGTTTTAAGCCAGTGCCACGTTTTCCTCTGCTCACATACGAGTCTCCGTTAACTCCTTTGTTGGTTGTAAACTGCCTACATTGTCCAGCTCCTGCCCTCATTAAAAACAATTCAAGTCAACTCAAAGACCCGCATCAAACCGCTGTCCTGCTCCGGGCACAGCTGAAACAGCGAGCAAAGTCATCGGCGGTGCGGGTGCGCCACTCTGAAGAAAAGGCGCCAAAAATAGCAGCCGATCCGCTCAGCCGCCCCAGGTAGGCTACCGGGCCAATGCGGTGGGTTTAGGCCTTCAAATTACCTGAGCACTGTGGGGAGGCAGGGCGGGTGATTTTCAGTGGCCCTCACGATCGTCGGCTCCTTGGGGGGCCGGGGTGTCCCAGGCGACCAGCAGCGGCGATCACGGTGGCAGGGAGGGCACACCAGGTGCAGCCCTCATGACCTCAGGCTCCTCGGCGGGAGGGGGGAAGGATCTGAGCACTGTGGGGAGGCAGGGCAGGTGATTTTCAGCGGCCCTCATGATCGTCGGCTCCTCGGGGGGCCGGGGTGTCCCAGGCGACCAGCAGCGGCGATCACGGTGGCAGGGAGGGCACTCCAGGTGCAGCACTCACGACCTCAGGCTCCTCGGCGGGAGGGGGAAAGGATCTGAGCACTGTGGGGAGGCAGGGCGGGTGATTTTCAGGTGATTTTTGTTTGATTTATATCTGGAACCGCTTATTAGATGTATTAAACTATCCCCAAATATTACCGGTATCTCTATTGGGCCCAATCAATACAAAATTTCGGTCTATGCCGATTATATTTTACTTCATATAACATACCCTTCAAAATCATCCCCCACTGCTCTCGAAATTATTAGAATATTTGGGACTTTCTCTAATTACAAACTCAATATTACAAAAACAAGTGATGCCTTTAAATGTTCATACATTCCAGGCTGAAGTTGCTCACCTTGGATTCCGCTGGACCAGGGGTAAATTAAAATACCTAGGTATATATCTTTCCTGTACGGAGACCAAGATGAAACAATACAACCTGGATAAAAATCTTACGCAGATTAAAATGGATCTTTCCCGCTGGGCCATGCTACCACTTACTCTCTGGGGACGGTAAATGTTCTGAAAATGAACGTCCTTCCGTGAATTCTGTACCCCCTACAAATGATACAACCCTTTCTACCCAAAGCATGGTTTACCCAGGTCAACAAATTATGTCTAATTTTCTGTGGGGTGGGAAGACACACTGACAGGCCTTTCTTAAGCTGCAGAGGAGTAAGAATAATGGGGGTTTACAACTCCCGGATTTGCTCCATTATCGTTTTTCTATTGTCTGCTCAGTCCTAGCATATTGGATGAGAGACAATTCATGTCAGGACAGTGTTCATTACATTCCCTTGGGGTATCAAATTGAGCAAAGTTTACTCTCTCCACACAATATATCTCCCAAGGCTGTCATTTTCTCCCCTCTCAAAAATTTGCCTAAAGCCCTCAAGACCACACCTATGGAAATAACACTTCGAGTACATTCCCAAATGTGTAATTTTTTTCAGATATCTCTGGTAAAGGACGTTTCCCTGCCTACATGTGCGAATCCAAATTTCAGAATTGAGGGACTGCCCCTTTCAAACAATTTCTGGCCTGGTAACACCCAACTGAGAGTTGTGGATCTACTTCATGAACACACACTGATATTTTTTCAAACAGCCAGCTTACAGTTCAACCTCCCTAAAACCTTTTGTTTTAAATACCTCCAACTGCAGCACATGTTCCTACAACACTTTGGAACGGGGTATTAGACACAATATCTAGACGGCCCCCTTTTACAGGCTATCCCTAACTTACCTTCCTCTCACATCATTTCTCACTTCTATCGCCTCCTAAGGAAGGCCATGGAGGAAAAGCAAGGTGAGCCGCATTATGTTTGGGACCAAGTACTACTTCCAAACACCTCAGCTCCTTGACCATGGCCTAAAATTTGGTCACAACTGTACCAAGATGTGAAATGGATCAGATACCGTATTTTACAGTTTTACGTAATAAATGACTTATACTACACTCCAGCTAGGCTCTGTCAAATGGGGAAAATCTCCTCAAATGTATGTTTGAGGTGTAAGCAAAGGCCTGATACTTTGTTGCATATATTGTGGGAGTGCAACAAGGTCACAATTTTCTGGGATAGTATTAAGTCCAACTTAGACCCACTCTTAGAGTTATCTGTGCGTTCAGGCCGGAAATTTGTATAATAGGAGACTATGGAGAAGTTCTAAGTGGCACCCAATGAAAACATATGACACTCCCGGATTTGCTCCATTATCATTTTTCTATTGTGTGCCAAAAAAGTGACTATGCGTCACTGGTTAGATCAAAATATCCCTACATATGCGGAATGGCTAAATGAGGTATTGTTTGCCCTACAGGCCAAGAACACTATTGCTCACATTGCACGGAGATCACAATACTACCAAAAAATGTGGGCACCTTTACATACTCTACTGACTATTTAGCAGATCACAGGATACCAAATAAGTAGGTAAGGCAAGGAGAGGATAGAACCACAAGAGTGGCATGGCTTCATTAAAGATGGTCCTCCTCGACTACCTTACCTGGGCTATAAGAAATGGTGCATGCTGTTGCTGCATACCTGAAAGGGGGGGTCATTGGGGAGGGGGGAGGTAGGAGGAGGGTTACAAAGGGTCTCTCTAGACAGCTGAGACTGCAGTATTCGTATATAGCTAGGACTATGTTTAAAACATATACTCTGTATGACACTGTAATGTAACAGGACCCTAGCATATAACATTTGTTCAAACAGAATGTATATGTGAATGCTCATGTCAAATGTTTGAACTAAGTGATATGTCAACTCTTCCTACAAATTAATAAAATATATTCAATTTGAAAAAGAATGGCATAATGGTTAGTGGAGGAGGCAGACGGGGGAATGGAAGCGATTTGGGTAACCCTGCAATCGAGGGGAGGCAAAATACTGAAAGTAGGGGTGGTATACAGAACCCCAGCAATGGATGAGGACCTGGAGGGAAAAATGGTTGAGAATATCAGGGGAAACTGTGACCATGGAAAGGGTAGGGTGGTGGTCATGGGAGACCTAAATATGCCAGGGGCAGACTGGGACACTATGACATCAGCAGTGGCCAGGGAGCAGAGACTGATGGATGTGTTTCAGGATGCCTTTCTGGTCCAACAGGTGGGGGAACCTACTAGGGGGGAGGATACTGGATGTTGTCCTGGCAGACAGTGACCAGATAAGGGGTCTAGAGGTATGTAGCCTGCTGGCAGGAGGAGACCATGCCACGGTCTGGTTTTTACTGTGTCCGGGGGGGGAGGACAACCGCTCAAACACAGTAGTAGTGGACTTCAGGGGGGCAGACTTCATGGGCATGGGCAGGATTCTGAGGGGGAGCTTGAACAAGATTAGACCAGACATGGATGTTGGTAGCTTATGGGAGACCATTAAAAATGGGGTGCAGGAGGCTACTAGCTCATGTACAAGGGTAGGCGGTGAGGGATAAAAAAGCTACCTACACATGTTTTAAGCACTCCAGGGGAGACAGGGAGAGAGATGAGTGTGAGTTGACAGCCAGAAGGGTCAAAAGAGTGGTGAGTGGAGCCAAGGCGAGGATGGAAGAAAACCAGGCTAGGAATATCCGGAGTGGTGGAAATGGATTTTATCGATACATAGGGGAAAAGAGGAAAGGGAGAGCACAGATCTCCAGGATTAGGACTGGGGAGGGATGGGGTCAGGAGATGGGGGAGCAGGCAGAGGTACTAAACAAGTACTTTGCCTCAGTATTTATGGAAGGTGATAGGGGATACATTCAGCCGGGGGACAGCTGAGAGGAGAGGACAGATGGAGAGGAGAGGACCAGAAGAGGCTGGGGCACCGGGTGGGCCAGGCCTAGAAGGGGATGGGTGCTTTGTTGAAGGGGGGGTTAGGGAGGGGGAAATCACAGAGGACAGCGTGAAGGAGGCTTTACGGGTGCTGAAAACTGACAAGGCACCAGGACTGGATGGGTTGCATCCAAGAGTCCTGAAGGAACTGGTGGATGAACTAGCAGCTCCACTAGCTGCACTTTTCACTGCATCACTGCAGACAAGATGGGTGCCTCAGGATTGGAGGGTGGCTCATGTGGTTCCTATCCACAAAAGAGGGTCTAGGGAGGAGATGGGAAATCACAGGCCTGTCAGCCTAACGTCGATGGTAGGCAAACTAATGGAGGGCTTCATCAAGGAGAAGCTCGGGAGGCAACTTGAAAGGCTGGGACACATGGATGACAAACAGTATGGTTTTGTCCCAGGGAGATCGTGTCAGACCAACCTCATAGATTTTTATGACTGGGTGACAGAGACCCTGGACTGACAAAGACCAGTGGATGTCCTACATCTGGATTTCAGTAAGGCGTTTGACTCGGTACCCCACATCGGGTTGTTGACAAAGGTGGGGGGGGGATGGGGGTAGGAAGAGTTGCTTAGATGTGTAGAAAATTGTTTCACGGATAGAACACAGAGGGTAGTGGTTGATGGGATAGTCTCCTCCCCTAGGAAGGTCTTCAGTGGGGTTCTCCAAGGTTCGGTTCTGGGGCCACTCCTGTTCAATGCCTATGTCTCCGATATAGGGAGCAGTGTTAGGAATAGGATGAGCCTCTTAGTGGATGACTCAAAACTGGGAGCACTGGCTGATGGGGAGGAAGCGAGAGAGACAGTCCAGAGGGATCTGGATACGCTGGAGGGTTGGTCAAGGAGATGGGGACTGAGTTTTAATCCAGGGAAGTGTAGGGTGCTGCATCTGGGGGTCAGAAACCCAGGTCATGTATACATCCTGGGAGGGGTCTCGCTGCAAGCCACAATGAGTGAAAGGGACCTGGGGGTAGTAGTAGTAGACACCAGAATGAACAACACTAAAAACTGCAGAAGATCTGCGGCAAAGGCAAACAGGATTCTGGGCTGCATAGCCTGGGGAATAACGTCCAGGAAGAGGGAGGTGATCCTTCCTTTGTATAATGCCTTGGTCAGGCCACATCTTGAGTACTGCATGCAGTTCTGGAGACCTCACATTAAGAAGGACATAGCAGTGTTGGAGAGGGTTCAGAGGAGGGCAACCAGGATGATCCGGGGCATGAGGGAAAGGACCTATGAGGAAAGGCTGGAAGTCCTTGGGCTGTACTCTCTGGAGGAGAGGAGAGACAGGGGTGACATGATTGAGGTGTTCAAATATGTGAAAGGGATTAACAGGGGGCAGAGCCAAAGAAATGTTCAGGCTAAGGAAAGGGGGCACAACCAGGAGGCATGAGTGGAAGTTGGAGGGGGGAACCTACAGGATAGAACGTAGAAGGCATTACTTCACTGAGAGGGTGATGGAGCCATGGAATGCATTGCCCGAGAATCTAGTTGAACTGGGCACAGTGGAGGGCTTTAAGAGGTGCTGTGACAGATGCATCGGTATACTGAAGCCGAAGTTGACACTCTTGGGGGCTGGGGGAGGAGGAGGAGGAGCTAGCAACCAATAGGGGCTGGCTAACGAGCAGACACGAAAAACAGTTAGGCCTATTCTGCTGTCTTTCATTATGTTAGTATGTTAGTAAAAGGGATTTGCTGAAATGCCTTCCTATCTGAATTAGGGCGATCATGGATGGGATCAGTGTCTGTGTGCAGCTGTCTTTTGAAAGACAGTCAGTATTCCTGATTACCTGTTTCTTCACATATGTAACTTGTCCAACAAGCATTCTAATACAGATGAATCCTTATTGTCTTGCAGTTTCCTTTACTCAGCTTGGTAAACAATGTGATATTGAGGGGAGATTTCCTCTCTACTGTAGGCACACCTATCTGCTGAAATGGACACACCTTTCTTTACTGCACTGAATGCAGTTCTGGGATTGTTGCCTTCCTCAGTAATTAGTTATTTTTATTTGTCAGGTTTTGGGTAATGTGGGCACTGTGCCACAGTCTACTTCACCTGAATGCACTTGTAATGTCAACAGATTGTGTCTCTTCCCTTTGGTAGCTCTCGTTAATGATATGACGATTTAAGGAATTTCTTCAGGTGAAATTACTGAGCTGAGGATCCAGACAAGGGTCAGTCCAGTCAGCAAAGTCAATGGGGCACCCCATGAAGGAGAATGTCTTCTAACTGTTGCACATTAATTATTAAGAAACATTGAGTGTAGTGCCAGTCTTTACACCAGTGGCTAGTGCTTTGTGATCCCATGCTGGAGAGCTGGGTTTGGGGTGAGCTCAGTGAGCCAGCTTGCGGGTGTGAGGCTGGGGGGGGGGCATTGCTGTTATACGACACTAGCCCCCCAGCCAGGAAAGGAAAAGTGCATGATTGCCCGCATGGGCCAGGTACCATATAGTGAAGAGAACTCTTCTCTTCACATAGGGCCCTGTACCTCTGCACCTGTACAGGACAGAGGCCCCTGTGCATTGGCTGAGAGATGGAATCTTTGCCTTGGGAATCTATATATGCAGGCACATGGAAGGGCAATGCCCAGAAGGTTTCTTTGTATATTGTTGTTTTAGTCTGAAAAATGTTCTGTTTTACTACATTCTGTTGAAACTAAGCCTGTGCATGACCATAGCAGCATTGATTAAGTTAACTGCTAGCCTTGTTATTAATTGTATTTAAAACTTCACTTAGCTCCTGTACCATGATTGCTGCTGTCTGAGTTTGACCCTGTTTTCTCTCTCTTGCTCTCTCGCGCTCTCTCTCTCTCTCCCTCTAAGTGTCCCCCTGCATTCTGCACTGAACCTCTCCCAAAACTCTACCACAGTCTGAACAGCTGTAATTCCAGCCCCTCCCCCCCATAAACTCCTGGCTCTCAATCCATTTCTCTCCATTTTCGCTCTGTCTAGCCCTTAATTTCATCTGAGCACTCACCTCTTCTCCCCTCCCTGGATCTCTAACCTCATTCTTCTCCTCTCTTAATTGCGCCTTCAGCTCCCTTTGTCTTTCCACCCCACTCTTAGCCACCCCACCTCATTTTTATTTAATTTTTTCTAGCACCCACGCCTCCCCCCCGCTGACAGACTGCTGCCAGCCTCCCACCCATACTTGCTAATATTTAATTAATCTGCCTCTTCTTTTCTGCCCAACTAGGGATCCTAGTGGAATTTTCAGCACCACCACCAAAAGTAGCGTTCAGTGGCTGCCGCGCAAACTCCTCAACCTGGTTCTGCCCACCTCCCTGGAACTCTGCCCCGGATCCTGTAGTCAGGTACGAGTGCCTAACTCTCTGAGAGCTCCATACTTTGTGGCTGCATTCCGATTGGTGTGGCTCTTCTGCCAGTGGCCCGTGATTGGACAGGAGAGCTTTTACACCTCAGCCATTGGTGCGTTCATGAACTGCTGCCTAAACTGCTTTTCTTCTGCCTCCCGAAGTACTTCAGCTACTCAGGTTTCTTTGTATATTGTTGTTTTGTGCCACCCCCACCATGTCCTCCCAGGCCTCCTTTAAATACATTCTTGCCCCTCCCACCTTGGGCTGCTTCACCTATTCAGTACAGCACACTCAGCCTCATCCAATCCTTCTTGTCTAAGCTGATCTCCTATCCTGCTGCTATAATCTGTTTTTTTTTCTTCTCTCAGCCAAACTGTGTCTCCTTCCTATTCCAGATCATGGCTGCTTTAAATCTGCATCCCACATTGTTATTAGTGGTGATGATAGTGCTGCACTGTGCCACTTCCCATGAGGTTACCTTCTCTCAATCCACCTGCCAGCTAATGCCAACTACCGCTCTGCATTACACACTTGGTATGACCACGGGGATCCAACATAGTGATTCCATGGCCCACTGCTCCCTATTTTGGCATACTGATTACCTTCTGAAGCTTCAAGCTTCTAGCCTTCTGGGAAACCTACAAGTATTAGCAACTCTCTGCAATAAGGCAGGACAACCCCTGTACAATAGCACCAAGGTGAACAGACGCATAACACACAAGCGAGCCTTCAAAATTCTTAAAACCTCTCTCTTGAGATTTCTTTTAATGCTACTTCTCCTCTCTGGAAATGTTCACCCTAACCTAGCTCCTCTTGGACCATCTGCCCACTCCCAGAATAGGACGACGGTGTCTCTCACATTGGTGTCAATGTCTGTAGCCTCCTCAGCAAACTCGATAACCTCCAAACCTGGATTCAACAACACAATCCTGACATCCTCTCTGTTGTTGAAACATGGCTAAACCCCAAGATCCCTGACACCGTGGTTGCAATTTCCAGATACTCTATCTTCAGGCAGGACAGGATTTCAAAGTAGGGCGGTATCCGTGCCATCTACCTGAGGGATACTATCATGGGACACATTACCCCTTTTCCTAACCCGGGATCCCCATCTCAGGTACTAGCTATCAAAGTTTTCCTTGGGGCCCATAATAAAAATCTTACTATAGTCTCCGTATACACTGTATACCTCCAAAGGACCAGGTCAGTGGCATCAATGACATCATGGAATGCCTCAAGGGACTATGCCATCACACAGAGACCATAACTTTGTGTGATTTTAACATCAACTTTCTAGCACCTGAGCCCTGCACCTACAAGGATACTGTCATGGCACAACGTCTCACACAGCTTGTCCCCACACCCACTAGATGCACCTATAGGAAGGGGAACTACACCCTGATCGACTGGATACTGTCAAACCACACCAAAAGAATCACTAAGGTGTCTGTTTTCCCTGACTCCCTGACACTTTAAATAACCACTCACCTGTTACCTGCTTTTGGGCTAACAACTTCACCAAGCCCCCTCCTAAAATAATACACACCAGGGTACTCAAGCAGGGGCACTTACACCTGCTAAAATGTCATCTAAGCAGGCTGGATTGGTCAAAAATTGACTCTCGCAAGGAAACAAACAAAGCCTTGGAACTGTTCATCAGCCACTTTACTGCAGCCTGTGATATCCATGCACCACTTATAAGGAAGAAGGTCAAAGGCAGGTCTAACTGTAACCCCTTTGTTAGCCGGGGTTACTAGAATCCCATTAAGACCTAGCAGTAGGCAGGGAAGGCAGCTTGTGAAACTCCAGTTAAATGGATTTCACACTGTTTCACTCTGTTCTCAGTCTCAGCTGAGACTGGGGGATGACATCACCATAGAACTATCACAGTTGCATGAGCCACAATGGAATCTGCAAAAGGGAGTTAGAGTAGAATGTTGGGAGGTTTGAACAGTCAGTCTGTAGTCAGTTGGAGTTGGAAATTGTTGTGAGAGGAGTACAACAGCTCTGTGCTCAGGATCTTGGAGCCTCAGCCCTGAAATAGCGCTACAGTTAGGGAAAGGTATATGTTTCTGCCTAAAGAGAGACACTGTAAGCTGTTTTTTAAAGTGATGGAGACCGCTTATATGGGTCTCAGGGGATGGGGCAGGAAGGTGTGCCTGCATTTCCAAGGGCAACCCCCTGGCTACTGCTAGTGAAGAAACTGCCTTATTTTGTCCACGAGTGTGGGAAACAAGAAGATTTCGTGATTTGCCTGTGGGGCACCTGCAACCAAAGGGTGAGTTCTGCTCTTTCTAAAGGGCCCATGTTTCATCCTGAACTGTGTTAAAGTGGGGACTGGACTACTGAAGTAGTGGGAGGCCTAGAATAATAGGCTTAGCCAAAAGTAAAAGTATGTTCAAGTCCAGCACATAAGGGAATCAAGACATGTGGGAGATGTGATACACGTCTACCCAGTAATCTACATTGCCAAGCTTTCAAAAGAGTTGTTTAGTTTCAGAGAAATGGCTGGGTATGGATTGTGGGAGCTGGAGGTGAGAACTCCCACCTTTAGTAACCAGGTCCACCTCTATGGATTTGCTCTGTGGATTTCTACTTGCCTCATGCACTTGGCCAGTGATGAGGAAGTACCCAGACGTGGGATGGAAGGAAAATTCCTCTAGGAGTCGAAGGCTCTATGGTGGTTTGGGGAGCCACCAAAAGGAAAACTGGTTCATTCCCATAATGGACTGCAGATCAAGTGGCCGGCCGGGGAGCCGGGCCAGTGGGGAAAACCCAAGTAGTGTACAAGTCGGGCTGTGTACCCAAAGCTGCATGCAAGTCCAGGCTGTGTGCCTGGTGGGTTTAGAGCCTGAGAGCTGAAATGTGAAGAAGTGTTCTGTTATCTCTAATCTGCATTACCAGGAATGTAGCCTCAAGGGGGTCCATCTATGCTTTGTTTGTTCAGTTTGGATGTGAATAAAAGCCACACTGTAGAATCCCATTCCTGGTTTTGGACGTTACAGTTATTGCTTCCTGTGTTCCAGTTTACTTGGGTGCCCCTGTGCAGAGTATCCAAACCTAGGCCCCCTGTGCTGAGTAACCTAGTCCTCCACAAACCCAGTCCCCACCAGGTACTGCTGTCAGCTTCAACAGCATGCCACCTGTCGTTTTGCAAAAAGGCAGGGGTTGGGGGTTACATAACACTTGGATAAACTGTGAGCTTATAACACTGCTCAAACAAAGAGACCACCTCTGGCACTGTGCTCGAGCCACAGCAGCGCAAGGGGACATTCAAAACAAATCTACAAGAAATGACTGTACCTGAGTTATACGGAAGGCTAAAAGCAAATACTTTAGGGAGGCACTCTCCAACACCTGTCAGGATGGGACAACATTTTGGAATAACTTGAAGGACCTTACAGGCAATGATACTAGGGCACCACCCACCAAGCTCAACATTGATGGTACACCTACGCTTGACCTAGGTACCATCTCCAATATGTTCAACAATGCGTTCTCCAACCTGAGCAGTGTCCTTCCACCTGTTTTTTCAATGCCCCCACTTCTAACTCCACCTTTGCCGCTGCGTCCCAAGCACACAAAGCTCTGCAGTTCTTCTTCAAAGAGATCCCAATGCACTTAGCCAGAACCTATATATGCAAGACCATCAGCAAAACTGGCTACAGTGGTGACTCACTTGACCTGAAGTTGCTTGCACTAGTCCTGGATGAGATCCTTGAACCCCTGAGAAAGATCTTCAACCTTTCCCTAAGGCTGGGTCAGTTCCCATCACTCTGGAAACAGGCGACTATCACACCTGTACACAAAAGTGGAGACAAGCCACTGCACACCAACTACAGGCCCATCTCCATCCTCCCCTCCTTATCTAAAGCTCTGGATTGAATAGTCTCTGACCAGCTTGTACAGTTCCTGAACAAATATGAAACCCAATGCCCAGAACAGCATGGCTTCCAAAAAGGGCATTGTACCACCACGGCACTTTTGGAATTTACCGGTTTCCTCCATGACACCCTTGACCAAGGAACATGTGGGGGGGCAGTATTCATTGATCTGATGAAGGCCTTTGATACTGTTAACCACCCACTCCTACTAAGGCAACTGACTACTGTCAGGCTCTCCAGTGATGCACTGCCCTGGTTTGCTAGCTACCTAGGGGAAAGGGTCCAATGTGTCAGGATTGCTGGAGTCACTTCTGATGAAAAAACAGTCCTCTCAGGTGTCCCTCAGGAGGTCAATACTGGGGCCAGTACTCTTTTCTCTCTTCCTTAACAGTCTCCCTAGCATCTGTCAACAGAGAATATTACTTTATGCAGATGATGCAGTACTGTTTACTAGTAACTGAAATACTAGTCAACTTGAGAGTCAATTGCAGTGTGACTTCAGGCACGTTGAAGAATGGTTTAGCTCACACAAACTTGTACTGAACTATAGCAAAACCAAGGTCATGACATTCTGCAACCCACGGAGCAAGTACAAACCTCTGTCTCTCACCATCAAGAACCATGCAGGAGCTTCACTTAAACATGTTCCTGATTTTAAATACCTCAGCATCACCTTGGACAGTTCACTTTCTTACTCGAGGCACATTGGTAATGTATCTAGGCCACCAATATATTGGCCTGCTCCACAAGCACAAACACTGCATGACCACTGATGCCCTTAGGCTGGCCATCTATAGCTCTGTCACCTCCATCATTGACTACAGTCTAGTCATCTATGGCTCTGCCTCCCTTACTGCCCTCTGGAGGATATCTGTGACACTCAACAAAACCTGTAGGCTCCTTACAGGAGTCGCCCACCTAACGCACACCTGTGACCTGTATGCCCAGGTGGGATGGCTACCACTCCTTAGTAGAATGCAATACCAGACCTGTCTGCTAACCAGAAAAGTTCTTCTCAGGCTCATGCCATCAAGAGTGGCAAAACTCCTTACTGCTTACAGCAGCACCCAGCTTACATGCAGTGCTCAACAACAGACCTTCCAGGTCGCCAGATGCCAGACCACTATGGGTCAGAGGTTGTTTATGCACAGGGCTCCTTAGTGGTACAATATCATTAACAAAGAAACACTTGCAGCTGTGATGCTAGGTCCTTTTAAAAGGCAACTACGACTATCCCTCACCTCTACTACACAATGTAACTGCCTCTCCTAAGCAACGGTCATCTCCTTTTACTCTAGTCAGAGATGATCTGTAACCTGCCGTGCTGCCTCACTCTATTTGCACCAGCCCCCCACCCATTACTCCACCCACCCACCCCTCCCCTCTCAACTGGCACTTTCTTTCATGGGGCCTCCAGCGCACCCACCCCACACATTTGCCACCCACCTCTACCCTCTGGACAATGGTCCTTCAGTCTGCCAACTTCTTCCTGACACACTCCTATCCCATATACAGTTCACCCTGAAATCTGTTTAAAGCTGGCTTAAGTTGTCTCTCTCCACTTTTGACTGTATAAATAATGTTTAGTCATCTATGTGTTTTAAGAATGTAACTATTGTTTACCTTTGTATGTATGTTACCCTACATCCTTTGATGTGGAACCTTTATAAGTGAGCAGTTCCTGCTCAAAGGTATTTGTAATCCTAGGGTGGGATATTCAGAAGGGTTGTTCCCCGGTGCGATATTCAAAAGGGTAAAGTGTGTGGCACAAATCCCAATGCGCCGGGGCGCATCAGTAATGTATGCGGCGCAAGTAGGGGGGGCATGCCCATGCATACCCCTGCACATCCCGATATTCAGCCTGGGATGTGTGGAGCCCATGCAGGTGCAACCCCTTCATGCGCTGCATACTGTTGTTCCAAAAAGTAAAGGAGCAACAGCTGGCCACCCACAGGTGAGCTGCCATATTGCAGGGCGCAACACGACAGTTGCCAGCTGTGGGTGGCCACCCGAGCTCCGGCGGCACCCTCCATCGGGTAGAGCCCCCCAAGCCCGATCGTGGGCATATGTATTATAATTTAATCATCCTATATCCCTGGTGGTCCGGTGGACCGCTGGCAGCCCGATTGCGGGCATATGTATTATACTTAAATCGTCCTATATCCCTGGTGGTCCAGTGGACTGCTCACAGACCGATCGCGGGCAGAAGTCTAAAGGAAGAATAAATCCCATCCCTGGTGGTCCAGCAGTACCCCTCCACCTCCCACTAGGCCCGCCACCTCGCTCCCCCTGGTCAGTGGTGAGCGGCTCCCCACCCGCAAGCTGCCCGGTCACCCGCCGACTGACTGCGTACAGTACAGCTGTACACCCATTGGTCCACAGTGTACTACACAGTCCAGATATATGAATGAATTCATTCACATATCTTGACTGTGTAGTACAGTACGGTCTGCATGCCCATTGGCCCACACTGTGGACCAATGGGCGTACAGCTGTACTGTGCACAGTCAGTCAGCAGGTGGCCAGGTGGCTTGAGGGTGGAGAGCTGCCACCCGCCACTGACCGGGGGGAGTGGGGTAGCGGGGCCCAGTGGGAGGGTGGGGAGGAGGATACCACTGGACCACCAGGGATAGGATTTATTCTTCCTTTAGACTTCTGCCTTGCGATCGGGCTGCGAGCAGTCCACTGGGCCACCAGGGATATAGGACCATTTAAATTCTGTACATAGCCTGTGATTGGGCAGTAGGGCACTTTGTCACATGTGCAGGGGGCATCAGACCCCGATGGCTGCAGCCTGGCAGGGTGCCAGACGCAAGTCATCGGGGATGGGTGCACCTGCATGCAAATGGGGCCATAATGACATGCAAATGGCCTCATTTGTGCCTTGCATGCATTATGGCCCCATTTGCATGTGCACCTTTGAATATCGCAGTTGATGTGCCTAGCGCAACGGCACTTCCACTGACACATCCCCTTGCTCCTCTCTGGCCACTTACCACTGCACCATGCACAATGCAGGTGGCCACAGAGCAATATTCAACGGTGCTGAGCCATGGTGCAGCACCATTGAATATCACCCTGTCAGCACCCTGGAACATCCCAGTTGTGCTGCGCCCAGGCTTGCGCCACAGCGTGGCACAGTCTGAATATTTCACCCCTAGAGTTTAATAAAATAAAAAAATTAAAAAATAGCCCACCAGACAGCCCCATCAGTTCTTGACATCTGTCACTTCCATAGGCAGATGGAGTCTTTCATTGGTGCGTTGCACAGAGAGCCCTGCACATCTGCATCTGTTCATGCAGGTCTTTTTGGGACCTGCCTTAAAGAGGAAATGATTCCACTATCTCAAAAAGAAAGGAAATTGTTTGTAAAAAGTTGTGTTAATGCACTAGTCAGGGTTCAACTTAATGCCATAAAAGAAGGGAAATGTGGTATTAGGGTTTCCAATCCTAACCCCCCCTCAAAGAAACAAAAGGACATAATCACACAAGCAACCACAGATAGCCATCACAAGGTAAGACAAACAACATACAACTATTTCCAGATGACACAAATGCAGTAGCACCAATGTGCTACTTTTCTGGATTTGTATTTGTGGCTGCATAAGCACATGCCTCACAGGGGCCTGTGATTATGCAGCCACAACTCTGTGTGTGTGTGTGTATATGTGTGTGTGTGTGTGTGTGTGTGTGTGTGATACTGTGTTCATGAATATGTGTGACTTCAGAAGCACAGGCACTATGGAGGCATGCCATTCTGTAGACAGAAAGCCCCATGGGGTCTATACCTCTGCAGATACAGGCACTCATGCACGCTGTATGAGGTATGTCACTACATAGCAGGACCCGTTACTGCATGCTTTTCTATATGCATCTGCATAACTGAAAAACTGCTACCCCTTTGAACAAATTATTGATCTGCTGCTGAAACCATTATACCCACATTGCAACAGAGGCCTGCCCTTCTGAAGCCAGAAGTCTGTGTGTATATCTCACACCTGTGACTGAAGAAGCACAGGCCCCTAAGGGGCCTGCACTTCTGAAGACATAAGTGTCACAAACCCACTCAGCAGGTCAGCCCTCTACTCCCAAAGTGCCAACCTCCAAGCGCAGTCTTGTGAACAGTTTAACAGAACACGGTAACCCTCTTGTCTGTTTTGTGAGTTTGGATCAACATTTGGTCTCAAGTCTTGGAGGGATTCAAACTGTGAACCTCTTGCTAGCATACCCAATACACAGGCTCAGATATTTCTGTCTTTGGGGGGCCAGATATCTTTGCCAACAGGCAGCTAAGCAGGTATACAGAGATGAACCCTTAAAAACTTTAATAAAGACCTCAGATTTAAAATGCTTCTCTTTCCAGTTTGGTATCACCATTCAAGCTTATGCCTAGTGTCTGCCATAACCATATATATTTTTCTTGCAAATGAAAGAAAAATCAAAGCCAGACCAAGTAAGCTCTAAAAGAGTTTTACTAAAATAGATAATAATATGTAAAACACAAAATACAGAACTATTATATCACAAGACATACAAATCTTATAAAAGAACAAGGTTTTTAAACAGTGCAATTCTTACTACCGGACTTAGATTTGTCTCTCTAAATACCTGCTTAAAGTGCTCCAAAGATGCTTCTTTGTTAGAGTCTAGATAAAAAAAGTTCTGAAGGAAAACAGAATTAATGTTTAAAAGCTGTTTTTCCCCACTTATTTTGCATGAGGTCACCTAGCTCCTCCCTGTCAGAATATATATAAAAAAATTATCTATATAAAACAGGATGTCTTTTTTCAAGTATTAAATTCTGCAATCCTCAGCATGACTCATGTCCTTCAAATGAAAATTCTTTGATCTATTGATCAGCTTCCCCTCTCACACGGACATCAGCATTTATGATTTCGTACCAGTTTACTAAACCTGCCTTCCTCCTCTTGCAACGTCGTAAAAGGGATGCTGATTTCCCTTTTAGCAGCTAAATCTATAATCAACTTAAAAATAGAAGCTCCATGATTAAGGCCTGGTCTGTAATTAGCTTCTGGCCTTCCACGTAACACCTGGTATCTAAAACCGGGGGGGGGGGGGATGAGTGAGGTCATTCCAAGAGCACCAGATTTCTCAAGCCAAACAATCAGTAATATATTTTTATATAAAAAAAAATGATACAGCACTCAGAACTAGCTGTCCACGTCACAATCCTCCCCACCTAGACTGAATTTGGGGGTTCTATCCCCTGCACAGGATGAACTTCCCAAATCAGTTCACTCCTCATAGACCTTAGACAGCCCATTTGAGTTCTGTTTTTTTGCTCCAGCCCTATGTACGATTGTCAGATTATACCCTTGCAAAGCAAGGCTTCATCTTAGCAATCTACCATTGTTCTTCCCCATCTGCGTCAGCCAAACCAGGGGGTTGTGGTCAGTCTGTACCACAAAATGCTGCCCATACAAGTATGGCTCTAATTTCTTTAGGGCCCTCACTATGGAAAGACACTCCTTTTCCACTGTGGAGTACGTTTGCTCCCTGGGAAGTAACTTCCTACTCAGGTACACTACTGGGTGATCTGTCCCTTGGCAGGATGTCTGACACAGTACCACCCCAATACCCACGTCTGAGGCGTCAATCTGAACTATAAAGGTTTTGCTTTAGTCAGGACTTGTCAAAACAGGAGCACTGCACAGTGACTCCTTTAGTTTGGAAAAGGCTTCCTCACAGGCTGGGTCCCAGGTAATTATCTTTAGCATCCTTTTCTTTGTCAGGTCAGATAGGGGAGCAGCCAGGGCACTGTAATTGAGTACAAATTTCCTGTAGTACCCTGCTGTCCCTAGGAAACTCCTGACCTGCTTCTGTGTTTCTGGTCTGTGCCATGCCTGGATCACTTCTATCTTTATTTGGTTAGAATGGAGCTGTCCCCGGCCTACCACATGCCCGAGGTATGCCACTTCTCCCATGGCCACCTGGCACTTCTCGGCTTTGACAGTGAGCCCGGCCCCCTATATCCTGCCCAGCACTTCCCTAAGGTGGGATAGGTGTTCCTCCCAGCTGGTACTAAAGATGGCAATGTCATCCAGGTATGCCACGGCGTACTTCTCACTATTTAACACCTGGTTCACCAACCTTTGGAAAGTGGCCCGGGGCATTCTTTATTCCAAAAGACATTACTTTAAACTCAAATAAGCCTATCAGAGTGATGAAGGCTGACCTCTCCCTAGCTCTGTCTGTCAATTCTACCTGCCAATACCCCTTGGTCAGGTCAAAGGTCATAAGGTAGGTCGCCCCTCCAACTTGTTCAGGAGTTTGTCCATTCAGGGCACCGGGTGGGCATCTGACTTTGTGACTGCATTCAGTCCACGATAGTCCACACAGAAATGAGTAGAGCCATCTGGCTTAGGCACAAGGACTACGGGTGAGGCCCAGGGGCTGTGAGATCTCTGGATTACCCCTAAATACAGCATCTCCTCCACTTCCCTCCTAATGTCCTTTTGGACAGCCTCTGACAACAGATATGCTGTCTGCTGTATGGGCGTCTGTGTCCCTGGCTCCACATTGTGTGTCACTAAGGGGGTTAGTCCAGGCTTGGCACTAAACAGTACAGCAAACTCAGCAAAAACTTCCCTTACTTTCTGGATCTGGTCCAGAGCCAACTGGGGAGACAATTTTACTGCCTCCACAGAAGGCTCCCACTTACTTTCTTCCAGCAAATCCAGAAGGAGTCTCCTTCGTCTGTCCCCTCCCCATGACTACACACTGCAAACACCATGTCAGCCCTATTTGCATGTGGCTTCATCATGTTGACATGGTTCATCTTTTCTGTCTTTGGTCAGGTAACTCCACAATGTAGTTCACGTCATTTACCTTCCTAACCACTTTGTATGGTCCTGCCCACTCAGCCTGCAGCTTGTCTTTGCAGACCGGAATAAGGACCATGAATTCCTGACCCACCATGTATGAGCGAGCTCTAGCTCTGTGGTCGTACAACACTTTTTGTTTCTGTTGGGCAGCTGCCAGGTTGCTCTGGGCTGTCCCCATAAGCTCCTTCAGCCTTTCGCTAAACCTATGGACATAATCCACAATGGAAGTTCCCTGGGTGGTGTGCTTGCCTTCCCAGTCTTCCCAGATCAAGTCTAGGGGCCCATGTACCCGGCGTCCATATAAGAGTTTGAAGGGGAAAAATCCTGTTGACTCTTGGGGCACCTCCCTGTATGCAAACAACAGGTGGGGAAGGTATTTCTCCCACTTCCTCCCATGTTGTTCAGCAAATGCCCGGAGCATTGACTTTAGGGTACCATTGAATCTTTCCACAAGCCCATTGGCTTGTGGGTGATATGGTGCTGTGCATCTTTGCACCACCCCACACTTCTCCTATAAACATTTCACCAGGTCTGACATGAAGGAACCCCCTCGATCAGTGATTACCTCCTGCGGAAATCCAAAATGGGAGGAAATCCCAAGTAAGATATCTGCCACTTTGTCTATCCTCAGTGAGGATAGGGCAACTGCCTCTGGGTACTGGGTGACATAATCTACCACAGTCAGGATGAATCTCTTCCCTGAGGAGCTGGGGGTATTTAAAGGCCCCACAATATCCATTCCTACCCTCTGAAAAGGCTCCTCCACTATGGGCAATGGAATCAGGATGGCTTGGGTTTTCTTGCCTGCCTTCCCTATTTCTTGGCATCGGTGACAAGACCTGCAATACTTCTTCACCTGCTGGGTGAAGTTAGGCCAGCAGAAATTCTGGGCTAACCGCTGCATTGTGCATGTGATTTCCAGATGACCAGACAAGGGAATATCATGTGCAGTCTTGAGCAACTGCTCACAATATCCCTGGGGAACGGCAAACTGTCTGCCTAGCATCCCTCCCTCTGTCTGTACTGCCTGAGTATACATAAGCCCATTTTTCCAATTAACCTTATGTCTGCCATCACCTCCCTGTGTGCTGTCTGAGTCTACTCAAGCCCTCAGCTTCTCTAAACAAGGGTCACTTCTCTGAGCAGCTGCAAACCTCTCACACATTCCCAAGGCATGGGACAGGTCCCTTCAGTCACTAAACTAGGGTCCCTAGCACTAGCATCAGGGCACTCAGGATCACTGTCAATCCCAACCCTCTGACAATGGGTCACCCCTCCCTCTTCAGAGTAACCCTCTGCAGCTGTGTGGTTACTTGCTACTGGGGAAATTTCTACCCCCTTTTCATTAATCTCCATATCAGGAGACACAGGCTGGGGAACCAGCCTCTCAGTGGTTTCCACGATGGCTTCTGTTGGGTTCAGGGAACTACAATTTTCCCTTGCCTCTTGGCTATGGGTAACTGCACATATCATCTCCTGTTTTAGATTGTTGCCCAGAATCACATCCACTGCTAATGTTTTGGCTACAGCCACCTGTTGTACAGTTCCCCCTGTTTCATCCCAGTCTAAGAGAACACTAGTGAAAGGCAATGTTTTCTCTTCACCAGTGAACACTTGGACAGTGATGTATTTATTGAGTATAAACTGACCAGGCTGTACCAGATCCCCCTTTACCAAGGTCAGGGATGCCTCTGTGTCCTTTAACCCTTGTGTCTGTACACCATTCACCATGACTGGGTGCATGTGTTCTCTTATGTTCACTGGCATGCTTCCAGGGACACACAAACAATCCACTTCTTTTCTAGCACCCTGTTGTGTATTATTACTCGCCTTTTTGGGACACTGTCTGGCAATATGCCTAGTTTCTTTACACAACCAACATTCATTTCCTCTCTCAGAGAAATCTTTTCTCTGAAATCTGGGGTTAACTGGTTTCAGTGGAGGCAGTGAGGGTTTTAGCTGCCCTGAAGGCACGCTTTTCCATTTCTGTGTGCCACACCCGCCCCATTTGCTCTCAGAGCAATTCTGCTCTTGGCATAGTGGTCTGAGAGATCTGCAGCCTCTTGCACTGTTTTGGGATCTCAGTCCTCTAGCCAGGTTTTTAGCTCTGCTGGGCATGCCCAATAAAACTGTTCTAATAAAATCACATTTTCAATTTTATTAACAGAGTTTGCTTCAATTCCTTCCCACCAATGTTTTAAAACTGATGTTGTTTCGTGGCTAGCTCCTCATAGCTCATATCAGGGCTTCTCCTGAGCTTACAGATTTTAGCTCTGTATGATTCAGCAGTTAATTCAAACTTTTTTAACAGTGCAGCTTTTAGTTTGCTGTAATTATTACTGTCCTCATTGTCCATTTGACCCAATGCATTCCGAGCTTTCCCGGTAAGTAGCGAGGATACCTGAAAGCTCCAGGACTCTCTAGGAATTTTAGCCTGAATATAAACTTTTTCAAAAGAATTTAAAAGGGCATCCATATCCTCCCCCTCTTTAAATTTGGATATTAATTTGGAGTTCAATGTGTAACCCAGTCCTGCAGTCCCAGTTAAACCCAAGTCACTTACCTGCTCTGGTGCCACTGGTCGGAGTCGTAGCTTCTCCAGTTCATGTTTCCACTGGCACTCCTATCTCTTCTCCTCTGCAGCTCACTGGCGCTCATGCTCCTCACAGTCTTCCTCCCTCTGTTGTCGCTCTACCTCTTGGCATTCCCACTCTGCCTCTTGGCATTCTCGCTCTGCCTTCTCCTTTGCAGCTCACTGGCACTCATGCTCCACATGGTCTGCCTCCTGCTGTTCCCTCTCTGCCTCTCGCTTCTCTCACTCCCTCTTCTCCTGGAACTCCAACTCCATCCTGCGCAACTCAATTTGCAGCCTGAGTACCTCTGGATTCAGGATACTGGTGACCTTTCCCTGCTGCTGTGGCCCTTCACTGACAGTGGCCCTACTGTCCTCCTCACCAGACCTGGACACAACACTGGCCGCTAGCCCTGCCACACTCGAGGTTTGGTCCTTTCCAGTCATGGTCCATGTCTCACTGCTCTGGGTATCTGCTAGCATCAGGACATCTATGAGGTTCTGCTTTTTAGCTGTCACCTCAAACAGGACTCCTCTGTCCCCGCGCAACTGCTTCAAGTAATCTACAGTGTGCCTGCTGTAGTCGGAAGCCATCTTCTTCCCTGACTATGGCTACTCTGACTTGCACTTTAGAAAAAAAAATAACATGGGTAGGAACTTGATCATATGCCAACTGGTATAGTTCTGTTTCCTTTTTAAAATAAAACTCTACCTTTTTCTTTCTTTGCAAGAGAGCTTATGGTCTCAAGCTGACACAGAACAATAAAAGCTTGTGATGCCAAAATTATGCCACCGCTGCCAACCAATCTATCACAAACCCACTCAGCAGGTCAGCCCACTACTCCGAAAGTGCCAACCTCCGAGCGCAGTCTTGTGAATAGTTTAACAGAACAAGGTAACCCTCTTGTCTATTTTGTGAGTTTGGATCAACCTTTGGTCTCAAGTCTTGGAGGGATTCAAACTGTGAACCTCTTGCTAGCGTACCCAATACACAGGCTAAGATATTTCTGTCTTTGGGGGGCCAGATATCTTTGCCAACAGGCACCTAACCAGGTATACAGAGATGAACCCTTAAAAACTTTAATAAAGACCTCAGATTTAAAATGCTTCTCTTTCCAATTTGGTATCACCATTCAAGCTTATGCCTAGTGTCTGCCATAACCATATATACTTTTCTTGCAAATGAAAGAAAAATCAAAGCCAGACCAAGTACGCTCTAAAAGAGTTTTACTAAAATAGATAATAATATGTAAAACACAAAATACAGAACTATTATATCACAAGACATACAAATCTTATAAAAGAACAAGGTTTTTAAACAGTGCAATTCTTAATACTGTACTTAGATTTGTCTCTCTAAATACCCACTTAAAGTGCTCCAAAGTTGCTTCTTTGTCAGAGTCTAGATAAAAAAAGTTCTGAAAGAAAACAGAATTAATGTTTAAAAGCTGGTTTTCCCCAACTATTTTGCATGAACTCATAGGAGATCCTTGATTAAGGCTTGCTCTGTAATTAGTTTCTGGCCTTCGATGTATCACCTGATGTCTAAAACCTGTGTGTGTGTGTGTGCTCTCACATGCTGTTTCAGCATTTCTCATGGCTTTCATCGTTCAGCTGAAACCTTGGGGGGGGTGAGTGAGGTCATTCCCAGAGCGCCAGATTTTTCAGCAGAGACAATCAGTAGTATATTTTTATATTTAAAAAGAAATGATACAGCACTCAGAACTGGCTGTCCACATCACAATAAGTACTGTTGCAATTTTGGTATTGTGGATTTTGTGTCACCTGTGCTTCTGTAGCCACAGGTTGGTGTGTATATCTGACACCTGTGGCTGCAGACGTGTAGGCCTGTCATGACTGTGTATGTCTTGTAGTGTACTTGAGTATCTGAGGCTACAGAAGCACTGATCCCTTTGGTGCATGTGCTTTTCCAGGCAAAAAAAACTTTTGTAGTTTAGGTATTGTGGATTTGTATCATGTAACTGCAGGGGCCTGTGCTTTACACACAGAAGCAGTGCTGTGATTTTAGTATTGTGGGTCTGCAGTGACAAGTGAATGTGTATGTCTTGCGATGTGCATGCCACAGATACAAATCCACAAAGCAGTGCATTAGTACTACTACATTTGTGTGATATGGAAACAGCAGTATGTTGTTTGTTTTATCTTTTGATGGCTGTCTGTGGTTGCTTGTGTGGTCTTGTCCTTTTGCTGGGGAGCTAGGGTTAGGAACCCTAATGCCACATTTCTTTCTCTTTCTGGGGCATTAAGTTGAACCCTAACTGGTGCATTAACACAGTTTTTTTGCAAAGAATATAAATAGATAGTATAGTGGCATGGTCATGCCACTATAGTTAGGGTTATGTTGGCTGTTTAATGTTAAACCCCAATTTTTGTACTTTAATAACTTCATAGCCACTCAAGGGATTTGCACGAAATGTTGCATGTCCTGTTGGAAACACAAGGACTCTTGATGCACTAAGTTTTGTTCCAATCAGATGTGCAGATTCTGAGATCCATGCAGTGCAAAATATGTACAAATTGTGTTTTTTTTGTCAGCTTCTAGCACCCAGATGGTTTGGAATTTTGGTCTGCAATTTTCTAGGTAGAAAGGGCTTGCCCCAGAGTAAAACCGATTTGGTGAAAAAATAATAATCTGTTCCAGATATATAAGGATTTGAAATTTTAGTTCTGAGCATGCTCAGTAGGCACTTCAGGATAGATGTTTGAAACAAAAAATAATTTGTGGGGCGGGGGCTCTGTGGAGCCCAAGCACTCAAGCAACAGAGTCTGACAGCTCCCACATTGAAAATTTTAAAATAATAAAAAACAACTATCTGGAGCAGACATTTGCAAAACCTTCCCATTCCATTTGATAGAGGAAAGTTTGAAGTATAAGTTGGGGAACTCACGCAAATATCACTCAGGAGCAACAGGTGGAAAAGCCTCCAGTACATCAGGGTAGGTCAGGAGATACAGGCCTCCTCTCAGCCCAACTTGGAAGAAATTATGGCCATTATCGGGATTAAACTACAGCAGATTATAACCTCTGTCATTGATTTAAATGCCAAAATAGACTCTTTTGGCTCTAGAGTTAATGCTGTGGAGAAAACAGTAGAAACCTTGCAGTCGGAGATGACTGATGTCAAACGGAGCTCTGATTCTACCTCAGCAGCCACCACGTTGATTATAAAGGAAAATACCCACCTAAAGGCCGATTTAGAGACATTGGAGAACCAGCCCTGTTCATCTAATGTGCAGATCCTTGGGTTACCCAAGGGAATAGAGGGGAACCACCTTCTCATGTTCCTGCAGGACTGGATGGCTGAAAAACTGGTGCTGTAAGGGCAAAATAGCCAATTTGGGTTGTAGAAATCCTATAGAATTACTCCGCAGGGTTATAGAGAAGATTCTGCCACTCCATGCACCTTATTGGTGGTAACTGATGGCATTGGGATATGAGATAAGATCCTCCGATTGGCAAGGCAAGCTGGTCAGTTAACGTAGGATGATCGGTCCATTTTTCTATTCCTGGATTTAAGTTCTGCGACTCATATGAGACATAAGAAATTTGATGGAGTACGAAAGAAACTGTGGGAGGCCGCAATCACCCATGCAGTAGTGTCCTCTGTGAGGCTCAGAGTGGTTCATGATGGCAAGGTCTAGTGTTTTCCGATCTGACTTAGGCAGGAAAATGAGCGTCTCATTTTACCAGCAAATGTCGGAATCCTACTCAAGGAGATGAAGAGGAATCTGAGGACAGTGAGCTTTAAGAGACTGAAGGGGACTGATCTAACAAATACATTTTTTGGTTTTCCTTTTCTCCTGTTAGTTTACAGTACAACACTGGGAAATTAATATAGGTCTGTGGGAAAAATCTGAAAGAGGCAGTTTGTCTATTTGTTGGTTCCCATAAACATTGCAGGCATAACAGAATATTAATTTCATTACTTATGCAACACTGTGGAGCTAAACTAAATAAATAATCTTTGTATAATTAACCTATCCTAGTCAGTGGACACGGGCTGAGGGTGGAAGAAAGTTTTTAGACAAATAGTCTAGACTGGTATTCTGCCTGTTTTGCTTTAGCTTAAATATAACCCATGAAAGATTCATAGGGGGAAGTTTTAGATATATCTTCCTGCTGTTTGTACTAAACTGATATTGCAATTTACTTTTAGATTATATAGTGTGACACCATTAGTCCCTTAGGGGGCGTGAACTGTTGGACTTTTATTATGGACTTTCAAATTCAAATTAGTCATACTGTTCCTGGACTCTATCACAGCTTTTAATTTCATATGCTTATAGACTGACATAATTTAGAGTTCCCTCTATATGAGGTATCACAATATTTGAGATGCATACATCCTTTTATTAAGGAGATTTTATCTTATCTCCCATGGCAAATGTATCTTGTCTTATGTGTAAGGTCTGTTTCAGATATGGAATTATTTGTCTGATAACAAGTGAAAAATAGAAATATAAAGCACAAAAAAAATAGTAATTTTGCATTAGTATTAGTATGTTCGTATTAGAAAAAAGGATCCTTTTTTATAGGGCCAATCCTTTTTTTGTGAGGAAAAAATTATTTTTCGTATGGCTGCCATTTTCTTTTTACTGTTTAAACTTACAAACATTTAAAGTACATAAAAATAATGACTTTAAAAAAAAAACTAACAGCTGAACCTAGCCAAATGGGACTAGATTTCGGTGTTTGTTTGTTTGTTTTTAAAGTTGACAAAAATACATTTTCTGGACACCCAAAATTCAGGGTGCCCAGATTAGTGAGAGGAGCTGTTCATCTGCATTCTCTGTAGGAGACCAGATGGACTTTTTTGACTTCTGCAGCTGTAGCTGGAACTTGTACTGCATCCTGCAGTGACAGCAGTGAGATGTCATTTCCCCTCATGTCTAGTGGTACCCCCATTACTGTCCCTTTATGTATGTAATGTTAACTCTTTTCAAGTTCACTGGCAGAAGCCAAATTTTCATGGATTGCTCTTCATAACAAAATAAAATTTAATATATAATACAAATACATTTAGACAGCATTCCTATTGTTCGTTCTAGCTAAATTCTGTCATTTTTCAGTGCAAGCAGATGGTGCTATAGTTCAACAGACTGAGTTCATGGTAACTGAGTGCATGTCATTAACGAGTCACAATCAAACTAATTAAACTGAGTAAAATTCAACTAATATGTGACTTATAATAGTCTGTATTAGTTAATACAAATAAAATAAAATAAAGCGGGTTTCATTCATGGGTTATCTTGCAAACTAGTATTTAAACTGCCAGCAGTGCCTAAAGTATAAGTTTGTTTTTACCACACTTCAGGCAATATGTTCCTGTCTTCCCATGTTTGATCTTTAGTGGGTGGAATAGTTGAAATTAAGTTTATTGCCCAGATGCTGTCACTGTGGATCATGAGTGCCTTTATTTGGCTTTTCATAAATTACCAAAACTATGAAACCATTCAGCCATCTGCATAAAAACATTAACTCCCACATAGTTCTTAACTCACATAGTAGTTCTCATCCATCCTGGTCTTGCTTCCTTTCAACCTGTTTTTATATGGCCTGTTCAAATGGTCGCCCTCCAGGTCTATGACTACAGAGCAGATGTAGCAAGCATGTTTTAATCGAATACATACCTTGCAGGGGTTGCATCTTTTCCAAGTGTGCTTCCCTCTGCTTAAAGTCTTGAGATGTTATGGGGAAGGTCTCGTTATGTTTTGTTTTTTAATTTTTATTGTTGAAAACTACTACGTGGCTGAATAGCTAGTTACTGTAAGAAGTGAGATAGCTCTGGAAATGTATCAAAAATCAAGTACAGGCACTCACAATCAATAGTGACAGTAGCTGAGTAATAAAATGAATTTCAACTCTTACTCTCACTATGAATCAAGCATGTGAAAGCAGGCAGCAATCTGCTCTTAGGAGCACAAGAGGGCAGTGTTCATTCTCCTGCACATTTTTTTTTTTATCAGAGTAAAACAGAATGGCTGATAACTCACATAAATTATAAACTTACTGTCTGGAATAGAGGGAGTTATTCACATTTTTTAGAGACATGGCTCAATGGCTAGTTACTGGGAGAGATTTGAAAGGCTATGCTTGTAGTTCAATGGGTGGAGCAATCAACTACTCTCACTCTCTTTCCAGCCTCACTCAGAAGCACCTTTCTTTGCTGTGGCTGGAGGATCTGCCAGAGCTGTGTATCCCCCCCCCCCATCATTTGTCTCCTGCCCCTTTTGTGCTTTGAACTTCTGCTTGGTTCACGTTTTTCCTATTTTCTAGGTGGGTATTTTGCTTTCTACCTCCTTGGCTGCAGTTTTGCTTCTCTTTGTTTGTGTCTGCTGCACTTCTGTTCTCCTGTGCTTGTGTTTCTTCCTGTTTTGCATCTTTTTGTGGCTTTCTAGTTTTCTAGCATCTTGCTGTCTCCTTTGCTTACATTGTGCTATTCAAGCTCCCATTGCTGTTTTTCCATACCTTGAGCAAGCCCTCAATTCAGTTACATATGATAACTGTTTCCACCTGGCTTGCCAGGCAGCCACTACTGTACCTTCTGGGTGCTTGTTCACTGCAGCAGCTCTGCTACCCAGTTTTCAGTTCTCATTTACCTCTTGCTTCCCTAGCAGTTTCATTTGGTAATTTTACAGCCTCTGCCTTCTGAATTGCAATGCATCAGCAATTAACACTAACCTCCCTTATGGAACTAGTTGGTCTGCATTCCTTATTCAGTCCAAGCTTCCTAGCTGTAACATTCAGTCTCATCTGATGTTCTGGTTGCAATTCTATGTCGCTATCAGCAATCATGTAGTACTCAATGTTACCTGTTGCATTCCAGCTCATGTCTTCTTTTATGTCCTCAGTGCTAACACTCTCAGCAATCATGCAGTACTCAGTGCAAACTGTTACACTCAGACTCATGCAATCTCTTATGTCCTCAGTGCTTCATTAAGTATACTTTATTGATTTCCAAAGCAATACCACAAACATCTTCAACAAATTAAAGACTAAACAAGATAAATCACACACACAAAAGAAACAGGAATTACAAATCACAATGCAATAAGCAACAATAAGACCAAAGAGACTAAAGCCCAAATCTACCCCTCCCTCCCATACAGACCCCCCCCCATCCTGGAGCTCAGTCAGCACTGACAGGAAAGAAAAAGTATGAAACTGAGGGTATGACAAGGCAGTATAATGATTTATCAGAAATAATATAGAAAATACAGCCAAAATTACAATCAACTAGCAATATTATTCATGCCACCCAACTCAGCCTTGTGGATTACAAAGACAATAATGTATATAGTGTGTCCCATCTAGTATGGAACTGGGCAGAACACTTACGCAAGGTGGCAATATACTTTTCCACCACCAGAGTGGACAAGAACTCCCATTCCTTGTGCAATCGAGTGGACGTGTCCTTCCAGTGCTGTAATATGATTAACTTTGCCATCAGGGATATTAACATCATATGGGCTTTATGTACCCACAGAAGACCTTCCGGAAAAAATCCAACCAGACATGTTTCTGGGGAAAAGGGTTCATTGAGGCCCAAAAGAGGGTCAAGAGAGTTTTTTTTATATTATCCTGAAGGGGAAATACTTTCTCACAATTCCATAGCATATGTTTCAAGGTACCATCTACAAGGCTGCAACGGGTGCATAAAGGAGAGGGTAGTTTTTTGATGGAGTATAGTACAAATTGTGTAAAATTAAAAACTGAGTGAGATGAAACTTATCTTGTTTGATATACTTATAGATGTTACCACACTGTATGCCAGACCTGGGGGTCATCTTGGAGTCTCAATGTCTATTTCCAATAATAGCAGATCACAGTAGGGCTTTTGGAGTTCAATGATTGTAAGAACTTATACAACT
Organism: Neoceratodus forsteri; assembly: GCA_016271365.2. NCBI lineage: Eukaryota > Metazoa > Chordata > Ceratodontiformes > Ceratodontidae > Neoceratodus > Neoceratodus forsteri. The sequence continues at coordinate 193,316,083 of CM028138.1, read as the reverse complement.
TGGAAACAGAGTTAGGGCTCCTGGTCATAGTCAACAGAGGCTCCAGAACTGTCAAATCTCCCCAGTCCCATAGCCTAGGACCAAAGAAAATCGATACTGGGTGAGTTAGTTGGATGTATTTGAAACTGGCCAAGTTGGGTAAGTGCAAACAATCCTTAAGAGAGTTAAAATAAATGAATCCATCTTTATGTAATATTGAGGCCAGAGTAAGATGATTAAACAGGGAATAAAAAGAAGGTTTGACACACTGACCTGCTATCCGAATATTCGGATTGCCCACTAGAGGTTGCACTACAACTCTGGTCCACAACAAACCCAGGTATATACTAATCTGCCAGAGAGATTTAAGTGACCAATGCAGTGGTGTCAAATGAAGAGGGTGAGGTAACTGGGCCAGTTTTATATGGAGAAGACTACTAAACTGAATTTCAACAGACTTAGAGAGAGAGCGCTCCAAGTCCAGCCAAAGAGGCACATAGGTAACATTCGATTATGCTTTTTCTCAGAGATGCCACAGTAACAATTTACTACTATGGAGAATAGTATAATACAAAAAGAAATTTGAAAGTTGCAATCTGCCACACTGTTTAGAGACTGATAATTTAAAATAAGCATGGTGAAAAACAACTCCTCTCCACAAAAACTTGTTAATTACCGACTGTAATTTGATGAACCATGTTTTTAGGAGGTAAGCATTTAGCATGCCCAGTGGAAATATAAGAATGCGTGGAAGCAAATTCATTTTAATTATGCTAATGCAACCCCAAAGAGATAATGGAAGGAGTGACCATCTCTGCAAGTCCTGTTGTATCGTGTACAATAAGGATGACAAATTGTCTTTCACCAAGCAGGACTGCGAACTAGAAATATGAGTTCCCAGGTAGATAAGAGAACTGGGGCCCAATTCCAGAAGACATGGTGCAAGTCACCGACAATTGTGATTTGCACCAAATGCTGATGCACTGGGGACCCTGCGCCAGATTCCAGAACAGTCAGGGTTCCCGACGGCTATGTCCTGTGACTTGCAGCACCCCAAGTGAAGTACCAAAGGGAGGGCACACTGAACAGGGTGCCACAAGCCACAGTAAATGCCCACTGACAGAGTGCAACCCCTCCCAAGCCCCAGTCCCTGACATGAAAGCCCCACAGGGCAAATCATGCCCCCCAAGCCCCATTAGTCATGCATAAGGTAGTGCCCCACAGGGCTATTCATGCACCCTCAAAGCCCCGATCCCTGATCACCAGCTCACCAACAATTGTAAAAGGTATTAATAAAAGCACAACCTGTTATCCCTGGTAGTTTAGTGGTCCCCCACCCGGCAGTGCCAGTCCATTCCCAACCCCCCATGCCCATTCCCAGTCGGTGACTGGCACATCCCACCTTTCACCTCCATGGCCAGCCACCAACTGAGCTCCTCCTGAGTGTGTACTACTGTATATAGCAGACGCTCAATGAATGAGCTGTAATTCATTGAGTGCCTGCTGTATACTGTAGTACGCCTCAGAAGGAAGCTCAGTTGAGTAACTGGCTGTGAAAGATGAGAAGTGAGATAATTCCACCCTCTGACTGGGGAATAAGTAATAGGGGTGAGGAGTAGAACTGGCATTGCCTGATGAATGCACCAGACTATCGAGGATAATAGATATTAACTATCTTGTCATGTTGCCATTGCGGTGAGCTGGTGATTAAGATCGAAACAGAAGGCATGATTAGCCTTGTGGGGCATTACTAAGGATCGGGGTTGGGGTGCCAGCAGCCTGCAGAGGGCTTTTATGTGTATTTCACAATGGGGGATGGGTGGGGGAAGCTTATGTGGGATTGTGTGGGGGTGGCTGTTGGGTGCACATGGCACAGTGGTGCACCACCAGTGGATACAAAGTACACTTAGACCAGTTAATAGCTGGTCTAACTGTACTTTGACCAATGTCTTCCGGGGGTTCTCTTGGAATAGCAAATGTGCTGTTCTGATAGCCACCCTCCCAGAATAGGGCACAACTTCCACCATAAACCCCCTTGCACCATGTCACAGGGGTTTATGGTGTACATGGTTGCATAGGACCACTTCGGTGCAGATAGCCTGCGACATGTCACAAGCTGCATTTTGGAATACCAATTGTCATAACTCATGGCACAAAGTGCTGCTTGCACCATTTTTGTTTGGCACAAGTCACTTTGCGCCATGTGTAACCATTCTGGAATCTGGCCTCTGGACTCCCTGGACACACCTAGCTTGAGAATCTCTGGTATAGAAATCAAGTTATTGAGAGGCAGGGCCTTGGTTTTGTCCCAAATTTAATTTGTAACTGGAAAAAGCAGAGAAACACTGTATTTCTCTTAATGCTGCTGGTATAGAAAGTTCAGGGTCTTCATAGATACATACATAGATACATAGACAGTGTCGGCAGATAAGGGCCTACGGCCCACCCAGTCTGCCTATTTGAGCTTATAAGTTCAGTTTGTTTTCCTAGAAGTCTGTTGCCTCTTACCCCTGACCTCCAGAATTCCTTTATGTCTATCCCATGCATTCTTAAATCCCGTGATTGTTGGAGCCCCCAACACTTCCTCTGGCAGGGTGTTCCACTTGTCCACCACCCGTTCTGTGAAGAAATTCTTCCTCATGTTTCCTCTGAATCGTCCTTCCTCCAACTTCATCCCATGCCCTCTAGTCCTGGAACATCTTTTTCACTTAAAAATAGTGTATTCCTGCACCCTGTTCCTCCCTGTAAGATACTTGTATGTCTCTATCATATCCCCCCCCTCTCTCCCTCCTCTCCTCCAGGGAGTACATATTCAGTTCATTCAACCTGTCCTCATAGGACTTGTGATGCAATCCATGTACCATCTTTGTTGCCCTCCTCTGAACCTTCTCTACCCTGTCTATGTCCTTACATAGGTAAGGTCTCCAGAACTGTACACTGTACTACAGGTGGGGCCTCACTAGCGTCTTCTATAGTGGAATTATGACCTCCCTTTTCCTGCTGGTGATGCCCCTGCCTATGCATCCCATCATCCTATCTGCTTTACCTGCTGCCTTGTCACACTGTTTCCCTACCTTGAGGTCATCAGAGATGATAACCCCAAGATCTCTTTCCTGCTTGGTGCATGCTATATCCACACCCCCCCCAACTGAAATATTGTGCCAGGGTTTTTGTGCCCCATATGCATTATCTTGCACTTCTTTGCATTTAATTTCAACCTCCAAACCCCTGACCATTCTTCAAGTTTCTGCAGGTCCCTTCTCATTCTGTCTATACCCTCTGGCGTGTTTACTCTGTTACAGAGCTTTGTGTCATCAGCGAACAGTGAAATTCTGCCTTTTAGGTCCTGCACGATGTCACTGATGAAGATGTTGAATAGGACCGGTCCCAGCACTGATCCCTGTGGTACCCCACTGGTCACTCTTCCCTCTGTGGAGTGACAGCCATTTACCACCACCCTCTGTGTCCTGCCGCCCAGCCAGTTACCTATCCACCACACTACTGTCCTGCCCACACCCATATTTCCCAGTTTGTGTAATAGTCTTCTATGTGGCACAGTGTCAAAGGCCTTGCTGAAGTCCAGATAGACCATGTCCACTGCCCTCCCTGATCCACCTCCTAGTCATCCAGTCAAAAAATTCAATGAGGTTGGTCTGACATGACCGCCCCCTTGTGAAACCATGCTGCCTTGGGTCCTGTAGTCCATTGACAACCAGATGTTCCACCAGTCTCTCCTTCAGTAGTGCTTCCATGATCTTCCCCACTACTGAGGTGAGGCTGACTGGTCTGTAGTTTCCCGCTTCCTCTTTGTTCCCACTTTTGTATAATGTGTAATAACAAATCATTGGCATAAGCTGACAGGGTATATCTAGTATTACCCACTCTGATACCGCTAATGTTCAAGTTGTTTTGAAGGTGATGGATAAGGGGCACTAAATATAAATTCAAAAGGAATAGGGAGAGGGGGCAATCTTGACGCACCCCACATTGCAAAAGAAAAGGAGCAGATAGAATCTCATTGCAATGGATGCGGGCTGATGGGTTACTATATAGGAGATGAATCCAAGTCAAAAACTCATGTGGAAAACCAAACTTTTCTAATACTGCAAAAAGGTAGGGCCAAACTACTCTATTGAAAGCTTTCTCAGTGTCCAGTGAGACCAAGACTGCAGGGTGTGAGCTCTCCCTGGTCGCTGAGATAAGATAATGCAGTTTCTGTAAATGATCACTAGACATGTGGCCTTTCATATAGCCAACTCATGAGGGAGAAATTAAAGTATCCCATACCTGGGACAGCTGGTTAGCTAGAATTTTGGAAAGCATTTTTATCCATATTGAGTAATGAAATCAGCTGGTAGCTACCCAGTGACATCTCCTCTCTGCCCAGCTTTCTAATCAGAGTAATCCAAGCTTCTGTAAAGGTTGTGTTGGAAAATTATACAGTCAGGACAGATTAGGAGACAAGTCCTAGTAGGACAGTAGGCTGAATAAAAGTTGTTTGTGTAACCATCTGGACCGGGGGCCTTATCCGGAGGCAATATAGTGCAGTGGTTTAAGGCTCTGAGCTGCAAACCTGGAGACTTTGGTTTGAATCCCACAGCCCTCACTTGCATACTGTGTGACCCTGAGCAAGCCACTTAACTTCCTTGTGCTCCGAGTTTGGATCTGTAAAAAAGCTTTCAGCTTAGTGTATGTTTCCTGGTAAAACAAAAAAAAACATTGTTTGATAGCCACTAAAACCTCAGTAACAGAGATCGGATTCTTAAACATATCTTGTTGCAATGGGGTAATACAGGAAGGGAAAGAGAGGCCGCAATTTGAGTCTGAATTTGGGGGGGAAGGAGGGTCACTCGCATATAAAGTTAAGTAATATGAACAATAAATAGCAGCAATGCTGAAGGGATGAGTAATCAAGGCTGCAGTTGAATATTTCCATATTCTGGGGAAAGAACTGGTGGACTCAATGGAGCATAATCTTAAAGCCAATAATGTGCAAGCTCTCTCTCCTGCCACCAGGTACCTGACCTTCATTCACAATAAGGCTAGTTTAGCTTTCTGCACAATTAAATCCACGTACTGAGCACATAAAACATTTAATTGGGTCCACACATCATCTGGAGAATGTGAGTGCAGGGTCTGTGCAATCTGCCTGATGTTATTGAGCAGCCAGTCTTGGCATTCCACCAAACCCTAAGATGCTTAGAGGCGAGACGTATACATTCCCCCTTGTAGTGAACACTTTAGTTTACCCCATAGCACATCAACTGCTGACACCAACCCCTCATTTAGTACCAGGAAATCCTTTAAATAATTGCAGATGTTCTGAAAGATGTCGGGGTCCTGTAGTCGTTGAGAATTCAGGCGCCATGTGGAATCACCCTTCTCCATCCCACTGACCGCAAGGACCAAATTAACTGGGGCATGATCTGATATGACCATAGATAGAATTTCAGATGAGATTAAGCCAGGAAGGCACTCCTGGTTGATAAAAAAGTAATCAAGTCTAGAAAAAAATCTGTGCTGAGCTGAATAAAATGTATTTTGCTTGTCAGTGGGATGGGATATTTGCCAGTGATCCACAAGGCCTAAAGTGTCCATAAAGTTTTGAAGTCCCCTTTGTCCAGGGTGTGGAGGTGTTGTGGGGTAACAGATGAACCAGACACTTAACTTTAAGTTCAATACACAATCTCTGTGTGATGTTTATTCAAAATACAGAGGATAACCTTAAGCAATGGCATATCCCTTCTTCAGTACATCAGTTTGCAGCAACATACTATGTATGTCCTTTCTCTGCACTTAGCCAGCACCTACTGACACTGATTTCTGATCTACTTAGCAGCTGAGATTCAGCCTCCAGCACTATGTGGGCCTTGTTTGCTTGGGTAGTGGGAGTTCAAATTAAAAAAAAGCTAAAAACAAAGAACCTCAGTGCAGAAACACAGAAACAATGGTTACCCCAAAGGGCATTGACAATAAGCCAAGTTTCAAAGAAACACAACATCACACTTCCTAAAACAAAGCATCATGAGGTATGTGTAAATCGTCATGACATTTCAGACTTGTTCAACTTACAGCAATTTATGTGCATTTTAAATAGCACAACTAACTTAATTTCTATAATAGTCACTTAGTACTTTTTACCATTATCAAAAATACCTAGTGCCATGGTATTTTCAACATTTACAGGCTTCATAAACATAAGGCATATACATCAAGGTATTTTATGACATAGTGTCATTACATACTAAATCCAGCAATGATAAATACAACTTGTTTTACACATGCTTGGAGATCACCACAATAACTTCTCTGTATGAGGACCTGTGAGGGAAAAGGAACATTAAAGAGGACACTATAGCATAGTCAAGAAAGGGAAGGGAAGGGAGTGCCCAAAGGTGGCCAACCTTATGGACTAGAAATTGTAAAGGATAGATTAGGCTAAGAAATAGAAGAACTGTTGCAAAAGATTTAAGAAAAGGTCAGTCCTCAAGAGTGGCAGGAGCTCCCTGTCACACAGGGGATAGGCCCTGTTTACGTATATAAGCTTTATCTAAGTTTTGTTGATAAACTATATTCCGGTCTCCTCCAATCATTAAAGCAAAATGAGCTAAAGGAGTAAGGACCAAAATTAAAGTTGTGAAAATGCCAAGAGTGTCCATGTTGGAACCATACACTGACCACAGAACATCAGTCGCTCCCAGTCTACAGTGTAAAAAAATAAATCGTCCCTCTGGGTCCCAAATATTGATTTTCAAGTGTAAAAGGGATACTTTGGGCTATTAATATGGCTACCCCAACCCGTTTTGCGCTATACCGAGCACTGTAGGCCTGTCCCACCCATTCCCTCTCGAACAAATGCACATCCTCTCATTTTAAATGTGTTTCTTGTAGATATGTAATGCCAACATTAAGCTTCCTTAAATGTTGATGTATCATGCATCTCTTTCTTTTCTCCTGCCCTTTCTTTACATTCCATGTTATATATGTGTAGCTACCCATCAGAAAAATTAGGGAACTGCACAGAGGAAACCACCCCACTTACCCCATACGACAACATACCCAGAGTAGTCATACTGAGCTCCAGGACCCCATCCCCCCTCTAAAGCCCCCTAACCCCCCCAAATCCAATCCAATGCAACATAAACACCGAACATGTGAACATAAAACTGACCAACAGCATTTAACCCAAACAATTAGAAATGTCTGAAACACCCTGGGTCCAATTGACCAAAACTCCCCCAAAAATATTAAGGTCCATGATGGTGTACCCCTATTCACCATCCAGCCCTCCCAATCGATAATTGAACCATTCAGTATCCATTATTTAGAACAGTGTTAAGCAGAAACATATCATATATAAATTAAGTAAAATGCAAAAGGTCTGTTAAACAACTGAATAGGGCAAGGGGCCAATACACCTAAATATGGATTACACAAAGAGTATGAAGAAAGTCATTAATAACAAGCAAGGGTCTCTAAAACTGTTGTTCTGTCCATGCTTAACTGCAGAATATAAGTTCTCCAGAAAAGGAAAGAGAACTACAAATCATATGTACCATAAATTAAATATAATGGTATTTCCTTAGTGCACAAGTAAAGAGCTGGCATCGGTGGTCTGAAGAAACTAAGGAAACGGCTATGCAGTTAAAACCAGTATTAAAACAGAAAAAACCTTTGCCAAGTCTTAACTGAAAACAAAGTTGTTTCTGCTAAAGTAGTCAGCACAAACATATATAACCAATCATGATGCAAAAGATGCTAGTGTGCCAAAGCATCACTAAAAGGATCCTTGAGTGCTCTGTTGAAGGAAAAATATCTCCCCCATGTGGCCACATAGCAACATTCCAATGAGAATAAAAAGAAGCTGAGAGAGTAGACTTGCTAACAGTCATAGGCAAATCTTGACGTTCATTAATCACCAGGGCAACAAATATTAAACGGTAAGATCCGATGTTGGCAGGTAGAACATCTCAGCCCCGGACCATCACATAACAATGTTTAAATATGCCGGCTTATTCAGTCCCTGTCACCAATCCAAACTGGAGCAAGTCCAAACATCAAAAGACAGCTCCTTGCCACATGATCCGACAGAAGTTTTCAGAAAGGAGACGCATAGATACAGTTCATATAACTCAGCCAATATCACATTTTATGTTGGCTCTTGCTTGCGCGCCAGCCAACATATTGCATTAGTAGCAGATTTGGAGGCGTGGTCACTGTGGGAAAATGCAGGGCATGTATCAGTAGGTGCGTCCCTCATTTCCCAATAGGACAGCTGCAAGCGCTGACACCAGCAACACGTAAACTGGCCACCAGATCAAAGAAAAGGTCCACTGCAATGAGAGCCAAGCTTCTCATGCAGCATGCCTTTCTTGATGAACTAGTTTACAAAAAAGTAAACATGGCAGCATGCCACCGCAGACTGCCCTGACCCACTTCATTTGCAGATGGGGAAGCACACTCCCCATCGGCATAATTAACCCACATTTGAAGTGTGTGCCAGAGGATGCACAATCCCCCTCAGCATCATTTCCCCCTTACCAATTTAATTTGCCAACGAGGAGCCCACTCCCGTCAGCATAACTGCCCCCCATTGGTTGTATGCCGACAGGGTGCCCAATCACCTGTCAGCTACAGAACCCCCCAACAAAAAAAAACACTCAGGTGGCACGCTGGGAGCCCACCCCAGCATGCCAAATGCCTCTGTAAAAGAAAAACCATCCCACGATGGTTTTAATTTTTTTTCTTACACCTGAAAAGCAGAAAACGTTCCCTCGTCAACTCCAGTGGCCCTCCCCAACCAGCGTCCACCCTCTGCGCACCCTGCCTCCCTAAACCCCTTACCTCATACTTACCTCTGGCACACAGCGCGACGATCTTCGGTGGACCGGGAACACATCTGCACTCTTCAAAGCTGACCACAAACTGAAGAAATGCCGGTAAGCTGTATAATGGCATAATTAGTTTTTTTCAACTTTGGTGCATATCTCTGCCATTTTTTGGAATTCTGGCACCAAATTTTCAACATGGGGTTATTGGGACTCCTACTCATGAATTCATTCACTGTCATGGTGTTATTCGGTCCCAAAAGATGATTTCGTGGTCACTGCATGGAATCACCTTTCAGGACTGATTAATAAAAGGACAGTGGCACTGTTCATGAGGGGGGCTCTCAAAAAGCCAATGTTGCAAAGTTTGTGAAAAAAATCAAAAAAATGGCTGTTTTATGAGTGTGCATTGCACAGCTTCCACGCACACTAGTAACTTCATGAATTTGTAATATTTTCACTCCAGATTTTCAAAATTGACATTTTAATACACCTCCTTATGAACAGTATAGCTGTCATTTTACACATCCTGGCTGAAATGTGTTTTCGCAGGTCCGGCATAGAATAGCGCGGTTGCTGTGTGAAATCAGTTTTCAGGACAGCTTGAGAAAATGACGATGACACTGTTCGTGAGCAGAGGTTCCAAAATGCCTATATTGAAAATCTGGTGATGAAACTCCATAAAATGACTGTGTTACCAGCGTGTGTTGCGCAGTTTCTACACACCCTTGTAACTTTGCAAATTTGCAATATTTTCATGCCAGATTTTCAGCACTGGCATTTTTGCACATCTCCTTATGAACAGTACAGCTGTCATTTTCCACATCCTGCACAAAATGTGTTTTCGCACCTCTAGCATACAGTGACATGGTCATTGTGGGAAATCAACTTTTGGGACAGATTAACAAAATCACAGTGCTACTGTTCATGAGGGGAGGTCCCAAAATGCCTATGTTGAAAATGTGGTTAAAAAAATCCCCAAAATGGGGATGGTGGGGTGGGTGCATGGCTTGGACCCGAAGAAGATGGCATCTTAACTCTCTCTCTCTCTCGCTCTCTCTCTGCCCCAGCCTGGCATCTAGCTGAATATAATCCACTATAGTGCTAGACTGAAGTTCTAATGTGACTACTGAAAATATTGCTCTAACCTCTGTCGCCACTGTGGAGATATTTTCTGGGGGAAGCCACACTCCTATCTTGCCATCCACATCGCACATATATTGGTGCTGCCCTACATAAGTAGGACGTAGATGCCCGAGCGTGGAGTCGTGAGCTCTGTCACACCCTCTTCGACCAGTTTAATAACACCCTTCCTGCTACACAATTGGCTGTGATCACTGGATTCCTCCGACACAGAGGGGACAATACTCCACAAGTGGCTAATAAAAATAATGCTACCCACTTGCTGTGCATATGACCTGATAGTGGGATGAAGGCCTAGGAAGCTAAAATCATAGGGCCACCAACTCAGACCATCCCTCTGCCTCCTGAACAGGCCCAATTGGGAGAAGCCCTATCCAACATTACTAAAATGCTCAAGGCATTACTTACCAGAGTGGATACCATTGATGCTCCATTAGTGGGCAATGTCGCTGATGTCCGCCAGCTAGAGGACCACCACAATGTCCTAGAACAGTGTACGGAAGAACTAGAGAGGAAACATATAAATGTGCTACAAAAACTTAGGGATAATGAGGCCAAATTGTCTAGGCTCTGGCACAGAGCAGAGGATCAGGAAAATCGAAGCAGAAGAAATAATATCTGGATACTAGGGGTACAGGAAGGAGCCGAAGGTCCAAACATGAAAATATTTCTTAATGACTGGATACTGCAGCTGCTGGGTGAATGATGGAAGGAGCCAGTGGGGGTGGAATGAGCAGATCGAGTATTCGGCAACCCAAAAAACACCAAAGGTCCTCTGACCATTATTGCCTATTTACTGCGATTCTCAGTCAAAAACGGTTTCTTCGTGCTACAAGAGACCTTGGAGAGATTGTTTGGAGAGGCAACACTATTTCCTTCTACCAGGATTTTACCCAGGAGGTAGCAGCTAAACAGAGGGCATACAATCCTCTGAAAAGGATACTGATAGCCAATTCAATCCAATATCACTTCAAAGGTCTCAGTGCACTATACCTGTCAAAGAATGGCCAATTCTTCCTCACAGAATCACCCAAGGATGCTGAGGCCTGGATCCAGAACCACTGGCTGGGTATGCTAGTAAAAACTTCATCTCCCAGATGCCTCCTGGCACTGAGGGCCTTAGGGGACCAGGTAACCAGCAAGGAAGGGAGGCGAGCACCTGGGGTCAATTATTCCAACCTGACTGGTCCACCTAACAGGGGATCCCCCACACACCTTCCAATACGGGCTTTGCAATCCATGGAAGAAAGGTAACCACAAGTCACTCCTCACCCTTCCATAGTACATGAGGTGACTGGTGCACACTTAGAAAGCCAACAGCAAGAACAAGCTATAAACACCATACCAGTTCAACAACGCCAGTGCTCGAGAAGCCCTAACCCCCCGATACCAGGCTATGCTATGGCTTCCCCGCCTGATAAGCTTCCAAGAGCTGATGGGCCCATAATGAAAGCGGCTGATGAAATGGACCACTCCAAGGATGACTGTGAAGAACCCATGGATGATTTGGTCTCTCTGGACTGAGCAACCATGATGGAAGAATCCAAAGCAGTGACAGTGGCGGCCTCTGGCTTGTTAAAACTGGAACCTAAATCCTTTGCAGAGGCACTTGCTACACCTTCTAAGCCTTCTAGAACTGATCCACTATGTAAAGCCAAAGTTAATATGAAGGGACAGGATGGCTGACTACATAACACTTTTGCCACTCTCTAAACCTGCTACATTGAACATGCTGTGTATTCCACAACCGCCATGAGGGAGTGAGATGGCCAATTTATATTGTGCTCTGACTTTTGTCCTCCCATGCTGTGCCTTTAAATCACAAACCTTAAACTTATTATGCTGTCCCCATCAGCACACCCCCCTCATACAGCGGATGCATCCCACTGCCCACATATGGGTAGCGTGCGAGCACTTTGGTTTTCGCTGCTGCACCCCCCCACACTTTTTTACATCATAAGTGCATAGTGTGTGCACGCTCCTTTTTATTGCAGATTGATAGATCAAAAGATGTAGTAACAAGGGGCAACAGAGCTCCCCTCCCAATGCAGCTAGTCTTGCCTTAGTACTCTTCTCTCAGTGAGTTCCCCTGCTCACTATAAAACGTGGATGGCAACAGCCAGGATACGCCCAAAAGGGCTCCCAGCATCTCCTAAAAGCATTGCTGTATGCAGAGCATATCTGGCAACCCCTGTAATCTCTAGATTAAGATATTGCTTCCCCCTACTAAGTAAGCTAGCAGTGGAATGTGTGGCTGACAGAGGTCCCCTTCCCTACCCTTCCCCCATAGGCTTTCCCTGCCTGCTGCTCTTCAGCTGGTTCATTTACCCCCTATGTCAGGGCAATAATTGGCTGATAGGCATGCCTGGCTTCTCTAGATCTGGCTTCACATCTAGATTCAAGAGGTCAGGCTGGGACAGAACACCCATGATAGGTGTGATCTCTCCCTCTAAACTTTTGGTGTCTGAAGCAGTGTGGCTTTGAGAGCATATTTGCCTCTCTTCACGCGTACACCTCAGGACCAACGACTGATTAACTATCAATTGTTTTGTGGTTATGTAGTTAAAATATAGGTTTGTTATCAGATGGTTAGATAGTGATTAACATATATTAATAGGATAAATAATCTCCTTTTCTGCTATTCTTGCCAGGTTTTACATAAGTAGAAGCAAGAGCGACTGCTATCTTCAAACTTCTCTCAGCATTTCCCCTGTGTGGTTTGCCATTTACATGCGCCTGCATACAAACCAGTAACAGGTTAACTTTCCCTTTCTCTGCTGACTATCCTATTGTTATTTTCAGGGTGAGTACCCCTTTTCTTATTTAAGTATCTGGTGGTGAAAATCAATGGCAGCACTACCCTCTGCTCCGCGTGGTCGGAGGTGCATCTCCTGGAATGTCAAGGGGCTGAACCATCCTGCCAAACGCACCAAAGTGTTGCAATTTTTGGAAAACCTTGGGTGCTGATGTGGTCCTAATTCAGGAGATGCACCTTACCAACCATATGGTACAATGACCATAGAAACTATGGGTAGGGTCATTGTTGGCCAGCTGCACGTCCACAAAATCCAAGGGAGTAGCCATCCTACTCTGAAAGTCAGGATCCTGGGTGGTTGAAGCACAATGCTCAGACTTACTAGGAAGATGGATAGCAGTTAGACTCTCCTAGCCAGGCAGCAAGGCCATTGTAGCCAATGCATTTGGCTACAATAATGACTCAGGAGAGATATACTCTGAGCTGTGCCAAGCCTTCACAGAACTTACAGAAGGGGAATCAGAGGTACTAATACTGTTGGGAGACCACAGCTTAGTCCTAGATGTGTGTATAGACAAATCCCTTCCCACACCACAATCCTGTCCTAAAGTGTTAGCAACCCTAAATAACCTAATGACAGAATGGGCCCTATGTGACTCCTTGAGAAACAACCACCCACAGGGTTGAGACTACACCTTCTACTTTAACATCCATCGTACACACAGCAGGTTGGATTTCTTGCTAGCCAACCATGCGGCTATGCCAGGGGTGGGAGAGATACATCCATTGGTAGCATAGTTGTTTCAGATCACACCCCAGTAATGATATTGTTTTCCCCTCCAGGACAGAACCCCCCCCCCATCCATGAGATGGAGATGTAATCCCTTGCTATTGCAGGATGCAGCTTTCTGAGTTTATATAAAGGAGGAGGCCCACTCTTACTTCTCCATCAATACCCCTGGAGAGACTCGAGTGACCACAGCATGGGAAGCTTTCAAGGCTGTTATTCGAGGGAGAATTATTTCCTTTTCAGCAGCCAAAAACAAAGACAGAGCAAAACAAATATGCGTGCTCCAGGGTAAGCTTGCAAAACTAGAGAAACAGTTTAAAGTCTCTGCCAAGAACCCACTTAATTCCCCTCTTCTAGCTGACATTACAGGTCTGAAATATCAGATCAATGTGTTACTGAACAGAAAGGCAGAGTGGCAACTGATTCGGACCAAACATAAATCCTGGGATGGAGGGGATAAGGGAGGTAAGTTATTAGCTTATCACCTCCGGAAACAACAGGCCTCATACAGAATACTGTACTTGCCCTGAAAAACAAACAGGGGAAAATAATATCAGCCCCTAGGCCAAAAATGACAAGATGCAGAGCTTCTATCAGGAGCTCTATCAATCTCAGAACACTCTCTCAGATGAGGAGCTCTCCCAGTAGCTCGATGTCCTATGTCAGGGGACTCCTCTCCCTCAAATTTCTATGAAGCAATGTCATGCTCTGGATGCCCCAATCACCCCTGAAGAACCGCAAATTGCCCTATCCCAAATGGCAAAAGGTAAAGCTCTGGGATTGGACGGAATGTCGGTAGAGCTTTACCAACTTCTTAAAGCAGAAATTACCTCCCCCCTTGCGAGCTCTACAGGAAGCTCAAAAAGATACAACTCTTCCCCCTACTATGCGAAAGGCCTTAATAACACTAATCCTTAAAAAAGCCTTCAGACGTGTTACTCTGTATGAATTTCTGGCCCATTTCATTGCTCCTTGTATACACCAAGCTGCTGGCTAAGGTCCTGGCAAATGGATTGTCCCTAGTCCTACCTACCCTGATACATCCATCACAATCTGGATTTTCAAAGGAAAAATCAAGTGCAGACAACCTACGTTTAGTGCTTGACCTTAAATGGCTCACGCTACAATCCAAAAACCTCAATGGCAGCCCTGGCGGTTAATTTTGCCAAGGCGTCTGACTCCCTGGAATGGGCATACCTACATAAGGTTCTCAACCTATATGGATTTGGGCCCTATTTCTGCTCTGGGGCAGCTACCCTAAACCACTTACCAATAGCCAGAATTGTCACCAACAGGGGCACCTCTTCCCCTTTCCTACTACAAAGAGGCACTAGACAGGGCTGTCCTCTCTCTCCTTTTCTCTTCCTTATAGCCCTGGACCTCTTGTTTAGGAAACTCATAACCACTCTTGGCATCTCTGGCATCCCGGTGAAGGAGTCGACCTATCTAGTCAATACATATGTGGACGATATGCTACTCACACTTTCCAACCCCCAATCTTCCATACCCAGAATCTTGGCAATCTTATGAGAGTTTGCTTCTTTCTCTGGACTGGTAATTAATCAAAAGAAAGCAATTTTCTCTCCATTGAATGGGAGGTATGGCAGACACTGTCTTGTTGATACTGACATTACTTGGGCCCCGCAAGGATTCTACTATCTAGGAGTCACTATTACTGCATCTTGGAAAGACTGAGAGTCTGCTAATTTCTCCCCTCTTCTGTCCTCCATAGTAGCCGAGGTCCAAAGATGGAGAAAGCTATGGTTAACTCTGAAAGGTAAGATAGAAGCTATTTGAATGTTCATTTTCTACAGAGTTTCCTATTTTCTGAACAATCTCCCAATCCCACTTTCTCAAAAACCATTTAAGACCCTGGACAAACTAATTTTACTATTCCTATGTGAGGTTAAAGCTCCGAGATGGGGACGGATGAAGCTACGGGCCCATTGGAACAAGGGGTGGACTGGGGCTTCCCTGGTTCATAGGCTACCACCTTGCTTACGGAATGGCTCAAACCATGGCCTGGTTCATTATGCAATCTAACCCCCCTTCCCAATGGGTACTCATCGAAGCTGCTCTGTTAACACATAATTCCCTTTTCTCCTTGCTGTCCAGTAAAAAAATAACTTTAAACCAGATCACACCCATTATGACAGAAACGTGCAGATCATGGCACCGTGCGATGGCAATTACTGGGGTCCCGAGTGCAGAATACTTCCCCCTCTCTGCTATGCTCCTCTATGGAATAATCAACTTATAGTGGTAGATCATAAGCCTCTTAAATGGACCTCATGGGTCTGCAAGGGCATACGGGTGGTAGGAGATCTCCTCCTCTTCCCAAATAGCAGAATACTAATGTCCTTTGACCAGATTCAAGATAAATATGGAATGTTATCATCAGATTTTTGGAAATTCCTTCAGCTACGTAGTGCTCTAACTCCCCTCCTCAAAACTCTGCCTACCCAGACTACATGGAGCTGTCTGACTGGTCTCCACCAACCTAGGAAAAGCCAAGGCCTCATAGGTGTCCTTTATAAAGTTCTTAGATACTCGCAGCCTGATACTACCCTAGCTTGCAGAGCCACCTGGGAGCGGGATCTTCCCCACCCCATATCCCAACACCAATGGTCAGAGTCAGAGTCAGAGTGCCTGAGAGTGGCTCATACAGCATACGAAGACTCCAAGAGTCAGCTAATAGAGCTTAAAATCCTCCTTAGGTGGTACAAGACCCCCACAGTTCTTCATAATCTTAAGATACTGGTACAACACCAATGTTGGAGGTGTCATTCCTCTCCTGCCCACTTATTCTACATTATGTGGACATGTCCAACCCTACAGGGTTTCTGGACACAGGTGCTAGATGACTGCTCCAAGATGGTATGCAAATCACTCTTTCTTCAACACTATCCTCTTCTACTGGGAGACACCTCACTACTAGATCCCCTCACTACCTCCAGCAAGTCATGGTTCCTAGTGGCTGTTATAGAGGCAAAAAGGGATATCCTATTGAAGTGGAGGCAACCCACAGCCCCTGTGGCCTTACAATGGTGAGCAGCCATGGATAGACTGGCCACCTTCGAGAGGTTCACAGCAGTGGCCAAGGGCCGGATCTCTAGATACTATAAAAAATGAGAGGCATACTTGCATTCCCATATCTGCTCGGTTGTACCTCCTCCGATGCAAACCACCCCACTGTCCTGATTTATAATATAACCTATTGCTATAGCAATATGCTGTGACCATTGACTTGTTCCACCTCCTATTGCTACATACTATGCTCTTCTTTCTACTCCTGCTATTGTCTACTATTACCTTGGAGACTCCTACACTAGGTCACTAGGTATATGAAACCTGTAAAATCTGACTGTAGTTTGATATACAACTTGAAAAGCAGAGGATGTACTAATATGATGTGTTGGGTAAGATGTAGGTAACCTAAACTTGATATATGAAGGCTTCATAATGGTAGTCTGAATATAGTCTGTGTTTTCGTCAGACCATATAGGTGCATTACTTGTATCAGTTTAACTCTGTCTCATATAAAGGATGTATCTTAGCATGCTAGAAGATCTATGAGATGATTTGTATCCATATTCTACTGTACTGACTTACTGTTTTGGTTGGTGTATTAATGCCAGTTCCATGGCTTGTTGTAAATGGAAAAACTTAAAAAACATTAAATGATGGAAGAAAAATCCCCAAAATAATTGGGTTACGGACATGTGTTGTGCAGTTTTTTATGCCTGCTCATGGCTTCACCAATTTTTCATGTTTTCACTCCAGATTTTCAGCTTTGCCATTTTTTCACACCTCCTCATGAACAATACAGTTGTCATTTTTCACATCCTGCCCAAAATGTGTTTCATGCCTGTGTCACCAAATGGCATAGTCACTATGCAAAACCACCTTTCGGCTAACAAACTGATAGTGCCACTCTTCATGAGGTGGGGTCACAAAAAGCCCATGTTGAAAATTTGGAGTGAACATTCCAACAAACGCTTATGGTGTTAGGGTTCCCAACTGTAACATCCCACCTTGTAGAGACTGACAGACATCAGGGGTATGACTTGGGATCATTGGCTGTAATGCCATTGCTATTCCACCCCCCCCACCCTGCAGCCACTGACAGGCATTGAGGGGTGTGCCTTGCAGTGTTCAGCCTAATGTTCACCCCATTCTCTATACTGCACCCATCTCAGCGTATTTCCTTATGGAATGGAGTAAGTATAAGGCCCAAACACCCCAAAGCACACCATGGCACTTGTCAGTATCTACAGGATAGGGTGAGGTAAAATGGCATGAGCGTTATAGATGATGACCCAAAGGCACGCCCTAATGCTTGTCAGTCTCTGCAGGGTGGGGAAGGGGTTGCCGTCAGTTCAATACTTCACTGCCAGTCCCATTATGCATCTCTAACTCCTGCACTACCATTGCCAGCGAGACAACATTCGGCATTGACAAATGCTATATTATTAACACTACTTGAAATAGCAACAGTTGTGGCTTCCCCTGATCACAGCATAAATATTTATGATTGATCGCTGAGGCCACCTTGGCTATTATTCCAGTGTGGGAAGGAAGCTAAGCTTTAGGCTAACAAGTCTGGTATCAACCATTTCCACAAATCAGGAAGGCATCTCCTTATACTCCTGAAAAATCAAACCCTCCATAATAGAAATTGGAAACAGCCAAAAAATAAAGTTTGTTACCTCACAAGTCCTAGTAGTACTGCATTACAGTAAGCCGATTCACAGAGCATTCAGGTGGCTGGTTTGAAAAGATCGGGGAATAGTCTCGGGAGTTCAGTTCAAGCTTCCTTATAAGATTCAAACTGTTTTTGTGGTCCTTGAGAATTCGCCTGCAACCGGGAAGGATACAGCATCCTAAAAGCAATAAGTGCGGCAATGAGCTTAGAAATCAGAGGGCTATATGCAGCCCTTTTCTGGTGAACAGCTAATGGCAAATCTTCGGCCACTTGCAGTTTATGATCCTCGTAAGTGGCTTCTTTAATTTCTCTCATTTTAGCTAACAAATGCTGCTTGTCAGTATAGCTTAGAGGTTAGAGTAACGAGCTGTGAACGAGCCTGGTACATCCAACATATCAGACCTGGGTTTGATTCTCACAACCTCCACTTGCATACTGTGTGATTCTGAGCAAGTCACTTAACCATCCAGTGCTCCCAGGTTGCCCCTGAAAACAGGCACGTGTGCCTAGTGAGCCTTAACCAGTTACCAAAGACAAAAAAAAAAGATTATTTAAGAATCTAACTATCAGAGGGCAAGGGGCAGTGCCAGCTGGGGGTGTATGGTGTAGGGAGGGCATAATGGCCCCGCAGTATGATGTAGGATGGTCTATTGGGAGATGGGCCAGCCAACCTTTCACATAGTTTCTGAATAAAGACCAAAGTATTGGAGCCAACAATGTTATTGTGGTGGATGCGCCCCTCTAAATCTTCCAATTTTTCCTTCTGGGCAAGTTGTCTGTCTTCAAAGGGCCACTAATTCAGACTCTGTCCAGGATCTCCAGTCATCAAGGGAATTTATCTTTGTTTCAGTGTTTGCCATTCATTGAGCCAAAGCTTCATTGTCCAAGTGGATCTGTTTTAGCTCCTCAGTAATATTTTGCAAGGCATCCTTGAGGGTGAGAGCTCTTACAAGAAACACTCCTCCATTAAGGGTGTGGAGGATGCTGGTGCTCACTGAGCTGATACTGGCTGGGCCTTGAATCTCTTTGTGGTTTTGTTGGGCATCAGAGGAGGAGTGTGGCATGTGGGTGCCACTTTCATCTCTGAATCCATTTTTGCCAAAATAAACCAGATCCCAGTACTTCAGGTGGGTCAGAGAGCAGAGCAAAATCACAGTAAAGAAAACTTTGAACTAAAAAACTGAGTTTTAATTGGAATAAAATGGATGGAGAGTTGGAGCAGGTGGAAGCAGCACATCATGTGACTCTGTGTCCTCACTGCTAATGGTCCTGATTTATGCTCCATTTCTTTTATGTGCTCATTGCCCTCAGGCTTCGCTGCACCCTCCCACTACTCCTGCATTCAGAGCAAAGCAGTATTCCATCTTAATTACATTTCATTTCTTCCATGTGCACATCATAGGTATAATAGGCATAACTGAGCATGGGAAAGACTTTCGTCCGTGGAGCTCGCTAGTTTGTATCTTTTATGACTATTATTTACTAATGTATATCCTGTCTCCAGTGTCTGCTATTAGGCTTCACCACAGTCTTCTATCCTCGCCTAATTTTTCATTTTCCATCTCACCCGCACCTTCACTCTGTATTCAGTTTAGCAAGCAGCTTTCCTGGGATCTGGACACTGCTGAAATGTAGACAGCATACAGTGTGCCCTGCTGATGTGGGAGGCACATTCCCTAGTCAGGGACCTTGGGCACTGCTGAAATGAAGGCAGCATACAGTGTGTCCTGCTGATGCAGTATGAATGAAATGATGAATGGAACTTTATTTATAAAAACACCTCTCCAAAACCAACGTGCTGTACAAAAACAAACAAATAAAGGATTTTTTTTAACTCACATAACAATCAGAATACTAAAATTCATAAAAAAAAACAGACTATAAACATCAGTTTCAGTAAAATCTGCCTGGATTAGTGGTAGTCTAGGTGGATGTTAAAGATCCCATGGCACTTATCGAAAAAAGAATAGGGGAATTTCCCTGGTGTCCTGGCCAAATTTCCCTCATTCACTAAAAATACCACCAACGGTTTCACCTGGTTCAAGGTCAGTTGACATTCATCTGTATCCCCTTCCCCCGGGTCGTGTCTGAAAATAGGCAGGATTTGTCTAGTGCACTTACGCGGTCAACAAAAACTAAATAAATAAATAAAAATAAAATAAAATCCAAATATACCAGATTCAATATTCTATTAAGGAGTTCTTTGGGCATGCTATATTAAACAAGAGTGTTTTTAATACTGTCTTAAAACTCTGGACAGTCAGGCAATCTCTTACCCGATGAGGTAGAGAATGCCACAGGATTGGAGCCACAAAAACCAAAGATCAGGCCCCAATGTCTTTAATCGAACCCTGGAAATCTTTAACAATCCCTCAACGGCAGATTGGAGAGGACGGAGGTGGCTGTAAGGGCAAAGGAGATCTTTCAGATAACGGGGTCCCTGGTCATGTAGGGCTTTATAGGTCAGCAACCCAACCTTGAAGGTGATCCGCCACTGTACTGGCAGCCAGTGCAGTCTGCAGAGCACAGGTGTAATATGACTGGCCCTAGATGCACCAGTCAATAACCTGGCTGCCGCATTCTGCACTAGCTCCAAGTGGTGGATATCAACCCCGGTAGCCCTAGGTAAAAGGGCATTACGTGTTAAAATCAAATGAGAAGTGATTACGAAGGCATGGACCAACGTTGGAAGATCATCAGGAGGAACCAGATGCTTCACCCAGGTGATATTTCTCAGATGGGTAAAAGAGGATTTAACGATGGCCGACATCTGAGATTTAAGGGTCAAGCCATCATCAAAAATAATGCCCGGGTCCCGCACCCAATCTGAACTAGTCAGCTGAACACCCCTGAGCCAAAGCCCACTGTCCCACCAACCAACCTGCCACCTGATGATCTGGATCCACCACCTACACCTCAGTTTTAGCCAGGTTCAACCACAGCAGGCTGG
Organism: Neoceratodus forsteri; assembly: GCA_016271365.2. Classification (NCBI taxonomy): domain Eukaryota; kingdom Metazoa; phylum Chordata; order Ceratodontiformes; family Ceratodontidae; genus Neoceratodus; species Neoceratodus forsteri. The sequence continues at coordinate 193,294,933 of CM028138.1, read as the reverse complement.
CTCTCATCCAGTCCTGGATCTCAGACAGACAGTTGTTAAAGACCAAGAGAATAAGAACATGGGTGACAAGATGGAGCCCTGTGGTACCCTGCAGGATAGGGAAAGAGGGGCTGAAGAATAAATTCCAGACATCACTCTCTGAGTCCTACCCTCGAGGAAAGATCAAAACCATCTGAGAACCATTCCAGATAGTCCACAGATGAACTGCAGGTGCTCCAGCAACACACCATGGTCCACAGTGTCAAATGCTGCAGAGAGATCAAGGAGGACCAAGATAGAATGAGTCCTGCAATCTCTCGCTATTAGGAGGTCATTTAGTGCCCGAACAAGGGCCATCTCAGTACTATGCCTCTTCCTAAATCCCGACTGGAGAGAAACATAGATATTGTGGTTGGACAAATGATCATCTAGCTGCAGCACAACCACCTTCTCAATAACCTTATCCAAAAAGGGTAGGTTAGAGACAGGTCTGTAGTTAGCCAAACAGTCCAGGTCAAGGGAGAATTTTTTAAGGAGGGATCAAACAACTGCCTTCTTCAGGGGATCCAGAAAGACACCCCTCTCCAATGACCTCCAGACTACCTTGGATAGGATCGGGCCAATTTCATCTATGCTCCCTACAAAAAGGTGCATAGGGCCCAGATCCAAACTACAGCTCATTGGCCACAAAGTCTGGATGATCCTCATGACATCTATGATTTCTGGCCAGCTGAAGTCAGACTAGGGAAACTGGGCACCTGCCAATTCCTGCTGACCTCCGCACTGACCACTAAAGGGGGCCTGACAGATGCCGGACCTGATGGTGGCAACCTTATCTGTGAAGAACCGAGCAAACTCATCATGCTTTTCTTTTGAAAAACCTCCACCAGACTGAAGACAAATTGGATTGCACAGCCTGTCCATGGTCTGGAAGAGCCAAGCTGGTCAGTTTTGCACAGTGACAATCTCTCTGGACAAGAACTCTGCCTTCTTACTGGTGATTGCCAATTGATAGACCATATAATGGTCCATCAATTTAAGTCTGTCACACTCCAGGTCCAATGTACGCCAGCCCCTTTCTAGCCTTCATCCCACCCTCCTCAACTCTCTAAAGGTCCCATCAAACCGAGGAGACATTAGCGGAAGAGTGAGTGGGTGAACACGGATAGGAGCTATGGAATCAAAGGCCTCTGTGACTGCCTTATTATAGGCAAGTACTAGATTCCCTGGTTCTATGCATTCTCTTGGTCCAGCACCGCCATCAGGCCATCCAGGGTCACCCCCCCAAAGGGTGGTACCGGACCATCTCCATAGAGGCAGGCCTATTGGGGGAAGCCATGAAACTGAACCCCAAGCTGTGATGGTCCGACCTCCCGACTGACTCCAATATCACATTGGAGATCTCCATCCCCAGAAGGAACACCAAGTCTAATGAGTGACTATAAATATGGGTCATGGAGATATCAACTTGTGTAAGATCCAATGAACTCATTAACTGGAGGAAGTCCTGACCAAACTGTGAGAGTTCATCATCGATCAAGGCATTGAAATCCCCAAGAATCAACCATTTGAGGATCCCAATACCATGTCCAGGATGAAGTCCGCGACTTCCTGCAGCAAAGCTTTCCCATCACCTGGTGGATGGTAGATGAGAAGTATCCTGCACCCTGCTCCCGCATCAACAATACATTCGAAGGAGTTGGTGGCACCTCCTGGAACCCCCATAAGGTCCAGTTTCGATCTAAAACAAATGGCTACACCCACGGCCCTATGATCCATTCTCAGATGGTACATCACCGAGTACCCAGATGGAATTGCTGAAGCCAACACTGGACCAGCATTTTTATCCAGCCAGGTGATGCAAGCCAGGTCTGATGACCCAACAAGATCCACTATTAAGGCAGTCTTGCTCTTAATCGACCTGATGTTACACAGCACTGTCAGAGTAGGATGAGCAACCAAGGAAGACCACGTCACCTGCCTGCCCAAAGCAGAGCCCTTGGGTATGAGAACCAGGTGGGGGGACCCCTTTCCTGGCCCCATTTTGCCCCAGGGCATCTCTTTGTTCCCACCACCCCAATTCGCCCTCTCCTTTCCTTTCCAGTTCCCCACCAGGCCCGGCCCCCCCACCTCCTTCCCCCTCCTAACTATCCCCAGGGCCCGACACACCCTATGTGCTTCTAGGGACAGAAGAGGACAGTTAAAAGGGCAGAGGTCCCTGAGCTCGGTAGAGGAATAATGCCTGACCGTCGTCATACCTTCCCAGCACGACCTGACAACCAAACAGCATACAGCCCAATTCTTCAAACCTACCCAAATATATATCACGCACTACATAAATACATTTAAATTAACACTCCACACAACCTTATACCACCCCCCTAATTTACACATGCAGACTCTCAGCCCCAGTACAAACACACACTATATTAAGAAACAACCCCATTTTGAATCACACAACCTCACCCTTAAATAACTAACAAAATCAAGAAACAAATAATCACAACACAGTCCCCCCTCACAATCACTTACCAACACACACACTCACAAACTCCCAAAATACACAGAATATCAAACAATCCCCCCAAACTCAACCCAATATATAAAACATTTTATTGCAAGTGTCCAACAAAGTCCAACATTTTAAAAAGGAGTCCTCCAGTAAACAGTTAAGGCTTATACAAACCCCCAATGATCTTTCAATGTAGACGTTAGAGTCTCTCACTCCCCAGAGCAATGACCAATGTTTTTACTTGACTTGGGATACTCTCACTAACTAACAGTTCAAGTAATCCAGACTAAATGCAGGTTATGGTTAAAAATAAAGGGTACTCTCACTACCCAGTCCAATTCCAGAATGAAAACAAACTGAAATCAGAACTGAAAGAATCAACCTGCCCAGAGCCCAGTTTCATCCAGTTTACCATCTGAGGCAGTCCTCCAGTTCTGATGTGGATAGCAGTAGTACCAAATGTTCTTTCCAAAGAAGAAAATACGTCCTCCTCAGGCCAGCCAACTGCCTGGTTAAAACAGGATCTGACTCCGGGATCAGGCCACCCCAAGACAACGATCCTCAACCTTAGCTGACATGGCACCCACCCTCTAGCAACTGCTAGCAAATGCACTGGTCTTTGGGCAACAAGGCAGCCACCCTCCAGCAGCTAACTGATACCCAAAAAAGAAAATCACAAGCCCCAGACAGCCCACCCCAAAGTCAGGTCCCCACCAGGCACAGTTCAGTTTTTCACAGTTTTCAAGCTGCACTGTAAAACAACCCTCCCCGATTCCAGCATACAACCCAAATGAACATGGAGATCGACCTCCCTATGGTCACCAGCTTCCATCCCCCACCTGGGCAACCACACAGATTAGGAGGGGCCTTTCCAGGACTTCTTCTTCTTAGGTCTCCACAGTAGGCAGATGCCCTAGGCAGGGATCTTGGTCGCCGATGAAATGTAGGCAATGGTGTGGTGTGCCCTGCTGAACCAGTAACCAGATGCCATAGGTAGGAAAAGTTCTGTACTGCTGAACTTGTGCAAAATGGCACCTCTTGCACTGCTTAAATTGTAGGCGGTGAGTCATCATTCGGGTTGCAACATGGCAGTAGCCATATCATCACTAATTTATCCCAAGCCTGGAGGGAAAACGACCAAGGCCTTGGATCCTCAGAGGTTTCCTCCTCATAGGGTTTTTTCCTCTCCTCCATACTGAAGGTTATAAAAATTAGGTAGCTCATAATGTAGTACATTCCATTAGTTTACCCAGCTAAGTTTCCGCTGTTGGATGGAGTTGAATGGCAGCCCTTCTTCTTTGTCATTTCATAGTTGGAACAATAGGTCTAAATACCAATTTCTTATTATGGGCACTTAGCTAAGCCTTTAGCCCCATGTCACACAATTTGCATAAATTATATAACCATTGTAAGACTTGGCTCACATCTTACTTTAACACCTATTGCATGCAGTTCTAGATGACTGGAAAAACGTTTTTGTCACACCTCACTTAGTATATACAGTAAGTAAATATATTTTATTTGTCCCTGTACAATTTTTCTAATTACTAATATTTTGCATAGATATAAAACATTGCAAACATAATGAAAAGCAGCATAAATACAAAACAACAGAGGTTTCAGAAAACAAACAAAACCAAAAACAAAACAGCTTGCAGTTTTTGTAACTTTTGCAAATAGTAAAATGTTTTTTGTATGAAGATTTTAAATGGTTTTGTTTTAGTAGTATTTTAAAATGTCTCTTGGTAGCTTGTTCAAAATATATTTTTTTCATGCAAAAAATGTTTATATCTTTTAAAATAAACATAAGCAAAACCATGTACCCCAAATTCTGCATTTAATAGTTACATTTACCATGCCAAGTCCAACTTAACCTAATTAGATTATTATAAAAATTAATTAAAATAATGCTCAGACATCTGGTTATTTGTAGAGGCTTGAATTTCTTTCTTTTAAACATAGAAATATAGAAACATAGAATTTGATGGCAGATAGGGACCGCTTGGCTCACCTAGTCTGCCCATTTCCCTACCTGATGGATAAGCTGCAGATTCTAGTTAATCAACAGCTTACTTCCTCCTACCCCCCACTAGAATTGCCTTATGCCTGTCCCACATATTTTTGAATTTACCCATTGTTCCTGAATCCACAACCTCCTCTGGAGGGCTGTTCCATGCATCCACAACCCTCTCTGTGAAAAAATACTTTTTAACATTACCTCTGAGCTGTCCCCCCTCAATCTTCAAATTGTGCCCCCTTGTTCTTGCACATCTCTTCTTCTGAAAGATACTACCCTCTTGTACTTTGTTAATTCCCTTGAGATACTTGAAATTTAACTTCAAAATATTGGTGAGTTCTCCTCTTGGATGATGAAAAAGTACTCAAGTGGCTGGACTTTATTGTAGTTTTTGTTCTTTTTCCTGCTCACTCTCGAACCCTGGACTTTGGACTCCTCTGGCATCAACACAGCAGTACAAGTAAGCATTAAACCATGACAGAGCATGGTTCTACCATGAATTTAATCCATGGTTGAGGGTGATTGGGGCATTAGGCCGCAGGCTTTAAACCACCCAACCAAAAATTAAATCCAAAGTAGAACCATGCCCTGGAGTGGTTTAATGTGCTTGTAACATGGCAAGCACATGTAGGGATAAGGGGATGTATGGTTAATTACTTTGCAAATAAACACAGAAACACAGTTACGATCTTTATCATTTTAAAGCCTGTATTCAATGCACAATAAGCCTATATTTAATGTACACATTCTGCTGAATGGAGCCTTCTTCACATACATTGTGGGTGTTTCAAGTTCAAGTTTCAAGTTTATTGCAGGAAAACTCCATTGAGCAAGCTCAATCACAAGGAGGTCCTGTGACATAAACACTTAAAGTACAAACATAGATAGGTAATAACAGTATACACGTGAAATGCACGTTACATGATACAGGCTGGATATACATACAAGGGTACCACATAGGGTGACCGCAGGTGGTAAACATTAATATGACACAGGGAAGCGACTTACAGGTTGCATACTGATAAATGAAACATGATGACTGGTGTGTGCAATACATATATTTTGGCAGCTAGAACAAACAACAGACTACAACTGATATGGGGGAGGTGATTTGACAGAGTAGCAGTGGAGCGTAAGCATAGATAAAGCCAGGAGTAGAAGGGAAGGAAAGCAGTTAATATGACAAAGCAATTATACCTTACCAGTGGATAAATATGACACACATGGGAAGGAAGAGACTTAATGACAGTTATAGGTGTCTTTTATTTTGGCTGAACTTAGCGATTTGTAGAAGTTTATTGAAACTGTGCTAGTTAGTTTCAGTATGGTTTGTAATTGGTTCCAAATGGAGGGAAGGGCATATGCAATAGTACGTTTACCAAAGGAGGTCCGCGTCCTTGGTATGTCAAGCATAATAAAGTCAGATTTTCTTATCAAGTATGCACTATGTGAGATACTAATAAGGGAAGAGAGATAGCTTGGCAATTTCTGCAGAAGCAGTTTAAGAGTCCATAGCCCAGCATGGAGCAGGCGTATAGTAGTAAGGGATGTCCATCCAACAGCTGCATATAAGTCACAGTGATGCGAACAGTAAGGGGAGTTGGTAATGAACTGTAACGCACAGTGATAAAGGATGTCCAGTTTACTTAGATTTGCAAGAGTGGTGGAGAAATAGATTACATTGCCATAGTCGAGTAGGGGGAGAAAAGTGGCCTGTACAAGCTTGTTTCGAGTTTCAAGGGGGAAAAGGGGCCTATTTCTGTAGAAGAAACCTAATCTTGCTTTTAACCTTCTAGAGACATCTTCAACGTGGTCATTGAAAGATAATTTATTGTTGATCCAGATACCCAGATATTTAAATTTGGTTACAACTTCCAGAGGCTCGTTTAGCGTGGTGACAATGAAGTCTTGGGCAAGGGTATTGGGGGGGCCTGTGACAGCACTGCAGGAGAATACCATAGCTTTAGTCTTCTTAGCATTGAGCAGAAGCTTTGCCTTTATTAGATTATGCTCAAGTTGTGCAAAGTCCGCTTGAAGCACTCCCTTGACTTCAGATAATGATGAGCCAGAAGTATACAACACAGGATGATCTGCAAAAAAGTGCAGATTGGACGTAGATATGTTAGCATCTAAGTCATTAATGTACAAAGAAAACAAGATAGGTCCTAAGATAGATCCTTGGGGGACTCCTCTTGCAACTGGCAAGGCAGCAGGAAAAAAAGCCTTCCGCCTTTACTTTTTGGGATCTTCCAGTTAGGTAGCTAGAGAACCACTGGGTGGTATGGTATGTGGCACCCAACTTTGCAACGCAATTGACTAATAGTTTGTGATCAACAGTATCAAAAGCTTTGCTGAGCTCCAAAAAGACTGAGCCAGTTACCTTCTTAGCATCTATAGCAGAGATCCAATCATTGGTTACTTTTGCTAGTGCAGTGATTGTGCTATGATTAGTCCAGAAGCCGGATTGAGCTGGGTTAATGAGACAGAAGGTTTCCAAGTGAGATTTCAACTGAATATGGATCAGTTTTTCGAGAACTTTAGAAAGGATAGGCAATATGGAGATAGGCCTATAGTTGTTTACATCGCATGGGTCACCAGATTTAAATAGAGGAGGATATGTGCTGATTTCCAGCAGGGCGGAGTAGCAGATGTAATGGAAAGATTGAAGATGTGGAGAATTGGGGCAGTGAGATGGGCATAGCCTGACCTTAGGAAAAGGGTTCCAAGCCATCGTCCCTGCACTTTTTGGTGTCTAAGTTAAGAAGAATCTTCTACTTCTTTATAAGTTATCTTGCGCAATTGGAAGGGCTGGGTGCAGGACTAGATGTAGGGGAGGGTATGCTGGCTCACCGCAGCACCAGCATAAGGTGACGAGTCAAAGCTAATCCAGCTGTGGCAAAATGGGAGTTAAGTTCCTCCAGGATTAGGGACTTGTTTTCCACAATCTTGCCACTTGCAACTATCTTTGTTGGGACAGAGGGCCATGGGCCGTCCTTCTATAACTTTGATAGTCTTCCATATTTTATGAGGGTTACCTTTAGCTTGTTCGAGAGTAGAAATATAATAGTTAGCTTTAGCAGAGGAAGTTTTTTCACACAGTTATTCCTGGCTGTTCTAAAGGCCTGCCAATCTGAAGATTCTTTGGAATGTCTAGCTTTAGCCCAGAGCTTATCTCGAGCTATAAGGGCTGCCTTGAGATCCGAGGTGAACCAGGGGTTGGAATTGTTCCGTACCCTTACTTTGATGAAAGGGGCATGCTTATTTATTATTGTAGTGAGTTTGTCATTAAGGATGTAAGCTGCCTTGTTGACATCTTTGGCTAGGTAGAGATCTTGCCATCTGATCATGCTCAGGTCAGATAGGAAGTTTACTGCACTGAATTTGCGAAAGGATCTTTTTGTTATAAAGATGGGCTGTGGCCAGGCCTTAATTTGAGATCTTATGCAAGCAACAATTCCATGATCGCTCATGTCGTTGTGAAACACTGCTGAATGAGATATTTTGTGTGGATGGGTGGTTAGTACCACATCTAGAATGGCAGTATTTAGAGTGTTGTTCCTAGTGGGTTCACTGACTAATTGCCCAAGACCTAGCTCATCACAAAGGGATTTGAGGCCATGTGATTTAGGTGACAGCCAGTCCATATTTAGATCTCCTAGAAATATTGTTTCAGTTTTTGCATCTATGAACATGGATTTCAAAAGATTAAGGACTTCATCACCACCAGACAGGGGTCTGTAGCCACCTAGGATAGTGATACATTCCGAGGAGGGGAGATGAAGGCTCAGTGAAACTAACTCAAATTCCTTGGCTAGAGATTTGCAACTAATATTGGTGACCAAGTACTTAGATTTGGCATAGATAACCACACCCCCGCCTCTAGACTCTCTATCTGATCTAAATAAATTGTAGCCCTGCAGTGATATTTGTTGATCAGTGTTCATCTTTTTTAACCACGACTCAATAATTATGATAAGGTCAGCGTTAACGTGTGCAGCCCAGGCTTGCAGCTGTACAAGTTTTTTAGGCAGGCTTAAAATGTTGACCATCATCATTTTGAGACCTGTGGCCTCAGCAAAATTGATAGGCAAGGTAAGTTGTGGGGGGAGAGGGGGGGCCAGGGTTGAGCTCCACATTTCCTGAGCAGAGAAGAAGCAGAAGTATAACTTTCTTTAAGGAGCTTATAAGAATGGAGACTGCTTTTTTATTTCTTCGTGGTAACCCATATCGTGCTGCACAAGAGGCGGCACCACTGTAATGACAGTTTATCGTGATCAATGTAAGTGCTTGAATAGACATAGGTGAGGACAGTAGCAAGGGGGTGTAGGCTAACTGGGAGGAATAGGCTAAAAGGGAGAGGAGAATGACATAGTATCTGCACGGTAGACCGTTATAACATTAGGTATTGATACGGTACATCGGAGAACTGAATTGCATTGAGGTACTTCGAATTGCACTGTATTGCTGAGAACTCTGCACCTTAGGAGCAATAAAAACACAATAAAGAGAGCCATGGTCCCAGATTGAGTGGTCTCGTGATTTGTATTAGTGCAATATTTTCTAGGCAAGTAATTTGCCCACCCAGGTACTCACTTAAAACCTAGATGAGAAAATACAGCAGAAAGGGGAACAAGGAGAGCAGGAGCAGCTTATTTAGTGGCGGGGCTCAAGAGATATTCACACAGGGCAGTCTTATTGGCCACACTCAGATACCAATCATAGGTTGGCAGCAGTCGAAACTAGGCCAATGAAGCAATAATATGATATAGGAGGCGGATCATGAGTGTATTTAAAGGAGGCCTGGGAGAGGGGGTGGTGGGGGTGGGAGAAAATTTCAGGTCAGAGCGAGAGCTGAGAAGTCAGAATTAAGAAGGGAACACTGTAACAGGCTATAGAGAAGGTGCCCCAATTATAGCAAAGCAGGCAAGCGGGCGTACCAGTGTGTGCACAGCTATAATTAACACATTAGATTAAAACATTTTTAATTCACTCTATGGTGATAACATTGTTCATTCAGGTTGTCCATTTCTGTAAATAGGTTGTACGGCTCCTCAAAAAACTGTCACTGTACTGTCACGGAAAGTTCTAAAAGATTTATGGGATTGAAAATGTTACTGTGTGTAATGATTATGCATGTTTCCTGGAATCGCCCAGTAAACATTGTTGCATCTCTTCTTGAAATGTAACATTTTTACATGTATTTATTACTTAACTTAGGAAATGATAACATTAACTTCAAAATGTAACAAGAGCAGGATCCTCTCTGTATGATACTGGTAAGTTGTGCAAAACTGGCACTACATACTACATAATCACTTCTGAAGGAAAGAATTGTTGAGTACCTAGAGGCCAGTGGGGCACAGGACCCAAGGCAGCATGGATTCACAGTGGAGAGGTCATGTCAGATGAATCTAATTAATTTATTTGACTGGGTGACCAAAGTAGTAGACCAGGGAGGGGCTGTGGACATGGCCTACCTAGACTTTAGCAAGGCATTTCACACAGTCCCACACAAAAGATTAATACATAAATTAGCCAGCCTGTGAGTGGGTCCCAGGGTGGTAGCCTGGGTAAAACATTGGCTGGACAACAGGACACAGAGGGTAACAGTAAACAGAGTCCACAGTGAAGAAAGGGGGGTTATTAGTGGGGCACCACAGAGTTCAGTACTGGGTCCATTCCTTTTTAATGTCTTTATAAGTGACTATGCAGAGGGACTGGAAGGAAAAGTATGTCTCTTTGCAGACAACAAAAAGATCTGCAACAGGGTTAATGCACAAGGTGGGGTGGAAAGGATGAGAAGGTACTTGGCAAGGTTGGCGGAGTTGTCAAATGTATGGCAGCTTAGAGTCAATGCAAACATAGAAACAGAGAAACATAGAAACATAGAATTTGATGGCAGATAAGGACTGCTTGGCCCACCTAGTCTGCCCATTTCTCTACCTAACGGATAAGCTGCAGATCCTAGTTAACCAACAGCCTACTTCCTCCTACCCCGCACTAGAATTGCCTTATATCTGTCCCATGCATTCTTGAATTCCCCCTCTGTTTTGTCTTTACGACCTCCTCAGGAAGGCTGTTCCATGTATCCACATTCAAATTGTGCCCCCTTGTTTTTGCACATCTCTTTTTCTGAAAGATGCTTCCCTCTTGGACTTTGTTGATTCCCTTGAGGTATTTGAATGTTTTTATCATGTCCCCCCTCTCCCGCCTTTCCTCGAGGTTATACATCTTTAGTTCCTTTAGTCTTTCTTCATATGTCTTCTGATGCAGACCCTGCATCATTTTGGTTACCCTCCTCTGGACAGCCTCCACCCTATCTATGTCTTTGCAGAGATGGGGTCTCCAGAACTGTACATAGTACTCCAGATGTGGTCTTACCAACTGTCTGTGCAAAGGGCCAACAACTTTATGTTTTCTACTGGTGATGCATCTCCCTATGCATCCCAGTATCCCCCAGCCACCCTCCTTATTGCCTCCTCACATTGCTGGCCCACCTTTAGGTCATCTGATATGACTACCCCCAGGTCCCTTTCCATTTTTATGGTTGTCAGTATCTCACCCCCCATTGCATACTCTTCCCCTGGGTTTTTGTAACCCAGGTGCATTACTTTGCACTTCTATTCATTGAATCTAAGCCACCATACTTTTGACCATTCCTCCAACCTTGCCAAGTCCCTTTTCATACTTTCCACACCATCTTGTGTATCAACCCTGTTTCAGATCTTTGTGTCATCTGCAAAGAGACATACTTTCCCTTCCAGTCCCTATGCAATGTCACTTATAAAGACATATACTTATAAAGAAGTGCAAAGTAATGCATCTGGGAAACAAAAACCCAGGGAAACAGTACACAATGGGGGTGAGATACTGACAGCAACAAAAATGGAAAGGGACCTGGGGTAGTTATATCAGATAACCTAAAGGTGGGCAAGCAATGTGAGAAGTCAGTAAGGAGGGCTGGGGGATACTGGGATGCATAGGGAGAGGCATCACCAGTAGAACACAAGAAGTTGTTATCCCTCTGTACAGACAGTTGGTGAGACCCCATCTGGAGTACTGTGTGCAGTTCTGGAGACCCCATCTCCACAAAGACATAGACAGGGTGGAAGCTGTCCAGAGGAGGGTAACAAAAATGGCACAGGGTCTGCACCAGAAGTCATATGAGAGAGACTAAAAGAGCTTCATATATATATATATATATATATATATATATATATATATATATAGACATTTATATATATATACACCCTTGAGAAAGGAGGAGGGGGGGACATGAGAGAAACTCTCAAGTACCTCAAGGGAATCAAAAAAGTCCAAGAGGGTAGCATCATTCAGAAAAATAGATGTGCAAGAACAAGGGGCACAATTTGAAGATAGAGGGGAGGATGGCTCAGAGGTAATGTGAGGAAGTATTTTTTCACGTAGAGGGTTGTGGATATATGGAACAGCCTCCCTGAGGAGGTCATGGAGCCAAAAATGGAGAATTCAAGAATGCATGGGATAGACATAAGGCAATTCTAGTGGGGGGTAGGAGGAAGTAGGCTGTTGGTTAACTAGGATCTGCAGCTTATCCATTAGGTAGAGAAGTGGGCAGACTAGGTGGGCCAAGCGGTACTTATCTGCCATCAAATTTTATGTTTCTATGTTTATGTTATGTTTATACAGTAGGCAGCTCTGGGGGAGCATTGTAATAATTGTAGTGCACAAGTCCATTGATTGTAAAATTGTGCATATTGAAGGACTGGTACTGTACATTTGCAAGGAAGACTGGTACTGGTGCTGCTGTGTTTAACTTGATAGCATGGTCAATTCTGAAGGCACATTACATGCTTGGCAGGTCAGTACTCAGTGCTGGTGGTAGTTCCTCTCCTATTGTGATTCACTTCTGAATGGTGATCCACTGGGTGTGTGGGTGGGAAATGCAGGGATTTCTGCTATCTCTGTTATTGTACTGTGGTAGATAGTGGTATTACACAAGCAAGCATTGTTCTACTGTGGATTTAATCCATGGTTGCTACATGGTCAGGTGATGCACTTTATCCAATCAATGTAAGTTTTGTGTGTGTGTTGCTCACAGACATGTTGCACACTTGCTTCTTCTGGTTCTGGCATCCATAGGCAGTCTCAGTTCCTTTGTTCTGGTTTTGGTGGAAACTTTAAACAGTAAGATAAACAACAGCAAATCTTCATAGCACTATCACATGTCCTCTTAGCATCTCAGTTGGGAGCCAGCTGGGTGGATCTTCCAGTGTTTAGCTTTATTACCTCTAGTCCACAGTGGCACCACCTCCTCACTAGGTCATTGTTGCACCAGTTCCGATTGGTCCTTGCAACGGAGGGGGAATGGTTGTTTTTTTTCTTCGGAGTCTCTACCTTGGAAAGTACAGTTTTGAGCCCAAAATTTATTTTTTCTATAACTCTTGAATACAACAACATACAGTTTCCATATGAACATCGTTGAAGTCAGTCCATTAAAAGCAGACCTTTGAGATATATTCCGTGTCTATGAGACAAATATTTCTGAAGATAAGTTAATAATGACTATAACTATTATTTTTAGCAAAGTCTTTAAAACATGAAATAGTCATTCTGTTTTCTAGGTCCCAGGCTCCAAAAGTGAGGCAAGTCTTTTTCAGGTAGCACTTTAGAAAGTTAATAAAATGTTAAAAACTTCTCCCTGAAGATAGTTTCTTTTGTCTGTGAGCACTGGAGCATGGAGCCAGGCTTCCTGAAAACTGTTAAGAGGAATCTTTCAGTCGGTGTGAAACTTTTCTGCCACTATGCCCTCATCCAAAAGTTATATTTTTGGATTTGTTATGACATCAGCTTCAATTTACCTCTACCTAAAAGAGTCCCTCAAGGGACATGTCATTAGCATGCCTGACTCTGAGAATGACGTCCAGGTCCTTGCCACCAAGGTACTGCTTAGAGCACATAATAAATTCCTGACAGTGGCCTCAGTCTATATACCTCCCAAGCTGACTGACCAAGGCCTACACTTCCTCCTGGACTCTATCAACTTCCTCGACCAGAGCTTGGAAATGATCCTGCTCAGGGACTTCAAGGTCAACTGGTTCTGCCCCAGTGCAAACAACTATAAGGACACCCTGACTGCAGCGAACTTCTCACAAATGGTTCAATCACCCACCTAGGTGAACTACAGAATAGAGACCAGTACACTCCTGGATTGGGTACCTACTAACTGCCCTGATCACATCTCAAAAACTGAAGTTCTCCCAGACTGTACAAGGGACCATTCCCCAGTCCTATGCACCTGGACTAACAAATTCACTAAACCACCTCCAAAAACTATTAACAGCAGAAAACTGATTCCTTGTCACCTAGAGCCCCTTAAAAACTCTCCTACAAGAACACGACTGGACACCGATAGACCAAACATTGTAGATACTGCACTTGAGTATTTTATCTACAGCTTCAACTCTGCCTGTGATGTCCATGCCCCTTACAAGAAGCATAAGATTAAGGGTGTTAACAACCCATGGATTACCATGGAACTTCTCAAGCAAATGAGGACCTTCTCTGGCACCGAGCTAAGATGACTGGCACTCAGGCTGACATTCAGACCTAAGAGTAATTCGCCTCAAGAAAGCCAGCTACTATAGGAGCGCTTTAGCCAGTACTTGGAAAGACGGGAAGAAATTCTGGAGCAACCTTTCTGAAGTAACAGGAAAAGACCCCAAAGTAACACCCTCAATGCTCAACTTAAATGGCACCATCACCTCAGACCAAGTTTCCATGGCTAACACATTTAACGCTACCTTCACAGACCTTAGTCACGTGCTACCTCCAACCTTCTTCGACCCCTTCCCTGACACACTACTCTCTGATAAAGCAGGAATGATGCAAGGGCACCCATCATTCTACTTCAAAGCCTTTTCTGAGGGTCTAAATAAAAAGCACTTATTCAAAGTGCTTGGGAGGTCCAGATCCAGTAGTGATTCCCTGAATCTGAAACTTCTCACCCTCACCATAGATGAAGTCCTGTCCTCACTTACCAAAATTCTGAATCGGTCACTCACATTCTCGTAGTTCCCCCAAAATAGAAATCCGCGGTGGGGACACCAATTCACAAAAGTGGTGACAAGATTTTAACTAGCAACTATAGACCAATCTCCATTCTCCCCCCACCCCCAAGCACTGGAACAGATCATTGTTGATCAACTTGTTGATTATCTTGAAAGATACAACCTGCAATGTCCTGAGCAGCACCAATTTTGAAAGGGGCACAGCACCACCACTGCTCTCCTAGAATTCACCTCCTAAATCCATAATGCCCTTGACTTGTGACATCTTGTTGGCACCACTTTCATTGATCTGACAAAGGCATTTGACACTGTCAATCACTTCTTGCTGATTGAACAACTATCTCTCCTAGGACTCTCAACAGATACCACACTTTGATTTCAAAGCTACCTCAGTGATCAAACCCAACACATTAGAATTGGTGAATCCCTCTCTACCTCCCTCCTGGTCCATCCTGGAGTCCCTCAAGGATCCCTTGCTCTTCAGTATATTCCTAAACAAACTCCCTGCATCCTGCCATGATAGTATTCTTCTGTATGCAGATGATGCAGTAATCTATACTCACACCCAGATCCATCCTCTCTACAGTCAAAGCTGCAGGAAAGCTTTGCAGAAGTTGATACCTTGTTTAAATCGCATAAACTCATCCTCAACTACAAAAAAATTAAAACTATGATGTTTCATAGAACCCACAACAAACACAAAGACCAAGGACTAATTATCAACAACAGCACTGGGATAATGTTGTAACAGGTTTATTTGTTTAAATACCTTGGTGTGACCCTTGACTGCACTCCTATATATTCTAAACATATCAATAATGTTGTTAAAATTGTGACTACTCACAAAGGATTGTTATATAAGCTGGCATATTTTATATATATATATATATATATATATATATATATATATATCAGGGTTTTATTTAACTCTAAAAATTGATTAACGTTTTGCTCATAAAAGTGCTAAAACATTGTGAAAATACATGGCACTTGCCTCACTGTGTTTAACAAACACAGCACTTCTATAAAACCTATATAAATACTTTCTATACAGTTAGTATTGTCCCAAGAAAAAATTGCTAATCAATTATTTAAAACCCTGATATATATATATATATATATATATATATATATATACACACACATATATGTATATATATATATATATATATATAGAGAGAGAGAGATAGATAGATAGACAGACAGATACTGTAGATAGATAGATAGATAGATAGATAGATAGATAGATAGATAGATAGATAGATAGATAGATAGATAGATAGATATTGGGCTGGCAGTATAGCCTAGAGGTTAGAGGAATGAGGTGTGAATGAGCTTGGTACATCCAGCAGACCAGACCTGAGTTTGATTCTCACAACCTCCACTTGCATACTGTGTGACTCTGAGCAAGTCACTTAACCGCCTAGTGCTCCCAGGTTGCCCCTGAAAACAGGCACTTGTGCCTAGTGCACCTTACCAGGTTACCAATGACTAAAATAAATAATTAAATAAATAAATAAATATAAACATAAGGACTGCCTCACTGCCAAAGCCCTAAACATTGCTATTTAGAGCTCTGTTATCTCAATTATCGACTACGGACTTGTGATATATGGATCAGCTACTGACACTGCACTTTGGTGCATAGCCCTAAACAAGGCTTGTTGTCTCCTAACCTCAGCTCCTCATCTTTCCCACACTTGGGATATCTACAAGCAAGCAAACTGGCTCCAACTAACTGGCAGACTTACATACCAGATCTGCATCCTAGCTAAGAAGATCTTGTTGGATCTCCTGGCCCCTGGGATCCAGACTATACAGAATACTCACTGTGTCTCCCACTCAACCAGAAGTTTGGAATGTCTAACATTTTCTGTACTTCACTGACACACTACTCAAGGGCAACGCTCCTTCAAAGCTAGAGCCTCAAATTGGTACAACTCTCTTCTGCTAGAAATCACCAATATTGCCACACTGGGCACTTTTAAGTGCAATCTTTGCCAGCACCTCATTGCTAGGGCCTCCTGTGGTTACCTCTCATAACTTGAATTAGTCATGCTCCCTCTCTTGCCTTCCCCCTTGATGCCTCCTCTTCCCCGTTCACATTTTCCCCACCCCTTTCCTGTTTGCGTTCTCCCAGTTCCACCCAGCCTGTTTCCATCCATTTTCTTCCCCAGCTCCACACCTACTGCCTCCCCCTTCTAACTCCCTGCTCTCATTTTCATGCAGATTTCCTTACACCACCACCACCCCTCCTCAAATTTTCCCCATCCCATCTAACCACACTTTTTCTCACTACCTTCCCTCTACCCACTGCTATACCTTAGTCCCCCCTTCATTCCCACCTCCCTACCATCACTTGCCCCCCTGACAATGCTCTTTGAGCTTCTCTGCCCCCTCCTCTACCCTGCTATCCATTGGCCTTGTCTACCAGTCTATCTCTTGCCTCTGCCCTTGCTACTCAAGAATTGATTCTTTGTATATAGTGCGCTATGTCCTGCTGTGGATATGCTAACAACTTTAACGGACAAAGCCTCTGGCTGCTCATTACTGTATACCTTATTGCATGTTTTGTAACTTTATTCATGTTGTTTTACATCCTACTTGTTTGTTTCTGACATGGAACCTTTGTAAATAAGCCCTGGCTCAAAGGTGTTTTCCAATATCTTAATAAAATAATAATAAAAAAATTAATAATTTAAGATCAAACACCTTTATTTAACTGTTGTAGTTTTGGCACATTTTTTGTAAATAACAATTCCTGTAAGGTTGCTGCAGTCATAAAACTTAATCATTTAATGCCTTTTATCAGCTGATGTAATTCAGTGCTTGCAGCATGTTGTGATTATTTTTTAGTAACAAAATTCCAAACTTATTAAACCAAATGGAGACTCGCTTTGGTCCTTTTTCCTTCTTGAAGATAGCTGCTGTACCAAGCTGTACCACCGTTATCAATTCCAATAAAAGTTACACCTTGGCACATGGTTAAAAGGCAACATTATCAATGAAGCTCTTCCTTGCAGCTAGTTGAGATGCAAGAACATTTTTTAATATCACTTTAATGAGGCCAGTTTAAGATATCTCACAGAGTCAAGTTGCTATCTCCCCTTAAGTTCTTTTAGGAAAAGAATGAAGTGGAAAGAAGTTTGTTTTTTTCCTTGCAGACAATGGGCCTGATTCTCAAAAGGTTACATCTGGCGTAACCTGACTTGTGCTAAAGAAAATGGTGCAAGTAGCAAGTTACACCAGCAGTCACAACATACGGTATTCTATTTTTTAGTTAATATACTTTATCAAGTTTTGAGCAGTTCACAGTACAGAGCAAGTTATAATGACATAGGTAAGCTGCATATACTTACACTACATGCACAAACAAAATAACAAGACAAACACACCCACAACCCCATCTCCTCACCAGTCCACCACTCTAGCCCTCCCTCTCCTCCCTCCCTCCCTCCACCCATTGTGCCAGCACCTGGAATCACCAAAGTAAATATTGGGGGGGGTGTCAGATATTGGTAAAGGGAATATAATAACTTACAGTTTCCACAATGATAGGAGAGTATAAAGGGGCTCCCATGTCGTCTAGAAAATTTGGGGCCTATGATAAATATGGGCTATATGTTTCCCAAGTTGGAAAGCAGTCAGTGTTTCATGGTACCATTCCATCACTGGGGGACAGAGTCCTCTATCTAATGCCTCAACATGGTGACATACGGTATTTGGTGATACACCGCCCGAAATTGGACCCGGGGGGGGGTTTGCAGTCTGTTTCAAGACCGAATTGGATCTCATAAGTGTACCAGTTGAGAAAGCCAGGTCTTTTGAATGTGTTGTAGTAGCAGGTGTGGGTTATAGGATGGCTGTCATCTACCATCCACCCAGGGATGAGAATATATTCATTAAGGAAGTGGCAGAATTCGTGGTTGACCTGGCATTTGAGTCACTTAGACTGATGGTCCTGGGTGACTTCAATGCCTGGATCGACGATGAACTCTTGCAATTTGGACAACACTACCTCCAGTTGATGAAATCACTGGGCCTCACACAGGTGGTTACCTCTGCTACCCATAAACATGGCCATTCTCTTGACCTGGTCTTCCTCCTGGGGATCGAGGCCACTGACATGGGGGTGAAACCCTTCGGATGGTCCAACCACTACACTGTGCACCCCTCCTCATAGGCCAACCACTGTGGAGATGGTCATGTACTGTCCTTTACGGGATGTGTCTCCTGATGGCCTAGAAGCAGTACTTGATCTATCAGAATTTCCTATGGCAAGCATGGATCCGGAGGCTTTGGTTTTGGCCTACAACAAGGCCATTGCCTCAGTGCTGGATTCCATTGCTCCAGTCCGTGTACATCCTCTCTCCCTTCGCCCTTGGTCTCCGTGGTCTGATGGGACCTTGAGGGAGTTGTGGTGACTAGGACGAAGGTTAGAGCGGTGCTAGTGGAAATCCAACTTAAAAGCTGACCATCTTAGACTGCTAGAACATTATCAACTCTATCAGTCAGCAATCTCCTGTAAGAAGGCACAGTTCCTGTCCAGGGAGATTGCTGCCACTCAGAACCAACCAGCTCAGCTCTTTCAAACTGTGGACAGGCTGTGCAACCCAGCCTGTCTGCAAGTTCAAAGAGCATTTTCGCAATTGCAGTGTGAAGAGCTTGCTTGGTTCTTTGCTGATAAAGTAGCCAACATCAGGTTGGAGACCTGTTCAGCACACTCTATGGGAGTTGCTGATAATCAATGCTTGGCCACTATCCCTCCTTTTTCCTGGAGTTCCTTCGACCAGCCGGAAATCATGGCTGTTATGCGGATTGTCCAGGGTATGCGCCCTACATGCTGTAGTTTAGATCCGGGCTCTACAGCCCTGATTATGGGCTGTTGTGATGCTATCGGCCTGGTTCTGGCGCAGATAGTCTGGTGCTCCCTTGACTCTGGTGAGTACCCCTGCTCCCTGAAGGAGGCAGTGGTGACATCTTTGTTGAAGAAAGCTTCATTGGACTCAGACTCTCTCACAAACTACAGACCCATCTCTAACCTTCCATTTGTGTGGAAGGTGATTGAGAAAGTAGTGGCTGTACAGCTGGAGAACCATTTGACCATCCGTAGTATCTATGAACCTCTCCAATCCAGTTTCTGAAAGAGGCACAGTACCGAGACTGCACTGGTTCAGGTGCTCAATGATCTCCTGATGGCGAGAGATCAGAAAAAATGGTCCATTTTGGTACTTCTTGATCTGTCATCAGCTTTTGACACCGTGGACCATGGGGTACTGCTCGAGCACCTGAGATTCATCTGTGGGCTTTCTGGTTTGGTCCACAGATGGTTTACATCATTTCTCACTGGCAGAACTCAGAAGGTGGTGTCGAGGGTCTTTTCCTCTGAGCCTATCTCTCTGTCACGTGGGGTTGTTTGAGGTGTACATGCTGCCCCTCAGAGATATTGTAAGACGGTATGGGATGAGATTTCATTGCTATGCTGAAGATACCCAGCTCTACCTGTCTTTTGCACCTGACCAGAATGGAGTCCTCTCGATATTTAATGACTGCCTCACTGAAATCCAGGATTGGATGAAGTCCAGCTGGCTGAAGTTGAACCCTGGGGAGACTGAGGTGATGGCTGTGGATCCATATCGCCGGATAGGGAAGTTGGGGGCAGATCAACCCACGGGATTATTCCTGGGGGATTCTGAGCTTCCTACCTCTGAATGGGTACAAGACCTAGGGGTGGTGCTTGACGAAGGGTTGACACTTCGATCTCAGGTGTCGGCTGTTGTTAAGTTATCCTTTTATCATCTGAGGAACATCACTAGGATCAAGCACCTTGTTCCGTCCAGTGACCTTCCTACATTGATCCACGCCTTTGTGACCTTGCGTCTGGATTATTGCAACTCCCTTTACTTTGGGCTGCTGGGGGTTGATATATGCCGTCTGCAGCTGGTGCAGAATTCCACAGCCTGGTTGTTGATGGGGACTCCCGTTCCTCCCACATCACACCAGTGCTGCGGGAACTGCACTGGCTGCCAGTTCAGTGGCGGATCACCTTCAAAGTTGGATTACAGACATACAAAGCCCTACATGGACTGGGCCCTGACTACCTGAAAGAGCTTCTGGTCCCTTACACCCTCAGCGACTGCTCCGCTCAGCCAATGAGGTGTTGCTAGAGATTCCGAGGGTGTCTTTAAAATCTTCAGGGCACAGACATTTATGTTCGTGGCTCCAACCCTCTGGAATTCGATTAGGGAGTGCGTGACCATGGAGGGATTTAAACAGGCATTAAAGACCCATCTATGGAGCAGGGCATATGGTGATGAGGAAGACAGATTTTAACTGTATAGTATAATTATTACTGTGATTGCAGCATTGATTTTAAATTGCTTTAATTTGTACTGCGGCTTGATACCTGAAAGGTGCACTAAAAATAAAGATTATTATTATTATTCTGCAAAGCAGCTTGCAACATACCACAGGCTGCTTGCATCAAAGTGCACTTATGCCACCAGTTACACTGTAAACCCCCCCCATGACATGGCGCTAGAGGGTTTACAGCAGCAGTTGCACCCTATTCTGGAAGGGCAGCAGCAAAGTCCAACAGGGTGCTATTCTCCAACAACCCCTGGGGGAAACCATCAATGTAAGTTACACTAGCATATAGCTGGCATAACTGTACTTATGCCCCTGGAGATTGCCTGCATGTGCAGCCCACCCATCCTCCTGATGGTATACCACCCTCCCCCCAACACTGCCCTGACCCCAAAACACAAAAGCCTCACAGAGCTAATTGTGTCCCCCCCCATGCTCCAACCCCAACCCAGAAATAACATGGTAATGCCCTCCATACCAAAATGCCCTGCAGGGCTGCAGCATGCCCCCGATCCCCAGTACTTGATAAATAGCCCCACAGGCTGCTGCATGCCCCTGACTCTCAGTACTTGAAAAATGCCCCACAGGGCTACTCAGATCCCTCCCCCCAAGTCCCAATCCCCAAATGCATTATTGAAAGCTCCACAGGGCTACACACAGCCCCACCCAAGCCCCAATGCCAGCCACCCACAAAAGGCACTTTCATGTAAAAAATAGTAGAAAATAGACAAACCTAACCTGTACTCCCTGGTAGTCTAGTAGCCCCCACCCAGCATTGCCAGACCACCCCGCCCCACCCAGCGGTGACTGACACAGCCCACCTCTCACCACCACGGTCAGCCACTGACTGAGCTCCGTCTGAATGCATGTTGTATATACTCCAACTGTAGACCAGTGCTTCTGTAGCCATGGATACACATGCACACTTGCACATCACCTGGGAATTGTAGTAAAGAAATTTCCATAGAATCACATTGTAAATTGTAAGTAAAGAATAACACATGACAGGGTGTGTGGCAATGCTAAATTACCACATGCCCCAGGTGGGTTGTGAGGCATGAGGTGCAACCAAGTACCTTCAACCACATAGGAAGTGCGATATTAAATTCCCATAGGATCACATTGTAAATTGTAAGTAAACAACACACGAGAGGGTATTTTTATACTGGGTATTTATACTGGGTATTGGACAGAAGGCTGATGCCCATCGAGTATGTCCACCCACACAGCGGGTCCAATTTACTCACCTCCAACTAGAAGAGCATCCAGTTTACCCTTAAAAATATCAAACATTTTACTCTGTACCAGTTCCCCAGGCAAATTATTCTATGCCTGCCCTGTTCATTGTGAGAAGCTGTTAAATCTCTTTTTATTTTTATATTATTCTAACCTAATTTGGTGGTTATGTGATCTAAGTCTTTCCGGCTTAGTTTGCATCTCAGTGCCCATCTCCATCATCAGTCCTTTACCATTGATCATTTTAAATTTATAACATGGGTTGTATCAAGCAGAGCTGCCAATTAGTCAAACAGCATCAGGTGACCGCGGATTAAATTCCCTTTTTAATCCACACTTGGGTGGCCTGCACTTCTTCCCTCAAAGTAAGTGATGTGATTATCCCCCCAAAATCATATCCCTACCCACAGATGCAGTATAGTGGTGATACAGAAAATTTTGTTGATAACTAATATTGTGAGTAGAAACTGAACAATTTTCAGCAAGTAATTCTATACATATTAACTTTACATTTACTAATATAGTACTTTTTCTCCTAATTTACTGTCAGGATTGGTGCTAGGTACTTCATATGAGCTACTGTTCAGAAGTTTATTTCTCAGAAAATGACAGAGCTACTCCATTACCCATATTATTTGCATACACATAATGCAGTGCTTGCAACTCATGGAAGAGGATATCTCATTGAAGACACTGGGCAGCTTTAAGAGAGGGTGGGATAGGCATGGGGGAAGGTAAAGATCATGGGTCGGGAGGATGGGAGGAGTGGGAGGGAGGGAGAAGCTCAAGTTGTAGACCCTGAAATACGAGCAAACTTGATAGACCAAATGACCTTCTGCTGGCTTCTTTGTATGTTCGTATGTTTGTATGTAAGTAATGTATTCTTATATATGGTAAAAAGCAAGTAAAACAGATGTTGTAACATATTTTATTGATTACTTTAGCAAAGGAGCAGTGTTACTTTGCTCTCCTGTGTTTTGAACACAAAAAAGTATTAAAGAATTTAGGTCATTACAATATAACTAAACAACATTCTACTACTCTGGGAAACAAATCAGTAAGTTAGGGAAAGTGTTACACATAGTTATTCTGCTACTGATTAAAACTGGAACAAATTTCCCACAGAAAGTCCATATCAAGCTTACCGTAGCACAGTTATATTTTCCACATGTTATTTTACCTAGTTTAAGTGTGAGCATTAGCACTAATGTGTCTATAATGCTTATGTACTTCACAGACACGCCCAACTGAACCATAAAATGTTTATCCTCAGTCTACATTTACTAATATAGGGCCCTATGCATATATGGGTGATATGTATGCCTGTGAAGGGCAGCACCTGCGGACAGGTGCACACCCGGGTTATGCACTACAGGAATGCACCTGTCCACAGCCCCGCCCCCATGGCTGTGACAGCATGGAGGACAGATACGTGGACTGGGCGGGCATCCAATGGGATGCCTGGCCTGGTCCACTAGTGGATCCCTTGTGTCCATGGGTGCAGAGAAATGGCTGCTGCCGCATAGCACATGACGACTAAGAAGTGGTCTGGGGCTCGATCGGCCATCCCCAGACCACCATTCACTGTTCACAGTCTGGGGTAGCATGGTGTGGAGGACAGTAGTCCCCGCCTATCTTTCGGCAACCGGGGGGCGACATCCTGGGGGGCACGTACACCTTACAGCCAGTTTTACCCCTACGTAATGTGCGCCTCCTGTACCCAGCGCACCATGATTCTGTGAATGTCACGCAGTGCAGGCACACCCCCAACTTGTCCCAACTGCATTGCCCTCCATGTGGTCTGGAGGTGTGGCTGCATGCCTGGTAGATGAACCCCACAACTGGCTGCATGGGGGGGTGTAATGGGTGTAAGTGATAATGTGGGATGGGTACGTGGGGCATAACCACTCTGCACCATAGTACATAGGACCCCAGGTGGGCCAAGCGGTCCTTGGCTGAAAAAAAAAAACATTCCTGACACCACAATATCTTTTGCACCCTACAACCTCTTCTGTAGAAACAGAGAAACCAGGGGAGGGGGCGTATCAATGTACTTTAAGGATAAGTTTACAGTCTCTGACTATGCTCCTGCCAGTACACAGAAGGAGTTCGAGGATCTGACATTAAACCTTTTTCTATCACCCATTAAAACCCTGACAATAATAGGTTGCTACAGGCCACCGTCTGCGGGCCTTCAGCTCCTAAGTTACTTACAAGATGTTGCCGACAAAAGGCAGAATGAGATCATCATATTTGGTGATTTAAATCTCGACTGGGAAAAAGCTTGCAACAAAAGTTCTCAATTTAAAGAATTCTGTGACGATGCTGGCTTCACTCAACTGATAACTGATATCACTCGATCACTTCATAAATTCTCCCCTAACGGGTCATTGATTGATCTAATCCTAACTAACAGACCCAATAAAATCACTCACACTGCTGTTTTTCACAACAATGCTAGTGATCGTCGTGCCAAAGCCTGTGTTAGAGGACGATCCACACTCAAATTAGCCTATAGGTTTTCTTGGAGAAGGAGTCTTCATAAGTTCAATCTTTCTAACTACCTGTCGAACCTCAGGTTCATTAATTGGACTGATTTCTACCTGGCTTCCAACATCAATGATGCGGTTTTCATTCTTCAACAACATCCTAACCGCCATCTTCGACAGACATGCCCCTATGATAAAACATGGAGTACAGAAGCTCTCCTGCTCCTGGTTCACAGCTGAGCTAAGGGCCTTGCTAAATGGAAGGGATCACCTCTGGGTTACAGTCAGGCGGACCAACCTCCCTTTTGACTGGGTAGCTTTTAGAGCCTGCTATTACAATTGCATCAAAAGAATAAGGGACACACAAAGGCACATTTTTACATGTCAACCTTTGGTACTGCTAAGGGTAACTCCAGTATGTTCTGGCATATCATTAAGTCTGGTGAGGGCAATAAACAGTCATCCTTATTATCCAGGATGATCTCCTACAAGTACACTACTCTCTCTGATAAATCCGATATTTTACTCTGCTTTAATGAGCACTTCTCTACCGTGGGTCTCGTGTTCAACTCCTCCAAAGCTGCCTCCCTTGTCCCCAGTGCTCCCACACATTCCCCAATGCCTCCCAGCTTAGTCTTCGCCTTCTTCCCATTCCAGTACAAAGAGGTGGAAGACCTTCTTCTCCACCTAAAGGTTAGCAAAGGTGCTGGTTCTGACGGTTTAGAATCATACTTCCTCAAACTCAGCTTCCAGTACCTCACAGCCCCCATCTTACACTTATTTAACCTCTCCATTAACCCCAGCACTGTCCCTGGGGCTTGGAAAATAGCTCAGGAACTTCCGCTATTTAAGTCAGGTGACCCTACTGACCCAAATAACTACAGACCTATTTCCATTCTGCCTCTGTCCTCTAAGCTCCTTGAGAAGTTGGTAAATGCACAAATTAGAAACTACCTCAAGAAAGCAAACCATATTGTCCCAGCCCAATCAGGATTTCATCCTTCCCATAGCACCACTTCAGCTCTAGCCTCAGTTACAAATGACTGGCTCCTTGCAATGGACAGGGAACAAGTCATAGGGGCAGTCTTCCTGGACCTCAGCAAAGCATTTGACACAGTCGATCATGCTCAACTCCTTGATTCATTGAACTGGCATGGAATCTCCGGCACTGCGCTGTCATGGCTAGACAGGTACTTGTCAGCTAGATCTCAACAGGTGAAGGCTGATGGCTCCCTATCCCCCTTCAACTTCATTGGAAATGGCATCAGCAAAACAAAACTACACCTTTTCGTGAATGATACAGTGATTTACATATCCAGTCCCTTAGTAGACGAAGCCCGCGCAGAATTACAGGCAGAATTCGATCTCCTCCAGCACGATCTCGTACGTTCCAAACTGCTGTTAAATGCTAAAAAGACAAAAGAGATGTTCTTCTATTCCATCCACTTGCCCTCTGTTCATATCTCGCTTGCTTCCTTGCCCTCCATCAAGACTCTCCATGGCGACGATCTCGAGTTAGTCCACAATTTTAAATGTCTAGGCTGTGAACTAGATCGACACCTAACTTTTTCAGCTCACATCAACTTCCTTGCAAAGAAATTACATCAAAGAATTGGCTTCTTTTATAGGAATAAATTTCTATTCAACTCTGACTCCAGACTCCTGGTCCAAACAACCTTTATACCACTTATTGACTATGTCTATATTCTATAAGGCAGATGCTCTGATGCCCTGCTACATCAACTGGACACTCTCTATCACATGGCGATACTCTTCATTTCCAACACTCACCGTCGGACTCATCATTGTGACCTGTATGCTTCCCTTGGGTGGACCTCCTTAGCAACTAGGCATCTCTTCCACTCTGTCACCTGGCTCTACAAAGCCCTGCTGGCAAAACTACCCCCCTATATTTCCAACCTCTTTCAAGGAATGACCTATCCCTACCCCCTACGCAGTAACTCCTTCATTACGCTAGACGTTCCAACCTCCCATTCTCAGTTTGGAAACATTGCTATAAGCCATGCCCTCTTGGCTGCCTGGAATAAAGCCCAATCCAGGCTCAAACTACATAGTCTGATCCCCTGAATAGCTTCAAAAGACATGTTTATGGCAACCTATGGGACTTCGGTGACTGCAGTTGATAAAGCGCCTTCTCCCTACG
Source organism: Neoceratodus forsteri (assembly GCA_016271365.2). Classification (NCBI taxonomy): domain Eukaryota; kingdom Metazoa; phylum Chordata; order Ceratodontiformes; family Ceratodontidae; genus Neoceratodus; species Neoceratodus forsteri. The sequence goes on along the minus strand of CM028138.1, from coordinate 193,268,121 downwards.
TGGCCTATTGCAGTGACCACCCTATCCTCTTGTTCACCCCCTCCCTCACCTCTAAGTGACTTTCCATTATACTTCCATTCCCCCTTCTTCCTCTCTCCCTTCCTCTCTTCATGTTACACTACTATCACCACACAATCTACCCCTAGTCTGTATCCTACACTATCATCACTCAACAGTCCCTGCCCTTATCGACAGCTATCCTTTCCTTATCTTCTATCTCTACCTCTTTTCCCTGCCACCTCCATAGTGCCCTTGCCCCAGACAACATAGCCACCCTGTTATATTCATTTTCCCACCCCCTCCACCTTGTTGTCTGCCCCTCCTACCTCTGTCCTACCATCCTCTGCCTTCCCTTCCCTTTGACCTTATCCCACCCCATCTGTGCCACTATCTTTACTTTCCTTACTGGCCTTGTCAGTTCTACTTCTCTCATGAGGTACTATCTTGTTATCCAGAGCTAACCATTTATTTAACTCCTAGCTTTAGTGCACCTATGTATATATGATGTAAATATTATTGTCCCATTTTCTTCTCATGGATTATTCATGTGTTTAATGCATATTACTTTGTATATGCGTGTGTAATGTCCCTGTGTTAATCAGGACCTCCTTGTAAATGAGCCTGCTCAATGGATTTTTTTGCTGCCAATAAACTTGAACTTAAAATTATCTACTGTCAAAGTCTATGTTTCTAGTACTTTTTCTCCTAACTTACTGACAGGATCAGTGCTAGGTACCATATGAGCTACTATTCAGAAGTTTATTTCTCAGAGAATGACAGAGCTACTCCATTACCCATATTATTTACATACCCATAATGCAGTGCGTGCAAGTCATGGAAGTAATGTATTCTCATACATGGTAAAAAGCAAGTAAAGCAGATGTTGTAACATGTTTTATTGATTATTTTAGTAAATGAGTGGTGTTACTTTGCTGTCCTGTGTTTTGAACACAAAAAAAAGTGTTAAAGAATTAAGGTCATTACAACATAATGTGTTAGGAAAAGTGTTATACACAGTTATTCAGCGATTGATTAAAAATAGAACACATTTCCCACAGAACTGTAAACTGCACAGTCTACAGCAAGCTTACCATAGCCCAGTTGCATTTTCCACATGTGTTTTGCTTAGTTTACATGTGAACATTAGCACTAATGTGGCTTTAATGCTTTTGTAGTCTAGAGAAAAGTCTAACTGAACCATAAAATGTTTATCCTCAGTCTACATGTGGAACTATTTTTTTCAGATGGAAGGATACACAATAAAAATGTTTTTTTTTTTCCAGCCTTAAAATTATCCTTTCTGAGCATTATTTGTGTCCTTCATGCAACCCATGTTAGAAGCACAATAACCCATAACAGGGTGTGGGGTTATAGGCATTTAATGCATGCCTGGGACACAGTGAGGAAACTTGCCTGTGGCCTCATGCCTCACAACACACCCCAGGCATGGATTAAATGCCTATAACCCCACACCCTGTCATGGGCTATTGCTAACATCATTAATAGGTCTCCCCTCATTCTCCTCCTCTCCTCCAGGCTATACAGACCTATGCCACACAGTGTCTCATCGTATGTCAAATGACCCATACCTCTAATAATTTTAGTTTTTCTGTGCTGCACCTTCTCCAATCTATCCAATGGTGAGCCATAGTCCACATGTGGCTAAATAAATTATTTATATAGAGGCAGAAGGTAGTTTTGTCCCTATTTATGAATGTTCTCTTGATAGCATTTATGATATAGTTTGTCCTCTTTATTAATTCAGTTTAATGAGTACCAAACTTTAATTCATTATATATATTTTAATGCCTTCATCAGTGACATTGCTGAAGGGCTGGAAAGGAAGGTTTGCCTATTTGTGGATAATACCAAGATCTGCAACAGAGTAGACACTCCAGATGGAGTGAAAAGAATGAGAAGGGATCTGGGAAAGCTGGAAAAATTGTCCAGAGTGTGACAATTAAACTTTAATGCAAAAAAGTGCAAAATCATGCACATGGGGTGAAGAAAATGGGGGGGATTCTGACAGTCAACAGGGAAGAAAGGGGTTTAGGGATAATCATATCAGATGACCTAAAGGTGGTCAAACAGTGTAACAAGGCTATTGGCAGGGCTAGTGGAATGCTGGGGTTCCTAGGAAGGGGTCTCACTAGCAGAAGTAGGCAGGTGGTGATACCATTGTACAAAATGCTGGTGAGGCCTCACCTAGAATACAGTGTCCCGTTCTGGAGGCCTCATCTTCACAAGGATATTGACAGGGTGGAGGAAGTCCATAGAAGGGCAACCAAGATGATACAGGGCTTGCATCAGAAAACATATCAGGACAGATTGAAGGACTTCAATACATATACACTGAAAGAGAGGAGGGAATGGGGAATAATGATATACCTTCAAATATCTCAAAGGCTTGAACAAAGTGAAGGTGGGTTACATCTTTCAGTAGAAGAGTTGCCCAAGGATGAGGGGGCACAATATCAGATATGGAGGGGGGGCAGGATGAGAAAGAATGAGAGGATGTTTTTCTTCACAGAAGGGTGTCAGATGCATGGAACAGTCTACCCCAGGAAGTGGTGGGCACTGGCACAGTGGGGGGATTCAAACATGTAAGTGTAACCCCCCCCATTACCCGGGGTTACTAGAATCCCAGTAAGACCTAGTGGTAGGCAGGGAAGGCAGCTTGTGAAATTCCAGTTAAATGGATTTCACTCTATCTCACACTGTTCTCAGTCTCAGCAGAGACTGAGGGATGACATCATTTTAGAACTGTTGCAGCTGCATCAGCCACACTGGAATGTTGCAGTTGGAGGTTAGAGTAGAACACTGGGGAATCTGAAGCCAGTCTGTGTGCAGTCTTAGAGAGAGAGACTGTAGTGCAGCAGAGTGTGTGCAGGCTGTCAGAGCTTTAAGCTCTCTTTCAGAGCTACTTTTGTTTTTGGTATGTGTTTCCACCTGAAGAGGAACACAGGAACTGGTAATTGAAGTGGTGGAGACCGCTCTCAATGGTTCAGAGCCCCATCCCCGAGGGGATGGGGGGAAGGTGTTTGCCTGTTTTCCAGGGGCAACCCCCCTGGGTCCAGCTAAGGGAAAGAAGCTGCCTGTCTGAGTTGTGCTGAGGCACCATAAGCTCTGTAAGAGATTCCTTGAGGAGGAAATGCCTGTGGGGAACCTGCAACCAAAGGGTGATTTCACTCTGAAAAAGGACCAAGTGTTTTTACCTGAAATAGAAGCAAACTAAAGGGAATGTTACTGTGGGGTCAGGAAAAGACAGCCAAGTACTGCTGGAAGATGTGGGGATTGGACTGTTTAACTCAGTGGGAGGTCTAAAGTAATGGACAAAGCCACTTATAAGTATGTTCAAGGCCAGCACAAAATAGAAAGAAAGAATGTGGGGATTGGACTGCTTAACCTGTGGGGGGTCTAGAGTAATGGACAATGCCACTTATTTTTAGTTATGTTCAAGTCCAGCACAAATGGGAAGCATGACAAGTAGATTGAATGTGAAATACATTTAGCAAGAATCTACACAGCAAAGTGCTAAAAGATGAGGTGTTTACAGTCCAGAGAAGTGGCCGGGTATGAATTGTGGGAGTGAGAGGTGGGAGACCCCACATCAGTAGTAACCAAATTCACCTCTACGGATTTGTTCTGAGACACCTTTTGCTTTCCTTCAGGTACTTGACCAGTGCCTGAGGAAAGTACCCAGATGTGGGATTAAAGAGGAGGATTCCCTGATGGAGCAGAGGTGCTATTAGGTGGTTTATGGAGCCACCAGAAAATGTTTCCATGAAGTATGGAAGGTGTCCAAGTGGCTGGCAAGGGAGCCGAGCCAGGGAAAACCCAAAGCAGTGTACAAGTTCAGGCTGTGTAACCCAAAGCAGCGTACAAGTCCGGACTTTGTGCCCAGTGTGTTGTAGAGCCTGAGGGCTAAAGTGATGAGGATGTGTTCTGGTCTCTTTTAATCTGCATTACCAGGAGTGTAGCCCCATGGGGGTCCAGCTATGCTTTGTTTATTCTAGTTGGATGTGAATAAAAGCCACACTTTAGAATACCACTTCTGGTATTGGACATTACAGTTATTGCTTCCTGTGTTCGGAGTTACTTGGGTGCCCTTGTGCAGAGTAGCCAAACCTAGCCTTTGTGCCGAGTGTCCTATTCATCCCTGAACCCAGCCCACCTGGTATTGCTGTCAGATACAAATGGCATACCGGGTAGGGGTTACAAAAATGGAGGCACTGCTGAGGATTCGGGTTTGGTACTTAGGGAGGAATGTAAGAAAGGTCGCTCAGGCAAAGGGCTAGCGTTTTGGTTATCTGGCAGGAGGTAGCCCAAAAAGCTGAAGTAATGTTAACTAATGTGCCGCTGTGTGCTGTTGTCCATGTGCTGCTGTTAAAATGCCAGCTGTTTACCAAGGAGCAGTAAAGCCTGAGAGTGTATGCCCTTGTCCTGCATCAAATTTACAGCGTTTGCCAGCTTTTAAAAGTGTTTGTGACTAAGAAAAGTGTGGAAAACTGTGGGTAGCAAAAGAAAAAGTGTGCCCTAGACATTGGAAATGCTTTCTTGTGAACTGAGAGACTTGTTGTGTTAGTGGGCATGAAAAATGGTTGAAATGGGCTCCTGCCGTGGAGTCAGTTGAGAAAAAAAAAAGTGTGGTTTTGCAGTTTAAATTTGCCTGCTCGACGATCGTTGTGAGGAGAAGAGCACTCGAGAGGAAAGAGGCTCATCTGCATAGCATTGAGTGATTGGTGAGACTGCAATCAGTCCCACCCCCAAGCCAGCTCTAGAGCAACTGCCCAGCATTTGAGAGGGAGAGTGAGTGGAGTGTGTGCACTGGCTTGTTAGGAGGAGTGTTGCAGTGACCGAAAGCGCTGTAAAAAGTTCAAAAAACTGACTTTTCTGTTTAAATTTGGGCTCAACCCATATCTCGATCGACTGGATTGAGAGTGTGGAGTTCAGAGGGACAATCGGCAGTACTGCCAACCCACTTCTGTCCAGAGGCCTCCAAGACTGGCTGCAGGCCGTTTTCCATCACAGCAAACAGCTACTGATAACAGTGAGTACCAACAGAAATAATTGCTCAGACTAAGTGATTTTGTCAAAAGCCAGCTGAATCTGTGTGTAGCAGTGTAATCGCTTTGCAGATAAGGACTGTGTTATGTTTTACCAGCAAAAGCAAGCATTCTAAGCCATTGACAGTGAGCATAGTTATAGGTTCAACGTCAGTAAAAGTTTCAAAGCCATGAGAGAGACTGTGAGTTTTATCAGATATGCAGCAAGGATTACAGGCAATCCTGTGGTATTAAATTCTGAAGCTTTAAGGGACTGTGAGCTAGAGCAATGTCTTCAGCAAGTGAAAAGTCCATGGTAAATCATATAAATGTGCTAGGATAAAGAACATTGTAAGTTTGTGCAGTTTGAGCAATGTTATCAGTAGAGTGTGTAAATCGGATGCACAGTGGCTTGACCCGGTTTCAGAATGTTGATGCGTAGGAGTGCTGCCGATGCCATTACAGGGTTGGGTAGTAATGTAAACAGAGCAGCAGAGGAGTCATTTTGAAAGGGAGAAAGTTTTCAATGAAATGGGACTTGAAATAATAGTGAGCGTTTGTTTGTTTTTCTCTGCAGTCATGGCTTCAGGACCAGCCCACTACCCGGATCATGCCCGGGCTGTGGTATCAGTAGAAGTAAACAAGTTAAGGGACATTGAGAGATGTTACTACGGAGGATGGCTGCCTCCTCATGTGGCGATTTCTGGATATCCAGTGCAAGTATGTTTAATGTGCTTAAATGCTGGAAATGACGTCTTCATGGTGCCTCACTATTCTGGGTGCTTAGAAAAATATTGTTTATTTAAAGTGCCCAAGATTCGTTTGGCTCCCACATGGACAAAAGTTCAAGAACCTGCAGTTGGCAGCACACAGCACCAGATGCAACCTGTTGGAGAAGGCCCCTCAGGGGAGTGTGACACAAAGCTAGAGGGTGCAGATTTACAGACAGAACAATGTGCTGATGTTTTGGATTCTGAGTCACAGAGAGACATCTCAGGAAGAGCATCAGTAGACCCGTGCAGAGCGGGGCTTAGCCCAAGTCTCATAGGTGAAGACGAGATGAGGGAGGTTTTGACCTCCGGACCCAACCAAGAGTGGATAGTCTCAGGAGTGAGGACAACTGCTCACTCCTGGGCACAGATTCTTAGTGGGTAAGAAGAAGAGGGGTAACCTATGTGCCTTGTGAAAAAGGAACTGGTACACAGCCTCAAGCTCTTGCCTCAGAGGAATGCATGGAAGAGAGTGGTGATGCCACTGCGCTGGCTGTGCAAGAAGAAGCCAGGGATCCATTTTTTGTCTCGTTGAAAATGCGTAGCTGGCAGAACCAAGACTGGCCACCCCAAAGCCAGGCCAGAGGTCTCAGGTTGACCAAAGCTAGTAAAGAGGAAAGACTGGTCCGTAGGAAGGCGAATGAAATCTATGGGATGTCCTTTCCTACCTTTCCTTGGAGAGTTTGGGAGGAGATTGAACAAAACAGGAAGTCCTGGATTTGGGCATAAGCAATGAAATGTGTGCGTCTTGGTGCAAACAAGCATGTCAAGCACAGAATGTTTCACGACAAATACAGCCAGTGGAAAAGAGGCAGGACACTGTTAATGGACACTGTTCGAATTGTGGATGGAGAGGGACATGAAACCTTTCACAGTGTGAATTATGAGCACCCAGACAGGGTAATAATTCAAGCACCTGACCTGTTGTGCTATTGGCTACAATGCAAAGACCTTCCTGCGAATGTGCCCATGCCCACCAAATGGAAAGCAGAGCAGTGGTAGCTAGTGCTACCACTCCAGCCATTGCAGTACCTATGTTGTTCCACCAGTGTGGACGTCCAGGACTCAGGTGCCTCACATTCATCAGTTCTACAGTGTACTGGCTTCCCACAATCCATTGACTGGCCCACCAGATGACTTCAGATCCAGAGAGGACACCAGCCCAGCTGTATCATGAGTCATCGCCTGGTAATCAGATGACATCAGACCAGCTGTTTTCCTTTTTGTTCCTGTTCCAAGGTTCCATCTCCAGAGATGACATCAACCCAGCAGTTTCCAGATGTGCCCTCCTGTCGTTCCTGGAAGATGTCCACCTAGCTGTATCAGAAGAATGCTGCCAGGGAGAGTTTTCAGCTGAGGACCAGGTTTGGTGCCGTTTTCATTCTACAAGGGACTGGTAAGTCCAGACTTTTCTATTCTTATGACATTGCAGTACACACCCTACACTAGCAGACTCCAAATGTTTGAACTGTCCTCAAAGACTCTCCCCTTCGGGACTTTGGCCTGCTAGAACTGTGCTTCACCGGGCTCCGACCCAGGAGAGACTCTTTAATGGACTTGCCTTTGGGCACTGTGGTCACTAGATGGGACTTTTAGGGCACTCCATTCTCCCCAAAAATGGTGCATTGTAAATAATGTCATTGTTTTCTACTGTTTTCTAATATAGTGTGAATTATGAGAAATGTGTTTCCCATGACCATGAATTGTCATCATGCTAACCTGTACCATTTAACCATGAATGAATTACTTCTAGTGCTTGTCTCCTCCTTGGCTCTGGTCTGTCATCATGCCTTCATGTAACACCTTGATGCCTCTGTCCTCCCTTTGATACTGGTCTATCTTCCCGCTTTCTCCAGCCTTCTTTTCACAATTCTATACTGCACTCATCCACAATCTACACGCACTCATACTATAAAAGTCCTAACTCCCCTTTCCCTCTCCCCTTAGGTCCCCACTGCCACATCAGTTCTACCGATCTATCACTGGGACTTCACTTGTCACAATGTTTATCCTTTGCTTACATATTACATACCCCTCCTGGTACCCCATCTGCCATTAGTTGGTGGTTCTCCAAGCCATTTTCATGGCTAGTACTAGTGACTGCCCCTGATAAATGAACTAACTGGTACTTCTGTACAGAGAACATGGTTTATATAGAGTTTCATGGTTCAATGGTGGACCTGCCCCCTTCTATTTGAATCCTCCTCTGTTATGGCTTGCCTTGCCTTGTCTTCCTTTATCATTTGACTCCCCTATTACTGCACCATTGTGTTTGTGTTTATATACTTATTTACATGTATTTATATGTTTTTATGATGAATGTTACCCGACCCTGTCCCAACCAGGTCCATCTTGTAAAAGAGCTCTGTTCAATGATGTTCACCTGGATAAATAAAGATTTTGATTAATTGATTGATTTTCTTCTTTTCTTTAAAAAAAAAAATATTTTTGGGATTCTCCAGTGTTTTGATGGTAGGGGTTTAGATAGACTGTGTATGCAGATTAGGAGTGTGGGTTGTCTTTCTTTTTCTTGCAGGGTTCCTGACGAAGATAGAAGAGAAGACAAGAAGAGGAGGAGGGACTCATCGGAGTCCCTCACTAATACTTTAGAGTGTAGTATTTAAAGTACTGTTGTTGTTGTTGTTATTGTGTGTAACTTTTTCCTTCCACAGGTATGGTTGTGGGGGAGTGTGGGAGTAATGCATAGGTATGGTATTAGCTCCTGGTGTATGGTTGCATGGTGTCCAGGGTAGGGGAGGTCCCCTATTTGTTTTGTTTTGGGAAATTTGAGTTAGAGGCAGACAGGTGTTCCCTAAAGGGCTAGGGGGGATAGACAGACTGTGGTCTTGAATGGCCGTAGGGGCCGCAGTGCTGATCTATTAGGGCTATGCTTTGGACAGTTCTACCAGAGCCACTTGGTGCCCATAGTTAGTGGGTAGAGTAGAGGCTGAGATGTCAGTCAAAGGCCTCTAGGCCCTTAGTGTTGCCTGCCTGTGCTAGCACATGGTAGGGGAGAAGGTAGCACTACCTCACCATAGTCAACACATGGGGCGAGATAGCCTAAGCCGGGTGATTAATGACTGTGGACAGTCATTTTCCTGGCCCAGGGTGAGTGTAATCCCCCTGTTACCTGGGGTTACTAGAATCCCAGTAAGACCTAGTGGTAGGCAGGGAAGGCAGCTTGTGAAACTTCAGTAAAATGGATTTCACACTGTCTCACTCTGTTCTCAGTCTCAGCTGAGACTGAGAGATGACATCATTTTAGAACTGTCGCAGCTGCATAAGCCACACTGGAATGTTGCAATTGGAGGTTAGAGTAGAACACTGGGGAATTTGAAGCCAGTCTGTGTGCAGTCTTAGAGAGAGACTGTAGTGCAGCAGAGTGTGTGCAGGCTGTCAGAGCTTTAAGCTCTGTTTGAGAGCTACTTTTGTTCAAGGTGTGTGTTTCCACCTGAAGAGGAACACAGGAACTGGTAATTGAAGTGGTGGATACCACTCTCAATGGTTCAGAGCCCCATCCCTAAGGGGATGGGGGGAAGGTGTCTGCCTGTTTTTCAGGGGCAACCCCCCTGGGCCCGGCTAAGGGAAAGAAGCTGCCTGTCTGAGTTGTGCTGAGGCACCAGAAGCTCTGTAAAAGATTCCTTGAGGAGGAAACTCCTGTGGGGCTCCTGCAACCAAAGGGTGAGTTCACTCTGAAAAAGGACGAAGTGTTTTTACCTGAAATAGAAGCAAACTAAAGGGACTGTTACTGTGGGGTCAGGAAAAGACAGCCAAATACAGTTGGAAAATGTGGGGATTGGACTGTTTAACTCAGTGGGGGGTCTAGAGTAATGGACAAAGCCACTTATAAGTATGTTCAAGGCCAGCACAAAATAGAAAAGAAAGAAAGCATGTGGGGATTGGACTGCTTAACCTGTGGGGGGTCTAGAATAATGGACGATGCTACTTATTTTTACGTATGTTCAAGTCCAGCACAAATGGGAGCAAGACAAGCAGATTGAATGTGAAATACATTTAGCAAGAACCTACACAGCAAAGTGTTAAAGGATGAGGTGTTTACAGTCCAGAGAAATGGACGGGTATGAATTGTGGGAGCGAGAGGTGGGAGACCCCACATCAGTAGTAACCAAAATCACCTCTACGGATTTGCTCTGAGACACCTTTTGCTTTCCTTCAGGTACTTGGCCAGTGCCTGAGGAAAGTACCCAAACGTGTGGGATTAAAGAGGAGGATTTCCTGATGGAGCTGAGGTGCTCTTAGGTGGTTTAGGGAGCCACCAGAAAATGTTTCCATGAAGTATGGAAGGTGTCCAAGTGGCTGGCAAGGGAGCCGAGCCAGGGAAAACCCAAAGCAGTGTACAAGTTCAGGCTGTATAACCCAAAGCAGCTTACAAGTCCAGTCTGTGTGCCCAGTGTGTTGTACAGCCTGAGGGCTAAAGTGATGATGATGTGTTCTGGTCTTCTTTAATCTGCATTACCAGGAGTGTAGCCCCATGAGAGTCCATCTATGCTTTGTTTATTCTGTTTGGATGTGAATAAAAGCCGTACTTTAGAATCCCACTTCTGGTATTGGACATTACAGTTATTGCTTCCTGTGTTCGGAGTTACTTGTGTGCCCCTGTGCAGAGTAGCCAAACCTAGCCTTTGTGCCAGGTGGCCTATTCCTCCCCGAACCCAGCCCACCTGGTAGAGCTGTCAGATACAAATGGCATACCAGGTAGGGGTTACACATGGGATAGACATAAGGCAACCCTCGATATGGGAAAGAGAGGAGTAAGTCAATGATCAACTAGGTTCAGTGGCCACTGATGTAGGCTGGGAATACGGGCTGACTAGGTGGGCCTAGTGATCCTTATCTGCTGTCCACTACTATGGTACTATGTTACTATGTGTACGTAACCCAGGATCTTTTTTCTAATGCAACCTTTTTTGATTGGTTTGTTAGCCAAGTAAAAGTCTTGTTTTTCATTGTTCCTCCTTGATGTGCTAAATGCTAGTGCTAAATTACAACATTCCACATGTGGGTTATGAGGCACAAGCAGCGCGCTGAGTGCCATCAACCACCTGGGAAGTGCAGATGTCTTCACTCAGGTGCCGAAGGCACCTATGATACCATGGAAGTGCATGCCAAGGATGTAGGAGGGTCAGCCGGTGGCTGCTCTGAGGGGCACCAGGCCCCTGGCTTCTTCACCTGGAAATAGAGGTAACATTCCAACTCAAATGGCACACAGTTGAATAACTCCAAATGAAATCAAGAGAAAGGGAAATGGCAACAGAGCGAGATGTAGTTCTGGGTAGTATGGAGAAGGCAGTTTTCATGTTCACTGACTACATGCAATGAAGAAAAGGAAGTGTCAGTGGGTGGCTGCATGAGAAATGCAGCATGCCCTAGATCACTTTCCAGTTGACATACCCAATATATTTGTCTTTCCCTGGTATCTAGTGGCACCCCTACAATTACTGTCCTCATAATGTATTAGTCTTTCCCTGGTGTCTAGTGGCAGCCCCCACCCTCTGATCACCATTCCCATATTGTATTTGTCTTTCCCTGATGTCTAGTGAAAGCACCCACCCTCTGATCACCATCCCTGTAATATGTTTGTCTTTCCCTGGTGTTCAGTGGCACCCAGCACCCTCCAGTCACCATCCCTGTAATATGTATTTCCTGCGCTGGTGTCTAGTGGCACCCCCCACCCTCTGAGCACCATCGCAGTAATGTTTTTGTCTCTCCATGATGGCTAGTGGCACTCCCCACCCTCCGATCATTGTCCCTGTAATGTTTATGTCTTTCCCTGGCATTTAGTGGCACCCCACACCCTCTGATCAGTTTTACCATGCCGCAGTGACTCCACCCACAGAGACATCCATGACAGTGACAGCTGCAGTGCCGAATGTCAGCAATGCAGTGTCAGGGATGCCTCCATGTTTCCAGTGGGGGCTGCGCCCACCCCAATCCCCCATGTGGGGGGCTCCACCCCCACACTGTCTGGTCTCTTGGATTCTAACTCCGAGTCACAGTTGGACCGGGTGGGGCAACACCCCCTGTGAGGCATCTCGGTGTTTTGCAGAGATCATCACAGCGACATGTGGATTTTGCCTAAATCCTGTCACTGCGATGGTCTTCATGGTCAGGGCATTGCAGCGGCATCAGTATACCCCTCCGATCACTGACCCGGTCTGAAATAAAAGTAAACTGCAAAAACTAAAATGATCCCTCACTGATCTGACCCCCACCCCCACCCCAACTCCGACTCAACACTCACTGCCCTACACACCCAGTACACCCCCACACACCATCACTCATCTGAACAGATCACAAGGCAAAGATCCACTCTCCCACTGAAGACACGTCTTGCTGCTGGAACAGTTGACTGCAATATAAGAAACTAAGATAATTACGGTTCAGTGTATTTCAGTGGGGATTTGAACTTTGATACATAACTTTGTCATTTGTGTGTATTACGACCCCAAATTTTCAACGTGGCCTTTTTGGGACCCCAGCTCACAGCCACTGGTGGTGGAATTATGCAAATCAAGCCTGAAAGACAATTTTGTGGTTACTTGGCAAAATCACCTTTTGGTCAGGATTTGAACATTTTCACCACCCTTGTTCTTGAGGTGGGGTCATAAGGAGGATATGCTGAAAATTTGGGGTCAAAATATGTAAACGTGGCAAACATATGCACATACATTGAACTTTTACTATGCTTGCTCATAACGTTTGTAATTTAAAATATTTCGACTCTAAATTTTCAACACAGCCATTTATTTACACCACCACATGAACATGACAGCTGTCATTTTCCAAATCCAGGCCAAAATGTATTTTTGCATCTGTGGTGTAGAATGAAGTTTTTATGCTGCGGAATGATGTTTCAGCTGGAATTTGAACATTTTCACTATCAAGTTCATGAGGTGGGGTAATAAGAAGGCTATGCTGACAATTTGGTGTACAAATACAGTAAAATACAGTAAAATGCCTAGGTTATGAGTGATTGTTGCAGTATTTCAATGTTCACTCAACTTCACTAATTTTCACTACTTTGACTCCAAACTTTCAACATAGCCATTTTTTCACACCACCTCATAAGCGTGACATGTGTCATTCTTTAAATCCTGGATAAGGTGTGTTTTCACATTTCTGATGTGAAATGACATTTCAGCCAATATACTATAAATGGTTCATGTCATGTTTATAAGGCAAATCATAAAATGAGAATGTTGAAAATTTGGGGTCAAAAGAAAAAAAAAATTATATATAATTGTTAGCAAACTTTGTGTGTAGTGCCACTCTTAACCCCAATGGGTATGCTTTCTGATCCATGCTGGTGAGCTGAGTTCTGGGGTGAGCTCGGTGACCCAGCTGGCTGGGGTGAGGGTGGGGGATGGTGCTGTTATGCAACACCTCCTCAACTGGAGAATGAAAGGTATAGGGTTACTGCACAGGTCTGGGTACCATATAGTGAAGACAGCAGTCCTCTTGGAATAAGGCCCTGCACCTCTCCCCTTTAGGTGGCAGAAGGCCCTGAGCATTGGCTGACAGGTGCACTTTTTTGTCTTGTGTAGCTGTGACCACTTCCACAGCCCATCAAATAGCCCCATGAAATCTTCACATATGTAGTTACACTGAACTGTGGGCCATGAACTTTTGTAGGTGGACAAAGTCTTCTCTTCATGCAGGGTATATGCATCTGTTCATGCAGGTCCCAGAGAGACCTGGGTAAATGAGGATACAATTCCACTGTCTCAAAAAAGAAAAGCAATTCTTTGCAAAAAAACTTTGTTAATGCACCAGTTAGGGTAGGGAAATGTGGCATTAGGGTTTCTAACCTTAATGCCCCACCCCTTCAAGCAGCAAAAAGAAAAAAACATTAGGGTTTTGGGTCTCTGGAGTCTTGGCAAATCAGCGGTGGGGTCTTCCTCAGGGGTTGTCAACCCTAATGCTCCCTCCAGCCCATAGCCTCCAATCAGAAGCATAAGGTACTTCTCAATGCCTCTGCCTTGTAATGATACACTCTTCAAAGGTAGAGAAGTATGTCTCGCCACAGGTTGCCAACACAATTTGTTATACCTTTCTTCATGCAGGGTCTTGTGGGCCCTGCATAAAGAACATGTGTGACATTGTTTGCTCATGGAATGGGGTGGGTATTAGGGTTGACAACCCACCAGGATGATCCCACCACTGATTCATCAAGACTCCAGAGATCTAAAACTCTAATGTTTTTTTCCTTTTGCTGACTTGGGGGTGTGTGAGGGGGGCATTAGGATTGGAAACCCTAATGCCACATTTCCCTATTTTTGTGGCACAAAGTTTTTTTGCAAACTATATATTAATATGTAGAGATATCAAATATAAAGGGTCATGTAATGAGTAATGTAACAGGTAATGTGCTGCAAAAAAAGGTTAATAAATAGCACGATGCTGAGCTGGCTGGTACAACTGTGAAACATTTGATTACAAATAATGTGAAATATGACAGCTCTCGAGCTAGGTATGAAAAACATAGTATAAGCCAAAAACAATTTCAGTGTCATTGAGTTTGCAATTAAATTAGTAATTAGCAATGTGGGTATTCGAGCATCAACCAAACAAATCTTCCAGCTGAAAATGAAGAAACTTCTCTCATGGGAAAATGTAGGGAAAAGCTCTTTACACTTGCCAGCAGTTCCTGAATGCAGGGCAGAGAGGGCCCACTATTTTGCCACTCCCAAGGTACCAAAGGGGGGAAAGAACCCTTGGCCAAATCATTCAGAATAAATGATCACAGGACAGTTAAAGCAACATGCAAAAGTTAAAGAGAAAGGGGAAAGTAGACACCCATGCCTCATACGTGAGTAGAGTTGGGTGGAATCTGTACATTCTAAATTCATGGAAATTTCATGAAATTTTACAAATTTCACGGAATTTTCCAAAAGTCCAACTTTGGCAAAATCCAAATCTTTTGAATGTGTTTGGTGAATTGTCACTCCATTTCGTGAACTTTTTCTGACTGAACTGTGGAATAATACACATGAACTGCAGTTCTGAGGAATTTCGTTTCACAGTTTAATATATCAATCCATAACACATGTAATCATTCTGCAGTTTAGTGATCAGTTCTGCAGAATTTCATACTTTTCCTTTCATTTCTACAATTGGATTTCTAAATTTGCCTTGCAGTGCCATATACTGCACTTGGAAAAGATTGAGGAGGTGTTATTTGAGTCTGTAAAAAGACTTCTTGGTTGCTCATTGCAACACCAGAAAGGAATGCATGTGTGATTCACATGGGAAAACTCAGGGGCTTTAATTGGCTGAACTCTCATAGTTAAGTTGGTTAAGAGCTAAAGTATGGATTTCTGAGGTCCTGGGTTCAAATCCCAGTGAGAGTCACACTTTTCCTTTCATTTCTACAATTGGATTTTTGCAGTGTAAAACATTAATCCACAATTCATACATTCATTCCACAGTTCAGTAAACTCGCTGAACTGCAGAATGACTATATGAATTGTGGATTAATGTATTAATCCATAGAAATAAATTCCACAGGACTGATTAGTGACAGTGTCCTCTCTCAACCTGTTTCATAAACATTCTAAACCAGTGATACTCAGTCATGATTGGCTCAGGAGCCACATGAGCAGTCAGCATTAACCAAAGAGCCACAACATATACCTCCTATTCAATTTTGGCAAACACATTCCAGTGTAAAAGAAATGTATTTCATTACTGAAAATGTATTTCATTTACTAAAAGCATTAGTTA
Organism: Neoceratodus forsteri; assembly: GCA_016271365.2. Lineage (NCBI taxonomy): Eukaryota > Metazoa > Chordata > Ceratodontiformes > Ceratodontidae > Neoceratodus > Neoceratodus forsteri. The sequence goes on along the minus strand of CM028138.1, from coordinate 193,252,562 downwards.
ACATCTGCACAGTTTGACAGGGGAAAATACTTTAAGTAAGCCTGTGGCTAAGTATTACTAACACACTTTTTCATCAGAATCTTAAACACCCAAAACATGACTTTATATGAGCATGTTTTAAGTGAAATGAAGTTAATAATAAATAAATAACAGAGTTGGCTGGTGCCAACAATAGTTGATCCTGCAATGGAAATTCACGCGTGAGAAAATTGTGGGAAGTGAGTTGAGAGATGCATGGGGGGGGGAAGGGGTGTTAATGCAGAGTTCTTGCTGCCTCCATCTTTGCAATTGCATTTTATGTAATCTTAAATAACAGTCTTTTGTGGATGTTTTACTTAAACAACAGGGCTGAAATACAAGAAGTACTAAAGTAACTTTAAAGAAATAGATAAAACAGCAGTCTACACAAAGCAATGTACCAAATGTCACCACTAACCCAATGTTTTGCACTACACTGCGCGGATAGGGAAAAATGTAACCATAGCTAATTAATATTGTGAAGAGCCAGAGGTGATAAGGAGCCACACACGATTTGTTGAAGAGCCACTTGCAGCTCAGGAGCTGCGGTCTGAGTATCACTGTTCCAAACAATTATTAATACAACATGTACTAAACAAAGATTCTATTACAACTATAAATAATCTCAGTAAATGGTCTCCATATCCTCTATTGTTACTCTGTATTGGAAGGGTCTTTCTGTCTTTCCATCGGTGCCTGTCAGCCATACCCCAGTGACCATTATTTTTGTAAACCCATTTCTAATCCATTGAATGTTAGCCCATGTTAGCATCAACCTTTGTATACACTTACTGCTGAATCTAATCCTTTCTTTAACCAAATTTACTGTCTGTGGCCACTTGTGAGAATTGGGTTCCTATTCTTCTGCACTTGCAGTTATCCTAACTATATCTGATGTGACTTTATTTTCTGCTTAAGTTATTTAACCATTATAAGATGCTAGACCCTTAACCTTTAAAAGCAACAACTGGTAAACCAATCAGCGAAGTGTACAAATTATGGGAGGAAAGCATATCGTTTGTTTTCAACTAACCAGTTTATACTGCTCTGATGGAATCATACAATAATGACTGTATCCTCTAGTTAGTATTCTGTGCCATTTGAGTCAGGAAGTTGTCTCTGCTAGCTCATCTTGTTGTAGCTATCTAAGGTATGCCATTCGAGTTTATGCTGGCTGCAGAGAGAGAGAGAGAGAGAGAGAGAGAGAGAGTGAGAGGAATCACTCAGTTGTAGTTCTTTTTAACCCCTCACTCTCCTCCCCCAACTGGATGCCCCCACCCTGTGGGCAGCCCAAGTGAATTGTTCCCCAGAGACAATGCCAGGGCACCTCCCACCCCCATTTGTGGACCCCTACCTGCCTCCCTGGAGGACAGTTTTCAGGGGATGGGCCACTAACAATATTTAATCTGCTACAGTGCTTGTGCAGACTGTTTATTAGAGTTTATGCTGGTGATTACTGGCTACCAGCATCTCCTCTGTCTGATCCCAGTTTCTTATGTTCACACTAAGTTCACACTAAAAGACTTTAGGATAGTAAAAGGCTATTAGCCCATGTTAGCCATCCTTTTTATTTATTTACTGGAATTTCAGAAACAACCTTTGAGTAAGAACTCTTTTACAAAGGGTCCACATCTGTTAAACAGTACAGAGACAAAATTGAATTCACAGTACAAATACAGACATAGTTGAAATAACAGTACATAATTGAATTCACAAAACAGCTAAGAGTTTGTACAATATACAATATTGCATAAAAAACACATTAAGAGTAATAGAAAAGAAGTTATTTTACCACTTTACACATCATTAGTGCTTCCTCATATAGAATACTGCGCCCAGTTTTGGGTTCCTGGGGGCAGAGGTGATATAAGATCTTTGGAAAGGGTGCAAAGGAGAGCAACACGGAGGATAGCTGGGGTCCAGAGGCAGGAGTATAAACAGAGGTTGTTAACATTAGGCCTTTATACTTTGGAGTATCGCAGACTGCGAGGTGATTTATGTCTGATATATAGGGCATTAAATGACCCCACACTCTGGGAACAACTAAATCTTGTATTGAGGGATCAACCCTATAATACTAGAGCTCATTCACTACAGATTAAATCAGATAGGTATATTACACTTAGGAGGAAGCATTGGATAACTGTGAGAGTGGTCAAGATTTGGAATATGCTTCCAATTGAAATAATAGTCAGTAGAGCGATGGAATCTTTTAAGATGCAAATTGTCAATATATGATCAATAATAATATTTCTGGATATACATAAGGCAATGGCGAGTATATGGACTACGGACTATGGTCTTCAAAAACTCTGTAAACCTATGAAACCTATGAGTTTCTTATGAGTTTCATTAAGGGTTTAATATTAAGTGTTGTATAGCATAAGGAAGTATGTGAGAGAGAGGAAAATGTAGGATAGGGAGAGGGTGGTTAGTGAATATAGCATAGAGCAGCCCAGAAAGACCATTGTCACATTGCATTATAGCTTTGGCGCTGAGAAGCTGGGGATGGTGCATGTGAGAGTGTGTCATAAGGTGGGAGAAGGTGGTTAGAGAGAGAGAGAGAGGAGAGGAGAGGGAAGAGCGAGAAAAGGGAGGGAAGAGATAGGGAGGGTGGAGAGAGGGAAGGAGGGAGAGACCAAGTAGGGGAGGGGTATTATCATGAGAGTGGAGACTGATGGAGAAAAGGGGGGGTGAGGGGATGTGAGGGGAGGGGAAGGGGAAGAGCATGAGAGAGAGAGGGATGATGAGGTGCGAGCCAAGAGAGCACAACTACTAGCGAAATAACTGAGAATGAGGTGCCAGAGTCTGGGGAGCAGGGGTAGGGAGTGGTGCGGGGTGGGCCATGTGAGTGAGTCCATGAGTAGTTGCTGGTAGGCAGGATTGGTGCAGGCCCTGGAGACCTGCTCTGAACAGTTTAGCACTCACAGACCTTCTTTTGCAATAACAGCTGCTTAAGTTCGGTTTTGAAGGTTCATGGGTTAGCAGCATTTAGAGTGTTAGTTGGGATCTCGTTATGCCACAGTGGTGCACGGTATTTTATTGATCTATAAATTGGTTTCTGCCAAACATGGTACTTAAGTAACCATCCAGTCCTTTTCTGAACAAATTTAAACTAGGACAGTTTAAGAAATCAGGTAAGAGTGCATTCTATGGTCTATCTATTCTATTAATACAGAATGTATCTCACTGTTTACTATTAAAAGGTATTACTAGGTAGCTATGGACAAAAGTAGGCCTAGACCCATCGAGATTGTCCCCTACCTTGTGGGAAATTGTGATTATAATTTGAACCAGTTCCCCATAAGCCAGTTGTCAACACCAGATTTAAACTGGTTTATGTTGATACTGTTTACCAATTACTGGGGAAGAGTGTTCCATAATTTTGCTGATCTTATTGTAAAGAAATTATCCCATTTATTTGTTTTTACTTTGAGATTTGCCTGTTGTGGCATCTCGGTACTATGCGCCTAGTTGAAAACGTTAGTCCGTACTGTTTCATATTCTCAAGGGATTGCAAAATTTTGTGTAGATATAACATGTCACCTCGTATTCTACGTTGGTATAGGGTGTGTAACCCTGTTTCTAGTAATCTTCTGTAATAGTCAAATGTGGCAAGGCGTGGTACCATTTTGGTACTCACCTCTTCACCCTCTCCATCCTTGAGATATCACCTTTTAAATAAGGACTCCAGAAGGGGGATCCATAATCCATATATGGTCTTACGTAGGCACAGTAAATTGGGATGATGCATTGTTCCGTCCTTGTGACAAAGCTATGTTTTATTCTTGTAATTATTCCATTAGCCATATGCGTTACTTTTGCACATTGGCTAGCCAAGGAGAGTTTGTTATTACTAATACCCCTAAGTCATGTTCACTGTCTGATTTCTTTTTAGAGGGGTGCTATTAAGAAAGTAAGTTTGTTCTGGATTGTTTTTCCAAAATGTAGTACTGTACACTTATCGATGTTAAAATGCATATAATTGCATTCTACCCAATATTCAATTGTTTTGAGATCCATCATCATAGCCTCCATGTGCCCGGGATTATCAACTGTTTCCCCAATTTTAGTGTCATTGGCAAATTTGGATAGGGTGTTACCTGACTTGATCTACATGTCACTTAAGTAGATGTTAAACAATGTGGTGCCCAACACTGATCCCTGGGCATGCCACTGGTAATTAACCCAGGGTTGGAAAGAAAGTCATTGATTCTGACTCTACAATCTATTTGAGAGCCAGCTATTGATCCATTTAACCAAACATGCAGAGAACCCAAATGATGACAACTTATTTACTAGTTTATCATGAGGGACTTTATCTAAGGCCCTACTGAAGTCCAGCAGAATTACGTCCAGTGGAATGTTTAGATCTAGTTTCAGACTAATATCATTATAAAAGGTGATCAAATTAGATGTACAGGACTGACCTTGCCTAAATCCATACTGGGATTGATCTGTAATGTTTAATAATTAAATTTCCTTTTCAAAGTAAGATTTGATCATTCTCTCCATGACCTTGCATATTACAAGAGTTAAACTGATAGGTCGATAGTTTTTGGCCAGTGATTTATTACCTTTTTTAAAGATAGGGATGACTGTGACTTGTAACCAATCATAAGGACTATTATTACTACTTAATGATTTATTGAAAATAACTGATAAAGTATAAGCTAGCTAGTCCATAGTTTCCAATAGAAATTTAGCATTAATATTGTTGGGTCCAGGGCTAATCTTTCTTTAGAAATGACATGGCTAGGTGAACTTCCTCTGGTAAAATATTATATTTTACACTAGGTCCATCTATTAGTGAATGGACTGAGTTCTGTGAGGTCTTTTAAAAAAAAAACAGAGCAGAAGTAGTCAAACAATGTTTAGCAATGTCTTTATCTGTTATAAGGGTGTTCTCACTGCTAACTATGGGGTCGATTATATTAGAATTTGATTTTTTATAATTTATATAAGAAAAAACTTGCTTCTGATTATTTTTGGAGTGGGCTAACCTAAATTCAAGATTATTTTTGGATTTTTAATCATATTTTTTTAGAATTCTTACTGATGTTTTGTATAGGGTATATATCCCTGCCTTATTTGTTGTGTCACTAGATTTGAGTTTCTTAAAGCATCAAACATTATAGATATGTTCATCCAAGCTGAGATTTTTCCTTTTTTATTAAACCTTTTTTTGTTTGGAATATTCTTGGATTCAAAGTTGTATTATATAGATTTAAATAGGGTCCAGGCTTCTTAAGCCAGTATCATTGGTTCCGGCATTAACCACCACTAATGGATTATGGCCAGCATGTTCTAAAATTTTGTGTAACATTAGGGAAATGTCAGCCATCTTTGTCCCCCAAAAACTAGAGCACTTGCTGTTAATCTTGTCCTGGTAACATACTAGACTATCTATATGTTTGGTGATAGAGTCACTTAAGACAAATATCTGCCTTGGTTGCATCAATGGTTTAGGAGCTAAATTGGGTACAAGATCAGCTGGAGGGGTAATTGTGGTTGCTAATGACTCCTTCCTCTCTGCTTTATTTCCATGGGCAGTAAGTTTAGCACTATTCTCCCCTATTTGTATGTGGTTCCCTAGATAAGGTGTTTCCTCATATAATGTGTCAGGGAGGTTTTATGGACTTAATAATTCATATTTATTCTGCAGTAGAACAGGGGCACTATAGTAGATCTGTCCCCCTCTGTGCTTATTTTTACTTTTAGTCACTATTGCCCAGGAGTTATTGTCTTCTGGTGTTTGTAGGTGAATCGGGCCTGTAGTGTCAATAATTTCAGGACTGATATCAAGCGTTAATTGGTCAACCATTTCATCAATGAGATTTTCTAGAATTTCTATATCTGAGTTGGGATTAACTCTCCGTAATAATCTGGCAGTTTCTTCTTGTAAGGTGTTTACCAATAGACACTTATCACAGATAAATTCAGAGATTCATTTACCCTTACAAAACATCAAGCAATGGTAACAAATATTCAATTCCCCTTCCATAGTATACAAGGTTCCTTAGTGTAGGCTGAAAGTAAACCCATGGTGGTATAGTTACTTATGTTTCTAACTAGATGTGTTTAAGCACTTAGGCCCAGTTCCCTAGCTTCCCCAGCAGACATGGCTGACATATGCAAGGCGCGCATGTCTCCGCGCATGGCCCCATATGCACCCTAAGCTGCACTGAGGCTATTTCAAGGAGCCAGAAAACTGGAAGTACCTTCACAATGTGGTGGCCAGCAGGTGGTTTAATCAATTGGCTGCTGTGCCCTCCAGTAACATTGGCTTTTTCAGGAACTGTTGTACCCAGACTATGTATAAGGTCACTGTCAATAGCTATTTTGTACATCAGTAACAGGCCCCTCTCAAGCATCTTTGTTCTAAGTTGTGTTTCAATGTGCCTGTGCAGCTGGTTTCATGCTTGTGTAATGTAAATAATCTTTGGTTGTTCGCTTCTCTATCCATGGGATATACCACATTGTAGGGGTATGAAGGCAAGAAACCCTATGGGAGGGTTCCACCCCTTGAGGTGCTGCGGGAGTGATTTCCTTGGCTAAAGATACAGTACCTTAGGAAGAAGCCTACAGGAGAGAGAGATGCATTCTACTGGGGAAGGAGGGGTGGATGGAGGGGCAAGGAAAAAATGCATGTGTGTGTGTGTGGAGTGAGGAAAGCAGCCCTTAAATAGGCTGAATGGAAGTGCGCCCAGTTATACTGCCCACTTGAACCACAGGCTGTAGCCTTCCAATTCAATGTGCCTGTGCAGCTGGTTTCATGCTTGTGTAGTGTAGATAATAATATAGATATGGTTGGCAGTCTCCAAAATGTGAAGAAGTGAGTTGTAATGAGCTTGGGACCTGCATGTGAGTCATGATGGATGAGAGCAGACATGGGGAGACCTGTACATTGGTCAGACTGAGCACTGTGGACCCTCTTGCGGGTTTTGACTGGATGAGAGCTGACAGGGAGAGACCTGTATGTAGGTCAGGCAGAGCAATATGGACCCTCTCGTGGGTCTAGGTAAGGCAAATAGCATTTGTCAACCACAGCAATGCATGCCAATCAAGTCCATTAGGAAGCCAAATTGGGAGTGAATTGAATTGTATGTTATGAGTAAGAGAATGGTGAGGCTGGTGCAATGGTTGGAGAGGAGGAGGAGGCTGTGAAGCTGGTTAGGTAGGAGGTGGCTGCAAAGCCAGTACAGTAGGAGGTGTGGTTCAAAACAAGTAAATATGATATGCTGCCAGACTTGCAAAGAGATGACCGTTGCTGTTAGTGCAAGGGACAGGAAGGCTGGGATGACTGTGCAAACCAGGTGCATCATATTAGGTAAGGGATAGTAGAAGGGTGGGTAGAGCCAGAAGCCCTTAGGTAGAGAGCTGCCTGGAATAGCTTGTTGCTTAGTGCCATAAAGGCTATGCGGAACAACGCAGGCATCTAGTACAGAGAAAGAGCGATTGCTGAAATATGATAAATGAACCGAGAGCTTGATTAACAATGCAGCTAAATATAACAATGTAAACAGAGAGGTACTAGCATACAGAAAAACCCAAAAAGCAAATGAAGCAAACAGGATCACAGGAGCAGTAGGGAGGGCAAACAACTGAGACAGAAACACAGCCTGCAGCCATAGGCAAAATGTGGACAGAGAAGCAGGAGGCAAAGGCAAAAAATACTGACCCAGAAGCAGGAGGAGGAGTACAAATCAGGCAGCAGATTCCAATAGGAAGGAAAGGAGGAGACAAACACAGTGGGGGGCTGGGAGCAGAGCTCAGGAAAAAAGTGGGCCCAGAGAGAGGAGAGACAAAGCCTCCGGCTGCAAGGAAAAAATGCTTGTGTGTGGAATGAGGAGAGTAGACCTTAAATAGGCTGAATGGGGGTGTGGCCAGTTGCACCTCCCCCTTGAACCACAGGCTGTAGCCTTCCAAAAGTGAAGTACTGATAACCTATGTTTATGGGACAGAACTTTGATGGTAGTGTTAACTATTTGGGCTTTCTCTGTACATTCTCAAGAATCCAGATAGCATTTTATTGCAAGAACTCTACAACTATGAACACTAGTCTAGGTTTGGGCAGACATATGATGTGAAGAGTTTCAAAACAATGTCCTTATGCCTGCTGACAAAATTTGTTTCATCACTGTTGTAAAAAACAATGCATCCCTCCCACTATTTTTACTGTGTTTATTAGGGTTTAAAACCACTGCTCATTACCACCCTAAATCTCTCTCAGACTCAGTGATAGTTTAGTGTTAGCAAAGAAATACACATACGTTCCATATTTTGTTTCAAACTGCTTAATCCTACCTTTGTTGATACTAAACTTCATTCCATTCTATGCCCCTCAAATAAATAGTTTATTTAGATCTTCCTGAAGTTCAGTGTCCACCTTCAGTGTTGCTACAGTTTCCCCTAGTTTGCTGTCATGTGCTAATTTAACAATCCAGTTTTTTGTATCAGTATTTAGATCATTTATACAAATTCTAAAAAGAAGTGGACCAAGAACTGAGTCCTGTGGCACCCTGCTTTCCACCCATTCAGGTTATGTTGTTAATCCCTTTACTGATACCTTTTGCAACCTGTGTTGCTAAGCCATTTTTTATCCAGTGAGCTAGTACTGGACATATATTCAATAATTTCAGTTTTGAGATTATTTATTTATTTCAGGTTTCAGAAAGAATACCTTTGAGTCAAAGACTCCTTTACAAAGGTTCCACGTCACATAGATTAGGTACAGATGAGCATTACAATGATTGTTACAGAGTAAAAATTTAGTTTGTTACAAGGAACAGTCAAGCTAACATTCAGGTACTAGAGCAGTTTAAGACAGTTAAAAACAGGATGCATAACAACCCACTAAGACTAGAATTAAGAACTATGAGTAGGAGGTGGGCCAGAGGCTGTTGTCAGTGGTAAAGGGAAGGAAAGGGCCAGGGTCAGTTATAATCACAGTCACTTGTGGACAGGAGGTGGGCCCTAAGGTAAGTTTTAAATTGACCAATTCTTTGTTCATAAACCAAGGAGGAGGGTAGGTTGTTCATCCACAAGGGGACTCTATAGCAGAAGGATCTTTGGAATTGAGCAGTTCGACAGGAAGGAACAGAGAAGAGAAGGGTGTCTGAGCTACGGGTGTGCTTAGCTTTGGAGTCTGGGGGGGATTAAAGGGGTGAAGACCAAGGGGGAGAGGCCTAAGGTGATTTTTTTTTTGCCAGAATGCAGGTGTGGAATCTGATTCTGTTGTCAAGGTTAAGCCAATCGGTGTCCTTATTTAGTGTACAGGTATGGGTGAGTCTATCACACCCCAAAACAAGACAACAGGCCTTGTTTAGGACAAGTTGAAGTCTACCAATGGCTGAGGTGCTTGCCCCTCCAAAAATCAGTAAGCCATAGTTGAGCAGAGAGAGTACCGAGGAGGAGACTGCAAGCCTAAGGGCATCAGGGGTAAGGCAATGTTCGAAGCAATGCAGAAGCCCAAGCCTAATATTTAGGGCCTTAAATAGTTAGTGAATATGCTCGTGATAGGTAAGGCCAGTGTCCAAGGTGATGCCCTGATATTTAAAGGAATCCACTAGTTCCAAGGGAGTCTGGATTACCTTTAATATTTGAGGGAAAAGCCCCGTCCTGGTATTCTGCAGATTTGAGAATAGCATAACTTTGTTTTTTTTATAGTTAATAAGGCATTGTGAGGAGAACCAGCTTTCGGCAGAGTTGAAGGAGGATTGGAGGGACTGGTGAAGTTGAAGGGGGTCTGCGCTGGAGGAGAAGATGGCTGCATCATCCTCATATAGTAATAGGTTGGAATGGAAGGATTCGGGGAGGAGTTTCGGAAGAGACTGAATAAAAGAGGTCCCAAAATAGACCCTTGTGGGATACCTGAGAGGACAGCAGATTTGATGGATAGGGCATTACCAATTTTGACCTGTAGAGTTCAGTTCGAGAGGTAGTCAGAGAACCATTCCATGATTTTCTGAGAGAAACCCAGGTTGATCCAGGAGGTTTGGAGAAGAGAATGGTGGATGGTGTCAAAAGCTTTTGTGAGGTCTATCAAGATCGCACCTGTGATGTGGCCTTTATCAAGCACAGTATGGATGTGTGATGTAAGTTCAAGCAGGGCAGTAGTCATGCTGTGCCCTTTGCGGAAACCATGTTGTTGTTTGCAGAGAAGGTTATATTTATTGAGGTGCTTAGTGAGCTGATCAGAAACAATCCTCTTTAAGGCCTTGGAGAGGGGAAGAAGTATGGAGATAGAGCGATAATTGCTAGCAGAGGAGCAGTCCCCACCTTTAAATATGGGTGTGATAGATGCGGATTTCCACTTGGCAGGGAATTTACCTAGACAGAGGGAGAGGTTTAAAATGTGAGTGAGAGGAACAAGGACTTCCTTAAGTGTGAGCTGAAGAATTCTCAAATCAAGGGAGTCAGAGCTGGAGGAGGCGTGGCTAAGGGCAGTATTAAGGTATGGTTCTGCTGACTTAGGAGAGATACGGTGCAGATAAAAGGGAGAAGCACCGGGGAGGGGGGGAAGAGAGAAGGTGTGCTAGGAGCTGGAGGATTGTAGAAATTTGGAGGAAGAACATGGCTATGGTTGGAGAAGGCATTGTTGAAAGCTGCGGTAATATGAGTGGGGTCTGTGGTCAAGGACCCATTAACCATGACTTGAGTGGGAACCGGATTAGAGTCCTTACCGCATATTTCCTTAATGTTATTCCAGAACTTGCGGCCGGAGCCCCAAGTTGAGGTTAAGTCGGATTTATAGTATTCTGCTTTGGCTTTGCGAATGGCCCAAGTGCACTTGTCCTGAGCCATTCTATACATATGCCTATCATGGGGGAAGCCGGACTCATTGGAGAGTTGCAACAATGAGTCTCTAGTTCGCATTAAGGTCTTGAGGCATTCAATGAACTAAGGTACATGATTGCCTTTAACCATTCTTTTAGTGAAAGGTGCAAAGAGGTTGCATATATTATTGAAGGATAGGGTGAATAGGTCCAAGGCACTATCAGGGTTTACGGATTTTGTAATGAAGGACCAGTCCGAGGCCCTGAGGTGAGCTTTTAATTGTGCCAGTTTACCAGGGCCAGTTTACGTTGCTCAATTCATTTGGGAGGAGATCTAGGAGTTTTACAGGACCAGGAGCAGAGCACTGGTGAGTGGTCACACAGGGCATTTGGTAGGACGGAGACATTAATGATCTTGTGTGGGCGATTGTAAGCAATGCGGGAATTTATCAAAGACTTTGGTGAAATCTACAGTAGGTGCATCATATCAACTGAGTTACCTCTGTTCAGAGACCTGCACACTGCATTGTAAAATTAAAGGAGATTTGTTTTCTTCCCTTTATAAAACCGTGTTGTGTTGGGTCTCGCCTTCCTGTGTTTAGTAGATGCTACTCAATTTGTTCCAAGGTGACTCTCAAGAATTTTACCTACACCAGATGTTATGTTTATTGATCTGTAATTTTGGACAAATTAGGAACCTTTTGGAATACCGGGGTTGCAAGTGTACATCTTCAATCCCCTTGTACTTCTGTCATTGTAGCACTGAGCCCTGCGGGATACCACTTGAGACCACCCTGGTGCTAGACAACCTCTTTGCACCTTTCACTAAAAGAATGGTTAAAGGCAGTAGTAGTAAGCTTTATTTATTTCTGCCACCCTTCTCCAGAGGTCCATGGAGCCATTACCATAAAACAGAATAAACACAATCAAAATGACCATTTCAACCCCAAATAAATATGAACATATGAACATACGAATATACAAAGAAGTCAGAAGAATTAGGCCTTCTGGTCTGTCTAGACTGCTCATTGTAAAGTGTTCTCTGCTCAGTCTATTGTCCCTGCTCCCCCCCTCCACTACCTTTCCATCCCTTTCCTCCCCCCTTCAATAACCTTTATCTTCCCCCATATCTTTCCCAGCCTCTCTTGAAGCTGTCCACTGTCCTCAATTGGATCACCCCTTCTGGCAGTGGGTTCCATTTGGTCACCACCCTTTCTGCGAAGAAGTGTCTTCTAATCTCCCTCTTAAACACCCCGCTTCCAACTTTAGGCTGTGTCCCCTCACAGTTTTGCTGCAGCATAGCCTGAAGAGACCCCCCTCTATTTACTTTATTAATCCCTTTCAAGTACTTTAAGGTTCCAGTCATGTCTCCCCTCTCCCTCTCCCTCCTACACTCCAGGAAGTACACGTTTATACATTTAGGGCCTTCAGTCTCTCCTTGTACGATTTACCTTGCTGCCCCACAATCATCTGCATAGACCTCCTCTTGACTGTCTCCATCAGTTTGATGTCCTTTTTAAGGAGAGCGTTCCAGAACTGCACCGCATGCTCCCGATGCAGCCTCACCAGTGACCTGTACAAGGGCAATACCACCTTATGTCACCTAGTTTTGATCCCCATGACTATGCACCACAACATCCTGTTTGCCCTTGCCACTGCTTTCTTGCACTGCATAGGATGCTTCAGGTTACCAGTTATCATCACGGCCAGGTCCTTCTCCTCCTCTGTGGGAGATACCCAGACCCCTCCCATGTAGTACTCCATCTTGGGGCTTTTGGCTGTAATATGCATGACCTTGCAGTTCTTGGCATTGAAGCTCAGTTGCCAGATCCCAGACCACTTTTCAAGTCTCTCTTTAAGGTCCTGTATCCTCTCGGCTGAGTCCACCCTCACGCAGATCTTGGTGCCATCCGTGAACAGACACATTTTGCTCTTAATGCCATCCCCAATATCTTTAATGAAAGCAATGAATAGCACTGGCCCTAGCACTGAGCCCTGCGGGATACCACTTGAGACCACCCTGGTGCTAAACAACTCTCCCCCCACCATCAACTTTTGAATCCTATGCCCTAGCCAGTTTTCCATCCATCTAACCATCTTCTCTCCTACTCTGAGGTCTGCCAACTTCATGATAGGCATCCTGTGGGGTACAGAGTCAAAGGCCTTGCTGAAATCCAGATAGAGGATTCCACTGCTTGGCCACTGTCCACTGTTTTGGTTACCCAGTCAAAAAAGTCAATCAGATTCATTTGACAGGACTGCCCTCCCATAAATCCATGCTGCCTTACAACCTGGAGACCATGGGCCTCTAGATGCTCTAGCAGTCATTCCTTCAATATGGTCTCCATATGTTTGCATGCTATTGAAGTGAGACTGACTGGTCTGTAGTTCCCGGGGTTGTCCTTGGGGCCACTCTTGTGGAAGGGCACCACATGTGCCATTCTCCAGTTCTGCAGTACCATGCTGGACTCCAGTGAACAACTGAACAAGTCCACCAGTGGTTCTGCAAGCTCCCCCATGAGTTCCCTCAGCACTCTAGGGTACACTCCATCTGGGCCTGGTGATTTATTTAGCCTCAATGCTAGCAAAACTTTCTTCATTCTTCCCCCTTCTATTGCCCCATTGGTCCTCCTTTCCTCTCGTCTTCTGGTCTCCTTCTCCCCCCCGTTGGCACTGGTCCATCTTTCTCCTTGGTGAAGACAGAGCAGAAGTATTCATTCATTAGCTTTGCCTTCTCCCTATTTTCCTCCACCCACCTGTCTCCTTGTCTTAGTCTAACAATCCCATCTTTCTTGATCCTTTTTTGCTTATGTAGTAGAAAAAAGCATTTTCCCCCTTCTTAATACCATCTTCTAACTGCAGTTCCTTCTGCTCCTTGACTCCCCAAACCACCCTTCCTGCTTCCCTCATCAGCCCTATGCATAACTACCTTAATCCACTAAAACTGCATAAAACTTAATAAAACTCAGTGAGACTGTACAATGTGCTGGAAAATGCATTACAAGACATGACATCACCAGTGTCTAGTTAGTGAGGTATCTACAACAAATGTTACTGATCCTGTCAGAACCTGAGATGATTTTTTTAGCTTTAAAGTTACATGCTGTCTGGACTGAGTGCTTTGTATTTATTGCAATGTTTTTTTCTCTATAGAGGTTTTTCTGTCCAGCCCACCTCCATTTCCCAGGGATATACCCTGATCCCAGATATGTATCTCATCAGATCCAGAACCTCTGTCTCCCTCGGTCCCTGATGACCCACCGGTTACCCTCATTGCTTGCCCTGTACTGCAGTTTCCTGCATGTTTTTTCTTTGATTCTGACTGCTCCTACTACACTCAGTGTATTAATATAAGTTTGCTGTTCTACCCATTAGTAACTATGTTTAGATTGAGATGACATACAGGAAATACGGGAAATACAAGGAGGAGCAGAGGTACTGTGGGTTACACTGAAGATGGAGAATGGAGTGGCTATTCATATTGGCATGATCTATATATGTGCTGCACAGGGGAGGGAGTTGGATAAAGTTCTGATGGAAGACATCCAAAAGATGGCTAATATGGGGGAGTTACTGCTGGTGGGCGACTTCAATCTGCCAGATATAGAGTGGAGCATCCCAGCTGCATCTTTGGCTAGGAGCAGAGACATCCTGGAATCCCTGCAGGGGGAGTTCCTCAAGCAACTAGTAGGTGAACCTACTCATGAGGGAACAATATTGGACCTTGTACTTGCCAATGGGGACAGTGTTGTAAACATCATGGTGGGTAACAACTTGGGGACCAGTGATCACCATATGTGTGCATGTGCAGGGGGAAACGAAGGACCTCACCACACAACTAACGCGCCAAAATCTGACCAATGGAAAATCATGTACACAAATGCCTGTGGTCAAGGAAACAAGATCCCAAACCTGGAGGCAATGATGACAGAGGCTAAACTGGACATAGTAGCCATTAGTGAGACATAGTTCACCAGAAACCACACTTGGGAGACTTCAGTACCAGGCTATGTACTATTCAGAAGAGACCAAGGTGCAAAAAGGGGGGGAGTGGCTCTTAATGTCAATGAAAATATCAAAGCTACAGAAATTCAGAATACACATAAGGAGCCAGAAGAACTGTGGGTCACCCTGGAAACAGGAAATGGGACTGCCATACGAACTAGGGTTGTCTACCGGCCTCCAGACCAGGGGGAGGACATAGACACATTACTGTTAGATGATATACAAAACATGACAGCTAAAGGGGAGGTTCTGATAATGGGAGACTTCAACATGCCAGATACAGCTTGGTCAATACCAGCAGGAACATCCACCAGAACTAGACACAAAGTGGATTCCCTCCAGGGGGAGGGCCTCAAACAACTGGTACAACAACCCATAAGAGACTGAGCTATCCTGGATCTAGTACTAACTAATAGAAAAAGGATCACAGATCTCCAGATAGAAGGTCACCTGGGGGCCAGTGACCATCACATGGTATGGTTCAATTTGGCCACTAGAACTAAATCATCCCATTCCAAGGCACACATATGGGACTTCAGAGGAGCTGACTTTGATAAGATGGCCAACAGAGTTAAGCTAGCCCTGGCAAGAAGAAATACAGGTGAGGGGTTACATGCAAAGTGGGCAAGCATTAAGAATGCAATATTTGAAGTAACATCCATTGTGTTAGGGAGAAAGGCAAGAGTAAAAGAAGGAGAAAACCATTTTGGTTCTCAAAAACAGTAGCAGAAAAGATCAGAGCCAAAAGGCTGGCTTTCAGGAAATATAAGAGAATGCAGCAAGACGAAGGAAGGGAAGGCAGCAAGGCAGGCACAGGCCCAAACCGAGGAAACACTAGCACAAATGGTAAAAGAAGAGGACAAGACTTGCTATAGATACATTAGTGAAAGAAGAAAGTCCAGAGGGGATATTGCTAAGATCAAAGGGGATGGGGCGAATGTGTAGAGGAAAAAGGAAAAGCACCTATCCTAAATAGATAATTCTGCTCAGTATTTACTGAGAAGAAGGTAGGGCAGGGCCCACAGCTCAGCACCATGGACACAGGGGGAAGGGAGGTCTGCACAAAAGAAAGGGTCCTAAGCTCAAGGTGGACAAGGCAATAGGACCTAATGGCATACATCCCAGGGTACTAAAGGAGCTAAAGGTGGAACTAGCAGAGCCATTAGCAGAACTGCTTAGTGAGTCTCTGAGCATAGGAGAGGTCCCAGAAGACTGGAGAAGGGCTCATGTGATCCCACTCCACAAGAGTGGCAGCAGGGAGGAGGCAGGGAACTACAGACCAGTCAGTCTTACCTCAGTAGTGGGAAATATTATGGAGGTACTCCTTAAGGAAAGGACAGTGCAACACCTGGAATCCATTGGAGTGCAGGATCCGAGACAGCATGGGTTTGCAACAGTAAGGTTCTGTCAAACTAATCTCATAGATTTCTTTGACTTGGTAACCAGAGTGGTGAACCAAGGGGGTGCAGTTGATGTCACCTACCTTGACTTCAACAAAGCTTCCAATACTGTTCCACATAGAAGATGGATTAATAAGCTGGGTAGACTTGGGGTGGGTCAGAAGTTGGTCAACTGGGTGGCAAACTGGTTGGCGTGCAGAAAACAGAGAGTGGTGGTAAATGGTATACAGTCAGAAGAAATGCAAGTCCCAAGTCGGGTACCTGAGGGATCAGTCCTGGAGCTAGTCCTCTTCAATATCTTCATCAGTGATAGTGCAGATGGACTGGAGGGTAAGGTTTGTCTGTTTGCAGACGGCACCAAGATCTGCAACAGAGTAGATGATCCATATGGGGTGGGCAGAATGAGAAGAGATCTGGATAAACTGGCAAAATGGTCGGAAGAGTGACAACTGGGATTTAATGCAAAGAAGTGCAAGATCATGCACATGGGGAAGAGAAACCCTGAAGCTACCTATAGGCTGGGAGGGGAGTTGCTGGCAGTCACAAGGGAAGAAAGAGACTTGGGCATCATCATCACTGATGACCTGAAATCATCCAAGCAGACCACTAAATTAGTAGGTAAGACTAGAGGAATGTTGAGGTGTATTAGTAGGAGTATCACAAGTCATAAGAGGGAGGTAATAATCCCCCTTTACAAGACACTGGTTAGGCCCCACCGGAGTACTGTGTGAGGTACTGGAGGCTGCACCTGCACAAGGACATTAACAAAATGGAGGCAGTCCAGATAAGGGCAACCAAAATGGTGCAGGGACTGCATCAGAAAACATATAAGGACAGATTAACAGAGCTCAATATGTATACCCTAGGAGTATACATATTGATAGAAACATTCAAACATCTTAAGGGCATTAACAAGGTGAAAGAGTCTAACATGTTTCAATATAAGAAAAATAGCAGAACAAGAGGACACAGCATGAGATTAGGGGAGGCCGATTAAGGGGTAACGTGAGGAAGTTCTTTTTCACAGAAAGGGTGATGGATGCATGGAACAGCCTACCTCAGAAAGTGGTGGATATGAATACAGTGCACAGCTTCATTCAGGCATGGGATAGGCATAAGAGAGCAATACAGATGAGTATGAATAGATAGGCCATTGACAGAGTAAAGGCCTACGGCACATTCATAAGGTAGGAAAAATGGGCAGACTGGATGGGCCTTGTGGTCCTTATCTGCTGTCAACTTCTGTGTTTCTATGTTCCTATAAGAACTGTAGTGGAATCAAACCACACACAGGCAAGGGTTCTGGACTTCAAGAGGTCTAACTTTAGAAGGGCCTTGGAAGGGGTGGAGGATTTGGGTGGAGTGGAGGAACAGTGGGTAAAAATAAAGGAGGCAAAGTGAGAGCAACAAACCTCTGCATCAGACAAGTTAGTAAAAGTAAGAGGAAAAAGAGGCCACTATGGTTCTCAAAAGATGTGGCTAGAAAAGTACGGGCAAAGATGTTAGCATGTAGGAGATGTAAGGAGTCACAGATGGAGGAGGATAAGGAAGTGTAATGTATCAGGAGAAGCAGAGGTATGCAGGGAAGGCAGTCAGGTGTGAAAAAGGGTGAACGGAGGAGAAAATAGCCCAGGCAATAAAGAAAGGGGACAAGACAAGGTATGTAAGCAAAAGGAGAAAGTTCAGAGGAGGGATAGTAAGATTAAGAGGGGAAGGGTGTATGGAAGGGGATCATGAAAAGGCTGACATCCTGAACAGATAACTTTTGTTCAGTATTCACAGTGGAAGGGGAAGGCAAAGGACCAAAGATTATGGACAGGAGCATTGAGGGTAGCGAGGTGGACACAAGCCAGTTTACAGTGGAGAGAATCATGAAGGAACTAGCAAATCTGAAAGTGGACAATGCAATGGGTCCAGACAGGATATATCAAAGGATACTGAAAGAGCTCAGGGAGATGCTAGCTGTACCTCTGACTGTCCTGTTCAATCATTCACTGGAGATGGGAGTGGTTCCAGAGGAATGGAGGAGGGCAGATGTAGTCCCACTTCACAAAAGTGGTAGCAGGGAGGAGGCTGGTAATTACAGACCAGTCAGCCTGACTTTGGTGGTGGGAAAATTAATGAAATCACTACTGAAGGTAAGGACTATGGAATATCTTGAAATCAGGGGCTTGCAGGATCTGAGGCAACATAGATTCACAACAGGGAGGTCATGTCAAACAAATATGATAGACAGGCTCTGTGGTATTAAAGTAGGTAGGGATTATGGACAGACTGGGTGGGTCAAGTGGCAAGGCAAGGTAAATTTTATTTAAAAGACACCCAATCCCGGAGGATCTGGGCACCGTACAAAAAACACAATATCAACAATAATACAGCAATAAATAATAAATATCAAAAATAATAAATAAATTAGAAATACAACTAACTAAAACAAAAAGTTGGAACAAAATATCATGGCGGTCAAGCAAAACATGTTATAATGCAAAATCAGGGAACACCCGAGTGAACAGGAATAATACCCAGGTTCCGCACCCTAGAGAGTGCCTTCAATGGTACAGATCCGAGAAATAGTCCTGTTTCTACACACGGGGCCAACCTATCACACTCTCTGTTCAACTTAGGAGGCAGTATAGTGCAGTGGTCTAAGGCTCTGAGCTGCAAATCTGGTGACATCCAGCAGACCAGACCTGGGTTTGAATCCCACAGCTTCCACTTGCATGCTGTGTGACCCTGAGCAAGTCACTTAACCTCCTTGTGCTCCCAGGTAGCTCCTGTAAAAAAGCTTTCAGCTTAGTGTGCTATACCTGGTTAAACAACCAAATGAAAAAAAAAAAACTCCACAACTAGTACCTCCATCTTATCGGGGTTCAGTCACAACCAGCTGGAAGCCATCCAGTCATTGATTTCAGCGAGGCAATTCTTTAGCACATTCACTGCATTGGTTGTTCCAAGGGAAAAGGGAAGGTATAACTGGGTATCATTGGCATAACAATGAAAACCCAATTTCTCTTGATGTCAGGGTCCAATGTAGGCAATTAAGGCAAACACCGGGCCAATGGAGTCGGTGCATCCCATCAAGAAATGCGATGGCACTAGGTCCAGTTCATAATATGTGTGCCTCAACTTGGAAGCAACCTCAGTGATCTCGGTCACCTCCACTGGTCTAAACTCACCCCATCCAGATAGAGCACTCTCCGGATGCCCAAGGCGATCACTGTTGGCCATGATATGGCTCACTGGCGGAATTCCTTGCCAGACACTGGACACTCTATCCAAGAAGAACCTAGCAAACTTTTCACATAATTCATTTGAAAAAGTATTTTTCGGCTGAAGACAGGCCGGGTTTAGCAGCCTGTCTATAGTCCGAAAAAGCACAGTTGGTTGGTTCCTCCCAGCAGCAATCTCCCTGGACAGGAATTCTGCCTTCTTACGGTTGATTGCTCCCTGGTACTCAAAATAGTGAGCACGCAGAGCCATTTTGCCTGCCTCCAGCCTGGTCTTCTGCCAGCAGTGCTCTAATCTCTGACTGACAATCTTCATCGCCTTGAGCTCCCCATCAAACCAAGGGACCTGAAGTGAAAAGATTTGGGTCATACATGGACTGGTGTGAGGGAGTCGAGTGCGACAGACATCACATTATTATAGGTGGCAACCTGCCCAGACACCCCCCCAATGCATGCATTGCCCACACTAGATAGATAAGTTGCCATCAGAAAACCCTCCAGGGTCAAACCCCTCAAAGGGCGGTAGCTAACCATCTCAGCAGGGGAGTGCTCTTGAGGGAGGACCGAACGAGAACCCCCACAGTGCAATTATCGGACCTAGTGACCAAGTGGTCCTTATCTGCCAACAGTTTCTATGTTCTGTGTTTGAAAGTTTAAAGTTTTTTTTTTTCTGTAAAATTTTGTTGGTCCAATAAAAGGCATTAAATCACCTATTTTGTGCATCTCTATGAAATCTATGATTTTATCCAGAAACCTTCCAGGTATCTGATTTCTTTTAATGTTTTATGTTCTGCTGTTAGTGTAGCAACTGTCTCAATTAATAGGGCATTTTGTGTACATTTAAGACAAGTGTAGACTAGAGCAGGGGGCTATCAGTTGATTGGTTAATAACATTTCATGTGAAGAGCAATGTAACCTGTATTGCCTGGGTGCTGTTTCCCCAGACATAATAATATGTTTTCTAGCCAAATTAATGCGGGTTAGCAAAGACAACAAAATACTTTTGCCAACTGAGAAATGTCAATAAATTTACCATTATTGTAATACAGTGATTCCTGGACTACCGGCTGTCCCTGTTTGACATGACAGGCATCGCTTCTGCCAGTGGCACCTCTGCTCACAGGCATTGTAGCTTACAGTTTCTGGACCAGAAGTGCAGTGATGCACACCTCCAGATTTGCAACCAGTACAAGGGTGGTTTAGAACAAGTAAAAATAGTTTATATTAGTCTTATTGTAGGTGTATAATACTGATACACCACAAAGATTTATCTGCCAGAAGCCCTTACAGGGACTTGTTTCTGGCATTACCCACCCCACCATTATGCAGCTGCCTGTAATCCCAATCAAAGATCTAGGGAGAGGAAAGAGGGGTGTATATTTGTGTTTTTCTAATTTTTAAGATGATAGGACAGGGAAAGATAGTCACACAGTAACAAATAATAAAATATACAGGAATCAGGAAAAGAGGCAGGCCCAACTGACTGCAACCCCAGTCACACTGCTTTTGCCATAGGAGTCGGTGATTATAGCTGCAGGACTGGAAGTGCAGTGACGCATACTTCTGGTTTCATGACCAACACAAAGGCAGTTTAAAACAATTAAAAACAGGCCACAGTATGTTAGCCTTATTGTAGCTTTGGTACTGCTGCACCACACAGATATACTGGACAGAAGCCCTACAAGGGCTCTCAAAGGCTCACATTTCTGGCACTGCCCACCCCACCAGTATCTCAGCAGTCTGTAGTACCAATCAAAGATGTAAAGAGAGGGAAGGGGATATTTTTGTGTTTTTTTATTCTGTTTTGTTTTAAAAGGATAGGACAGATAGAGACAGATAGTCATATAATGCCAAATGATAAAATATACAGAACTTGGGCACAAAGACAGGACCCACTGATTGCAGCCCCAGTCACCAAGGCTATATAAACCTTACTGTAGCTACAATCCTGCTATACTACACAGATGTACAGGCCAGAAGGCCTCACAAAAGCTCTCTTTTACCTCTTTCTTGTTTATCTACAGTTTCTGCTAGGGATACCACTCAAAGGAAGCAAATTGTAGTAATGGATCTGCTGAGGGGTGGTAGCTGGTGGTTTGAGAGGTTAATGATCATGATAAAGTGGCTTAGAAATCAAAATGGACACCAAATAAAAAAAAAGATGACATGTCTGTGCTGTCTGAGTGGTGTCCCTGCAAACCAGTGTGGAGCCCCTACTTGTTTCTGTGTTTCTGTAATGTCTGTGGATCTGAAGTTTTGGTTCTGTAATGTGGCTATCTTGCTCCCTATCCTTCTGATTTGCTGCCTTGCCTGGTGATGAGTTGAAGTCACTGCAAGGTGGAAAAGATGGAGAACAGTCAGCACCTTCATCTGTGACCCTAGTGAGTAGCTCCCGCGCATGTGGCCTTCCCAGGTTCAGATCATGTAGTGGTCAGACAGGATTGGTTTCTTTTGTCTGGTACTTAGTTCAGTTGCTCAGAGGCAAGATCAGAATAAAGGTTCTTGCTCAATTTTTCCATCTGTAATTAATTTGTTGGGCATAAAAATAAATAGTAGTCCATAAGGACATGCATGCTCAGTAATTGCAGTTTTCTCAGTGCTCAGTTTTTTGTCCATCTGCTTCCTTAGCAGTTTGGGGAAAGAGAGCTGGCAAAATCCCTAATAGCTGCTGCCCACTGACTTAGCTTGCTTGAACTGATGGGTGTCACACCAGTTGTCACAATTAGCTTGATAAGGAAGACAATACAAAATGTTATTTTCCCGGCATAACATTTCTGCTTAATATCTTGATAGGCTCAGTTGTAGAGTGGTGCAGAATATAAAATTCTGTCCAAGGAATGCTCATGGAATGACCATTCTGATTCCACAGAATTTCATGAAATTTTCACAAAAATTCTGCAGAATTTCACCAAATGTTAAATGTCAGTTATTTTACTATAATGTTACAGTAGCAGTACATGTCCAAATAACACCACATTTGGAATACAGAAAGTACCCAAATGGCTTACAAAAGTTTATTAAATCTCAGAGTCATAGGTTGAAATGGGGCAGAGTCGTGGGTGACCAAACATTTAATCAAAATCTAATTTTCAGTTATTTTGAGATAATTTAAAGATTTCATATCTGAATTTCTCTAGAATAGCAGGAGTTAGAGAAATATCCAGCACTGGTATATGCACCAGGTTTTATGTCTCAAGTTTCAATGGGAGATGAGTTATAGGTAGCCAAACATTTTGCAAAAATTTAGATTTCTGTAATTTTAGCATACTTTTGATAGTATTCATTAAAATGTTATAAAACTTTACAGGTATACAGGTTATCACTACATCTATATATGTTCATAATTTCAGATTTTTAGCTTCAAATGGGACTAAGTTATAGCCTGCCAAACATGTTGCCAACATTTAAAATTCACTTATTTCCCTCTAATTTTAAAATATAATAAACAAATTTAACCAGAGTTAAAGCATTTAACCTACTACACCACATGGTCATTTCTGAAAAAGTTCATATGTGCAGCTTTAAATGGGATAAAATTAAAAGTAGTCAAATTTTCATATTTTAAAATTAAATGTTGCAAGAATGTAAACTACATATTTATAAACTCCTGAAACTTTAAAATTAGAGAATGCAATGCCATGAAATCTGACAGGTTCACAGACCTTACAAGAAGACTGTGTGTGCCAATTTTATTAATTGCTTGCTGCAGAAATTGCAAAATAACATCTGTTCTTAAAGTCAAATCTCAAAGGACTTTGTGAAAATTGCAGAATTTCATGAACAATTCCATTTATTTTATTTATTTATTTCAAAGTTCAGAAATATACCTTTGAGCAGAAATGCTCATTTACAAAGATTCCTCATCAGAATAACAATTTGTTTACACCATGCCAAACACAGTATTAAAAGCTGATTAACAAAGACTGGACAATATTGATTCAATGACATAACAAAACAGAATGAGTAACATAAGCACCATTTCGGCAATACAGAGCGAACACAAGTTTACATTCAATAGGTCAAATAATACAAAGCATAACATAGGCACTATGAGCTGTACAAAGGCAGCAGCCCATCTGGGCAATGTCAGAGGTTAAATCTGTGCACTTTTACAGCACATTGGAATGTAAAAAAGGTAAGCACCCATTGTTTTCAATGGGTGCACTGTCATAAATAGGTCGGCATTTTGCCCAACTCTGTTTGTGTTCAGTGCTGTTTGGCTGTGGCATTTTTAGCCACGCTATTTTGTCATATGGTGGTATGACCCTATGCCAGTCCTGGCAGGGGTTACTTGCACAGATGACTGCATCAGCTGCATAATGTAAGATAGTGGAACTAGAGCAGGCTTC
Source organism: Neoceratodus forsteri (assembly GCA_016271365.2). Taxonomy (NCBI): domain Eukaryota; kingdom Metazoa; phylum Chordata; order Ceratodontiformes; family Ceratodontidae; genus Neoceratodus; species Neoceratodus forsteri. The sequence continues at coordinate 193,228,785 of CM028138.1, read as the reverse complement.
AGGAAGGTTATTGATGAATAGGCTGAACAAAAGGGGCCCCAGGATGGAGCCTTGTGGCACACCTGATGTGACAGGGCCTGACATCAGAGAGCTCCCCATTTATCTTATCCTGTTGCAAACTGCCTGAGAGGTAGCTTTTAAACTAGAGCACAGTGTCCACAGAGAGACCTAATGTGGGTAGTTTTGTTAGTAGTAGCGCGTGGTTTACTAAATCAAAGGCCTTGGTGAGGTCTATGTAAATAGATTCCACCAAATGTCCTTTGTCAAGAGCCTTGTGTAGTATACTTGTGTATTTGATTAGTGCAGTGGAGGTGCTGTGCATTTTATGGAAACCGTGTTGTTGTTCACACTGGACATTATACTGGCTGAAGTATGAGATGAGTTGGTCAGATATAATTCTTTTGAGTGCTTTGGACAGTGGGGAGAGAATGGATATAGGCCTATAGTTTGCAGCTAATGTGCGACCTTCACTTTAATGGAAGTGGATGACCAGGGCACTTTTCCATTCCTTGAAGAACTGTGAGAATCTGAGGGAGAGGTTAAAAGGTTTAGTCAGGGGGATGGTGAGCTCATTCAGGACCAGGGAAAACCTAGATTCATGTCAAGTGAGTCACTTCCCATCCTTGTTTTTCTGAATATTCACTTAACATAGTGGATTGTATCCTTTACCAAGACACATTTGAAGTGGAATTGTGGCCTACATTGGTCTTTTTGGGTGTCGTCATGGGATACAGTGGTGGCAGTGGGCTTGTCTTCAGGGGGGAAGATGGCACTAAAATCAGTGAAGGCTTTATTCAATGAACTGGCTCTCTCAATAGGGTTGAGTGTGAGGCTTCCATTTGATTTAAGCATTGTTGGTGATATTTTATCACCCCTACCCAGGAGATCCTTTAGCGATTCCCAGAATGCTGTCCCCTTTCTCCAGCAGCTAGTTTGCTGCTCTTTATAAAAGTTAGCCTTAGCCTGTCTTATATTCTTAGTACACCTGCCCTGTATTCCTGCCAGTGTGGCTGTGTGCCAGATTCCTTTGCTTTGTGCTATAGGTTGTCCCTGTCCCATATTTGAGCAAGCAGTGATGGTGTAACCTATGTGGCAAAGTCCCCATGGATGACCCACTTCTTGAAAGGGGCAAATTTTTCTGCAATGGCATTAAACACAGTTCTGAAATGGTCAAGGGCTGCATCATTATTGGTGGTGGAATCTAGCTGGCTCCAGTTTAGTTGGGCCAAGTAGGCTTTGAATGCACTCAGTGTCCCTTTGCGAAGTACCCTGTTGTAGGTTATTTTGAGAGCTGGCCAGGTTAGTTTAGTGGACCAACTACACACAATTGGTGAGTGATCACTCAGAACATCAGGCATCACAGTAACCTCCTTCAGCCTATCTGGGTGGGTAGTGAGGACCCAGTCTATAAGGGTTGAAGTGCATGTTTTGTAATTAGTTCTGGTGCTTTCTGTAACAGCTTGTGTAAGGTAAAGATTGTGTATTTGGTCATTGCAACCTGTGCTAGATTTTGCCTTCCAATTAACATTAAAATCACCTACTACTACAGTTTCTCAGTTCTGGCTTACTTGCTTGTAATGCAAGGCAAAAGTGTCTAGTCCAACTTGTTGCTTTCCTGTGGGAATGTAAACAGTCATAAGGGTAAGGTTCTTCCTCCCATTCCTTAATATTAGGTGTACTGTTAAGCACTCACAGCTATCATTGGTCCCATCTAGGGTGATTTTATAACCTTGCAAGGTGTTTTGTAGGTAGACTAGGCATCCACCTCCCCATTTACCTATATGTTCTAACTGGAAGTGGTTATACCTTTGTAGGGAGATAGAGGTGTCAGGGGTTTTAGAGGATAGCCATGTCTCAGCGAGTGAGATGATGTCTGGCTGGGTTTGTCTCACCCAGGTTTGAACTGAGCCATCTTTGGTAGGAGACTGACAACGTTCAGGGAGGCAATTTTTAAGGTAACTTGGTGGGGCCTTGGCCGAGTTCAGCCTGGGGTGAACTAGGGTTGGGGTGGATGTTACCTGATCTTAGTAACAGGATCTGCAGCACCACTCTGAGAAAGCACAGCCATTGCTGGTGCCTTCATTATTTTAAGGTACGCTGCTGTGGGCTAGGGCCCCTAGGAGCTTTATCCCATATAGTGGTCGTGGCAGGGGTGCTGTCCACAGTCAATGACTTGGAAGGGCTAGTTATAGCTGAGTAGCAGAGGGGGCTTGTCTGCAGCTCACTTGCAATAGCAATTCCATACCCTATCTCCCAAGGGATAGTTTTTAATTGGGGGTTTATTTTGTTATTAATTGTTAGATCAGAGTGCCATCTAACCCCTGTCACTTGGGGTGACAGTATAGCAAGGAGTGTCAATACTAGGAAGGTGAAAGCAGATGGGGGGTTTCCCCGATGTGGGTGTGCATAATAACTAATTGCACCCTTGGAAAGTTAGGTGATGAAGAGATGTTGCAGGATAAGGCTGTGGTGGGATGCAGGGTGGGTGACTGACCTAAATCAGAAGTAGTCGGGTGAAGAAATGCCACCTGACATTAGGCGGATGAGCAAGTAGGAGACTGGGGGTTGATACAGCTCAGCAGACTAGAAGGTGAAGATCGGGTATCCTGTAGTGTATGGTGCCGATAAACTGCAGATGGGAAAAAAAAACTTAGCCTTATCTGGAGGATTCTAATTAAAGAATAGAGGTAGGCTAGGGATGGGGGTTTTCCCATGTAGAAACTACCACATGAGCAAATAGATAAATAAATAAATAACCCCCTAAATTGCACATGCAATGAACCTCCTAATTTGTACATCTCTACCTGTTCTATTGTTTTTTTTTTTTTATTTTGATGGTATTGGCATATTGACAAAATGTACAGTTACCACACTTTCAGCAACCCCTTGGTCGCTGAGGCATCCAGATTCTGGGTTTGTTATCAAGTGGCTGAACTGAATGGACACAAAGTCTTTTATATTATTTCCCCTCCTATAAACCAATGTGAGGGAGGTGTCTCTATGGTCCCTCAGTCCTGGATCTGTGCTCACAATATTCCAATTTGTCTAGCGATTTCCCCCAGTTTCTTTTGAATGGGGTGTGAAGGTGGCAACCAAATTTGTGTCTATGTCAGTTTGTTCATTTGGTATTTTTTCTTGTAATAATGTCTCTCTCTTGGGATTCCATCTACTTCTATTCTGGCTCTATGCACAAAGGGGCCTAGGTATGAAAAGCTGGGTTGCCTATGCGTCATGTATCTGAGGCATGCAGGCAAACCTAAGTCTGAATACTATGCAGCAGAGTCCAGCAGACCTCTGGCAGCATTCACAACAGGTGCGCCAGCCAGTTGTGTACAGGATCCACATCCATCTGCACAACTATGCACCATGGGCAGTCTGAGGGACTGTCGGAGTGTGCCTGCACTCAACACCATTCACTAAGGTGCAGAGTTGGTGTGGAGTGCCGGGAGAGGGGGGTGCAAGTTATGTGAGGGGAGACCCTGCCATAACTGTTGTTATGCACCCCCACTACTGCCCCCCCCCCAGCTCTGGCAGGACAGGAACCCTCACTCCCTGCTGCTGTACCCATCACCCTCGAGATCCATTTGCAGGAATACCATGTGTGCTGCCGAATATCTGGTGTATACCCTGTTACTATATATATATATATATATATATATATATATACATACATGTTCTATATGATATACAAGAGCATGTCATGTGTATCACACCTACTGGTACATGTACATGTGCAGTGCATTGTATATGACAGACACCAGTAGTCATGAACCTGGATACACCAAGAAGCTACTGTGAACACACTACATAATGTTATTTTACAGACACTCAAGCACATGTATTGTCTCAATCAGAGCATGTTGGTAGGCCTATACAGTAGATGCATTCCCCGGTTTGAAATAATCAACACAGTAGTCAGTAGTCACAAGCACTCTCATAATACTACACAGGCAGCTGATTACTCACATGTGGCCAGGTGGTACATGTACAAAGCAGTGAATTGATGTATCCATAGACACATGGATGCCCGTTCTTGGTGGTGGTAACTTTACAGTATTTGCAATACTTCATCAATGCCTAATAACTTGTAACACTTTCTCCAGGGCCACAAGTGTATTCCTCTCCATGCAGTGACATGTATCTGTGTGCCATATGCATGCAATGATGTATAGCTCCTACACAGGTATAGTACAGTATATTATTACATGGAACTATCTAGCCCATACAGCAATTATGGTCACCCACAATACCAGCAACATTGTAGCTCAACTGTACTTACCCCCCTATTGCTGGAGGCATAGGATGCTGCATGCCAGGCAGTTGCCCATACTGTACATTGCCAGGGACCCTCACCTACCCAAAATCCCCTGCTGGGGCTGAGCGAGGGATCCACTACAGGACCCAGGATGGGAATCAGACTGGAAGCTTCCCTGTGTCCTGCACTCTGCACCCATCCGCCCACGCGATCCTGCATACTGGGTGGGGGGGGCCTGTGGACAAGCAGCCAGTAATGGTGAATACCAGCTGGTGCACACCTGTCCAGAGGTGCTGAGCTGCGCAGGCTCTGTATGTGTGAATCATGGGTACAACTCACACTTTTGTGCATAGGCCTCAATGTCCTTATTATAACCTCTGTTGTCCAGCCTACATTCTAATTCATCAACTCTTTTGATATTCTGTTCATTATCACTACAATTCCATTTAATTCTGCTGAATTGTCCGTTTGGAATCCCCTTGGTTGTGTGTCTGGGATGACAGCTACTTGCTAAAAGAAGTATATTTCTGTCTGTCTTATTTATTTAGATCTGTGGTGACCCCAATGAGGTCATCTTTCTTAATAATGAGATCTAAAAAGTTAATGATTGTGCTACTGAAAGAAACACTGAATTTTAGATTGCTGTCACAAACTTGCTAGCTAAAGTCATTAAAAAGAAAATGTTTTTTTGTCCCAAAAAAGCAGTTTCTTACCTCTTACCTCTTACTGCTTGTTGTACATGCACCTTCTCCCAAAAATTTGGCAGCATGGATATAATCACTGTGGTTCTTCGATTTGTACTGGACATAGGTCATGGTGTGCTCTTTGTATAATTTAAGCCCCAGCATTTGGAAAGGGGGATGCAATTGTTTAACAAAATAAGCGGACAGTGTCATGGTATTCTGCCTTTCTGCTTTTTCAGCTGTATCCACAAGTATGAGGCTGTTTCTCCTGCTTCAGTTTTCCTAATCATTCACCTTTACTTTGAATGTGGCTACTCCTCTGCATAACGGAATGATTTCTCTTTTGTCTCTTTAACTGTCCCAGGCCTCCACATCCCCTGTGCTGCAGTTTGGTCTCCAGTGTGGATCTGAAGCTAATAAATCACCTGCCATGTCAGTAAGCACCATTTTAATTGGAGCCAGTTTGCTGAAAAAGAAAGCATGCACTGTCCATTAGATTTCCAATGTCTGTGCAATCCATTTGGTTCTGGATTGCAGAATCTGTGTTGTGGCACTTGGGGTCTTGAGAGTGCACCAGCACTGGTGGAGACTGATGTTTGGACAAGATTTCTCTGTGGTATTCCATCAAATCAGGCTCATAATTGCAGGTTTGCTGTAGGAAATAGTTCTCATGAAATATGAGTCTCAAGCCTAAAAATCTAGGGTTAAAATGGCACAACAAATGGTATTGTATTGGTCCCTGACAAAGCTCTAGCGTGAGTAGCCTTCTCCATCAACCTTGTCACATGGCTCAAATTGACTGCAATTTTAACAAGCATTTGTCAATGCTGAGTGTTGCTTGCTTATACGTGCTGTTTACATATTTGGAAATGAAAGTACCATGACTAAGAACCCTCCCCCCGACCAAGACATCCATTGTATTATTACAGCAGTCATAACAGTATAGCTCAGTACTTAGCTCAGTTAGAGAAATAAACAGAACAACTAAATCTGTATTATTACAGCAATCCTAAAAATATCCAATCATTGCTTTGTGTCCACTCCAGAGACCCTGCTGTAATATAGGACCACAGAGGACCCTGGGCGGGAGGGTGTGCAACTCTAAAGTCCCGGCAGAGCTCCATTGAGCTCACTCACTCCCCCTCTCTCACTCGCTTGTTCTATTTCTCCCGATGCTTCAGGCTGCCTTTTTGTACTGGGCTCCTGCTTGCATTGGCACCTTTTTCTGCCCACAAAGAAATCCGCAGCAGTTCCAACAGAGCTCCGTTAAGCTTGTTCACTCCCCATCTCTCAATCACTTGTTCTGTTTCTCCTGGAGCTGCAGGCTGCCCTTTTGTACTGGGCTCCTGCCTGCATTGGCACCTCTTTTTGCCCACAAAGAAATCTGTAGCAGTCCCGACAGAGCTCCATTGAGCTCGCTCACTCCCCCTCTGTCACTTGGTCGTTCTATTTCTCCCAGTGCTGCAGGCTGCCCTTTTGTACTGGGCTCCTGCCTGTGTTGGTGCCTTTTGCTGCCTGCAAAGACTTTCACAGCTGTCCCGACAGAGCTCCGTTGAGGTCGCTCACTCCCCCTCTCTCACTCGTTCGTTCTGTTTCTCTGGTCGCTGCAGGCTGCCCTTTTGTACTGGGCCCTTGCCTGCACTGACGCATTTTTTTGCCCACAAAAAATCTGCAGCAGTCCCAACAGAGCTCCGTTGAGGTTTCTCACTCCCCCTCCCTCACTTGCTCACTGTTTCTCCCGGCACTGCAGGCTGCCCTTTTGTACTGGACTCCTGCCTGCGTTGGTGCCTTTTTCTGCCCACATCGAAATCCACAGCAGTTCCAACAGAGCTCAGTTGAGCTCGGTCACTCCCACTCTCTCACTTGATCTTAATCTTTCCCAAACACTGATTTCCCAAAGCAACTGCATTATTCTGCGCTGGGAGTGCAAAAACTTATTTCGGCCAGGATGTGAAAAATGACATCTGCACTGTTCATAAGGAGGTGTGAAAAAATGCCAGTGTTTAAAATCTGGCATGAAAATATTACTAATTTGCAAAGTTACAAGGGTGCGTGGAAACCGTGCAACACACGCTCATAACACAGTCATTTTATGGAATTTCATCACAAAATTTTCAACATAGGTATTTTAGGACATCTGCTCATGAACAGTGTCACTGTGATTTTCATAATGTCCCGAAGGCTGATTTCCCACAGCGACCGCGCTATTCTGCACCACAAGTGTGAAAACACATTTCGGCCAGGATGTGAAAAATGACAGCTGTACTGTTGATAAGGATGTGTGGAAAAATGCCAATGTTGAAAATCTGGAGTGAAAATATGCAAATTCGCGAAGTTATGAGCATGCGTAGTAACTGCTCAATTCACACTCATAAAAGCAATTTTTTTTTAATTTTCCCACCAGATTTGCAACATAGGCTTCTTGAGAGCCCACCTCATGAACACTGATGTGGTCGTTTCGTTAATCAGTCCCGAAAGGTGATTCTGTGCAGTGACTGCGAAATCACCTTTTGAGGCGGAATAATGCCTTGACAGTGGCTGAATTCATGAGGAGGGGTCCCAATAACCCCATGTTGAAAATTTGGTGCCAAAACTCTCCAAAATGCCTGAGATATACACCAAAGTTGAAAAAACCCTATTTATGCCATTATACCACTTACCGGCATTTCCTCAGTTCATGGTCATTTTTGAAGAGTGCAGACTTGTTCCCGGTCCACCGAAGATCGCTGTGTCAGGCTCCTGAGGTAAGTATGGGGTGAGGGGGTATCAGGAGGCAGGGCATGGGTTGGGGAAACATAGAACATATACTTTGATGGCAGATAAGGACCACTTGGCCCACCTAGTCTATCCATTTCCCTACCTAGAGGATAAGCTGTAGATCCTAATTAACCAACAGCCTATTTCTCCCTAACCCCCACAAAAATTGCCTTATGTCTGTCCCATGCATTCTTGAATTCTCCCACAGTTTTAGACCCCACAACCTCCTCAGGAAGGCTGTTCCATGCGTCCACCACCCTCTCTGTGAAAAAATACTTCCTCACATTGCCCCTGAGCTGTCCCCCCTCTATCTTCAAATTGCGTCCCCTTGTTCTTGCACATCTCTTTTTCTGAAAGATGCTACCCTCTAGGACTTTGTTGATTCCACTGAGGTACTTAACATTTCTATCATGTCCTCCCTTTCCCTCCTTTCCTCAAGGGTATACATATTAAGATCATTTAGCCTTTCCTCATATGGCTTCTCTTGCAGACCCTGCACCATTTTAGTTGCCCTCCTCTGAACTGCCTCCATCCTGTCTATGCCCTTGCGGAGATGAGGTCTCCAGAACTGGACGCAGTACTCCAGATGGGGTCTCACCAACTGTCTGTACAGAGGGATAACAACTTCCTGTTTTCTGCTGATGATGCCTCTCCCTATACAGCCCAGTATCCCCCAGCCCTCCTACCCTTCTCACATTGCTTGCCAACCTGAAGGTCATCTGATATGATTACCCCAGATCCCTTTCCATTTTTTGTTGTTATTACCTCCCCCCATTGTGTAATCTTCCCCATGTTTTTGTTTCCCAGGTGCATTACTTTGCACTTCCGTGCGTGAGTCAAGCTGCCATACTTCTGACCATTCCTCCAACCTTGCCAAGTCCTTCTCATCCTTTCCACATCTCCTTGTGTATCAACCTGTTGCAGATCTTTGTGTCATCTGCAAAGAGACATACTTTCCTTCAGTCCCTCTGCAATGTCCTTATTAAGACATTAAAGGAACTGGACCAGTACTGAACCCTGCGGTACCCCACTAGTAACCCCTCTTTCTTCAGAGTGGACTCCTTGTACAATTACCTTCTTTGTCCTGTTGTTCAACCAATGTTTTACCCAGGCTACCACCCTGGGACGCACTCCCAGGCTGGTTAATTTGACTATTAATCTTTTGTGTGGGACTGTGTCAAATGCCTTGCTAAAGTCTAGGTAGGCCATGTCCACAGCCCCTCCCTGGTCTACTACTTTGGTCACCCAGTCAAAGAAATCAATTAGATTAATCTGAAATGACCTTCCCACTGTGAACCCATGCTGCCTTGGGTCCTATGCCCCACTGGCCTCTAAGTACTCAACAATTCTTTCCTTCAGAAATGATTCCATCACTTTCCCTACCACAGAGGTCAAACTAACAGGTCTGTAGTTTCCTGCCTCTGTCTTGCTCCCACTTTTGTGAAGGGGAATCGCATCAGCCTTCTTCTATTCCTCAGGTACCACACCATGATTTGTTATAAAGGGTAGTCAGTGGTGTCACTAGTTCTCTGCTTAATTATTTTAGAATTTTGGGGTGAATTCCATCAGGCCCCATTGCTTTGTCCACCTTCAGTTTTAGGAGTTCTTTCAGAACCCTTTCTTCTGTGAAAGGACTGGGATCGACCCCCCTCTCCAAAGTGCTTCTGTTAATTGGATTAGGAACCTCCCCCACTTCCTGTTTTGTGAATACTGAACAGAAGTATTCATTCAGTATCCCTGCTTTTTCACTGTCACTCTCTGCCCACCCACCATCAGCCCCACTATCCCTCCCTTTGTCTTTCTACGCTCCCTGATATACCTATAAAATATACCTATACGATATACCTATTTCACTAAAAATACCACCAACTGCTTAATCTGATTCAAGGTCGGTTGGCATTCATCTGTATCCCCCTTCCCCCCATGTCGTGCCTGAAAATAGGCAGGATTTGTCTAGTGCACTTACCTGGTCAACAAAAACTAACTAACTAACTAAAAGGTTTTATCCCCCTTCTTAACTGAGTTGGCTATCTTTTCCTCAGTTTGTGCCTTTGCCATTCTGACTAACCTCCCTGCTTCCTTCTGCCTTAACTGGTACAGTTCTCTGTCCTGCTTCTTCTGTGTTTCCTTATACTTCCTAAATGCCATCTTTTTCTCCCTAACCTTCACCGCCACTTGTTTTGAAAACCATGGTGGCTTTTTCTTTCATTTTGATTTGTTTATTTGCTTCACACAAAGGCTTGTTGCCTCTGTGATGGCAGTTTTGATATTTCCCCATTGTTGCTCCACCCCTCCTTCTAGCCTGTTTGCTAGCACTTTTCCAAGACACTCTCCCATCTTGCCAAAGTCAGCCCTTCTGTAGTCCAGAATCTTCACTTTGTATGGCTTGACTCTGTAGCTGAGTTTATTGTGAACCACACTGTTTGGTGGTCACTTGTTCCCAAATGGCTACCCACTTCTAGATCTGAGATCCTCTCACTGTCCCGTTTGAGTCTGAGGTCTAAGATTGCTCCCTCATGAGTAGGTTCCAAAACTAGCTGTCTGAGGCATGCCACCAAAAGGGCATCAAGAATGGCCCTGCTTTTGGATGTGGCTGCAGCAAAGGTGCTCCAGTTAACATCTGGCATATTAAGGTCCCCCATCAACAGTACCTTCCCTTTCTCTGTCATCCTAAGTATGCCTTCTATCATATCCTTGTCCATTCCCTCCCCCTGACATGGGGGTCTGTATACAACCCCTGTGCAGATTGTGGTGCCATTTCCAGTCTCTAAGGTGACCCACAGTGCATCCTCTCCTCCCTGTTTACTCTTTTGTTCAGTTGCTTTTATCCCTTCCCTTACATAGAGAGCTACTCCCCCCTTCTCCCTTCTCTGTCTCTCCTGTAGGTTGTGTACCCTGGCATGTTAACATCCCAGTCATGGTTCTCTGTGTACCATGTTTCTGTGACTGCTACAATATCCAAGCATCCCTCTTCTATCAAGGCCACCAGTTCGGGGAGCTTGTTGCCCAGACTATGGGCATTGGTACTCAGTACCCTCCATTTCTTGATGGCCTTACCCCTTTTTGCCCCATCCCTGTCCTTATTGCATCTGTCACTTTCTCCATTTACCCCGTGCTTCTCCCTATTGACATCTCAATGTTGGTCTCTACTTCACTTAGTACCATGATTTTTTGGGGGGGACTAGGATTTCCCTGCTTCTTTCCAGTGCCTCCCCCCCCCCTTGGCTAGTCTAAATGCTTGCTAATGAAGTATTTAAACCTATCACCTAGGATCCTGGTTCCCCTCCTGGACAGATGCAGACCGTCATGCCAGTATAAGCCTGCATCCATCCAGGTGGGCCCCCAGTCCCCAGTGAAGCCAAATCCCTGAGCTCTGCACCAGTTTTTCAACCACTGATTGAATCCCATGTTGTGGAGTGCCCTAGCCTCATCTGTGCCATTGACAGGCAGCACCTCTGAGAAGGTTACCATGTGTGCTATTTGTCTAAGACCCCTCCCCATCTCCACAAATGCTTCTTGCACTGCTCTGATCCCTTTCTTAGCCAGGTCATTTGTCCCTAGGTGGACAATGACATCCAGCTCCCTCCCCTGTGCAGCTGCTCCTGTGATCCTGAGGATTCACTCCCTGTTCCTCCAAGCCATGATGTCAGGCAGGCAGGCACCTTACCTCCCTCTCCCCTTCCTCCCCCAGTTCTACCTTCCTAACAATGGAGTCCCCCACCAGGAGTTGTTTCCTACCCCTGTGGGGTCCCATGCCACCCTCCTGTGGGTCTCCTTTGTGGAGGTTCCCAGCATCCTCCTTGGTTTCCACTGTGGGTGCCTCCATAGAGGAACCACACTTTTCCAGAACGGCATAGATATTGTGGCGAGGTACAAATGGAGGGATGTGCCTCTGTTCCACCACTATCACCCTCCCTGAGCCCACTGTGGTCCAACTGCTCCTCTTTCTTGGCAACCTCTGAGGCAATGACAGTGACTCTGGTGGTCCCTGGGTGGGAGAGCAGGTCCCACAAATCCTGGCCAACTCAGCCTGGAGATGAGCAACCTCCCTCACTCAGCCCAGAGAGGTGCCTGCAGATGGGACAACACTGCATCCTCCAGAACGTCTTCTGGAAGATTGCTGCTCCACAGCCACTGCACTGCACTGCACCACTCCTATCATGTCTTGTTTTTTGGCCCCCTAACTGTTGTTTGGAATACTTACTTTTTCTTCTGTTTGTTTATTTCCTTTTTTTTTTCTTCCCCTACTTACTTACTGCCTCTGGGCCCTTTTAGCTCCTGATCTTCCCGTTCTAAGACAAGAAGTTCCTATATTTCTCAGTAGTCTCCTTATTTGCTCAAAGTCAGGCCTCCAGCAGCTGGGGGGGATGGTGAGCTACTCTTGCCCTTCTAGGATGGTGAGTCTTTGGTGGCTCTGTGATCACTCACTTCCTGCTCCCAAACAGGAAGTTCCTTTTGTCAGTTAAATCCTGTGCCTATAAAAGTAGAACTGGTTTAGGGTGGGGGGTGGAGGGGAGGGGAGGGAAGGAGGGGCAATATATTCCCAGTAGAGAAGTTTTAGTTGCACCAGTAGCTCTTTCCTACTGGTGTTCTGTCTGTTCTCTGGCACAAGCTATCTAGGGCAGTGCTTAAATCTGGTTTTAACCTGGCTCCTTCTAGCTAAGCCACTCCCCATACTTTGCAAATCTTTCTACACTTAGTTAATTTCACAGATAACAATTCTTTTCTGACACCTGTGACAAATACCTAGATAAGTACACCGATAACACAGATACCGGATAACAATTTACTTCGACTACCTCTGACAAACACACTAATTCTTTATTTTTACCCTAAATTGAAGGTCCCAGTACAAGTGTTCTAGTTCTTAGTCCCAGTAGAGAAGTTTTAGTTATACCAGTAGCTCCTTCCTCCTGGTGTTCTGTCTGTTCTCTGGCAGAAGCTATCTAGGGAAGTGCTTAAATCTGGGGAGGGGGCAGGGAGACCGTGAGGGATTGTTTTCTTTTTTAACATGTTTAAAAAAAAATTGTGGGACGGTTTTTCCTTTTTAGGGGCATTTAGCATGCTGGGGTGAGTGTTTTGGTGGGATCTGTTGCCATTGGGGGACTGGGCACCCCTGTCAGCAGGGGTGACACAAGAACCCGAGGGATTAGGCACCCCCTAGGCCCCAGAATGAAGCGGAGGGATCTTATGCTGACGGGAGGCTCCCCTATCAGCAAGGGAAGGGGACTGAAACCGATGGGATTGAGCACCCCGTTGGCAAATCCTGCAATGAGGGGTCACTCCGGATGATGCTGCAATGACAAGATGGCTCCGGATTGCAGAGGCTAAAATGTTTCAAGGTGGTGGCATGCTGGCTGAACCAGTGTCAGCAGAGGCATGCCACCCCATTGGAGAACATGGGCCAAGCCTCCAAAGGCAGTGGGGGCCTGGCTACAACAGTGCCACACCTCCACAACCTGCTTCTGCAGCAAGCTGCCGTAACATGTTTCTTGAGCATGCGCGCAAGCAGCACAAAAACAGCCACTTAGTGCATTTGTAAGATCAAGCTGTGAGTGTATTAGTGCCAATGATACCCCCTGTTCACATTCAAATAGGAAGTGGCCCATACACATCGCACATGGTATTTTTTAATAGTTCCTAGAAGCTCTAGCAGGATGCACAGTGTTAGTTAATACTTTTAGGAGCCATGTTTTACCAGCATGTTATTGATAGTACATTGTTAAAACTCAGTATCCAAGTGTTAGGATCCCCTCTCCTCAGTACTAGTCATTCAGCAAATTCTCTTGTCTTGGCCCACCCCCTCCCTGTGCCAGTACCTTATGGACCCCATCTAACAAAATGTCCAGTTTAATCTTTGTGGCCTCCTTGGCAGTCCAGTGGGTACCCAGTCCAGTGGTACCTCCTCCCTTTCCCAATTCCTGGTTAAACTTTAGTGGCCTAGTGGCCTCAGAGGTAGTCCAGTGGTAACCCTTATTTACCCATTGTCCATTTTAATCTTAGTGACCTCACTGGCCCCCTGCAAGTCCAGTAGTAACCCCTCCCTTACCTGACATCCAGTTTAACTGTAGTGGCCACCTTGGCCTCCCTGGTAGTCTAGTGGCCCTCACCCTCTCGATGCCATAATTTGATTCTCTCCCTCTGGTCTGAAGATATTGCCTGGTGCAAAACTAAATCAAGGAGTTCTGGTGATGTCAGTCCCTACTTGGCAGCATTGTGAATTAGCACTAACACATGACTGCTGGAAAACTCCATGACAGATCATCTTTTCAGCACTAAATAAACCTAAATGTGTGAGAGGAAATACTTTTAAGATGAGGAGTCCAGAAGAGCTGCAATGCCACCTGGAGCCTGACAAAGGGTCTGGAAGTCATGAAGTTGATTCCAACATTGGAGCTTTCCTGGCTTCCAGCATGGCTCACCCTTGAGATTCAAGTTCTGGAAAATGCTGAAAGAACCCAAAGAAAGAAAGAAAAGGACTACCTCATCAAAGAGCTGAAAGAGTTTAGAACTAAAATGAAAGTGATTGTTCAAACAGCTCATGAAAATAGAAGACAGAGTCATAAAAACAAATAAGGTGGGTAAACAGATTATGACACGGATAGTAAGGGCCAGAATGGAGAGGCTTTAATTATGCATTTTTACCATCAGTAGCAATTGTTTCAGGACAAAATGGAAGATATAGAAACCAGAGCCTGACTTAAAGGCAAATATTTTATGTACAGTGACTGACATAGTCTATAAAAAGTTCTTTCAAACCAAGTATTGGGCTCATCTGTAGCTGGAAGCCCTCCAGGGATATTATGTGACCAAGTATGTTCAATATTACTACTGTACTACAGCCATTTGAAGATCACTGTCATGTCATCGAGAAACAAGTTGAAAAGTGATAGCAGGCCGTGGCTGCAGGCCCGCCATGTGTTGCTGCATGTAGGGTTCCACAAAGCCCCGTAGGCTGGCTCAAGCAAGCTGTCCAGGGTGCAGCTGTGGCTGGGGATTAGGACTGTGTGTGTGTGTGTGTGTGTGTGTGTCTGTCTGTCTGTGATGGGGATGTCTAGCTCCTCCCCGTCCTCCTGTGTGTCCTGGAATGGGCACACATCAGTATCCTCTGGCACACCTTTCTCCTCTGCCATTGCCACAGGTTCCTGTGGTGTACTGGGTGGGAAACAAGCCAGGTATTATGGGCTGTGACATAGATGTGGGTGCACCTAGGGGTGCTGCAGACCCCTGTTTGTACAATCTATCTGCACTTTTCTCCTGACTCTGGCAGCCAGCACTGGTCTCCGGCACAACCCACTTCCTCAGGTGTTGCAACCTCTGCATCAGGAGTGTTCCCCATAACAGGGTCTGCAGGGTGTAACACAGGGTGGTTAGCATTTCTGTGCTGTCCTGGCCCCCTGGCCAGTCCCTGAAGTGTACTACATACCTGATAGTGTATCCATGTCCTCCTCCTCCTCTTCACTGTGCAGGGGCACTTTGGTGAGGGTCTCTGCAGCCATCTTCTAAATAGGGGACAGGCTGTGCTCCTGTGTGACGGGCCACTACCCATGGTGGTCTGTGATTGCTTGATAACTGCCTGCTTATGTTTGATGGTGGATCAGAGGTCATTCCACTTGTGTTTGATTGCTGCAAGTGTGCATGCCTCTGGCCGGCAACATTCACGACAGTGTGACTATCAAGCCACAGCCTGGCTTTTAATTGGATGGTAGCTTTAGAGACTCTGCTCCATACAGGATGCTGTAGTGCTCCATTATGTTAGAAACTATGGATGCTACCTATCTGCTGGAGAAGTTAGAGGACCATGATCTGTTGGCACCATGTGACCAGCCAAGTCACAGTGTCTCTGACTGACCATGATCCATACCACTGGTTACCGGAAGTGGTCCAGGTACTGTAGGTGGTGCCCCTCCCCTGCTATCCTGACACAAAATGTCCCTCAGCTGCAATTTCAGTATTTGCTACAGACATTCATATGTGGCAAGATCAGGGTGTGTGGCCATGTACTGTATGCTCTCCTGGTGTCTGCTCTACACAGCCCTGGACATGTCTGTATGCCCTACCCATGCCTGTTCTGCACACATGTTTGTGCATCATGCATTTACTCCACCTGCTTGCATGGTGCATACTGTAGGTGCGCACCACTGATACATTACATATTGACACAATTCTTGTACATTAGTGCATAGGCCCCAGCATAAACAATAAAATCGGAAACACAGTCCTAGCTGTAATTGCCCTAAGTAGATAACTCCAGAAGGCACAATCCTCAGAAAAGTTTAAATTATAAGGAATTTAGCCCCAGTACCATTGGGCTCCATGATTCTGCTCTTACCAGAAATGTTAATAATAAATAAACCTGGTGCAGCAGCTTGAGGACAGCTCTCTCACTGTTGCCTCAAGCTCAGTACGTGCTGTAGAGTTAGTGAAAAAGTAGAAAAGAATGGCTGAACCTGCAGGCTGGTTCATAGCTCAAAGGCCAATTCATGGTGACTGGTGCTCAGCAGCTGGCTCTTCTTCCACTACCAGTTCACTCTCATGATCCACAGATAGGGACCAGAGACAGCTAGATGGGCCTGCCATGAGATCCCAACTAGCTCTATCCACAACTCACTGATCCTTGACCCCGAGAGGTGACAATAGGCCACTTAGATGCTGAGACACCACAGTATATACATTTGTTGACCTGGCTGCACCAATAGTTCCTGTGGCTGGGTCCTCAGTCTTTAGCAGGTCAATAGTCCCATGAGCCAAATACTCCCAAGTTCACTTTCTCACCTGGCCCAGACATCAGGCAACTCACTCAGTGCCACAGACCTAGATTCAGCTAATCTCTCCAGTCTCCTTGCTCTGCTCCAGATGCTGAGAGAAACATCAGTCTCATGCCACTCTCCTTCAGATGTTAAAACCACTTGCAGCCTCCACTGCACCACAAAACAGTGGTGCTACTGAAAAATGTATAAATGAAACTCAGATGCACCACAGACTGTCTCTAAAAATACTACACTACAAACAAAACACTATAGTACCTACGCAGATATGCTTATGCTCCTGACTCATGCTGATAAATCTACCAATTAAAACTAAATAAAATTGTGTTGAAAGAACAAAAGGTAATGTAAGATAAATAAACTGCAACAGACAAATCTCTCCTGCAGAACATATGAATGTACGAAAGCGCCAGCAGAAAAAGGCCCATAGGTCTATCAAGTCTGCCCGAGTGTGCAGGTCGTAGTTTACTTCTCCTGCAGCTGCCCCCCCCCGTCCCTTTCCATCATCCCCACCCCCATACTACCCCTGCTTGTTCTTATTTGTATTAGGGTTGCCACCTTTGGATGAGGCAAAAACCGGATCATAAGCTCCTCCCCAGCCCCCCCTTTTCATGACTCATCATGCATTGCTCCTTCTAGAAAGCCATTTGTTATATCAATAAAAGACAATGCTTAAAGCAGCAGTTCAACAAAAATCTTAAGATGCTGTACCCATTAAAGTTACTTTCCCAGATTCTTCCTAGTTATTTACTTATGTGTTTATTTATTGACATTGGTTTACCAGATAAACTTACAGAGATAAAATAAATCTCATTTACAGATATGATCTGAGGGAAGACAAGGGAAATACTGTAAATAGCACACAACAGTGCACATGGTATATGATAGTACAACATAAAAAAGTTGTTTCCTATAATGTGTTCTTTATATATTTTTGTGGCTCAATTTCTTTTTCATGTCCACAGTACTATTTCAAAGCCAGAGAAGTGACCATACTTTTTTTCTTGAGGAAAAAATAATTTAAAATATTTAAAATGCCTAAATTCTGCTAGAGATGAAAATGTTTATTAGCAAATGAAAGTGGAAGACAACTGGCTGTGTTGCTGTTACAAAAGGTGGGTGCAGCTTTGCTGCTATGCCACTTTAAGATGCAGTAGAAGAAACTATGTTAAGTAAGTGCGAATGGTGTTAATGGCCATACTTTACACCTCCCAGGCTGACTGCTTTCACAAAAAAAAGGCTATATTGACAGCAAAACATGTTTGTAAGCTGGACATGTAACTGAAACGTGAATGAGATGACACAATCTATTTCAGAAGTATGTGAGCACTCAAAATGGCTCAAAAACCTGACCAGCACACTCTCTGTGAAATAGTGCCTCCTCATCTCCCTCCTGAATCTACCTCCTTCCAACTTCAGACTGTGCCCCCATGTGACCCTCCCTCCCTTTAAACAGAACAATCCTCCTGCTTTGACCTGGTTATGCCTCTAAGTATTTAAAGGTCTTTATCATGTCCCCCCTCTCCCTTCTATCCTCCAGGGAATACATGTTGAGCTCCCTCAATCTTTCCTCATAGGGTTTATCCCCTAGATCTAGGATCATCTTTGTCACCCTATGCTGCACCCCCTCCAGTAATCTTATTTACTTCTTTAGGTCAGGGCACCAGTACTGCACACAGTAATCCAAGTGCGGCCTCACTAGTGATCTGTACAAAGGCAGCATAACCTCCTCTTTTCTTGAGGTGGTACCCCTGGCAATACACCTCAGCATTCGATTTGCCACCCTCTGGCACTGTGTTGAAACTCTCATGTCCCCTGTGACTAGTACCCTTAGGTCCTTCTCTTCCTCTGAAATTGATACCTGCACTCCCCCCAGCCAATAGCTGGTCCTGGTATTTCTGGCTCCGAGGTGCCTGACCTTGCACTTCTTCATGTTAAGCCCCAACTGCCACACACCTGACCAGTGCTCAAGTTTTGCTAGATCCTCCCTGAGCTCCTGCCTCCCTTCCTCACTGTTTACTGTTGCACATAGTTTTGTGTCATTGGTAAACGGGCTGATCTTACTCTTGATCCCTTCTGCAATGTCCCTGATAAAGATATTCAATAAAATGGGGCCTAGCACTGAACTCTGAAGTACCCCACTAGTCACGGGTCGTGGCTTGGAGGTCTCCCCCCTTACAACTACCCTCTGCTGTCTAGTCTGCAGTCAGCTCCTAACCCATCCCACTAGTTTTTCCCCTGCCTCCAGGTTCCTCAGCTTGCCCAATAACCTTCTGTGTGGTACCGAGTTGAAGGCCTTGCTGAAGTCCAGATACAGGACATCCATGGTATGTCCCCCATCAGCCGACCTTATAACCCTATTGAAGAAGTCAATTAGGTTAGTCTAACATGAATCTTCCCAAGACAAACCCATGCTGTCTTTCATCCTGGAGTCCATTACTATCCAGGAAGAATATCAATCTCACCTTTAGAATGGTCTCCATTAGCTTCACCACAATGGAAGTCAAGCTTACCGGTCTATAATTGCCTGGTTCATCCCCGGGACCACTCTTGTGGAGGGGTACCACGTGAGCCATCCTCCAGTCCATGGGCACACTCCTTGTCTCCAATGAGGTGTTAAACAAGTCTGCCAGTGGGCTTGCCAATACCTCTGTCAATTCCTTCAGGACACTTGGATGTACTCCATTAGGTCCCAGTGCCTTGTTCACCCACAAAGCTTTAAGGCCTTTTAGAACCCTATCCTCCTGGATGACTCCATCTGTTACCTCTGCCCCCCCCCCGCTTGCGGTATTGGCCCATCTTGTTCTTTAGTGAACACCAAACAGAAGTACTCGATGAGTGCCTCCACCTGGTCTTCTCCATTTTCTGCCCAGCCCCCCCCCTTGATCCTGACAATCTCATCCCTACAGCTCCTCTTTTCTCTCATGTACTTGAAGAAATCCTTTTCTCCCCCTCTCTGATCTCCGGAGCCAATCTCAGCTCCCTTGCCACTTTTGCTGCCCTGAATTCTCTACTTACTTTCCTAGATTTCTTCAAGTACTCCTTCTTGTCCTCCCCTTGCCCAAATTTATTGCACCTGTTGAAGACCACTCACTTCTCCCTCACTTTCTCTGCCACTTCCCTGCTGAGCCAGCTAGGTTTTTTTAGACCCGGACTGCTTACTCTGTGTCTTGGCACACGTGTTCGTGGCATCTGTCAGATCCCTCTTTATGATGGACCATTTATGTTCAGCATAAATCCCAGGGCAAATTTCAGCAAGATGCCCACCTATGATGCTGCTCATCCGGGCAAAATCCACCTTCCTGAAGTCTACCACTCTCGTCCTAGTCCTGGCTGACTACCTACCCGTTTGGAGGAATAACTACACTGTTTGATGATTGCTGCCTACTACAGGGTCCTGTACGACTACATCCTGGACTTGGTCCCCATTTGCTGACACAGTATCCAATATGTTACACTCCCTGGTGGGCTCTGTCATCCCCTGCATTAGGTGGCTGTATTGGATAGCTTCCAGCAGTACCTGCTCCCTGGCGTTCATGGTAGTCATGGTTCACCAGTCAATCCCAGGTAGACTGAAGTTGGCCACTATGACTGTACTCCCTCTGCTACTGACATTCCTGAGTTGCTCCCCCAACTCTCTGTCACTTTCCTTATTCTGTGAGGGTGGTCTGTACAGCACCACTATCCTGACCTTCCCTTGGAGTTTTTGGAGCTGTACCCATATGGCTTCTGGCTTCCCCTCTTCCCCATCCTCCCTGATACATAGTATCCCATCCCTCATGTAAATAGCTACTCCAATCTCTTGCCCACACTCTGTCTTTGTGGTAAATCCTGTATCCAGGGAATCATGAGATCCCAGTCATGGTACTGGTTGGCCCATGTTTCCGTGACTGCCACAGTATCTACTGTACCTCTCCTTACGCCATCATCGCCTGGCATTCTGCTACCTTATTTGCCAAGCTCTTTACATTCAAGAATACAACTTTCCACCATGTCCTCTGCCCCTCCTTTTTTCCCAGTCCCTCACTCCTGCTTCCACTCCTTGATAGATTACACCTTCTCCCCTCCTGACTGTCTAGGTGGAGGCCATCTGGTCTCTCCTGATTTGTGACTCCACTTTGCAGTCTTCCTCTGGTCCCCATTCCTCAGTTTAAAGTTATTTTAGTTGTAATGTAATCTTCCAGCCTCTGTTTCAAAGTCCTTGTGCTCTCCTTGTTCAGGTGCAGCCTATCTAGTGCACAGAATTCTTTCTTATCTCACGTCCTGCCCCACCCTCCAAGTACCCTGTACCCCTTGGTTTCACCCTCCCAGCCAATTGTTAAACTCTTCAATTCTCTGCTTCCTAGCAGAACTCGCCCTAGGTACTGGGAGAACCTCAGAAAATGCCACCGATTTACCCATCTCAAAGCAGATTCTTATAACCTCTTTAAACCTCTTTTCCACTTTCTCCACCCTACTCCCCCTCCAGGTCATTTGCACCTAGGTGCACCACAATATGAGATTTATACCCTCCCTTCATCACACATTTCTGAATGAACTGACCCATCCTCCCCGCTGTCATACCTGGCATACACTCCACCCAGTCATGGCTTTTTATTTGCCCCCTTACCCCCCATCTCACCCCTTTCACAACTGACTCCCCCAGTATGACTATCCTTTCCCCAATGGCTTCCCTTCCCCATGTTTTGCCCTACCTCAAGCCCCAGTACTAGAGTGTCCCCTCCTCCATTCCCCTGCACCCTCATCTCACTGTTTCTCCCTGGCTATACCCCCCTCCTCTGCTCTTCCTCCTCCAACCTCTCTTTGTTTCCTACCCAGTCCATCCCCTTCCTCACCACAGAATTGACCCCTACTCTCTGTCACTTTCTTAGATCCGTCCTCTAGCCCCCTACTGTCCTATTTGCCCCTCTGCTCCTTCTAGTTGGTGGTGCCTTGAGAACTCCCCCCTACTTCTCAGCCTCCCCAACTTCTCCCCATTGTCCTTCCCCTTCCTTTGTTCACTGACCTCATTCCCTCTCATGTTCCCCTTCCCTTTCACTTTTTCTATGCTGCAATCCACATCCTCCTCTTCTCCCAAACTAGCCAGCACTGAGAACCTGTTCTTAGTGTCCATCCCCCTGTCCAAGCCCTCCCTTATTACTTTGTCATGGCTCTGACTTCCCTGGTCCTGTCCCCTATCCTTCCTCTCTCTTCCCCCATCCCCTACCACCTGCCAATTTTCCACGCTAGCGCATCCTGGTCCTTGAGGAGTTCATGCTCCTGGCCCCTTTTTTAACCTCCCCATTCTGACTTGTGCCTGCCTTGTATAGCATGTGGAGAAACCCTCCTTGTCTTCTAGCCCCCCATCACCCACTCCAATCATTCCTAGTTACTCTCCCCAGCTCCCATCGCAACCTTCCTAATTTCTGCCTAAGTTGGCTGATCTGACTACATGCCAGACACCTCCCCTCCCTCCACAAGGTCCCCAGAAAAATGGCTCCTCCACAACCATTGCAGCTGACCTACCACCCAGCCTCCCCATATCTACTACTCCAGTCATCCTGACCCTTTCTCTTCTTCCCCCAGTGCATCTGCCTGCCCTGTTCTCTGGTCTCCACATCCCCTCTGTACCCCCTAGCTTCTTCTGCTGATATATATATATATATATATATATTATTCCCAATGCTCCTTCTTACTTCTGGCTTTGTCCAGCGTGGCCTGCGATCCCCCCTGTGGATACCCTGCAGATGCCATTAAGTCAGACGACACATTTCTGCTTCATGGCACTCACACGTTGGTTGTCGCTCACGTGAGGGGTTGCTTGGCCCTCTGGGAAAAATATATCAGCAGCAGTCACTCTATTGACCTAGCTGCACCATGTGTCCCCAGCATCCTCCTTTAATCAGTTCCTCTCTCAACCTCCCTCGTTTCTTGGCCTACCACTTCCCAGTCCCCTTCTTGCAAAAAACTCACAGCATATATCCAAAACAGCAGCAAATAATGAAATTAAAGTTATGAATTTTTTGCTGCTGTAGTCCACTCTTCCTCCGAACCCAAGAAAAAAAGTTTTTTTTTTGTTTTTTTTTTTAGTTTAGACCTTAACATTGCTTCAGTGTTTGGTGAATAGAGTAGTGCTTGTGTATACTTATGAACTTTTGGCCTTTCTCTATTCCCACCCTTGGTAGATTGAGCTGGGTAGCTGTAGGGAATAGAGGGCCCAGCACTATGGGTGAGCAGAGTGCCAGAGGAGGAGTCAGGGGAGGATGGTGGGTGTTTCACTACATGCTAAGCGAAAGCTGCTAGGAGAGGCTGGCTTTTATTTGGAATGTGGGAGGAGCTATTCCCCCACATTTGTTTTGTAAACTTCATTTAAAACAGGGAGGTAAAGTGTACATATAGCAACAACAAGGGTCATACATTGTACAGCAACAATTACAGTAGTAGAGACCAACAGATGGCAAAGAAGCTCATATAAACTCATAAGCCAATAATGTTAGATGGATCAACTATAGCATGCATACACAGTTTCACTGAACAGTGGGTTCAACATTCAGTGAGGTTCATATTCCCCCAGAAAGGGGCTCCTGAGTATGGCATATGTTTGGGGTGGTGATCGGGGTGGTGTTTGTCTGTGTCTTCACCCACCATGCTCAAATGGAAACCCAAGCTATAATGGGAATGCATCATCCTCTATGGCAACTGCAACGAGTTCCCACAGCGCTTGGAAGGCTGAGTGGTTTCCATTGGCCGTATGCTGCACTTTTTTTAATTTAAGACAGTAGAGGAGGGTTTGACTCCATTGGGTGATAATGGGTGGGCTCTGGCTTAACCAGGTCTGTGCAGTTGCCTTTTTTGCATTTAATAAGGCCAAGTCCCACAGTTTCCAAATGTGTGGAGCAAGAATGGCACATGTGTCTGCCCCAAGCAGCAACTTCACAGGGGGCCCTAGAGAGGAGATGTTTTAAGACAGACTGCATTATTGAGTGCACTTCTGTCCAAAACCTGGCCGCATGTATACAAGTAAGAGACATGTGTAAAAAGTCACTCACCTCAATTTTACATTTGGGGCACATCTGAGACTTGTCAGGACCATACCTGTGTAGTCTAGAGAGGGTAATGTAGGTGTGATGCAAAAAGAATAGTTGGATTTGATGGAGTCAGTTGGTGTGAGCTCCCTTCTTGTAATGATTAGAGGCTCTCCTCCATACCCAGTCAGTAATATGAAGCCCAAGGTCATTCTCCCATTTTTTCCTAACATCTGCCATTGGCATTGGGTCCTGCTCCAGAAATAATTTGTAAAGAGCTGTGATGCTTTTACAGTTCAGGGGCAGAAATACAATAACCCCTCTAGCACGGAACTGGTGCCATCATCCAGGCCAAGAGGGGCAATGGTCCCAAGCCATTGTCACACTCACAGACAGACCAAAAAAATCCCCCTTAGGGAGGTCAAAATTGTTCCACAGCTCAAGGAAACTACTAATATTCTCATAGATGGACTTACTTGTTTGGACTTCAAGGCGGAGTCATCTCAAAAGGGCCTGATGGATGCAGACATTATAGTTTTTGGCATTTGTACACGCTGATCAATGAGGCATAGGGGGACAGTGCAGTGGGATGAGATATATGATGATGGGCTCACTGCCATGTTCTCGGCAGATTCTTGGTGTTGGGTTTGTCAATTTGAGGGAGAGGGCTGCCTGACAGTGCTGGAGACAGCAGTCCATTGCAGAGAGTTACTCCTAAGGCATATTCCTCCAGTGCAAGCCAATTCAGGGTTTGCATATTGAGGAATGGAGGGCGTGAGGAAGGTCAGCTGTGCTGCCCAGTAGTAAAAGCAGAAATGGGGAAAAGCACAGCCACCATCTTCCAGGGGTTTCTGTAGGGTAACTTTTATAATACTGGCCAGTTTATTGTTCCAAACAAACCTATGAGCAAGGGCATCAATGTCTTTGAAAAATACTATAGGGACATTTATAGGCAGAATCTGAAACAAATAGGGACATTTAGGCAGCATACGCATTTTGACCACATTTACTGTTCCCAGTATAGATAAAGGCAAACTACACCACCTGGCAGAGTCCGCTTTGAGTGCATTTAATAATTGTTTGTAATTATTCTTATAGAGATCTGCCAGGGAGTATGACAGATGGACCCGGAGGTATTTAATTGAGTTGACCACTTGGATCCCCCATTAAATTACAGATAAAGGAGTCTTGGTTTCTCTTTCCAACTGGTAAGAGTTTACTCTTTGACCAGTTCACCTTGTGATCAGAAAGCTTCCATACTCATCTAACAAATCATGTAGTGAAGGGATGCCAACAGGTGGGTTCTGCATAAATAGTAGAATGTCATTGATGAATAATGCCAGCTTGTACTCATCATGATTCCCTCTCCTATACCCCTGAATCCCTTGATGATGATGTCTGATTGCCTCAGCCAAAGGCTTCAATGTGAGCAAATACAAGAGAGGAGACAGTGGGCATCCCTGCCTCGTACCTCAAGTTAGAGGGAAGGGGGAGGTTAGTCCCCCATTAATCAGAATTTGTGGCTGGGGGGCTTGGTACAAGGCTCCCACTGACTTAGCAAATAGAATACCTACACAATACCTGCGTAGAGTTTCAAACAGGCACCCCCACTCCACATGGTCAAAGGCTTTCTCCGTGTCTGGGGTAAGGACCCCAGCTCCATGGCTTGAGGAGGTTCTGGACCACTTCTGTATGATATTAAGGGCCTCAAGGACACTGGTTTTCCCCAATGCCATTTTATGAAGCCAGCCTGATCAGTGTGGATAAACCTCTGTAATATTGTTTCCAACCTAGTGGCCAGTATTTTAGCTATAGTTTTATAGTCGGCAGCCAGTAAGGAGATTGGCCAATATGAGGCACACTTCAGAGGACACTTACCTTGTTTCAGGAGTACAGTGATAGTGGCAGACTGCATAGAGTGGGGTGGTACACTATTATCAAGGCTTTCATATATCATGAGTGACAATGGTTCATTTAGGCCAGGTATAAAAATTTTATAGAGATCTAAAGGCAGGCCATCTGGGCTTGGGACTTTGCCTCCCCTAAGAGTTCGTATAGCGTCAATAATTTCTGGGACTACTAGTTGCTGCTGGGTGAGCTATGTTTCCTGGGAGTACAATGATGTATAGAAACTGCAGAACACCTCCCCAACTACCTTCGGGTCTGAGCTAGGCTTCCCAGTTTCCATTAGAATTTGTGGTATGGCCCTGGCCCTCTCACAGCTCTTGAGTTGCCAGGCAAGTAATTTGCCTCTTGTCCCTGTCAAAGTACTGCCCTGCCTGTGTAAGTAATATGGCTCTTACAATCTTCTCCGCTGCTATGGTGTTATATTTCCATTTCAATGTTTGCACTCCATAGTAGAGAGGCATGGAGGGGTTCTCCAGGTGATCTTTTTCCTTGACTGCTATTTTTGCTTCTAGCATGCTTTGCTCTGCCATCTGCATTTTATGATGATGGCTGTCGAAGTCCACCATCAATCCCCTAATAACTGTTTTGAGGGCCTCCCACCTGGTTCAGTGTGAAATTTCCCCTACCCTATTGTGCGATGGCCCCTTTGTATGGCCTCCAGATAGGGTATCCCATTGTTAGGGCATTGTGATTAGGATGCTGTAATGTGGGCACCGCAACAAGGCATGAATGATAGGAGTGATCTGGATTTAAGATCAGCCAGCACTCATGCCTTGTTGGGCGTTCCACAATTTTGTGCCCCTTTCACAGCATGCCCACAGAGGTTGTTATATTTATCTTGGTGGGTGCGGGGGCAAAGTCCCTAGCCCTATTGGGGTGGGGGGGTGAATCCCTCTGTGAAACTGAAGTTTTTGTCAGCATGGTCCTGTGACGTTGTTGGGTTAGGGTGCTAGAATGCCACCCATGATAACTCCAGGCTACATAATTCCAGTGCCATAAACAACTTTGCCCACATTGCCTATGCACCATCATGGGTGAACCCCTGGTATTGAGGGTCTTTCAGCAGCATTGAATCAAGATGTCAAGCCTTTGGTTGAAGTGGTACCTCCTTCCCAGACACTGACACCCGTAGTGGGGTGTGGTCAGAAATAAGGATCTGCTCATACTGCATGTCATTCACCGTACCCATCAGAGAGGCAGCGACCAGTAGCCTATCAGTTCTGGTGTATGAGGCATGTGTGCTTCACAATGAGCACAACCATGGAGATAAGCCATACAAAAACAAGGATACTGGACTTTAGAATGGCTGACTTTGGCAAAATGAGTGAATACCTGAAGAATGCACTAGCAAATGGCCAAAAAAAGGGGTGGAAGAACAATGGAGAAAAATCAAAACTGCCATCACACAGGCAACAAGCCTTTGTGTGAAACAAATAAAGAAAACAAAGCGGAGTAAAAAAAAACTATGGTTCTCAAAAGAGGTGGCAGAGAAGGTTAAGGAGAAAAAGGTTGCATTCAAAAAGTACAAGGAAATCACAGAAGGAGCACGACAGGGAACTGTATCAATTAAAGCAGAAAGAAGTGGGGAAGGCAGTCAGAATAGCAAAGGCCCAACATGAGGAAAAAAGGCTAACTCAGTTAAGAAGGGGGATAAAACCTTTTATAGGTACATTAGGGAGCATAGAAAGGTTAAGGGAGGGATAGTGAAGATTAATAAAAGAGAGGGGAGGTGGGCAGAGGGAGACAGTGAAAAGGCAGAGATACTGAATGAATACTTTTGCTCAGTATTCACAAAAGAAGATGAGGAGGAAATACCTAAGCCAGACAATAGACACACTCTGGCTAGGGGGGTTG
Source organism: Neoceratodus forsteri (assembly GCA_016271365.2). Classification (NCBI taxonomy): domain Eukaryota; kingdom Metazoa; phylum Chordata; order Ceratodontiformes; family Ceratodontidae; genus Neoceratodus; species Neoceratodus forsteri. The sequence goes on along the minus strand of CM028138.1, from coordinate 193,201,556 downwards.
ACACCAGTCCATTCACAGAAGAAAGAGTCCTGAAAGAACTCCTAAAACTCATGGTGGACAAAGCAATGGGGCCTGATGGGATTCACCCCAGAATCCTAAAAGAACTAAGGGAGGACCTAGTGACACCACTGACCACGCTTTTTAACAAATTATGGCAGGATAGGGTGGTACCTGAGGACTGGAGGAGGGCAGATGTGATTACCCTTCACAAAAGTGGGAACAAGGCAGAAGCAGGAAACTACAGACTTGTAAGTTGTGGAGAAAAATAATAGAATCACTTCTGAAAGAAAGAATTGTTGAGAACCTAGAAGCCAGTGGGGCACAGGACCCAAAGCAGCATGGATTAACAGCAGGAAGGTCATGTCAGATGAATCTAATTGATTTCTTTGACTGGATGGCCAAAGTAATAGACCAGGGAGGGGCTGTGGATATGGCCTACCTAGACTTTAGCAAGGCATTTGACACAGTCCCGCACAAAAGACTAATAATCAAGTTAGCCAGCCTGGGAGTGGGTCCCAGGTTGGTAGCCTGGGTAGTAAACTGGCTGCACAACAGGACACAGAAGGTAATAGTGAATGGAACGCATTCTGAAGAAAGGGGGGTTACTAGTGGAGTACCTCAGGGCTCAATACTGGGTCCAGTCCTCTTTAACATCTTTATAGGTGACATTGCAGAGGGTCTAGAGGGAAAGGTATGCCTCTTTGCAGATGACACAAAGATCTGTAACAGAGTTGATACACAAGAGGGGGTAGAAAAGATGAGAAGGGACTTGGCAAGTTTGGAGGAATGGTCAGACATATGGCAACTTAGATTCAATGCAAAGAAGTGCAAAGTAATGCACCTGGAAACAAAAACCCAGGAGAAGAGTACACAATAGCAGGGGAGGTACTAACATCAACAAAAATGGAAAGAGACCTGGGGGTAGTCATATCAGATGACCTAAAGGTTGGTAAGCAATGTGAGAAGTCAGTAAGGAGAGTCAGGGGGATACTGGGATGCATAGGGAAGGGCATCACAAGTAGAAAAAGGGAAGTGATTATCCCTCTATACAGACAATTGGTGAGACCCTATCTGGAGTATTGTGTGCAGTTTTGGTGACCACATCTGCGTAAGGACATAGACAGGATGGAAGCAGTCCAGAGGAGGGCAACTGAAATGGTGCAGGGTCTGCATTAGAAACCATATGAAGAGAGACTGGGGTGGTTAATATTTATTACCTTGATGAAAGGAGGGACAGGGGGAACATGATAGAAACTTTCAAATACCTCAAGGGAATCAACGAAGTCCAGGAGGGTAGCTTCTTTCAGAAAAAGAGATGTGTAAGAACAAGGGGGCACAATTTAAAGATAGAGGGGGGACGGCTCAGGGGTAATGTGAATAATTTTTTTTTCATGGAGAGAGTGGTGGATACATGGAACCGCCTTCCTGGGGAGGTTGTTGGGTCTAAAACAGTGGGGGAATTCAAACATGCATGGGACAAACATAAGGCAATTATAGTCGGGGGTTGCAGGAAGTAGGGTGTTGGTTAACTAGAATCTGCAGCTTATCCAGTAGGTAGGGAAATGGGAAGACTGGGTGGGCCAAGTGGTCCTTATCCACCATCAAAGTCTATGTTTCTATGTGCTTGGGAATAAAAGCTGCACACATGTGAAGTGGGGTTTGCATGTCTCCAGCAGTTAGTTAATGTATACATGTGCATCAAAGCTTCCAGAGCTATAGCGCATCTGGTTCGGGATACCGAGGTGGGGTTGGACCTGTCAAGGACAGTTTCTACCATGCAATTAATATCCCCCCTAGTATCCAGTGTACAGGGAGCCCCACCATGTCACGCTGTAACTTAGGGTAGAAAGAGGAATTGTCTATGTTGGGGCCATAAACAGAACCTACAGAAAAGGCCGATCCATTATTCATTTTAATGTGTAGTAGAGTATAACGCCTGTTTGGATAATTCTTAACTGCAGTGACTTCCCCCGAGAAAACTCTGTTTTAGCCAGATTGCTGTGCCTCTTGCCTTGGTGTTGAAGCATGCACTATACCAAATCCTCCTCCCAACCCCACCGTTTTGCTGTTTTGATCAATTTGCCCTCTACCATGTGGGTTTCTTGCAGTAGTGCTATGTCCCCCTTTAATTTTCATATTCTAGCCTGCAATCTTCTACATTTCACCACACTTTTAAATCCATTAACATTCTAGGTGATTATTTTAAACCTGTCATCTATAGTTGAAAATTAAGCATCAGTCTCCATTAGGTCTCAACATCCTGTAACACCCATATATGTGTACACTGACACACCTGTAAGCTGTATACAAGTTTACTAATTCAAAAAAAACATCAACATTTTTTATGTTTGCTTGCATGTATGTGCAAGAAACATAGTGCCATCATCCGAGATTTTGGAGGTGTGTTACCCCCTCTTCCAATTCAGTCAGTGTGTTGGCAGGCGCGGCCCCTGTAAGCCAATGCATGCTGGAGCTGTCTGACAAGCTCCAGAAGCAGTGGCAGCACAGTTGAGGGGAGCTACACTTCAGCGAGCATGATAAGATGATGCCTGCTCATGCAGCTCCCCTACACACACACACACACCGCAGCTGCTGCCAGACAAGATACTGCGTGCTCCCCCCCAAGAACACTACTCTCTATAGCTAACGGGTGCCCAATCCCCCATTGGCTGTGCGCTCCCCCAAAACCTTCCAAATGCCATGCTGGTGCCCACCCCAGCGTGGCAACTTCAATGGCATAGCCAACTGGGTGCCAATCCCGTATTCCTCCTCTCCCCTCTCCGAGTACAAGGTGCCATGCGGGCCCACCCAGCGTGGCAACAAATCTCATAGCCAACAGGGATGCCCAGTCCCCGTCGGCTCCACGCCCCCAAGCCGTCTTTCTGCCATGCTGGAGCCCACCCCAGCTTGGCAAGCGTTCAGCGTCTTTTTTTTTTAACCTGTAAAGCAAAAATGGTCCCACGCGGTCTTCCTGCCCCCACTACCGCACCCACCCACTCGCACCCTGCCTCCCACCCCCCTCACCCATAATTACCTCCAGACCTCGGTCGCGACGATCTTCAGTGGACCGGGAACACGTCTGCACTCTTCAAAAGCCGACCGCCGAACTGAGGAAATGCGGTAAGCTGTATAATGGGCTAGATAGGGTTTTTCAACTTTGTTGCATATCTCAGGCATTTTTGGAATTTTTACCAAATTTTCAACATGGGTTTTTGGGACCCTTCTCATGAATGCTGCCACTGTCATGGCATTATTCGGGCCTGAAGGAGTGATTTCGCATGATCACTGCGAAATCACCTTCGGGACCAATTAACGAAACAACACTGCCAGTGTTCATAAGATGGGCTCTCAAGAAGCTTATTTTGAAAATTTGGTGGAAAAATTCCAAAAAAATGACTGTTTTACGAGCCTGCATTGCGCAGTTCCTACGCACGCTCGTAAGTTCGCAAATTTTCAATATTTTCACTCCAGATCCTCAACATTGCCATTTTACCACACCTTTTTTATGAGTAGTACAGCTGTCATTTTTCACATCTCACCCAAAATGTGTTTCCGCCCATGTAACGCACAATGGCGCAGTTGGTGTGTGAAACCAATGTATGGGACAAATTAAGAAAACCACAGTGACACTGTTCATAAGCAGAGGTCTTAAAATGGCTATGTTGAAATTGATGAAAAATTCCTAAAAATGACTGTTTTACGGTGTCGTTGGCAGTTCCTCACACACACTTTCGTGAGATCCAGCAATTTTCAATATTTTCACTCCAGATTTTCTACATTGCCATTTTACCACACCTTCTTATGAGTAGTATAGCTGTCATCTTTCACATTCACCCAAACGTGTTTTCGCCCATGTAGCGCACAATGGCGCAGTTGGTGTGCGAAATCAATGTATGGGACAAATTAAGAAAATCACAGTGACACTGTTCATGAGCAGAGGTCTTAGAATGGCTATGTTGAAAATTTGGTGAAAAAAGTCCTAAAAATGACTGTTTTACGAGTGTGCGTTGTGCAGTTCCTCATGCGCTCGTAAGTTGTGAATTTTCAATATTTTCACTCCATATTTTCAACATTTGCCATTTTACCACACCTTCTTATGAGTACTACAGCTGTCATTTTTCATATCTTGCCCAAAATGTGTTTCTGCCCATGTAGCGCGCAATGGTGCAGTCGATGTGCGAAATCAATGTATGGGACACATTAAGAAAGTCACAGTGACACCGTTCATGAGCAGAGGTCTTAAAATGGCTATGTTGAAAATTTGGTGAAAAAATTCCTAAAAATGACTGTTTTACGAGCATGCATTGCACAGCTCCTATGTATGCTCATAAGTTTGTGAATTTAATATTTTCACTCCAAATTTTCAACATTGCCATTTTATTACACTGCCTTATGAACAGCACAGCTGTCATTTTTCATATGCCGCCCAAAATGTGTTTTCGCACATGTAGCGCACAATGGTGCTGTAGGTGTGCGAAAGCAATGTTTGGGACAGATTAAGAAAATCACAGTTACACTGTTCATGAGCAGAGGTCTTAAAATGGCTATGTTGAAAATTTGGTGACAAAGTCCATAAAATGACTGTGTTACAGTGAGCATTGTGCAGTTTCCACGCACCCTCGTATGTTCATGACTTTGTAATATTTTAAGTCCAGATTTTCACCAGTGGCATTTTTCCACTCTTCCTTATTTACAGTACAGCTGTCATTTTTCACAACATGGCCGAAGTGTGTTTTCACACTTTCAGCGCAGAGATGCGTGGTCGCTGTGGGAAATCATTGTTCGGGACAGATAAAGAAAACCACAGTGACACTGTTCATGATCGGAGGCACCAAAATGCCTGAGTTGACAATCTGCTATAAAAAAATCCCCAACCTAATTATATTACGGGTGTGCGTTGCACAGTTTCTATGTACGCTCATGACTTCACCATTTTTTTAAATATTTTTACTGCAGATTTGCAACATTGCCATTTTTTACACCTCCCCATGAACAATACAGCTGTCATTTTTACATCCTGTTCGAATGTTTTGCACCTGTGGATGCTAAATGCCGTAGTCGCTGTGCATAAGCAGCTTTCGGCTAACAAACTGATATTCCCCCTGTTCATGAGGTGGGGTCACAAAAAAAACATGTTGAACATTTGGAGTGAAAATACCAATGAATGCCTGAGGTATTAGGGTTTCCAACCATAATGCCCAACCCTGTAGAGAATGATAGGCATCAGGGGTGTGACTTGGGATTCTTGCCTGTAATGCTCATACCATTCCACACCCTGCAGCCAGTGAGAGGCATTGAGGTATACCTTGGACTCTTTGGCCCCAATGTTCACCCCATTCTCCTATATCGCACCCATCTCACCATATTTCCTAATGGAATGGGGTGCGCATAAGGGCCAAAGACCCCAAGGAACACCGTGACACTTGTCAGTGTCTGCAGGGTGGGGTGTGGTGAAATGGTGTGGCCGTTATGCCTGATGATCCAAAGGCACACCCCAATGCCTGTCACTCTCTGCAGGGTGGTGGTGGGGTTGGCTTCAGTTCAGTACTTCACTGCCATTCCTATTACGCAGCTCTGTAACTTCTACACTACCACTGCCAATGCCAGCAAGCAAACATTCGGCATTGACAAATGCTTGTTATCTTTACAACTACTCATCCCCCCAACCCCAACAACAACAACCAAACCATAAATATAGAACAGGAGCATTCCTCTAGTAACATTCCCCCCCCCCCATTCTCTAGCCAAGCTCACATTAGCCCAGATCAACTTTCCCTATAAATAGCTGTGGTGGATTTGATGTTCCATAGTTTTATGTGGGGCACCTTTGTACTACATTCCAACAAGGAACTGATTTACACAGCTAAAATGAAACTTAAACTTAATTCATCCACACCCTAAACCAGGCAGAGGCAGTACTTAAGAACAAACTAAGTTACACTTAGGTAAAGAAATGGTTTGATGTATAATCAACTATAATAGCAAAACAGCTTGAGGGATCAAACCAGCCCCAGGATGTAGAAGGTCTCTGGTGGGGATCAAGCAGCCACCAATCACCCCCCCCCCCACTGGGATACACCAGCACTAGGGGGTAGCTGTCTGGGCCAGCAGCTGCCCACTTAGAAATCTGTGGGTCAATAATCATGGGATTCCAGGACAGACACAGGTGTACTCTGTTTAACACACAGCAGTTAAAACTATATTGCACCACTTTCCTAGGCATCCCTCAATAAATTGTAGTCGAGGGTGATGGAGGGGCATGCATACCAGCTGGTGACCAAAGTAGAGCTCAGACTGTGTCTGGCCTAGGGTGTCACCCAGCACAGCAGCGGAAAAGACACACTACAGAGGTCTTGCCCCCCCCATTACCATCCATTGCTATGGTATAAATGACTGCACAGCATGTGTGGGCTCAGAGGCCACAGAGACATAGCATGAAACTTTGGACCATGAAAAAGGGCTGGTACTATAATACTGAAATAGGCTGCATCTATACAATAATGTTAAGCAAACAATGGCACTGCAAAGCAAAATGATTACAGGCTTTATTCGTCTACAGCTCAGGAAACTACATCTACCAGTTTCACACTGCTGGGCATCTTCATCCTCCTGAAGATGCACGGCAATGAGAAACCAGTAGAGGTAGCTCCCAGAACTACTGAGCAGTTTATTATTTTTGCACATGAATAAAGCCTGTAATCACTTTGCCCTGTGGTGCCATTGTTTGCTTTAAATTTGATGGACTGCATCTGACTAAGGAGGGAGTCAATGCATTGGGGCAGAAGTTTGATGTCTTTGCAGAATATTTAAACTAGCAAATGGGGAGAGGGGTGCAGCCAAAACATCGAATGGGAAGAACACCCTCAGCTAGTGGTCAAACAGGAGTTCAGCATGTTTGTAGTTCATTTGCATCACCAGGTAAAGAAAAAGGTCCGGCTCCCCATACGATGCACAGGGGAAATGCTGGACCTCGCCCAACAACTAACACACCGAAATCTGACCAATGGAAAATCATGTACACAAATGCTTACAGTCTGGAAAACAAGATCCCTGACCTGCAGGCAATAATGACAGAGGCTAAACTGGACATAGTAGCCATTAGCCCAAAAAGATTACCCCCTCCAACTCACAGCGAGTATGACCAGTAGCACTCAGGAGAGGAAAATCTCCCTTGGGGGGAACCTCTGAGGACCCTTGGCTAGTCCACTGATCTACCTGTCCTCAGGGCAACCTAAGAGGAGATGATCCCAAAAGCTTTAACTAATATCTAATTGGTTTAGGATATAGTGTTCACAGCATGATGAAGTCCATCTTCTGAGTCTTTTGATGCTGTGCACAGGAAAATCAATTCTTGAGTATGAAGAGCAGATTCAATGTGGATGAATGTCTAGAAAATAAATATGAATTAAGTCCAACTGTTGAAGGAAGATTTGAATATGATCCAGGAACTGTTCTGTGGTATCAGGTGATAGTTTATTGGTGGTACACAGAGGACATGACAGATCTGATCATGAAGAAGAACATGGGTTTTGTCTCGGTGAGCTGTCAGCCTTCAGATTGCCAGAAGGATAACAGTTTATGTGAACTCCTTAACGTAATCTGACAGAGTTTGAGAATGGAACAGCAGAATAGAATGATCTGCCTTTTTATAAATTGGCAATTTTTATGGACGCGAGCAAGGTTCTAAGTACTGCTTATGGATAGTGAGGTAGTGAATCCTCAGGATGCAGAATTATGTAGAAGGCTAGACAAAATAATGAAAGAAAACATGATGTTTAAAGTAGAGTACAATGGGTCTGAGTTCAGTAAATTCACTATGTTTCACTATGAAGGTATCTATAGGGAGATGACAAGGAGTTTAAGTGATTGAAGCAAAGAAACTAAGGGCGGTGAGACTGGCAAAAATGGCAACTGAGCTTCAGATCATGGTGGAGGTCAAATCAGTGGACAAACACTTCTTTCAATACATTCAAGAGAGGAGGAAAAAAGAGAGTAGGGGGATATTCTGGCTCTTGATGATAGGATCATCAAGGATGATGAACAGAATGCATCTGCTCTGAACAACTTCTTCTGTTAGGTATTCACCAAGGAGCATGATGGGCCTATTCCGGACAGTGGTGTAAAGCTGAGTATAGGAGGATCCCCAGAATGGTGACACTAACATTCACCACAGACAGGGTCAGGGAAGCACTGGAGCATCTTAAAGTGGACAAAGCACCTGGACTGGATAGACTGCACCCAAGAGTGCTGAGGGAACTTGCCAAATAATTTTCAGACCTCCTGTCATATTTGTTCAACACTCACTACAGACAGGAACCATGCTAAGGGACTGGAGAAGAGCAGATGTGGTACCTCTCCACAAGGGAGGGGTAGGGAGGATACCAACAATTATAGGCAGGTGAGCCTCACAGCTATAGTCAGGAAACTAATGGAAACATTAATTAAACAGGATCTAGTAGAATACCTGGAAAAGAACAGACTTCATATGGGAGACAACATGGGTTCATAGCAGAAAGGTCATTCCAGACAAATCTCATGTCTGGGTGCCAGTGAATCTCCTGTACTTTGATTTTATTAAGGCCTTTGATTCAGTGCCACATAAGCTCCTGTTAAAGAAGTTAGAGGACCTAGGCACCACTGCGGGTATAGTCAGGTAGGTGGGTGGGAAGCTGGCTGAAGGACAGGCAGCAAAGACTGGTGGTCAATGGAGTGAGGTCAGGCGAGAGGGAGATTACTAGCAGGCTGCCATAGGGATCAGTCTTGGGACTGGTTCTTTTTAATATGTTCATTAGTGACATTGGAGAAGGCATTCAGGGCAAAATTTCCCTCTTCACAGATGACACTAAGTTAGGTGGTAGGGTTGACAGCACTGAGGTGGTGAAGGACCTGCAGAAAGACCTCAAAAAAGTTGGAGAGGTGGTCCAAGGTTTGGCAGCTGCAGTTCAATGCAAAAAAGTGCAAGGTGTTGCATCTGATTAAGGAGAACCCCAGAGCAGATTACTGGCTCAATGGGATCCAACTCATCACCACACATGAGGTAAGAGATCTTGGGGTCATCATTTGTGACACCCTTAAGCAGTGAAGCCAATGCAAAAAAGCTTACATCAAAGCAAATAAAATGCTGGGGTGTACAGGCAGAGGTTTCGACAGTAGGGACAGGGAAGTGATTCTCCCACTGTACAGGTCCCTGGTGAGACCCCACCTGGAATACTGTGTCCAGTTCTGGAGCCCTTACATTGGGAAGGACAGGGATAGGTTGGAGACTGTGTAGAGAAGGGCAACCAAGATGGTTCAGAGCCCCCAGAGGCTCTCTTATGAGGACTGACTAAAGACATTGAACATGTACTCTCTAAAGACTAGAAGTGAGATGGGTAATATGACTGAGACATTCAAATTCATGGGGGCATTAACAAAATGCTCTACTCAGAAATCTTTAACAGAGTAGAAGGGTCAGCCACCAGTGGACATGAATGGAAGCTAGGGGGTGGAAACTTCAAAAGGGATCTGAGGAACTATTACTTCACAGAAACAGTCATTGAACTATGGCATAGACTGCTCACCAAGGAGGTGACCACTAAAACTATGGTGGCTTTCAAGAGAGGGTGAGACAGAGTAAGAGCTCAACAAAGTACAGAGGATAAGGAGGCTAGGTCTTGGGACCCATAGAAGGCTTTGTAACCCTTGGGCAGACTAGATATACCTATGGTCTCCTTCTGTCGTCATCTTCTATGTTTCTTAGCTCTTTGGATACCAAGTTGAAAGTTTAACTGGAGGATTGAAACTGTGATGGTGAGGATGGATTAGGCTATAAGGATAGAAACTGAATACCTGATAGGTATGGTTTAACTGTTCTGTATGATCATTTCAATATCATAGTTGCACAGCTTGATGATGAGCTAGAAATGCTAGTACATGGCTTACATGAGCAAATATTCTAGAAGGACTGCAATGCGAAAAATGAGGTATACGTTTCATGCTTTAGCATAAGAAGCTCGGTGGCAAAAGTTAGAATGGCCCACATGGTGTTGACTTGATGGTGATCAAATTCCACCATGTTGTGGGAACACTAGATAAAAGTGGAGTCTTAACTGTGTCTGCTGATTGATGGGACAATGAAAGGTTTGACCTTGTAAATGGAATACTGCATCGACTGTGTCATTTGCGTAGTCTGATATGGAACCCTTGGGGCATGAAATTGTAGTAAAGATAACCAAGTTATTTGCACATGGACAATGCAATGGGATGGAATGAAGACTTGCCCTTGGTGATTATATTCACTGAGGACTGAGTATAAGAAGAGAGAGATACTGACTGATGGGACCAGTACTGACCCCAAGGAAGGCAACTGGCATGATTGGGTAAATATTGAAAAGCAGATGTAGATGACTTCATAAAATATTGTGATGTCCGGAGGCTATGGAGCAGTGATCCTGGATTGCACTTAAATAACAGGATAGCTGTGCATTGAAGATACATTAGTGCATATTCTGGGATGCAAGACTGAAGAAAAGTCTTTGAAGAACATCAGACTGCTATTCCAGGAAGGTACAAGTGAGAGCACATGGTCAGGTGATTTGCCACTGCCAAGAATTGGATATGATGGTGCAATTCAGAAACCGATGGTGCCAGTGCCATGAGGTAGGACATGAGGGACCTACCATGAGGAATCATTGTCATTGCACAGTTGAAGTAACTTAAGTGGGAAATAAGTTCACATTTGTGAAGCAAGAGGATTGGCTCAAAGAGGACTTCACATGGATTCTGTGGAATATATCAGGAGGTAATGGCTTCAAGATGGCCTGAATCTGATAAGATGTCAGAGGAATGATCTTCAGGAGTTGATTAGGAGGTATGAGCTTCCATATAGTCTAAATCCAATGAGATGCTAAGGAATAATCCTGTTGAGATTATCAGGAGATAATGGTGGTTCTATACAGCAGAGTCTAAAAGGTACTGAGTAATTTGAGGAATATCGCTAGACCAGGGTTCTCCTCTTCAATCAGAGGAACTGAAACGGATAGTCCTAGGAACACTAGACAGGAGCAGTAATGCCAACTGCAGGAGAAGAATCTGGCAGATCAATCAGAAGAAGTAATCAAACCAATGATGGAGTGCTGGATGGCAACAAGTGGGGAGAAATGCCCAAAAGAAAAGACAAGGAAGCAACCATGCTGGTGCCCCAAACTGCCGAAACAATGAAATGGAAAACATACCACAACAGAAAACAGTCCAGAGAGATGCATAAACAGGAGCAATCAAAGGCATTCAGGGAATGGGTTGTTGAGAGCCAGGACCAAAGCATCCAAGCATTCATGGAGTGATAAGACTCAGTGGAGATGAGCATAGGGTACAGAACTGTCATTGGAGGGAAGCAATGAAGCAATGCCAGGGGTGAAAGATGATCGAGGAGTTGACAGGCTGATGAGGAGATACTGCAGGCCAGGAAATATTCAAGGTGCAATACTGAGTGGACTGATTCAACAGGGAGGAATGGCAGGTGCTGAACAGGACCCAGGAGAAATCCAGTTGGAAGAACAGTGGAACAGTAGATGAATGACAGCAGACTCCTGCACAGCAGACTGAAGGGTATGACAGTGAAAGGCACAGGAGGAGGAGGGCACTGAGATGCCTGATGTGTCCAAGCGTAGTCCAAGGAAGAAGGTGCATGACAGGAGGAAAGTCAATGCCACAAGGCATTGTAGGAATCTGGAATGGATCCAGATGCAGTAGAGGTGGGAAGTGAAGATGAAGACAGACACAGACAAGTCCAGGACAAAACCTGGAGGAACAGGATGTCCAGAGTACTTATAATGAAGCTGGCAGCTGTAGCTGAAGGCCAGAGAGTGGATGATGTGGAGTTGGGAAGTAAGCCACAAGCGATAGTACAGAGGATTGCAGGATTAAAACTGGAAAGCGAGCAGGGCCATGAAGTCCTGAAGGTCAGATAGCAGGGAAGATGCAGGGACTAACAAACTGGTAGGGTCCAAGATCCAAAATGGGAGAAGGCAGAGAAATGAGGACAAGTACATGAATCCAGGGTGCGAGCTGAAGCTGAGTACAGGATAGTTCGGCAATTGAAAGGTGACCATGAGATGAGAACAGTCCATTCTTCAAAGGAGCATTGCTGAATGAAACTCTGTCCAAAATCTTTCAAAACATTGTCTGTTAATGTGAATTACTGTCAGTGTGTGTGATATACTTTTTTGTGATTGCATTTTAAAATCGCTCGCTAGCGTGAGTTACAGGAGCCCTGTTAGGACTACAAACAGGAAGATAAGCCGTAGTTCAGAACGAACTACAACTCATTATAAAATACATATATTTTGGGTCATGTTATTAAGGGGGACTAGTTGCACTACATAAGCCTTTGGCTTGCATTTTATTTTAAAAGAAAACAGTGATTTTAATCACTCAGTGCATGGAGACATTTCTTGACCCATAGGAATACTTCTGGGGTAATTACTACATAAAAGCAAGGCTGTGAGGAGTGCACACGCTTTGCTGAATGAAACTCAGTCCAAAATCTTTTAAAACATTGTCTGTTAATGTGAATTACTGTCAGTGTGTGTGTTATACTTTTTTGTGATTGCATTTTAAAATCGCTCGCTAGCGTGAGTTACAGGAGCCCTGTTAGGACTACAAACAGGAAGAGGAGCTGTAGTTCAGAACAAACTACAACTCATTATAAAATACATATATTTTGGATCATGTTATTAAGGGGGACTAGTTGCACTACATAAGCCTTTGGCTTACGTTTTATTTTAAAAGAAAACAGTGATTTTAATCACTCAGTGCATGGAGACATTTCTTGACCCATAGGAATACTTCCAGGGTAATTACTACATAAAAGCAAAGCCCTGTGCTGAGCAGGGCAAGCACACTTTTGGCGCTTTGACGCGTCGTAAGCACACACCTGCTAGCGTCTGGATAGGCATGTTAGGAGGGTTCGGAGGGTCACTTAAATATATGAGGTAGGTAACTTGTAAATATAGTTAGAGGCAGCCTGCTAATCATTAAGTGGTGAACAGTGGCTGTTAAGAGCACTTGATGAATATCTATTTAAATCACTGAACTTTGAGTCCGGATATAATAGATGAGGCAAATCTTTTAAATAATTTGGAGTAAACACAGACTACGTACAGTTAATTTCCGGCAACTAAATAAATTATTAGGATCGGTACAAGTCTCACAATCTTCCTTACAAAATGATTAACACAATACCTTTGCAGGAGGGTGAAAGCTGTATTAAATGTACAAATTGTTATATGTACTTAATAACTGATCAAGCTATAGTAGAGCCTTTTAAATGTAATACATGTGTCCATAATGATGACTTAATCAAGGAATTAAACTCATTCACTGATAGGTTAATTATGTTGGAAACAAGTCAAAAAGATATGGCAGAAAGACTTGGTACAAAATTAGCCATAGGGAACAAGGAGACTCAATCATCATTAAGTTCTACCTTGTTACCCCCAAATTTGGGCTAAATACAATCAAGTGTTAGCAATAATCCTCTTGGCATTCTCCAGCAGTTTGATATAGATCCCACTAAAAAGAAAACAAATAAAAGAAGTAGAGAAGAAGTGGTGTCAGCAGAATGTGATGAGCAATGGTATAATATGGGCAGAAGACCACCCCCCTTCCCCATGGAGACCAGAGGTTGTGAGGGCCAGCCGAGAAGCCCTCCCTGGCCAAGAAGCAAAGCACGCTGAGCCAGAAGACCACCCCCCCTTCCCCGTGGAGACCGGAGGTCGTGAGGGCCATCCGAGAAGCCCTCCCTGCCCAAGAAGCAAAGCACGCTGAGCCAGAAGACCCCCTCATGGAGACCGGAGGTCGTGAGAGCCATCCGAGAAGCCCTCCCTGCCCAAGAAGCAAAGCACACTGAGCCAGGTAATTTTCTGCTCACCTGCAAGGAATCCATTGTTGTGTGGCACCTTTTTCAAATGGCTGCCAGCCCCCAGCCTTGCCACTCGTCTCTCCAGCAGAAAAGCAGCTGCCTTGCCCTGCGAGTTTCTGCACAGGCTCAAACGGAGCCAAACTGTGAACTTGGTGGCCAGCCCTAATGTTGGGCACAAACGTGCAAGTTTTTTAGAAAGCAAACTGAATTTTCCTGAGCAGCCTGTAGGGCAAGTGTTTGTTTTAAATCCAGCCTCTCTGCATGGTTTTGTCCCCTGCCTGTAACTCGTTTGGGACTACCTAAGATCTGAAATTGTATGCTTTTACTATGGGACTGATTTTAGTTTAAGTGAACTTGGGAAATTCTGTGTGGGTTTTCAGAGGGATTTCTTGAACAGAGCTTGAGAATTTAAAACCTCCAGTCACTCCAGCAGCTCTCAGGCCCTTAATTGTGCAGTAGCTCCAGCTCCTTTGTTCGTCTCCCCCCACCCAATTCCCAGCCTGCCCTGCTACTTAATCGATTTACCCTCCCCTCTGCCTACTTAAACCCATTGTCTCTCTCTATTTCTTCGCAGAAGACCACCCCCTCCCCTGTGGAGACCGGAGGTCGTGAGGGCCAGCCAAGAAGCCCTCCCTGCCCAAGAAGCAAAGCACGCTGAGCCAAGTAATTTTCTGCTCACCTGCAAGGAATCCATTGTTGTGTGGCACCTTTTTCAAATGGCCGCCAGCCCCCAGCCTTGCCGCTCGTCTCCCCAGCAGAAAAGCAGCTGCCTTTCCCCGCGAGTTTCTGCACAGGCTTAGCCCCACCGAATGCTACACGTTCGGCTCCCCACTGCTCCCACCACCACCACCCTTGGTCGGCTCCTGAACGTATACCCTGTGCAAGTCAGGTGACAGGGCGAAATAACCTATCAGCCTACTTTTCCAGCTGCAGGTTATACAGTTCCAACCCTAGAGGCTGCTGTTTCACATCTCTCTTGGAATAAACTCACTATGCATTTCCTCCTAATCACAGCGTTGCTGACTAGCAGGCTCACTCTCCTTGCTCTACACCCCCCCGTGGCTCCTCCACCTCATGACCTCACCACCTACCCTATTCCTTCATCTATCTCAGACAATGGCTGGCACAGACACCCCTACGCCACACGCCAATGCCCATTTGTGCTAATTTACCTTCTCTCGCATACTCCCTCACTAATACCCTCTCTGCAAATGGGTCAACACTGTACCTCTGCTCTTCCCCAGCCTACACCCCAGCCCCCCTCTACCCACGAAAACATGACGTTGGTCCCCACCGCTGCAACCTCCCTGCTTCCCTGCATCATCTCTTGTCTACCAGTACCCACCCACAACAAAAAAATAAAACAATCACCCTATCATTCCCAGCATGTGTCCCCCAAATTCTGCAGGCTCTCCCTCCTGCGACACACACTACTTCTACTCCTACTTTCTGGAAATATTCACCCCAACCCACAACCCACCTTCACAAACCACAGGGAAGACTGCTGATAGCATCACTTAATATTTGTAGCCTTCCCAAAAAACACACACTACTACAAGGTTGGATTGCCCAACATGCCCCTGACATCCTAGCCCTCTCAGAAACCTGGCGATCCAAAAAGAATCCCCAAATGATGCAATCTCCCTAAGTAACTATAACATCTTTAGGGCTGATAGATCAGGTATGCGAGGTGGTGGCTGCGCAATATTAAGTTAAATGAGCACTCGATTGTGCCACGTGTGGACACCCCAGAACATGGGGCACAGACACTCCAGATCAAAATTAGTCTGGGCTCTAAAACAATCCATGTCATCTCAGCCTATATCCCCCCAAGAAACCAGAAACTTGCATATGAATCCATCCTACACTATCTCCCACCTCCCTAATACTACGAAACCATATTAATGGGTGACTTCAACATTGATTGGTTATCCCATCCTCCTCCATCTTCAAACGCCAGCACAGGCTATGGACCTCACCCAAATAGTTACCTCTCCAACAAGGTGTGACACAAGAACTGGGACCTCCACACTATTAGACCTTATTTTTACCAACAGACCACGTAACATCACCCGGGCCTCAGTAGTCCCTGACTCTATCAGTGACCACTCCCCGGTTAGTTGCTGGTGGTCGCGTAAACTGACCCCAGCACCACTTACAACTGCATGGCACCGAAACCTCAAAAAAGGAGGCCTTAATCGCCTCAAGGAATACTTTGCAAATAGCAACTGGCTACCCTTATATAACACACGGTCAGTGGATACCGCCCTCACCCACTTTATAACTACTTTTAACAAAGCCTGTGATATATTTGCCCCCCCTCACAAAGCAGGTGGTGAAAACCAGGACTACCCCCTGGATCATACCTTCCCTCCTAAACCTTATGCAACACAGGGACAACCTTTGGCACAGGGCCATAGACACCCAACGCACCAGGGACAGACAGCTATATAGGGAGGCGCGAAATAAATGCACCTGGGCCACACATCGGGCAAAAGCTGAATACTACCAGCATACCCTCTCCTCCTCCTGGGGAGACAGGAAAAAATTCTGGAGCAACATACAAGAAATCAGTGGCAAAACATGCTCCCCCAACCCTACCCAACTCAATTTGAATGGGGACATTACCCAAGATCCAGCTAAAATCGCTGAAGCCCTCAACGACTCCTTCTCCGACCTCTCACATATCCTCCCACCAAATTTCTTCCACCTTCCCACCCCACCACTCTTACAGCGTATAGACCTCCACCCCCTTTCCAGCTCGAACCATTCCCTGCAACCTGGCCCAGCTATATCTCAAAGCTATATTC
This sequence comes from Neoceratodus forsteri, assembly GCA_016271365.2. Classification (NCBI taxonomy): domain Eukaryota; kingdom Metazoa; phylum Chordata; order Ceratodontiformes; family Ceratodontidae; genus Neoceratodus; species Neoceratodus forsteri. The sequence continues at coordinate 193,184,846 of CM028138.1, read as the reverse complement.
TTCCCGCTTACAGCAATGACTCCCTGGACCTAAAACTCATTGAAGCTTACCCTCGTCACACTACTCCATCTCACAGAAATTCTTAACCTTTCACTTTGCCTTGGCCAGTTCTCTTCTACCTGGAAAAAAGCCTTGATCACTCCTATCTTAAAGAATGGTGACCCCACCCGCATGGGTAATTATAGGCCAATCTCAATACTCCCTCTTCTCTCCAAAGTGCTTGAAAAAATAGTCTCAGACCAGCTAACAGAGCATCTAATGAGACACAACCTCCTTAGTAAGGAACAACATGGATTCTGAGCTGGCCACAGCACCATCACGGCTCTCACTGAACTCACAATGTTCATCCATGGGGACCTAGACCAAGGGTCAATTGCAGGGGTCATCTATGTAGACTTAACAAAGGCATTTGACACAGTCAATCACGATCTACTCCTCCATGTCCTGCTACAACTAAATGTGGCACCTGAGGCCTCGGCCTGGTTCAAGGACTACCTCTCAGGGTGCTCACAGCAAGTAAGAATTAAATCCACCATCTCCACCCCCAAATCTGTTTTCTCTGGGGTTCCACAGGGGTCAATTCTGGGCCTGCTGCTTTTCACACTCTTCCTTAACTCACTCCCCAAAGCTTGCAGTGGTCATTTCTTAATTTATGCTGATGATGTGGTTCTCTACTGGCATCACCCTCAGCCGAACACGCTCCAACTCACCCTCCAGGGGTTTTTCAGGGAGCTGGAGAACTGGTTCACCAATCACCGCCTAATCATTAACTATTCCAAAACAAAGTCCATGACCTTTGCTCATCGTCAAAGCCCACACAGCCAGATGGCACTCCATATTGCAAACTTGGATGGCATCCGTCTGGAACACGTTACTCATTTTAAATACCTGGGTGTCACGTTGGATACCTCCCGCTCCTACCACAGACACGTACGCCTCCTCTCATCAGCGATCAACTCCAGAATGGATACCCTCTACAGGATCAAAAACAGCCTGCCTGCCCAAGCCATGCAGATAGCTGTCACCTCCTCCATCCTCTCCCTTATTGATTATGGGATTATCTATGGATCTGCTGACAGCTCCACCCTAAGCAGCATAATCACAGCACTTAATAAAGCCTGCCTCCTAGTTACTGGCTGTGACAGACTCACCCACACCTGCGATCTGTACACACTGACAGGTTGGCTTAATTTCCATCAAAGACTCAAATATCAAACCTGCATCCTAGCAAAAAAGATCCACCTCCAGCTTACTCCAGTCGGGCTACTCCCCATCATCAGCCCGGCCCCTCACAGGCGTATTACCAGACTCTAGACTACCTCATCCTTCACGGTCCCCCCATGTTGAACCTCCCTAGGGCAGAGATCCTTCTGCTACCGTGCCCCCAAATGGCTCAACACTCTTCCCCCCACTCTCTCCCAGTCCCACAGCATCTCACTCTTCAAAACAGGCCTTCGAACCCACCTCTTGGAAAACGCGAAATGTGAATGCCAATAAGGCCTGCCCATACTCCTCCCTCACCCCTCCACTGACTCAGGGACTTCCTAGACCCTACAGAACCGCCCTCCGTAAGCTCTGTCTTGGGCTCACATGTATGCCTCTAATGCTCTAAAATAAAGCTTCACAACTACCATGTCAGTACTGTAACCAGTAAATAATCTAAGTGTATATAAAAATTGTTTCTTTTTATTGTCTTATACTGTCTTGTGTCTCTCCACCCCCTGTAACCACCGTGGAGCCATTGTATAAATATTGTCTGAACTGAAACCTGTATATAATAGCTCGTTCTGTCTGTCATCCTTGCACTTTGTTCTCCCTCCACCCCCTGTTAACGATGTGGAGCCTTTGCAAAAGAGTCTATGACTCAAAGGATTGTAATTCCGAATATATAGTAAATAAATAAAATAAAAAAAAAAATTCAATATGCAAAACCTGCAAAAAAGGAAGGAGGGCAACAACTTTTAATGTTCCCTTACAAAATAGATTTTATGCCCTTACTACATTAGAAGGTGACGTTGGTAATAGTTCTACATCTGAATTTGTATCAGGTGCTTTGTCTGAAATTAATAATGGAAAAGATAATAATTCTGAGATATGTCAAATGATTTCATTGAATGAAATTAGTCAATTAAACAATGATAATCTTGTTAATATAGAAATGGATGATAATGCACAGAGTGACCACAGAAATCTATTGGTCATGGGGGACTCTATGATTAAGGGACTGGATAGAATTATATGCAATCCTGACAAATCATGTCATACACTTTCATCATTCAGAGGGGCGAAAATAGTGGATTTAACACAAATGTGCAAAACAATGGCCTTGGACAGAACCCCCTTGTCCTAATACATGTAGGAACAAACAATATGTTTAGAGACACTTTAGAGGATATAAAACAGGATATGGTTGCGTTATCTAACAGACTGATCTCCCTGGGATGTGAAGTTATGATTTCTGAGATACTTCCAATACCTATTGCAACACCAAGAATCAATCTGAAGGTCCATAGGTTTAACAATTGGTTATGGACATGGTCCCTTAGACAAGATATACAATGTTTGACACATTGGGAAGATTTTTATCACCAAGATGATCTTTTTTGTTATGATGGTCTGCATTTAAGTAAGAAAGGGAATGACACTTTAGGACTACATTTTATGCCCACTCTTGAAAAACATTTAAACTAATACAAGGGGGAGGGTTTGAACCACCACATGTAAGAAATATCAATAACATATACCAGGATCATACCCCTATACTGTCTCCTTTTAACAACATAGTTACTTCTAAGGAAAGTGTGCACCTTGATAACATTAAGGGTGATATAAATGTTATGTTATTAAATGCTAGAAGTCTCAGTAACAAAATGGATGAATTAAGATACTTGATGCATAAGGAGAATATTTCTATCTGTGGGGTTACAGAGACATGGTTTCAATATGATAGTTGGAATTCAGATATTCCAGGATTTAATAAAATAATTAAAAACAGAAAAGATAAACAAGGCGGAGGAATTGCACTGTACATTTCAGATATTTATTCATTCCATTCTAAATTCACAGATGTACAAATTAATAATGAATATGATATCATATGGGCAGAGATTAAGCTACCATCATTAACAATTTGTATAGGCTTGGTTTATAGACACCCTAATTTAAATAAAGAACAAACCACACATTTTATTAATGCTATCAATAGTTTTGAACCCACTAAAAACTGTTTATTAATGGGTGACTTTAATTTTCCTAATATTGATTGGATAAAACATACTTGGAAGGGTAATGCTGAGAAGGAGTTTCTTGACATTGTAACAAATTATGACCTAGAACAGATAATTAAGGAAGGTACTAGAAATAATGATATAATTGATATTGTGTTGACAAATATGGGTCAATCTGCGTAGGCACCTAGAATTTTAGATCCATTAGGAAATAGTGATCACAACGTGATTACATTCAAAATGCAGTCTAGGTCAATAGATACTAAGGGAATACTATAATAAAGGACTATATGAAAGCAAACTATTCTCAAATAAAGTAGTACCTTAGTACTTGGGATTGGAATTCAGATATGACTAGTCTTGATACACAACAAGCCTGGAACCTCATACTTATTAAAATGAACTATTGTTTGGATACTTGGGTACAAAATAGAAAAAAATATAATAAGGGGTACAGAAATCCAGCATGGTGGAATAATAAGATAAAAAGAATGATTGTTAAGAAGCGGAGAATCTATAAAAAATTAAATTAAAACTGACTCCCGTTAAATGACAATGTTATAAAGACTGTGTTAATAACACAAAACAACAAATTAGGAAAGCTAAAACTGTGATGGAAAATAAATTAGCAACTGATACATTAGACAATAAGAAAAAATGTTATAATTATATTGGTTCACTCAAAGGATCCAAGGCAACAATCGGTCCAATATCAACTAAGTCTGGTATGGTAAACAATGAAATTCAGATGGCAGAGGAATTCAATAATTACTTTCATACAATTTTTTCCCCAGGGGAACAACTAAACAACATAATTATAAATTATAACCATGAGATTGTTGACCCAATATCAGAAAAGGAAGTTTTGGAAGAATTACTAAAATTAAAATCTAATTCATCAGTGGGTCTAGATGGACTGCACCCTACTTTTCTATAAAAAATTGCTCAATACATCTTTTACCCTATCTGTAAATTATTTAATTTATCCTTGGAAACAGGAGAATGTGTTTCTGCATGGAGAGAAGCAGTAGTGATTCCAATTTTTAAATCTGGGATTAAGACAGATGTGTCAAATTATCGCCCAGTAAGCTTGACCACTGTTATAGGAAAACATTTTGAAAGATTAATCTTGAGCAGACTGAAACAACATATGAGTCTTCATAATTTACATGATTTGACACAACATGGATTCAGAAGGAGGAGGTCATGCTTAACAAATCAGTTAAATTTTTTTTAAAACGTAAGTGCAGCATTGGATACGGGACTTCCAGTGGATGTTGTGTACCTGGATTTATCGAAGGCTTTTGACAAGGTTTCTCATAGGATATTGATAGAACATTTGCTTGAACAAAAATGTCCAGGTAACATAATAAAATGGATAGAATCATGGTTAGCCAATCGTAGACAATGCACTTCTTCAAAGAAGCAAGCTCTTCATGGGTAGGGGTGACAAGTGGGGTGCCGCAGGGTTCTGTGTTGGGCCCGGTACTATTTAACATTCTGATAGCATCAATGCAGACAACTGAGAATGTGTGGATATCAAAATACGCAGATGATTGCAAGCTTGGTTGCATTGTTAATTCATTTGAGGCTAATAACAACCTTCAAAAAGAATTAAAATCTTTAGAATCATGGGCATTAACAAACAAGATGAAATTTAATGAACAAAAATGCAAGGTGATGCATTTTGGTCATAATAACATGAAGTTTGAATACTTGATAAATAATGTAAAACTCCATGAATCTGACAATGAAAAAGATCTCAGGGTAAACATTGATAGCAAACTGAGCTTCAATCATAATACTATGTTAAAGGTTAAAAAATGTCAAAGAATAATGGGTTGCATATGGAAAAACATCAAAAGTAGGCAACCACAAGTAATTCTTCCTCTATATACTAGCTTGGTCAGGTCCCATCTGGAGTATTGTGCTCCCTTTTGTACTCCTAATATTCTTTATGGAAAAAAGCAATTAGCAGGGGTTCAGAGGAAAATGACTAAAACAATTCAAGGCCTGTTTGACAAACCATATGGGGAAAGATTGAAGTTGTTGGGATTATTTTCTATTCAATATAGACATCTTCGTGGAGATCGCTGTCTGATATACAAAGCTATTAATGAACCTGGATTGACCGAAACCTTAGGGCTTGAAAAAAACTTTACAATATCACAAACAAGATCACATAACATTCAGCTAAAAGGGATTACTTGTAGAACATAAAAAAGACATAATTGGTTTTCACAGAGACCGGTTAATTCATGGAATACTTTACCAATTAATATCGTGGACAGTAAGACAATGGATATGTTTAAAAGTAGGTTGGACAATTTTATGGGTAATACTAAATTCACTTATATCGACAACTAAACCACCTTAGGGTGGCGAGTTCATATATAGGCATTGCCTCCTGAACTTGTAAACAACTATGAACCTATGAACAGTTCGAGTACAAAGCCTGTGGACAAGCTAAAGAAGAAAAGGAATAAGGCAGGGGCTTACTGCAGCGATTAGAGGCATGGCATCCGCTGATGTGGCTCAGGTTCAGGAGACTGAAGGTTGATGGGGTAGAGGGCTCCTATCCCCGAACAGGGATGGCGGACCCAAACTCAGCCCATAGGATCTACAGAACAGAGAACAAGGCAGAGGATGAAGTGGACAGTAACTGAACGATGCTGGTAGAGAATGGAATGGATATAAATAATGAATGGATGAAATAGACTCCCATCCCTGGTAGACTGGGCAAGCTAACCTTCACTCACTACCTCACAGGTAGAATTAGGGACAGAGACTGTCAGAGTTTTGGTAGTGACCATTATCAGTAGATGATGTGATTGGAATGGTATAGAATATGATTGGTAAAGCATGAAGATGGAAGATATGGACTCCCATCCCTGGTAAGCAGGCCGAGCATACCTTCACTCAATACCTCACAAGGTAGAGTTAGGGACAGAGACTGTGAGGTTTGCTGAATACAATATTGTTGGTAGACATTGGAATTGGATGAAACAGGCTCCCAACCCAAGAGAACAGGGCAAGCCCACCAGCACTTCGATACCTCAAAAGGCAGAGTTAGGAACGGAAGCTGTCAGACTGATGGTATGGAATGCAATGGTAGAGATTGAAACTGGATAAAATGGACTCCCATCCCCAGTGGACAGGACAAGCCCACCTTCACTCAATACTTCAAAAGCAGGGTTAGGGATGGAGATCATCAGATTGCTGGTATGGACTGAGCAAGAAAAGGGACAGCTGAAGCTGCTTGAATAGAAAGAAGCAAAGCAGGAGAATGTAGCAGGAGGATAAGTGGTGCCAGGGAAGGAGGTTGGAGAGTAGCAAGGGAATAAAACATACACTGCTAGACTAGACCATAGTGAAACAAAGTGAAGGTACTTTGCACAGATGAGATAGGTAGACAAAGTGGGGATTAATGAGAGGAGACAAACATGAAGCAAATATATCATGGATTGCCTGAAAGCATTTGAACAAGGCACAGGTGAGTAATGGTGCACACTGGTACCACACAAGTCAGGACTAATGGAACAAAAAGATTTGAGATAGGCACGGGAAAGAATCAGGTAGAAGTATGTGAACAAAGTGGTAAAGGTCAGCTGCAGCATTCTATCTAAGGTGTGGTTGGTACCAGCAATTTTAGTTACGGTCAACAGAAAGCAACTGACAATGAGAACGGCTGTATGTTTATGGACTGATACTATGATATGGCTCACCATGTAGCAGCAGCTTGAAAGCATAAGTGGGAGTCGCCTGGTGCAGATACTTTATGTGGTGCAAGGGTAAATCTTGCTTGCATCTCCTATGTGGCAAAACTGTTGTAGGGGTTGTTGGAGGAGTCAGATTACTGAGAACAATGCTCAACAAAACAAGAAGCAGTAGCAAATGAAAGTGGTGCATTGCAGCTCCGATGTGGAGTATGGCCAAACATACTTATGTTTCAGAGGAATGAGGCACTGATTAAAGTGAAAAACAAAATCTGTTAACTGATTATAACTTTCATTCGCTATGATAAGATGAAGTAAGTTGTATTTACATGGTTGCAGTAAGCTCTCTCAAGGCTACCCCGTTTCTGCATCTCTCCTACTGGGTAACCTCACTGCATATAATGATTAATTCCCTATATTTTGTTTTTCTTTTCTGTTAATTATTATGACTCAGGGTCTGTTTTAATATTCCTTGAAGCTGTAACTTGCCTTCTGCATAGCTGATGTTATGTCTGTTGTTTGCTGTGTATGTGAATTTCTGACATGGAGCCTTTACAAAGCAGTCTTTGACTCAAAGGTTTGTGATTCCAATCTCTTCAATAAATAAAATAAAAAAGTAGAGCGCTAGGGGATGATGTCACACCTCGAAGCGTTGGCACACAGACAGAGTGGCAATTCCAAAAAGAATAAGAAAAGCCCCCCAAAAAATAGTGACAAAGGAGGAATGTACAGAGACAAGGTATGGGGAAACCACAGACAAAGACAGGAGCACAATGGAGAGACAATGGGGAATGGTGTGGGGGAATAAGCAACAAATAGGAAACAAGCAAGATGAGTGAGGGGAAGGGGCAAACAGATGAAAAAACAAATGGAGAGGGAACCGAAATGGAAAAGGCAACAGGCAATAAGCAGACAGACAAGGGACCAAAGGGGCAAAGAGAAGGAAAAAACAGCAAAACTAAAGGAGGCACAGCCCACAAGCCATGCAGGAGTCCAGAGCTCAGTGAAACAGCCTGTTGTTTCACAACACGCTAATCGAGAGCAGTTGGGAGAAGCGTGCTTTTATTTGGAAAATGAGATGAGCTATTCCTAGGGCTTTAGTCCTCCCAAGAGCTTCAAAGAACAATCTGCTCAGCCTGGAGACCACCTTAGCAGCCTCCAAAGTTGACTATTTACTAACATACTAACATACTAGAATGCCAGCAGAGGAGGCCTCTTGGTCTATCGAGTCTGTTCGCAGGTCACCACCCTAATGGGGCACCAACACCTTCTCCCACTCCCATCACCCCAGTACCTACTCTCATACTCCTACTCTGCCTGTCCCAACCTCTCTTGAACCCGTCTACTGTTCCAACTTCCACCAGCTCCTCTGGAAGAGCATTCCATGGTTCCACCACCCTCTTCGTGAAGTACTGCCTCCTCCTTCTCTCACCCCTGAGCCTCCCACCCTCCAGCCTCAAGCCATGCCCCCGATGGTCCCTCCGACCTTTCTGTGAAAAACACAATCAAGACCCACCCCATTCAACCCCTTTAGATACTTTACCTCTATCCCATATACCCATCCATCACTCCTCTCCTCCAGTGTGTACAGGCCAAGCACCTCCAGCCTATCCCCATAGGATCTGTCACCCAGTCCCCAATCATTCTAGTTGCCCTGCTTTGAACCCTCTCCAGCAGCACAATGTCCTTCTTTAAATGCAGCTTCCAGAACTGCACACAATATTACAGGTGTGGTCTAACCAGGTTGTTATACAGGGGAAGAATCACCTCACTATTCCTCGAAGTAATCCCCCTGGTGATGCATCCCAGCATTCTATTTGCCTTGGCTGCCACCCTCCTACATTGCTGAGAGTTATTCATTCTAGTATCCACTATCACCCCCAGATCCCGCTCCCCATCCAAATCTGACAATGTAGCCCCAACCAATGTGTACTCATGACCTGGGTTCCTAGGACCCAGATGGAGAACCCTGCACATTCCTGTGTTAAAGTTCAGCTGCCAGATACATGACCACCTCGCCAGAACCTCCAGGTCCCTCTGCAGGGATTCCCTACCTTCCTCTCCATCCACCACCACCCCCAGCTTTGAGTCATCCGCACACAAGCTCATTTAGCTACTGTTACCCCTCCTAATATTGGATTCATAAACGTTGAACAGGAGCGGGCACAGCACTGTTCCCTGATTTAGTTTGATATCCTTTTAAAAATGGCATAGGGAGCAGAGGCAACAAAACCCAATTTTAGATTCTGGTCAGAAGTGCTGTCTATTCATCAGGTGGGGTCAGGGTGTACGGGATGGGCTGTTGTGGTTACCCAAACCTGATAGCAGTATAGTGCAGGCTCATGGCACCTTTTCATAAAGTGCTTTACTTTTATCTTATTTTCTGAGTGTTTGTCATAGCCAACAGAGTATATATTCCTGTACTGGAGATTCATTTCTAACCAACATCATAGGCTATTTAGCTTGTTTTTTTTGTTGACTGGGTAAGTGCACTAGACAAATCCTGCCTATTTTCAGGCACAACCCCGGGGGAGGGGGATACAGATGAATGCCAACTGACATTGAACCAGATGAAGCTGTTGGTGGTATTTTTTTTTTTAGTGAATGAGGGAAATTTGGCAAGGACACAGAGGAAATTCCCCTACTGCATTGCTGTCAGTAGGGGGACCCTTGGCCATCAGCATTGCTGTGGCCAGTCTGCCTGGGATGTTGGAGGAGATGGATACAACAAGTGCAGGAGACCAGGCCTCCTCTCCTATACTTTCTGAGCCAGAGGCTGTTGTTGAAGCTTGTTCTGTGGCTGATATTGTTGACCTCAGTATTCTTGTAAAATCCGATTCTTCTGTTCTGCCTCGTTCTGTGGATGACATTTTGCTACCTTCGACTGGGAATAGATCCTGCCTACTTGCAGTACGTTCTCAATTGCTGAAAAAAATAGACTTACTTGATCGTGAAATCGCTGCTTTTCCTGATGTTGCTGGACTCCCTGCTTTGGCATCTTTTGCTTTCAGTCGACCGACTACTGCGGCTGGACTGGATGCTTGTGTTGCTCCTCTGAATGTGGTCGTTCCGCTGCTTCCAAAGGAGCTTCCACCTGATTTCAGGGCGGGCAGTTTGTCGGGTTCAGTTCCCGAGTGCCTACAGCCCGTCTTGCCTTGTAACTCTGAGCCATCCGACAGCACCCCTGCACCTCCTTTGCCGGCCCCAGGAGTGGCTGCAGACGGTCCAATCTTTTCCTTTGCCTCTCGAGTTCAGCGACCTGGCTGGAGTAAATTGCCAGGAGTTCCTTCTGCTCCTTTTCCGGAAGAGACTTTTGTTTTGAAGCCTGCGGTCTTGCTGGATGGGTCTTCCTGGTCTCCTGAATATGCTTTACAGGGTGCCGGTTGGGAACAGTTGGAAGGCGGATCCTGGTCACCGGACTCACAGGACCCCTCCTATATTGCCATGCTGAAGAAAGCTGCTGCACCGGTGGCCACCACAACTTTTGATCCTATGAGCTCCACCTTGCCCCGGGGTAATACCTCTTCTCCTTGTGTTCTGGACTCTAATGCTGTTGTTGGTACTGTTATTGTGGGTATTTCTGAACATAGTGTTTCTATTGAATGTGTTTCTGTTGACTCCTCTGGTTCTAAGTGTCCCACTTCTAGCTTGGTCCCTCCAGCTTCAGCGGTGGTGGTAGGCACTAACTCAGAGATACCGGCCTGTCTGGGTCCGGACCCTGCACCGACGAATAGTGCTGCTCTCAAATCTGGTACTCCAGTGGGATTTAAGCTCACTGATTTATTCCAAAATAATAGAGGTGAGCCTGCCCCTAGACGCAATGCTGTCCTGTTTTTATATAAAGGGGGGTTGGAAACTCCCCCGGTCGGGCTTTATGTTGCGAAAACTTTGCTTAAAGGGTCTATGCATTTTTTCTCATCTGAAATTTTTGCCCTGATTGGTTTAGGGAATGCCAACTTTGATGTTAGCTTTAAAAATGTCTCTCATTTGGATCGTTTCTGGGCCCAGTATGCTAAATGTAAAAGTTCTCCTCTTTGGTCTCCCTTTCATGTTCTCCCTTTGACGAAACCTACAGTTAAGACTGTCACTTTTATGTTTAAAAATGAAGGGGTCAATGTTGAAGACATCTTGTTTTGGCTCCGACAGCGTTGTGAGGTTTTGAACAAGCCCACCCCAGATTTAGATAGTGAACAGATTTGGGATGGTGGGCGGAGGGTTCAGATTAAGTTATTTTCTTCTGACTCTGGTCCAGCTCACGTGCCTAATTTTTTTTTACTTGGGAAAGATAAGGGGTTGATTTTTTATGCGGGGCAACCCAGGTCTTGCTTTAAGTGTGGCTCTTGGGCCCACTTCAGCTCAGCTTGTGACACACTTAAATGTAGCCATTGTTGAGATTTTGGCCATACTTCCAGTGCTTGTTTGAACCTTCTCAAGTGTAATCTCTGTGAACACACTGGTCATGCTTATGGTCATTGTCCTTGGGCCTCACATAATCGGGATGATTGTCCCTCCCAAGTGGGCCTTATTAATCTTGCTCAGCAACAGCAGGCACAAAAAACTGCTGAGCATCATTCTCGTATTGGTCTTGTGGCTTCACCCCCTTCCCCTTCTTCTCCACTTAGTGTTGCCATGGAGCCTGAGGATGGGGTGGCCTCTTCTTTGGCCCCTCAGAATGATGCTCAGCTGCAAGGGCCTGCTTCTACTGTGGCACCAGAAGGCCTTCCTTTGGCTGCTCCTGTGTCTTCTGAAGTTGTGGTTATGCCTCCCCCTTCCCTGCCTCTGCCTCAGACTCTGCCTGTTTCGGAGCATGCTTCTCCTTTTACTATTCCTAAAAAAAGAACTAGAAAAGGGCTGACTGTTTCTGGTAAGGGTAAGGCTCCTGGATCTCGGTCCTGGGCTTCTGGTAATAAGTTTGCGGTTTTAGCTCCCGATATTACTGATAGAGATTCTGTGGATGATACGGATACTTCCTCCCTTGTGTCTAATATGGATACGGACGGGGTGGGGAAGTTGATCCCATTGCTAAACGGACGAGACAGTGTCGACATAGTAAGTCACCCTAATCCTTCTTTGTGGATTCCTTATCTGTTCTCTCTTTTAATGTTAACAGTATTAAGGGAGACAAGAAGCTTGGTGGTGTTATGCTCTCTTTACAAGATATGCATTGTGATATCACTTGTTTGGTTGATACTAGGTTGAAAACTAATAAAGAACTTCAGCAAGCTTCACGAGTATGCTCCCATGGCCCTTCCTTTTGGTCCTCCGGGGTGGATAAATGTGATAGTGTGAGTATTTTGTTTTCTAATCCTGCCCTTTGGGTGTCTCGACTACTGGATATTTGTCCTGGTCATGCACTGTTGCTTGACCTCTCCTTTCATACTGAAAGATTTCGATTAATTGCCTTGTATGCCCCTCAGACCAAAGCATTACGGTCTGCTCTCTTTTGGACTGTTCAACCCTTTTTGCATACTTCCAGACTGGTTATTTGGGCTGGGGATTTTAATTGTGGTCTTCATCAGACTGATAGAGGACTTCCGACATCCAAATTATTTAGTGATACAATGACTCTGAAGCATATTCTTTCTACTGCCAAACTTCAGGATGCCTATAGGATTGTGCTCCCTAGGGGCGGGTATACTTATTTTCGGGGTGCTTGTCGCACTAGAAATTATTTTTTATTTCTTTCTCCTACACTTACCGTTCTTGACTGTCAGACTATTGGGAGTGAGTTTTCAGATCATGCAGCTTTGAGGGTTTTACTCTCCTGGTCTAACGTCCCCTGGTGTAAGAAAAACAGATGGAGACTTAATGATTCTATACTTGAAGATCCCAAAGACCAAAAGGTGTGGAGACGAGACTGGGCAGCACGGTTATCGGTTGCTGACGTTTAAGAGAATATTTTAGACTGGTGGGAGGACACTAAGGTTAGTTGGAGAAAGGTTTTTCAATGGAAAGCTGCTGACACCCATAGCAGATGATATAAACAGTACCTGGCTTTACGTCAACAATTGCAACATTTAATTTCCCTGTCTGATAGTAGTCGTTATGATTATAGTTTACAAATTTCTGTTTTGAGTAGTCAGATGAAGGCTCTGCAGTATGACAGGGCTAAATCCTTGGGCTATGAAGCTCATTTTGGGACTGAAATTGCCAAAGGTGGCTTCGATCCTTTCAAAGACTGTCAGGACGGGGTGGACTCTAGGGTTATTTATAACTTGGTATCCCCCACAGGAGATCTGGTTAGTTCCCCAGAGTCTCTGGTTCAGGTTGTCGAACATTTTGTTTCAGGCATGTTTGGGACTGAATCTCCTGGTATTGATGCTGCTGATTTTTTAGCATCATTATCTTTGCCTGCCCTCACTTCAGAAGAATGTGAGATGCTTACTGCAGAAATAACAGAGGAAGAGGTATTACATGCCATTGTTGGCTTGAAACGGGATTCTGTTCCTGGCTCTGATGGACTCACGGCAGGGTTCTATTCTACTATTCGAACGGATTTGGTTCTAGCTTTAACTATTTTGTTTAATGAAATGTTGTCAAGGGCAACATTTTTGAAATCTATGAAAGAGGCAATCTTGGTCCTTATTCATAAGAAGGGTGTGGTTTCCGATATTAATAATTGGAGACCTTTGAGTCTACTTAATGTAAACAGCAAACTTGTTGCAAAAATTTTGTTGGCTAGGCTCGTTCAGGTAGCTAGACTTATCAGTCCTGCCCAGATGTGTGGCATCCCAGGTAGATGTCAAACTGATAATCTGATTTTATTACGCAAACTATTCTCCTTGGGGGACCAGAATTGAATTAAGGGCTGGGTGCTTGGGATCGACCAAGAAAAAGCTTTTGATAGGGTTTCCCATAAATTTTTGTTCTCCGTTTTAGCAGCATTTGGCTTCCCCCCTGAATTTATAGATTGGATTAGAGCTCTTTATTTTAATGCAGTTCTTCGTTCGTTAATGGTTGGTTGGGACATCAGGTTTTAGTTAAACGCGGGGGTGTGTCAGGGTTGCCCTCTGAGTCCCCTTTTATACACTTTCGGAATTGATATTTTGATTAGGGCAGTTCTTCATTGCCCTGGGATCCTTGGTTTACAAGGGCTGTCTAGCCTCCCTCCTATTAAAATATTGGCTTATGTGGATGACTTGATCCTGACCGTGGTGTCCAACTCGGACGAGCAGGCCATACCTTCTGCGTTTCACCAGTATTCTGTAGTGGCAGGGTCCCAGATTAATTTTTTGAAAAGTGTTATGCTCCCCTTAGGCTCTCCTACTCTACCTGAGTTGGGTTCCTTCGCTGGCATCTGGCTTTCTTTAGAACCCATTAGGATTCTTGGACTTTGGTTTGGGCCCGGTGATTTACAGCTGTTGAACTGGAATAGTGCATTGGGGAGGGCTGATAGTCTTTTAGCTGGATGGTGGCAGAAGCAGATAGGTAAGAAAAAAAGGGTTTATTTACTCAAAACTTTGATGGTCCCTATTTTTTTGTTCCTTTGTTATGTTCCCCATGACATTGTTCATGAAATTGTATAATGTTTTCTTTCAGGGCCTCTGGGGTTCTCGGCTGAATCCTATTAAACAAAGTTTTACTTATAGGCCTCTTGGTGAGGGAGGGGTGGGGATGTTACATCCTGTGGCTTTTTATAGTATTTTTTTATGTTATAATTTTGGTTGGGCTTTGAAACCTGGTGACAAGGGTTGGAAGCCTTTTCTTTGTTCATGGCTTCTGCCTTGTCTTATTCCCTGGGAACAAGGCAGGAAGGGGTCTTTGGCTAAACTTTCGGACCTCCCGCCTTATGGTTTGGAGGCCATGAAACTGGCTATGACTTGGGGTTTTATGCCCTGTGATTTCTGTACACATGGTAGAAAGGCCTTATATGATCGAATTTGGAGATGGGATGCTCAGAATCCTGTAACATTTCCACCTTGTCCTCCTGATAGTCAGACTTGACTTTTGAAGCAACTTTTGAATCCTAGACTCCCTCCTTATATGTGGGACATGGTATGGCTCAGTAATTATGGCAGACTTAGCGTCAAAGGGAATCACAAACATAAAATGTTGCTCGACAGATATTGTCCTAGGGATTCCTGTCTTTCTATTATAGAAACTCAGGCTCATTTATTTTTTGAATGTAAATTTGTTTCTGATTTTTGGTCCACTATTGCTGTTATTTGGGATGAACCTCTTTTTTCTAAGTTGTCTTATGCTGATACTATGTTTGGGACTCATTCTGCTTTAAATGCCAAATATCATACAGAAACTATATATATTGTTTTATGTTTTATGCGCTATTTTTTATGCCAAGCTAGGTGTTTGCTAATTTTGCATCAGAAATGGATCCCTATTTTGGAAATTATACAGAATGTTGGGAATGCTGTATTTACAATGCAAAAGTTAGACTTTTCTAGATATTCTAGACTGCAATTTCGTCATTTTTGGATTAATTGTGATTCTTGGAACTTGACTTGATTTATTGTACTCCTTTTTTGTTCTTTTCTGTTTTTTACCTTTGTATTGTATTTTTGTCAATTTTTTTTGTATATATGATGTAATGAAGCCCACTTCTTCTCAATAAAATTCCCCTACTCTTTTCGATAAGTGCCATAGGATCTTTAACATCCACCTGAACTACCACCAATCCAGGCAGATAGGACCTTGGTTTAACGTCTCATCCGAAAGGCTATATTCTATTGGTCCCTCATATGGAAGGAGTATGTTTGTTTAAAGGCTATATGCCTTAATAATGTATGGTGTTATTTCTTTCTGTTAACCACCCTTCTTATTTGATAATGTGGCTAGTCAGATAAAGGCAGTCCCTTATCATGAAAAGTTTAAACTGTTCTTAGGTTGAAGGTATCAAACAAAGAATTATATTATATATATGGTCGAGTTCTATGACTGGGTAACTAGGCAACTGGACAGGGGCCATGCAGTGGATGTCCTGTATCTGGACTTCTGTAAGGCATTCGACTCAGTGCCACATGGAAGGCTGGGAAGGAAGTTAGTAGGCACAGGAGCGGGTGCAAAGCTGGTGAGATGAGTAGGAAACTGGCTGCAGGGAAGGCAACAGAGGGTGGTGGTGGGTGGGGAGCTCTCACACCCAAGGGCACAGACGAGCGGTGTTCCACAGGGCTCGGTGTTGGGACCAGTGTTGTTTGGGATGTTCACTGCAGACATATCATGGGACACCAAGAGCAAGATCAGTCTGTTTGCTGATGATACCAAGGTAGGCGCGGTGGTGGATGACTAGGGGGATGGCAGGGGTTGCAGGATGATCTGGCAAAGCTTGAAACCTGGTCAGACAGCTGGCAACTGGGCTTTAATGCCAAAAAGTGCAAGGTGCTGCATTTTGGGATGAAGAACCCAAGGAGGAGTTACCAGCTAGGGGGAGTGCAGCTAGCCCAGACAGAGGAGGAGAAGGATCTGGGGGTGCTCATTACAGGGTCAATTAACAACTCGTCACAATGTAGGAAGGCAGCTGCAAAGGCCAACAAAATGCTGGGTTGTATTGCAAGGGGTATATCCTTGAGGAGGGAGGAGGTGATTCTGCCACTGTATAGGTCATTAGTTAGACCACACCTGGAGTACTGCGTGCAGTACTGGTGTCCATTCTGAAGGGGACATTAAGTTACTGGAGGGGGTGCAGCGCAGAGCGACAAAGATGATTAAGGGGCTGGGGGACTTATCATAAGAGAGGAGGTTGAAGGAGTTGAACATGTACTTACTGGAGGAGAGGAGAGACAGAAGTGACATGATTGAAACCTTTAAATACATGAAAGGAATAAACAAGACAGGTACAGAGGGGCTGTTCAAAGTAAGGGAGAGGAGGGACACCAGGGGCCATGATATGAGACTGGAACGAGGAAGGTTCAGGAGGGAGATGAGGAGATACTTTTTTACAGAGAGGGTGGTGGCTGGGTGGAATGCGTTACCTGCTGAAGTGGTATGCAGTAGAACAGTGGACTGCTTCAAATGAGGATGGGACAGGACAAGGGGGAGGGTTAATGAAGGGGAAGGGTGGAAGGGAGGGTCAGTTGCAGAATAAGGGGTGCTAGCTGCACATTCGAGCAGACTTGATAGACCTCTAGGCCTTTATCTGCTGGCAAATTTCGTATGTTCGTATTAGTAGTAGTTGGAACATTTCTTTTTCTTTTTTTTTTGTTTTTGTATCACTCTATAACTATATAGATGCAGAAAGAGGGGGAAGAGATGGATGGATTGAGGTTCTCTTGGTAAGGTTCAGGAATTGTTCCCTTGCCTTTTTTTCCTTTTTTCATCTTGTGATTGTAGCCATTAGTAGCAGAAGTTGGAGTTTTCTTTGGTGTCTTCTATGGGTGATATCAGATCCTACCAGTTCCCCTGCCCCCCCAGTGGATAATCATTTCCCATGCAGGCTCAAGGAATAGTATCTACTTGCTTTTCCTCCTCCTCAAGGGATTTTGCATTTCCACTTTATATCCTCTGAACCTTTAGGAATGAAGCAAGTTCCATTGCACAAAATGGAGACCCTAAGTTGTCATTTGTCCCCGTTTGTTCAAGTTGTTCTTTCCCCTGTTTCCCCGGTTTCAGTTCCAAGCACTGATATTAGCTGTAGATGGTGGGAGGGAGACAAATGTTTTTTCTAAATACAACAGTAATCAAATACATAGATACTGATGGCAGATAAGGGCCTTTGGCCCACCTAGTTTGCCCAACTGTGCATGTAATTTTGCCTCTTCAAGCTTCTCTTGAACTGGGTTGTCCCCTTCCCCTCAACTGCTAGGATACCCGATGCCTATCCCATGCATTCTTGAATCCCATAATTGTTTCAGCCCCCACCACCTCCTCTGGCAGGGCATGCCACTTGTCCATCACCCTTTCTGTGAAGAAATGCTTCCTCACGTTACCTCTGAAAATTCCTTCCTCCCTCCAATTTTATCCCATGACCCCAAGTCCTGGAACATCTCTTCCTCTGAAAAATAGTGTTTCCCTGCACCTTGTTCCTCCATGTGAGGTACTTGTTTGTCTCCATCATATCCCCCTCTCCTTTCTCTCCTCCAGGGAGTACATATTCAAGTCCTTTAGCCTGTCCTTATAGGACTTGTGATGCAAACCCTATACCATCTTGGTTGCCCTCCTCTGAACTGTCTCCACCCTGTCTATATCCTTATGTAGGTAAGACCTCCAGAACTGGACACTGTACTTCAGGTGTGACTTCACTAATGTCTTGAACAATGGAATTATGACCTCCATTTTCCTGTGGTAATGCCCCTGCCTATGCATCCCAGCATCCTATTTGCTTTATCTGCTATCTTGTCGCACTGACTCCCAACCTTTAGGTCATCAGAGATGATAACTACTAGGTTCCTTTCCTGCTTGAAGCATGCTATATCCTCTCCCCCCCCCAGCTGATATGTTGCTCCAGTGTTTTTGTGCCCCATGTGCATTATTCTGCACTTTTTTATGTTAAATCATAAGTGCCACCCCCTTGACCATTCCTCAGGCTTCTGCAGGTCTCTCCTCATTCTATCCACTCCCTCTGGCATGTCCACTCTGTTACAGAGTTTTGTATATCAGCAAACAGGGAAATTTACCCTTCTATGTTATCCATAATGTCACTGATAAAGATCTTGAAGAGGACCACACCCAGCACTGATCTCTGTGGCACTCCACTGGTCACTCTTCCCTCTGTGGAGAAACAGCTATTTGCCACCACCCTCTGTGTCCTGCTATCCAGCCAGTTCCCCACCCATTGTACTACTGTCCTACCCACTCCCATATTGCCCAGCTTGTTTAACAGCCTTCTATGGGGCACAGTGTCAAAGGCCTTACTAAAGTCCAGGTAGGCCATGTCCACTACCTCCCCATTCCACCTCCCTTATCACCCAGTCAAAAAATTCAGTGAGGTTAGTCTGGCACAACCTCACCCCAGTAAAACCATGCTGCCTTGGGTCCTGTAGACCACTGGAGACAAGGTGTTTCACTAATCTCTCCTTCAGTAGTGTTTCCATAATCTTTCCCACTACTGAGGTGAGGTTGACCGGTCTGTAGTTTCCAGCTTCCTCTCTGTTCCTGCTCTTGTATATGGGGACTACATTAGCTGTTCTTCAGTCTTTGGACACCTCACCTGTTTCCAGTGATCAGCTAAACAGGGTCGCCAAAGGTTCAGCCACCACTTCTCTGAGTTCCCTCAGCACCCTGGGCTGCACCCCATCCATGTCCATAGCTTTATCGACTCTTATTCCTTCCAGTTCCTTTAGGACCCTTTCCTGTGGAAAGAGATTTGTATCCATTTCTGTGGCACTCCCTTCTGGTCTGCTACCCACCCCTTCTACTGGAAAGACTGAGCAGTAATATCTGTTCAGTACAGTATGTCTGCTTTACTGTTGTTATCCTCAACATTACTCTTGCCCTCACCCTTTAGCTTCACTATCCCTTCCCATGCCTTCCTTTTCTAACTTACGTACCTGTAAAAGGTTTTGTCCCCTCTAACCACTGTTTTCACAATGCGCTCCTCTGCTTCCCCCTACTTCCCTTTGCTTCTCCTGGTACAAATGATGGGTTATAAGTGTTGCTGTGAATTTCCCTATGTAAATTATGATATATAGTCTACCTGTGAAATTATATTCCATTAATGTAAAGTATATATTCCTGTTAAGCATTCTCATGGCAGCTATTCACAGAGAAAGTCCCATGTGGTGTATTTACAATATGCGCATCACCCTAACCAGGAGCATAATAAACTGGCATGCTTTGGGTACTCCAGTCCCAAGTCTTCTTTGCTTTACACCCCACTGGGAAAAGATGAGGAGCTGCAATTTTAATATCACACTTGGTGACCTTTTCCAGAGAACAAGGTGGTGCAGGACTCCTAAGAATGCCTGGTGCTTCCTCAAAGAGCTCTTAATGGTGTAGCAATGACTCTAGTTAGTTTTCATTCACTACCTAGTGTAGATACCCAAGTAATTACAAAATGTTTGCATTTATCATTGGCTAATTTAAAAGGGGTGTTAATATTAGCAGGGGACATTAATATGCTTTTGTTCCCTCAAAAAGATTCCTCTTCAGGACACCCTACCAGGCAGTCCCCTTACATAAATAGTGCAAACAGAACTTACAGCCTGGGGGTTGGCATATATCTAGGGGCAGCTCCACCATAACCAATGTAACTATAAAAGTGAATTTTATTTGATAAATTACAAAGGTATCACATGAACAAGGTGACTGAAATTGGATGCCTACAAAAAGGGTGACTCAATTACGGCACCTATGTTCATGGCTACCCAACAAAGGGGGTGACCGGATACTGGGATGGGTGAATAGAGTGACAGGAAGTACATGGTACACGCACAGGGGGAAGGCAGGGGAAGGATGGCATGTGGGAAGGGGTATGGTGGGCAGCTGCCAAGCTACTCTGCTAGCGTGGTCAGGAGGGTGGCCAGCTTGGGGTGCAGGGTTCGGTTCCAGTGCAGAGCATTTTTTTTTCCATGGGCGGCATTCCATTTTTTAAAATTTTTTCACCCCCCCAACATACACCCATCGGAATTGAGAATCTATAAGTTGGGGGTTGCGGGGGGTGAAGTCCCCCAAGTAGGTCCCAGCCCCCTGCATTAAAAACCAGACCAGTAGGTCTTGGGTACCCTTTTTATTCTTGTCATGAGTGTGCATCGCTGAAATTCATTTTCAGCGATGTGCACTTCCCCTAGAGACGATCACTATTTTTCAATCGCCCTTATGACATGGAACCATAACATACCATCACCATATTAAAGCACACAAAAACAAATACCTAAATGATCATTCAGCTTGCAAATGATCAAAACATGTGTAAAGCATCCAAACAAAAGAATGCAAGTAATACTAAATCAAAAAGAGCATCAGTGTTGTGCATACAGAGATCCCAGACAAGAATAATACATTCTACAGTTATTTGTTTTGATTATCACAGTGTCCTGTGCTTTGTAACAAGAAGCAATTGATGAATCATTAGCTAATGATAAAATTGTGTAACCTTCTTTTGGGATGCAGGGTTAAAACCTAGATACCTACATTCAGTAAATGACTACAAGAAGGAATGTGAACTCATTAAAAGAAGATTTTTAAGAAGAAAGGGCGTCATCTAGAGATTCCAACTATATGAAATGGTATCACATCAAAACAGCAATTTTATAGGGGTGACCAGTGGTTTTCCCCATCCCCGAGGTATACCCCACACCAGAATTAGTTAAATAAAAGGGAGGCATGGAGTGAAGCCCCCCACAAGTAGGGTGTGGGGGGCAAATCCCCCCTCCAGAAAACAGTTTTTGTTATAATCCAAGAGTTGTGCCCTCTACATGGGTCACTCTTGTAAAATCGCTGTTTTGACATGAAGCCACGTGAAGCCAGTTCTAACCTTACTTAAAAAATAATACAACCAAAACAAAGCAAAAGAAACAACTAAACAGACATATCTCTTATCAGTACCATTTTTTCTTGGCAAGATCCTAACCTTTCCTATTGTTTTAACATTAAACGTCTTATTAAAAATGTCAACAACTGAACAATACAAATATAGCAGAAATGAATGTTCTAGCATACAGTCTCTATGAAATGCAAACTGTATGTTGCCAATGTTCAAAGGAAGTATCACAGACAATTAAAGGACCACACTTGAGTAGATGTGAGTAGTTCTCCTCTATAAAGAGAATACCTCTGAATCCAATACAAACATTAAGAGGTGGGGGAGGAGGGTGACACTGATATAGAGAAATATTGAGCCCACATATTATCATATTCATTCAGTTTGTGTAGGGCCTGATGAAACATGCATTCTAGGAAGGCTAATTGGCCTATTGCTTAAAGCAGTTCATTAAAAGTAGGAATTTCCTTGGACCTCCAATGTCTTAACAGAAGTCTCTTGGCTGCTAAAGTGATGGCCACTATCCAGTAAATATGATGATTAGACTTGGGTAAGCTGGAGAAAGGGATGCTCCACAGCACCAAAGGTGCAGTCAAGTGAACTTGTTTAGGAATGATTTTAATACAGAATTCCATGATGTGTTGCCAAAAAGGGTGAATGTAGACCATTCCAGATGGTATGTGATAATGAACCCAGCTGGACATTACATCTCCAGCAAATGTCCTGAGTAAGGACTCCCAAAGCATGGAGAATTTGGGGGGTACTGTGCCAATAATGGAGTGTCTTTAACTGAATCAGTTGTGCCTTTAAATCTCTGCATGCTGTATGGGCTCTATACTGGCAGTTTGATCAGTCTGAATTAGATATAGTGACTCTGAGTTCATTAGCCAATGTTGATCTATATGAATCAGTGAGCTGAATACCTTTGTGTTTAAGCAGCCTGCATAGGGTACCTTCCCTCCCCTTTGGAGTGACTACAAACTTTTGTGGGGAGGGAGGGGGCATTTATTCAGAGGGTCTGGAGATGATGCAGGGTACAGAGTCAGTACTGAATGAAGCTGTAAATAACTCCAGAAATCATGCTGAGGGAGGCCAAATTTGGTGCATAGGTCCTCAAATGTTCTCAGGTGGGATTGACCTAAAAGACAAATGTTTTAACCTGCCATATCCACACCTGCTCCCATGAAGGTCTGTGTATAATATCTTTGCCAATAACAAACTGGATGTTATTCCACAAGGGTTCATGTAGAATAGGAGTGGAGGTTAGGCCTAAGGAAAATGTCAGTTTTCTCCAGTGAAGTACAGATATAGCTATGATGGGATTGTATTTGGTCAAAGAGGATTTTGTACTGTATACCTCAGTAAGTGAGGATGGGGAGGAGAGCAAATGGCCTTTTATCCTGATCTAAAGGGAAACATGGGTGGAGTGAGTTCCAAACCACTGAAGCACATGGGTGGAGAGAAAGACTATGCAGCATTGCTTAAAATGTAGAAGGCCCCCCACCTCCCTCTAACCAATGTTTATGAAGTTTACTGCTGCTGAGGTGGGGGGGGGTCCCTCCCAGAGAAGTTTCCCATCAAGTGATCCAGCTTATGGAGCCATCTTTCTGGAATATGAAGGGGAAAATGGGTCAGGAGTTGTAATACTTTTGTGGCCAATATAATTTTGATTGCATAGATCTTCCCTGTGAGAGATAAGTAGAGCATTTTTTGCTGTTCAATATCATGACAAAGTGATTAATTTAGGGGAGTGATTTAGTTTGATAGAGCTCCATGAGAGAAATGATAATTTTAATGCCAAGACACGTGATCACTTTTTTCAGCCCATGTCCAGGAGATCCCTTGAAGCAGAGCATGAGTACAGTGGGATTTGAGGTAGACCACTTCGTAATTTGAGTGGTTACCTTTAAAGAGCAGCTGATGCCTTCAGGATAACTTAAATGAAACATAATATTTAGATACAGTTTAGTTTATATTTACCCATATAATTTGTCAGCGTGTTCATGAGTTAGGAATCCTAGCTATAGTACTATAATTTTTGTCTACTACCAAAGTTTAATCTGATTGTGTAGTGAGAACAACTCTTTACTGAAATAGTTGTGGTTTACATAGTCTTCATTTGAATAGTTGTACTAGCCTATCTAGAATTTACTGCCTGAAGTGTAGTGACGGAGCTATTTCTCCCCTTTTCTCTCTGATTCTTACTACTTTTCCCTTACTCCTGATTACCAATTGCTCAGTGTTGGGTCAGTTACTTTTTCTATTATTTTCAATTTCTTTTGGAAACTTGATCCAGGAAGCTCTGTGCAGTCACTAGCAAGGATGCGAAAAGTAATACACCTGACAGTTACAGTTACTTATTTCTTTTTATACAAAAACAATAAAAAAATCATGAAAACTATAACAGGTGACATTTAATTGAAAGTAATAGGTTAGTTACTTTCAAATAAATGTAATCAGTTACAGTTACGTATTACTTTTGTCTAAAAAGACATAAGTAATTGTAACTTTAAGGCGTATTACCTTTTCCAGTACATCTCCATCCTTGCTAGTGACTGTACACAGCTTTCTGGAACAAGTTTTCAAAAGTAATAGAAAGTAATAGAAAAAGTAACTTAACGAAAACTGCAATTGCTTCATCTCGGATAGCATCCCCCCACTCTAAATTACTGCTTTCTGTGCCTGTTCTCACCCCCCACCACCACCACCACCTTGCTTGCTGGCTGAGGCACTCCCTTGGACAATTAAGTTAAGCACCCTCTATTGTGTTGCTAATCTTTGTGATGCCCTACAAGCTTCGCCCAGCCCCTCAGCCATTTCTCCCTCCTGCCTTAACTTGAGCTTACCACTGTTGTTTTTTTCTTCTCTCTTCCAGTGGGCACCCACGCTCGGGTTCTCCAAGCCCCTGCCCCATCAGCAACAGTCAGCGCCGTGGTTTCCAAGGCACCGTGGCCCCTCAGCCCAGGACCAGCACTCCCCAGGAAAGGTATGCTGAAAAGCAAGCCAGTAAGCCTGGCCAGAATCAGTAGATACTGGCCCTGCTACCATTGGCCAGCAGCATCGGGACCTTAGCTGCCAATTGGCTGGTTGCTGCCTAGATTAGCAGCCATTGGTCAGCTTGGTCTCCCAAGACTTTTGCTGTGTTCTGCCTATCTCTGATGTGCTGACACTGGGCCGGGAGTTTACCAAGGCTGGCCTGTGGGTGCTGCTCAAGGTTTTCAGCAGCAAGGTAGTGCCTTTACCCATATAATTTGTTCCGCTTGCCCTCTCTGGCCCAGCCTCTATTAAATCAGCCTAAGCCCTGCCCAGCTACTCCCTACTCAATCTCGATTGGCTGGTACTATTAGGAGCTTGCTCAGGGGTTAGTTCTCTGCCTAATTTGCACCCTGATCTGGAGGGCTCCTTCTTCCCTGCATATCCCCATATAATTTAAAGATGTCTCTTTTTCTCATGCTAGTCATCTGCCTAGGCTCCCTCTGGAGCCTACCCATGCAAATACCCTCTAAGGATTCCATGCAACATGGCCCTGTTCCCTTAGTGATCCCACATGGCACGAAGGTGTGCCCTAAATCAACCTCAGCCTCCTATACTACACCCTTTGATAAGGCACCCTTACTCAAAAAGTTCATTAGTCTGCAAAACAGGCCTTACACCCTCCCAACCCCACTCACCAATCTAATCTTCATCAGCACCACTGTAAAATCTCACAACTCCCTCTATAGGAACCGTGTAGGTGCAATGACAAGGACAAAATGGCTGATAATAAGGCTTGCTTATCTGTTATTATTTCTACCAGGTAACATCCACCATAACCCTGGAACACTGGTGCATACCCTGACCCCACAAAAACAATTTTCTGGGCTTACCATCACATCCATTAATATCTGCAGTCTGCTTGCAAGACTAGACCCCCTGCAAGCATGGGCTGCCCAACACTAACCTGACATTATATCTGTGGTGGAGACTTGGCTCAACCCTAGGATACCAGACTCAGTCTCCCAATTACCAGGCTACACTACCTTCAGACTAAACAGAATGGGGAAACGTGGAGGTGGGTGTGTGATTTATCTTAAGGAGCATCTTCAGGGGCAACAAATATCATCTACCCCCTTCAGTAGGGCTGCTCAACTTCTAGTTATTAAGATTCTGCTTGGCTCCAATGGAAAAACACTGACCGTGGCACCGACATACATCTCACCATAGGACTCAAGATTCTGGTTTCAAAGTTATAGATAACTACCTCACAACACATGGGCCCAGGATGGAGCTACTAGTTCTGGGTGGCTTCAACATTAATTGGAACTCCCCAGAAGCTGACCATTTCAAGGACACCCTCTCCTCTCTTAATGTTACACAAGTAGTGGACACACCTACTAGAATAAACTACCATACAGGCACTTGTACCCTCATTGACTGGGTTATCACCAACTTCCCCAAAAGAGTTTCTCATCTAACTTTCCTCCTTGACTCCATAAGTGACCCACTCCCCTGTCATACTCACCTGGTCTAACAAACCCACTAATGTCCCACCCAAGATTATAAAAACAAGGCTCCTTAAAAAGGGGAAGCTAGGTGCCCTAAAAGCCCACCTAAAAAGCCATGACTGGAGTTATCTCAATGACACAACTGATGTGGATGATGCTCTAGATTACTTTGTCACTAAGTTTAATGAATCCTGTGACATCTATGCCCCTCTTACAAAGTGTAAAGTCAGAAACTCCCCAAAATCTTAGATCTCACAGTCAATTCTAGACATGATGTGACACCGAGACAAACTCTGGATCAAGTCCCGAAACACTGGAGCAGCCTCCGATATCCAGATGTATAAGACGGCCAGAAAGAACTGTACATGGGCTATAAGGAAAGCAAAAAGGTTTCACTTTAAAAGGGAGATGGAAAACTCCTGGAGGGACAGCAGGCGTTTCTAGGATAACATCCAGACCCTAACTGGCAAGCCCAACAAAGCACACCCGTCACAAATAAATATAAATGGTATCCTAATTCATGACCCAAAAATCATAGCTAAAATGTTTAACCAAAACTTCTCAGACCTAAGTGGCATACTACCCACCAACTTCCTGCTCCCCACAGGAGGTAGCCTAGCCTCCAACCCTGAAACAACCTCCCCAAAGTCACCACCCCCTTTCTACCTTAAGATAATTTCCCAAATGGAGACCAAAAAATATATTACAAAGATACTCAACAAATCGAGAACAAGTAATCACAAACTGGATCTCAAGCTCCTGGAGCTCACTCTCAAAGTTGTACTCTTCCCTCTAACTAAGGTCCTAAACCTATCCCTAATTACAGGCAAATTTCCAGCTGTCTGGAAAGCAGTGGTAGTCACACCGGTGTTTAAGAATGGTGGCAGAACAAACCACGGTAATTATCACCCCATCTCTCAATTCTCCCACCACTCTTAAAAGCAATCAAATGTATTGTTTCAGATCAATTGACTGCATATCTCTGCAAATACCAACTGCAATGTAAGCAGCAGCATGGGTTTTGCAAACAACATAGTACAACTACCAATCTCTTGGAATTCACCAGCTACATACATAGAGTCCTTGATCGAGGGCTCTTGGTGGGGGCTACCTATATTGACCTCATGAAGGCCTTTGACACAGTAAACCATGAATTGCTTTTACATCAACTGTCCTGCACTAGCGTCTCCCCTGAATCTACTGCCTGGTTTAGGAGCTACCTCCAAGGGAGAGTACAAAAAGTAAAAATTAATGAAGTCTGCTCAAGCCCCCTAAGCATCAACACTGAATTACCACAAGGCTCGATCCTGGGACCTCTACTTTTTAGTCTCTTCTTAAATTCACTCCCCTGGGCTGTAACTGACCAGGTCTTGCTCTATGAGGAGGACACAGTACTATACTCATCCCACTCTGACCCCATGGAGCTTGAGCGCTGCATGCAATCCAACTTCTCTTCAGTGGAAAATTGGTTCAAGGACTGTAGGCTACTCCTAAACTATAAAAAAAAAACAAGACTATGGTCTTCACATCGACCCATAGCAGGCATAGGTACTACCAACCCCACATTGTTAATAATCAAAACTCGCTCCTTGAACCTGTAACCCACTTCAAATACCTAGGAGTAACATTAGATGCAGCGCTGTCCTACATGCTATATACTGATCTGGTTGCCAGAAGTGCAAATGCGAAATTAGGCCTAATCTACAAAATAAGTGTTGTTTTACTCCTGATGCCCTGAAACTGACTGTGACCAGCTCAGTTCTGACTATGATTGACTGTGGTTTTGTGGTTTATGGTGTCACAAGTTCCACTACCCTCAAAAGAATCAAAACAACCCTAAACAAGGCCTGCAGACTTGTCCTGGGGGAGCATCACTTAATCCATGGCTGCCAGTTTTACACCCAAAGTGGATGGCTCAACCTAGATGTCGCATCCATTATCAAACTTGCCTGCTTGCTAAAAAATCCTTACTTGATCTTGCCCCTCCTGGAGTTCAGAACCTCCTCAAACACTCTGACTCAGCAAGACGTAGCAGAGGCCTAAACGACCTCATCTTAAAAATTCCCTTCCATAGAACATCCCAAAGGCAATGATCCTTCGAATACAGTGCACCAATCTGGCTAAACTCTCTCTCAGTGTTGAACTGCAAAATGCAACCAAGCTGGGCCCTTTTAAATCCCAACTCAGAGCATCCCTAGCACTGGGCAGTATTTGTGACTGCAATACCTAGAACCCCCTCCTCCCTCCCTCCCTCCCTCTAGTGCACCTTACACCTACCACGCCTTAATTTTCACACATCCCAATTACATCTTACTGTTTCTTTTCTGTTCCCTGCCTACTCCTATCCTCCCTCTCTCTGCCTCCTTACCTCTTCCTACACCCCTCCCTTCTCACCCCCACCTACTTTACTGGACTGTAAACTGACTCCTCCCATTTCATCCTTGCCTTTTCCCTCTCCCGACCACCCACTCTTTCCTTATCTTTCCTAGCTCCCCACCTGCCACCCCCTCGCTGACACCTACTCCTCTCCTCCTGCCTCCACCAGCCCATTTCCTATCTCTTGCTCCTCCTTCCTCTCCCCTCCCCATACCTCTCCTCTACCTCCACAACTTGAGCACCTTCCCTTTCCCTACCTTCCTCCTTACTTCCCTCTGCTCTCCCTCTCTCCCACCCTAACTCTGCTGTCTACACTCTTTGCCACAACCCTGCTGTTGACCCCTGGCTCTTACTACCTCAACAGCACTTGTTGCAGCTATCCTAAGTACTCTGACAACAGAACTATTTTCCCTGAAACAATTCTGGCTGCCTTCTACCTTATTATGAAATTATGTTTTTGGTAATCAAATTGTTGACCTTGCATGGTCACCCACATGTACTGTAATTACTCTCCATTTGCTAACTGTTTTTCTTCATGTGTAACTTTAGGTGACTATGTTGTTTGTATTATCTTTTGTTAACCTGATTTGGAACCTCTGTAAATGAGTTTATGACTCCAAGGTATTTCTGAGATTGTAATAAATGAAATATATTTCATTAGTTCTGTATTTTTCCTCCCCATTATTTATTGCCGAGGCCATCTGTGTGAAAACAAGATTTCTGCGCCTGAAGAGTTCCATCTATTCTTGTTGCTTTCTCCCCACTTGGGGTCATAATACACTGCTTGTGGTATCACAGTTACTCCCATGGCAACAGACTGTGATATCACAACAGAAGATTATGACTTGAAGAAGGGAGTAAGCTTTAGAGGCAGATGAACTCTAACAGATAAAGATCATGTATTCGTGCAAATGTCTTCAGTAATAAAAAATGAGGATGAGAAATCTATAGAATATATTTGGAGTGCAAGCTGAATTGTAACTAATTATTATGTTTTTCAAAGTATTCTTCAAGGCATCAGCGGCTCTTTAAGAAATCAGGGGAGGGAGAAAAAAATTATTGCAAAGGGGCAGTGGCCTGGGATGCGTCTGCCATGAGTATAAATAAGTAACCTGCATAAAGCAGAGATTTTTACTCAGAGGAGGCTACCATAATCCCTGCAATAGCAGGGTTATTTTAAAGAGCCAGGGTTAGTGGCTCAGTGGCCAGGAAAAATAGCAAAAGAGAAAGGGGGCAGCCCTGAGGGGTGCCTCTGTAGAGGGGAAAAGATTGTGAAAGCAGACTATTAGCAGGAACATGTGTGGCCAGGTTGCTGTATAAAGTTTTTACTCCTGATGTAAAATAAAGTCCTAATCCATCTCTTTGCTTAACCTCAAAGAGGTATGGCCATTCTACGGATTTGAAGGCTTTCATGAAATCAACTATGGGTGCTGTGGCAGGGGGTGGGAAGGGATTTGGCTGGGTGGCACAAGTTAAAGAGAACATGGAGGCGGTCTGCAATGAGATGGCATTTCATGAAGTCGAGCAGCATTCCTGCATGAAGGGAATGTGTGCAGCAACACAAGGTGTCTTTAAGGCATAACAAAATACTTTTAAACAGCATTTTTTTATTACAAACATATTTTGGCATTGGGGCTGAATGTGCTGCAGGGGACAGTGGGCAATGTAGTTTATGCTCATTGAGGAACTACATTCTCAATTGTCCTATACCTGCAAGAGGCTACTGTAGGGTGTTTTGTCTGGCTAAATCAGTTGAAAACTAGCTGGTAGACATAGAAATTCTGCACTAAATAACATTTAAGGGGCAAATTCTTTAGTTTGTGGACTGAGTATATGTGGGTCACGTGACCTTTTCACTTCCTGGTCCAGACGGACAAAATCTCACCCCTGAGACTCGCACATTAGCATGTGTCTGGTGTGTCCGGTGAGGTCTGAAGAGGTAGGAAGAAAAATTACCCGGTAAGTGAGATATCATAGTCATATATAAAACAACATACATAAGTTAAAATGGAGAACAGTGAGGACATTGAAATATTAATGACCCATCTGTGTAAAGACGGGAAGTTAACACAATGTGATAAATGTCACACGTTCTGTGCTGCCAATGAAGAACTCATTGTTGGGCAAGAGTGTGAGAAATGTACTCAATTGGGGGTTACCGTGTACAAATTAAACAACACCATGTTAGAACTAAAGAATCTTAAAGAAATAATGGATTTAGAGCTTGAATATGGAATTGAAAATACAGCCCCTAATTCTCCAAACAATTCTACAAAGCACCTGTTCACAATAAATTCAAATATGAGTGGTGTCTCAGGGGAATATTATGGACCAGAAGGCTCACAAGCAGTCTCCAGAAATGGGGGGACTAGACCAAAGCACAAGCACCTTAGCAATTCTGCCACCATTATCTAGTCAAGGAAATAAAAGAAAACTTACTATACAAAATGATTGTAGTTCTTCATCCAGAGAAAGGGTTAGAGAAGAGAATCTGATAAACATAATGAAAATGATACATCGAATCAAAATGTGTCAGAGAAACATAAGCAACATGATTGTAACCAAAATAATGAATGGTGTCTTGTACAAAGTGGAAAGGGGAGGAGAAAAGAGTGATGAGCATTAGCTAGTAATGACATAATTACACATAATAGGTACAGTGCTTTAATAAATGAGAATCTGACTGAAACTGAACATATACAGGATTATTGAAGCAGCACTGAGCTAATAGTACTTGGTGACACAATCATTAGAAAATGTGATACCAATATTTGTAAATCAAAGATAATAGGATGGTACTTTGCTACCCGGGTGCAAAAATAAATGATATTAAGAATGAAATTCCGAGGGTAATCAAAGATTCAGACACCAAAAAAATAGTTACTATTCACATTGGAGTCAATGATGTGGGGCACAGTCATAGGAAGGACATATGCATGGATTTAATACTGACTGCAAATCAAATTAAAAACCTGAGGGCCTGTGTGATCATATCGGGTATATTACCAGTTCCCAGAGCACCAGAAGGAAAAAATAAAAACATTGCATGAATAAATATCAGATTAGAAAATTGGTGTCAAAATGTAGATATAGGCTTTATTAATTCATGGACTAACTTTTTGGGCAAAAGAAATTTGTATTAGTAAAGATGGGTTGCACTTAAATAACGAAGGTGCAAATCTTCTAGACTCAATCATTAAAAGAGAAATGGAGTCAGCAGGTTTAAACTAATTGATAGGGGGAGCTGGAATCAAGTTACTTCTACTGGTCCAGCATCTTCATTAAATCCTTAAAAAAAACACAAAATCAAATGTCTGCTTAGTAATGTGAGAATCAGTACTACATACAGAAGATATTGATGTGGCCATGATTTCAGAAACCTGGCTTGATGATAATAATAATTGGACCAATAATATACAGGGTTATAATACAATAAGGAGAGATAGAAAGGAGAAAAGGGTGGTGGAATTGCAGTTTATTTATCAACAAAGTTGAAGTATGTAGATATTACAGACAAAATTAGGAGTGAATGTGATGACATAGAAACACTATGGATAAACATTTTAAAGGAAATACACCTGAATTCAAATTAGGTTTATGCTATAGACCACCAAATACTAATTTGACTAATACATTAAAGATTATAGACGAAATTACCAAAGCCCATGAGCTTGGGCAGGTAGTCTTAGCAGGCGACTTTAATTTTCCTGATATTAACTGGGAAAAAAAATAGTGCTGTGAATAACCAGAGTAAATAATTCCTAGATTTATGTAATGAAAATAACCTAACTCAGCTTGTAAAAGAACCAATTAGAGTAAATAATATATTAGATCTAGTATTCACAACTAATGATATCAACATAACAAAATGTGAAACTATGTCACCTATAGGTAATAGTGACCATTCCTCTATCATATTTACTTTAGAGTATGGAAACCTGCCGATCGGTGTCTGTACCAAGATCTTTTTATATAAAACAGCAAAAGTAAATGGAACACAGAGATCTAAGTAAAATAGAGTGGGTGGAAGAATTAAAAGGGAAAACTATAGATGGGTTGTGGTCGTGTATTAAAACTGCAATACGTAAAATTATGAATACTCATATCAAACAAGTCAATAAATATAATAAACATGAATTGAAACCTAAATAGTTAAATAAAAGTCTCACAAAGATAATAAAGAAGAAAACAAAATATATGGACAATATATCAAAAACAAAACAATATCTAATTGGTCAAAATTCAAAGCAATTAAAAAAATGCAAAAATAAAATAAATAAAGCAAAAAAGAATACAAATTCTAGTTAGCAAAAACTGCATTAATGTTTAACGGTAAGCAATTTTTAGTTACATCAACTCTCTGAAAAAAGAGTAAGGGTGAATTAACCATGATTATAGATAATAATCAATCCATTACAGATCCTGTTGAAATTGCAAATGAGTTTAACAATTATTTCTGCACCGTATATTCTGAACAAACTGTACAAAATAGCCAAACTGAGTTCATGACTACTGAAGGGAATAATAACTTCTCTAAAGAGGAAATTATAAAGGAAATTAAAAACACTAAAGATTACAGTGCCCCAGGATTGGATAACATAACTTCCACCATGCTTAAACTTATGAAGAATAACGTCTGGTTACTATTAAAATTACTTTATTAAAAATCACTCAACTCTGATATTATACCTAAAGAATGGAAAAAGTTTTGGGTTACACTAATCCACAAACGCAGATATAAAGCCTCTGTCTCAAATTATAGGCCCAAAATCCTGACGTCAATTCCATGCAAAATATTGGAAACATTAATAAAAAACAGAATTAATCAACAGATTAATACTGATCCATTGTTTGACCATAATCAACATGGTTTTAAAAAGGGATACTCTTGTGCTACCAATCTGGTTTGTTTCTACAATCATGCAAACAAAATGATTGACAGCGGTACTCCTGTAGATGTATTATTGTTTGATCTGAGTAAAGCATTTGACCGAGTTCCACACTGGGCAATACACCAAAAGCTGCAAAGGTATAAAATCAATAATTAAATTATAAGGTGGATAAATAACTGGCTTGGAATAGATCTCAAATAGTATCAGTACAAAGTCATCTGTCCACTGATGGCCCGGTAACAAGTAGAGTGCCACAGGGATCAGTGATCGGACCCTTAATTTTTCAGATATTTATGATGGATATGGATGACAATGTAAGTAATATTATTATGAAGTATGCAGATGACACAAAAATCTGCAGCTTCTGCAACAGCATTGAACAAACTGAGACCATACAAAGTGACATTAGTTCACTAAGCATATGGGTAAATAAATGGGGGATGTGACTCAACACTGATAAGTGTTGTGTATTACATGTTGGTCAACACAACCCACATCATATTTATTACCTAGATGGGATACCTCTTCAAAATAATACCAATGAAAAAGATTTCGGAATATTAATTGATAATAGATCAAATTTCAAAGAACAACAAAGTTCCATCATTGCCAAAGCAAACAAAGTAATAATAGCGATCAAAAGAAATATTAAGAGTAGAGAAGCAGAG
This sequence comes from Neoceratodus forsteri, assembly GCA_016271365.2. Classification (NCBI taxonomy): domain Eukaryota; kingdom Metazoa; phylum Chordata; order Ceratodontiformes; family Ceratodontidae; genus Neoceratodus; species Neoceratodus forsteri. The sequence continues at coordinate 193,151,112 of CM028138.1, read as the reverse complement.
ATACTAATGCCATTGTACCTTTCATATGTGAGGCCTAGCTTAGATTATGGAACTCAATATGGTCCCCATGCAAAAAAAATGAAATCAACAAACTGGAGAAGGTACAAAGAAGATACACAAAATTAATAGCTTCATTTAAACTATATTCCTACAAAGACAGACTAGATAAACAAGGACTCCATAGCCTGGAAGTTAGAAGACAGAGAAAGGATATCCTATTCTTCTTTGATATTCTAAATAACCCTTTATTGATGGTGGGTCTTGATCTTGAATATCAGAATGACCAGCTTACTATCAGGGGCTACCCATTACAGATTAATCTTGAGAGATTCAAAATCAAAAACAGAAAATAATTTCACACACTAACAATACCTTCCTTTTGGAATAGACTTCCTCTTGAAGTTGTCTCATGTATTGCTAAAGAAAATTTGAAAACAAATTTCAACAAATATATCTCTACACAGGGGATTATGAAATACTACAAATTGTCCTAAAAGGAGTTATTATGGGCCACACCTTTTTTGCTCCTACAGACCTTAGTGAACTTGTGAGGTGTGTATGAGGGTAGGGAGCACATCTTCCAGTCAGGACAACAGGGGCTGGATTCTTAAATGTCCAAATACTATATATTCTATATATTAGAATCTTTTATAGATATTGGAGTTGAGGATGGCCCTTCTTCTTGTAGTTGCTGGTGCTAGAATGCTCCAGTCTGCATCTGGCAGATTAAAGTCCCCATAATCAATAATTCCCCTTTGCTTGCATTCTTCCAGTGGCCTCCCCAAAATCTTGTCTAACTCCTCCCCCTATGTCGATGGTCTGTACACCACTCCAATGCAGGTAAAGGCCATGGACCCTAACTCTAAGCCTACACATAGTGCCTCCAACCCTTCCTTATCTCCCTGGTGTCCCTGTATCTCTATAGCTTTTATACTTTCCCTCACATATAAAACAACCCCCACCTTTCTTACTTGTCCTGTCCTTCTGGAACATGTTGTAGTCTAGTATGGTATGGCCACTTCACTAGATGATGTAGTCTAGTATGGCCACTTCCTACCTGTGGTTGTCAGTGCACCATGACCCCATTGTGGTCATAAGATCCAGGTCTGCCTCCACAATAATTGCTTCAAGGTCAGAAAGTTTATTCCTAGGCTGCTTGCATTGGCATACTTTCCCCAATCCTGCCCTCCCTTCTTTCAGTATCGCTCTGCCTATCCTCCTTAACTCTTCCGTCAACTTTAGTTTCTCTTCCTGACTCACCCATCCTGCCCTCTCTCTTGTTCTTATGCCCCTCTCCCACTGGATAATTTATTTTTCTGAACTTCTCCTCTCTGCTGATCTGTTCTCTGAGGGGGGATCTCTGCCTCCCTCAGTTTGCTTGCCTCCCCCAGCTAGTTTAAATGCCTATCAAAGTAGGTCTCATAGGTAAATACAGAGCCATATAGACGTTAGTCCTTTTGCTTGCCATTTAGTTAGTAACCCCGAATATTATGTTTAAATAGAAAGCTATCTAATCTGTTTTTAAATGTATTCACAGTATCGCTAGCTACTACTTCTAAGGGTAGTTTATTCCAAATATTGGTGACCCTCAGCGTGAGCCAGGATTTCCTTTTGTTTGTTTTTGGACATTCAACAAATAGTTGTAGTGGGTGAGATCTGGTATTATACATAGGTTCCCTGTATTTCAAGCCAAGTAGTTCCCATAAATCTGGATCGATAGTTGATTTATATATTAAACACATATCTCCTCTTAAGCGTCTATATTCCAAGGAATACAGACCTAAAGTGTTTAACCTTTTTGCATACTCTAAGCCTTTGACCTCTTGTATGTATCTGGTGGCTCTCCTTTGGACTCTCTCGAGTGCCACTATTTCAGTCTTACCCATGGGTGACCAGAACTGCATACAGTAATCCAGGTGAGGCCTCACCAAGGACGTATACAGGGGCAGGAGGACATCTCTACTTCTTGATGTAATATGCTTATTGATACAGTGTAGAATACTGCTCAATTTTTTAATAACTGCATTACAGTGCGTTTTAAATGATAGGTCATTCATAATCATAATTCCCAAGTCACTCTGTTGTTCGACGATACTTAGTATTTTAACACCAAGTATATAGGGTATCTGCTTGTTTGCCTTCCCAAAATGCATAACACAACACTTGTCTACATTAAACATTAGTTTTTTCTCTACTTCCCAAAGTTCAAGTGTATCTAGTGCTTCTTGTAGTGCTATAGCATCATTTTGGTTATTAATTGGAAACCCAACCCTGGTGTCATCAGTAAATTTGGAAACCCAAACCCCATTATTGACTTTCAGTGAGGCAATGTATGTATTGAATAAGTAAGGCCCTAGGACAGATCCCTGGGGAATCACGCTTGTCACTTCGGCCCATGCTGAGTTGGTCCCATTTATGTTGACTGATTGTTTCCTGGATGTAAGCCATGCATCTACCCATTTTATTATTGTTCCTGGTAGGCCATGCAATATTAATGCATCGATGAGCTCACCATGGGGGACCTTATCAAAGGCTTTTGAGAAGTCAAGATATGCCACATCCATAGGCTGCCCCTCTCCCAATGCCCTGCTGACCCTACCATAGAATTCCAGGAGGTTGGTCTGGCAGGACCTTCCAGTGGTGAAACCATGTTGGACGGGGTCTACCAAGTCTATCTTCTTGATGTGTTCCATAATATACTATTTTAGGATACCTTCAAATATTTTTCCCAGGACTGACGTCAGGCTAATGGGTCTGTAGTTGGATATGTCATGTTTATTCCCCTTCTTATATATGGGAACCACACTTGCCTGTCTCCAAGCCTCCAAAGCCATCCCTTTTCTCAGTGAAGTTTGAAAGATTACTGTCAGGGGTCCCGCCAAAAGGTCTGCCAGTTCTTCAATTATTCTTGGATGAATTCCATGGGATTTATTTTGATCGATTTTAAGTAGCCTCTTGAGTATATCTTCACTAGTTATCAATGATTCTATATCTAATATAGTTGGCAGATGTTCAAGTTTAGGGGAGGATTTGTTGTTAAATATTGATATAAAGAAGTCATTGTACAACTGGGCTGTGTGGGACTGGTCTGTAATTGTTTTACCATCATTTGTGTGTAATGGGCCAATAGATCTAGAAGTTCCCTTATTATTATTATTTATATATGCGTAAAATGATTTATAATTATCCTGAACTTTTGTTGCTAGTTTTAATTCAAATTTTGTTTTAGCTTCAATACATTTTTTCGACTTTTTTAGTAGGGCTTTGTAAGTATTCGACCATATGTTACTTCCTGATTTTTTGGCCTTGTAAAAAGCTCTATTTTTTTTCTTTATCAAAAGTCGTATTGATTTGGACATCCATTTGGGTTTACTTTCATTGGTAACATCCATTTTCTTTATTGGGGGGTGAAGGTTTGAGTGGCAAGGGTTATTTTACCCACAAAAAGATCCCACGTAGACTCAAGTGTTTTGTTCTGGAAGTCCTCAATCCAATTCCAATTTTTTAGAAATAATCTCATGCTAGTAAAGTCAGCTTTATTATAGTTAAATTTGCTAGTCCTACTTTCATTATTATGAGATAGTATGTCAAGGGAAAAATAAACCATGGAATGGTCACTGGATCTGAGAGGAGCTATAACTTTACAGGATGATATAATAGAAACATAGAAACATAGAAACATAGACTTTGACAGCAGATAAGGGCCGCTAGGCCCATCTAGTCTGCCCATTTCCCTACCTACAGGATAGGCCGCAGATCCTAGTTAACCAACAGCCTATATCTTCCTGCCCCCCACAAGAATTGCCTTATGTCTGTCCCATGCATTCTTGAATTCTCCACAGTTTTAGACTCCACAACTTCCTCAGGAAGGCTGTTCCATGCATCCACTACCCTCTCTGTGAAATAATACTTCCTCACATTGCCCCTGAACCGCCCTCCTTCTATCTTTAAATTGTGTCCCCTTGTTCTTGCAAGTCTCTTTTTCTGAAAGATGCTACCCTCTTGGACTTTGTTGATTCCCTTGAGGTACTTGAAAGTTTCTATCATGTCCCCCCTCTCTCTTCTTTCCTCAAGGGTATACATATTAAGCTCCTTTAGTCTCTCTTCATACGGCTTCTCTTGCAGACCCTGCACCATTTTAGTTGCTCTCCTCTGGACTGCCTCTATCCTGTCTATGTCCTTGCGGAGATGGGGTCTCCAGAACTGGACACAGTATTCCAGATGGGGTCTCACCAACTGTCTGTACAGAGGGATAACAACTTCCTGTTTTCTGCTGCTGATGCCTCTCCCTATACATCCCAGTATACCCTGACCCTCCCTACTGCCTTCTCACACTGCTTGCTAACCTTAAGGTCATCTGATATGATTACCCCAGGTCCCTTTCCTGTTTTGTTGTTGTTACTACCTCCCACCCATTGTGTATTCTTCCCGGTTCTTGTTTCCCAGGTGCATTATTTTGCACTTTTGCATTGAATCCTAGCTGCCATACGTCTGACCATTCCTCCAACCTTGCCAAGTCCCTTTTCATCCTTTCCACGCCTCCTTGTGTATCAACCCTGTTGCAGATCTTTGTGTCATCTGCAAAAGGCATACTTTTCCTTCCAGTCCCTTTGCAATGTCACTGATGAAGACATTAAAAGGACTGGACTAACTCTGAACCTCCGATGCCCACTAGTAACCACCCTTTCTTCAGAGTGGACTCCATTTACAATTACCTTCTGTGTCCTGTTGTCCAGCCAATGTTTTACCAGGCTACCACCCTGGGACCCACTCCCAGGCTGGTTAATTTGACTATTAATCTTTTGTGGGACTGTGTCAAATGCCTTGCTAAAGTCTAGGTAGGCCATGTCCACAGCCCCTCCCTGGTCTACTACTTTGGTCACCCAGTCAAAGAAATCTATTAGATTCATCTGACATGACCTTCCCACTGTGAACCCATGCTGCCTTGGATCCTGTGCTCCACTGATACCCTCTAAATTACTTAATACTAGGTCTAATACGTGGTTATTTCTGGTATTTGAGTTAACCTATTGGTTCATCCCTGATAGTAAACATGATTCCAAATATCGTGATTCTATGGTATTACTTGTCTGTAGGGTTGTCCAGTTTATACCTGGTAGGTTGAAATCTCCAACTACCACATTATTCTTTGTTCTACCTATCGTATCCAGAAAATCCAGAAGTTGTTCCTCTTGACCTGTTGTTACAGATGGGGCTCTATGTATTACTCCAATGTTAATGGCATGTGAGTAGCGGGGAGATATTTTGACCCATAGAACTTCTATTTTGTCCCATTTGGATGTATCGATTTCTTCAGAATCTATTTTGTCAGAAATGAATAAGGCCACACCCCCACCTTTTTGGTCCTTCCTATCCTTATGGTACAAATTAAAACCATTTATTTGTTTATCCCATGAATCATTTGGGTTACACCAGGTCTCGGTTACGGCACATAATCTTATGTTTAATTGTTCAAGGGTTAATTTTAATTCATCCATTTTATTATTTAAGCTCCTGGCGATTAAAGAAAGGAAATTATATGGGGTACAATTGTGCGTATCTTTATTTAGAAGGGAAGCAATTGGCCTGCCCTCCCCCCCATGCCAAGTTTAAATTTACTTCTAAAGTATGTCTAAGATGGTGGGCAAAAATTTGTTTCCCCCTTCTGTTTAGATAAAGTAGCAGCTTAACTTTCTACCCAGGACTGCCATTCCCCTCCTGGATGGATGGAGGCCATTTCCTTTATACAGGGCTGTATCCCCTATGTAGGACCCCAGTTCCTGATTTAGCCAAAACCCTCCTCACTGCACCATGCCTTCAACCACTCATTGAAGACCCTGGCACAGTGTTCCCTAGCCTTCTCCCTGCCATATGCAGGTAGTATCTCAGTGAAGGCCACTGTGTGAGCTATCTGCTTCAGGCCCCTCCCCAGCTCCCTAAACCTATCCTGCAGCACCCTTGCTGCATCCCTTGTCAGATCATTAGTCCCCAGATGGGCAATGGCATACATCTGCCCCTCATACAACACTGCCCACATGATCCACAGGATCTATTCTTCATTTCTCCATGCCAGTACACCAAGTAGGCACCTCACCTCTCCTCTTTTCCTCCCTTCCTGCTCCAGAAACTACCTCCTAATGACTGTGCAACCCACTAGAATTGCTTCCTTCATTGCTGGAGTCCTCTGACTCCCACCTTCAGGCCTCTTCTATGGAGGACCCTGACATCCTCCCTGATCACTACCATGGGAGCCTCCTACTGGTAGTCTTGTCCCAATAAAACAGCAAAAGAGTTGTGTAGGGGCACCAGCTGAGAAATTTGCTCCCAACCTGCTACCCCCTGGAGCACATCAAAGTTCAGCTGGCCCTCCTCCTGGCACCCTCTGAGGCAATGGTAATAGACTTGCTGGCCCTTGGGTGGGGGAAGAGGTCCCTCTAATCCTAGCTAACTCAGTCCAGAGTCTAGTGACATCCTCCCTCAGCCCAGAGAGAGGCATACAGATGGGGCAGCACCCCAGCCTCCAGAAGATCTCTGAAAACTGCCACTCCACAGCTACTGCACCGCACCACTCCCAACATTCCTATTTATATTCTCCTAATGATACTGGGAAGAACTTTATGCCCTTAGTCCAGATAGGGTGTTTATACATTTCCCCTTTTGTGTTTTGTTTACCCCTTTGTTATTTGGATATGCTATAGATAGATGCTTTAAGTTTTCCCCATTTGCTTCTTTCCTAAGAATTGTTCAAACTTTTCCCTTTTTTGTTTTGCTTACCTCTTTGTTACTTGACTTTAGATAGAGTGTCTAAAAATGTCCCCCTTGGCTTCTTCTATTCCCTTTCAACCCTTACCCTAGAAAGGGTGTTACATCTATTCCCACTTAACAGGTGCTTTAGTTTCAATAATCTCTTATACAGACAACAGCAAGTAAACAGCTACTTTACATTAGTGGACCAGCAGAGTTCCTTCATGCCTGCTGTCACCTGTGGATGCCTACTGACACCAGCTCTGTTCCATTCACACACTGGGACACAAGCATGCTGGGACACACTGGATGGAAGAGCTTTTATACTCTGTTGAAGGGCTTCCTCATTTGCCCTAACTGGCCACCTGAGGTCATGTGTGTCTCCTTTCCTCCCTTACCTCTGAGATTGCACTCAAGGTCAAGTCCTACTTAATCCTGCTAGCCCAACCCCCTCTACAGCAAAAAAAGTAACCAAATTAGTTAATTAGCGACTATGCAGCTCAGTGAATGTTGCTTGTCCAGCCTGATTATATCTTATTTGGGAACCATGTTGAATTATCTAGTTGTATTAATATGGTGAGGAAATGCAGGTCAAATCCTAGCATGAATAAATTATACTAAAGATATTTCCTTCTACTGCTATCAAATGCATCTTTAATGCTGACAAATGTGCAGTCAGTATACAGTAAATATTTATTTTTTAATATGTACATATTTGAATAGTTAATGACAAAATAAAACAGTATAGAATGGTTGCTCTGCCTTTTTGTACCTCCTCCAAAAATGTTGTGTTCATTACCCTATGGGATTTGTTTGTCATGGAACCTGACATGAACCTCAGGACTCAACTCACTAGAGTAGCTCTCCGGAGCTAAACTGGAGATCAACCAATGGCCCCAACATGCTAGAGTGTATGACTTGATGTTTGTGAGTAGTAGGCCTCTATTATTTTATAGAGATTGAATAATCTCAGGGCTCTGTCAGGGCCCCTTCCGTCTCACACAAAGCAGGCAACAGCTTTTTTTCTTCCATTGTATGTCCCATTGAGCAGTGTACATGTAATCATGGAGAGGGTTAGTGTGTTACACACAGGATGCCCATCTTGTTTTGGATGGTAGCACTAGATAGTAGCTATTCTGCAGACATTCCAAAACTGTTTGTGCATTTCTACCTTGTGAAGTCCATAGAGTAGCCATGAAATGTATGAAGGCACCAAGCAGAGTCCCAAACATTAAGGCAGGCCTAAGTTCAGCAAAGGCCTAGGACAGATAGGGATCTTTTACATAGACCCTACAAGGGGGTAGGATCAAGGATTTCCCAGTCAGCAGTTAATTTACATTAGTAACATCAATTAACATAGCATTTAATTCACTGAGGAAGAAAGGGTCATGAGGAGTGTGCATAACAGCAGAATTTGTATGTCTGGGAGGAACAAGCATATCATTTGGCCTCTGGTTTCCAGAGTATTTTGCCTCTTGCAGTTTTCCTCTCCACACAGCCAAAGACCTTATTATTTGTTGACACTGTTACCAGTTATGTGCTGGCTACAACCGTTGCTTAAAATGTTGACTTCTACAACTTGCTGACTAACAGGAGAGGAACAAGCTTGACCTCCTTTTATAATCAGCAGTTCCTTTCCCCCCTTTGTTCCAGTGTCCATATAGTGTAGTTTGATGAGTGATACTACCAAATACAGCTGATTCTAAAAGCATTCATAACATCATTGCTATTATTTGTAATGTCCAATAATTTTATTGAACCCAGAATAATGTAGTACATGATTTCTATATACGGGCAACTTGCTGGTGTGAACTTAACAATAACTTTAAGGAAAGGCATTTTTTTATTGTTTAGCACCCATCCAAAGCTCTGGGCACTGTACAGAACAATAATTTAAAATCTTAAAAGCAATAAAATGAAAACAGGCCAGGATACATGTGGCAACTCAAAGAAAAAAAAAGACCTGCCCCAAAGCTTTGTTCAAGTCTTCCCAAAAGCCAAATTAAACAAGTCAGTTGTTACTAAACCCATAAAATGTTCCAAAGAAGGGGTGCCTATAATGATGGAAGGAAGCCAGTTCCACAAGATAAGTGTGGCAATGCAGGGGGTCACGTGATGCAGCTCAGCTGAAAGGAGCTTGGCTCTCAGGCACTGCCTTTTCATGATAAAATCTACTGCAATCCTCCTCACTCTTGCCATTTTTTCTGGAAAATGTCTTATCATCCCCATCCTCCGGAGGTTAGAAACTGGATTCAGATGTTTCAGCAGATTCAAGTATGCTGAAGAAGCCAAAAACTGATGATCTTTGAACAGCCCTGCAAATCCTGAGAACAAAATGGCAACAGCTCCCTCAGACGTAGACTTGCACCCAGTGATACAGGAGCTTGCAGAGATTACATCTTTTATGAGTGGTATTACTATTCAGCTCTCATGAATGACTCTTGCTCTGGAGGCATTAAAAGGGGCTATGAAAAACCTGGGGCACCCATATCACAGAGGTGGAAGAGCGGGTAGGGCATCTGGAGGACTGGGCCCAACCGACAGATCATCAACTGGCAGTGATTGAGACAGACATTCAACTTCTATGGGGCAAACTAGATCACCATGAAACTAGGAGTCACCAGAACAATTTGCAACTTCTGGGCATTCCTGAAACCAGTGAATGGTCAAACAGCACTGATTTTCTCCAGAGACTTTTGCCTAAACTTTTGGACCACTATTGGGACTCCCTGATTGAAATAGACTGAGTGCGCAGAGTCCAGTCTGGCCCACCCTCCCCCTCGCCCAATCATCTTTCACCTGCTCTGCTACCAAGATTGGGAACTCATCCTTTCTAAGACTCAGCAGAGGAAAGATTTGACCTGGCAAAGAGCGAAGTTAGTGATCTAACCTGACTTCCCCAAATGGGTCGTGGACCACTGCAAATCCTTTGATTCTGTTAGAGACATGGCGAGACAGTGGAGCATAAAATATTTTCTTAGCCCACCGGCCACTTTAAGGATCTTTGTTGGAAACTCCATGGAAACATTTGCATCACCAGGAGAAGTCTGTTGATACCTTCTGCAGCTCAACAACACCAGACAACATGCTTAGATGCAGCATTCCATTTCAAAGAAGAATTCTGCTATGATCAAGAATCCTGCACCAGATAGGAATTCTGCTCCGGTTACAAATCCTGCCTCACACCAAGCTCCCAAACCACAACATGCTTTGCTGCAATCTTCGGCCTCCCATCGAAGGTCTTCTGTTTCTGTCTCAAGAGTGAACGCTTCAGAGGGTCCTACTGTGACTTGAGAGGATTCTCCACCAATTTTGGATCAGCAGAAGCCGGACAACATGGATACCTCCTCCACTCCCACATGAACGGTCAAGTGAAGAGTTTTGTGGTGACTACCTGCACTACAGATGGTTTCGTGAGATTGTCTCCTTTTTTCAGCTGGGAGGACTTCTGATTTTCTCACCACATACTATGCCTGGGTTTAATCTGGGGTGCAGTGATTCAGCTTACTTTCTCATGGTTTATTCTAGACTTACACAGAGTGGTTTAATGTGGTGAGCTGGGAGGATGTAAACTGTCATGGTCTTTGCAATAAGCTTGGTTGCCTGGATCTTCATAGTTACAATTTGAGGGAGGTTGCTGCACCTCTTTTTTTATGCACCTCTCTTATCCGAGTGTTTTCATGTGTTTCTTCATCTAGCACATGTCTTGAGGGAATGGGTGGATGACACAGACTCCAGCAAAGCACGCTTATGTTACTTGGCATGTTCATCTTCATGCCCACTATTCTTCTTCCTTTCCTGGGGGGGGGGGCAGTGATCAATATGTTTGGCTTTTACAACAGTTCTGGGTATATAATTGGGGAAAGATTTAAGATTCAATTCTACTTGTTTCTCTGGCTTCCCTACTTCAGATAAATGTTTTTAGGGGTATCTATGCTATGATCATGTGGCATATAGTCTGGATCAGACTGTCCCCTTACTTTGGTTTGGTTTATTTGTTAATGTTACTTTTCTTTAGCCTAGCATGGGGAAGGGCTGTCCTTGTCATGCCTCCCTTCTCCAGACTGAAAGCCATTAGTTTATTTTTGATGGCTTACTTGGGAAGTTGTTTCAATGGGGAAGGGAGTGGTTTCTTTTGCACTTCTGGGGTCTTAGTTTGGAATGGGGGAGGGTGTGCTTATGTTATTGTACTGTACATTGAGGCAGGGGCTCAGTGGCCACCATGATTTCTTCTACACTATATGAGAAGACTTCATTGCTATTGTATATAGTGCACTCATGGAGGGTTTAGCTGTTGGATGTTTATTAGTTGTGTTTCTTAGTAGTATTATGGATAGCATTGTAAGGCAAGACAAACAATAATGGCATTTGTTGATGCACCCGGGGGTTGGGTTTTTGGGATGTATATATTTTTCACTCCAAGATGGCATATAAAACTGTGACATGGAATGTTCGGGGGTTGAATAGCCCCATTAAGAGGAGGAGGGAAGTTACTCATCTCAGGCGGTTGGGAGGTCATATAATTTTCCTACAAGAAATTCATTTAGTGAAAAAAGAAGTCGACAAATTTAAAAGGTTTTGGGGTGGGCCTGTGTATGATTCATCAATGGTTAATTGGGTGGTGGATCAGATTAAGCAAGACAAGGAAGGTTGGTGGGTGTTAGTTAAGGGGCGTTTAGATGGGCAACTGTTAATTTTGGGCTCTCTACTGTACAGTATATGGCCCAAATGTTGAGGACCCACACTTCTTTCATAATATTTGCCAAATCTTGCTGGACTTGGGCCCTGCCCCCAGTCTACAAGGTGGGGACATGAACCACGTTTTAGACCCCATATGCGACAGGAGTGGGTCCCCAGACTCTCATTTGTCTGTGGGCATTAAGGCCTTAAAATGCCTGATGCATGATCATGGTTTGTATGACATGTGGCAGATGGAGTAACCCTCCAGCCAAGACTATACCTTTTACTTGGCCCTACACAAGTCCTACAATAGAATTGATATGGTCCTGGCTTCTGGCTTTGCTGCCCATGGAGTGATTCGATCTACTATTGAACCAATTTTAATTTTGGACCATTGCCCCATGACTCACAGCTTTGACCCAGGGACCTCTGCACAGTCTGCTAAGAGGTGAAGGTTTAATGTGAGTCACTGAAATCAATCAATCAATTAATCAATCAAAATCTTTATTTATCCAGGCTGGCACCATTGAGCAAGGCTCATTTGCAAGGTGGACCTGGAGCTGCCTGCTGCCTGTTGGAAATGATGCTGCCTTTGTTTCATGGCTGTGAAAGGAGATCCAGATTTATTTAGAGATCAGCTACCCTGGTGAAACTGCTGCCTGCTGGTCCTGGGAAACCCTCAAAGCCTATGTACGAGGGAGGGTCATTGCTTATGTGATGGCTAGGAGTAAAAAGAAAAATCAAGACCTTCAAACTCTCGAGATGCAGCTGACTCAGTTTTTAAAAGCAGCATAAGGACGGCGATTGTTCTCTGGAGTTATTGCCTGGAGTCATTGCAGTTGATGAGGAGCATTCAATATCGGTTGAATGCCTTGAACTCATAAAGAGCTGAATTTCTCCTGTGTAGGACGTGTCATGCCTATTGGGAGGGAGAGGAGAAGGCAGGCCATCTTTTAGCCTATCGGCTAAAGAAGCTTTTTGAGGAATCCAAAGATTCCAGGCATTAGGATTAGTAATGCCCTTTCTACTTCCCCAGGAACAATTAACAATGCTTTCCTTGTTTACTATCAGGGACTTTACTCATCTAAATTAGTTCCAGGGGGTCAGACAGAGGATGATATTGCCTCCTTCCTAGTTTCGGTTACACTTCTCAGGCTTCCTGAAGATATGGTGAGAGCCATGGAGACGCCTATTACAGTACAAGAGGTTGCGACTGCAATCCAGCAGCTATCCAGTAGTAAAGCTCCAGGCCCTGATGGCCTCTCTATAGAATTTTATAAGCAATTTCAAGACCTGTTGTACCATTACTTGTTTCCACCTTTCAGGAAGCTTGGGACTTGCTTTCTTTACCTGAGTCTATGATGAAGGCTAATATTTTGGTGCTTTAGAAGAAGGAGAAGAAGGGGGAGGACCCTCATTTATGTGCCAGTTATTTCTCCATCTCTCCCCTCAATGCTGATTATAAAATCTTGACCAAAGTCCTAGCCCTGATGCTACAAGGTACATTGCCCCATTAGTGCATGCCGATTAAGTAGGCTTCATGGCAGGGAGAGATGGGGCAGATCACATGAGGAGACTGTTTAACTTGATATCGGTGGCGGAGTGTTCTCCAGATCCAGTGGCATCTATTGCGCTGGATTCGGAGAAGGCATTTGATCCCCTTGAATTGCCTTATCTGTTTTCTGCTCTATGGGCATTTGGGATTGGGGAGTGTTTTATTAAATGGGTGCAGACCCTCTACTCAGCCCCTATGGTCTCGATAATGATAAATGGGATTGCCTCTGCTATGTTCCCCTTGGCACGGGATACAAGACATGGGTGCCCCTTGTCCCCAACACTTTTTGTTCTTGTGTTGAATCCTCTAGCACAGAAGCTGTGAGAGAGTCCAGATATAACGGATATAGTGGTGGATGAGGAAGTATTTAAACCCATGTTATTTGCTGATGATATTCTTCTCACCCTACAGAATCCAGCCCAGTCCATTCCGGCTTTGATAAAGCTATTGAGTCATTTTGCAGCGCTGTCTGGTCTTAAAAATAACTGGGGTAAGACTAAGGTTCTACCTTTAAATGTGAGATGCTCTTCTGTCTTTCTGGAAGGGCTGGCCTTGAGTGGGAGAAGCACCCGATAAAATATTTGGGTATATTTATCTCTCCTGACTGGGAAGAGTGAGTACACCTCAATTTGTTCCGCTGTTGAAATCCTTACTGGAAGACTTCGACTAGTGGAAGCACCTCTATCTGTTCTTCGGGGGAAATCTCATACTTTACAAATCAAGGTCCTTCCCCGGATTTTATATCTTCTCCGGTACTTGGCTTTACCAATCCCTGACTCCATTTGGAAAGCACTGGTTAAGCCTCTTAGATCTTTTCTTTGGGAGGGAGGCAAACCTTGAATCTCCCTGACCCATTTAGTAGCCCCTGTGTGCAAGGGTGGACTTCGGATACCACGGTTTCGGGGTAATATTTAGCCTCGGGCCTCAGGCAGATCTGGATGTGGCTCTTTGCTGAAAGATGTCATGATTCCTCCCAGTGGCTTACTTTAGAAGAGCAGTTATTTGCTGGGGCAGCACCCAATTTAATTTAATGGGACCCTTCCAGTGCTCACTCAGGTTATCCCATCCATGATTATATTGTTGGAATTTGGAAAGGGGTGACTAAATTGTCTCCTTCTAAGTGGCAGCCCCCTTTTTCGCACTGCCCCCTTTGGAACAATCCTGTTACAAATTGGTGGGAAGCCCATTTACTGTCCTTAGTGGGCTATGGGAGGAATCCAGAGGGTGGCTGACCTCTTCCACACAAAGACAGGCCAGTTTAAAGATTTTGCAGCTATTAAGATAGAGGCTTTAACATCAACAATTGTACGGTACTACATTTTTGGAAACATAATCCAGAACAAATTTATATTCTTAACAACTCCCCCCTCAAAAAATCAGAGCGTGAACGTGATTTAGGTGTACTAGTAAATAACAAACTCTCTTCGGCTAGTCATTGTACAAAAGTAAGGCATACAGCTAATGGAATTATCACAAGAATAAAGTGTAGCTTTGTCACACGGACTGAACAATATATTATCCCTATGTACCATGCTTACGTGAGGCCATATATGGATTATGGACCCCCCTTCTGGAGCCCATACTTTCTTTTTTTTCCTTGGGGGTCCTCCGTCACACATCTGCCTAGTCACGGCCCCCGGAGCTTCCACCACCTGCCTAGTTGCCGCCTCTTCCGGTCACCCCCGGCTTACCCCCCGGAGGGTGGGGCCGAGGCACTGGTTCCTCCCCTAATACCAGTGCCCCGAACTAATAACTGGTTAGGAGGCGGCAGGGTGAATTGAAGCCCGGGAGGCTTCACCTAGATGGAGGATCCCTCCTCTTTTTTCCCTGAGTTTTCTCCCGAGGCAGGGATGTGCAATGATGCCAGCATCTGCCCGCCTCCCGGAAACTAAGCGTGGCAGGCGCAAGGCTCCTGGCCTCCGGGAAGTCCTCAGTGCTCTGGATGCTGCCACACCCTCCCCGGAGAGAAGAGCAGTCCACAGGGCGCTCCATCCCTTCCCCTGGCCAACCCTCCGGCTTGACCGGGTCCATTCCGAACCCGGTCGCCGGTGCTCGCAAGGAAATCCCACCGCTGCGCCAACGGGCTGGCTGAGCCCGTACTTAAAAGGTGATATTTCAGGGATAGAGTGGGTGAAGAGGCAAGTTACCAAAAAGTTCCCTCACCTTGCTACACTTGACTACATCAGTAGATTACAAGAAACAGGGCTCCATTCCCTATACCAACATAGAATACATGGTGATATGTTATATTTATATAAAATTTTGTAATCCCCAATTCAAATGAAACAACATGGACTAACTTTCTTGACTAGATGCATAGTCCCGAGATGCCACAACAGACAATTAACTATTCCGAATCTAACACCAATAGAAGGGATAATTATTTTACAATTAGATCAGCAAAAACTAGAACACTCTCCCCCAGGATTTAGTAAATAGTATCAGTTTAAACCAGTTTAAATCTGGTATGGACAGTTGGCTTCTTAGAAACCAGCTCGGTACATAATTATAATATCCCACAAATGTGGGGGACAATCCTGATAGACTTCGGCCTTCTTTTGTCCATAAAAACCTAGTAATACCTAGGCTTCATTGCCATAATCACACCTTTGGAAATATTTTCAAATAAGACACCTGATGACCTCATACATAGGCTCCCAGCTTCAACTACCTCTAAAAGGGATTTGGGATGATAGCGTCTATTATTTATTTATTTAGTTTTTGTTGACTGGGTAAGTGTGCTAGGCAGATTCTACCTATTTTCAGGCACGACTTGGGGGGGATACAGATGAAATGCCAACTGACCTTGAACCAGAGTAAGCTGTTGGTAGTATTTTTAGTGAATGAGGGACATTTGGCCAAGGCACCAGGGAAATTCTCCTACTAACGTGTAGTGGGAACCTCTGGCCTGTGAGCATGGCCACTCAAAATCTGTCTCAGGAGGAGATGGAGGTCTCTGGAGTAGGGGAACATGCCTCTGCCCTTACTGCAGTATTTCCAGAAGCCCATGAAGAATTAGAAACTCTATTAAATAATTCAGAAGATATAGGGAAGTCCCAGAAATTTAAGTATCTACAGAAGATCTTAGCAACCCAGTGGAGATTCAGGATTTATCCCAACCAGATGGGGAAGGAAACAAAAATGAAACTGAAGCAGAATCGACTCTATTATTTTTATCATACCAAGCACAAACCAGGCATTTACAAGAACGAGAGCGCCTCACTACTTGGATAGTGAGGTTAAAAGCTGGTAACCCACCAGTCAAGAGGCCTGAGCTCTCAGTCAATTTACATCATGATGCAGCAGCAGCATCAAAGGCCAAGGTGGGCCCGGGTGAGTCACAAATTCCTCTACCTTTTGTTGATGTTAATGTTGTTCCTTTATCCATGGGAAATGCAGCTGTCATTTTAAACACCACTGATGGTGTGTACCCAAAGCCATTAGAGAGTAGAGAAAAACAAGATGTGATTACAGTACAGGCTGATATGTATGATTCAAATGAAAACTTACCACAATCACCTGAAAAGGCATTTGGAAAGCTCAGAAGCATTGTTGGGGTGGAAAGTGCATTGGCTTCTGACCAAAACCTGTCTAAAACTGCAGAGTTTGTGTTGAAATCTACTCCGGTGCCAACTACTGAAAGTTTAAATATTCCCCTAGACCGGCAGTGAGTAAAATATCAACACAACCTTACATGTCAAGATGGGGCTACAGTTTTTTCCTTTGCGTCAAAAGGATCATCTTCTAAAATGTATAAGGAAGATCCTAAGGAAAGGCGTATGGCTTTAACTTTAGCCAATCATAATATATGATTGGATGTAGTCTCCCCTTCTAACCTAAACAAAGCTGATACGCTGGAAAATATGAGCAACTTACATCAGACTACCTCTGTAGCAATTAAAGAGGCATACTTAAAAGCAGTTCCAGCTGCTCCTTGTGACCCTTGGTCACCTCAAAAGGCACTCAGCGAAGCTGTATGGAAGAGATCCCCCACAGGAACCAGGATACCTGATCTCACATGGGACCACAAACTTAACTTTCCACATTCAATCCCTGAATGGCACCCAGCTATAAGTACACAAACTCAGACATCTCTTGGGATTGCTTCCCAAAATCCTCCTGATGCTAAATTCTAACACAGTAGCACCTACTGTGCAGCCCATTGACCTACCTCAGGAAGGCTTCGAACAAAATAAGGCCACAGACAGGCCAGGTAACATTATGGGTGCTGATGGTCCACTTAATGAGCCTGGGCAACCAGCACAGGACCAACCTGACCCACAGAAGCCCCTATTATCGGAACTTTTTTCCAAAATAAAGAAGGAAGCTGCCCCTAGAAGGAACACTGTTCGGATCCGATATAAAGGGGGATTGGAGGACAAACCTGATCATTATTATGTTGGAAAATGTTTACTAAAAGACTCCCTTCACTTCTCCCCATGGAGGTTTTTGCTTTTATTAACATATCGGGGGAGGATAATTACAATGTGAGTTTTCGTACTGTGCAGTATATGCTTTAGATATCTTCTGGGAGCGACACAATCAAGTTAAGTTTTCCCCCACATGGACCCCCTTCTTGATTATTCCCCTAATACAACCTTTGATAACATTTGTTACAGTTATGTTTTGGAATGAGGGGGTCTATGTGGAGGATATTACTTACTGGCTTTCCCAAAGATGTGAGGTGCTAAGTGACCCCGAGGCTATCCTAGACACAGAATTATTCGGTATGGGGGTTGGAAGTATAAAATAAAATTGCAAAACAGTAAAGCTGGAATCAATCATGTCCCAAATTCCTTTATGCTAGGCAGAGATCAAGGGGTATGTTTAACGCAGACTAGCCTAGGGCGTGCTACAAGTGTGGCTCCAGGACATACTTGTCCAGCACCTGCAATAAACCATGTTGTAATAATTGTGGTGAGATTGGTCACATGGCTGTGCAGTGTGCTTCCCATATCAAATGTGATTTATGTGATGAGATAGGGCATGTTTTTTCAGAATATGACTGGGCTGAGAAAAATAAGGTGACCTGCATGAGTCCTGAATTACTCATCCAAAATGCTCAGGACATGGCATCAGGACAGGGAAAACCTCCTCCTTAGACTCCACTCTCCCCTATCACTATCACAGAAAATAAGGTTCCTGGGGTTTTAGACATACTACAGGACCCCCCTTCCCCCTCCCCAAAGACTACTTGATACAGCAGATAGCCCGCTCATAGACCTAGGAATTCTAGGACTCGTGTGCTATTCAGAACCAGTTAAACCTGTAGTGGAAACCAACCCGCTTCCAAACCCACCCCCTTAGGCAAGAAGAAGGTCCTCTCATAATATTAAGCCAATACCCCCACCCCCTGTGGATTTTAAATCACCTAATTCCTATGCTGCCCTAGCTCCACCGTGGAGGGTGGAAGAGATGGATCAAAGGGACTCAGATTCCCAACATATTGAAACAGACCAGTCTTCACAGAACCGGGATCTTGTGGGTTATAGGGGAAAAAAGAAAAAGAAAAGAAAAAAAAACAGTATAAAGACTGACTTCACTAACACTGGGTACTATTAAAGTTCACAGTATTTTGAATACTGTGAAATGCCAAGTTGTGTTTAATTACATTCATGAATCTAGATTTGATATATGTTTCCTTCAGGAGACTTGGATTTTCTCAGAAGATCAGGCCAGATTTTTCAAAGGGGAGTGGCTGTGGGGTCCTTCTTACTGGTCCTTCACACAGGATAGTGCGGATGGGATAGGCATCTTATTTAATTCATATACGTTCACCTTACATAAACTTGTCGATTTGGTTCCAGGTAGAGTTCTGATTTTGGACGGCCTATGGTCAGACATGTATTGTCGCCTTATTAATATCTACGGCCCACAGAAAAAGGCCGAACGGGTTGCAACTTTATCCTTGTTGCAATCGTTTCTAGTTACTACTAAGAAAATGTTCTTAGGCGGGGATTTTAACTGTGAAGTGAAAAAGAAGGACCAACACTTGGCTGATAACAAAAAAGTTTATTGCGATTCAAATGCCTTGTATAAATTGGCTGCTACAGCTGATCTCCAGGATTGAAGCCAGTTCCATACCAAGGGCCCACTGTTCAATTTCAATTGGAGTAAATTCACCACCACTATAGACCATTTCTTTATTTCAAAAAAATTTATCACGAGCATCATTACACATAACCCCGGTCGAATTTTTGGACCATTTGGTAGTAATGCTCCAAATCAGAGACATACCAGTGGAAGCAAAATGTGCAAGCAGATGGAAATTGAATATAAGTCTTCTGATGGACACCTGTGTAAAATCTGGAATTTTGGACCTTACAGGGCTTAGAAGATCCATCTATATATTATTTTCAGATACAGGGGACAGGTGGGAGGACTCCAAGGCTGATTTTCAAGCATGGTTGAAAAGGTATGGGAAAGCAAACGTAAACAATAGTTTTTTGAAATACTCATCCTTAAGACATCAATTACAAAAACTGTTTACCTTATCTAATACTACTAGGTATGATTATACCGCTCACATTTCCAAATTAAAGAATGAAATGAAGCAGTACCAGTATGATAGGGCCCATACACTGCAAGCACTATTACAAAATGGCACACAGAAACCCCCCATAGGAGACCCTTTTGAAGCTTGTAAAGCTTTTAAAACCACCATTTCAATGGAAAATCTGACAGGACTGAATGGGGTTAATGTAGTCACTGTTGAGGGAAGTCAGGAAATAATATAAAGGTTTATAGAGTCACAAGACCAGCACACTCCTCCTGCAGAAGATGATATCAAGTCTTTTCTGGCAGAGTTTAATATATCTACTTTTCTGGTTCAGGCACTAGATACACAGAAACCAATTGGGAGAGAGGAAATAGAGACAGTTATAAAAGCATTACCAAATGGGATTTCCCCTGGGATAGACGGTTTACCCTTTGAATTTTATAAATGTTTCCCAAAAGAGCTTTCTATCTGTTTAGAAACAGTTTATAATTTTTTTTATCATCAGGGTGATGTAGTCATCCTTTACAGAAGGTCTATTGTTATTTTTACATAAATCAGGGGATAAATCCCAACTCCAAAATTGGAGGCCTATCACACTGCTAAATGCAGATTACAAGATTTTGACCCACTTTCTAAACAACAGACTAACACACTATGCAAATATGGTAATTTCTTTACAGCATTATTGTGGACTCCCCCTCAGGAAAATTCAACATGCACTCATGATCCTTCGGGACATGGTAGAACACCTCTCACTACCTGGTAAATCAGGGTGTATCATTTCAGTAGATCAAGAAAAAGCCTTTGATCGTGTTTACCATCCCTTTTTATTCCATAACCTGGAAATGCATGGTATTCCCTTGGGAATTATTTCATGTTTGAAAATGTTATACTCCTCTATGATTGTCCATCCTGTGCTCCTCTCTCCTACCACTTGGCTTCACCTCCCCCGCCCTTGTCTGGATCAGTAATTATCTCACGGGCAGGCAGCAGTACACCAAGTTCAACAAGGCCCTGTCTGAGCCTGCCCAGATAAACTACGGAATGCCCCAGGGCTCTGTTCTGGGGCCTCTCCTGATCTCTCATTTCATAAATGAGCTACCCTCAGCTCCAGCTCTTGGGTCCTCAGTGCTGCACGCAGATGACCTAGCCATCATGTCCAGTTCCCAGGACATCTCTACCATCAACACCAAATTAAACTCGGACTTTGACCAAATCCAAACTTGGTTGCAGGACCATAAACTTATGATTAACCTGCAGAAGACGCAGACCATGCTCTTTGGCTCAGCAGCCAAGTTAAAAGCTGCCCCAGATTTACTACAGATTTCTGGGGCCGAAGGGTTCCCATTGCTAGTTGCAGACTGGGTCAAGTACCTGGGGGTGACTCTTAACCCACAACTGGATATGAACATGCACATACGCAATTCATGTAAGGCCTCAAACTGCAAGTTGGGACACGCTTACAGAGCAAAAAGTTGTGTCACTCCAGCTGCCCGTATCGCCTTAGTCAGGGGAGTCCTCCTACCTACGCTCTGCTATGGACTAGTCACCTTTGCTCACGTTGCAAAAACTAGTCTAGTAAAGTGGGACTCAGCGTACAACAACATATGCCATTTTGCGCTTTCAGCCCCCCGCCTCACTCACCGCTATGAGCTCTACACCCAGCTTGAATGGCTCCCACTGGAAGCTCACTGCTCCTATGTCGTGGGCAACTTCATAGACAGTATTGTCAGAACTGCCACCCCCCTTAAACTTGCAGAGTCCCTCGTTCTAGCTACTTCCTCCTACAACCTGCGATCCAGTGACTCTCATGCCCTCCTGGTACCAAAAACTCGCACACAAATGGGTGACCGAGCCTTCACTGTGTATGCGTCCAGGGTTTGGAACTCTCTTCCATCAAGCCCTTGCTCCTCTCCCTCCCACCAGAGCTTTAAAGCCTCCCTCTGGGGCTTTCTCAAAATGGCCTCCACCTGTCTCAGCACTAGACAAACCCTCTCAGCCTGTGATGCCCCAACAAATTGAGATGCTACCTAAACAATATGACTTGGGTAGAGTGCATCTGCACTTATACACCTCCTGTACTCACAGTTTACTAGAAAAATAGACCACTTAGGCTCACCTGCCCAACAGGGTGAGCATTATTACTGTGCACTCCCTTATCTTGCTCTGGGCCCACTCTATCCCAATGGGACTCCTTTTTGCCTACCTGCAAGCCTCACAACATTGGTGCCTAGAATGATGAAACCACACTGTACTTCTTCCCTACTGCCTGCAATGTAAATCCCTGCTGGTACTGTTGCTTGTATTGTCCCTGTGTGCTAATTCTCTTTAATGTAATCCTTCACTTGTTTTGCCTGATGTTCATGTATGTACCTTGTAATCTCCCAGATCGCACCTGAAAATTGTTCATGTATGTACCTTGTCATCTCCCGGGTCGCACCTGAAAATAGGCACTTTGCTGTCTAGTGTGCTTACCCGGTTAACAAAAGCAAACAAATAAATAAATAAATAAATAAAGTTGCCCTCTAAGCCCCCTCCTATATATTTTCACTAGATGCCTTGCTTAGAAGGCTATCTGAACACCCTACCTGGGTGGGTATTTCAGAATCAGGAATAATGGACAACCTACATGTACAGGCACATGCAGACAATATCTACCTTTTTTTGTCAGACCACACACAACTTTCCCTTTTTCTTTCAGAAGTACAGGTGTATTCTACCTTATCTAACTCAAAACTGAATAAGTGCAAAGGCCTTTTCGTGGGCACAGGTCTTCACGAAGTGGTAGTATCTGGAGGAATAAGGATCTCCTCTGAACCTTTAACAATACTAGGCATCATTTTTGGATCTCAGAACCTGACTCTCCTGAATTGGGAAACTGAGTTACAAAATGTAGAACTTAAAGTAAGCAGATGGAGACATTGGAAGATGTCAAAACAAAAAAGAATATACATTATAAAAAAATGCATTATTCCCTCCATTACGTATGTTACTATGATATACCCTTCGCTGACCTGATTGGAGACAGCTTTATAGCTCATTCTTCCAAATGTTGTGGGAAAATGGGTTAAATCCTATGAAACGGTGCTATACGTGCTTACCAGTAGAGAAAGGGGGTTTGGGAATGGTAGATCCAGGTTTTTTTTTTCACACCCTGTTTATGTCTCAGACAGTTAAGTGTGATCTTGTATATACAGATACTCTCTATCATAAATGGAATGTGTTGATTTTAGATAGATATTTTCAAGCACGGAATATAGTCCCGCCCAAACTATCTAAATTTTTACATGTCCCAGAATATTTTAGACCTGTGGCTTCCAAGATCTATACATGGGGGATAACTAAACAACACATAATTCAAAACGTTGGGGAAAAAAATTATATCAGCATGTATTAAACACAGCTTTTCCAGCAGAACCTTATTTTAAAAACTGCCCTCAAAACAGTAATCATCTGTTTTTATCCCAAGTAACAAATAAGAGAATACCCCTATACATGTGGAACATTTATGGCTTTCTGCATAAGGCAGATTAAATATCAGAGGGAACGCCAAATATAAAGCAAGGGAGGAACGGAACTGTCCATATTTAGACTGCATAAACCAGCAAGAAACTACAGAACACTATGTTTTCCTTTGTTCTTGTGCTAAACCTTTATGGATTTTTTTGGCGAATAAATGGGGGTTAAAATGGTTAATAGGTTTAACAAATGATGTTCTGGTGTTCAGGAAATTATCCCAAGCAGGGACACGGTATCAACAAGATACGCTAATTATTTTTTTATGTTGTCTCAAATATTTTTATTGGCAAGCCAGATGCCAATGGGTGCTGCCACAAAAGAAAATGTCACATGAAAATGTCATGATTTTAGTACAACAAGCCATGCTGAAAGTTTATTTAAAAGATGTACCTATACATACATCCCAAAAAGTCTCCATATGGTGGAAGGAGTTTAGTACGTTTATTAAATATCAGTAAAACCTGAATGAGCATAGTTTGTTCAAGAATTAACTGTAAGTTTTTAATCAAGCTGTATTATATGGCTGTAATGTGTATCCTAGAAAATGTATGATTGGAAATGCTTAATTGGCTTTTCCTTTTGTTTACTTTCTGTGTGAATCAACACTGTTCAGACTGAATTTGCTTTGAGGATTTAGTAATTATTGATTCCCCTACATATATGGTGGGGGGAAGGGAGTTTTTCAATGTTTTACTTTGTTATGTTTCAGATTTCTCTCTTTTTGGGATAATGTTTTACTTTATTACACAAGTATGACTGTAATACTTAATCCTTTTTCTTTTTTTTCCTCTTCCTTTTCATTTCTCTGATATGTACCTTATTTTGTGTGATATGACACTCTATGTAACTATTATGATTTTGATGTTATTGCAATAAAACTTCCTCTACTCTTATTGAGAAGTGCCATGGGGTCTTTAGCATCCACCTAAACTACAACCAGAACAAACAGATGAGACCTCGGTTTAATGCCTCATCCAAAAGACGGCATCTCAGTAGTGCAGCACCCCCCCCATGCTGCACTACAGTGTCAGTATTGGGATATTAACCCAAGTGCTTGGTGCGGGGATAGAACCCACAGCCTTCTGATCACCTGGCTTCAGAGGTGAGTGTGCTACCTGCTGAGCCACTGCCACTGACAAAAGCTGCTGTCTTTCCCATACTGGGAGTTAAGCCCAGGCTGCCTGGGTGAAAACCAGGAATCCTAATGGCCAGACCATATGAGCCATTAGATTTTTTGCTATTTGACCTGCCTTGCCATTAACAGTTTGTTAGTTTGCCATTTGGTTTCTTGTTGACTGCACTATTTAGTTCTTATTTTACAGGGTTTTTTTTTGTACATTTTATTTGCTTGCCTACCCGCCTGGGCATCCTTCCGAGGTATGCACACAACCACCAGTCTCTACTCCCAAGTCTGAACCCCTCCATGTTGGTAGAACTCCCCTGACCACCCAGACTGATCTAACCCCCTGGATTACCCGCCAGGGGTGGGTCCGTCTACCCACGACAGCCTATCTGAGATTAGGGAGATTGCATCTGGAGTGGATCGGGTCAGCCCTGGAGCTCTCCAACCAACAGGCCGGCTGGTGGGATGTGAGCACTGTCACTGGCACCCCCTTCATCTCCTCAGATGAGAATTTGTATTTCTCTCTTTTTTCTGGTCCCCTCAGGAGTGCGGCATGCAATGATGTTCATGCACAGTCTCCCTGCTGATGTCTGCCGCACTTCTGCCCCTTCTTTTCTGACTGGTGTGCCTGTATCACCCTCGGTCTCCACCGGGGGTCATCAGGACACCGAGCAGCCCTGATTCCCTCCCCTGAGAGAGGAGAGCAGTCCTCTGGATGCTCAATCCTCTCTCTCCCCTGCCAAGCCCCGATGGCCTGGGCTCGTTCCCAAACCCGGGTCACCGGCATGGCGCGAGGTGTGGCGTTCAGTGCCTCAACCCTCAGTGCCACCGGGCTGGCTTATTTTACAGTTCTGACTTTCCTTTCTTGGACCAGTCAGTTGTTCTAGTAATGAATGTATAAAGACATGTATTTCTGTTCTCTTGGAGTATGGAAATGTATACAAGGGGGTCATTTTTAGGGCTGCAGGTAGGCAGAACCTGCAGCCCTGTTGCGTCAGCTCTAAAAATGAGCTACAGGATTCAGACCAAAGAACACTTCCTTTGGAGTTTTCAAATGATCCTTCCACTACTTTGCAGCTCTTCAATTTAACCCTTGCAGTGCTGCAGACTAAACATCTGTACAGAGCTCAGTCAAACAGATTAATTCTAGTTCTTTTGGTAGCCTTGTAGTTCTTCAGTGACTACAAGAAACACTTTTTCTTTTCAATCCAACTTGGTAAGCAGCATTTGTAGAGCTATTGCAGGCAGAGTAGTCTCAAATTACATGCTTGGTCATCTCTCCCAGTGTGTTTGTGTGTGTGTGTGTGTGCACATTTGCGTGTGTGTGTGTGTGTGTGTGTGTGTGTGTGTGTATAGCAATGGTTTACAGTACTTTTTAAATATAACAGAAGATTACTTCAGAGAAGCTAATTAACACCAGTATGCTTTTAGCTGAGAAGCCCCTGAAAGGCAAAGTTTATTAAGAACTATCAATAAGTAGAGAGCTCTTCTCACATAAATTATAAATTGTCTCAGTAAGTTTCAAAAAAGCATTCTGCTGATAGAAAAACCTTGGGATACTATTCTCCCTAATACATGTAAGATGGGCTTACAACTTTTATTGCAAGTGTCCTTGTGTTTTAAAGAGCAGTCAAAGAGCAGTCAATGAAAGACAAAACGCTGAAATGAAGCCTAATTGCAAGTTGAAATTACAATAAAGTTATACATATATAAGTATATATTTATATATATATATATTATGGTAGCATGGTAGTGCTACCATAGTTAGGGATGAAGAGCCATTTACATGTTAAACCTAAAATTTTGCACCTTAATAACTTTGAAGCTGTTCAACGGATTTGCCTGAAATTTGGAATACATGATCAAGACTCATATGCCTTGATCTACCAAGTTTCGTACAGGTCGGATATACAGTTGTGGAGTTATTAAGCATGATCTGCACTTGCATTTATGCTTTTTTTGGAATTCTGTGGTCACGACTACAGGTCGTACGGTTTGCGCGACTGGTCCAAAATCTTCAGGTAACATGCGGCCTGGGTCCCTGATGTGCCTTTTGAAGATTTTGTGAAAAAATATTAAACGGTTCAAAAGTTATTCAAAAATCAAGTTCCCATTATAAGTCCACGGGAAAAGTTAACAAAAAGTTCGACAGTGTCGCAAATGCAGTTTTTACTTTCGCAAATGGCCCTTTTACTGTCTCAAATCTGCCATTTTGTTTTCTGTTAGCAATCAGAAAAATGCTTGGCATTTAAAATTGGGACCCTCTAGCAACCTAATTCTTTTTGTATTCACCTAGTCGGACACTGAGGATGCTAGGTATGTCTTTATTTTGGGGTAAAACACCCTAGAAATATGTTTTTCCAGTTTCTGGAAAAAGTACTTTGCAAAGTAGTGTCGAACGTACGACACTGTCGAATGAATTTGCGAAAGCTTTCGCAAAGCTCGACAGTACTTTTCCTTGGTGTGTGAAAATAACAGCAATTCTTTGGCACTGTGCTGCAAAAGAACGGTTTGGTGTCTTGGGCTGAAATTTGGAGGTAATGCAGCCAAGATGTCACAGATCTGCCTTTCACTGGTTTGATAAAAACATATTACTCAACAGCCAAGTGACGGCACTCCAAAGTTGACAGTTTTTCCTATAGGATAACATTATGGGGTCTGTTGCATTATAGGAATCCTTTGGTACTCTTCTGCAAAATAACAGTTTGGTCTTTTGGGATGAAATTTAGAGGGAATAAAGTTGACATCCCAGAGATGTGCCTTTTCGTGGTTTGGTGAAATAGTATTACAGGGAGTCAAAGTTATGGCACCACGAACTTCTCTTTTTTCCCCATAGGATAACATTACAGCATTCTCTTCACCTTTCAGGGTCCGTATCTCAGAAACGGTGCGAGATATGGACTTTTCATCAGAAAAATTCTAGTACAAAACTAGCCAGGAAAGTTATAAATCGTATGCCTTTTAAATTTTTTTCTATGTCATACTGTTCCTAAGATATAAGCAATTTAGTATTCCAACTCTTCTGCCATTTGCATTTTCATTTTTGCTTGTGTTTATGTAACTTCACTGTTGGTCTCTACAGTTTATCTTTGTGCTTTGATTTGTGGTACCATGTGCAATAACATTAGTGTTTCTTGGTTATGTGTTGAATGTGTGAAGGCATCATGTTTTCAGGCCCCCGTGCTACCACTGCTATATCACATTTAGTGTATTTCAGTACT
Organism: Neoceratodus forsteri; assembly: GCA_016271365.2. Lineage (NCBI taxonomy): Eukaryota > Metazoa > Chordata > Ceratodontiformes > Ceratodontidae > Neoceratodus > Neoceratodus forsteri. The sequence goes on along the minus strand of CM028138.1, from coordinate 193,123,771 downwards.
GTTTCTGTATCACTTTTGTGTGGTGGGACTGTGGGGGGGTTGAAGGGCCTTGCAGCCCTGCTGTTGTATGATATTCAGTGTTGTTACTGCCGTTAATGTTTCTATTTTGTGTGGCAGGAGCACGGGACCCAAAGGTCCCTGCGGTACTGTCACTAGCACATTGCGTATTTTACAGTACTGTATATGTTTGTGTTTTGTGTGGTGGTAACGTGGGTCCGGAAGGGCCATGTGCATAAACATTTGTGTTTGCTGGGATTGTGTTAGTATGTGTAAAGACATCATGTGGTGGGAGTGCAGGGCTGGAGGGGGCCCTGCGCTACCACTGCTGTATCATGTTTGGTATATTTCAGTACTGCTTATGTTTATGTTTTGAGTGGTGGGACTATGGGGTCTGAAGGGCCTCGCAGTCCCATCTTGTGTGAAATTTAGTGTTTTTTAGTGTTGTTTATGTTTGTGTTTTGTGTGGCGGGTGGCTCCTGCTGTTGTTTCATATTTAGTACATTTCAGTACTGTTTATGTTTGTGTTTTGTGTGGTGGGAGTGTGGGGTCAGAAGGGCCCTGCGCTCCCACTGCTGTATCACATCTAGTATATTTCAGAACTGTTAATGTTTGCGTTTTGCGTGGCAGGAGTGCAGGGCCCAAATGGCCCTGTGCTGCTGTCAGTAGTACATTTTTATTTTACAGTACTGTATATGTTTGTGTTTTGTGTGGTGGGAGTGTGGGTCCGGAAGCGTGTGCGCTACCACTGCTGTATCACATTTAGTATATTTCAGTACTGTTTATGTTAGTGTTTTGTGTGGCAGGAGAATGGGGCCCAAAGGGCCCCGCCCTCCTATCACTAGTACATTTTGTATTTCACAGTACTGTATATGTTTGTGTTTTATGTGATGGGAGTGTGGGGTTGTAAGGGCCTCATGCTCCCACTGCTGTATCAAAGTTAGGATATTTCAGTAGTGTTTATGTTAGTGTTTTGTGTGGCAGGAGCGCGGGGCTTTAGTACATTTTGTTTTTTACAGTACTGTGTATGTCTGTGTTTTGTGTGGTGGGAGCGTGGGGTTGGAAGGGCCTCGCGCTACCGCTGCTGTATCACATTTAGTATATTTCAGTACTGTTTATGTTTGTGTTTTGAGTGGTGGGACTGTGGGGTCCAAAGGGTCTCGCACTCCCATCTTGTGTGACATTCAATGTTTTTTAGTGTTGTTTATGTTTGTGTTTTGTGTGGCCGGTGCACGAGGCCCTTTGGGCCCCGCACTTCTGCTGTTGTTTCACATTTAGTATATTTCAGTACTGTTTATGTTTGCATTTGTGTGGTGGGAGTGCAGGGTCAGAAGGCCCTGTGCTTCCGCTGCTGTATCACATCTAGTATATTTCACAACTGTTAATGTTTGTGTTTTGTGTGGTGGGAGCACCGGGCCCTCCTATCACTAGTACATTTTTGTATTTCGCAGTACTGTATATGTTTGTGTTTTGTGTGGTGGGAGTGTGGGGTTGGAAGGGCCCCGTGCTACTGTCAGTGTATTACATTTAGTATTTTTCAGAACTGCTTATCTTTGTGTTTTTATTTGTGCTACCACGTGCATTAACATTATTGTTTGGTGCCATTGTGTTAGTATGTGTGAAGACATTATGTGGCCCCTACCCCCCTGAACAACACTGGTACACAGAGAGACAGACACATATGGAAGTAGGAGGGGAGAGCCATGGTAACAGGAATAAACACAGAGATGCTTCATGTTAAGTGAAGAGCCACAGGCAAAGAAGGGCGATGCAGATCAGTTGTTCAACTTTCTGATTACAGGTAAAGTGTAGTTAGCATTGTTGTCACTTGAATGGCGGCAGCCAAGTAATGTCTCCTCAAACTGCAACACCAGGTACTGGATACTCAGTGGAGACCCACAGCAGAGCTGAGGGTATAGACAGCAATGGTAGACATCAGTGATTTCAGGGACACTCAAGTTCACACAGTTAGTGTTTGTGTTGGCTGAGAGAGGTAATACCCCCTCCCCCAAAGTTTGTACTGCATCATGAGTACCGATGAGCAGCAACAATGAGGCAAGTAACATCAATGGTACAGCTCAGTAATTGTTGATACACACAACTTAGCACAGTTAAGATTTCTATGGCTTCGTACAGGCAATGTTCACACACAGACCAGTTACTGATTCTGACTGTACAGTCGCAACTGCATGTCCTTGGGTAGAATGTCACACAGCTCTCTAGACCAGGTACTGTACTCTGACTGTTGACTGACAGTAGATGTGAGTGCAGTACATGGTAGTTAACGTTGTTAGGAATTACAGGAGATCTGTAACTCAATGTCTGAACACCTAGGCCACATATTGCACACTGAGTTGACAGTACAGAACAGAAAAAATATGGAGGTGAATAGTTTGATGGGGGGACTGCACTTCCACAACACTTGCTGCATCCTAAGTAAACAGCCACAGGAAAAGATAGGCAATGTACATCAGTTGTACAGGTCTCTGAATACAGGAATAGTCCAGTTAGCACAGTTGCCACTTGAATGGTTTCAGACAGGCAATGTGTCTACAAATGTGACAGTAGGTACTACATTGTGAGTGGAGATACAGAACACAAGTCAGGGAATGCACATGTTAGTGCACATACACAACACGGGTGAGGGTTTGTACTTCAATGGTACACATCACTAATTGCAGGGAAAGTGAAGTTACCTCAGTTAGGATTTGCATGGATTTAGGCAGCTAGAGCTGCTGCGCCTCCCAAGATTAGTAGTGCATTATGACTGGTTATCTATAGGAACCATAGGGGACTAGAGATCTATGGCACACCTCTGTAATTGTGGGTACAGTGAAGTTACCACAGCTAGGAGTTGCAGAAGCTTAGACAGGGAATTGCAGTAGATATAGCAGTCACTGCATGTTAAGTGCATTGTCATAGCTGCATAGTGTTAGGTAGTGATGTGCGGCACCTTGCTACAGTAATTACTGCATGCTGAGTGTTGAGGCACAGGGAAAGTAAGTACATTGCTGACTTTTTAACACTCTTAGGAATTATGGAAAGTGTGACATGCAATGTGCTACATTGTAGTCTACTTTGTGGATACTGAGTGGACAGCATAGCAACCAAAAAGATTCATGGACACATAGTTGTGGCACTATTTGTTGCAGTTGATTTGCATGCTTAATAGGAACAACAGTTATGTTCTAATGTCATTATGCTATTTTCAGTAAAGACTCAACACAGGTGGTTATGTTTTAAAAAGATTTATTGCCAATTGGTGAAACTGAAAAAGACCCAATTACGACTGTATTTTTTTAACAAAATCAGTATCACAATACAATCTTTGTATGTGTGTAATCATTGCTTGCAATATATGTAAATGTGTCACATTTATAGCAACTAGATTATATGAATTGGAGCAAGTATGTGATATTGTAATACAGCATAGAAAGAAGGTAGCCTAAGAAGGTAATTTGTTCTATTAATTGTGATTGTGTTACAGGGTTCACATCTTGAGGGAAAATGTATTTATTTATTTATTTAGCTTTTGTTGACCGGGTAAGTACACTAAACAAATCCTGCCTATTTTCAGGCACGACCCGGGGGAGGGGGATACAGATGAATGGCAACTGACCTTGAACCAGATTAAGCAAAATGTTTGCTATCACTGCAGTGTTCTACCATCTTTTTGTTGGTGGGGTTGTTATCTTCCTTCTATGCATATACCTGGCTCTTTAATAGCTGGTCACTGTTTTTAATTAGGTGTTCTGTGTTGACAGTGAAGTTAAAGTGTTCACTACTCTTTGTGAGATGAAGTGCTTTCTGACATTCCTCCTGAACTTGTTACACTCAAGGTGAACCTGTGGCTCTTCATCATATATTTGCTACTGAACTTGAAGAGACTTTGGTTAACAATATTATTAATATTTTTAAGTAGTTGAACGCTATAATTATGTGTCGCCCATTAGTTGTGTCCTATATGAATAACGGTATGTTTGGAGCTTCTAAACAGTGATTACACACATGAAACAGAAATGTTGTTGTTATTGTGTGACTGATAATATGGATGTTCCTGGGGTGGGTGAAAAAACATATGCTAATTGTGCAAGTAATAGAATATTACAAAAATCTTATTTCAGTGACATTAGATTACTGGTATGTTCAGTTAAATATTTAATGATATGTCACTGACTAGGCACATATGAAAAATTCTCACCCAACCCCTCAATAGAGGCGATCATAAATATTGTCAGGAACAGGTATGAATTGTGTTGTGATCAGTAACAGTGTCTGATTTACAACTGTCAATATTGTTAACATAGGTTAGAATTACGTGTATGACAAGTACAAAAAAAGTCATATTATTACAGGTACAAAAGCATTGTTTTCAATTGTTACATTGGTTTCTATGTTACCTCTTAGCTAGTAAGTACAAAAATGGGCATAGTATGCTGTTTTTATCAAATATGTGGTTCATTGAACTTAGTATAGTATTGTATTATATGTTAAACATTCATTAGTACTTTACTCTTACACCAATACTTTTACTAGAACAATAAAAGTAGTTAGCAACAATGGCAAGGTGGAATAAGAATGTAAGTATTATTTACAAGTAATTACAAAGGCATTGCAAAGTCAGTTACTAATAAGATACAATTATTCAGTATTTACACTTGCTTCATTCAACTTGTTGCATTATGAATAAAGATTGTTATTTTAACATATGTGTAGTATCAGTATAACAAAAAAAGCAGACATAGTTCAACACTGTTGCATGGTGAACGAATAATATTGTTGTCTACATGCCAACAGCTAATAGACAAAAACAAGTGGTGATAGACAACTTGTGACAGACTGTACCGTTTGGTGAGTGAACCATGTGTTGCTCAGTTATTTACGATGGTAGCTGAGAACTTTTGTTTCTCTGCAGAGAGTAACAGTTAGAAACTGGCAGCAACTTCTTGTTATGTATGGGTATGATACAATAGCAAGAAAAGAAATGTACAGAATAGGAGAGGCAGGAAGACCTCTGTTTTGAGATGTACTATCTTTGATAGACATGTAAGCATGGTTTCTCTAGTGACTGTGAATACTGTTGGCACCGACTGAAGCCACTACAACAATTTCCATGTTGTCACTGATCGACACAAGATCTTAGATGTCATAGTGCATGAAATGTGTCTGCCAGTATAGCATTTTTTTGAAAATGCTATGGTTTATTGAGAGTCAGAGGTTGGAAACAATTGTACTGACCTATGGCTGTTTCTGTCGCAAATTAGTCATTTAAAAAATGTAACATGTTCTGTCCTATTCTACTGAAATATGAAGTTCATCATAATTCTTCAATATTAGAAGATATGCATCTTTCAAGTGTCTTTGCAGTCTCTATTTAAAACTGCTTGTAGAGTCATCACACTCTACCCATCCACTTCTGTACCTTAGTAAACAGGTGTAATGGCCAGAATGCATGGATTGACCATGGTGATAGATTATACTGTAAGTGTCAAACACTGATTGATTAAAAACTATTCTACTAGCTGTGTAATCTGTGATAGGAGTGTCAAGTCTGAGCCCGTTGGAGTCAAATCTGTGCAACATAAGCATCAGATATTGAGATGAAATCCTGAGATGTATGGACTGAGTGCATCTGCCTCCTCACCTTTTACAGGAATGACCACATTGAGCATTGGTGAATAGCTGTCAGAATTTGACACTTTTGGCTTGAGGGACAAAAAGAGTAATCCACAGCATGTCTTCTGTGATTTCACGCTGTGAATGCCCACATGAAACACATACATATTTGGTGACATATGATACTGTGAAGTAGTGTCGCATTGGGGTGCCATTTTCATCCAAGTTGTTTATGATAGCCATCATAAACTCACTAGTGTCTTGCTGTATGTCAGCAGCAAATGTACTACATCCGTCATATGTACCTAATGATGTTAGTGACTGTACATTGTTAGACTGGTCAGAAGTCGTGTAGACAATCTGCTTCAAAGTGTTTGATAGGGGATTGTCTTGAGAAGCAGATATTGCCTGCACAAAGTGTGGCATGTGTAGAAAAACTTGCATAGCTGAGTTAGCATAGCAGTTTAGTCTAGTGCTGTTGCCAAAGACTGGTACAGCAGCTACACCAAATGATTTCTGATGAATTGCTGGCTGTGAATGTTTACTTGAAGTTGTGACCTTTGTTAAACTCTTTTGAGTTGAATCACTTCTGGAAGCTTGTGGCTGTCTGATGAGACCTGTAGATTTGACTGTATGATGTGAGAGAGCCAGATATGTAGACAGTGGTATTAAAGACATTTGTGGCTGATGTAGAGTACATAACCTGTTGTACTCAAGAATACATTGCTTGTCAGCTCGTATTTTCTGAGGTGCTAGAGTTATAATGTGCAACCCGCAAAGACTGCGGACACGTGAAAGTGCCACGTAGCTCATGCCATCCTTGAAAATGTCTGTGCCTATGTCCACCATTGCTGAATCTAAACTCAAACCCTGAGATTTGTGAATGGATACAGCATATGCAACACATAATGGGAATTGTTTCCTGTTTATATAGATATCTTTAAATACCTGGAATTTTATGCAGGTCGGTTCTATGTGTACAGGCTGTTCCATGTTGTCAAACTGAACTACAAGTGTCTCAATATACAGTATGTCTTCTGGACATTGTAGACAAAGTCAGTGATGTTTTTCATAGCACTGTTTACCATGTCTCATTCAACATCTAGATTACGTCGCAGCATGATATGTGCATTCTTATAAAGTGTGAGCACAGCTTCTAGGCCAGCTGTGTGTGAAGCATTTGACTGTAGTTCACTGAGTCATTCAGTCATCTTTGCTACTAGGTTGCAACTAAGAATGACACCATCAACTGTATCAACAGCATGCAGAGTTAGAATTTCTTGGTTTTCTCTCTGCAGCATTACATTGTTGAACTCAGTGCATTTCTTTAGTCATGGCATAAGACACACTATGTGTGTCCCTGTAGAGCATACATAGCTGAAAACATTACATGCTGTTTCAGTGGATGCAGTATCTACTGTGATTCTCAGATCATTTAACATACTAACATGTTCTGGTGGTAGAGAACCTGTATGAGCTTCATCTAAAAGTGATTTGTAAAGCCAGATCACCACTTTGGTGCATGTTCTCATACAACTCAACATAGGTAAATAACTCCCAAATGTTACAGCCTGCAACGCAGATGAGAATATTTTTAGCTTGCTTGGCAGTTAGAGTTGTAAATCCATGCTCTGCATTAACTGGAGCAAGCTGTAAAAGGTCTCCCAAAACAACAATACTTTTGCCACCAAATGGTACTCTATTGTCAGTACCTAAGATCTCCTGTAGACGTAGATGAATACAGGCAAGCATGACACTGGAGACCATGCTGATTTCATCAATGATGAGAAACTTCATCTTTGTGAACATGGAACGGAGCTGAGAAGCAACCTCAAATGACAGTTTACGATACTCTCCAGTTCTGCCATGTTCCACAGGCAACATAAAGAGATGGTGTAATTTCACAGGCAACATAAAGAGACGGTGTAATGTAACTCCACCAAAGTTGTATGCAACTAGTCCTGTGGGAGCAGTAACAGCAACAGACACTGATGAACCTGTCAGGCTCCATATTTCAGCTGTGATGGCTTCAGTAAGGAAACTCTTTCCTGTGCCAGCTGAACTGTTAACAAAGATCAGTAGTGGCTTATAGTCATAACAGTCACATTTTTTGGTTTCATGTTGTAGGCCATGTTGTACAGTGGCTACCACTTTTGAGTGAACTGTATGCTGCTGCTGATTTAGTCTTTCTCTCAAGTCAGCTGGGTTGACAATGGAGTGTGTTCCATGGCTGTCTCAATTTCTGACATTAACACTTCTGGGGCATTTAAGGGCAGAGGTTCACCTAGAAGAGCTTGTTCTTCTGGATCAAGGTTGTCTTGTGAACTAACAGGAGTGTCTTCCTGAAGCTGCTTCTCTGCCTTCTCAAGCTGTTCTTTCTCAGCCTCTAGTCTCTGTATGTATGTCTCTGAGTATTCAGTTTTGAAAGTCTCGTAACTGCGATTGAATTCTTCCTTGAATGTATCACAGTCACCTTTTAATTCAGACTCACTCCTCCAGGGTCTAAATAGGAATAGAAGAGCAAAGTAGTAGTGTTCTGTGCTCTCCGATGTGCCTAGATGCAACTTACAGTGGTCTATGAGCAATGGCTTGTGTCTCTTTATGAGACAGCCATCCACTCCATTCACCTTGTAAATCTGGTGTGTTGAGTCAGGTGATATATCTGCCTTGTAGTCATACCACTTAGCCACCTGAAAGAGACACATGTCATCCATGTCATTGTGTCTACGTGGGCAGTATGTGTCTATCAGGTTATTCTTCAAGATATGTTTTGAAGAAGGTCTATTGGCAGCAAGCTCCTCAATTTCAGCATGGGGAATCAGTACACATTTGCGTTTCTCTTTGTAGTTAACACTGAGAAACCAGACAGCATCAGATTTCCTGTAGAGATATGTACCCATTAAATGGTTATTGGCTTCATAAGCTCTACATTCTCTGTGTGAAAGAGTCTTTAAGCCCAATGACCAGAGCAGAGATGTCAGGCTTCTGCTTGAACTGGCAATAGCTTCCCAAAGATCTTGCAAGCTAGTCTGCTCATGTTTGGGACATACCGCACTAGGGTCAATGAGTTATCAGACACAAACTGAACATCTATGTTTGCTTGCCACATTAGGAGAAGAGTTGGGTTGTAGTCATTAATGTAGACAGCTTTCTCATTTCTAGGTAACTCGTATACCCTCTTGGTTGATTTTGCCTTCAAGTGGTGTTGCATTGCTGAGAAAAGGTCATTCATGGCACCATCCTGACAAACTCGTCTAGGAAATCCAAAGTGACATCATGTATACCAATTAGATTTGTTCTTTACTACTCGCTGGCAGTATTTTGCACAAATATGTCACTGGAACTTTTGAACCAACTTCCATAGTGTAGGACTGTCATACTTGTCTAGTATGTGACAAGTGATATATTTTTTGATGAATGATAGCACTTATGTTGCTTCATGTTCACCTATGTGTGGTGCATCCTTGATCCACCACAGCATATGGATGTGAAGGGCACCTCGTGCTTGATACCCCGTCCTCCAAAAGTAATGCTCCACAAAACAAAGAGGTAGATTGTCCTTTGACAATATGAAAGCCAGAATATCATGGAACCACTTGTGAAAATGTCTTGTGGCAGTCACAGGATCAAGTGAACACATTTCTCCGACAGTCATTGATGAGATGCCGTCGACATCAGAATTTGCCCACTTAAACAGTTCAGTGAGCTTGTCCCAAGCATACTCAGCACAACTAAGTGTGACAAACCATGTGGCTGCACCATACTCTCACAGCATTGTCATCACTTTGGAGTGTCTGCGATACCAATATTCTTTGGTACCTTGAAGACTTGAAAGAATGGAAGACAGATTCACTTGCACATTTCATCTTTCTGCTTTAATTTCTCTAGAAATTGAGCAGCTGTCATTCCATCTAGTAGACTTGTGAGATGAATAGTATGTGCAATAGACGCAGACAGAATGCTAAGTTCACTCTTCCAGAGGAGATGAAACAGATACTGTATGTTACATCTGAATTTGCCGTCTTTACTGAGTACATGGCTAGTGCAGTACTCAGCACCCTGTACACACACTTCTCTTTCATCTAGGTGTCCACCTGACCCTTTTGGGAATAGGTCTGGGAAACAGCGTGCTTCTAGTGTTGCCTCCCAAATGTTAACAGGCTCACCTTCCACCTGTTTCATTTGATAGAGATCAATGTTGTCTCCTACTGGATCTCTGCCATGTAGTGGGTGAATTGTGTACTGTTTATACACATTGTCACTTGTCTGTCCACTGACCTTCTCAATGATTGTTTTAGTTTTTTCTAATAGATCATGTTGGACAGAGAGACTAGTCATCTGATCTATGTCAAGGTCTGTATAAAAGGGATTGTTACTCTTTAAATAAGTAAGAGCAAGCTTCACCTTCTGTACATTAACAACATCTTGCCAGATGACTTTGGACTTTGTTGGAACACCATTTACAAGAATCACCAAACTATTTTCCGTAGAGATTGCTTCCACATTTTCCAGTAGAGGAAGTGGTAGATACATCATGGAACCGTTTAGAGATCTAACAAGCTCTTTCTGTGGAATGTTCCATGTCTTTGTGTTCAGATGTAGAATGGTTTGGAATGGTTTCATTGTCTGAATTAGAATGTGTTCAAACATATTCAATGTTGAAATCTCACTTGGTGTAACATGTGCCTCCATATTATTCAGCAGTGACCTTGGTGGCAAAATATTAGACTTCATATTGGAGAAACAGTTCTTGCATAGCAGAATGGTGTTTTCTAACTGAAAGTCAGATTTCAGCAGCAAAAATGCTGAGAGGCAGAACCACATGTCATTGTATGGTGACAAGGTTTCCAGTTTCATTGTGACTGTTTGTTTACTATAGCACAAATGGTCACATGACACATGTATGCAGAGTCAAACTTCTGAGACTTTGCCAATTCAAATTGTGCTATTTCTTTGCCATACTGTCTCAGTATGTCAGTTTCTAAGACTGAAACAGATGTTTCAGCAGAAGTGTTTAACTGAGAAATTGTTGAGTCTGGTACAGAAGTTACACGTTGCAGTTGTTTGAGAAATGTGATGGCACCCTGCATGTCACCTGACTGCAATAAGTCATTTAAACAAGTGTATTGATTTACATCTCGTCGTACTTCATATATTGTGTATACAAAGTTTTGCATGCCTGTTTGATGCACTCCAAGCATCTGCATGTTGTGAAAGATACTATCACAAACACCACTATCGAGGCATGCTAGTGAGTGACCCATAAGTCCAGTATGTGGACAAATTTCACAATGGTCAATCTTGTTAAACAGTTTATATCTTTCTTTGCAATCTGTAATCACAAATAGGTTGACAAACTGTTTAACTTTTTCAAATGACGATTGCCTACAGTTGCAGGTGTCATCACATGCCCATGCCAGACAGTGCCGTCTATTGGACACAGTGGTTGCATCACAGTCATCATCTGTGTCCATTGCAGTGTCATCAGAGATACTGAGGACATTGACCAGTTTACTGGACTCATCAATGGTGAACCTGACTTCCTTTTTCTGGGAATAGTAAGATTCTTCCCAGAAATATGCCTCTGAGTGCTGTGTGTACATTCAGTGACCTGTGAAAACATCTCAGAAATTGTGGACAGTCAAAGAAGGATACTGTTGTAGCCTTTTTTTGATGTTATACATAACTTTTCGGAATTGTTCAAGCACATGAGACATCTTACGCCACAACCGTTGCAGTACAAACACTGCTCTGTTAACAAAAGTGCTACTTTGAGACGCAATTTCATCAAAGACAGATGACTCTTTGTCTTTTTGCGCTCATGTCTCATCACAACAGCAATAAGTCTGTCAATCTTAGCTTTACTTGCTAGTGATTGAAAATACCTTTGCTTTCTCAGATGAAAATCACCAGGTGTGAGTTTACAGCATTGTTTTGGAGGTTTGTTGATGGTTGCAGTTACACTAGTTGTGTTTCGTCTGAGAGATCTACACAACTGTTGCAGAGGTAAGCATTTTTTACTTGCTCTTGAGGAAGTATGTGCTTTTGATGCGCAGTGAGTTGTTGTAGGGCTCACTGTTGCAGTAGAGGTCTGTTTCTCTTCATATTCTGATCTCACATTAGTGTTTTCTTTATTGCCTTTAAGCAACAGTCTTTTAAATAGTTTTTTATTTTAATGGGTTCATCACAACATAACCCAGACAGACCATCTTAGGGTAGCTGGTTCATTCCACTGGGGTGTCAAACAGACGAGGCATACTGATGAGTCCTGGTAGGACAAAACACGTGTCTATGTCATCTCTTATCACCCTTTGCAAACTATGTGAGAGGACTTTCGGCACCATGCAATTCTGCTTAAAGTTGAACCTGCATAACATTCTGTGTTGATTTGCATACGCAGCCCATGATGCTTTGCATTATGGGTGTATGTGTGATTTTGTATTTTATCACAGTACCTGACTGATATTAAAGAACAAGAAAAAGGTAGGGGATTTATAAGTGGTTACAGCAGTGATGGCTGTGCATCATGCCACCAGCATATGAGGGTTTGATTCTCATTCTCACTGCCCCCATTTGCAAACTTTGTGGCCTGCCTTGAGCATCATATTCAGTCTCCATGTGCTCCACCCCAGGTCACACTTGTAAGTAGCCATGTGCAGTAGTGCACAATGGCCCTCTTACTTACCAGGTTGCCTAACATAGAAATACATATTATAGCAAAAAAAAAAATGGGAGCAGGAGGTGTTTAAGTAGCCCAATACCAAAGTCATAGACAAATAATGAATGAAAAACAACTCGGGCAATTGGCAAATCAAATCGTCAGATCCCCAAATGAAGTGTCTCAGAGAAAACACAAAGCACTGAGCTTAGGTGCTGCAGGCTCCATTTGATTTTCCAATTGCCCAAGTTGTCTTTCATTTATCATTTTTTTATGACTTCGGTACTGGGCTACTTGAACACCTCCTGCTCCCGCTCTGTGTTTTTTGCTATATAATATTTTTGGGAGAACACTAGCTTGTTCCCTAGTGTGCTATTTCATCTGTGCACTGACAAAGATCAGCCTGCAAGCCATCCATGCTTATTGCATGTCTGACCCTTAGGGACACTGCAGCAGTGGGGCTGGGAAATGGAAGTTACAGAGTACACACAGTCCTGGCCCCTGAATTGCCAATGCTGCTGTTGAGAGGCTCAAACTGACACCGTGCACACAAACAAGACAGCGGCAGTGTAGGGACCACACAAGAGGAGCAGTCAACTTTTCGTCTGCGCTGTAGCCAGTGACTTGCTCCCATTCTTTACTCCCCTAAACAGTCAACCAGTGTGTGTGTGGGGGGCTGTTGCTGATGATAAACTTGTCAGCAGTTTTGATAACAAGACAGTGAGTGAGTGAGTTGGTATACTCGAGACCCACTGAGGGAATAAATGAAACAAGGCTTTCAATCGACTACTTGGTGGGTAAATTATACATATCGATATGTAATGTAAGCTAACCAGCAGCTGAGTAAGGGGGGGGGTGTATGTGTACAAATGACAGGTGATAATTTATTTCATACTGAAATATTTACTGACATGGGACAGTGACATAAGAAATGTGTCCAGGAGCTACTCGCTTCATACTGAATCGGGAGTCTGTGACATTGGCATTTCAAAGCCTGCCATGCGCTGACTCCCAATAAAAAAACAACTCTTGTCTACCTGAATTTCTTTTTAAAAATTGAAAATGACACACAAATGAGTATTTGGCCTAATTACTCCATATATAAACACACATAGATGTCATCCTTTGAAGTGTATGATGTATTTAGCCAGCAAAAATGACACAAAATCAGGGTTTTATTTAACTCCAAAAATTGATTAGCGTTTTGCTCATAAAAGTGCTAAAACATTGTGAAAATGCACAGCACTTGCCTCACTGTGTTTAACAAACATATCACTTCTAGAAAACCAATATAAATACTTTCTGTAGAGTTAGCGTTGTCCCAAGAAAAAAACTGCTAATCAATTATTTAAAACCCTGCAAAATCATTTCTTATCTCCTTTGAAAAAAGGAAATGGCACTGGGGATGTTTCTGAAGATGAAATGGTAAGCTCGCTTGACAGCCAATCAGGAATTGATGCCTCCAGGTGGCTGGAAGAAATGCCACAGTGCTACAGAAGACAATAGCAGACCTAATAACTTGGACTTTATACTTGAATTTACCCTGGCATTTACAATGGCTAAGAATCAGGAAAAAAAGATTTAAGGATTTGATTGTTCTGGTTCTCAATCACTGTAAATGCATGGGTAAATTAAAGAATAAAGTTCAGGGTTAGGTGCCATTTGGATTAAAAAAAGGTAGAATTCTCCAAGCCATTGCAGGAAAAGGGCGTCGGTTCTGTAGACAGTCCCGCTACTCCTCCCCCTTCGTCCCTCGTCACTAGTCTGCCACAAGATAATTAACAGTTGAAATCAAGAGGCTCAGTGAGATTTTCCAACCCTCACAGACAACTGTGCATACTACAAGAGATGTGGATTTTATCACTGCACAATCTTCCTCTGACTCTCTCCGCTGCTGCCTGCCTTAACCCTCCCAGCTACCTCAGTGCATAGCAAACAGTGTTGTCCTCCATTAACACTATGCCCTGGCTTGCTCACTCCTCTGGCACCACTCCGCAGTCAACTGCCCATGACCCCATCAATGTTCTCCCTTCTTCCCTCTCTGTCACTTCGCATGGGTCAAGGCTAGTGGTCACTGCTGCAGGACTAAGGGACACAGGGCTTTGTGCAAAACAAATGTCCAGACTCCAGTCTCGCCAGTCCTCCATGCCTTCACTGTCTAATGCAGCACCAAACTGGTCTCATGTGCAGGGCACCAAACTCCACCTAGTTCCTCCCTCTATCCTACTCTAAAGGAGGGGGATTGTCGCCAAGGCACTAGAGGCAGAATTTGGTTGGTAGCTGCAGAGACCGCTCGGAAAAGACATTGCCACCAGCACACGTGGCAATTACTTTTCCTCAGAGAGGGCTGTAGCAATAACTGAAGGCAAGGCTCCTAGTATGTCTCTGCTGGGGGGGGTGAGAAAGGGGTGATGAATCCATGAGAAAGACAGTCTAAAACAAAGTGAAGCAAAACAGAACTCATCTATTAAGTCTCCAATCCAGAGCAATTACAATTAACTGCAACTGAGCTCAGTTGCAGCACTCGATTCTGACAGTGGCTTCGGGATCTAGCAAGAAGCAATTACAGGTTCACACATCCACTATCACTGAACAAACTTAATAAATAATCTGCTGTAGGTTTGAAATTTGGCTTAAAAGAAACAATGCTTTCCCCTTGAGAAATGGTGACAGTGAACCAGGGGCAGCTATACTGCAGTGGCCAGATGAGGGTTAACAACAGAGAGCCCAAATAGCATGTCTTACCTCCTCAAAGGATCAAGCCAAACTAAATCTTGACTTTGGAGGGTGGGAGGAGCTTCTATGTCACATGCAATTTCAGTATATAGTTTATTTGTTTCACTAGGTACTGTATCCATCTCACTAGGCCATGTATGTGTTTCAGTATATAGTGTATGTGTTTCAGTATACAGTGTATGTATTTCAACAGATAGTGTATATCTTTTAATATATAGTGTATTTGTTTTAGTATTTAGTGTATGTGGATTTTTTATGATATATTATATTGCAATAGATGGTTTATGTGTTTCAATATATAGTGTATGTGTTTCAATACATAGTGTATGTGTTTCAGTTCATAGTGTATATGTTTCACTAGGTACTATATCTCTTTCACTAGGCAGTGTATGTCTTTCAGTATACAGTGTATATGTTTTAGTATATAGTGTATGTGGATTTCTCTGTGTATAGTGTATGCATTTCAATATATAGTGTATATGTTTTACTGTATAGTGTATTTGTTTCAGTATGTAGTGTATGCAGATTTTTTGTATGATATAGTATATTCATTTCAATAGATAGTGTATGTGTTTCAATGCATAGTGTATATGTTTCAGTAGATAGTGTATGTGGGTGTTTCTATGTGTAGTATGCATTTCGATAGACAGTGTATGTATTTCACTATGTAGTGTATTTGTTTCAGTATACAGTGTATGCAGATTTTTCAACATATAGGCCGGGATATTCAAAGAGGTTGAGCATGGTGCAACAGTGTTGCACCATGCGCAACCCACTGATGTGCCCCGGGGCAATATTCAAAAGGGAATTTGCACCGCGTAAATCCCGATGAACTGGGGTGCACCAGTAATGTATGCGGCGCAAGTGCAGGAGGCGTGCCCATGCATATTCAGCACATTCCGATATTCAGCCTGGGATGTGCAGTGCGTATGCAGGCACACACCCACCTTGTGCCACACAGGGGGTGCAAAGATCCGTTGAAAGAAAACAGGAGCAAGGCCTGACCATCTACAGGTGAGCTGCCATATTGCAGGGTGCAACACAGCAGCCGCCAGCTGTGGGTGGCCGCCCGACCTCCAGAGCCACGGTCTGTTGTCATCACACCACCCCCCACCCACTCGCAGGCTTTGTAACCCCCAAAAAAACCTGGTGGTCCAGTTGATCTGCTCCCCCACCCGATCGCAGGTGTAGTAAATATAAATGTAACCCTGGTGGTCCAGTGGACTGAATCCATCCTGATCACGGGCTTCGTAAAGGATTGTATCCCAGTCAGAGGGCCTGGGAGGCTTGCAGGTGGGAACTGCCACCCACCGCTGACTGGGGGAGCAGGGTGGTGGATCTGCATGGGTGGGAGGGTGGGGTACTGCTGGACCACCAGGGATTCTTCAGTTACAAAGCCCACGATCGAGCTGGATTCGGTCCACTGGACCACCAGGGATACAATTCCTTTTACATAGCCTGCGATCAGGGTGGATTCGGTCCACTGGACCACCAGGAAGTTTACATTTGTACAAAGCCCGCGATCTGGCGTTGTTCGGCGTTGCCGCCGAGGGGCAGGGGACATTGGTTCCTGACGGCTGCAGCCTGGCAGGGTGCCAGGTGCAAGTCCCTGTGGATCTGCACACCTGCATGCAAATGGGGCCATAATGAAATGCAAATGGCCCCATTTGTACCTTGCATGCATAATGGCCCCATTTGCATACACACTGCTGAATATAGCGGTTCCTGCACCTAGTGAAACTGTGCTTGTGCTGGCGCATCCCCCTGCTTCTCCTTTGCCACTTGTGCTGGCACAATGCCACTGTGCCATGCGCAGTGTGGGTGGCCACGGTGCCATACTGAACGGTGCTGAGCCATGGTGCAGCACCGTTGAATATCGCCCTGTCCACATCCTGGTGCATCCCAGTTGCGCTGCACTCAGGATTGCGCCCCTGCCTGGCGCAGTCTGAATGTCCTGGCCATAGTGTATTTGTTTCATTAGGTAATGTATGTGTTTCATTATATAGTGTATATGTTTCAGTATATGGTGTATTTTGTTCAGTGCATGCTGTAGGTGGATTTTCAGTCTGTAGTATATGTATTTCAATAGACAGTGTATGTATTTCAATATGTAGTGTATTTGTTTCACTATATGGTGTATGCAGATTGCTTTTCAATATGTAGTGTATGTATTACAATCTGTAGTGTATTGGTTTCAGTAGATAGTGTATGTCAAGTTTTTAGTCTGCAGTATATGTATCTCAATAGGTAGTGTATGCATTTCACTAAATAGTGTATTGGTTTCACTAGATAGTGTATGTGGATTTTCAGTACTCAGTATGTGGATTTCATTAGATGGCATATGTATTTTACTATATAATGTAAGTATTTCACTATACAATGTATGTGTTTCACTATATGAAATATACATTTCAGTATATAGTGGATGCATTTCACTATATGATGTATGTATTTTACTACATAGTGCATGCGGTTCAGGACATAGTGTATGTATTTCACTACTTGACATATATATTTACTATATGATGTATTTATTTCAGTATATGATGTATGTATTTTAGTATGTAGTGTATGCGTTTAACTATGTATCAGATATTCTGAATTATGTCCCTAATGGCTTGCCATAAGTAACAGTCTGTTGTCTGTGGTCTATGGCTGCCTTTCCCAAAAGTAGTCTGCTAAAGTATTCTACTGTCCTGGCCAGATGAGTCCTCTTACTCTTAGGCTCTTTCAGAGGTCACCCATGTTACTGTGTCTTTTTATGAACTACTTCTAGACAAGTAGTAGTCCAGGCAAATAGGAAGTATTGGTATTCTGAACAAATAAATGTTTTAAACATTCTGCCTCAAGTTTCTTTCTCTTAGCATACAAATTCTCCCTATCACACACACCCACTGACTAAGCAGCAATGCTGCTCCCTAAAGCCCACTACATTCCAAGCCACATGAATACATACCAGTCACTCAGTTAACTCTATTATAAGTCTTTTTTAACATATTTTCTTTATTGTGCATTAATCATAAATATGCATACATTACAAATATGTATTCCAACTGTTATTGCACTGTTACATTTTTCATGACATTTTTAACACTTAATAAAAACTGTATAAAATTATCAGAGGCTGCATTCTGTTATTATCTACTCTCTGTTGTCTATGGTCTGTATTTTCCTTATTTCCCTATATAGCTGTTAATATTTTTCTTCCCTTTAATGTTATTTATGTTTTCTCTGTCCTATCTGTGCTAAGTATTTTGGGCTGGATTTTCAAAGGCCTGAGATTGACACAAGGTGCTTGCGTCAAACAGGTCTGATGCAAGGGCACCTTGCGCCAAGGGCTGCACCAAGTGGGAATTTGAAAGGCAGCCTGCATTACCCAGCAGGCTGCCTGCCCCAAAGTGTGCTAGTGCCATCCTTGCACCATGAAGGTGGCTGCGGCATGGTGCTGGGGGCTTGCAGCAGACCCAGACTGTCACAGCCCTCAGATCTGGAATTTGAAAGAACCTCCCGGGAACCAAGTGCCAATTACCCTTAGACCAGCAATGGGCAGGTCTAAGGGGACTTAGACAGCTCCTGGGGGGTCATCCTGTATGTGCCACCATGAGGCCAACCCCATCCATCCCCAGTGGATGATCTCTGGTGGTCCCCCTCTCACCCCCATCATGGTCCCAACACCCACATCTGTGCATCCTGCCAACCCCCCACCCATCTCAGCACTCCCACCCCCTCCCATATCCTGATCCAGTGACTGACACAGCTCTCCACATGCCACCACAGCTGCCCGCCGCCGAATGAGCTGTTGGTGCATGTACCATATACAGTACGTGCATGGACTGCCCATTCGGCGGCCAGCTGGGGTGGCATTTGGAGGGATGTGCCAGTCGCCGGATCGGGTACGGGAGGGGGTTAGGGTGCTGTGATGAGTAGGGGGGCACTAGCCCACCAGGGTACCATGGGGTGTTGCAGCACTGGTGCCATTGGCGTGGTGGTGTGGGGGGGCAGTGCCCGGTTGCCAGACCCTGCCCTTGGGTGCTGCAGACTCCCCACAGCCATTGCGGCATTCCGGGTGGGTGCACCATATGTCAGTCGCAGCACCACCTTTGCCACAAGCCACTGGACTTAGGCGCTGGGACCCTGAGAAATAGAAATTCGGGCACAGGGTCCTGGGCCCACCGCACTTGGCGCAAGCTGCCATTGTCACAGCTTGCGCCAGGGCTTTGAAAATCTGGCCCTTTATGTTTTGTTCTCCTTTCCCTTATCTATATTTCCTGTATTATAGAAGTATGCCTAGCCCTGGGGGGGGGTTAGGGTCTCTGAACCTCTGCCTCATCCTCTATACTGTTCCTCCTCCTTCTTCTTCTTCTTCCTCAGCTTGTGTTGCCCGTCTCATCCATCTCACTAAAAATGTATCAATTATATCTTGCACTGAGTATATTAATCTTTCCATCTCTTGTATATTTTCTACCTGTTTCCTCTAGTATTGTTTGCTTGGGGCAGTAGGCAATAGCCACTTACATATGATGGATTTAGCTATGGCTGCTGTACATATTGCCCACAGGTGCTTGTTGTTTGGTCCACAGATTTATGTTGGGGGAGGCCCTAATATTGTATATTGTGTGCCTAGTTCCGACGCTAGGTGGAACAGATTTTTAAATGCAACTTCTGTCTCTCTTATGAAATTCTGTATGTAGGGACACCTATAGAATATATGTGTGTGCATTAATCTCTCCTCCCCACACTGCCTCCAAGATTTACCATCCCCTCTTCCCCCATTGCTTTTTAATATGTGGAGTTACGAAATACCTTGTTCTTACCCTGCAAGCAAATTCTCTCCATCCTGGTGAGGCTGTTCTATGGTGCCCTATGTCCCATATTTTAACCTAATCTTTTTTTGTTATATGAAATGTTGCCTCTTCTTCCTATTTCTTTTGTATGTGGTCTGTGGCATCCTCCATATTGGATGTGAGGTATTTATAGATTTTGAGTATCACTCCCTTCAACCCTACTGTGTCGAACAATTGCTCTGTGGTTGTGTCAACTTCCCCTGCAATCTGTGTGAGATGAGATTTCCTGATCTGTACCATGGTGTAATTCTGTATCTGTAGGTACCTGATTCTATCAGCCTCCTACCAGGCGTATCTGGTCTTGCACTCCTCAAATGTAAGTAGATAAGTTCCTGTCATTATCTGATGTATGCTATGGAAATCTCTCTCTCCACCTGTCTCTTATACCATTTGTCTGTCTGTTTTCCCGGGTAGGAAATTGGGGTTCCTATGCAGCCAGGAGTACTTCCATTTGTCTCTTGAGTCTGGGGTGATCCTGTAGCCTTATCAAGGCTTTTAGGGATACCCTTATTGCTGTATTCCAATTTGCCTTTTCTTCCTCTGTTATATGATGCTGCAGTATAAGTGACCTAGGGTTTATTCCCAACAGTTTTCCTGTCTCTGTTTCCAGTTAGCCTCTATCTGTGTGTCCTACCATTGTAAAGCCCATTTTATTTGGGCTGAGACTCAGTACCCCTCCATATTTGTAATGGCCCAACCTTCTGAGCGTTTCCCCACCTAGAACACCCTCCCTCTTATTCATGGTCTCTTGTTTGACCATATAATTTTTATATAGTGTTCTCTGTAAGTCTTTAAGCCAGGTTTTACTCAACGCCACAGGTGCGCACTGAAATACATACATATATCTAGGTAGAATATTCATTTTGACAGCCTGAATCCTTGCATGTTGTGGTAGTGGTAGTGTTCCCCATCTCTCCATGTCTTCATTAATTTTCTTAACCAATGGTACATAGCCATCTTGATAGATGAATTTGTTAGTAGTTCTCAGAGTTATCCCTATGTATTTGATATATAGCATTGACCATCTCATGGGAAATTGCTGTTTAAATTTAGAGGTGGGGGTGTAGTTAAAAGTTAGGACTTCAGTTCTGGTCTGATTTAGGGTGTAAACCAAGATCTCATGGAACTCTGCTATTTGGTATGACAGTTTAGGTAGGGATTTTTGGGGAAACATAGAAACATAGAATTTGATGGCAGATAAGGACCACTTAGCCAACCTAGTCTTCCCATTTCCCTATCTAATGGATAAGCTGCAGATCCTAGTTAACCAACAGCCTACTTCCTCCTACCCCCCACTAGAATTGCCTTGTCTGTCCCATGCACTCTTGAATACTCCACTGTTTTTGACTATACGACCTCCTCAGGGAGGCTGTGCCATGCATCCACAACCCTCTTCATGAAAAAATACTTCCTCACATAACCTCTGAACTGTTCCCCCCATCTTCAAATTATGCCCCCTTTTTCTTGCACATCTCTTTTTCTGAAAGATGCTACCTTCTTGGACTTTGTTTATTCCTTTGAGGTACTTTCAAGTTTCTATCATGTCCCTCCTCTACCTCCTTTTCTCTAGGGTATACATATCAAGCTCCTTTAGTCTCTTTTTGTATGTCTTCAGGTGCAGACCCTGCACCATTCTGGTCACCCTCCTCTGGACAGCCTCCACCCTGTCTATGTCTTTGTGGAGATGTGGTCTCTAGAATTGCACACAGTACTCCAGATGGGGTCTCACCAGCTGTCTGTACAGAGGGATAACAACTTCTCATTTTCTGCTGGTGATGCCACTCCCAATGCATCCCACTATCCCCCCAGTCCTCCTTATTGCCTTCTCACATTGCTTGCCCACCTTTAGGCCATCTGAGATAACTGCCCAGGTCCCCTTCCAGTTCTGTTGTTGTCAGTATCTCACCCCCCCATTGTGTACACTTCCCCTGGAGTTTTGTTTCCCAGGTACATTGCTTTGAACTTCTTTGTATAGAATCTAAGCTGCCATACATTTGATCATTCCTCCAACCTTGTCAAGTCCATTCTCATCCTTTCCACCCCACCTTGTGTATCAACCCTGTTACATATCTTTGTGTCGTCTGCAAAGAGACATACTTTTTCTTCTAGTCCCTCTGCAATGTCACTTATAAAGACATAGAAAGGACTGGACCCAGTACTGAACCCTGCGGTACCCCACTAGTAACCCCCCCTTTCTTCATTGCAGACTCTGTTTACTATTACCTCCTACGTCCTATTGTCCAGCCAATGTTTTACCCAGGCTACCACCCTGGGACCCACTCCAAGGCTGGCTAATTTGTTTATTAATCTTTTGTGGGGGACTGTGTCAAATGCCTTGCTAAATTCTAGGTAGGCCATATCCACAGCCCCTCTCTGGTCTACTGCTTTGGTCACCCAGTCAAATAAATTGATTAGATTCATCTGACGTGACCTTCCCACTGTGAATCCATGCTGCCTTGGGTCCTGTGTCCCACTGGCCTCTAGGTACTCAACAATTCTTTCCTTCAGAAGTGATTCCATCATTTTCCCTACCACTGAGGCCAAATTAACAGGTCTGTGGTTTCCTACCTCTGTTTTGCTCCCACTTTTGTGAAGGGGAATCTCCTCCTCCCTTGTCCAGTCTTCAGGTACCACACCATCCTCCCATGATTTGTTGAAAAGGGTAGTCAGTGGTGTTGCTGGTTCGGCCCATAGTTCTTTTAGAATTCTGGGGTGAATCCCATCAGGCCCCATTGCTTTGTCCACCTTCAGTTTCAGGAGTTCTTTCAGAACCCATTCTTCTGTGAAAGAACTGATATTGACCCCCATATCCAGAGTGCTTCTACTGACTGGATTTTGTACCTCCTCCTCCTCTTCTTTTATGAATACTGAGCAGAGTATTGGTTCCAGTATCCCTGCTTTTCACTGTCCCTCTCTGCCCACCCACCCACCCTTCTCTTTATTGGCCTCAGTATTTTGCCTTTGTCTTTCTTCCTCCCTAATGTACCTATAAAAGGTTTTATCCCCCTTCTTAACTGAGTTGGCTATCTTTTCCTTAGTTTGGGCCTTTGTTATTTTGACTGCCCTTCCCACTTCCTTCTGCATTAACTGGCACAGTTCTCTGTCCTGCTCCTTCTGTGTTTTCTTATACTTCCTGAATGCTATCATTTTCTCCCTAACCTTCTCCACCACCTCTTTTGAGAACCATATTTTTTTTTTCTTTCATTTTGATTTGTTTATTTGCTTCACACAAAGGCTTGTTGCCTCTGTGACGGCAGTTCTGATGTTTCACCATTGTTGCTCCACCCCTCCTTCTTGCCAGTTTGCTAGTGCTTTCCTGAGACACTCTCCCATGTCGACAAAATCAGCTCTCCTGAAGTCCAGTAAATTCACTTTTGTATGGCTTGACTCTACAGCTGAATTTATCGTGAACCACACTGTTTGGTGGTCACTTGTTCCCAGATGGCTATCCACTTCCAGATCTGAGAGCCTCTCTCCATCCCCATTTGAGAGTACCAGGTCTAAGATTGCTCCCTCCTGAGTGGATTCCAACACTAGCTGTCTGAAATATACGAGAATGGCCCTACTCTTGGATGTGGCGGCAGTAAAACAGCTCAAGTTAACATCTGGCATATTCAGGTCCCCCATCAGCAATATCTCCCCTTTCTCTGCCATTCTAAGGATGCCTTCTATCATTTAGGTTTCATAGGTAGGTTCAGAGCATAGGAGACCTTAGTACATACAGCTCATCTCTTTTATTATTTTCTAGTTTTAATAGTCAACTATATTTTCTTGTTCACAATATTTGTCTAATTTCTTCTTAAAACCTTCCATCCTGCTACATGTGACAATTTCTTCTGGCAGGCTATTTCAAACCGATATTACCCTTACACTAAGCCAATATTTCCTTTTTTGTTGTTTTAACCTGCTGTCCTATTAGCTGCATCAAATGCTCCCTGGTGCTATAGTGCTGCTCCCTAAGAGTTAGCCCAAGTTTGGCCCCAAAAGTTGTCCATTTCCTCCCCCTGAGACAGGGGTCTGTATACAACCCCTGTGTAGATTGTGGTGTCATTTTCAGTCTCTAGGGTGACCCACAGTGCCTCCTCTCCTCCATGTTTACCATTCAGTTCTGTTGCTTTGATCCCTTCCCTTACATAGAGAGTTACTCCTCCTCCTATTCTACCCTCCCTGTCCCTCCTGTAGATTGTGTACCCTGGTATTTTAACATCCCAGTCATGGTTCTCTGTGTGCCATGTTTCTATGACTGCCATAATATCCAGGCATCCCTCTTCCATCAAGGCCACCAGTTCAGGGAGCTTGTTACATAGACTATGGGCATTAGTACTCATTACCCTCCATCTTTTGATGGCCTTACCCCTTTTTGCCCTATCCCTGTCCTTCCTGTCTTTGTTTTTTTCTCCATTTACCCCTACTCTTCTCCCTATTGACTTCTCTATCTTGGTGTCTACCTCATTAACTACACTGATTTTCTTTTTGGGGGGATTTCCCTTCTTCTTTTTAGTGCCTCCCCCCTTGGCTAGTTTAAATGCTTGCCAATGGAGTATTTAAACCTATCACCTAGGATCCTGGTTCCCCTCCTGAACAGATGCAGACCATCACACCAGTATAGACCTGCATCCCTCCAGGTGAACCCCCATTCCCCAATGAAGCCAAAACCCTGAGCTCTGCACCAGTTTTTCAACCACTGATTGAATCCCATGGTGTGGAGCACCTTAGCCTCACCCATGCCATAGACAGGCAGTACCTCTGAGATGGTTACCGTTCATGCTACTTGTCTAAGGCCCCTCCCCAACTCCACAAACTTCTCCTGCACTGCTCTGATCCCTTTCTCAGCCAGGTAATTTGTCCCTAGGTGGACAATGACATCCAGCTCCCTCCCCCATTCAGGATTCATGAGAAATAATAATACATCATCTGCGTATAGGACTATCTTCTGTTCAGTTCCTCCCATCCCCACCTCCTCTATTTCTATATCTTGTCTAATTTTCTGGGCAAAGGGCTCTATATATAGAGCAAAAAGGAGAGGAGACAAGGGACAGACTTGTCTAGCACCCCTGCCAAGCTGTATGTGTGGTGATACATGTCCATTTGCTCTGATATATGCTATGGGGCAGTTATATAATCTTTGTACCACCTTGCAAAATTCCTCTTCAAATCCCAAACTTGCCATTACCCCTGTAAGTATGGCCATTCCACTTTATTGAATACTTTTTCAACATCTGAGCTCATCATTACTACTCTTGTTCTAGTGGAGACAAGGTGGTCTATGATATCCATCATTCTTCTCACATTATCAGCTGATTTCCTTCCCACTATGAACCCCATTTGAGCAATGTGTATTATGTTTGGTAACAGCTAACCTATTCTTTTAGCTATTTTTGATGCTAGGAGTTTATAGTCCACATTCAAGATCGATATGGGTCTGAATGAGGAATGGGTGGTATGGTTCTTGCCCGGCTTTGGGATGCCTGTGATAACTGCTTTTGCCCAGGATGGTGGCATTTCGCCTTCTTTTTTCATGACCTCCATGTATGCTTTTTGCAGAGTTGGTACAGAGGCCTCAATGTAGGGGGTACGTGGACTTTAATGTAGAGGGCATAGGGCCTTAAATGTACTGGTTACATAGGCCTTAATGTATGGAGTACAGAGGCATTAATGGAGGGGGTCCGGGGCATTAATGTAGTGGGTACTTGGACCTTAATGTAGGGGTATGGGGCCTTAATGCTCAGGAGTACATGGGCCTTAATGTAGAAGGTTATGACCTTAGTGTATAGGGGTACAGGGCCAATGTATGAGGTATATGGGCCTTTAATATGTGTGAAATTTCAGCAGCCTTATTGTAGGGGCACGTGGACCCTAATGTGTGGGTACAAGGATGTTAATGGAGGGGGGTACAGGGGCCTAAATGTAGTGGTACAGGGGCCTTAATGGTGGTACTGGGACATTAATGTAGGGGATACAGGGGCCTTAATGTAGGGGGTACAGGGGTCTTAATATAGGGAGTACATGTGCATTAATATAGGCGGTACAGGGGCCTAAATGTAGGAGGTACAGGGGTCTTAATGTAGGAGTACATGGGCATTAATATAAGAGTACAGGGGCCTTAATGTAGGGGGTACAGGGGCCTCAATGTAGGGAGGGCACATGGGCCTTAATGTAGGGGGTACATGGACTTTAATGTAGGGGGTACAGAAACCTTAATGTACGTTTTCTGGGCCTTATTGTAGTGGGTACATGGCTTTAATGTAGGGGGTACAGAGGCCTTAATGTAGGGGTACATAACCCTTATTGTAGGGTGCACAGGGGCCTTAAAGTCGGGAGTACAGGGGTCTTAATGTTTTGAATACAGGGACCTTAATACAGGAAGTACATGAACCTTACTATAGAGGGTACAGGGGCCTTAATGTATGGGTTACAGGGACCTTAATTTGGGGCTACAGGAGCCTTAAAGAAGGGATACATGGGCCTTACTGTAGGTGATACAGGGGCCTTAATGTAGGGGTTACAGGAGCCTTAATGTAAGGGATACATGGGCCTTAATGTAGGGGATACATGGGCTTTAATGTAAGGGGTAGAGGGGCCTTAATGTAGGGAGTACTTGGCCTTTAATGTAGTGGGTACATGGCCTTAATGTAGGGGGTACAAGGGCCTTAATGTAAGGGATAATGGGGCCATAATGTAGGGGGTACAGGGGCCTTAATATAGGGGGTACATGGACTTTAATGTAGGAGGTATATGAGGGATAATGTAGGGGCACAGGAGCCTTAATGTAGGGGGTACATGGGCCTTAATGTTGTTGGTACAGGGGCCTTAATGTAGGGGGTATATGGGCCTTAATGTAGAGGTTACAGGGGCCTTAATGTAGTGGGTACAGGGGCCTTAATGTATGGGGTACATGGGCCTTAATGTCGGGATACATGGGCCTTAATGTAGGGGTACTTTGTCTTAATGTATCGGGTACAAGGGCCTTAAAGTATGGATATATGGGTCTTATTATTGGGGGCACAGAAGCTTTAATGTAGGGGGCACGGGCCTTAAATTAGGGGGTACGTGAGCCTTAATGTAGAGGGTATATGGTCATTAATGTAGGGGTACAGAGGCCTTATTTTAGGGGTACATGGTCCCTTATGTACAGTGTACAAGGGCATTATTGGAGGGGTACAGGATATTTAATTGACGGGTACAGGGGCATTAATGTAGGAGTACAGAGGTCTTAATGTAAGGAGTACAGAAACATTAATGTAGGGGGTACAGGGGTCTTAATGTAGGAGGTATAGGTGCCTTAATGTGGGGTGCATGAGAGTTAAGCTAGGTGTGCAGTTGCCTTAATGTAGGGTGTACAGGGGCCTCAATCTAGGGGTACATGGGCCTTAATGTAGAGTTACAGGGGTCTTAATGTAGAGGGTACAGGGGCCTTAATGTAGTCAGTGCAGGGTCTTTAATGTAGGGGATACAAGGGTGTTAATGTAGGGGGTACATGGGCCTTAATGAAGGGGAAAGGGCTTTAATGAAGACAGCACATGGGTCTTAATGTAGGGGGTACATGGGATTAATTTTGTGGATGCAGGGGCCTTAATGTAGGGGGCACAGGGGCCTTAATGTAGGGATACATGGGAGTTAAGCTAGGTGTACAATTGCCTTAAAGTAGGGGGTACAGGGGCCTCAATTTAGGGGTACATGGGCTTTAATGGAGGGTTACTGGGGCCTTAATATAGGGGTACAGGTGCCTTGATATATGGGCTACATTGGTCTTAATGTAGTGGGGTCAGGGGCCTCAATTTAGGGATACATGGGCCTTAATGTAGGGTTACTGGGGCCTTAATGTAGGGGGCACAGGGCCTTAATGTAGGGGGTACGTGGCCCTAATGTATGGGGTGCAGGGGCTTTAATGTTGGGGTATATGAGTTTTAATGTAGGTGGTACAGAAGCCTTATTGTAGGGGGCACAGAGGCCTTAATTTAATAGGTACATGAGCCTTAATATAGATTATAGAGGGTATATAGGCCTTAATGTAGGGGGTACAGCATCCTGATTGTAGGGGTACATGGGCCCTAATGTATGGGGTACAAGGGCATTAATGTAGGGGGTACAGGGACCTTAAAGTAGTGGTACAGAGGCCTTAGTTTGGTACATGGACATTAATGTAGGGGATACAGTGGCCTTAATGTAGGGAGTACAGGTGCATTAATTTAAGGGGTATAGGGGCCTAAATGTAGGAGGTACAGGGGTCTTAATATAGGAGTACATGGGCCTTCATTTAGAGTACAGGGGCCTTTAATGAGTACAGGGGGCCCTCAACAGCAGGTACATGGGCCTTAATATAGGGGGTACATGGGCCTTACTGTAGGGTGCATGAGCCTTAATGTAAGGTACAGGAGCCTTAATGTAGGTTTACTGGCCTTAATGTAGTGGTTACATAGCTTTAATGTAGGGGTACAGTGGCCTTAACTTAGGGGTACATAGGCCTTACTGTAGGGAGTACAGGGGCATTAATGTTTTGAATACAGTGGCCTTAATATAGGGGGTACATGGGCCTTACTATAGGGGGTACAGGGGCCTTAATGTAAGGGTTAAAGGGGCCTTATTGTTGGGGTACGGGGCCTTAATGAAGGGGTACATGGATCTTAATGTAGGGGGTACAGAGGCCTTAATGTAGGGGTTACATGGGCTTTAATGTAGGGGATACCAGGGTCTTAAAGTAGGGGATACATGAGCCTTACTGTAAGGGGTTCAGGGGGCCTTAATGTAGGTAGTACAAGGGCCTTAATGTAGCTGGAAATGGTGCCATAATGTAGGGGTACAGGGGCTTTAATGTAGGGGTACATGGACTTTAATGTAGGGGGTACTTGAGCGATAATGTAGGGGTGCAAGAGCCTTAATGTAGGGGGCACATGGGCCTTAATGTAGGGGGTACCGTGGCCTTAATTTAAGGGGTACAGGGGCCTTAATGTAGAGTGTACGGGGCCTTAAAGTAGGAGGTACAGAAGCTTTAATGTAGGCTTCATGGCCCTTACTGTAGTGGGTACATGGCTTTAATGTAGGGGGTACAGTATAGGAGCCTCATTTGTAAAAATGTTTGGGGGCCCAGGGGTCACCACCCCTGGCCCAGGGGTCAGGTGTCACCCCCACAGGGGTGTGAGGTCAGCCTCCCCATAAGGGTCTATGGGAGTGGAGCACCCTGCAATCTGTGATGTCAATGTCATGGTTGGGGGGATACACTAACCACCACCGAGGAATGGACAGGGTTGGCACAAATCACTGTTGGGGTATGTACAGGGCCAAGGTATTGTTGGTTTTTTTTTTTGTTTTTTTTACCAGGAGAGACACACTAAACTGAAAACTTGTTTACAGGTGCTGCTTGGGAGCACAAGGAAGTTAAGTGACTAGCTCAGGGTCACACAGTATGCAAGTGGGGGCTGTGGGATTCAAACCCAGGTCTCCAGATTTGCAGCTCAGAGCCTTAAACCACTGTGCTATACTGCCTCCTTGTTGTTGGGGGGGACTTCCTTGGACGTGGATTCCCACATGGCTGTGGCAGAATGGCTCAGGCTGTCACCAAGGGCGTGGGGCCTGGGGGTGGACCTTTCATTCCTACTGGGTTGAGTACTGGGTGGAGCTGGAGGGACCGCTACAATCCAGGGAATACTGCATACAATCTGGTGCATGAAAGGAGGGAAACACCAACCACCACTGAGGGACAGGTGGGGGTAAAAAAGGGCATAAATAATGTAGAAGAGGGTACCATATTGGGGTCATGATATGAAGCTGTAGGGTAACGTGAATAAGTAATTTTTCACACAAAGGGTGGTGGATGCATGGATCAGCCCCTCGGCGGAGGTGGGTGGTAGGGACAGAAATAGTAATAATAATAATAATATTCTTTATTTATAATGCGCTTTTCACAAAATCAAAGCGCAGTACAAGTTATGAAATCATAGCGTAATAAAACATTAATATAAAATACAATGAATAATTAATACATTACAACAAACGTTCATAAAACAATAATAAAATCGAACCCAAATCAATCAGTCACTTCCCCATAGGCCTTAATCCATAAAAAGGATTTTAAGGCTTGTTTGAACCCCCCCCCCACTGTCATGCACTCTCTAATCCGACGTGGTAGAGAATTCCAGAGGGTCGGAGCCACAAACGCAAAGACCAGGGCACCAGAAGATTTCAAAATGATCCTCGGAATCTCCAGCAACCCCTCGCCGGCCGAGCGGAGTGGTCGCTCCGGGAGACAGGGAACCAGGAGCTCTTTCAGGTAGTCAGGGCCCAATCCGTGCAGGGCTTTGTAGGTCAACAGACCCACTTTAAAGGTGATCCGCCACTGAACTGGCAGCCAGTGCAGTCTCCGCAGCACCAGGGTAACATGGGAAAAATGAGAAGTCCCAGTTAACAACCAGGCTGCAGAATTCTGCACCAGCTGCAAACGGCGGATATCAACCCCAGAAAACCCAAAATAGAGGGAGTTGCAGTAGTCGAGACGTGAGGACACAAAGGCATGGATCAATGTAGGTAGATCCCCAGATGGGACAAGGTGTTTAATCCTAGCGATGTTCCTAAGATGGTAAAAGGAAACTAACGACGGCCGACACTTGATCATGGAGTGTCAGCCGATCGTCAAGAATCATCCCTAGATTCCGCATCCATTCAGAGGTGGGGAGCTCCACACCCCCCAGGAATCAACCTGAGGGATGGTTTATCCCCCACTCCCCTGTCCGGCGACCAGGATCCAGAACCAGCACCTCTGTCTTCCCAGGGTTTAACTTCAACCAGCTGGACCTCATCCAATCTTGGATTTCCCTGAGGCAGCTATTAAACACCGAGAATGCTCTATTCTGGTCAGGTGCAAAAGACAGGTAGAGCTGAGTATCATCGGCATAACAATGAAACTCCAGCCCATACCATTTTACAATGTCTCCGAGGGGAAGCATGTACATGGCAAACAACATGGGAGACAACACCGAGCCCTGAGACACCCCACATGACAGAGAGGCAGGATCAGAAGAAAACACTCCCAATACTACCCTCTGAGTTCTACCGGTGAGGAAAGATGTAAACCATCTGAGGACCAACCCGGAAAGCCCACAGATGGTTCTCAGGCGCTCAAGTAAAACCGCATGGTCTACTGTGTCAAATGCTGATGACAGGTCCAAAAGGACCAAAATGGACCATTTTTTCTGGTCTCTCGCCATCAGGATATCATTGAGCACCCAAACCAGCGCAGTCTTGGTGCTGTGCCTCTTCCAAAAACCTGAATGAAGGGGATCGTAGATGTTATGGTTGGTCAAATGGTTGTCTAACTGGGTAGCCACTACATTCTCAATTACCTTCCCAACAAAGGGAAGGTTTGAGATAGGCCGGTAGTTACCGAGGCAGTCAGGGTCCAAAGAAGCCTTCTTCAACACTGGTGTCACCACTGCTTCCTTCAGAGAACAAGGATATTCACCAGAGTCTAAGGAGCACCAGACTATCCTCGTCAGGACCGGGAAGATAGTCTCCCCACAGCCCATAACCAAGGCTGTGGGGCCCGGATCTAAACTACAGGACATAGTGCACATACCTTGGACAATCCTCATAACATCCTCGATTTCTGGCCTCTTGAAGAGACCCCAGGGAGTAGGAGGGCAAGTGACCACAGCCGGGTCCACGGCAACTCCCATAGAGAGTGTTGTGTAGGTCTCCGTCCTGATGTCTTCCACCTTATCTGCAAAGAACCGAGCGAGCTCCTCGCACTGATATTGAGAAAAAGCTCTACAAACCTGCAGACAGGCTGGGTTGCACAGTCTGTCTATGGTTCGAAAGAGCTGAGCCGGTCGGTTCTGAGCAGCAGCTATTTCCCCGGACAGGAATACTGCCTTTTTACGGGAATTGCTGACTGGTAGAGTTGATAATGTTCTAGCAGTCTAAGGTGGTCAGCATCTGAGCCAGATTTCCACCAACACCTCTCTAACTTGCGTCCGAGTCGACACATCTCCCTCAAGTCCCCATCAAACCATGGGGACCGAGGGTGAAGGAAGAGAGGATGCACACGGATGGGAGCAATAGAATCCAGGGCCTCGGTGATGGCCCTATTATATGCCAGAACCAAGGCCTCAGGATCCATGCTCATCATCGGAAATTCTGATAGGTCAAGCACCACCAATAGACCACCGGGAGTCACATCCCGTAAAGGGCGGTACTTGACCATCTCCACAGGGGTAGGTCTACGCAAGGGGGTGCAGAAATTGAATCTCACAGTGAGATGATCAGACCATCCGACCATTTCCACCCCCACACCAGAGGCTTCCATCCCCAGGAGGAAGACCAGGTCAAGAGAATGGCCATATTTATGAGTGGCAGAGGTAACAACCTGTGAGAGGCCCAATGAATTCATCAATTGGAGGAAGTTCTGACCAAAATGCGAGAGTTCATCGTCGATC
The DNA here is from genome assembly GCA_016271365.2 of Neoceratodus forsteri. Taxonomy (NCBI): domain Eukaryota; kingdom Metazoa; phylum Chordata; order Ceratodontiformes; family Ceratodontidae; genus Neoceratodus; species Neoceratodus forsteri. The sequence goes on along the minus strand of CM028138.1, from coordinate 193,091,492 downwards.
CAGGCATTGAAGTCACCCAGCACCATCAACCTGGGAGACTCCAATACCAGGTCAATGACGGAGTCCGCCACTTCCTTAAGGAATGGCTTCTCATCTCCGGGTGAACGGTAGACGAGAGCCATTCTATAGCCCCCACCTGCCACTACAACACATTCAAAAGATCTAGTCTCCTCTACTGGAACACTAGTAGCAGAATTCAAGAATGCATTTCTATTGCTAGGGTTCCCGTATGTGTATTCCATGCATTCTTGAATTCTCCAACCATTTCTGTTCCCATCACCCACCTCCACCTAGGGGCTGTTCCATGCATTCACCACCCTTTGTGTGAAAAATTACTTCCTCACGTTACCCTCCAGCCTCACATCATGACCCCAATATGGTACCACCTTCTACCTTATTTGTGCCCTTATTTATGCCCACCTGTCCCTCAGCAGTGGTTGGTGTCCCCCACTTCCCAGCAGCAATACCAACATCATGCCCACAATTCCCCCCAAAAATCACAAAGGGTCTGATAGAACATCTGCAGAAGTCATGTGCTATGCTGGCCTGTGAGGAGTAACCTTGGGCCCTCCCCTTTTGATTTTCTAGGAATCTATGGTGGGTGAGCCCCTGTGTCAACTTTCCAGGCCCCACCCCACCTCAGTCCAACCCTGGCTGTGAGTGCTCACCACTATGGTTAAATTAGGGATGAGCCCACTGGAACTCAGTTCCCAATTTCTACCACCACACTTTTTAAAAAGTGTAGGAAGTTCCAGCAAGGCAGCACTCAAGCAGCAAGACTGGATCTAAGCCCAAGTCTCCAATCCCCTAGTGCCAAACCATCCAGCAGCAAATGCCATGAGATGGTAAAGTGAAACAATACCCCCCCAAAACTACCCACATCCACTGCTGCCAGCCTGACAAAAATAATATTGTACAAACACCAGGGGATCTGTGTAATGTCCCCATAACAAAAGCACAACCAGGATCATAGAGAAGGTGGTAGCCCAGAGGCTTTCCCTTTCCCCACCCCCATCAGGCAAGTCCCAATTAAGTGCTTTGGAAGCACGTGTCAGGATAAGAAGCAACAGAGACAATCTCTCCAGATGCTTTTATTTACTGTCCTCTTGTGATTACTCAACCCGTGATATCCCTAAGGATCAAAAGCAACTGTGGCCCAGAAGTGCCCCAGCCCCAAAACTTACAAGGCGGCATTTAACCATGCATGGTAAGATAAAAAGAGGCCTGATGAAACACCTACACACCCTGCAGAGCATACTCATACCTGCCCATACAGCACCAGGTAATGCTGTAGAGATTTCCCCTGTTTGGCCACAAGGCCCACGGCCACTTATATTTTCTCCCTACTGGGTTCTTTCCCTGACTACGAAATCACAGATAGTTCACTTGCTTTGCTTTAGCTGGGGGCTGGGCACCCCATTAACCAGTGAATAATACAAAAGTACAAAACACAGCAGGAAACACCTGCTTTTGTAATCTGCTGGTTAGTGTAGAGATGAGGAAAGCCACCCCTCCCCAGTCCTACATCAGGTCACATATAATTTCTGAGCACCTCCTGCCCTCCATGGGCTTAGCAGAGGTCAGGAGAGAAAGTGTGGCATAATGAGGAGTGAGGTAGTGTCTCATTTCACTGCGTACTTTGCCATATCAGGTTAGAGATTGTAGATAGTACCTACACTTATTCTCTACTTTAACTTTTGAAATATACTTTTTTTGACATGGGTACATAAGAGAAGATACGCAAAGTAAAACCCATGCAGCACATTAAGGTCACCACATCATACCTTCAGGGACAAATTCAACATGAGGATGAGAAAGGAGGGAATGGATAAAGCTGCTGTGAAAGATGACTCACCCATACCTCAAGGTCTCACTTGCACCCACCCAGCTGCCAACCACACAGTCAAAATGACCATGAAACTGTGCAGAAAGAGGGCAAGATGAGGTGCAATTCCACCACCTCTGCAGACTGCAGTCCTTTTCCCTTCATTATTCCTTTCCCATCCTCCTGACAGAATGGATCCTCCCCGAATGTTTGGTCTTTCTCGGCGCTCCTTATAAGCCATCTAAATTTTTTCTTTTAATATAATTAACTAATCTCCGTTTAAATAATTATGTGTGGTAGAACATTGTTATAGGTAGAAATCTACCTTTTCATAATAATGTTTTATCATCAATGTGATGTCACCATGTTGTTAACCCATCGATGGTACATCACATCAATGAGTTAACAGCTGGGAACAGTCTGCGCATGCCTGCTACAGAAATTTATGACCTTCCTGAAACGGCCACGGCGGTGACCATGACCCGAAATTAACAGCGGTGATGGATCTAGCAGCAGTTGTTAGGTTCCTGCTGTATTTTTTTAATTAGTTATGAGAACCATACACTATAAAATATAGTGCATGGTTCACTATCAGCAACCAGCTGATTTAACTATCTTGATGTTGCCATGGCTACATAAACCTCTCGAGCGTCACTCGGGGTTTACAAGGTTGCCATGGCAACCTCTCAACGGTCAATGAGCTGGTTACCGATAGTGACCATACAGGGCATGAAATTCGTGAAAAAAGTGCATGCCCACTTGGGCATGTAGTCAGCAAAAGTATATGCCAAAAAAAATATTTAAATGCCGCCCCTTAGTTTACATAATTTTAAAAGTCATCTTCACTGGACCAAGCATTTTCATTCTCATCACCACCATCATCCCACAGACTCATCAATACGCTTTCTCTTAAATCCAAATATAAAAAGACTCATGGTATCTGACTAAGCTAATGCTGTACGCACTCAGAAAATGTTTAATCTGTTGAAGTGAACTTTAAGTTGTATGTCTTGTAATTGTCATTAAACACAAGAAAAATTGTGTGTTGTCTGTCAATATAATAAATGTAGCAACTTAAAATTTACTGCGTGTGTCTGATTAAGTGTTTTTTTTTGCTCACAGTTGCACTTTTTTATTCAGAAGGTAGTCTGCCACAGACAAGTAGACACTAGCTTATAAAAGAAGCTTAAAAGATTTTTTATATCACTCAGTATTCAGATTTGAGATAGTCCACAGAGTAGCTTGTAAAAAAACCTAACCCGAGTTTTATATCAGTGTTTTTTTTAAATAGTATTCAGATTTTAGGTAGTAAAATTCAACAGTAGCTTAAGCTGTAGAAAAAGCTTGTTCAAACTTTCTTTAAGATGCTTTATTTTAGACCCCACCCTGTATTTATAGACAGAGGTCAGAGGAGCTTGTGAAAAGCTTTTTAACTTTAGAGACTAGCAGCAGCACCCCCTCTCAGTCTGAAGTTTCAACCTCAACCTTTATTTAGGTTAGCTTAGCTAGGTGGTACTTTATTGAACAACTAGGTCCAAGGCAATAGCTCTATGAGCCAAGTTCTTTACCAGGCCTCTACTACAAGAAGCTTTTTTTATTTTATGTTATGCCTCAGTAGCTGGCAGTTACTAACACACAGGCTCAGGTTTTATTGCTAGACAGATTTTGCTGTCTATGAATCATACCTATCAACCTCCTGCCTCATAAATCAGGGACAAAGCTTAAAAAATCAGGGACAAAGGACCAAAATCAGGGGCACATCTTCAAAATTGGTGTTATCTACTCAGGAACCTGGTAGAATAAGGGGCTTAGTGTAAAACACATTTTCTAAGGAAAAACAAATCTGTAACTTTAATGTTTGACATTATTTAGTGCTTGGTAATGTTTGGTCATGGAAACACAATTTTTAGGAGGGACAGAGTAAAATTTTGAAGTAAAATCAGGGACGTCCTTGAAAATCAGGGACAGATGTGAGGTATGCTGTGAATTATACACAGCAAAGTTCCCCCAAGAAGCTGTAAGCAAGCAACTGACAGAGAAAAAAAACAGACTCTGTTGCCAACTTGCTACAGCCTTAAAAACGTGTATGAATGGCCCCTACTACACCAAGACATTATATCTACTGAGGTCTAGCCAGACTACTAGTCTGTTTAGCAGATTTTTTTTCCAGCAGTTGTATGCCTGTGGCAGTACAATCAGATCCAGACAGACCATAAACTGCTTGCTTTAGACCAGCTAATTAACTTCAGCTCTTAAGTTGTTGTAACAAGCATTTGTCAATGCCGAATGTTTGCTTGCTGGCATTGGCAGTGTAGAAGTTACAGAGCTGCGTAATAGGAATGGCAGTGAAGTACTGAACTGAAGCCAACCCCACCACCACCCTGCAGAGAGTGGCAGGCACTGGGGTGTGTGTTTGGGTCATCAGGCATAACGGCCATGCCATTTCATCACACCCCACCCTGCAGACACTGACAAGTGTCACGGTGTTCCTTGGGGTCTTTGGCCCTTATGCGCACCCCATTTCATTAGGAAATATGGTGAGATGGGTGCGATATAGAAGAAAAGGGTGAAGTTTGAGGCCAAGAGTCCAAGGCATACCTCGATGCCTCTCACTGACTGCAGGGTGTGGAATGGTATGAGCATCACAGGCAAGAATCCCAAGTCACACCCTGATGCCTGTCATTCTCTACAGGGTTGGGCGTTATGGTTGGAAACCCTAATACCTCAGGCATTCGTTGGTATTTTCCCTCCAAATTTTCAACATGTTTGTTTTGTGACCCCACCTCATGAACAGGGGGAATATCAGTTTGCTATCCGAAAGCTGCTTATGCACAGTGACTATGGCATTTACCACCACAGTTGCAAAAACATTCTGAACAGGATGTAAAAAATGACAGCTGTACTGTTCATGGGGAGGTGTAAAAAATGGCAATGTGGCAAATCTGTAGTAAAAATATTTTAAAAAATGGTGAAGTCACGAGTGTACATAGAAACTTCAGTCTTAAGCTATCTCTCCCTGCCTTGCCTCCTTCTACCTGCCTACCCCCTTGCCCCCTCTCCCTTTCCTCCCCAGGGGCATTTCCTGACTTTTATCCCTCCTCTCTCTCTCTCTCTCTCTCTCTCTCCTTTAGAGCTCTTACCCTCACCTTCTACACTCCGACAATGGCCTTCCTGCCTGCATACCCCCTTCCCTCTCACCTGCAGTGCTTATTTCCAAGATTGCCCTTGGCTGGTTATGTCACGCTACCTAACATTTGGCACATTTTGAATTACTGGAATTTCCTAAGCCTCAGTCTCTTACTTCTTGTTATTGTGTAACTATGTATTATTATGTTGACCTTTGTGTGTATGCATGTATGTATACCCCCCATTCCTTAGACATGGAACCTTTGTAAACGAGCAGTTCCTGCTCAAAGGTATTTGTAATCCTAGATTTCAATAAAATAAAATAAAAAAAAATAAAACTGTGCAACGCACACCCATAATATAATTAGGTTGGGGATTTTTTACAGCAGATTGTCAACTCAGGCATTTTGGTGCCTCCGATCATGAACAGTGTCACTGTGATTTTCTTTATCTGTGCCGAACAATGATTTCCCACAGCGACCATGCATCTCAGCGCTGAAAATGTGAAAACACACTTCAGCCATGTTGTGAAAAATGACAGCTGTACTGTTCATAAGGAAGTGTGGAAAAATGCCACTGGTGAAAATCTGGACTGAAAATATTACAAAGTCATGAACTAACGAGGGTGCGTGGAAACTGTGCAATGCTCACACGTAACACGGTCATTTTATGGACTTTTGTCACCAAATTTTCAACATAGCCATTTTAAGACCTCTGCTCATGAACAGTGTAACTGTGATTTTCTTAATCTGTCCTAAACATTGCTTTACTACACCAACAGCACCATTGTGCGCTACGTATGAAAACACATTTTAGGCGACATATGAAAAATTGCAGCTGTACTGTTCGCAGGAAAATATAATAAAATGGCAATGTTGAAAATCTGGAGTGAAAATATTAAATTTGCAAACTTACGAGCATGCATAGGAACTGTGCAACGACGTCAGAAACAGTCTTTTAGGGACTTTTCACTAAATTTTCAACATAGCCATTTTAAGACCTCTGCTCATGAACAGTGTCACTGTGATTTTCTTAATTTGTCCCGTACATTGATTTCGCACACCGACTGCGCCATTGTGCGCTACATGGGCGGAAACACATTTTGGGTGAGATGTGAAAAATTACAGCTATACTACTCATAAGAAGGTGTGGTAAAATGGCAATGTTGAAAATCTGGAGTGAAAATATTGAAAATTCGCGAACTTATGAGTGTGCGTAGGAACTGTACAACGAACGTTCGTAAAACAGTCATTTTTTGGAATATTTGCACCAAATTTTCAACATAGCCATTTTAAGACCTTTGCTCATGAACAGTTTCACTGTGATTTTCTTAATTTATCCCTTACATTGATTTCGCATACCAACTCGCCATTGTATGCGCTACATGAGGCGGAAACACATTTTAGAGTGAGATGTGAAAAATGACAGCTGTACTACTCATAAGAAGGTGTGATAAAATGGCAATGTTGAAATCTGGGTGAAAATATTGAAAATTCGAAGTTATGAGCCTGCGTAGGAACCATAGCGCACACTCATCAAACAGTCATTTTTGGAATTTTGGCACCAAATTTTTTAACATGAGTTTTAGGACCCCTTCTCATGAATGATGTCACTGTCATGGCGTTATTCAGGCCTGAGCGGTGATTTCATGCAGTGACTGCGAAATCACCCTTCGAACAAATAATGCCATGACGGTATTTATCATTATGAGAAGGTCCAAACCCATGTTGAAAAATTTGGTGCACAAAATTCCAAAAAATGCCTGAGATATACAACAAAGTTGAAAACCCCCTATCTACACAGAAACATAGAAACAGAATTTGATGGCAGATAAAGACCGCTTGGACCACCCAGTCTGCCCATTTCCCTGCCTACTGGATAAGCTGCAGATCCTAGTTAACCAGCAGCCTACTTCTTCCTACCCCTACCCCCTAGAATTGCCTTATGACTGTCCCATGCATGCTTGAATTCCACCACTGTTTTTGACTCCGACCTCCTCCGAAGGCCGTTGCATGCATCCACAACCCTCTCTGTGAAAAAATACTTCCTTAAATTACCTCTGAGCCGCCCCCTATCTTCAAATTGTGCCCCTGTGCACACCTCTTTTTTGAAAGATGCTACCCTCTTGGGCTTTGTTGATTCCCTTGAGGTACTTGAAAGTTTCTATCATGTCCCCCCCCTCCTTTCCTCGAGGCTATACATATTAAGCTCCTTTAGTCTCTCTTCATATGTCTTCCGGTGCAGACTCTGCACCATTTTAGTTGTCCTCCTCTGGACAGCTTCCATCCTGTCTATGTCTTTGTGAAGACTGAGTCTCCAGAACTGCATGCAGTACTCCAGATGGGGTCTGACCAGCTGTCTGTACAGAGGGATAATAACTTCTTGTCTTCTACTGGTGATGCCTCTCCCTATGCATCCCAGTATCCCCTCAGCTCTCCTTGCTGCCCTCTCACATTGCTTGCCCACCTTTAGGTCATCTGATATGACTACCCCCAGGTCCCTTTCCATTTTTGTTGTTGTTAATATCTCACCCCCCATTGTATACTCTTCCCCTGGATTTTTGTTTCCCAGGTGCATTACCTTGCACTTCTTAGAATTGAATCTAAGCTGCCATACATTTGACCATTCCTCTAACCTTGCCAGGCCCCTTTTTATCCTTTCCACCCCACCTTGTGCATCTACTGTGTTGCAGATCTTTGTGTCATCTGCAAAGAGGCATACTTTTCCTTCCAGTCCCTCTGCAATGTTGCTTATAAAGACATTGAAGAGGACCGGTCCTAATACTGAACCCTGCGGTACCCCACTAGTAACCCTCCTTTCTTCAGAGTGGACTCCATTTACTATTACTCTCTTTGTCCTATTCTCCAGCCAATTTTTACCCAGGCTGTCATCTTGGGACCCACTCCCAGGCTAGCTAACCTGTATATTAATCTTTTGTGTGGGACTGTGTGAAATGCCTTGCTAAAGTCTAGGTAGACCATGTCCACAGCCCCTCCCTGATCTACTACTTTGGTCACTCAGTCAAAGAAATCTATCAGATTTGTCTGGCATGACCTTCCTGCTGTGAATCCATGCTGCCTTGGGTCCTGTGCCCCTCTGGCCTCTAGATAGTCGACAATTCTTTCCTTCAGAAGTGATTCCATCATTTTCCCTACCACTGAGGTTAAACTAACAGGTCTGTAGTTTCCTGCTTCTGCCCTGCCCCCACTTTTGTGAAGGGGAATCACATCTGCCCTCCTCCAGTCCTCGGGTACCACCCCATCCTCCCTTTCTCACTACAGTTTGTGATCTAAAAGTGCTTAGTAGTGGCCGATACTGCACCAAAAACATCTAATTGTCATCTGGATTGTTGCTAGTTGCAGGATTTGCAATACTAGAGAAAGGAAGTGGCAGTACCCACCCCAGCATGGCAAACATCCCACATCATCATTGGAAACAAAAAGAACACCTGTAAAGAAAAAACAGTCCCACGTAGTCTCCCTGGCCCCCTCCCACAACCCGCACCCACCCACTGAGCACCCTGCCTCCCCACACCCCCCCTCACCCCATACTTACCTCCAGACCTCAGCATGACGATCTTTGGTGGACTGGGAACATGTCTGCACTCTTCAAAGCCGACCGCGAACTGAGGACATGCCGGTTAGCTGTATAATGGGCTAGACACTTGGGATACAGAAGTTGATACCAGCCCATTTACAGAAGAAAGGGTTCTGAAAGAACTCTTAAAACTGAAGGTGGACAAAGCAATGGGGCCTGATGGGATTCATCCCAGAATTCTAAAAGAACTAAGGGTAGAATTAGTGACACCACTGACTACCCTGTTTAACAAATCATGGGAGGATGGGGTGGTACCCGAGGACTGGAGGAGGGCAGATGTGATTCCCTTCATAAGCGTGGGAGCAAGGCAGAAGCAGGAAACTACAGACCTGTTAGTTTAACCTCAGTGGTAGGGAAAATGATGGAATCACTTTTGAAGGAAAGAATTGTTGCGTATCTAGAGGCCAGAGGGGCCCAGGACCCAAGGCAGCATGGATTCACAGCAGGAAGGTCATGCCAGACATAGAAACATAGACTTTGACAGTGGATAAGGACCGCTAGGCCCATCTAGTCTGCCCATTTCCCTACCTACAGGATAGGCCGCAGATCCTATTTAACCGACAGCCTATGTCTTCCTGCCCCCCACAAGAATTGCCTTATGTCTGTCCCATGCTTTCTTGAATTCTCCCACAGTTTTAGACTCCACAACTTCCTCAGGAAGGCTGTTCCATGCATCCACTACCCTCTCTGTGAAATAATACTTCCTCATATTGCCCCTGAACCGCCTCCTTCTATCTTTAAATTGTGTCCCCTTGTTCTTGCAAGTCTCTTTTCTGAAAGATGCTACCCTCTTGGACTTTGTTGATTCCCTGAGGTACTTGAAAGTTTCTATCATGTCCCCTCTCTCCTTCTTTCCTCAAGGGTATACATATTAAGCTCCTTTAGTCTCTCCTCATATGGCTTCTCTTGCAGACCCTGCACCATTTAGTTACCCTCCTCTGGACTGCCTCCATCCTGTCTATGTCCTTGCAGATGGGGTCTCCAGAACTGGACACAATATTCCAGATGGGGTCTCACCAACTGTCTGTACAGAGGATAACAACTTCCTGTTTTCTGCTGCTGATGCCTCTCCCTATACATCCCAGTATACCCAGCCCTCCTACTGCCTTCTCACATTGCTACTAACTTAAGGTCATCTGATATGATTACCCCAGGTCCCTTTCCTGTTTTGTTGTTGTTACTACCTCCCCACCCATTGTGTATTCTTCCCCTGGGTTCTTGTTTCCCAGGTGCATTATTTTGCACTTTTTTGCATTGAATCCTAGCTGCCAAGCGTCTGACCATTCCTCCAACCTTGCCAAGTCCCTTTTCATCCTTTCCACACGTCCTTGTGTATCAACCCTGTTGCAGATCTTTGTGTCATCTGCAAAAAGGCATACTTTTCCTTCCAGTCCCTCTGCAATGCCACTGATGAAGACATTAAAAAGGACTGGACCCAATACTGAACCCTGCGGTACCCCACTAGTAACTGCCCTTTCTTCAGAGTGGACTCCATTTACAATTACCTTCTGTGTCCTGTTGTCCAGCCAATGTTTTACCAGGCTACCCTGGGACCCACTCCCAGGCTGGTTAATTTGACTAATAATCTTTTGTGTGGGACTGTGTCAAATGCCTTGCTAAAGTCTAGGTAGGCCATGTCCACAGCCCCTCCTGGTCTACTACTTTGGTCACCCAGTCAAAATCCTATTAGATTCATCTGACATGACCTTCCCGCTGTGAACCCATGCTGCTTGGATCCTGTGCTCCACTGACCTCTAGGTACTCAACTATTCTTTCCTTCAGAAGTGACTCCATCACTTTCCTTACCACAGAGGTCAGACTGACAGGTCTGAGTTTCCTGCCTCTGTCTTGGTCCCACTTTTGTGAAGGAAATCACATCCGCCTTCCTCCAGTCCTCGGTACCACACCATCCTCCCATGATTTATTAAAAGACTAGCCAGTGGTTTCACTAGTTCCTTCATAATTCTTTTAGAATTCTGGGGTGAATTCCATCAGGACCCATTGCTTTGTCCACCTTCAGTTTTAGGAGTTCTTGCAGAACCCTTTCTTCTATGAAAGGTTGGGATCGACCCCCCATCAAGAGTGCTTCTGTTAATTGGATTAGGCACTTCCCCTCCTCTTTTGTGAATACTGAGCGAAATATTAGTTCAGTATTCCTGCTTTTCACTGTCCCCCTCTGCCCACCCACCGTTTATTCTATTCAGCCTCACTATCCCTCCCTTTGTCTTTCTACGCTTCGCTGATGTACCTATAAAAGGTTTTATCCCCCTTCTTAACTGAGTTGGCTATCTTTTCCTCAGTTTGGGCCTTTGCTATTCTGACTTCCCTCCCTGCTTCTTTCTGCTTTAACTGGTACAGCTGTCTGTCCTGCTCCTTCTGTGTTTCCTTATACTTCTGGAATGCTATCTTTTTCTTCCTGACTTTCACAGCCACCTCTCTTGAGAACCATAGTGGCTTTTTCTTTCGTTTTGATTTGTTTATTTGCTTCACACATAGGCTTGTTGCCTCTGTGATGGCAGTTTTGATAATTCCCCATTGTTGCTCCACACCTCCTTCTAGCCTGTTTGCTAGTGCTTTTCTGAGGCACTCTCCCATCTTGCCAAAGTCAGCCCTCTTAAAGTCCAGTACCCTCACTTTTGTATGGCTTGACTCTGTAGCTGAGTTTAACGTGAACCACACTGTTTGATGGTCAATTGTCCCCAGATGGCAACCAACTTCTAGATCTGAGATCCTCTCACTTCCCCCATTTGAGAGTACGAGGTCTAAGATTGCTCCCTCACGAGTGGGTTCAGAAACTAGCTGTCTAATGCCTGCCACCTGTAGGGCATCAAGAATGGCCCTGCTCTTGGATGTGGCTGCAGCAAATGTGCTCCAGTTAACATCTGGCATATTCAGGTCTCCCATCAACAGTATCTCCCCTTTCTCTGTCATTCTAACAATACCTTAATGTATGGGGTACAGGGGCCTTAATGTATGGGTACATGGGTCTTAATGTAGGGGGTATAAGGGCCTTAATGCAGGGGGCACAGGGGCCTTAATCTTGGGGGCACAGGTAGCTTAATGTAGGTGGCACAGGTACCTTAACATAGGAGATACAGCAGCCTTAATGTAGGTGGTACATGGACCTTAATGTAATGGTACAGGGGCCTTAAATTGGGTTCAGGGGCATTAATGTAGGGGGTACAGGGGCCTTAAAGTAGGGGATACATAGGCATTAATGCAGAGGGTACAGGGACCTTAATATAAGAGGTACAGGGGTCTTAATGTAGGGGTACAGTGTTTTAATTTAGGAGAACAGAGGTCTTAGCATAGTGGGTACATGTGCCTCAATATAGGGGGTACATGAGCCTTAATGTAGGGGGTACAAGAGCCTTAATGTAAGGGTACATGGACCTTAATGTAGTGGGTACATGGCCTTAATGTAGGGGGTACAGGGGCTTTTATGTAGGGGGTAAATGGCCTTAATGTAGGGGTACAGGAGCCTTAATGTAGGGGCTACAGTGGCGATAATATAGAGGGTACATGGGCCTTAATGTCGTGGGTACCGGGGCCTTAATGTGTTGGGTACATGGGCCTTACTGTAGGGGGTACAGGGGCTTTAATGTTGGAGGTAAATGGGCCTCAATGTAGGGTACAGGGACCTTAATGTAGAGGTAAATTGCCTTAATGTAGAGGGTACATGAGCCTTAATGTAGGGGGTACATTGGTGATAATGTAGAGGGTACATGGGGCCTTAATGTCATGGGTACAGGGGCCTTAATGTGTGGAGTACATGGGCCTTAATGTAGGGGGTATAGGGGCCTTAATGTAGGGGTACATGGGCTTTAATGTAGTGGGTACAGTGGCTTTAATGTTGGAGGTAAATGGGCCTTAATGTAAAAGTAAATTGCCTTAATGTAGGGGGAAGTACGAATCCAGCCCAGCCACTTTGGAAAAAACACAAAACTTTTTTGAGGAGGAGCCAATACCAATCAACATTAGTAATCAGAAAATCACAGATTGGTAAAAAGAGACCCACTCACCCAATGTATTTAAAATATCTGTAATTTATTCACGTATTTGTTTTATATACCAAGATATAGTACAAGGTACTACTACATAGTACTGTGTAAACATTTCGGAATAAACCTTCATCAGTACAGTACCATATCTGTAAAATACAATGTAAAGACTCATATTGAATTTACTTTTAATAAATCTATTCCTTTCATAATGGTAATTATATACTAAGAAGAATTGCTCACCATAAGGGCTCTTGTCAAACCCATAACATTTGTAATTAAACATTTAACATTCCATTTGTCCCATTGCACCTACAAAAAACTTTTTTTATATGTAAAAAACTCATATAGTTCAAATAATACTCAAATTATTCCTAATATAATAACCATAATTCATAATTATTAATCTTGAATTTTTAAATCTCACAAATGTTTGAGCTTACCCCAAATGAATGACTTTTTATTTCAGATTCTAACAAATGTCCATATTTCTTATTACTGTGTCTGCAAATAATGAAAGGGCACATGTCATTTAATTGATCATGTAAAAATGATGCCAAAACAATAAGACTAATCCATATTAATTGAGTTTTAAATCTTACAATCATTTGAACTTACCATAAATCATGCTTTTGAATTTTGACATATGTCCATAATGATTATTACTGCATCCTTATACACCTAAAGAAAATATCATTTCTTTTTAGTATAAACAAAACCACTTCTTTATACAGCAACCATAAGAAAATCATTGTGTGACTTACGCATCAGCTAGCCATCTGATGATTCACTTGCCCAGTAAAGCATAAATTAACCAGTATTAATGTGAACCGATCTCATGTTTGCTCTGTCTACAAACGAGATTCTACGACATCTGAGTGATGCATCATTTCTCAATAATATGGGAATTGAGCACAGAGCCTTGCTAGTGTCCGTGTGGACTTCCTAACCACACAATAACAGCATTGACTCTGTGTGCCCGACCTGCTTGTTATAGCAGCACCATATATTAAAATTGTGTCCCATTCATTTTAAAGTGAATAGTACAGTAATCTCATACTAAGCCAAAGATACTTCATTAAACAAACGATTCCAACAGTCATTAACACAGTATATTGTGAACTTCTAAATATTTTTACACTGACTCAGTGAGCTGCCGTTTGTATTAAGCCAGTTATAATCTTAATATTACCCACATATTTAAATTCTATGTAAATCTTCCAGCGTGTCCTCACTATAATGCCACTCTCTGTCTGATAAAAAACTTACTTAAATGTGGTAAAGATTGAATGTGAGTACCCGCATAACTCTGTCTCTCTTTACACTTAGAATGCTAATGTGCCGACTCAATCATGCATGTTAAATATCATGGGGTTGTGACGTAAGCACCCTTAAATTTATGCGTGAAACTCTCACAATATTAACTGTTATAACTACAAATAAAGTAACCTTGAAAGGCAGCGCCTTTTATTGTAATAGTGTCCATGTTACAATAAATCACTCACTCTCAATAAAATGTGGCAAAGATTGAATGTGAGTATTCGCATTTCTCTGTCTCTCTGTACACTGAAAGTGCTAAGGCGCCAATTACATCATGCGTCTTGACTGTTTCAATGAATCTAATAGTCTGCATCGCCCCCACAGTTTGAAATGCATCAAAGAATCAAAGTGAGAATATAACGCTGGTGTAATGTAAGTACTCACATGTCCTTGCCTCTGACTCTCTCATTCTGAAATATACAAGTGTTGCGCCGACTCAACATCACGTTTAAATAATGCGGGTTTCTGATGTAAGCCTGTATACGTCACTCAATGTGAGAGTGTAACTCTTGCAGTGTTTGCTCTTTACTCTCAGGTCGTATAACCTCGAAAAGCTGCGCCTGTTGTTCTAATGGTACCAGATTAAGCTTAATGTAACCCTCTAAAATATTAAATGACTTATAGATAGTGTAATTTTATAAAGTTAGTGTTTATCTGTCTGTCTAAAAAATCTCATTCATTGTAAAGATGTTTGTCTTACTCATTTTTCTCAACATTATTCACATAAACAAAATTTGGTAATGATCTCACTCCAGTCTCTCATTATAATGTAAATATAAACATTTCTCAACTTCTATCTGTTTGTAAATATTCCTATATGCCTCCCTAGTCTTTTTGGTCCTGCTTTAAAAGCCCAAACACTGCTAGTTTTTAAAACTCCACTGGTTAGACTATTCCAAAAATTATCCACCCTCTGTCTGAGGTAATGGGTTCTAATGTTTCACTTTATTTTTTCCCCTCCCTTGCCAATTTGAGGTCATGCCTTCTAGTTCTGCTAGCATTTACCAACTCAACATCTTTTTACACACCACCCTGTCTATCTTCTTAAGTACTCAGAGAACTGTGCTCATGTCCCCATGCAGCCTTCTCCACTGTAGGCTAAATCACTTGAGAATATACAGTCTCTCCTCTTGCTTCATAAGCCACTATCTGCTTGATGGCCCCTTGTTCAATGTACCCTCTTGATCTGGTTAATTCTTTTTCTGTACAGTGAACATTCAGAGACTGAGAGCTCAGAAATCTTCTCCCTTCCATGTATAGCCAATAAGCCAGACATGCATTTTTTTATTTATCTTTGAGTGGATATACCACATGCTTTTTCTCTTCCATTCTAGCTGCCAATAACCTTCCCTCCTTTACACTTTCTACCACAGACAGATCTCTCCTTTCTTCTGAAATCACAACTATAGGGTTGACAATCAGATGTTTTTTGGTGCGCTGCTAAGCAATTTAGATCACAAATTGTAGTCAGAAAGAAATAAAGTGACCTACTAGGAATTGAACCCATGCCCCCAGAATACCATCCCTGTGTTCTAACAACTAAGCTATAGACTCACATGGTTGGACCTGACTCTTAACAAAAACACTTCCTTTCTCTAGTATTGCAAATCCTGCAACTAGCAACAATCCAGATGACAATTAGATGTTTTTGGTGCAGTATCGGCCACTACTAAGCACTTTTAGATCACAAACTGTAGTGAGAAAGAAAGAAATAATGTGACCTACTAGGAACTGAACCCAGGGCCCTGGAATACCATCCTATAAGGGTGTGAAAGTGTACCAAGTCAGTCAAATTCAGAAAGCCCATGAAAAGATCCTTCAAGTGAGGTATAGGACTTACCTGCAGGTGTCAGCAGTTCAGATGTATACATATCTAAATCATCCACAAATTAAATAACTGAATCCTGAGGCAGAACATTTTGCTACTGAGGGGCAAATTTTATGTTGTTATGCAGTTGCCCCTCAGTTAGCCATCTGGGAACTAGCGACCATCGAACAGTATGGTTCACAATAAACACAGCAATAGAGTCAAGCCATACAAAGGCAAAGGTACTGGACTTTAGGAGGGCTGACTTTGCCAAAATGGGTAAGTGCCTAAGGAATGCACTAGCAAATGGGCAGGAAGAAGGGGTGGAAGAACAATGGGAATAATAAAACTGCCATCACAGAGGCAACAAGCCTTTGTGTGAAGCAAATAAACAAAACTAAACGATGTAAGAAACCACATATGGTTCTCAAAAGAGGTGGCAGTGAAGGTTCAAGAGAAAAGAAAGCTTCAGGAAGTACAAGGAATCACAGAAGGAGCAGGACAGAGAACTGTATCAGTTAAAGCAAAGGAAGCTGGGAAGGCAGTCAGAACAGCAAAGGTCCAAACCGAGGAAAAGATAGCCAACTCAGTTAAGAAGGGGGATAAAACCTTTTATAGGTACATCAGGGAGCGAAGGAAGACCAAGGGAGGGATAGTGAGGCTTAATAAGGGGTGGAGGGTGGACAGAGGGAGACTGTGAAAAGGCAGAGATACTAAACAAATATTTTTGCTCAGTATTTACAAAGGAAGGAGGGGGTACCTAGAGCAAACAGTAGAAACACACTGGATACAGAAGTTGATACCAGCCCATTTATAGAAGAAAGGGTTCTGAAGAATCTTAAAACTGAAGGTGGACAAAGCAATGGGGCCTGATGGGATTCATCCCAGAATTCTAAAAGAACTAAGGGTAGAATTAGTGACACCACTGACTACCCTGTTTAACAAATCATGGGAGGATGGGGTGGTACCCGAGGACTGGAGGAGGGCAGATGTGATTCCCCTTCATAAACGTGGGAGCAAGGCAGAAGCAGGAAACTACAGAACTGTTAGTTTAACCTCAGTGGTAGGGAAAATGATGGAATCACTTCTGAAGGAAAGAATTGTTGAGTATCTAGAGGCCAGAGGGGCACAGGACCCAAGGCAGCATGGATTCACAGCAGGAAGGTCATGCCAGACATAGAAACATAGACTTTGACAGCGGATAAGGACCGCTAGGCCCATCTAGTCTGCCCATTTCCCTACCTACAGGATAGGCCGCAGATCCTATTTAACCGACAGCCTATATCTTCCTGCCCCCCACAAGAATTGCCTTATGTCTGTCCCATGCTTTCTTGAATTCTCCCACAGTTTTAGACTCCACAACTTCCTCAGGAAGGCTGTTCCATGCATCCACTACCCTCTCTGTGAAATAATACTTCCTCATATTGCCCCTGAACCGCCCTCCTTCTATCTTTAAATTGTGTCCCTTGTTCTTGCAAGTCTCTTTTCTGAAAGATGCTACCCTCTTGGACTTTGTTGATTCCTTGAGGTACTTGAAAGTTTCTATCATGTCCCCCTCTCCTTCTTTCCTCAAGGGTATACATATTAAGCTCCTTTAGTCTCTCCTCATATGGCTTCTCTTGCAGACCCTGCACCATTTTAGTTACCCTCCTCTGGACTGCCTCCATTCTGTCTATGTCCTTGCGGAGATGGGGTCTCCAGAACTGGACACAGTATTCCAGATGGGGTCTCACCAACTGTCTGTACAGAGGATAACAACTTCCTGTTTTCTGCTGCTGATGCCTCTCCCTATACATCCCAGTATACTCCCGGCCCTCCCTACTGCCTTCTCACATTGCTAGCTAACCTTAAGGTCATCTGATATGATTACCCCCAGGTCCCTTTCCTGTTTTGTTGTTGTTACTACCTCCCCACCCATTGTGTATTCTTCCCCTGGGTTCTTGTTTCCCAGGTGCATTATTTTGCTCTTTTTTGCATTGAATCCTAGCTGCCAAGCGTCTGACCATTCCTCCAACCTTGCCAAGTCCCTTATCATCCTTTCCACACCTCCTTGTGTATCAACCCTGTTGCAGATCTTTGTGTCATCTGCAAAAAGGCATACTTTTCCTTCCAGTCCCTCTGCAATGCACTGATGAAGACATTAAAAAGGACTGGACCCAATACTGAACCCTGCGGTACCCCACTAGTAACTGCCCTTTCTTCAGAGTGGACTCCATTTACAATTACCTTCTGTGTCCTGTTGTCCAGCCAATGTTTTATCCAGGCTACCACCTGGGACCCACTCCCAGGCTGGTTAATTTGACTAATAATCTTTGTGTGGGACTGTGTCAAATGCCTTGCTAAAGTCTAGGTAGGCCATGTCCACAGCCCCTCCTGGTCTACTACTTTGGTCACCCAGTCAAAGAAATCTATTAGATTCATCTGACATGACCTTCCGCTGTGAACCCATGCTGCCTTGGATCCTGTGCCCACTGACCTCTAGGTACTCAACTATTCTTTCCTTCAGAAGTGACTTCATCACTTTCCTTACCACAGAGGTCAGACTGACAGGTCTGTAGTTTCCTGCCTCTGTCTTGGTCCCACTTTTGTGAAGGGGAATCACATCCGCCTTCCTCCAGTCCTCGGGTACCACACCATCCTCCCATGATTTATTAAAAAGACTAGCCAGTGGTTTCACTAGTTCCTTCCTTAATTCTTTTAGAATTCTGGGGTGAATTCCATCAGGACCCATTGCTTTGTCCACCTTCAGTTTTAGGAGTTCTTGCAGAACCCTTTCTTCTATGAAAGGATGGATCGACCCCCATCAAGAGTGCTTCTGTTAATTGGATTAGGCACTTCCCCTCCTCTTTTGGACTACTGAGCAGAAATATTCGTTCAGTATTCCTGCTTTTTCACTGTCCCCCTCTGCCCACCCACCGTTATTCTATTCAGCCTCACTATCCCTCCCTTTGTCTTTCTACGCTCGCTGATGTACCTATAAAAGGTTTTATCTCCCTTCTTAACTGAGTTGGCTATCTTTTCCTCAGTTTGGGCCTTTGCTATTCTGACTTCCCTCCCTGCTTCTTTCTGCCTTAACTGGTACAGCTCTCTGTCCTGCTCCTTCTGTGTTTCCTTATACTTCTGGAATGCTATCTTTTCTTCCTGACTTTCACAGCCACCTCTTTGAGAACCATAGTGGCTTTTTTTTCGTTTTGATTTGTTTATTTGCTTCACACATAGGCTTGTTGCCTCTGTGATGGCAGTTTGATAATTCCCATTGTTGCTCCACACCTCCTTCTAGCCTGTTTGCTAGTGCTTTTCTGAGGCACTCTCCCATCTTGCCAAAGTCAGCCCTCTTAAAGTCCAGTACCCTCACTTTTGTATGGCTTGACTCTGTAGCTGAGTTTAACGTGAACCACACTGTTTGATGGTCACTTGTCCCCAGATGGCAACCAACTTCTAGATCTGAGATCCTCTCACTTCCCCTGTTTGAGAGTACGAAGTCTAAGATTGCTCCCTCACGGGTGGGTTCAGAAACTAGCTGTCTAATGCCTGCCACCTGTAGGGCATCAAGAATGGCCCTGCTCTTGGATGTGGCTGCAGCAAATGTGCTCCAGTTAACATCTGGCATATTCAGGTCTCCCATCAACAGTATCTCACCTTTCTCTGTCATTCTAAGAATGCCTTCTATCATATCCTTGTCCATTCCTTCCCCTGACATGGGGGTCTGTACACAACCCCTGTGCGGATTGTGGTGCCCTTTCTAGTCTCCAAGGTGACCCACAGTGCCTCCTCTCCTCCCTGTTTACTCTTTTGTTCAGTTGCTTTTATCCCTTCCTTTACATAGAGAGCTACTCCTCCCCCTCTTCTCCCCTGCCTGTCTCTCCTGTAGGTTATGTACCCTGGTATGTTAACATCCCAGTCATGGTTCTCTGTGTACCATGTTTCTGTGACTGCTATGATATCCAGGCATCCCTCTTCCATTAAGGCCACCAGCTCAGGGAGCTTGTTGCCCAGACTACGGGCATTGGTAGTCATTACCCTCCATTTCCTGCTGGCCTTATCCCCTTTTGCCCCATCCCTGTCCTTCTTGCCTTTGTCACTTTCTCCATTTATTCCTGCCCTTCTCCCTATTGACACCTCCATGTTGGTGTTTGCCACACTTACTACCGTGATTGTTTGGGGGGGCTAGGATTTTCCTGCTCCTTTCCAGTCCCTCCCCCCTTGGCTAGTTTAAAAGCTTGCCAATGAAGCATTTAAACCTATCACCTAGGATCCTGGTCCCTCCCAGACAGATGCAGCCCATCATGCCAGTATAGGGCTTGCATCACTCCAGGTGGACCCCAGTCCCCAATGAAGCCAAATCCCTGAGCTCCACACCAGTTTTTCAACCACTGATTGAATTCCATGGTACAGAACACCCTAGCCTCTCCTATGCCATAGATGGGTAGCACCTCCGAGAAGGTTACCGTGCGTGCTACTTGACTAAGGCCCCTCCCCAATTCCACAAACTCTTCCTGCACTTCTCTAATCCCTTTCTTAGCCAGGTCATTTGTCCCTAAGTGGACAATGACATCCAGCTCCCTCCCCTGTGCAGCTGCTCCGGCAATCCTGAGGATTCGCTCCCTGTCCCTCCAAGCCATGGCGCCAGGCAGGCACCTTACCTCCCTCTCCCCTTCCTTGCCAAGTTCTACCTTCCTAACAATGGAGTCCCCCACCAGGAGTTGTTTCCTTCCCCTGCAGGGTCCCCTGCCACCCTCCTGTGGGTCTCCTTTGTGGAGGTTCCCAGCATCCTCCTTGGTCTCCACTGTAGGTGCCTCCCAGAGGAACCACACTTTGCCAGAATGGCATAGAATTGTGGAGAGGCCAACTGAGTGGGATGCCTGTTCCACCACCCTCACCCTCCCTGAGCCCACTGTGGTCCAACCGCCTCCTCTTTCTTGGCAACCTCTGAGGCAACTGCAGTGGCACTGGTGATCCCTGGATGGAAGAGGAGGTCCCACAAATCCTGGCCAACTCAGCCTGGAGATGAGCAACCTCCCTCAGCCCAGAGAGGTGCCTGCAGATGGGACAACACCGCATCCTCCAGAACATCTCCCGGAAGACTGCTGCCCACAGCCACTGCACTGCACCACTCCAATCATGTCTTATTTCTGGCCCCTTAACTGTTTGCAATCCTTACTTTTCCTCTGTTTTTTTTCTCTCTCTCCTTACTTTCTGCCTGTGTGCCCTTTAAGCTCCTGATTGTCCTGTTCTGAGACAAGAATATCCTATATTCTCAGTAGACCGCTTACTTGTTCAGAGGCAGACCTCCAGCAGCTAGAGGGGCCGGGAGCTACTCTTGCCCTTCTAGGATGGTGGGTCCTTGGTGGTTCTGTGATCACTCACTTCCTGCCCCTAAACAGGAAGTTCCTGTTGTCAGTCAAATCCTCTGCCTATAAAATAGAACTAGCTTTGGGTGGGGGCTGAGGAGGAAGGAGGGCAATATAGTCCCAGTAGAGAAGTTCAGTCACACAGCAGTCCTTTCTCCTGGAGTCTTCTGCCAAGCTATTAGCAGAATCTTTCTAAGGCAGTCTTTAAATGTAGCTTCCTTCTAGCTGCCACTCCCCTGCTTACCAGATCTTTCTACAAGTAATTTAAACCTCACAACAGTTAAGTCCTCTTCAGTCACCTGAGATTTACACCTAGATGACTTTTCAGTTACCCATTCAGTTCAGTTAACCCAAACACACACTTTTTTTTTTGTATGTTAGTTTTTTTACCCTAAATTAAAGGTCTAAATACAAAAGTTCTTCTACTTTAGTCCCAGCAGAGAAGTTCAGTCACACAGCAGTCCTTTCTCCTGGAGTCTTCTGCCAAGCTATTAGCAGAATCTTTCTAAGGCAGTCTTTAAATGTAGCTTTCTTCTAGCTAAGCCACTCCCCCTACTTACCAGATCTTTCTACAAGTAATTTAAACCTCACAGACAAATCTGATAGATTTCTTTGACTGGGTGACCAAAGTAGTAGATCAGGGAAGGGCTGTGGACATGACCTACCTAGACTTTAGCAAGGCATTTGACACAGTCCCACACAAAAGATTAATATACAGGTTAGCTAGCCTGGAAGTGGGTCCCAAGATGACAGCCTGGGTAAAAAATTGGATGGAAAATAGGACACGGAGAGTAATAGTAAATGAGTCCACTCTGATGAAAGGGGGTTACTAGTGGGTACCACAGGGTTCAGTATTATCCGGTCCTCTTCAATGTCTTTATAATGCGACATTGCAGAGGGACTGGAAGGAAAAGTGTCTCTTTGCAGATGACACAAGATCTGCAACAGAGTTGATGCACAAGGTGGGGTGGAAAGGATGAAAAGGGACTTGGCAAGGTTAGAGGAATGGTCAAATGTATGGCAGCTTAGAGTCAATGCTAGAGGTGTAGTATTGCACCTGGAAACAAAACCCAGGGAAGAATACACAATGGGGGTGAGATACTAACAACAACAAAATTGGAAGGGACCTGGGGTAGTCATATCAGATGACCTAAAGGTGGGCAAGCAATGTGAGAGGGCAGCAATGAGGGCTGGGGGTTATTGGGATGGTAGGAGAGTATCACCAGTAGAAAACAGGAAGTTATTATCCTCTGTACAGACAGCTGGTCAGACCCCATCTGGAATACTGTGTGCAGTTCTGGAGACCCAGTCTTCACAAAGACATAGACAGGATGGAAGCTGTCCAGAGGGGGCACTAAAATGGTGCAGGGTCTGCACGGAAGACATATGAAGAGAGACTAAGGAGCTTAATATGTATAGCCTCGAGGAAAGGAGGGAGAGGGGGACATGATAGAAACTTTCAAGTACCTCAAGGGAATCAACAAAGTCCAAGAGGGTAGCATCTTTCAAAAAAAGAGGTGTGCAAGAACAAGGTGGCACAATTTGAAGATAGAGGGGGGGCGGCTCAGAGGTAATTTAAGGAAGTATTTTTTCACAGAGAGGGTTGTGGATGCATGCAATGCCCTTCCGGAGGAGGTCGTGGAGTCAAAAACAGTGGTAGAATTCAAACATGCATGGGACAGTCATAAGGCAATTCTAGGGGATGGGGGTAGGAAGAAGTAGGCTGCTGGTTAACTAGGATCTGCAGCTTATTCAGTAGGCAGGGAAATGGGCAGACTGGGTGGGCCAAGCGGTCCTTATCTGCCATCAAATTCTATGTTTCTATGTTTCTATCATCATAGGGATGGCTCTCCTTCTCTGGGGGAAGAGGGCTGTGTATCCAACACAAGACTGACCTTGGGTGGAGGCCAGCAGCGACTAGTGCATGAGATGTTGTGGGGGACATGCCAGACATCAGCACCTGACAAGCGACCTATGTCATTGCACACCATGGTAGGAAAAATTCTTGTAGTCACCCTTCATGACACTTCACTCTGTCAGCCCCGATCGCCATTTCCATACTCCTGGTGACCTAATACAAGCATCTCTGACAGGGGAGCCTGGACCCAACACCATGCCCTGGGGGGCAAGTGAGGGAGGCAATGCTGGTGGACGCTCCCTATTGGCAACTTTGTACTGGCATCATGGGGGTCCCATGCTTGCCTGAGCAGCCATGCCCTGGGGGCAAGCCAGGAGGTATCATTGTTAGGGGATACCGGTGGTGAAGAGGGGGTCAGGCAAGAAGTGGGGGCTGAGCCTCAGGTGACTGCAATGAAAAGCATACTAAATTAAAAAAAGCAGTTGCCTCTCAGTGACATCACTTTTGGTCACAAGATTTCAAGAAATGACTGCTGTCTTGATTTTATTTGCAGATAATGTAGGTATTTGTATCTCCAGGTAACTAACACTTACAGATAATTTAAACCCAGCAGTCTGTGGAAAGCTCTTTTCATTGGGTTACTGAATTTGCAAGAGGTGGCACATTTTTCTTCACTTTAAATTTTTATTGTAAATCATGACATCATTCTTAGCTAGTCAGGATTGTTTATTTCTAAACATTCCAAGTACTCTTATAATCATAGGAGGGAATCTCATGAACATAGTTCTAAAATGCAGAAGTTCTACATTCAGTTGGCATTGTCCATTTCCCATAAAGGGAATTCTCTAATATTCTGCTAAATAAAATATTTATCTTGTATTATACCAGCAACCTCTCCACCCAACTGCACTCTATCCATTCTGGTTATCTTCCTGATACCTCCCCCACTATCCTCCCCACCTCACTTTTCCCCCTTACTCCCCCCCCCGGCTGTCCTTGCTTATTACCACCTATCCCTTATTTTCCTTTACCCTGATTCCTCCCCCTAATTCTCCAATCCCACCTGACTACCTCTTCCTCCCAGCCTTCCCATACTACTCACCTCTCTCCTCCCCTTACCTACTGCCTTTGACTCTGGGTCACCTCAATCTGCAACCTCATCACCTGTCTCCCCCTCCCCTAAACTGGTTAGTGTTGCATGCCGGTTTGATAAGGGCATTCCATCTTCAGATCCCACCCATGTTCTTCCTCTCTCAATCCCTCCCTTTCCAGCTTCTGCAGATCCTCTCACCCACCTAACATTTCCCCTAACCACCTACCATTCTCCCACACTGGTTGTCCAGGATTTTTGAATAGATTTCTCTGAACACTGTGGTATTCTCTCTACGTTCAACCCATACCTACAGTCCACCTTCCCCAGGGCTGTCACTACCTGCTCCTTCCTCCACTTCTCTGTTTTCCTGTCTCCCCATCCTACCCTCTCCAGCTCCCATCTGAAAGTTATTACCTCTGTCCTGAGCTGTTCCAGGCTCCTGCACACTGGACAGCCCCATAATCTCTGCATCATCCTTAGAAAGACCATGGCCTTACATCCATTACAGTTTACCATCATCCTATTGCTATCCTGGTCCTTCTGCATATTCATATTTTTTCACCTCTGCCAATCCCACCTATCATGCTCTCTGTGCAGCTCCTATTCCCCCACATCCTCCCTTCTTAGCTTATCCTAGCCCCATGTATCTCAGCTATGGCCCAGTCAGTGTTATTTTCAGTTTACAGATTACCCCCAAGTCCCTTTCAGCTTCTAGTCCCTGCTGCCCTGACTCTTTTGCATGAATGTAGCCTGACCCAAGATGAGGATCAGCCATTTTCCCCTTTCCCCTTTCCACCTAGGGAAATTTAGTACTGAGCCATAACACCAAGTATTTAAAATACTGTATACTTTCCTGTAGGGGTTCTGTTGATAGAATGGGTTGCAGTGAGTGCCAGTTCCAGCCAAATAGTCACTTTTTAATATTTAGCATGTTACTTAACTTCCTAGTAGTACTGTGTACCCACCTGTGTAAATGGATAGAAGCAGGACTTCAAAAACCAGATGCTTCTAAACTGGGCTTTTCTGGGTAAATAAACTTTAAAAATAGTACAGCAGTTCTAGTTCGATTACAATAAGTCTACCAGTTATCATCCTTGCAGAGTGTTCAGCAGGTCAGCTTTTGGTAAGTGGGTACAAACAACGCGAACCCGCATTTTTTTATTGAGCCCCAAATTACCACCTTGCCATCTACCAAGCCTGTGGCAGCAGGAAGAATATTTGGCTTTTGGAAGAACAGTCACAACTGCATGGATACAGCAGATTGTGAAAGTGAGGCAGCCAGCAAAGATTCTGCAAGGAGCAATAAATCACTCTGCTCAGCTCTGCAAGAAGAGGGGAAGTTAAATACATTGATCAGTTCTTCAGGGGGATGGGGTTAAAAAGTACAACTGCCTGAAGGAAGGGGAAAGGTGGGATTAGCACTAGTCCACTCTGCCCTGCAAAGGAGCTGAGTGGCTGGACTGTACTCTTATCAGCTCTGTTGAATAATGCACTGATCAGGCAGTGGGAAGGGGAAATAACCAAAGAACTATTCGACTCTGCAACCTGCTAATGTACAGGTTAACTGCAATACTCAGCCCTGAAATGATGGCAATAGACTTTGGGAGTCACTCAGGATATGGGATACTCTGATGTTTGACTCTGTGTGTGGTGCTACCATAGTTGTATTTGTCTGCTGGCCAGATGCTGTCCGGGTGCTCATGCGCATGCCTTAGAGGGAACTTAGCATACAGCCTGTTCATATCACATGATGTACAACATAAGTGTTTGGAAATAATGATACGGGTTCAGCTACATTACCCAGGTACTTTTTTTGTATCAATATACTGATATGACGCTTATTGAAAATATGTATTACTAAAGGAAAAATGCCCGACAGGGTGTGTGTCAAGCTGGGATAACGTCACGCCTGGGGTGATTGGGCATGAGGCCACAGGCTGAATGCTGCCAATCACCCCAGAAGTGATGTTATCCCAGCATGACACACACTCTGGGGGACATTATTCCTATTATACAATGGCTTGTATGGCTTGTTGTTATACAGAATTAAAAAAAAAAAACATATTTTAAAGATATTTTCTTAGTGTGGAAAAATAGTTTGGTTTCTTCAGAGAAAAAGAAAATAATCATCCAAATACAACAAATCCTAAGCAATCAGTTAGGAGATTCATAGTGCTGGAACTAGACCCACGATGTTATCCTGGGATAACATCACGGGTCCAGCCCCAGACTGACCAATCAGAGTCCTGGAAATTTTCTTGCCAGTGTATAATATAAGATATATATTATCCAGCACTGGATGTATTTCATAAAAGAAAACACTTCAGTTAATTGATTACAATTTATTACAATATACAGGTAGAGGGTGGTGTAATTAATATACTATGATAAGCATGCCATTAATACATTATTCTTTTGTGTTATACAACTAAATATATAAGGTGACATGAATCAGCACAATTTAGTTATTCATGTTTCTTCAGCTGCATCACAGTGAAAATAAAATGTAATTTGGTATGGCAGCTCTAGTATGTATGTAACCAGTGGCATCACCACGTTGATTTTGAGGAGGCTAGAGCCCCCAAACATTTGGGCTGTTTCAATCAATCTGCAGCTTAGATGAGCAACTTAATGTAGCCACTAGTCAGATGCTTTGTTTTTTTTGTCAGGGAAGTGCTTCACATCATGACCGTTTGGAGCACAATTTTGTTTTTCTCCATTGGATTTTGCGAGTGCTCCCAAGGATTTACCAAAATCCAATGAAGAAAAATGAAAGGACTGAGCCAGTTTGATAATTAGAGAGCTGATCAGCGATTCAGCGTGAGCCGCAATGTTTTACAATATGAACGCGCACGCAGCCTGGGCAGTGGGCTGGGAACTGGAGGTGGAGCAGAGACACTAGACAGGAGGAGACTCGGAGAGAAACAAACAGGAGAAGATGTGGATTGGACGTGTCTTTGTCAGACCCTGCCCAGAGACTCCGGGAGACAGAGAAGAGAGATAGAGAGAGAGAGAGAGAGAGAGAGAGAGAGAGAGCAGCTCAGCTTCGGGGTTGGGATTTCAAGGTGACTGGTGATGGCAGGTGGCAGCCACTGAGACAGGTACTGGGGAGGGGGGAAGTCATCAGGGGACAAACATCTGACTGAGTTACACTGGTTTACTTTGTTCATTGTGTCACTGAAAGTCCAGAGAAAAATGCTTAAAATAAATAGATACACATGTTAGTGGGCAGCATGCTAAATTTCACTAAAATGAGGGGATCCCCGAGTGCGAAAACAATGCATCCGATCCAAACACAAATTGAATGTTACAACTGATACTGGAAATTCATTCACAATCACTTTTTTTCACAGCATTTTCTAGTTCTAACATGAGTCACGTCAGAAATAGGAAATGCTGTGAAGAATGAAGTGTGAAATTTGTGAATGAGCAGTAGCACTAACTCACTGAAGGGAGCGGATTTTTCATGGGTACTTGTGCAGTGGGCACTCATGTCAGCGCGAGGTGTCTAGTTGGTGTGGAGGTAGGGGCAGCAATGGCATCTTCCTTATGGAGGGCCGAGGGGTTGGGGAGGGGGGGACTCAACAACAACATAATCAGCTCTGACTGGAGAACTGGGAGTGATAGACAGGGGTATGAACCAGAGAGGGTTCTATTTCTGTGACTGGCACCCACCTAATACCCTTCTTACCAACCAACAGCATAGCAGCTTGCAGCACAGCAGGGCCAATCGGTGCACAAACACTTAGTGTGTTTTTCCAACACTCACTAGTCCTGACTCCTGCTGTGTGCAGCAAGGAATAGCAGTGACACAGTTTCTGTTGGTAAAGCAAGCAGTAGAGAGCAGATCCTCAGAGATTCACTCGGATCTCATCTTTTTCTTTAAGTTAACAACAACACAATATATATATTACTCAGTTATTCTTATTCATTCAAAATTAATCAAAGCTCTTGCACTTGTTGAGCTGAGAGCTGTAGTGTTTATTTTTACCTTGTTTCCTGTCTGACAGACTGCGTGAAATGGGGGGGGGGTTAGTGGGTTAATTGAAAAGCTCACAGACAACCTGTGAGTGTCACAACTTTACTAACTGCAATCTGCATTGTTTTTTCTTACTTTTCCTCATTTACTGTCAGTTGAGTAGTGAAGAGTTGACAGCACTTTTCTTTTCTAAATTACCTTACTCTCACGCTCACCTGACCCTCAGTGATTTGTATTGTGGCAAGCTAGCTTAACAAGCAAGGGGTTAGCCAGTTTATTAGCCAGTTCAGACACTGTAGCCTGTGATACAAACTCCTGCCCAAGTATAATAACTTGTCCTGTAACCTTCCCAGCAGATCTGCTGGGATAATGGAGTCTCGCTGGTCTCTTACTTGCTCTAGGGACTGTAACTTTCCTAGCAGATCTACTGGGATATCGTGCCTCTCCTTCTGTTGTCCTTGGTGGTCCAGTAACCAAATTTTTCCACATGTACCATTAAATAGATGTCATGATAACCAGGCTTTTCAAACATATATTTCACTATTAAATCACACCACTATGGTCTTATCATATATGGGTCTGCAACTACCTCTGCTCTCAAATGTATTGCAACCTCCCTGAATAAGGCCTGTCGTCTCATCACTGGCTCACATCGCCGTACTCACACATGTGACCTTTATTCCCAATCTGGATGGCTTCAACTGGACAAATGCATAAAATACCAAACCTGCATCATGGCCAAGAAAATTATAATCAGTCTGGCCCCACCTGGTATCTGTGCCCTCCTTATGCCTAGACATGGGAACGTCACTACAAGGAGATCCAATTCCTATCTACTACATATCCCACGATGTAGCACGACCCAAGGACAAAGATCATTCGCCTATCGGGCATCCAACTGGCTCAACTCTCTTGGCAGTGACATAGCGACAGCTCCAACACTCAGCCTCTATCAAGTCTAAGCTGCGCCTCTCACTGCTTGTATCCTGCGATTGTCCATCTTAACATTTCCACCATTCCAGCTGCAAATGCCCCAGCACCCAGCACTTACAATCAGTCTTTGCACTTCTAGCACCTTACCTGTCATATTCCCTCGACAAGGCCCCCTGGCTGCACTGTCTCCCACCATCGCCCACCTCCCTCCCATATCTCCACTCCTGCCCCTGCTCCAACCACCTCTCATACTCCCTCACTCTGCACCTCCTTCCCTCAATCTCCTACCTTCACTTCCCACCACCTACCCCTTCCCTTGTCTTGCTCATAGCTCAAGTCTTTGTACTGGTTATTACATGTCTGTAAGTCAATGACTATATGTTTGTAACTAAAATGATGACTGTTGCACATGCTGACACGAAACCTTGTAAAAGAGCCTTGGCTCAAAGGTATTGTAATCCTAGATTGAAATAAATAAATAAATAAAATGCAGGAAAAGCCACATTTGAAGGAAATTTTCAAAATTTTCTGGGGGCATGCCTCAGACCCCCTAGCTTTGTAAGGATTTGGAGGGGCCATTAGCCCCCTCAGCTTTTACATAATCTGGTGACGCCCCTGATGGGAACAGCACTATGGTCCTACACTTGGGCTTAGTAACGAGATGCATACAAAGCACACTATTAGGTGATACACATAGCTTCTATGCAGACCATAAATCTATGAAACTGAGATAAGAAAGTTTATTAAATGTCCTTATTTTTGTCATCTCAAGAGTATCATGCTTAACAAAGAGTTGCATTTTTTTGTTTACTATTTATTATGCTTTCTTACAACATGTTTTCATTTAATTTGAAAACCACCTATAGTTCTGATGAAGTGGTGGGTCAGCCATGAAAAATTAATCTCACATGTTTTGGTGGACACTAATAAACACATTGTAATATATGGATATTAAAAATAATACCATTGAAAAACATACAAAAAATTCTCAGTAATACACTACGGCAAGACTGATAATAGCATCATTGATGAGTGATAATACTATCATTCAGAGCTCATAATACTATCGTTCAAGCTTTGAAAGACAGTATTATCACTAAAACTAAACAGCGCAACCTCAAGACTCTCCCACATGGTAGGCTTGTTCATAAGATCCCCACGGCAACCTCCTTTACAGACGTAGAGACATTCCTGAAACTACGCCTCCTGATTGGCCACAGTTTCTCTGTGGGCGGGCATAACAGTTTAAAAAACATGGGGTCTGTCTCTTGCTTACCGAGAGAAAACCATTGCTTCGCTTTTCTGCTGATCCTTTTTTTTTTTATCTTTACCAGTTCTGCAGACATATCTGTTGAATCTGACAAACATTGAATAAGAACAGAACTAAAAGGTATGAGATCCCCAGTGAGTGAACAATTGAGCGGGGGGGGGGGGTCCATGGAGAGAATGAACAAGTTCTCACTACAGCAGGCACCCAGCCACACAGCACACCATAAACAAAGAGTTGCACACAAAAAATTAAATTGGATCCATATATTACAAAAAATTAAAAATAGGTTCCAGTGAATCACTTGACTGTAAATTCCATCTTGAGGTTCTGTGCACATGGGAACCTCTCGAGCTTCACTCTCAAGGTTCCCTATGTCCCCAGAACTTCTCAATGGAATTACAGCCTTGTAATTCACTGGAATCTATGTATTATTTTACTTATATATTGAACTAAAGAGGAGTAGAACCACATCTGTTTTGATAGCATTTATCTGAAATATTGCCTTGGAAAAATCCTCAGAAAACACTTCATTTTATTCATTTGGTCAAGAGCATCCTGGGACTTGTGGCAGTAATCATGAAGAAGCCAAAACGACCACAAAATGTGGAGGGAACAAAGGATAGATGCCAATTAGCAGTGGAGGTCTCTGAGAGAGAATGCTCATAGTCCTTGGTAGTATACCATGATCTCGATAGATTGGCAGAAACACTCCAGCCTACCCTGCAGCAACTAGTTAAGAAATTAAATTTGATTATGGCAGAATTCCATGGCTTTCACTCTAACAAATGACACCTAACAAGTCCTGCAGACAAAGCTTTGGAAGTTTGAGGGGCGAGCAGAGGTGGATTGTTAGCACATCAACACTGCTCAGTCATCTACTAGACACACAGTAGAGAACCCGGTGATTTAGCTAATATAGCCCTTCTACCAATTTGGGGCTTACCTTAAGTGTCTCCCAGAGATCCATCAATGCCCACTGCCAGGCAGAAATCCTGCATCGTTAGTAAATCCATGGTTGTTTGTTTAATCCTGTTGATTTGCATGAGAGTGTCGTGCTGTGCTTCCGCACCTGTCCCTTTAAGACAATAGCAGTGTGCATACAGTAAATTGGCTGGGCTGGGTCTGAGTGCTTCAAAGCTTGTGACTGGCCAGACACTGCTTTAATTTGCTCTACTCTGCGGTCAATAATAAAGCAGAGGGAGCTCTAATTAGTGCTGTAAATATTTCTTCTAACTTGTTATGTTTAAATTAGAGTGCTTGTTTTAACCTACCTTCTTGCAGTTTATTCATCTAAATGGGTGCCACCAAGTGTGGACTTCCAGGAATTTGGACCAATTGGGACACAGGGGACCTTGAGGGGTCCTTAGTTCAGGTGCCTCATGGGAAAAAGTTGTAGTTTTTTGTAGTTTTACAGGTTGGCTCCTAAACTGACAAATGGGAGCACCAGAACTGTGAGTGACAGCTCCTCTGGCCAATCAGTACCAAGAAAAACAGGACTAGTTCAAGAACTGTTAGAAAAACAGTTCAGTTGCTGTTAGAGCTGAGAGAGTGAGAAGCTCAAGCCATTGAGAAGCAGCTCCAGGGAAGGAGCTGAGGAAGATTGGCAAGGAAAAGCCTTATTTGCCTTCCTGCTACTGTTTCCAACATTGGACTGCTTGATAGCAGAAACTGGACTAATCTGAAACTAATCTTAAATTGTGGCAGATAGCCCTGAGACTCTGAGAAGTGCAGCTCAAGATATTGGACCAAGAGAGAAGCTTCTGTGAAGCATTTGGCCCACAATTTATGCGAGAGGTTGCCATTTACTGATTGAGAGGTTTGCTCAGTGAATCAACTGCAATAGTGAACTGGCCTGAAACTGAATTGTGAGGTAGAGAAGTAAATGCTGTTTTTCTTAAATGTGCTGAATGTTTATTGTGGGTCATGGCCTACTGTCCAGGGACTTCTAATTGCTAGAAGGGAGCCTGTCTTTGCCAGTGACAATGTTCTTTTGTTGCTAGACATACCCTTGGGTACTATCAAAGACATTATAGCAGGGAAACTTTCAAAAATTGACTGTCTTGGGGAGGTTGTGGTAGTAGGTCAACAAGCTGACCTGACCACCAAAATGCCAATGGTTCTAATGGAGTGTAGTCACCCAGTGGAAAAGTATTAAGGTGCCTAAAACTATTGCCATTGATGGGTCCCCAGCAGTCTGGAGAGCAGTTGCTAAGGATAGTGACGGGTTCCTCAGAGCGTTCTACCCCACCCCTATCTGAGAGTCTTGAAGAAAAACTAGCAAAATTGTTACAGGCTGAGGATCAAACCCTTGAGGACTTGGAAAAGTTATTTAAGCCTCCTGGGGGTACCCTAACTCTGCCACCTGTACTTGTCTCGATGCCTGCCCCTGCACCAGATCCTGTGCCTACACCAGTACCGGCACCTATGACTGTGCCCTCAGTCTTGATTTTTACCACAAGTTAAGGGTGTTCTCTGGTGCTATTCCCACACCCCAGGGGGGAAGATGATTAAGAGACTTGGATGTACTATGCATCCTCTCTGGTCCAAGAGTGGCAGTGTGCAGAAGCAGAAAGGTGGAAGAGGCTCATGAAAAGTTTAAGGGTCCTGCTCTTGAAGTCATTAGATTTCTGAGGTCCACAAAACCTGATGCTTCAGCCCAAGAGTATTTGTCTGCCCTAGAAACAAAGTGTCTTTGGGGAATCTGGGGAAGATTTAATATGGAAATTCAAATCCACTAAACAGTGGAAAGGTGAACCCTTGTCTGATTATGTCACTTGTTTGGAAAGGGTCCTACAGAGAGCTCACTGAAAAGGTGGAGTATTGGCCAGCGACTTGGATTATGTGAGACTGGATCATATACTCAAATCTGCCAAATACTCTAATTAGCTAATTCTCAAGCTAATGTTCTGGGATAGGAGGGATGATCCCCCGCTTATTATGAGCTGATAAAAGAACTTAGGAAGGCTGAAGGTGAGGGAGAAGTGTGGGATACTTTTGTGCATGCGCCACTAGAGTAGCTCCGGCACCATGAGGGCTCAGTGAGAAAGAGACTGCTGGAGACTCTCCACAATTGACAGAGAAACTTAAAGAAATCAGAGAACTAAAAACTGGTGCCAGCACTAAGGCTGCCTCCTCTGATAATGACCCAGATCCCTGCTAAACTGCATCTTCTATGGGAATGGGAGTGCACACTCAGGCGCCCCCTGTAGATGGCAGCATAAGGACCGAACTAAGTGAATTTTCTGCCATGGTGAAAGAATCAATTGGACAAAGTGTGCAGCCTCCTGTTTGGCACAGAAAGAGAGAGAGAGTGAATCAAGAACCTCTGATGTCAGTGCCCCTGCTCCAGCGCCAATTATTTTTTCCTCCCCACTTCCTAACCATGAATATCAGCCAATTCCCAATGTGCCATCACAGTCCAGGTGGCCTAGAGAAGGTGTGTTCTGGTACCACTGTGGGGAGGATGGTCATACTAAGGGAACATGCCAATTCCCTAAAGACTTTAAAAAAGGTGAACACCAAGCTGTTGAACCAAGTCAAGCAAAACCATCCCCAATCCTCTGGCAAGCCTTCCCACAAGTCATTTTCCCCTAAGGCCACTGTGAAACAATCTGATAAGACTGCTGCTCCAGACTGGTCAGAGATGGTGGGCCCTTCTATGTAGACCACTGAGTACAGTAATGGTATCCCAGCCTAAGCCATATTGGACAGTGGATCTCAGGTCACTATAATATTTAAAGATTGGTATGACCAACACCTGTCTGACCACCCACTTCAACCCCTTGAAAGACTGCATGTCTAAATGATAAATACTACTTTGCCTTGGTTATGTAAGCAATAAGACACAACAGGGTGTGTGTTGAACAGATATTACCTCACGCCCAGGGGAGTAGTAAGGCATGAGGCCACCGGCCAAGTGTCTTCAGCCCCTGGAAGTGCGGTAATATCTGTTCAACACACACCATGGAGTGTTTTATTGTGCTTATAAAATGGTTCTTTAATTTTTGTTTTATTATTTGTCACCTTAAAAAATATTATTGAACTGAAAAAAACTGAAATCACTGTGTTAATTTGAGATAAAATAGTCCTTCTGCCTACTAAGTGATGACATCATTGTCTTCTGACACATTAACATTTGTACTGTTGTGGCACCCCCCCCCCACGTCCTGATAGAGAGAACAAGTGTAGTTAGGAGAGGAAGTAACAGGTTCTCCCTGACAGGTTGCACCACTTTCGCAATTAAAAAGAAAAAAAAAGGAATAAGGG
Organism: Neoceratodus forsteri; assembly: GCA_016271365.2. Classification (NCBI taxonomy): domain Eukaryota; kingdom Metazoa; phylum Chordata; order Ceratodontiformes; family Ceratodontidae; genus Neoceratodus; species Neoceratodus forsteri. Next base: position 193,057,066 of record CM028138.1, on the reverse strand, counting down.
ATGCAGATTTGTTTTTTTAGTTAAATGTAGTGGGATGGAAGCGTAGTTTGCCATGAGACGGTGTCCCATTCTGGTCTAGTTCCACTTTTGTGTGGCAGCAAGCTTCAGTCTCCCTGAATTGGAAGAATGCTTTATGCACGATAAAACACTGCTGCTCTCCGATTTTGAGTTCTAGCAGAGATGAGGTTGGGAGCGGGATTGTCATCAAGACATTCACTCCCTCGCTTACCAAGTCTAAAAACAATGGTGGCCTTTAAAAAATGAACGTTCCGCTGACACATCTTAATATTCTATTTAGGGGCATTGATTTATTGACCTGTACTTTTTTTTCTGTGTGTGTAAAATATATATGACTCTTGGTTTCTAGACAATCGGAATGCTTATTTTTACAAGTCCATTTTATAATTATGAATATGGCTATCATTTCCTTCTACTGTTGCTGGTGTGGATGAGCCTGTGGAGATTCTAGCCATGGTCTGCCCGCCAACTGGTTTATATGATGGATTTCCACTAATAGGCACTAATGCTCATATGTTTGCCCAATTAGCCCAGCTATGTCAAGAAAGACAAGTCCGAAAGACTGGGCGAGTTTTACGCATCCATGCCATGGTGTGAAGAGCATATGAAATGCAGATGCAGGCTAAAGAGGATGACCAGGATGAGCCTGTGGGAACTGTGTGGAAAAAAGACCCAGCATCTCTTGTTTTGTCACCTAATGCACAGTATAGTGTCAGCGGCAAAGTGCGGATGAAAAAGGATGCAACCAAAAAGATACCTTATGTTGGACACCCCAGAGGAAGGAAAGCTATCTGATGGGCTCTTAGTTAAACCCAGTATACTGCCTGCCCATGCTCACACATATGCCTGGAGGGTGATGGTTCAAATCAAAAATGTGACTGACCGGGACATTAACGTCAACAAAGGTTGTACCCTGGCTAAGGTATATTGCGTAGATGCTGCTGTGTTACCCAGCAGGTGCCATACTGAAGAGGATGGTGAAGTAATTCCCGACATGTTTGATTTTGGAGAGTCCCCCATTCCCGAAGAGTGGAGGGATAGAGTTAGCTGTAAGCTAGCACAGTGGAGTAAAGTGTTTTCATTAAAGGAATGGGATGTCAGATGCATCACCGGTTCTGAAGTTCATTTCAGGCTCCATGATGAGAGACCATTTCAAGAAAGGTCACACCAACTGGCACCTGCGGACATCGATCATGTTCGACACCACCTCCGAGAGATGTTAGCAGCTGGAATTATTCAGAAACCCCACAGCCCTTATGCCTCCCCCATTGTAGTGGTTCAAAAGAAAAATGGTTCAGTGAGGATGTGTGTGGACTACACGACACTTAGCTGAAGGACCATACTAGATCAGTATACAATGCCTCTCATCCAGGATGCCCTTGATTGTCTTAATGGAAGTCAGTAATTTTCCATCTTAGATCTCAGAAGCGAGTACTACCAAATCCCAATGGCGTGAGAGGACAGAGAGAAAACTGCATTTATCTGTCCTCTGGACTTCTACAAATTCTTGCACGTGCCTCAGGGCATATCTGGAGCACCAGCCACCTTCCAAAGATTAATGGAGTGAGCAGTAGGAGATGTGAACCTCCTTGAATGCCTAATTTACTTAGATGATGGCATCATGTTTAGCAAAATGTTTAAGAGCATGAGACTTGTTTGTTCAAGTTCCTGGACCGGTTAGAAGAATTCCAATTAAAATTGTCCATTGACAAGTGCCAGTTTTTTCAGCAATCTGTAAAGTATGTGGGCCACATTGTATCTTCTGAAGGCATCCAAACAGACCCGAGCAAAGTAAAAGCCTTAACCACCTGGCCACAGACTTAAAATCTTAAAGAACTGCAAAGATTCTTAGGTTTCTATGGATACTATTGATGCTTTGTGAAAGATTATACTAAAGTAATTTGCCCACTGTTGAATCTAACTCAAAGATATCCACCTACCAATCAGAAGCACAAAAGGAATACTGTAAAAGAGGGTGACAAAGTCTACTTCAAACCTAGTGAACCATTTGGAGCCCAATGGACCTCTACTTGCTATGCAGCCTTTTACAGTATCATCCATTGGCTTACACATGCCCCTGTACTCGCCTATGCAGATCCAACTAAACTGAATGTACTACACATTGATGCCAGTCTGAGTGGAATTGGAGTTGTGCTTTATCAGGAGTATGAGGAAAGATTATGCCCAGTGGTGTTCACCAGTTGAAGCTTGGTTCCATCTGAGAAAAACTATTCTTTGCATAAACTTTAATTTCTTACTTTAAAATGGGCAATAGTGGACCAGTTTCACAAATACCTCTATGGTGCTAAAATATTGGTCGAAACAGACAATAACTCCCTCACGTATGTCCAAACCTCAGCCATGCTAGATGCCACTAGACACAGGTGGCTATCTGCTTTTTCAATGTATGATTATTCAGTGGCGTACCATCCAGGCCTCAATCACATTGATGCCGATGCTCTATCTAGAAAGTCCTATTTCAAATCCTGAGTTGGTGAGAATGTTAGAACAATCCATGAAGGCGCTATGCCACAAGATTTGCAAAGATGAACACCTGTCTTCTGAAACTGTAGATTGCCTAGTTGATTGTCTGGGGCCTCCAGAAACCTGTGTCCCTGTAGCCTACTGTAACTTTGTGGCCTTAGATCTGAGCACACTGCCCCAACTCACTCCAGCTGACATCCAAAGGGAGCAGTATCATGATCCTATGATAAGACTTGTGCTGAATGCCATAAATACCGTAAAAAAATATCTTACTTCGAGAGGGCTCTTGCAGTAGGTAGTCAATTATAGGACTAAGCCACCCGGCATCAGGACCACATGGAAATCTTCTAGCTAGCAGTGTCCAGCGGAGGACCGCCCTGACATCAGGTGACTGATATCAACGTGGCACTATATAGGGAGCAGTCCCCACGCCCGCCCTCCAGTTCTTTCCCTCCATTGACCTGCCCATCAGACCTCATGGAAGAACGCTGCTACTGTCGACACCATCTTTGGATGAGTATATTTGCAAAAATGTTTACCTTTCTTGATAATTGTATTCTCGCTTTAATTGTGTATTTCAAAATCAATGTGCATGTCATCTCTAACTCCTTCAGAATCACATAAAAACAAGTAAGACTCCTGTGGAACTCATCTGCCTTACAAGGACGGCTATTCCCTCTGCCTTCTTTGCCTGGGCCCAGGCCATAAGGTTGAAGGGTGTGAATACCACCAGAAGTTTAACTCAGCCATACACAAACGCCATCAGCAGTTCCTGGAAGCACATCTTTTAAAACAAAAGATGGCCAATATGGAGAAGGAGCTGAAGAAACAGGCAATCATTGTCCTGTCTGGAGGGCCACCATAAAAAGAAAAAGGACAAGGAGAGACATCAGGACCGGGAAAAGTCCCCAGCAATCCCTTTGTCTTCACCTGGAGTCACAGCCCTCAAGGTAATTTCCCCTCCAGGGGATCAGCCTTCGATGCCCGTCCTGGTGGCTAACAAACAATTGTGGTCCCCCCTGTTTGACTCAGGTTCAGGCCTGATGAGAGCCTCCAGGGATCAGGAGGCACCTACCTCCTCTAAGGCCTCAAAGATTCAGAGGCCTAGCAGTATGAGTGTGACCAGCAAGTCAAGTTCTGGCTCCTTTAGTTCTCGCATGGCTGCAGCTGCTAAGTCATCCGCTAGCTCCTCTGATGGATCCTCCATCAGGCCCTGATAACAGGCCTGACAAAGAGGTGACTGTCCAGCTGACATCTGATATGCAGCTGATGACGGCGGTTACTCCGACTTCTCCCTTACCATCAATGGAGATGGTACCTCCAGCTTCCCCCATGGGGGACATGGAGGAAAGAGATTGCCCACTGTCGGGGGTTTTGTCACCCCCTCCTCTGGAGCCTCAGATGCCTGAGACACCGTTGGACCAGACGCAGGTCCCTCCAACTCCCTCAGGTATCTTGGTCCCTCAAGGTCTGCCATTGGGCCCGATGACTGGACCATCAGGACCCACATTTCTGGCTCCACCATCGCGGTCTTATGCACCCTTGATGGGACGTTGTCTGGACCTGCAGATTCCTCCCTCAGGGCCAATGCTGGGACTGCCTGGTCACCCTTTTGGGCAGCCTATGCCAGGCTATCCAATGCCACATTACCCTATGCCAGGGTACCTGATGCCACACTATCTGATGCCAGGTTTTCAAGCACCGGGCTACCCTCCATCGAGTTTCAACTACCCCTAATATGGGTACCCAAACTATGGATTTAATAATCCACCACTACAACCACAAGTGGACCTACAGGCTGTCCTCAAATCATGGTGGGCAGAAGCAAAGTCTCAGCTCATGTCAGAGCTGGAGAAGCACCAACTGTCGCTGGTTCTAATGCTGGCTCCAAGACCTCTTTCTCGGTATCCTCCCCCACCATCCAGCCCTAGAGCACCGACGTCAGGCAGATGACTAGAGCCCTTACCCAATCCATGGCCCTGGGAAATTTCAAGGCCAACTGATTTTTTCAAGGCCAGTAGATCTATCACTTCCTGCCATCAGTTCACCCAGTGACAATAAAACCTAGGAGTCGGACAGTGATACAGTCCACTCCGACTCTGACCTGGACACCCCTACACCAGAGGACCCTAAGCCAAAACAGTCTCCCAAGTCCCCTCCTGAGGACCCTTCCTTCTATGAGGTCCTCAAGAAGATTCAAGCAGCATATGATTGGCGCATGGTCACCCAGGATCAGTAGAGACAGAGACTGGCAGCTCACTTGGACCTGGTAGATTCTTCTCTGACCCTCATTCCACCATGGGTAGAACCGCATGAGGTCTTGGTCACTACTATCTGGAAATGGCCTTTCTCACTGAAGCCGGTGGCCAGAAAAGCAGACAGGCTATACCAAACCCCAGATGACAAGGACTACTTCAGCTTCCACCCTAAGGCTGATTCAGTGGTCATTAGTGTGGCCCATGATAGATCTGCAAAACCAACACCTTAGTACTTCCCCCCTAATAAGGAGTCTAAGATTCTAGACCAGTATGGAAAGAAGATTTATTCTTCTTCCACTTTGGGAATCAGGGCATTGAACTACATCGCCCATATGGGAAACTACCAGAAATCGGTCTTAGGTCAGTTAGAGTCCAAAGTGGACTCTCTTCGGGACATACCTCTCAACCTCCTGCCTCATAAATCAGGGACAAGGCTTAAAAATATCAGGGACAAAGGACTAAAATCAGGGACACATCTTCAGAATTTGTGACATCTACTCAGGAACCTGGCAGAATAAGGGACTTAGTGTAAATTGCATTTTCTAAGAAGAACAAATCTGTAACATTAATGTTTGACATCATTTTGTGCTTACAACCCCTGCTGTTTGGTCATGGAAACTCAATTTTTAGGAGGGACACAGTAAAATTTTGAGGTAAAATCAGGGATGTCCCTGAAAATCAGGGACAGTTGAGAGGCATGCTTCAGGACTCATCTCTAAAAGAGGAGATGGAAAATCTAGTCAGGTTGGCTAGATCTGCATGCAGACATATATTACGGGCCACCTACGATGCAGTGGATATTGCAGGTAGAGGCTCGGTATCAGCCATGAGCCTTCAACGCCATGCATGGCTTTGGATCTCAGGCCTGACACCCGAGGTCGACAGCCATACAGGATGCCCCCTTCAAAGGGTCAGTCCTTTTTGGAGGAGACATCAATCACTAACCTCCAGGATAAGGGCAAGTCCTTGCAATCTGTACAGTTTATGTACAAACCTCCACAGAAACCAAAACAGCCATTTCAGAGACAGCAACATCGCCAGCAAAGACAAAATCACATACGGCCATCAAAATAAACGTCAGGCAACTTCGGCTGCTAGACCCCCCTGCAGCCAAATCCCACAAAGCCTCCTCCTTGCCCTCCACCTCTTGACTTCTTAATCCTCCCACCTCCACTGGTCTACACCCCAGAGGAGCCGGTAGGTGCAATGTTCACCTATCACCTACCAGAGTGGGAGAAAAAACAACAGACTCATGGGTGCTACAAATGGTGGCAAAAGGCCACACAATAGAATTCATAGAGAGAGACTTCCAAGAAAACATCCAGGTCACTCATTCTACCCACCCCACCACTTACCCTTGATAAAAGAGGAAATAACGTCCTTGCTGGCGAAAGCAGCAATAGAGCCAGTTCCCATAAAACATCAAGGGAAGGGCTACTACTCACACTTCTCCCTGGTACCCAAGAAGACAGGCGACATCAGACCCATTCTTGATCTGAGTTCTCTGAAGCTCTTCATGGAATACAAAAGGTACAGAATGTTGTCTCTTCCCAGCCTACTTCCTCTTTTACAGAAGGGTCAGTGGCTGTGCGTTCTGGATATGCAGGATGCATACCTGCACATCCCAATTTGTCCACCACACCTCAAATTCCTCCTCTTTTGTTTTCAGGGGGAGCATTTCCAGTTCAAAGCCCTTCCCTTTGGCCTTTCTTCCACACCCAGGGTGTTCACGATGTGCCTAGTGGTGGTGGCAGCATTTCTATACACACACAGGAAGTCCAAGTTTTCCCATACCTGGACAATTGTATGATTTCAGCACCACTGAGGGATGCCCTAGCCAGGTCTCTGGTCCTTACTCTAGGCATTTTTCAATGGGTGGGCATAACAGTCAATTATGCCAAATCCCACCTTGTTCCTACCAAACAACTCCAATTTATCAAAGCAGTGTTTGACACAGTCCAGGGCAATGCTTTACTGCCATAGGACAAGATAGCAACATTACAGAAACAGGCACACCTAGAAGAAGGCATCAGCAATAGCGAGCCTTCAACTGCTGGGGCTCATGGCTGTGGCCATCCCTTCAGTCCCCTTAGCCAGACTACACATGAGAGTCTCTCAATGGACCCTCGCAGTGCAATGGGACCAGAGATCAGATGATCTGGACCATGAAATCCTAGTCTCAGATCCAATGGCCCATGGCCCAGGACCTTTTGTGGTGGCAAAACCAGGACAATCTCTCCAAGGGTGTTCCGTTCTGCTCAGACAACCCCTCCCAAGCTCTGATGATGGATGCTTCAGACCTGGGATGAGGAGCACACCTGGGACCCCACAGGAAACAGGGTCTTTGGTCCCACAACAAACTGTCTCTTCATATCAATATACTCGAGATGACAGCAGTGTTGAATACCCTCGAGGCTTTTCAACATCTCATTCAACTGGGTCATCTTATGATACAGACAGACAACATATGCATAGTCTGGTACACAAACAAACAGGGCAGAACCCTCTCTACCTTTATTTCGGGAAGTGATGAGAGTGTGGTACTGGGCAGCCAACCACAACATTCATTTGATTGCAGTCCCTGTGCCAGGTGTTCAAAACATCCTGGCAGATGCACTCAGCTGCACGCAAGCCAGGGCACAGAAGTGGGAGCTCAGACAGTCGATAGTAAATGAAATCTTTGAAAGGTGGGGAAGACCACAAATAGACCTGTTCATCTCCCCATTCAATGCAAAACTACCAACCTTCTGCTCGCTCGCTCGCTCGCTCCAGGGCATGGTGTTTTTCTGGCAAGACGCGCTGTCTCTTTGCTGGATGGGGGGGTTCATGTATGCCTTCCCGCCACTTCCATTGATTCAGAGAGTGCTAATGAAACTCTAGGCAGAAGGAGCACAAATGATTCTCATTGCTCCCTTCTGGTCAAGGCAAATATGGTTCTCTCTACTGCAACAACTGTCAGTGGAACCTCCTGTTCCACTGCCAGTCTCTCATGATCTCTTGACACAGGAACAGAGGAGCCTGGTACATCCAGGTTTCATATCCCTTCATCTGCACGCATGGCACTTACTCACATAGCTGCGCATGTTTCAGGGTTTCCCCAAGGGTAGCACAAATTCTGGTGGAGGCCAGAAAGCCTTCCACCAGAGCCGCCTATGCCATGAAATGGAAAAGGTTTTCCATCTGGGTGACTTGAAAGGGATAGAACTTTTCTCCTGTTCAGTCATGCAGGTCTTGGATTACATGCTTTATCTTTATGATCTGGGTCTCAGTAACTTGACTCTAAAAGTCCACTTATCGGCCATTTCTGTCTACCACATTCATGTGGGAAGCAAGACTTTGGCTCAGCTGGAGGTATCCAAAACCTACCTAAAAGGGATTCTTTATTTAAAACCACCAGTACAGAGCCCTGCTACTCCCTGGGACCTGAATTTCATACTAGAGAAACTCACTCTTCCCCCTTTTGAGCTGGCAGCGAGTTCTGACATGTGCTACCTTTCCTGGAAAAACCTTTTTATGGCTGCAGTGGGAGTAGCCCTGCAGTCATTTTGCTTTGAGAAAAGGACTCCCTGCATAAGTTATCTTCCAAACAACATGATAGAGTGTTAAATATACTGTTCTCCACTGAAGCCTCATTATTACGCTGCCTGTGTGTGTGTGTATGGGATCTGGAGAGCACTATTTTTCCTCTGGCTCATGTTCCCTCCCTGCAAGGCATCAAAGAAGGCAGGACTTTGTCTAGTGGCATGACCAGGACACCTGGATGGACAGGTTTGAGGGAGGAGGGCAAGCAGGCACCACCCACTATGGGTAGGCAGGTGTTCCCCGAGTGAAGGTAACTTGCATCCAAGGATAGGGAGGAGATACCACATCATTCCTACCTTTCCTAGGTTGCACAAATAGCTTCAAAGGGAACATCAAGGTTTTTGTCAAAGATGATACCATAAGGCAACAGCAGAAAGTAGATCTTGTGATTCCTGAAACATTTTGGTAATACTGTTTTTGCTTTCAAGCTTCGGCTGGCATAACAGGATGAAGGATCCTTCCTGTACTGCACCTGCATCATAATGTGATATAAAAATAAGCCTGGTGTTCACTGTAACCAACTTAATGTTCCCCTTTCAATAACGCTGTACTAAATTATGACCTTACATTGTAGCTTATGAATTTCTGTATTATCTGAACTTGTTATCCTACAATAGTGTCTTTACAGAAAAATGCTGTATTCAAATTATAAAAAGAGAAAGAACCAATCTGCTCTGCATTTTAAATGCAGTTGACCAAAATTGTAACTATGAAAAGAAAGAAAAAGTTCCCCTTCATTTAGGCATCCAATGTCAAAACAAATATTTTTAGCACATTACCATATATTGTAGTACGGTCAACTACTTTAGGCGTCCAGGCCCAGATATTCAAAAGAGTTGAGCCATGCGCAATAGGGTTTCACCTGTGCAAATCCAAAAATGCGCCATTCTGCGATATTCAGCAGGAGGCAGTTGCACCCCCTAAATCACGCTGAGCAACAGCACAATGATAATGAATGCACGTGCAACTGAAGGGGGAGGAACCATGCATAAATGATGCAGTGATATATTCAACAACTTGTGCCATGCGTAATAGGGGAGCAAACGGAAGTTGCGCCATAGCAGAAATGAGCCAAAATAAAAGGGAGCAAGGGAGAGGTGCAAGAACGCTACAGGGAAGCCACATGAGAGCAAAATACAGCAGGAAACACTGGGCAGCAGGGACACACAGGGCCAGACAGAAAAGGGCACCTGTAAGCAACAGCCACAGGGGAAGGTGTGGGGAGACAGTGCAGAAGGGGGAAGTACACCACACAGCAGTGAAGCAAGCACAGGCAGGTGTTCCCAGTACAGGGGAAGTAGCAGTCAGGACAGTGGGGGATACAGTAACAGTTGCTGGGGGTGAACACAAGCCAGGGACATGGCCAGTGCCACCTTCCAGACGGAGTCCGTTATGAGGGGGGTGAGAAGGCAGGCAGCAGGGGGGGCATGGCCGTGGAAGGGCCCGTCGGCGGTATGCCCCCAACAGGCAGTACCGAGCCCACACCAGCTTCGAGATGTACAGTGATACCGAGATTGTGGGCCAGTACTGCCTGAATTGGGCAATTCTGAGGTGGCTTTGTGAGCTGTGCAGTGATGTGATGCGGGCACCCACACGACTGAGCCATGCTCTGTCAGTGGAGATGAAAGTGACAGCTTGCATGTGCTTGCTCACCACAGGTACCTTCCAGAGACCAACTGGGGACACCACAGGCATAACCCAGTCGGCCACGTCATGCCACCTCACCCAATTCCTCAGCACACTGCTGCCACATGCTGTGGAGTTCATCCATTTCCCCAGCACACCGGCAGAGTGCACAGCAAACATACAGGAGTTCCACAGGGTAGCACGTATGCCTGGCACGCTAAGGGCAATAGACTGCTCCCATGTGGCCATCCGCACACCACCTGGCCCGAGGGGGCCACATACATCAATCACAAGGGCTATGACAGCATCAACTGCCAGGTGGTGTGCGATGCCAGGGGACACATAATCAATGTCTGTGCCATGCACCCTGGGGAAGCACATGATGCCTTCATCTGGCACCAGTCGGCACTGTGCCACAGATTTGAGAGTGGGGATATCCCCCCTGGCCGCCTAGTGGGTGAGTATGCAAACCACATGGACAATCATAGGGCCTGGGGGAGCATGGTCAGAGGTGACATGGGTAGTGGCCTAAATGGCCCGGGACAGGGAGATGCTGATTGCCAAACTAACCTCCACCCTCTACACACAGGTGACAGTGGATACCCACTACGTCCCTGGCTGCTCACACCCTACCGGCGGCCCCATTGCAGCAATGCTACAATGAGGCACACGCCACCACACGTAATGTCATCAAGTGGGTGTTCAGGATGCTGAAGGCATGTTTCCATTGCCTGGACACCTCCGACGGTGCCCTACAGTACAGCCCCTCAAAGGTCTGCGGGCTATTCCTGGTCTGTTGCATCCTGCACAACATGGCCAATGAATGTGGGATAGCTGTACAGGTCAAAGAGGAGGACAGCGATGGGGACGATGAGGATGCCGGTGATGATGGTGATGGGCAGCCCCCCCTTGGGCGACAGGAACCCCGACTGCTCTGGTTGGCACAGCTGCACCGGGACACCATCACGGAGGAGCACATCAGCCAACTCAGGTAAGTCATGGGGCCATATGCAGCCAACAGTGGCTAAGGCACAACCCACAAACACACATGGACACACACCAGGGGTGCATACCATCAAGGGAAGTGGCAGGGCATGGAACCACACACACAACCAGAGATGGGTGAGGTCTAACATGCCACGTGGATGGACACACACACACGCACACACACACACAATGCACCAAACATGCACAAAGGGTAGGAGGCACACCAACCCAGAACACCACCCCTAGCCACACACATGTCCACAGACACCACGCCCACTGCCTGTCCGTGTGTGTGTGTGTCAGATGCTGAGCACCATTGCACATTGGTGTACAGCGCAATGCAGGCATCATCATGTACATGCAACTGTGGACAGCAGCCGGGAGGGTGTGCAGATGGACTGTGTGTCCAGTGCAGGGCCGGGTACCCACCTATGCACTGCCCACTGAAAGACACAATGCACACAGGGCAGCACCAGACAGTAGCCACATTGGGAGACAGGTCAGTCATGTGACACAGTGCCCCGGCCACCACGGATGCATGGGCAGCCCCACCAAGACCCACCAGCACTGACAGGCTGACCACTGGCCTCATGGGGTGGCACCGATGGTCCCCCAGGGGTTCCACTGCATGAACGCAACCGTGCTCATGCAGGGGTCTGCAGCACACCAAACATGCCTGCGCCAGGTGTGCTTGGGATGCCCATAGCTGAACCTGGTGTCGACAGGGAGGATGTCGCATGACGCCGGGAATGGGGGGTGGACAGTGCACTGTGTGGTGTCTGTGATGCATGGGCACATGACTGTGTGCCCATTGTGGCCATGACAGCAGTGAATGCCTGTGTCTGCCTGTCAATGGCAGCAGTCACATCCTCCCACAACTGGTCCATCCCTGCCAGGATCAGAATGGTGTCTCTGCAGCGACACTCCTCTGCCCGCTCCAGAGCCACACGCAGTGCATCCACTGATGTTGCAAGCCGCATTTGCTGCTGGACTGATGCTTGCAGTAGGTGGGTGTGCTCATCCAAGAGGTCATCTGCCTCCTCGGCATCCTGTCCCTCAGAGTGTGCGCAGCCCTGATGCTCAGCACCCTTTGAGGGTGGGCGCTGCACACCAGGACCAGGTCTGAGCATGTCCACAGGTGGTGCACAGATGCTGCCACTTGACCCTGTACCCCAAGCCCATTGGCCGACTGCTGATGCTGCCCCTCTGGCTGCTGCTCCCCAGGGCTCAGTGGTGCCACCACAGTGGCTGCAACAGTCCCACTGTCCTAAACACACACCAGTGCTGCCCCACTGGTGCTGACAGGCAAAGGCTGGGACTGTGCTGACATGCAGGCCTCCACGGCAGCACCACCCACAGCCATGGCCGCGATGTTACCTGCTGTGTGGCCATCCCGTGGCGCACACATGTCACTGTCCATGCCGTTAGCGACATCATCTTCGGTGACAGACCCGGCACCAGCCCAAGTCACAGCATGCTGGCATCTGTGGACACTGGCATGATGGGACACGGGCAGGGCTTCCTCCGCTTCTGTTCCAACAACATCACTGTGGACAGCCAGGTGGGCCCACTGTCACACTGAGCCAAGTATACCTGTGGAGGTGGATGGACCCTCCTCCATCTCTAGCTGACTGTCCTTAGTGGACAGGCCCACCACCGCTGACCCATGCAGATGCTCAGGATCTGTAAGGGAAAACAAAGTTGCGTTACTGCATGTGACCTACCCTGCCCCCCCATAGACAGACCATGACCTACCATGCAGTGATGGGCTACCACCCATCTGGAAGCCACCACCTGGAACATCCTCAATGGCACAATGCTGCATGCTTCCAGCAACCCTCTCCAGTGGGGTCAGGTACCACCCAGCTGTCGCCCACTTGTCGCAGCTCATGCTGCCCTGATGGCAGCCACCTTCTCCTTTATCCTCCTCCTGTCTGTGCCTATCTTCTTCTTGCACTCCTGCACGGAGCGCTGGTGGCTGCCATGCAGGTTCACTGCATGTGCCACCTCCGCCCATGCAGCAGCACGGGCTTGAGGTGTTCCCTGCCATCCACTGAGAAGCGAGTCCTGATCCAGGTATGCTTCAAACAGGACATCGGTCTCAGCCTTGGTAAAATTAGGCCTCCTCCTCCTCCTCCCATCACTGTGTTCCTCCTCTCCCACAACTCGCTCAGTCAATTTTTAGCCTGTAAGAATGACAGTTGTTACCTGTGACTGTGCAGTCCCATGCATGTCCCTAAATCCACAGTCCACACTCCCAAGCAGCATGCAACTCACCAATAGACTGCAGTAACCGACAATGGCCAGTGCAGCCCAATGTCGCACTTTTATAGCGCAACCCATGCAAATGAGGTGAGGCGCAACTTTAAGGGGATGCAAATTGCAGTGCTGCGCCATTGAATGGCTGATTAGCTGTTTTGCATATTATGACTGAATATCGCGCTGTTGCACTTTGTGCAATTGTATTGAACATGCTGAGCCAAGTGCGCAATTCTGTGACATGCACAGTATACACCTCACAGCACATGCTCGGGTTGCTGACGCAGGCATCTGCCGCGCTGCTGATGTGCTGTGTGTGGGAAGCAATGCAGGGCATGGCCACCATTGTGCCAGTGGCACTACAGTGATGTTCACCTACATGGCGCTGTGACACTGGGCCATCACAGGCGCACTGGGGCAACAGCGTGGTAGGCCGCTACTGGAAGTAGCACACAGGCATCCAATCATGCTACACACATTGGGTTCCAATGGTGCTGTGCCTGTCCGTGCACCAGAGCCCCTTGACCCTGTGCCTGACCTTTGACCCCTAGGCACCATGCATCAGGCATGAGTGCACCACTATCGCGCTGTTCGGTGACAGCGTGATAGGGAATGGCAGCACTGTACCGCGCAGCATCTGCACATGGGGAGCCACACTGCAGAGTGCCATTTTTGCAGACTGAGCTAGGTGAATGGCACGGAGGAGGGCTGCAGAGTGGAGCCAGGTAGAACTGGCCAACCTAGTGGCCATAGTGGAGCCACACCATGGACCACTGTTTGGGGAGGTACCCCTGGACAGGTCCAGGAGCCAGGTGTGGGAGGAGGTGGCCACTGCACTAGAGGAGGCTACAGGAAGGGGCAGACAGCAGAGCAATGCCACCATAGGTATGGCGACCTGCGGCAGAGGGAGCCAGACCTGCTAGCCCACCTGCAGACACGTGCAAGGAGGGGCACGGTGCCACGGCCAGGTGGGTGTTACATTAACACACTTTTATCTTCCATATGGGTATCACGGTTGTATGTGTCCAGAACATGGGGGAGGGACCATCCGGTGTTGGCTGTGGTGGTGTTATCAGGGTGTAGGGTAGGTGGGTCTGGCTGGGTGGGAGGGCACACACCTGGGGGCAGGGGGGGCTTTGCTACAGGATTGTACTGATGTTCCTCTCTCCATGTTTGCACCACAGGGCCGGAGGAGTGGCACCTAGCACGTGAACTGCGGTGCCACCAAGAGGACAGGGATGCAAGGTGGGACGATGGTCCACAGCACCCGAGGGACCAGCCTGATGATGGTGAGTGCCATACCTCCATGATTATTATTTCATGCTGTATAACAGGGTGGGCAGTGGGGCATGGCCACCGTCCATTGACACCACTGCCATGCAGGCAACTTGTTATAGTCAGCACTGTTCAGTGGCAATGCATGTTTGGGAGTGCGTTGATGGTGGTCCATGCATGCATTGGGTACATGGCTGTGCCACTGCCTTTGCACCACATAGCCATGTCACGAAATGGCCACGGTGGTGCTGTGCATGACTTGGCCGGTGTGTGTGTGTGCAGCATTCCACATGGCTGTATGCGCCTGGGTGGGCAGGTCATGTGGATGTGTTCACTGTGGGTGGTCACACACCATCACAGAGACATGTCCCACGGCTGTATGCCATGCACAGTATGTGGGCTGTATAGGACTGTGCATTCACACCTATTGACTGTGCTCCCTTGTCCTAGGTGTCCGCCAGCTGATGGAGATCAGGGAGGCATTGTGGAAGATCTTGCACATGGCAAGGGCATCCTTAGAAATCCTCCAACGGATTGACCAGATTGGGGTCCGCAGGAAGCACCAGCGGAGGAGGAGCCAGAGTGGGGAGTGGGGCTCCCATTAACAGTCCTTCTGCCCCTGATATTCCCTATACCCCTGGACCCACCCTCACACCTCCCTTTCCTTTCCCGCTTGTTCACCCCTGCCCCTTACCCCCCCCACCTTGTTTTTTGGCCCTCCTCAACTTTGTATATATTATTGTATATAGTTCACTTTGATATTTTGTTTGAATACAGATCTTTGATATGAATACTGTGGTGGTCTCTGATTTGCAGTGGGCTATAGGTGCTCAGCTGCAGTGATGTGCATGGCGTCAGGGGTGGTGCAGACATGAGTATGTGTGTGTGTGTGTGTCCATTGGGAGGTGACTATGCTGTGGGGTAGCTATCAGTCAGTGTCTGTGGTGTGTGTGATGTGCCCTGTGCACTGGATGACTGTGAGCAGTGGTCCATGGTGCATGCTCTCTGTCCATGGCATCCCTATCAGCCCGTCCATGGCCTGTGCAGCTGACACCCATGCATGTCTGTGACCTGCATGGTCTGCTGGAATGTCAATGGTGGCTGTCTATGCAGGGCAGCCACTGTACCCATCACAATGCTGGGTTGCCTTCTGTCACTGGTGAGGTGCATGTCTGCCTCGGGTGACACTGTGGCCTCCACAGTTGTTGACCCACCTCCATGCTGTGGTTTGTGTGTGTTGCAAGGGATGTGCACCACTGTCTGTGACTTGTGCTCCAGGCAAATGCTGGTGGTGTACAGGTCCACAGTGCCTGCGCAGGGTGGCTGATACTCCTGTGCCATGGAGAACTGCAGGTTGTGTGTATACAGTTTACATGGGCCCACGCTGGGGGCTTGGTTGCCCCGCTACTGCGTCCCTGTGTTGTTGTGCCCTTGGGTATGTGTGGGTGTCTTTCCATGCACTGTGTGGCATCCGGTGTGGTGCATTCTTCCATGCACCACTGTGGGTGTCTGCAGTGGCTGTTGTGACCAGTGCTGGGTCAGGATGTGTCACTGGGAGAGTGTGCAGGGTGCTGTACCACTGGTGGTGGGGTCCAGGGCATGGCCTGTCCCATGTGGGGTACCTCATGTGCCGATGCATGGTTGGTCTCTCAGCAGTACCTTGGGGGGGCTGTGCATGGTGGCACTGTGTATGCTGTCGTTGCATCGCTGTGTGCTGCCACCTGCTGATGGGTGCTCGTGGTGGGGCTGCCTTGCATGGTTCTGTGGTGCACAGGGTTGCACTGTCACAGTGGGGGTGGTGGCATGCATGGGGTTTCCTGCAGTGGTGGACGCTGCTCCTGGGCAGGGTGTCTGGGGGTCATAGTGCAGGGTGTGCTCTGCATTGGGGGATGGTGTGGCATGGGGTGGTCAGCCCTCCTTGTGTGCCAGTCACAGCTTGCCGGGGGGTGTGATGGGGCACCATGGCCCGGCTGTGGGTTGGCTGCTTGTCTCCATGGGCCAGTGGTTATTCCAGCCCTCCCCAGTTGTACAGTGCATGGGGTGTGGGGACACGATGTCTGTTCTGCTGAGTGTTCCTGTGCCCATCTGTGGCATGGGTGGTGGGCCCCTACCTCCCTGGTTGTGCAGTTGCATTGCCACCCTGCTGCTGGGGGGGGCATCCCTGGTTGCGATATGGCACCTCTGGACTGCTCAGCTGAACATCCCTTGTTGCGCTATGGCGCATCTGATCTGCTCAGCTTCCCCTCCCTAGTTCCGCTATGGCGCAGGTGGTGCGATATTCAGTCGTTGGCTGTAGGCGCAGTTTGGCCGGCTCAGTTTTTGAATATTGCACCTCTTGCGCATGGGCGCAATGGACTTGCACTTGCTTCTGCTATTGCACACTTTTTGGGTGCAGTTTGAATATCTGGGCCCCAATGTCAAAATGAATATTTTTAGCATCTTGCCATATATTGTAGTATGGTCAACTACTGACAACAAGGTGTAGCACAGGACAGTCAGGTGTATAACATTAGCACTGTGCTTCATGCCACATGAAATGGGGAGGTAGCAAATGCTGAAATAAATGAAAAATCTAGCAAGGGTGATAGTTTCTCAAATAACAGTAAAAGCACAGTTACTGACACAAGCAGTATCATTTATTTGCAGGGCCCATTGCAAATGCCAGCATGAAAAGCAAAAGGAAACAAATTACACCTGCATCACTTCAGTTAGGGAATATACGGAGAGAAAAACTGACATATTGGTTTGACTAGAAATGCATTATTACTTAAAAGATCATTTTTTTACAGAAATCAAAAAACTGATGCAGAACAGATGTATTTGCAAAAACATCAAGCACTGTTTGTAATGATATATAGTTCCCTGTTCCTGTTGCTGATGGGTGATCTGAATATGCCAGATGTTAACTGGAGTGCAGTTGCAGCAGCCACTTCGAAGAGTGGGGTTATTCTAGATGCCCTACAGGGGGCATGCCTTAGACAACTAGTATTGGAGCCCACTCGAGAAGGAGCAATCTTAGACCTGGTTCTCTCAAATGGAGATGAAGAGAGGATCACATATGTAGAAGTGGGTAGCCATCTGGGAACTAGTGACCATCGAACAGTATGGTTCACAATAAGCACAGCAATAAAGGCAAGCCATACAAAGGCAAAAGTACTGGACTTTAGGAAGGCTGACTTTGCCAAAATGGGTGAGTGCCTAAGGAATGCACTAGCAAATGGGCAGGAAGGAGGGGTGGAAGAACAATGGGGAATAATAAAAACTGCCATCACAGAGGTAACAAGCCTTTGTGTGAAGCAAATAAACAAAATTAAACGACATAAGAAACCACTGTGGTTCTCAAAGGAAGTGGCAGTGAAGGTTCAAGAGAAAAAGAAAGCATTCAGGAAGTACAAGGAATCACAGAAGCAGCAGGACAGAGAACTGTATCAGTTAAAGCAAAATGAAGCTGGGAAGGCAGTCAGAACAGCAAAGGCCCAAACCAAGGAAAAGATAGCCAACTCAGTTAAGAAGGGGGATAAAACCTTTTATAGGTACATCAGGGAGTGAAGGAAGACCAAGAGAGGATAGTGAGGCTTAATAAAGGGGAGGAGGGTGGGCAGAGGTGACTGTGAAAAGGCAGGGATACTAGACAAATATTTTTGCTCAGTATTTACAAATGAAGACGGGGAGGTACCTAAAACAAACAGTAGAAACACTCTGGATACAGAAGTTGATACCAGCCCATTTACAGAAGAAAGGGTTCTGAAAGACCTCTTAAAACTGAAGGTGGACAAAGCAATGGGGCCGGATGGGATTCATCCCAGAATTCTAAAAGAACTAAGGGTAGAACTAGTGACACCACTGACTACCCTCTTTAACAAATCATGGGAAGATGTGGTGGTGCCCGAGGATTGGAGGAGGGCAGATGTGATTCCCCTTCACAAAAGTGGGAGCAAGGCAGAAGCAGGAAACTACAGACCTGTTAGTTTAACCTCAGTGGTAGGGAAAATGATAGAATCACTTCTGAAGGAAAGAATTGTTGAGTATCTAGAGGCTAGAGGGGCACAGGGCCCAAGGCAGCATGGATTCACAGTGGGAAGGTCATGCCAGACAAATCTAATTTCTTTGACTGGGTGACCAAAGTAGTAGATCAGGGAGGGGATGTGGACATGGCCTGCCTAGACTTTAGCAAGGCATTTGACACAGTCCCACACAAAAGATTAATATACAAGTTAGCCAGCCTGGGAGTGGGTTCCAAGATAACAGCCTGGGTAAAGAATTGGCTGGAGAACAGGACACAGAGAGTAATAGTAAATGGAGTCCACTCTGAAGAAAGAGTGGTTACTAGTGGGGTACCACAGGGTTCAGTATTAGGACCGGTCCTCTTCAATGTCTTTATAAGCGACATTGCAGAGGGACTGGAAGGAAAAGTATGTCTCTTTGCAGATGACACAAAGATCTGCAACAGAGTTGATGCACAAGGTGGGGTGGAAAGGATGAGAAGGGACTTGGCAAGGTTAGAGGAATGGTCAAATGTATGGCAGCTTAGATTCAATGCTAAGAAGTGCAAGGTAATGCACCTGGGAAACAAAACCCAGGGGAAGAGTACACAATGGGGGTGAGATACTAACAACAACAAAAATGGAAAGGGACCTGGGGTAGTCATATCAGATGACCTAAAGGTGGCAAGCAATGTGAGAGGGGCAGCAAGGAGGGCTGGGGGATACTGGGATGCATAGGGAGAGGCATCACACAGTAGAAAACAGGAAGTTATTATACCCTGTACAGACAGCTGGTCAGACCCCATCTGGAGTACTGCGTGCAGTTCTGGAGACCCAATCTCCACAAATATATAGACAGGATGGAAGCTGTCCAGAGGAGGACAACTAAAATGGTGCAGGGTCTGCACCGGAAGACATATGAAGAGAGGCTTAAGGAGCTTAATATGTATAGCCTCGAGGAAAGGAGGGAGAGGGGGACATGATAGAAACTTTCAAGTACCTCAAGGGAATCAACAAAGTCCAAGAGGGTAGCATCTTTCAAAAAAAGAGATGTGCAGGAACAAGAGGGCACAATTTGAAGATAGAGGGGGGCAGCTCAGAGGTAATTTAAGGAAGTATTTTTTCACAGAGAGGGTTGTGGATGAATGAAACAGCCTTCCGGAGGAGGTTGTGGAGTCAAAAACTGGTGGAATCCAAGCATGCGTGGGACAGTCATAAGGCAATTCTAGGGAGTGGGGGTAGGAAGAAGTAGGCTGCAGGTTAACTAGGATCTGCAGCTTATTCATTAGGTAGGGAAATGGGCAGATTGGGTGGGCCAAGCGGTCCTTATCTGCCATCAAATTCTATGTTTCTATGTTCCAGTATACATACAATACATACACACAAACACACACACACACACAGAAATACAGGACACTAGTTTCAGTAAAAAATGTGGGCATGTTTCCATCTTGCAAACCAGGAGTATGAAAAGAAAAAGCAAATTAAATCATTTTCACTTCACTTAGGAAATATAGGGAGAGAACAACTGAGATATTGGTTGGACTATAAAGGCATTATTACTTAAAAGATAATGTTTTCAGAAATCAAAAAACGGATGCAGTACAGACAGTCCCTGTTAGTAATTATATATATATATAGTTCCCTGTGTGTATATACGCATTATTACTTAAAAGATAATGTTTTGCAGAAATAAAAAAAAAACATGCAGACATTTCACACTGGTAAAAAGGAAAGTTCCAAGTAAGGTAAAAAAACAGATTCCATTGTCAGTGTGGATATTTTCCATGTTGGCAGGCTACACATGTAAAATTAATTATTTATTGCCTGCAACATAGAAACATAGACTTTGGCAGCAGATAAGGACCCCTTGGCTCACCTAGTCTGCCCAACATGTATTCTGAAATTCCTGAGTTGCAAAATAGAGAAATAAATAAATAAATAAATAAAAAGAACTCTAACAAGGATGCTGTTTTCCCAAATAAAATTAGTCAGCAGTGTTCGGCACACACACACATTATCATATATTTGTAAAATTCCTGAGTTATAAAATAGAGAGGGAAAAAAATAAATCTAACAAGAATGATGTTTTCCCAAGTAAAATTAGTCAGCAGAGTTTGGCATACAAACATTATCATATATTTGCAGGGGCTGTGGCAAATGCCAGTATGAAAAGAAATACAAAAGTTATTAAACTGTTTCATGTAAAATAAACAATGTACTCCATGTGACATGCATTAGGAAATTTTCATTTTACAAAATACAGAAATAAATAAAAAGAAAAAATAAATTAAATGTATGTGCAGGGGCCATGCCAAATGCCAGTATAAAAGAAAAAGAAAAATTATGAAACTGTTTCATTTAAAAGATCATTTTTTGTGGAAATAAAAAAACTGAGGTGATAGTGGGGAGTGCTGGACCAAGCACTGCTACTACAAAATTTACGGTAGTGCATTGTGACTGTCCCAATGTGCACCTTACTATAATGTCTCTGGATGAGAAGACAGCAGAAGTCCGTGACAATTAGATATATTTTTTTCCATGAGATGATGGCATAATTTAAACTTTTACAGTTGGGGATGGGGGAGGACCTCTGCTACAGTAAACTACATCTGGAATAAAAATATTCATAACATGTTGGTACATAATACATAAGAGAGAAAAGGATAATATTGTATTATTGATTAGAGATTTATTTCTGTGGGGGTGCTCTGTCCTCACTGTCTTATGGGTGCTCTGATGAAGTTGTGAAGTCATGAGGTATTGAGAACGCTTTTTTTGATTGCTGAAACATTTTAATTTTTAGTCATCCTTGGTTTCAGTGGGGGGCTTTGCACCCCACACACCCCGGTGCAATAATCAGCAATTTGAGATGTAACTATTATTTGTGAGTTAATTTTTTTGTACTGCTTGCTTTCATCCACCATTTATTTGTGTGTGTAAAGTAAATAAAAGCATTCCTGAGATTTAGCATTACTGTGATCTGCTTGCTTGAACTGAAATGACACCGGACATGACATGCACTCTGCACAGCAATGCCGTAATACTGCTTGAATTTCTGACAAGCGCAGGGCAGTCTGGCATCCTCCACTAATTCCAAAACTGGTGCAGAACAGATGTATATGCAAAAACATCAAGCCCTGTTTGTAATGATATATAGTTCCCTGTTCTAATATACATACATATATAGATAAACACACACACACACACACACACACCCACACACATATATATATATATATATATATACAGTATATATATATATATATAAGAGAGAGAGAGAGAGAGATGCAGAAATACAGGACACCAGCTGCAGTAAAAAATGTCAAAAAAAAAAAAAGAAACAAAAACAGCTCCTCCGAGTCAAACAGGTGCTCGAGTAAATACTGGAAGTGCAGATAAAACGAACTCAGCACTCTTAATAGGCGTTTTAAACAGGCATATTTTATTGACAAAGAATTAAGCCTAACAAAAGGAATATAGATAAGTCTACCATGCACTGCACGCCATCACCCCTGATGACGTGCGTATGAAACCGGTTGGGATTTTTATCTATGTTCCTTGTTGTTAGGCTTGGCGTTCTTTTGTCAATAAAATTATGCCTGTTTAAAAACGCCTATTACAGAGTGCTGAGTTTCGTTTTCTCAGCAAAAAATGTCAGCAGGTTTCCATCTTGCAAACCAGGAGTATGAAAAGAAAAAGCAAATTAAACATTTTTCACTTCAGTTAAGGAATATAGGGAGATAACTGAGGTATTGGTTGGACTATAAAGGCATTATTAATTAAAAGATAATGTTTTCAGAAATCAAAAAAAAACTGATGCAGTATAGACAGTGCCTGTTAGTAATGATATATATATACTGTAGCTCTCTGTGTGTATGTGTGTGTGTGTGTATATATATATATATATATATATATATGTATATATTCAATACTACTGTTACTTTGCTGACTTAATCCAGTAGAAATACAGGACACCAGCTGCAGTAAGAAAAAAAAAAAGTTGGCACGATGCCATCTTGCAAATTTGCAAACTATATTTTGTTCCAAAAAAGAATTTCAGATTACAAGAAACATGCAAACATTTCATATTGGAAAAAGGTAAGTCCCAAGTAAGACAAAAAACAGATTCCATCCTTAGTGTGAATATTTTTGGTGTTGGCATGCTACACGTGTAAAATTAACTATTTATTGCATGCAACACAGAAACATAGACTTTGACAGCAGATAAGGACCGCTTGGCCCACCTAGTCTGCCCAACATATATTTTGACATTCCTGAGTTACAAAATAGAGAAATACATTACAAAAAGAAATCTAACAAGGATGCTGTTTTCCCCAAGTACATATAATCAGCAAAGTGCGGCACATAAACATTATCATATATCTGCAGGGGCCATGGCAAATGCCAGTATGAAAACAAATTGAAAAGTAATTAAACTTTTTCATATAAAATAAACAATGTACTGCATGTGACATGCATTAGGAAATTTCCAGTTTTCAAAATACAGAAACAAATAAAAAGAAAAATACATTTAATAAGGAAGATCTTTTTTCCAAGTAACATTAAATAGCAGAGTTCCCAACAGAAATAGTATCATGTATGTGCAGGAGCCATGGCAAATGCCAGTATAAAATAAAAATAAAAATAATGAAACTGTTTCATGTAAAAGCAACAATGTGCTGCATTACAAATGCATTAGGAAATTTCTGGGTTACAAAATACAGAAATGAATTGCTAAAAAACCAACAAGGATGACGTTTTTTCCATTATTACTAAAAAGGAAAATTGTGTTTTGGATAATAAATACTGATGCTGCGGGATTCAAAGCCAGGTCTCCAGGTCTGCAACTCAGGGCCAGATATTCAAACAATTGTGCCTAGCGGAAAACCATAGCGCTGGAATAGTGCTGGATTTGTGCGAGGCTGCAATATTTAAAAGCTCTATTAGCACCGGCGCTGTGTGGTAGCACTGATGCTAATAGATAATAGTATGCAGGGGTGAGGTTAGGAGATGGCCCATGACTGCCTGCAGCACGGCATATTCAAAAGCCTAGAGCCACTCTACAGGCATTAGTGCAACCTGTAGCGAAGCGCTAGATACCGCCAAACAGTAGCTGACGGTAATGAGGTGGTAATGCGGCGGTGCCCCCCCCATACCGTGGACCGCTGTAGCCACGGTAGTACAGTGAACTCCTTGGTAGTCTAGTGGTCCCCCCCCGCATGATTCTCAATCCATTTTAATGACAATTAAATGTAAATTCCCTGGTAGTCTAGTGGTGTCCTCCCCCGCATGAATCCCGATCCATTTTAAGTAAAATTACATGTAATTTCCCTAGTAGTCTAGTGGTCCCCCCACCCTCCTGCATTACTCCCAATCCATTTTAGTTACAATTACATGTAATTTCCCTGGTAGTCTAGTGGTCCCCCCACTCCCCTGCTTAACTCCCAATCCATTTTAGTTACAATTAAATGTTATTTCCCTGGTAGTGTAGTGGCCCCCTCCCCCCCACAGAAATCCTGGTCTGTTTTAAGTAAAAATACATGTCATTTCCCTGGTAGTCTAGTGGTTCCCCCAGCCCCCCTGCATGACTCCCAATCCATTTAAGTTACAATTAAATGTTATTTCCCTGGTAGTCTAGTGGTCCCCTCTGCAAAAATGCACTAGTGCCAGTGGCTCAGTAGGTAGCACACTTGCCTCTGAGGCCAGGAGATCAGAGGGCTGTGGGTTCAGTTCCCACATCTGGCACTTGGGTTAATATCCCAGTACTGACACTGTAGTGCAGCATGAGAGGGGTGCTGCACTTCTGAGGTGCCGTCTTTCCGATGAGATGTTGAACCGAGGTCCCATCTGCCTGGATAGGTGGTAGTTCAGGTGGACGTTAAAGATCCCATGGCACTTGTCAAAAAGAGTAGGGGAAAGTTTTATTGAGGCAAAAATCATACAATAGTACACAAAGCAAAATACAAAACAAAGGAAACACAGGATAAGTATTATACAATCATTCGGGTAGCTGCAAAATCAGAGTCAGTGATACAAGGAAGAGCTTTCCAAAGTTCCAAAAGTGTCGTATCTGAGTATAGAGTACGTTCATGCTCATAAATTTCTTTTAAATCTTGCACAATCTTTTTCGAGCTCCAAATAGGAGCAGTTCTTTTGCTGTAAAGAAAACATGCAACGCACCATCCAAATATTCCATTTAATGCAGACAAAACAAGGTTTAAAGTGTCCTGGTGCCATTTCCCGACTACGAGAGAAAAACCCTGTATACAAGATTCAAATAAGTAACTGACTGAAGCAAGGGGGTATCCCATGCCTGTGCCAAAAAGGACCACCAATTTTTGATAAAGGAACAGTCAAAAAATAAATGAGGGATAGTTTCAAGTTCTGTAATACATAATAAGTGAGAACACATTCTATCTTGGGACTGCTTATGTTTATGATTTGATTTTACATTAATCTTTTCATGGCATGAAAGCCAATGAAAATCCCACATTTTGGCTGGAACCCTCTTACATTTCCACAATAACAAAAGGAAGGAGGTGTTGACCAGGACACCTTATCGAAGGGTACTGATACAGCACAAACCATCAGGAGTAATTTCTTATATAAAACTTTATGTGAATGATTTAATAACATCTGAACAGACACCTTCCATTGTTTGAGACGTAAAAACATATGTTTTACGTAAGTTGGTATACCAACAGTTTGTCTTAACACAGTTAAGGAAATAGTTTCCCATTGATGAAACCAAATCCTGCAAGAGTCATAAAACCAAAGTTCCCACCCCCTTTGGGCATGAATCAATAAAGGCCTAAGGCTTGCAGTGAAAAAAATACAAGAAAAAAATAACAAAGGGTTAACCATACAAACGCCATCCTCAGGGATAGGTAAATAAGTGATATTCCACTTTATCGGGTTTAACCTACTACCCCAAAGAGCCTGAAAAAACAGGCTAAAGACAACAGTTTCTAGCTGTCATGGAAAAGGGAATACATAACTCGGAAAAAGGAAAGTAGAGATCAAATAGTTTTTAATTAAGAAAACACGTTTTTTTTTCCCTATCTTCCCCCGGTTCCAGGAGGCCACCTGAAGTTTACCTTGTTGCAGTTTTAACATTCCAGTTAAACAAATCTGAGTCGTGTGTCCCAAAAAAAATTCCCAAAATGCAAATAGGGTCCTCAACTAAACGTAACGAGCCAATACGGTCCGAGGGGGAGATTGCTGAACTGACCCGAATAACCAAACTTTTAGTGTAATTTAAAACAGCACCAGAGAAATCTCCAAAAATAGAGCACTCATGGAGAGAATGAACCACTGAGGCTGCATCAGCTACAAGAAAACAAACATCATCTGCATATGCGATTGCCTTATAAGGCAAGCATAAGGCACAACTAGAAATAGATTGAATCTGAGAATTAGTATTCAGCTGACGGAGCAAAACATCAAGAAAAAATACATATAACAATGGGCTTAAAGGACAGCCCTGACGAACCCCCCGTCTTATGGGGATCATGGGTCCTATCCAACCATTCACTACAGGCACAACAGTAGCCGTTCTATAGAAAGCACAAATCCAGCATACCATAACATTAGGTACATGCAGAAAACAAAGTGCTTCCCATAAAAAAATCATGCCTAACTGAATCAAAAGCAGCCTTCTACTCTACAGAAACAACAAGTCCGGAAGCCAGACCTGCATAGCCATGAGAAAATAATTCTCGTAAGAGGATCAAATGATTAGAAATTCTCCTTTGAGGCACAGAGCAGGATTGGGCGGGATGCAAAACCACCTCCGCTATCCTCACCAAACGCTTCACAATAATTTTCATTAAGAGCTTAAAGTTGGTGTTCAACATACATAAAGGTCGCCAGTTCTCTAGAGAATGGATATCACCTTTCTGTTTATAAATGTAAATCAAAGTACCCTTAGTAAATTCCACAGGGAGAGATTCACATTTTAACAGAGAATTAAACACAGATGTAAGTTCTGAGGCTAAATGGTCACCCAGCACCTTATATAAGCCAGCAGGGAGACCATCCGGACCAGGAGTTCTCTGTACAGGTAATGAAGAAATAGCCAGTGTCAAATCCTGCTCCATGATAGGAAAACAAGCCTGGTCCTGACATAGCTGTGAGGGAGCTGGGATATCAAGGCCACTATACAAAGTCGCACTGTTACCAGCCACAGCAGGGAGGGGAGAAAAAAGGGCTATAGTATATTTTGTTACAATATGACAAATCTCAGCTTATCAGGAACATAAGGTCCTTCTGAATTTGAAGACATGTCATATTTTTTCGGGCGGACTGACGTGAATTATATTCAAAAGGACAAATAACATCGGTTCCAACAGTACAGAATTTATGTTGGTAATAAAGTTGTTGTGATTGCCGTATTGGAAAGTCAACATATCATTCTGTAGGACTTTTATTTGTTGAGTAAGGTCTTGCCCTGTCATGTATGCTATGGTTAATAATGACTGAAAATGTACCTCTTCTGCAAATAGTCTAGGTATTCCAGCCTACATTTTAAACGACTGTAAGTTTTAAAAAGTGACCAGATCATGTTTCGTGTCTAACCACCACTGAACAGGATCTTCATAACAAATAAAACAGATTTACGGGCTTGTATGAAGGACAGGAGGACTGCATAAACATCGAATCTGCAACAAAGATGTGTTGAATTTCCAAATACCTGGATCTTTATGGGAAGAGACAACAGAACCAAAACCAACAGAAAGCAGCTTATGATCAGAAAACTCAACCGCTTGAACTTTGGCAGAAATAACTGGTACTGTAGGAGAGGAAAACACATAATCAATACGTGTGGCTAGTTTACCCTTTTGGAAGGTAGGGGTGTGTTATGTAGTAAAGGATAGATAAGAGTCCGTTAAGTGGGTGACTCAAACCAATTTACCCAATTCGTGGGAATCACAAAACAGTTTCTTTGTAGCAGCAAAGGAGCTCTTATCCTGAAGACGCAGGCCACAATTAAAGTCACCAGCAAACAATACTTGAAAGGAAGTATGCAAATAAGGATGAAGCAAAGCAAATAAAGCTATGCGTTCAGTTTTGATTTGAGGGGCATAAATGTTTATCACCCAGTAAGGACAGGACCCACTAACAAAATCTATAATAAGCACCCTACCAGGGGTTACATCAAACAATTTTAGCAAATGGAAGTCTGGGATATTAATTAATATTCCCAGTCCTGAACAAGAATCCTGACCAATCGACCAAAAGAAGGACCCAGTAACCAGTCCTGTTGTGCTTCGTATCTCATGTGAAGTATGAAGTCTTGTATCCTGTAATAAAATTAAACCCAAAGGAACAGTCGAGAAAGGAAAAAATCAATCTCCTTTAGCCATACGCCTCATACTATTTTACATTAATAGTATGGCAAACAAAGTGAAACATAGCAACAAAAAAGGAAAACAGACAAAAATACATTTTACAATTTCCTTTTCCCAACCACCTTCTTCCCTTTAAGTTTTACTCTGGCCGCTTCTGAGAAAGGCGGTGCTGTTGCAACTCAGGTCAGTGGTACTGTCAGGAAGAAGCTATGGAGGAAGAGTCCGATTCACCTCTGGCGTCATCATTGAAAGTAGTTGATGCGTCGCTGTTGGAGGGGGTTCCGGACCACCACAGGAGATAGTGCAACCCAAGGGTTATTTCTCGGTGACGCCCTCACGATGACATTTGTAAGCACTGGGGGGCATAGTACTTGGACCTGGGACGGGTCCAGAACAGGAAAATTAGACTGGGCAGGATCAGGAGAGGAGAAATTCAGGCAAGGGTCATCCTTGAAGGAAACCATCTGAGTAGTGACCTCAGAGGATACAACAGGCACTGAAGCCTGCAGTAGAGGGCTGGGCTGCTCTAGGGGAGGTACAGCCAAGGTGGTCTGGAGCGGGCCTTTCACCTGTGTAATAATAAAGCGCTGGTCCACTCCACCATCATGAAATTCTGGTTTGTGCAGCCCATTTAATTTTGAAAGGTGTGCCCTATTCGTCACATAGGTTACATCTACATTCATTCAAACAGTGTGCCCCTAGTGGCCCAATTCCCACAGACATTGCATTTCATTTTTATCACATACATTACTGAAGATGCAGGGTCACCACACTAATAGCAAGCCTTTGGTTGACCCTGAGTAGAACAAGACCCACCTATCTCGGCCTATGAAAAAGGAGTTAGGCAGATGTACAACCTCAGAATCATTAGATCGCAACAAGACTTTAAACTTCAGCCCCAGTCCAAATGTTTCGGTATCCAAAATGGCTTCAGGCTGTCCCTGGACATCACAGTGTTGTTTCAGCCAATACACAACGCCTCCACCTCAACTCCCTCATTATGAACAAAATAGTGATCGCTTTTAAGGTGGGCTTTAGAAAGAGGACTAGCCTGAAATGGGGTCCATATGCAGTAGTCCGCAGAGAATTATACTTTGACCAAAAACGCTCCAGTCCCCTACATGTTTGGAAACTAATGTCAAACATGGTTTCACCGGAGATATGAATGAACGCATATATGTCATGGGAAAATTTTTTTAAAGAATCCTTTAGCAGTATACGTGCCACATAGACCCGATCAGGTGGCTCAGGTAACCCCCCCCCCGATATGCCAGGCGAACAGCGTTGTGTCTCTTAGCAGCCTGGATTGGAAATTTAAAGAAAGAAGAATATGAGCGGCTTGGTCCTGACATTTTGGGGGGGGCTGTGGTGGGTGGGCCAGAGCCTCTACAGAAGTAGAAGAAAGAGGAATCTGAGGTGGAGAACCCTTCAGATAATCCAACACAGGGTTCTGTGTAAGCCCAGTTCATGAGGGAGACATAAGGTCAGTAGTGACTTTGAAGCACCTATCTTGCTCTGTAGCTCTGGAAATCTTCAGGGTGGGGGATTCGAATTGAGATGGACCAGACTTCAACTTCCCGACAGTACTCTGGACCCAGCCAGCACCGATTCAACAGTCCAGGTAGGTTCTTTATTAATTTTACTATAGATGATTCTTGTACATGTAAGGAGCTCTGTGATGAAACAGAAGCAGGTAGTGAAAAGGAAAATGAATCTGTTTGTACTGCAGGGCAGGGAGCATTTATTGTAGATAAGTCTTGTACATGTGAGGAACTCATGGTGTAATGGAAGCAGGTTGTGAAATGAAACCAAATCTGTTTGCACTGCAGGTGGCAGGGGAGCAGGCAGTAAGGCTTCAGCTCCCGATGCACTAGTTGGGTCAGAGCCTGTCACAGCAACAGGCAGTAAAGGAGACAAGTCAGGTGAATCTTCAAGAACTTCCACCTGAGTGGAAGATGCATCTATGTTGTCGGCTCTCAGGCGTTGCATATCTCTGTGCATTTTCAGTTTTGCACTAGCAAAACGGTGCTCTGCCATTGCAAAACGCTCCTGGATCTCTTGTGCTGTCAAACAGTGATTTTCAGAATCAGATGATGTAAAATCCTCCAGTAAGTCGACGGTAGGCACGCAGGTCAGCAAGTCAGTTCCATAAGAAGTAAGCAGAGGGCTAGGGTATAGTATTCCAGTAGTATGAGCAGCAGAACTTTAAAGTTGAAGTAGAACAGCAACAGGCAAAACATCGCTGTTAGCATCGTGGTCTCCATTTGTTCAGAGGTAGGAGCAGAGACCAAATCTCCCACCTCCATAGCTCCCTCCTCAGAAGGCAAGAGTGCGTCCGCCATCTTGGAAAGAGGTTCCTCCTCTGAAGAGTAGGGGAATTTCCCCGGTGTCCTGGCCAAATTTCCCTCATTTCACTAAAAAAAATACCACCAACAGCTTAATCTGTAGGTCAGTTGGCATTCATCTGTATCCCTCCCCGGTCATGCCTGAAAATAGGCAGGATTTGTGCACTTACCCATTCAACAAAAATAACAAATAAAAAATCCCGATCCGCTTTAGTAAAATACATGGTAGTCTTGAATGCCTGAGCCTTCAGTATAAATTGATTTCAGCATTGCAAATGATTAGCCCTCGGTAGCCTGTGGTCTTACTCGGCAGTGACGCCCGCCAGACCAGGAACACTCTACAACAAAGCCAGCATCCGGCTCAGCCTCCTCTCACTACTATGCCTGCCACCAACTGAGGCAACGAATGAGCTGTCATTGTATCTCAGTCAGCAGCCAGCTGTGGTGGCGAGAGGATGGCTGAGCCGATCACCAGCTTTGTTGTAGCGTGTTCCTGGTCTGAGCGGGGGCATCACTGCCGGGTGGGGGGGCCACTAGACTACCAGGGAACAGTCATTTTGTATGGTGCTTGGGGTCGGGATTTGTGCAGAGGGTGGGGAGACTACTAGACTACCAGGAAAATAACATTTAATTGTAACTAAAATGGATCAGGAGTCGTGCGGGGGGTTGGGGAGACCACTAGACTACCAGGGAAATGACATGTAATTTTACTTAAAACGGATCGGGATTCATGCTGGGGGACCACTAGACTACCAGGAAATTACATTTAATTTTAACTAAAACAGACCAGGAGTCATGCAGGGGGTGGGGGACCACTAGACTACCAGGAAATTACATGTAATTTTACTTAAAGGATCTGGATTCATGCGGGGGGGGACCACTAGACTACCAGGGAAATTACATTTAATTTGTCATTAAAATTGATCAAGAATCATGCAGGGGGGTGAAGGGGCCACTAGACTACCAGGGACATTAGGTGTAATTGTATTGTGAATGGGTCAGGAGCATACCCCTCAACTGTCCCTGATTTTCAGGGATGTCCCTGAATTTGCCTCTACATATAACTGTGTCTCTCCTCACAGTTGTGTTTCTGTGGCTAAACAGTGGACATTGTAAGCACAAAATAATGTCAAGCATTTCAGTTTCAGACTTGTTCTTCTTTAGAAACTGCATTTTGCACTAAGCCCCATATTCTACCAGCTTTCTGGGTAGATATCTTTACTTTTGAAGATGTGTCCCTAATATTGGTCTTGTGTCCCTGATTTGTTTAAACCTTGTCCCTGATTCAGGAGGCAAGGGGTTGTGAAGTATGCATGCACCAACTGTGCCTTGCAGCGCACAGTTCCTGCTGCTTTCTGCCTGTACTTCTATTCCGACCAGCAGGGGATGCTGTGGGTATGCCTTGGCCTGCAGCATCCAGCCTATACTTCCATTCAGACCACAAGGGGGAGCTTTGTGCTCCATGCAGTAGCACCAGGCAAACTGCATGGTAATGTATGCTAAGTAGCAGTTAATGAGATGCAAATGTACCCGTTTTCCCATGGATTACCCCAGTAGGCTCATTTGCATGGGAGCTTTGAATATAGCTCCAGTTTGCACCAGGCTAATGTGTTAGCACTGTGCAATCAGGTGAGCCCTGGGCAAACCTCACTTCAGCATAGCACAGTTCTGCAGTGTGTGGCTTACATTGTTGTTTGCAGTCATACTTCTCAGCTGCCCCTGATTTTCAGACATCCCTCATTTTACTGCAATGTTTTACTCTGTCCCTCCTAAAACTTGTGTTTCCATGACCAAACAGTGGGGGTTGTAAGCTTAACATAATGTCATACATTAATGTTACAGTCATGTTTTTCCTTAGAAAATGCATTTTACACCACACCACTTATCCTACCAGCTTCTTGAGTGGATATCACCAATCTTTAAGATGTGTCCCTGATTTTAAACCTTTGTCCCTGACTGTTTTAAGACGTGTCCCTGATTTATGAGGCAGGGCGTTGAGAGATGTGTTTGTAGTAGCTGTGAGACATCTCTGTGCAATCACACGCAATGTTCTCCACCTGCAACACTGGCTTGCTACAGAGTCTAATAAGCTGCAGTTGCAGTTTGCACTTCCCTGTTGCTATATCCAGTGCTGTCTTATTCCTGGGCTATTTTTGCCCTGCACTCCCAGACCAGTTTGCCTGGATTCCTTAGACTGCTATATTCGGCTGGATTAGCACCGGGCTATTTCCTTTCGAATATAGCTTGCTTTGTACTCCGGGCTAAGTTTGCCTGCTGGGCAATGCTAATTTAGCCCCGGGGCAACAATTCGAATATCTGGCCCTCAGTGTTTTAAACCACTGTGCTATACTGCCTTCTTGGGGCATGATGTAAAGAAGCTTCCCATAATGCACAGTTCCCCTCAAAAACAGCATCATGTATTTCCATGGGCTGTAGCAAATGGCAGTATTAAAAGATAATGAAAATGAATTAAACTGTTCTCAAGCTGCAATTCCCAGGTTATGAAATACAGAAATAAGTTTACAAAAAATCTGACAAGGATTATGTTTTCCCAAGTAACATTATGCAGCAGAGTTCCCAATATAAACAGTATCATGCCTTTCCAGAACTCTGCACATAAAGATCTTAACACCAACGTTTTATCAGTACAGTACCTCTGAGGTGGAAAAAAATTGTAAAATTCTTACCATGCTTGCAGTTTTGGAGGTTGTTTGTTGTGCAGTTCTGGTATTTGTGACAATCTGTCCCATATCCTTATGTTTAAAAATAGTAAAATATTCCTGTTACTGTGTGTATCACAGGTACAAATGCAGCAGTTGCTGGATTTTGCTCTAAAGCCTCATCACTACACTTTCTGTGTGTATATTGGATCTGGATAGCACTATTTTTCCTCTGGCTCTGGTTACCTACCTGCAAGGCATCAAAGGAGGCAGAACATTGTCTAGGGCCATGACCAGGACACCTAGATGGAAAAGTTTGGGGGAGGAGGGCAAGCAGGTGCCACCCACTAGGTGCAGGCAGGTGTTCCCAGGGGGAAGGGAAGTAGCATCCAGTGATAGGAAGGAGATACCTTATTATTTCTACCTTTCCTAGGTGTCTTTACAATACAGAAAAATGTTGTATTGAAATTATAAAAAGAAAAAGAATCAATCTGCTCTGTATTTCAAATGCAGTTGGCCAAAACTGTAACTATGAAAAGAAAAAAAATATTTTTCGCTTCAGTTATTCATCCAATGTCAAAATGAATATTTTTAGCATATTGCCATATATTGCAGTATTTATTTATTTAAGAGATAAATCTCTTAAATAAATAAATACTGCAATATATGGCAATATGCTAAAAATATTCATTTTGCCATTGGATGAATGTCCAGGTAGGCATGCTGAGCAGCGTACTGCTCGATTCCAGATGTGTGCTGGGGGTAGGAATTACAATGGTACGGTAGTACAGAAGAAACAAAAGCATGCATACAAGTGTTTGGTACAACAGTGGATGAGGCAGTCATAATACAAATAGAGCAGGTACATATTTGTTTGTATTTTAAAATGTTAGGTGCAGACCGAAAAAAAAAAAATAGGAAACCAGACTGGTGATAACAGCTGGTGGGTAGGAGATGGGGTTCAACGGGGGGGGGGGACAGGAGCAGGTGGTAGAGAAGTGCATTTTAAGAAGGGCATTCCGTTGAGGAGTACTTCTGGTGTGCCTGATATCCGCTCCCAGGGAGTTCCACAATTTGGGCAACCTGAAGCTGAAGGCAGCCTGGCCTGACAGGGTGGATCTGTGTGGAATGTGCAGGAGCCTAGAGTCTATGTTTCTAAGAGCGTAGGTAGGTGGGGAGAGGGCAGTTAGGGAGGAAGACAGGTAAGGGGGGAGCGTCTGCGACCAGAACTTGGTAGCGGTTCTAGCACAGTGAAGCAATCATCAGTTATGAAGTGAGGGGAGGTCCACAGACTGGTAGAGGTCACAGTGATGGGTATTGGGAGGGTGGTCCAAGGAGAACCAGCAGAAGGAGCTGAAGAGGGGATCAAGCCTAGCTAGGGACGTTTGGGGGGCGGCACAGTAGACAACATCCCCGTAATCCATAATCGGGAGGATCATTTTTTGGACTATAGCTAGTCTGGTTGGTAGAGGAATGCAATTCTTGTTCCAGTAAAGGGCTCCCAGCATGGGATGTAATTTTTTATGTAGAGCGTCTATATGCGCTGAGAAGTCAAGGTACTGATCAAGCCAGACACCTAGATAACGATATGAGGTGCAGGCCACAAGTGGGGTTCTTTCCAGAGTGTAGAATGTGGGTGGTGCGCTATGCTGGGTTAGTTTTGCCCGAGAGCCGACGGTGAGGGAGACTGTTTATTTTGTGTTTAAGAATATTTGGTTAGAGAGGAACCAACGTTGGGTGGAGTCGAAATCCTTCTCTAGGCAGGCTGTCATGGCGCTTGCAGATGGGCCAGAGGCAAACAGCACTGTATAATCAGCGAACATATGGATAGCCGTTTGTGGGCAGGCAGCAGGCAGATCATTGAGAAAGATAGAGAACAGCAGTGGGCCGAGTACAGACCCTTGGGGGACTCCACAGTTGACAGGAAGGGAGTTGGATGTCACCGAGCCAATACGGACTGATTGGGACCTGCCTGACAGGTACGAAAGGAACCAATTATTTGCGTTCCCAGACAGCCCAGCTTGGGCAAGCTTGGCCAACAACAGGGGATGAGATACCTTGTTGAAGGCTTTCGCCAGGTCAATGAATATGGCTGCTGTTAGTTCCCCTTTGTCCATCCCTGTTAGGATGGAGTTAGTGAGGCGAAGGAGGGAGGTGATGGTGGACTGATTTTTTTCTGAAGCCGGCTTGGTAGGGGGTGAAAAATTTTGGTATCTAGATAGTGGTGGAGCTGGGACAGAACTAGACGCTCTTGAATTTTGGCTAGGATGGGGAGCAGAGATATGGGCCAGTAGTTGGATGGGGAGGAGAGGTCCCCCTCCTTTGGGTAGGGGAATGACTGTGGCTTGTTTCCATATACTGGGGACTGCCCCAAGTTTGAAAGACCGGTTAAAGACCATGGTTAGAGGGTGGGCTATGGCCGGTGCCGAGAGTAGGAGCATTCTGGAATCCAGGCCCGTTGGACATTTACCTTTAGATGGGTTGAGTGACTGCAGTATTTTTAGGACCTGGCCAGGTGAAACTGGGCAGAGTGAGAAGGAGGCCGTGGAGGATATTTTAGGGGGCCCGAGAGGTGTGGGATGGGGATGGGAGGAGAGTAGAGAAGAAGCATTGGTGGAGAAATATGAATTAAGCTCAGTGGCAACCGAGCAAGGATCCATAATGATTCTTCCTTCGAGGTTGAGAGTAGGAGTGGGGGGTTGGGCTGGTGGGAAAAGAACAGATTTTATTTGCTTCCAGAATTGAGCCGGGTGAGCGAAGTCGTTGTTGAGCGCAGTCTTAAAGTAATTTGATTTGGCCTGACGTATGAGTTTTGTACAGGCGTTTCTTAGTGACTGGTAGTGTTGCTGAGCTGTTTGAGCACCTGTGGCCTTGAAGGATTTCCAGGCACAGTCTCTGGCTCTTAGGAGTGCCATGAGGTTAGTTGTTACCCATGGTAAGTGGGAACCTCTTACTCGGGATCTCCTGAGCAGAGCATGGAGGTCCCAGATGGCTAGGAAGTTATTAGAGAAATATTTCAGCGCCTCGTCCATGGAGGTGGCCCTGGGGATGAAGGACCAGTCAATGCTGGTGAGGTCATTTAGGAGAGCTGTCAAGTCAATGGATTTATAAACTCTGATATAAAATGTGCGGGGTGGAGGGGCCATTGGCCTGAAGATTTTACGCACCATATAAGTCATATGGTGGTCGCTAAGGGAGTCTGGTAATAGGCCAGCTTTAACTATCCAATGAGGGTGGGTAGTAAGTGCCCAATCCAGTAGTGTGTGTTTATTGGATTTGTGGTTTAGTCGGGTGGGTTCCTTTATTTGCTGGTGCAAGTTTATGGCATTTATTTGGCATCGCAATTTAGAGGCTGCGCTGCTTAGCCAGTTGTGATTGAAATCTCCAAGGATGTGTAGTTCACTGCCTTCTGTAAGGGACCTCAGGTTACCTAGGTGGTCAAGAATGCTACCCAGAGGTGTGTCTGGCAGACAGTATGACCCTGCTATGTATAGTGGGATAGAGTGTGGCAGGGGGATTTTAATTAGCAGGGAGTCTATGGTTTGTATGGGTGCCGTCGGTGTGATTATGGAAAACTGGAGATTTGAGGAGATGTACAAGGCAGTGCCACCTCCCTTTTTTTTTCCCCTGTCTGTCCTGGTGGATTAAGGAGTAGCCAGGTATAGAGAATTCTGCATCCCGGTTATGGGGCTTCAGCCAAGATTCAGTGATGATTACAATATCAGGGCGAAGGGCAAGGACCGTGGTTTGCAGGGCTGCTATTTTGTTTAGGATGCTGCATATGTTTAGGTGGACAATTTTAAAGCCCTTAGGGAGGTGCATAGTTGGTGCGGGGTGCTGGCCAGCTGGGGGGGGGCTGGAGGCCCTGGGTTACGTTCAACGTCCCCAGCTACAAGGAGAAGGAGAGCCAGGGTGTGCCTTAAGTGCATGGTCTTTACTGATGACCCCCGTCGAGTGGGATGGGTGGGAGTTAATAAGTTTGTCTTGGGGTCTGAGTAGAGTGGCATATATAGGGCAGGTTCCTCAGCGTGGAAAGATGGAGGGAGGATAGAGGCTCCCAGGGACCAATTG
Source organism: Neoceratodus forsteri (assembly GCA_016271365.2). Lineage (NCBI taxonomy): Eukaryota > Metazoa > Chordata > Ceratodontiformes > Ceratodontidae > Neoceratodus > Neoceratodus forsteri. The sequence continues at coordinate 193,020,165 of CM028138.1, read as the reverse complement.
TGCCAATGGTACCGGTTGTGTTCCGCTGGTGCTGAGGTGGAGTGGAGGGGTGGCATATTATCTAATGAGAGAAGAGGCAAAGGGCCAGGTAAAATAGGTATTGTTGAGGGTGGAAGGTAAGATATGGGTAGGCAAAGCATAATAATGGTGACTGTGAGAAGCTGCATTTTTTTCAGTATTAAATTGAAATCTACTCTGTGGTGGCCACTAGTGGCAGAAAATTATAAGGAGCTAATGGGAAAGTGGGCTGATTGGTTATTGAAGCTCATGTGACACTACCTATAAAATTGAGTGACGACCAAGGGTGGTGGTGGGGGCAGTGGAGAGGCGGAGCATAGCGACGGTGGTCGACTCTCTGGAGCACTGAGCAGGTATGCAGAGCTCAGCGCCATCGCAGTCCACTGCACCTGAGCAGTTCCCCAGGGGGTGGGGTGGCATCCTAAGCCCTCAAGGGACTGGGGCTGCCTCTCTGCAGATGTGTTTTTTTTCTGAGCAGCTGGGGAGGAAGCAGAAACAGAACGACGTTAAATACAGGTATGGGGGCTTCTGGGGGGGTGGGGGGAAGGACTTGCAGTACTTCGTTATATTTTGTAAATCGCCAGTCAAGATTTGCACAACAGCTGAAGTTCAGGGCTCAGATTTGTTTCAAGGCTAACACACTTTTAAAAATGCAGGACTAAATTATCGGTAAAAACAGCTGTGATGCAGTGTACTGGGTTAGCTAGCAAGGCTTAGAACTGTACCGACAATATTACTTGATCTACTTTACAGTGCACAAAACAGGAAAAAACAGCTTAAACAGGCAGAACACAGCTAAAAAACTATCAGCATTTATGTGGTGAGAAATAATTGCATTTTTTAAGGAGCAGTCTTTCTGAAAAAGGCGCCAAACATTAACTCCCTTCGGAACACTGAGCAGGTATGCAGAGCTCAGCGCTATCGCAGTCCATCATACCTGAGCGGTTTCAGGGGGTGGGAGAGGGTGTCCTAAGCCCTTGTGTACCCGAGGGCTGCCTTCTGGAGATGCGTTTTTTTTCTTGAGCAGCTGAGTGGTTTCGGGGGGTGGGGGAGGGCGTCCTAAGCCCTCACGGACCTGGGGCTGCCTTCTGGAGATGCGTTTTTTTTCTTGAGTCAACTACTGACAACAAGGTCTAGCACAAGCCAGTCAGTGTGTAAATTTAGCACTGTGCTTCATGCCACATGAAATGGGGGGGGGGTAAACAAAATGCTGAAATAAATGAAAAAAGTCTAACAAGGATGATGTTTTTCTCAAATAACAGCAAAAGCACAGTTACTGATGCAAGCAGTATCATTTATTTGCAGAGGCAGTTGCAAATGCCAGCATGAAAAGAAAAAGAAAAAAATATACCTGTATCACTTCAGTTAGGGAATTTAGGGAGAGAACAACTGACAGATTGGTTTTAGTAGAAAGGCATTATTACTTAAAAGATATTTTTTTTTGCAGAAATAAAAAAACTGATGTCGAACAGATGTATTTGTAAAACCATCAAGACCTGTTTGTAATAATATATAGTACCCTGTTCCAATATACATACATATACACACACATATATGTGTATCTATATATATATATATATATATATATATATATATATATATAATAGATAACCCACTCTAAGGTGTGCAGTTGCGCTCTAATATACGCATGCCTTGCTATACGTTGATACACATGAGGCCACAGGCAGAGTGCATCACCACCCAAGGGGCGTGTATATCGGAGCACAACTGCACACCCTAGAGTGGGCTATCCCTCTTATAAAATGGCAAATTGTTTTGGAGGGGGTTAAAGTGCAGGTGCAGTTGTTCTCTGATATACGATGGTCATGTGATGTGCTTCAACCAACCATCAGAGATAATTTTTCCTACCATTTTATATATATATATATATATATATATATATATATATATATATTTATAAAATGGGTAGGGAAATTGTTCTTTATTGATGATGAGCATCACATGACCGCATGGTATATCAGAGTATACCACACACACCTGCACTTTTACCCCCTCCAAAACAATTTTAACATTTTATAAAGATAGATAAACCACTCTGAGGGTGTGCGTGAGGATGTAGGCGGTCGCGCTTTGAGACATGCACGCCTTTATGTTGACGACTCGGCCTGTGGCCAGTGCATAACGACACCAAGGCATGATATCAGAGCCGCCACCCACACCTCAGAGTGGTATATCTATTACATATATATATATATATATACATATGTATATAAAATCATATATAATACTACTACTTCTGCTGGCTTCTTCTTATGTATATACTGTGCTGACCTAATCCAGCAGAAATGCAGGACACCAGTTGCAGTAAAAAAAAAACAATGGCATGTTGCCATCTTGCAAACTTGCAAACTATATTTTGTTCCAAAAAAGAATTTCGGATTACAAACTGCATGCAGATGTTTCAGATTGATAAAAAGGAAAGTCTCAAGTAAGGCAAAAAACAGATTCCATCCTTACTGTGAATATTTTCAGTGTTGGCAGGCTATCCATGTAAGATTAGCTATTTATTGTATGCAACATGTATTCTGAAATTCCTGAGTTACAAAATAGAGAAATAAATAATAATAAAAAAGAAGTCTAACAAGGATGATGTTTTCCCATGTTTTCCCCAGAGTTCAGCACAAAAACATTATCATATATTTGCAGGGGCCGTGGTAAATGCCAGTATGAAATCCCGGAGACCTGAGTTTAAATTCCACAGCCCTCACTTGCATACTGTGTGACCCTGAGCAAGTCATTTAACATTTGTTTGCTTCATAAGGTGTGTGTGTGTGTGTGTGTTGGGGGGGGGACATGATTTGCAAACACTAAAGTAAAAGATGTTGAATACATTTTTTGTTTATTTTTTACCAGGAAAGATACACTAAGCTTAAAGCTTGTTTACAGGTGTGACCTGGGAGCACAAGGAAGTTAAGTGACTTGCTTAGGGTCATACAGTATGCAAGTGGGGGTTGTGGGATTCAAACCCAGGTCTACAGGTTTGCAGCTCAGAGCCTTAAACCATTGATCTACACTGCCTCCAATAATGTAGTAATGCATGTTATACACCAACAGGGTGAAAAAAGTCTGCAGGTAAAAGGAAAGGGGAAATTGTTTAACCAGGAAATGCACAGTATACTGAAACTTTTTCCAGGAGTGACCTGGAAGCACAAATAAGTTAAGTGATTTGCTTAGGATCACACAGCATGCAAGTGGGGGCTGTGTGATTCAAACCAAGGTCTCCAGGTTTACAACTCAGTGTCTTAAACCACTGTGCTATACTGTTCAATGAGTGCTAATTTTTTCTTTACAAATGCCAGGAGCACTTAAATATAATTTGCTGTGCAGGATTACATGTTTGTTGCCATACGGATGTTAAAATGTGCACTTCGGCACTTCACTCCCAGTGGACACATGTTCCTGATGCATTCTCATCTCGGATCTGCTTCTGGTGGGCAGAGGGACTGACAGCAATGCAAAATGAAAAATTCCGGAAAACAGGTAAACAGATTGCTTTTTCTTTTCTGAAGGGACATTCTACAGAATCCTTTGGACACTTATGTGCCTAGAGACCCACTAATAAAAAGTAAAAGAAAACCAAGGAGCAAAGCTGTCAGTGCCCCTTTAATACGTGTCTTATTGTTACAAATGTACAAAATACAGAATGAAAGCAATATTTAAGACTGTTTATGTACAGTAATGCTGTAGAACACTGCAGGGACATAACTTGCAATGTTGCAAAATATATTGTGTCCTAGTAATGGGTGGAGACATTAATTTTCTAATGTCTGAGAGAGTCATAAACAGAAAACATAATAGAAGTAATGCACTGTCTATATGTCTGTATTAGGTTCTGTCCACATTTTTGTAATGGTGTTGTTTTACACTATTGTTGGTGTTATGTTTACCTAGTTTAAATTTCGTCGAATAAACCTATTCCACTTTTAGCAGCAAACAGCACTTATTTCTTATATGTTTATTTAGTTGTTGTTACAGTCTCTGCAACATCATTATTTAGTAGCACAATAAAGACAAGCTGATAAGTTCAGGTAAAATGTAACAAAACGTAATAGAGACAGTGCAGGATGCACTGCACGTTAGTTCTGTATTCTTTTTCCCCATTATGGTGTAGTGATATAAATTGCAGGAAAATGGGATCTTTGCTTCTGAGGAGTTAATGTTTTCCTGTTGGTTTCTCCCCTGAAGTCATAAGGGCTGCTTGTGACATCATAGTTACTCCCATGACAACAGACCATGATGCTTCAACAGAAGATTATGAGGGGAGGTGGATAGTAAGGTATAAAGCTATATGAACTATGTGGTGTAATGATCATGCATGCATGCAAATGTGTCAGGAATAAAAAATGTTGAAGTTAAATCTAAATAATATATATGAAACGAAAGTTGAAATTAACATAAATATTACTGTATGTATTTCAAAGTTTTCTTTGAAGAGTACGCAGCTATGTAATATTGAATCTCTGAATATAAAACATGATTGGGACCTTCAAGTACTTGAAAGGAATAAATAAGGTTGATAAGGAGAGTTTCTTTAAGCTGAGTGGCAACTATAATATGAGGGGGCACAGTTTTAAGCTGGAGGGTGGGAGGTTTAGGAGGGAGGTCAGGAAGCACTTCTTCACAGAGAGGGTGGTGGCACTTGGAATGCGCTGCCAGAACAGGTCATCTCATTGAAGACAGTGAGCAGCTTTAAGAGAGGCTGGGATAAGTTTAGGGGGAAGGTAAGGATCATGGGTTGAGAGGATGGGAGGAGTGGGGAGGGAGGCCAGGGACATTAGCCCAAGTTTGTGGACCCTGCAATACGAGCAGACTTAATAGACCAAATAGCCTTCTTCTGCTGGCTTCTTCATATGTTTGTATGTATATTAGTATGTAAGAAACAAAGTCTTGGCGTTGAATCCACTTGAAAGGATTGCTAAGGAGAAAGATCTGTTACAATTTCCCCAGCACAAACACTCAACCAGGGCTGCCAAGGATGAAGAAACAAGGACTTGCTGAAGTTTCCCTGGCACAAACCCTTGACCAGGGCTGCCAAGGATGAAAAAACAAGGTCTTGGCATTGAATCCACTTGCAAGGATTGCCAAGGAGGAAGATCTGCTGCAATTTCCCTGGCACAAACCCCCGACCACGGTTGCCAAGGATGAAGAGACGTTGATGCTTTTTTGGCAGAGGATCCATGAGAGGATCGCCAAGGACAAGTTGGATCCCAAGAGGCAGGAATGTGCAAGCAGGACGAGACAAGCAGGAAGAGCAGGACACAGGATGAAGATCAAAATCCTGCAGTGTTTAGAACAAGAAAACAGCAAACCGACAGATGCGGGTACACAGTGACCACGTTGGACTCGACTACCGATGAATGACTCGGATTGACAGACAAGGTTTCTTCCAGGATGTTCCACTTCCAGGCTGACCAGACCACAAGAAGACCAGGAGCCAGCGGTCGCGAGTCACACAAAGTTATGCTGGTTTTGACCAACGGCGAGTGGCAGGGAGGGTGCTGTTGTGAAGTATCTTTGCTGGCTAGAGGCTGCTTCTGTAAAGAATTGGCTGTGGACACCCAAGTGGGTGTTGCGGCAGAAGATTGAGTCCGTACACAGAAGTTGGCCATAATTAAACTGGCAAATACACTTTCAAACTGCACCAAGGTAATTGTTAATTGCTGGGGCAATTTGCCAGGAACAGGGGCAAATAACCAGAATCTGGAGCAATTGTACATTGCTGGAGTAATTTGCCAGGAACAAGAGCAAATGACCAAAATCCAGGGCAATTGTTTGTTGCAGGGGCAATTTGCCAAGAACAGGGGCAAATAACCCAAATCCGGGACAATTTTTTGTTGCAGGAGCAATTTGTCAGGAACAGGGGCAAATAACCAGAATCCAAGGAAATTGTTCATTGCAGGGGGCAATTGTTCACTTCAGGGGCAAATTACCAGAATCCAGGGCAATTAGATTGAGCAGTCTAGTAATACCTAGCATAACACAGTCTCAGTACTTGGCCATGGACATAGTTCAAGATAATAAAAACAATGCAGTTTCATCAATTGCCAATCCTTATATGGCATCTGTGTGTCAAGTACTCTCTTTTTCACTTGTCCTTTTAAGAAATGGGCCTATGGTTCCCTTGGAAACCTGGGTCTCTGTTGCTCTAGGCCCCTCTGGAATGTGGACCTGGTTGCCCCCCTTTAAACCTTGGGGCTAGGGAGTCCCCTTAATGATGGGCCTGAAATGCCCCTTTTTTCTTTGCAGGCACTGGGCCATTTATATCATCCCTGGGCCTTTATCTGGGCCTTTTATATCACTTGTGCCTTTTGGCTAGGCACTCTTTAAACTCCTTAGGGCCTTTCCTGGGGTTGCCCCTTTAAGAAATGGGCCTGATCAGGACCTTGTCACTCGCACTGGGCTACCCCGCCTTCTCTCCACCCCTTTAATAATATACAGAAGGGGCCACTTCATACTGTCTCTAATGGCCCCTCCTCCTGGGTGGCACCATGCCCAAATTCCCCCTGCTCCTCTGAAGGCTGCCCTGCCTGCTCCCTGCTAGCGCTAGCAGCACTTGGTTCACCAACCTTTTTCTTTTTTAAATAATTAATTAGATTGACAGGCAGCACTGGGCGAGAGACATCAACAGAGGGAGGGAGGGAAATCATCACAGGCAGGGAAGAGGGCACTAGGGGGCCTTTCGAGGGCCAACTACTGCAAGACCGTGTGGCTTAGTCAAAGCAGCCAAAACGGGCCTTGGGCACTTTTCTTTGCCCTGCTTCTGACACTTCAGGACCGCTGGACACCCGAACCCACTTCACCAACCAGAGGAGAGGCACCACAGAGTCAACGGGATCACTTCAACTCAGAAAGTAAGCCTAGTCCCAGCCGCACTTCTGCACCCTCTCTACTCCATGGCTAACCGGATTCTTCTCATCCCCAACAGTAGTTTTTCCTTCAAACCGCTTGGGATTCCAGAATTAGAATCCTGAGCCTATGCCTGCCACCAGTGAGGGACTGGACTGGGCACCACACTAGGTTGTAGAAACAGCAGTGCCTGCGGCATGGGTGCCCATTGTTCTGGCTGCCTGCCTGGGATTGAATGGAACAGCAGCAGAACAGTGCAAACAAAACCCTTTTGCAGGGTTTTCTTTTCTGGTGCCCTGCCTGACAACCGGGGGCACTCAAAACGAGACCCCAGTGCACTATCTCATTACTGCCCCACAACACAACGGTGACATGGGACACTTTATTTATTTCATTAATTCCCCTATTTCTGTGGTGCCTCCATACTTTGGGGCAAGACTCTTGCATGTGGAGAGGGGCCCAATTCTGATGGTGCACTGTGTAATATAGGGTCAACCACCAAGTTGAAGTCACCGCCTATAAGAATTAGGCCATCTGGGATTGCATGATCCATTCATTTCTGTGACAATGTATGGAAGATTTCTGGTCTATCCTCATTGGGAGCATATATGTTTAACATTAAAATGGCCCTGAGGTGCACCTGCCCATTAACTAGGACTCATCTCCCTTCATTATCTTTCTCTGTGGCCAATATCTGAAATGGGAAGCCTCTTTTAATGAGGACAGAGACACATCTTTTCTTTATGGAAAAGCCACTAAATATCACAACCCTAACTCATTCTTGTCTCAGTTTGGCCACCTCTGCGACAAGAAGGTGCATCTCTTGCAGCAGGGCAATATCACACTGCCACTTTTTGAGCATGGACAACATTTTCTTTCTTTCAATGGGGTGGTTAATCCCTTGAACATTTGATGATATACATTTACATTCTGTCATTTAGATTTGTCTATTTTTTGATTTAATCACATGTTGAGAGTCCTTACCTGAGCCGGAGAACTACTGATATATTGCAGACTTAAGGAAGTCATACACAGCATATATTTTATGACCCCAGTGCATGTGATGATCACTATTAGTGTTGAAACCTGCGATATTGAGGGTAAGGCAATCACCCTCTCATGTTGGGCTGAGGACCTATTCACCTCTTCAAAGCTGAGCATCTGTGAGGAAGCACCTAATTCTTAGATTTGTAGGCTGTGTTATATCTAACAATATAAAAGGAACTTCAATCAAATCCATTCTCTTCCAGAAAGACAGCTGGAAGGGTGTACATTTACAAAGGGCAGTCTTAGCTGGCTACTGTCTTCATCTTTCTTACTCTACTTATCCGTGCTAGAGAGGATATGCAAATTTCAGAGCTAAGTAGCCAACTAAGTTTTGGAAGACAAGGAAATCTCCTTGAAAGTTAAACTGTGCATGTGGGCCTAATAAGTGTAGGCACCCAAAATTAGTAAGGCTCCCTTAGGATATCATCCTATTAGTTATTACATTTCCAGGATGTGTGGGGGGGGGGAGATGGCGGGGTGGTGGTGTGGGTAAGGTGGAGGGGCTGGGAGGGGGAAAGATGGGAATGATGGATAAAAGTGTGATGAGGGAGCATATGATTCCTGTAGCTACGGGGGACACCAGGAGTAATTGTGCCAAATCAGTACACAACCAAACTGGAGGAGGGATGAACCAGGTCCTAAGGTAGACCATCAGACTAGCAACAGTACCTCCTGTGTCGCACCTGCCAAGAAGAAGGTAGAGGGGTTGGGTGTGAGAGGCAAGAGTGAGTGCATGGACCCTTGAAGGGTGCTGCACCAGTTAACCTGAGTTGCCACCACAAGCTTCTGAGGGCCTTTCCCATATCGACTCTCATGATCAGGCTCCAGTTATCTCTCATTAAGTTGGTTGAGAAACTTCTGTTGACTGATGGGCAAAGTCCCCAGATGAGTTAATATAGCTTCAGCCTCATGGACATAGACTAAGCCCTTTCAGGACCACCCCTACATTCAGGAAAGTATCCAACCTGGGTTTATGAATCATAAGGAATGATTTGCAATGTATAACCATAGCTGTATTGTACTGCTCTTAGCCCCTTATAGGTGGGATCATTTGGCTAAAACTCTCCAGTGAGGGAAGCTGAGAGCTGTTGTCTGACCCAGAATCAGGGTAGTATCAGCTCAGTTTGGGGACCCCAGTCTGTGCCTTGTTTAAATAGAAACAGAGATTTGTAATAGCGTACTAGTCTTCCAAGGGAACTGCAGGACTGTGGGCTGCTGCTTTAGCAGAGTCCAGTTGATTCCCTTCCTGGCCCTCCTCAGTAACCTTCTCCCCTCCAACCTACAGGTCTGCTGTGCTGACCCTTTTCAGGGGTGCATATTGTCGTCCTAGTAGCCAATCAAGTAGCTCAGTCTGGTGCAGGGATAATTGCATGGCCATTCAGGACAATGGTGGTGGTGGTGGTGGTGGTGGGGTGCGTTTGTGACCTAATACATGTGAAGCAGAACTGGGAGGGTATGAACAACCCAAGGTCACAACCCGCATTTGTATGTGAGGGTGTCATAAGCAGGCTGATTCCATCCGATGTATAATGTCTTTGTGGGGACCCGGATAGGGCACCCCTTTTCAGTAATGGAGTGCCTATGTATGTGGTTCAGGACAAGCTACTTACCTTGTGATCCTTTCGGCAGCACCAAGGTCCAATACTAAGGTTAACTGTGTTTACCTGATGGAAACTATGCCACAGCAGAGGTACCAATATGGCGAAGTCAGTTAGTCACAGCGACTGCAAGGGGGGGAAGATTTTTGATTGTTCATTCCAGAGGCTTATTATATAGTCACTTTAGGGACCTATTAATTTCCGGTGAGAGTCAGGCTTAGTGGATTGCAAGCCCTACCCCCCCATCAATTCAGGACAAATTAAGCCCATATCAAACAGATATGATATCTGGGAAGGGATATGATGAGCAACTTGGACTCACTCTTCCCTACACCACTGCAGATATTTAAGTCCCTGCGCATGTTTGAGCTGTCCAACCATGCCAACTCTTAGGTTTCCTACCAAAGTTGTAACATGGGAGTGGTCCCAACTGTCATTAAGTGAGCCTCATTTGCTGAGAGCATCTCCTCCTCAACCCTTAATGTGCCCCTTACCCACACAATTCTAATTCAATCTTCATCATTTGCTTTAGCTAAGGGATATGTGGGGGGGTCCCAGCTTGTACAACAATAAAACTACAACTAACCTGTGCCTGGAAAACAGTCTTTGTCAGTATTGATGTCCCCTCACAGGACTTCCATAGACAGTATTGTGCCCATCTGGACAAGGGGTGCGCCACCAAATAAAGGGCATGTTACTGTTCTGTGCCTGGTGGAGGTGAGGACCAAAATTATTGTGAGTGCTAAGTGCCATGGCTCGAAACATGATCCTGCCACCATCAAGTCCTGCACTTACATTCAGGGTGAAGTAAGGGGAGGGACTGTAGGAAGTGCTAAAGTGGGGTGAGCCAGCTGGGCTTATCTCACAAGTTACTATGAAGACCAAGGGTCCATAGGATATGAACCCCGCTACCCATGCCCCAAGACAAATTAAACCCCCCTTGGAGCAGCATCTGATTATGTCAGATAGGTAACCTGTGAGGTCAGTGACCACACTACCCCTCACAACTGTGGTCATTGCATTTTCTTCGTGCAGTTGAGCTGCAAGGCTGTGTGAGTTCCACAGTTTTCCACCACAAGGAATAGCCTGTGAATGGTCCCAACTGCCATTTAGTGCTTGCTTCTCAGTGAGACCGCATGCCAATAGCCTTCATGATAGAGTAGATAATAAGGTAAAATAAGTAATAAACAGAAGAAGAATCTGCATTTATATAGCACTTTTTATACACAGTGTATCCCAACGTGCTTTACAAGCAATGCTGGACTGGTAGTGAAGTGACTAATTGTGCAGTGGCAGCCATATCACACATCAGTACCCACATACAGCCTGGACAATTGTATGAACTGGTTTATGGGAAGGTGAATATTGGCCAGGACACCAGGAATGTCCCCTACTCTTTGCGAAGAGTGCCCTGGGTTCTTTTATTTCTACCTGGACACCCACCATGACAACACCAGGATGGGTTGAAAAGACCTCGGTTTAACGTCTCATCCGAAGGACAGCACACCCCAGCAGTACAACCCCCCCCCCAATACTGCATTCGGATGCCAGCATTTTAGGTACAAGTCCAATCCCAGTGTGGGACGAGAACCCATGACCCTCTGGTCCAGAGGTGGATGTACTACCAACTGAGCCATGCTGACAGGATAAAGTGAACCTAGGAAACCAGTCTGATATGGCTTTTCCTCTCCCTCCTCTTTATCCTTAGTACTTGATAGCCCAATTTAGAAAATGGGTAGGGAGAATTCTAATTTTTGATTGGCTAATGCAATCTATCACCCGGTCCAGTATCAGGCAGTAGAGACTGGGAAATAATGAGTCCCAGTCTGTCTTGCCTGATTTAGTTCTAAAATCCTTATGCCATAGAATGTTGAATTTTAAATTGCCACCATGTTGTTGTCTTGATGGGCGAGACATACAGCACTCACTTCCCGTCCCTTGATTCTACACCACCCCACTCCCCGGTCAGCGTTCAATTGATCCATTCAATTTTTTTAAACATATATTGAATGCTGTGCTATGCTATGTAAATAAACAAAGAGCTTCAACATTCAAATCATAGCAGTAGTACATGGCATGCTCAGTGCCACTTTGAAACACCCCTGTCAGCCTGACAGCAGCCCCATGTGGCGAAAAATAAATATTTTTTTAAAGATAACCCCTAAGTACATCCTACGGCTTCTTGGTAGCACAGCAACTGCAATCACTTCTCCTGGCCATCATCCTTGATCTCGTCCCGCTGACAGCTACACTAGGCCTGCTTCTGTTCTCCTCAAATCCCCATCGAATATCGCTAAAAAACTACATTCTGTGCCATGCTGTTCAATGTAAAACAGAAACATTAGGCAACACGGAGCAGCAGCTAGTTTGTTTTTTTTTTTTGGGGGGGGATAGCAATCAACTAGAATGGGTACAGTTAGACAGAAGAAAAAAAATTGTAATGAATGAATTAAAATGAATGAATAAATAAAAAAGAACAGTACCACAAAGCCTTTTACCTTAAGGTATGTGGTAGAGGTGTGTGTGCATGTGTGTGTGTGACAACTAGCTCCAAAGTAAGAACTACAGAGGCTCCAGCAGTACAAAAGTCCATAGGTAAAAAAATAACAGCATTTTAATGCAGGCGGAAGAACTATTTTATAAAAAAAAAAAAAACAGGTAAGAGTTTTAACATTTAGACATAAAAATAATATTTTCCCAAACATGTATAATATAGTGATCCATTTCTAAGCACAATGTACCCTCTAGAGTGGGCAGTATGGGCTATACGGAACTTCAATTATAAGGCCCCTCTGCCTGTGTACCGGGCCTCATTACACCTCTGGGCGGTCCAGTATAGCCCAATACTGCCTACCCTGTTAGGTATTATTGCTTACATATTGTATTCTTTTTTAAGTGATTCCAAATCTGCCACTCATATTATCCCTCACAGCAAGGCTGATGGAGGTCCTAGCTTGCCTGGCCTAAGACACTGTGACAGTCTGCAAGATGAAGACACACATTTATAGCATTTTGGCCCTGACTGTCAAACACTATGCTATTGATGACAAAGCAAGAAATGAACTGTCCACTGAAAGCAGCTCTCCAGTCTGTGCTATGGGGGGGGGGGTAGAAAATAAACTCTGCATGGCTGCCATGGTTCAGATCCTGCTCCCTCTTCCAGTGAACCTTGCTCTGATCATGAAGTGGAGAAGGATGTGAGGGAGCAGGCAAAGTTAACAGAGGTGAGCAAGCTAGGAGTACCTCATAACCTGCAAATTAACACAAAATGATCAAGCACATTACAAATACCGTGTGAGCTAAGAACTGTAAGCAGTAAGCATGCTAGACAGCACGAAGATAAAAAATAAACATCACACATCAAAGGATACTATGGTATAGCAGTACATTGCTCTACAGTGTTATTCATGGATATCCATGTGGGCTTGCAAGAAGTTTTAGTGTGGCCCTCTGATATTTCAACAATGTTTTCCCAGCTGGGACAAAGGGAGAGCTCTGTGTCGAAGTTTGGCTCCACTGCAGTGTCCATCAGACCCTAGACTCAATCTTATTTGTACAGCTGAAGAGATGAGATGCTGATCTTGGGGAGGAGGGTCCCTGGACACTTTGAGGGGGGTTCCATCTCAGATGTAGGTGTACTGGATTCTGGTGTTGAAGCCCAGGAGCCACAGCTTTGTGATCTGTGCTGAGTACTGTTGTCACCTCTAGGGGTTCGATCCCTGCCGCTGGCTCTGTGGCACTTCAGTTTAACAAATGACTGGCCATCCTGAAAGTCTGTTATTTTAGATTGCTTTTCTGTGGTGACTGGCTTGGAGGTCTGTGACTTTCATGTCCCTTCCTCCATTGCTGGTATCGGGTTTGAAGTCTGCTGACTGTCCGCTGACAATTTTGTTAATGGACAAAGAAAGTGACTGGCATTTTGAGGTGTATTGAAGGAGTGCCACCTCCCTTCAGATTGGATCTGGAGTGTTGCCAGATATCTTTGGAATAAGGGATGTGTTTGTTGTCAAGATCTCTTTTTATAGGGCCGTATGCTTTTTGCCTGTTGGTCAGGTCTTTAGAAAAGTCTTGGAATGAATATTTGTGGTGCCCATTCCATTTCAGAACTCCTTTTTCCACTTGTCAGCCAAGGACTCTGTTCCTTGGCACTATAGCAGAGGAGATATGCCAGAATGGGATGGGCGGTGGTGTTCCTTTGTCAGGCTTAGGAGCCAGGTTGTGATTCACCAATTCAGTTTCAAGGGTGCTGTCCCAGTAGTGTTCAAGCAATGTGGGTAGCATAGTTTGTAGAAAAGCACACACATCCTTTGTTTCAGTGCCTTCGGAAAGACCTATGATCTGGATATTATTCTGGCATCCTCTGTTTTCAAGATCATCTATTTTTGACCAGAGGTGATTTATTTGTTGCTTTAGATACGCTGTCCTGTCAGACTGGATAGAAACTTGAGGTCTCAACCTTTAAAGGGTGCTATGTTATAGGCAGCTAAACATGTTTCAGACATTTAAATATTAGGGGCCCAATAGTCAAACATAGGCCCTGGGGCAAAATTATCACTGCGCAGTGTGTAAAAATAGCCCAGAACTAATTTCATGCTCTATTCAAAAGAATAGCCAAGAAGCTAAATCAGCTGAATACAGCGTGCAAACAAAGGCGTGCAAACAGGCCTGAGAGTGCAGTGCAAAAATAGCTGGGCAAAAAAGATAGCTCTGAATATAGCAACTGGGAAAGGCCAAACTGCAACAGCAGCCCAGTGCATACAGAGGTGGAGTAAAGCAGAATTGCAGTAATTGGCCAATGTGGGTTATAGCAATGGATTGGTGCACAGCAACTGCAAACAACATCACAGGCCAAATATAGCAGAACTGTGCTGTGGTTTTGACAGGTTAGCCTGATGCAAACACATTAGCCTGGCACTAAATTTTGCTATATTCAAAGCTCCTATGCAAATGAGCCTACTTAGGCAATCCATGTGCAAACAGTCACATTAGCATCGCAACTTGGCCTGCTTTGCATATATTACCATGTAGTTTGCCCAGCGCTATTGCATGGTGCACACAGCTCCACTTGTGGTCAGTCTGGAACTACAGGTCAGTAGTAGCAGGCTGGGTTTCCCCACAGCACCACCTGTATGTCAGACTGGATCAACATGTTGGTAGCTGCAGACTATGTTTGTACACAGCAGCAGAGACTACTGTGCCCCAGGGGACCAGAACCTCAGGCACAGGTGGTAGTGCTGTGTGCCATGGACATTTTGTAGTCCTTGCTACAGTGCATAGCAGATGCTACAGTAACACAGTGGCCAGTATTGTGAGGAATACAGTAATGCCTATGCTATGTCAGGCAGCAATGACTGTTGCTCTCCACACAGGGAGGCCCAGCTGACAGGTGTGTTCAGACTGTGGACACCACTGTCATGCAGTCCTGTAACCCACATATGCTGCGACATTGGCATTGGATACTCACAGTAACATAGACATGGCTGGCCGTGTTGTGCCATGGCATCTGTACAGATGTGCAGTATGTGCCCCGGGGGGGCACATACCATCAGACAGGCACACTAGTTGGGGTAGTCCTGACACTGGAACATAGGCACTGTGTGGATGGCCCCAGCCTTGTGGTAGCACCTACTATGTGGTGCAACCTGCCCACCTGTGCACCCTCCCCTCAACACCCTCCATTCCCCAGTGCTGCATGTGTGTGCTGGATTGTGTTGGTGTACCCCAATGGGGGGGATCAAATGTGTGTGCTGTATGGACGCACTGCCATGGTGTCCACAGGGCAGTGGGGCACTCACTACTGCCTGTTAGGGTTGGGACCGGTGCCAGATGATGGCGGCGTGGGCGATGCCGTCAGTGTGCATCATGAGTCTACCATTCCTTAGTTATGTTTTGTTGTATTTATCACTTTCTTGACCGGGTACACACAATGGGCCAAGGCCCATCTTCAGGAAAGTCCTGGAGCCACTACATGTGCGGCTGAGATGATACAGTGTACAATACATACACATAATGCACAACAACTCACAATTCAAAACTATCAACTTAGTGTCACATTGCACACACTTACAAATACTGCAGGTTGTTGCTGCAAGTGGGGTTGTGGCTCTGTTTTATGATTTACATGATTATTCCCTTCTATGCAGTGTTGTGGCATTGCATTCCACAGTTTGGGTGCCTGTGCATGTGAAGTGCCCCAGGGTGGCCGTCTGCCCTTACAGCCTCCTCGTTTGCTGCAGTCAGCCTTGTTCTCTGTTGCTGCTGTGTCTATGCCCCCCATCCTTGGTTTGCATGGAGCTAAGACTACCTTTTTATAGGCAGTAATTTGCACCATACTACATGTCATGCTAATGCACGTTGCACAGCACTTTAGTTTTTTTTTAATTAAAGTTTATTGAACGTTTCTTATTTAGAAGAATACAGTACATGAACATTAAAACACACTAACATTGATTCATAAATGAACAATCTTGAAAATTCTAGTAAGAAAAAAGAACACCACTAATCAGGAAATCTATAGACCCTAACTACAGATACATCAATGTCTAAAAATAACAAATAAAAAAAGACTAACAAATAAGTAAGTGAGCAAATCAATCAATCAATAAATAAATAAATAAATACCCAGGATATCATGCATCAATGATCAGTTAAAATAAGAAATGCATGGTGCCATGCTTATATAAGATGGGGAGGCAAGGACGGGGGAAGGGGGAGAGACCACTGTCAAAACAGGAATTGAAACAGAACCCAGCAGAGAGATCAACTGGACAGCATCTTGTTAACCATAATTTGACAGAATTACTAAAATATCTTTATCAAGTTTGGCTGCCCAGTAATGAAAAAAGGAAGTCATCTGCTAGTGAAGTTATCTTTTTGCAGTCTTAATTTGCTGGTAATCTGTCCCATCTCTAATATGCAGATACAATTCTCCAACTAGGATTCGATTGTGGGAGGTGTGGGGAATAATCACCTTTGAGTAACTGCCTTTGTAGCAAATGCCACCAAGATAGTCTATAGGTATATTTGTGATTTAGAATGAAGCGCCTCCGGTAGCAGCCCCAGAATCCAGTTTTGATGCTGAGCCGGGACAGGGACCTCCAGAATTTTCCCCACCTCGATCCCCACTTGAGTCCAGAAATCTTTTAAAACCAGACATAACCATAGAACATGAGTGTGAGTACCCAGCTCCATGCATCCCCTCTAGCACCTATCAGAAGGGTGAATTTTGAAATGTTTTTTTATAATCAGTGTGCAGAAATACCACATCACTGTGCACCACCCAAATTTCCGCCATGAGGGGGAAGCCATGGTGGTGAAAATTCCCTCCCAAACCCTCTTCCAGTCTTGATATAACAGATTTATGCCAGCCTCGGAATGCCATTTAAGCTTCACTGCCCCAGTAGAGTCTAGTTTGAGATCAGCCAATAGGTTAACAATTCGGGATATCCTACCACGTGTGTCTGAAGGTTGTGAAAGGGATATAATTAGCTGTTCAGTGGATTCTCTATTGCCATTAGCTGAGCTTTTCTGTCTACATCTACTAAACAGTGTCTGAATTGAATATACCTATTGAAATCTGTCTGGGATGAACCAAACTCCTGTCTGAGCTGGGCAAAGGATTTAAATACTTCTCCCTGGAAGAAATGTCCGAGTGTTGTAAGACCCCCGCCCCCTTTGCCCAGTTCTAGAATCCTGCATCCAACTTAAAGGGTTGGAAGTCCATACATGCCTTCAGTGGAGTATGCCTAGAAAATATCATGGGC
Organism: Neoceratodus forsteri; assembly: GCA_016271365.2. Lineage (NCBI taxonomy): Eukaryota > Metazoa > Chordata > Ceratodontiformes > Ceratodontidae > Neoceratodus > Neoceratodus forsteri. Next base: position 193,002,872 of record CM028138.1, on the reverse strand, counting down.
AATTTGAATTCTTTACATACCTTGACCTTGACCCGCTTCAAAGCCAAGGCCCAAGTATTCTTGGGTTCTAGCAATCATATATTGGAGGCATCCATAACAATAAATCACCCAGGAGAGCCAGCCCTTTGGTATCCTTTTCTATATTGACCCATAAGGGGTCTTGCAGTCTACTAGATGTGGGATTAAGTACTGCAGTTGTGAGGCCTAAAAATATTTTTGAAAATCAGGGAGCCCCAGGCCATGTTTTTGTTTTGAAGAAGTGAAAATATTCCAACTCATCCTGGGCTTTTTCCCAGCCCAGATAAAATTAACAATTTTTGCTTTCAAGGCCTTCCAAAAGGAAAGTGGGGATCATATAGGGATGGCCAAAAAGATAAAGAAAAAACAAGGCAGCAAATTCATACGTACCATCTCGATTCTGCCAAGTAATGAGAGAGGGACTTCCTTCCACCTGTTACAATCTGCTTGTGCTTCTAGTAGAAGTCTCTGATAAATAGTTTGAAACAGTTTTGAGAGGTCCCCCAAGCCTTCAGCAGCCCATCTCAACTTGCCAATATTTCATGGAAGAGGATCCTTATACGGACCCACTGTTAGCATTTCGGTTTTAGATTCATTGATCTAAAAACCAGATACTGAGCCAAAATAGGCTAATAAGTCCAAAATGTTTAGTACTGCCTTCACCGGGTCAGAAACATATAATAAGGTGTTGTCTGCATACACTGACACCCTTATCTCTTCCCCCTCCACCCAGATACCTGAAAAATCAGGAGACTGGCTGATAAGGGCTACCAGGGGTTCAAGGCTGAGGGTGAAGAGAAGATGGGAGAGGGGGCAGCCCTGTCTGGTGCCACATTGTATGTTAAAGGGGTGGGAGAAAATGCCATTTACTTTAATTTGGGCTGTGGGGTCTCTATTCAAGTTTTGGATCCATGATCAAAATTTCGCACCAAAGCCAAGTATGTCCAAGGCACTATCTAAGAAGAAAATGTTTGGCTGAAGCCATTGTATTCAAGAGTAGCCAAATGTTATCTTGGATGTGTCTCCCAGGATGAAACCAGTTTGGTCTGACTGTACCAGGGAGGCTATAAATTTCTATAATCTCAACCCAATGGCTTTCACAAAAATGTTGGCATCCTGATTGAGTAACAAAATAGGATGATAACTAGAGCACTGGGTATATTATCTTTACCTGGCTTTGGCAACACCGAGATATGGGCAATATTCCAGGAGTCAAATGTAGAGCCTTCCTTGTGAGCCTCATTGCAGAGCTTCATCAGGAGGGGCACCGATTTCTCTGCATATTTTTTATAGAATTCTGCAATGAACCCATCCAGATCTGGGTCTTTACCTGTCTTAAGTGTTTTTGTAACCTTTTAGATGTTGGTTTCCATAAATGGGAACTCTAGGAAGGCTCTGCGATGTCGGTTCAACAAATATTTTGTCAGCCGACATTACAGCGAAGGATTTATGTCAATCGCAATTTATGCCCACATAAATCCATCTGGAGAAACAGTTGCTGTTCATCAGGGGCTTCGCCCCAATCACCCCATGCAGGAGGATCTGTCACGCTTCTCAATTTAGGAACTATCAATTTGGAGTTGGAGTTGATTTGGAGAGGGGGTGCCGGATCAAGGGAAAGAGTGTCGGGGTTCTGGGTGGACTTTTACAGCGAACTATCGATGTTGTCGGCATCGACATGTTTGCTGTAAAAGTTTTGCTGTGCAGAGGGCATACCCTCTAGGAACTGTTGTTGTTCAGAAGTTCATTTAGATAGGGTTACCCTTTGGAAAAACTCTGCAATTTGTTCAATGTGATCTGGCAACCTTTCCCTCCCGTATAAGTGTGAATAGTATTGGAGCAATGCCCCAGTTACTTGAGTGAGGAACATGGAAAAAGCCTGCGTCTCTCCTACACCTCTAATCTTAAAGGTATACCTGTTGGCTTCCTGCTTCCTAAGGCAGATTGCAAGCACTCTGTCCTCTTTATCTCCCCATTCATAATACATTTGGCGAGTAAACCAGAGAACGTTCTCCATACACCATAATAGCACATTGTAATCCCCCTCGGCTTTCTTTAATTTAGGAAAAATATTTGGCTCCCTAGTTTTTTTATGCTCAGACTGCAACTGTAGTAAGGCATCTTCAGCTTTCTGAACAGATGCCCAGTGCTGCTTCTTTTTATACAACCCACAGGAGATGGCATGGCCCCTAATCCCCGCTTTAAGACTATCCCAAATGTATTTGAGTAAAGTGTCCCCTTCCTTATTATCTTGAAGGAATTGTTTAATCAAATCTTTGGCAGAGTTCACAAAAAACATCATTGCACAGAAGGCCTATGTTTAAACACCAACATCCTTTGGATTCCCGAGGCCCCCAGCACAATTTACATGAGAGTGTGGCATGGTCTGACATAGAAATAGGGTGGGTTTTGACTTCATGAAAAATAAGTGCCCAGTTATTTTGGTTATAAACCCTTTTTAAACAGGAGTTGGAATTAGAGACTGCTGAATAAAAGGTAAAATCCTTCTCCCAGGGGTTCTAAAGCTGCCATGGGTCTACAAAGCCACCCTCCATCCTCAGTGTTCTCAGTAGTCTAGAGCAGACCTTCTGGCCCTTCTTGCGCTGAGGACTTCTATCCAGGAGCAAGTCCTCCACACAGTTCCAGTCCCCCAAACAAAATATTTGTCCCTCTGGCAGGGAGGACAGGCATTGGAATACTCACCGAAAGAATTCCCCAGAGGAAGGAGTGGAAGTATAGACTGAAACCATGTAGAATGGCCACCCCTGGTAAGTCTAACAAATCTGGCCTTTCCTCACCAAAATAGCAACACCCACTTTCTTGGCATCAGGGTGAGAATCTGCCTCCCCACTCAGCTACAGCACAGCTTTGAGTGTTCCTCCTGGGATAGTTTAGTTTCTTGTAAACAAAATATATCACAATGGACTGTGCAGCTCCTTTAGTATCCTAGTTCTCTTAATGACATTGTTGATCCCTTTCACATTTAGCAAGCAAACAGTAAGATCCTCCATTGATCAAAAAAATATAAAATAGCCTCTGAACCAGACCATTTACTCTCACCCTCTCCCACCCCATCTGATGCATCATCCTGGGAAAAAACAAAACAAAATAAGGAAACACATAAAAACAATCATGACTTAGATAAACATTAAAACACAAAACACCCAACATTTTGTGAACATACAAAACATATATAGTAACTTAGAACTGTAGAGAATGCATTAATAGAGGACACCAATGCCCTCAAGAGGCATAACACAGTGCCTTAGATGAACTATTGGCCCCCAAGGGATCACCCAGAAAAGGAGAACAAAGAGAGTGAGACTACCCAGAATGTGCTGGTGTAGTCACATCTCTTCCCTCAGGGATGACCTCTGGGATCCATGTAATGAAGCCCCTGGTGGCCAACCTTATAAGAGGCTATGGCGGGCTGTGCTCCAGCTGGAGCAGGGGGACAAAGGGAATAAATATAACCCAGAGAAGAGTGCTCATCATTATGTAACTCAGAGAGCTGATGGTCTCCTACAAACCTCCCCCTCCCAAAGGCCCAGCCAACATCTCAAACTCAAACAGCCTGATAAACGGCCCCATTTCGCTCAAGTATTAAAGTACATTTGAAAAAACTCCGGATTGAAATATAAAGTACCACTGTCATAACATTCTGTCAACTGTATAGAGTGGCTAAGCCTCAAAAACAAGCATGTGCTATGGTTTAGGATCTAGAAATAAAGAAGCTCCTGGAAGAAACAAAAAACAAAGGCCCATATAAAGTTTCTCAAGGCTGGTGGAAGTACAGTCTTTCATGTGCTCAAAGTATGGAGCTCTTAATCAAGGTGTTCGTTACACAGTAAATTAATTTATCCAATCCAACCTAGGATGATTGTGACCTGTGGAGAGGAAATCAGTCAATATCCATAGTGCTATAATTGGAGAAAAATGTCAACAACATGGGCCCCAAAGCCAAACAGGAGCTCAAGTGGTGGTAAGAGTGATATTGTGCTCCAAGGCTTTGTTAAACTGAATAGTTCCTAGGGAAAGACATGGGTCCCCAATGATGAAACAGTCTTACCTGCATGTGGACTTTAACACAGCAGTAAGAAGGTTTCAGTACCGTACAATCTGGTGAATGACACATTGCTACTAGATACGCTGGCCACACTTGGATTCTCCCAAGGCTCCTCAACATGGTTCAGCAGTTACCTATCTGGGCGGATGCAATTTGTTCAGATTGACAACTGCAAATCTGATTTCTCTCCTACCAGCATTGGTGTACCACAAGGCTCAATTCTCGGACCACTTCTTTTCTCACTGTTTGTGAATAGGCTGCCTCAAATGTCGAGCACTACCTCTACCATCTTATATGTGGATGATATGGTGTTATATACACCAGAGACAAAGACATCGCCTCCATTAATACCACACTAAAGTCAGACTTTGCCTGTCTACGTGAGTGGCTAGTTCAAAACAAACATCTTCTGAATACCAAAACAACATGGCAGTGCTGTTTGGATCAGCACCAAGGGTCAAAGCCAGCTCTGCAACAATGACAATACATGGCTCGGATGGCTCGCTTCTGTATTTGGTGGACTCTTTCAGATACCTGGGTATAACTCTCGACCCTTCATTGGATTTCAGCCTCCATAACACTAACTCTTGTAAAGTGGTCAATACCAAGCTGGGGCTGGCCTACAAAGTCGGTGCATCTTTAAACTCTAAGGCAAAATTAGTGATCGCGCAGGGGGTACTGCGAACCAGCCTGACTTATGGAATCACTTCCTATAAAGATGCGAACAAGGGACTATTGCAGAAGTGGGACACCTGTTATAATAGTATCTGTCACGTTGCACTATCAGTACCTAGGCCTACCCACCATTGCGTATTTTACTCTAGACCGGGCTGGCTCTCTCCCGCTTCTTACTGAGTCTATACCACAGGAAGCACAATTGATAGTATCATCAGAACTGGAACACCAACATCCCTTGCATGCTTGATGAACCCAGCACATCAGACTTACCCGCTGAGATCTACCAAAACGTCATTCCTTAATACACCCAAATAAGCCACTAGGATGGGCGAGCAGGCATTTGCTGTGTCCTCTCCAAAGCTATGAAACCCCCTGCCTTCAACTGTGAGGCACTCCACTACACACCTGATCTTTAAAAATGAGCTCCATGCCTACCACCTGGCCTCTGACAGATACACCTGCAACCTAACCCCTGAGGAGGACACCTTATTAGGCTTCTTTTGCATGTCCCTTCAGCACATATTCAGGCACTTATCACTCTCGCCCACTTTTAAATAGCAGGCAAGGACAGGCTGTGAGGTCTCCCACCGCGAGACTATTTGGAATAGTTTCTCCATTTACTTATATTGTATGGTCTATCTCCTTGACACTGCATTGTGTATTCCCCTGTATCTATGGATAGCCTAGTGTAATGTCTAATTTCTCTTGTACAGCAGGTATCACCGTGCCTGTCTATACTGTAATGTGTTTGACCCAAGTCTGTATTATATAATAGTAACTACTGTGATGTGATGTGCTTTTACCTATGTCTGTAACTCTCCCGGGTCATGACTGGAAATAGGCAATTTCTTTGTCTAGAGCACTTATCCGATAATCAAAAACTAAATAAATAAATAACTTACAAGGGTGGTGCATATATAATTTCAATGGCCTCATCTCCAGCTCATCGGGTGGTCACAGGAATTATCCTGGTACTCGAGAGGGTCTATGAGTTACACCAGAAATTGTCCTTCAGAGTGTCCATGTGGCAGTTCGAGCTGACACCAATCAGTCCATGCACCGCCAATATTCCAGGTTCCAGGGCAATTTCACAACCACTCAAGGCAATAAAACTTAGTATCTTTGAGGGCAAAAATGATATCGAAAAGCACAATATCATCGTCTGATTATATTAAACAAAGGTACAAAATCAGAAACCTTAAGTCTTAAGTCAATCCGCCACTGTGGTACAGTAGCCCAAGAACAGCCATATGACTCCCCTCTGTAAAATAAAGCCATCATGTGTGTTGCTTCTTTTTGAGTCATCTGGTCAATTCAGAGTGCAGAGATAACAAATTGGCAGGGTGACGCTTGCCACTAGAGCTCCCTGAAGTCGCCACTGACCAAACCAGGTCTCCAATTACTTTTTCAGCCACTTCCTCCTTCGTGTCAGGCAGGGGGATGTTCATGGATTGCAGATACTGAGAGAAGGCTAGGAGAGTCAAAACTTCTATGGCCCTCCTCATCATGCACCCACAGTTTGGCAGTGTAACACACCTGGGCTTTCAGATCTTATCTCTGAGTTGCTTTACCACTTGTAGAACTTTTTTCCTCTTAGCCAGTAGGAGAGGGGGATAATCCTGGTCTATGGAGACCCTTTGCCCATGCAAGTTCAGGTTTCATTTTGCCCAGGCCAGGCGCAAGATCTTGTCCTTGACTGGAAAATTCAGGAATTTGATGATTATTGATCTGGGTGGGCCCCCCTCCTTGGGTTTAGAGACCACCACCCTGTGCACCTGTTCAATGCCGATGTCAAAATCTACTGGGAGGTCCAACTCTTTTTGTAGCCAGCATGCCAGGAATTGAGCCACATCTTCCTGCTGTGCACCTTCAGGGATGCCAAAGACACATATGTTATTTCTTCTGGATCGGGCTTCAGCATCTTCAGCCTGGGCTGTGAGATCATGCCCTCACTTGAAAAGGTATACTAGTGAGCAGCCATATGTCATATGCTAGTGCTGCAAAGTGTCTATGTGAGCTTCCATTTCGGCTGTGAGGCATTCCAACTTTTTGAAGTCCTTCTGTATCCCGGTCACTTTTCCATCTATCTGGTGCAACAGTTAAAGGCTCACTTGGTTATTTGCTCTGCTGCTCACTAATCCAGCCTCAGAGCTGCAGTCATCCCCATCCTTTGTGAAACCCACAGTGAAAGTAGAGGGGCAGGAGGGTGCCGGGCTAAGATCTCTAGGCTTCATTTTGGTAGGATTAATTTTCTGTTTTCTGGAGGATCTACGGGAAGCTCTGTTCAGACTGCCCATGCCACACTTCTTTAGACTACCAGCAGGGATGATTTTCAGGCTTGACAAGTGATTTTAGTTGGCCAGTTACAATGTATATAGCCACTGGCTGCTCAGCGCTCAGGATTAGGCTTCCACTACCGATGCTGACATCACCAGAGGTCTGGGGCTATAGTTTTGAATATACCGTTGCACCTGTATGTATATCTTTTAGTGTCGGTGCTAACACATTATGCCAGCACTATTTGGCCTTTTTTTTATACTCTATTTTTCCCTCCTTCTCCTCTGCCCACATTTGGGAAGGAGCCCCATCACTGTCCCCCAACATACACCAGCCAACATCAACATCTTCCCCTAGGGCTTGCCTCCCTCCGGCCGGGGTTGGTGGGGCTACCCCAGTCCTCCACCAAAGAGTGGATCCAGTTCTGGTCAGCGCTGCAGCTATTCAGGAAGCAGGTCCTGCGAGCCCCTCCTTCACCTAGCTGGGAGATCTGTATTTCCTCCATTTTTCTCCAATGGGGCAGGGCGTGCAATTATGCCAATGATGGTGCCATGCATGCTTCCGTGCACATCCCGTTGGGTACCTGCCCCGCCTCTGCCCACTGTGGACACCATCACTGTGCCAGCCCCCAGCCTCCGCTAGGGGACAAGCAAGCACCGACAGCTGATCCCCCTCCCCCCCAGAGAAGGAGTGCTGTCCCGGGATGCTCGAACCTTTCCTCCTAGATCTACTCCTGGCTTAACTGCTCGCACCGCGAACACGGGTTGCCAGCATGGCAGGAGGTAAGACAGGATGCCTCAACTCTCACACTACTGGGCTGGCCTATTTGACCTTTTGAGTTTAGCAATCCTACATAAATGTGGCGCAATCATGACACAATCAGTTTGCGTCCAGCACAAAGTCTTGAATTTCTGGCCCAAGGTATTTTAGTCTAATTTTAAAAGTACTACTGCAAATGTTACTAAATTTTGCAGGTATACAAGTGCATACAACATGTGTTGTATAAGTGCACTGTGCTTTGAATTTCTAGCTTTAAAGGAGAACTGCACTGAATCAACGAGTCATTTTCCTAGCAGAAGCTTCTCTTAAGAACTGGTTCAAATTCTGTTATTGTTTCATGTTTACAGGCCTTTCAGTAACCACTGCAAACATTTATGAATTGCACAAAGCTGGTAAGTATCATTTTAGAACTGTATGATGTAGTTTATGTCCCTTTCCAGCCACAGAGTTTTATAATAGAACACGGATGCATTGTGCCAACAATAGAAGAGCAGAGCAAGGGCATAATCTACATCTTACAGTTCTAAAATGGTACTTACACAGCTCACTCACACAGCTGTGTGTAAATTGGAAACATTCACTAACAGCCAGTATAGATGTAACAATAACAGAATTTGAGCCAGTATTTAAAAATCAACTTCTACTGGGGAAATGACCTGTCGATTCAGTGCAGTTCTCCTGTAGAGCTCCAAAGTTGGGGGCACAACAGAGAAAAAATAGAAGTGAAAGTGCCCCAGGTACCCCATGTGTGGGCAGACAGAGGGCAGTGTGTTGGGGGCTCCTGTCAGTGCCCCCCATTGCCAGACAGCAGCAGCATAAATGTTTTTTTTTTTTAAAGAAAGTTTTCCTTCTGCTACTTCACAGAACTCCCCCCCACCCAAGCAGGCAGCAAGAGTCAGGACACCCATGTGCTGGGTCTGCTGTCCCTGGCCGGTGTGTGGTGCCAGATTTTAAAAAAAGCTAAGCTGGCGGCAGGTGCTTGCAGTTCAACAACTGAAACCCCGAGTGTTACATTTAAAAAAAAAAAAAAAGTATTGTTTTGTGGGGTCAGTCAGTTGCTGATCAGGGAAGAAGCAGGACTGAGGAAGAGCAATGGGAACTGAAGAGGCTTACCTACGGCATTAAAGCCAGTTTCGTTGGCTCTCCTGCGGTGACTCATCCTCCAAATGGCGATCAAGTCAGCTCCCAGTGGTGTGGCAGCATCCAAAAGGGTGTGGCAGTGTGCCAAAGAATGTTCGGGGAAGCAACTGGCAGCAGCAGTGATGGCTCTGTTCAGCCCCATTTTTTATTTTAAATTTAAAGTAAAGTCTATCCGGTCCCTCAATGGTGGCATGCTGAAGAACCTCATCAGCAGAGAAGGAGACCATTGAGAGTCGCAAGGCCCCTTTGCTGTCTGCGCCCTGTCTGCTACAGTTCCTCCCTCTTCCAGAGACCTTGCACCTCCCAAACAAGTCTTCTTCACCCCAGGTCGGGGCAGTGATTCGGCAGCAGTGCTACTGTAAAGAGCCGACAGTCTAAAGATAATTAAAAAAAAAAAATAAAATGTTTTTATGCACTCCAGGGCACGGGATGTCTGAGAGCCATGGGGTAGGCCAGAGGGTTGCATTTAAATAAATTAATATTCAGCTGGCGTGAGGATGCCCAGGGGAGGGGCCAGCTGTTAAGGCCCATAGGGGACCGAAATAAAATATTTGTGAGGGGCAGAGCAGAGGCGGAGAGGCTCAGTGTTGATGGGCAGTAAAGCCTTGGTCAGGCCTAAATGTTTTAATGGGGCAACTCCAGGCCCTAACATTGTAATAGGGCAAGTCCAGGCCCCAGAAATTGAAAGGTCATTTAGGCCCATCATTTTAACAGGGGCCCAAAAGTGAAGAGGTCCCCAATAAAAGGGGCACAGCCAGGAACTGACCTAGCCAAGAAAGGCCCAAAGATTTAAAGGTGCCTAGCCAAAAGGGTCTTTGTATTTAAAGGGGCAGCAACAGGCCTAAATAAGTAGTGAGGCAAAGGCAAGTGACATGTGTCAAAGGGGCCAAGCTAGTCATGTAGACACACAGGTGTTAGGGGGAGTAGCTAGCCATTTAGGTCCACGGTCCCAGTAGGCCAGTTATTTAAAAGAGGCCCAGCATGTCTATAGAGGGGCCTACACAACTAGTATACCTCACAGTCTAAGAAGGCCATTTACTGTTTAGCCACCAGTGTACCCACAGTAACAGGACAGCCCGTTTTAATTAGAGGAACACCACTACAGTAGGTCCATGCTTAGCGAGGGCTTCGCCAAAGAAGGTGACCAGAAAGAAGCAACCAAGTGCCTGTTATTTACTGTGGTCTGTACACCCAGAGACTGTGATATTGTGCATAACTGTTGGAACTGTGACATTAAGCAACACTGTTGGAACTGTGACTTTTAATTGCACTAAGCCAGCATCTTGTGTTAGTGTGCTTCCAAATCAGTCTTCAACAATCCTTCAAAGACATTTCGCCAGTGTGTTTCCTGTATCCAGCAGCCTTAGGAAGATGTTCAGCAAAAGCATCCCTGAGTCAATTTTCAGCAACCCTGAAGAAGTGATCCACAAGTGCCCCCCTTGAATCAGTCTGCAACAGTACTCCTGAAGAGAAGAACTATGCCATGTTTGTAACCATACCTTTGCAGTGTCATGTTTATTATTTTTCTCTAACAGTCCCCAGTGTACGGCCTGACCCAGTGCAGAGTCTGCCATCCATTTTCTTTGTTTTGTCATCTGCACTGAAGTGCTGTCCAGATCTTTTGTTCCAGTTTCTCCATAATGTACCAACGTCCTGTTTATTGTTTTACTTTTATCCTTGGCTCATCTGGCCTTGGTGCCCAGTACTCTGCCGTTCTCCAATGTTTGAAGTAGTGCTTTTAGGAATGTGGAATTCCACTGGCGGAATTAGTATGGAATGACCATTCTGCCAGCAGACTTTCCACCAGAATTTCACTAGTTCTTCAGTGGAATTCCGACTACTGTGATCCGCGGAATAATATTCCGTAGAAAAGCAATTTTTCTGTGGGAAATTATTCCACAACAATTTCTGCAGAAAATATTGAGATCTGCAGAATAGATCAGCATTTTTTTTCCTCTGAGAATTGTTCCACAACTATTTTCTAATGAGGAATTTCAATTTGTGGTGAAATTTGGATGAATTTCAGTAGAATTTTGAAAATTCTGTAGACTTTCGTTCCACCAGAATTTGAAAATTTTGCACAGCACTAGTCTGAAGATTCCTCCTGATTCCTGATTTCTGTGGGGTCCTTCAATCATCTTCCATACCCGGCAGTCCAGATGCGGACTGTGGCAGGGTGTTCTGAATCTTCTTCCTTACCCAGCAGTCCAGTAGAGGGCTGTGGCAGGGTGGTCTGCATCTGTTGTCTCATCCCAGCTGTCCACCAGAGGACTGTGGCCAGATTCTTGCATCTATTCTTCATCTCTTGTAGCCCATTAGTAGGTTTTTAGCTGAGAAAGTTTTGCAATTGTTCTTCAATTCTGGTGTCCCACCAGCAGATTTTTAGCCGAGGAATCTTTTGTGTTCTTGTTTCCAGCAACCCAGGAGAGGTGGGTGTAGCCGATGGACCCATGGCCTGTTTTAAAACCTCTCAATATCCCAGTGGCTTCCCCTAGGCCGGCACTACAGGTGCCAGTGTTGTGCTTGCAGGATTTTGCCTATCTTCATTTCCTTTTCTTCTTCTTCTTCTCCCCCCAACTGTGTGCATGAAGATCTTCTCCAGAAATGAACTCAAAATGTATTGACTTTATGAAATTATTGTAGTCTGACTGTATTCTGCATTATAGAAATAGTTGCTGGAGCCAGTGGTCGACCAGTTGTTGCTTATTTAGAGTATTCAGTTTGATCTAGAAATATAGAAGTGTTAGTCCAAGGTGCATCTTTTTAGAGTTTATGTGTTACTGTTTAGCTAACAATGTTGTCCATACTCCCTGTCATTTTTACTGATGGTATTTTCCTGTTTGACTGTGGCATCCTTCCCCTCTTGTCTAATAAACATCCTTGTTACATTGGATCTCTGTGTATGACTCCTGCCTCTCCTTGTCGGGTGCCTCCATCCACCCACACATATTTCAACCTTAAGCGTGCCCTCACCATCTCACCTGCTGAGGGTGACGCTGGTGCTGCTGGTAGTGAGACAGTTGCAATCACCTCTCGGAGTGAAGAACCCCAAAGTCTACTAGATGAGCACCATTACACTCCTTTAAAGGGGTTGAGTTATAGGTAGCCAAACATGTCATCAACATTTCATTTTCAGTTAATTTCATATAATGTCATTTTTTTTTATCCATATTTCTCTACAGTTTCAAGACGTAAAGAACCAAACAACAAGGGTGTGTGTACCACATTTTAGGTCTCAGGCTTTGAAGGAGCTGTGTTGGAGGTAGCCAAACATTTTACTAACATTTAAATTTCAGTTATTTAGATCTACTTTGAAAAGAAATTATTAAAATTTCACCAAATCTGAGACATTTAAATTACTATACCACATGGAAATATATGCCTTATTTCACACCTTTGGCTTTAAAGGGGATTGAATCATAAGCAGACGAACTTTCAGAACTATTTAATTGAATGTTGCAAGTATGTAAACAAGCCCTGTAACTTTAGAACTAGATAATGTAATGCCTTAACCAGGCTGGGTCATAGGCCTTAAAAAGGAGACATGTGTGTCACTTTGTTAATCTCTTGCTTAAAGACCCCCCTGACAGCATTAGGAAAACTTTGAAAAAAGTATGATTTAAATTCAACTCCATCCCGTTTTATTTATTTATTTATTTTATTTATTTATTAGGTCTAGGATTACAATACCTTTGAGCCAGGGTTCTTTTATGAAGGTCCCACATCAGATTACAATTCAAAACATAAGACATGTAAGTCACATTACAAATTTAATACATAGGAAAAGGTTACAAAAGTGTAAGCTAAACAGACTTACAAAGCATCTGAGAAAGAAAACAAGTTTTGGAGGCTAGGTTACAAGGAGACAGTGAATGAGGTGCAAAGAGGATAGAGGACAAGAGAGAGGAAGAGTAGAGGGGGCAGAGAGCTATAGAGGAGGAGCGCAGCCAGAGGCATTGTCGTAGACATAACATGGAGAAGTGCATGCTAAGGGATAACCAAGTGCTAATAGGAGAGAGAACTGCATAAGGTTAGGAAAATATTTATGGAGTCAGCTAGTGGAGGCAGTTACAGGAGCTAGAGGCAGTGTGAGAGAGAGGCTCAGCCTTGATTTAAATGCACCAAGGGTAGGAGTGAAGGAGATGTAACTGTTTAGACCATTTAGCCAGCTGAGCACCCTGTAGGCAAAAGATCTTTGACCTTGTGAGGGACGACAATGTGGAACCTGCAGGAGCTGTGATTCAGACCCCCCTGGTTGAGTGAGGGTTATTGCTAGGGTGCAGGAGTGCACACACTCCAGGGGCGCAAGTCCCATAGTTATTTTCTTCACCATAGTGCAGGTTAGATACTTTATCCGATTGGTGAGTTGCAGCCATCCAGTTTGTGCACAGAAGTTGCACATATGTGTGAGGTGGTGGGATCCAGTGAGAAGTCGGCAGGCCTTATTGAGGGAGGTGGATATGCGTCTAAGAGCAGTAGTGAGGGCAAAGCCATAGATGATAAGCCCATAGTCAATAATGGTGACAACAGAGCTCTGAACGTCAACAGTCAGGGCTTCTGGGGTAAGATGTTGCCTATGCCAGAAGAGAAGGTCAAGGCGAGTACTTGATGCTTTGGCTACAGAGTCAATGTGGGCACTGTAAGTTAGATGAGGGTCTAGAGTGATCCCAAGGTACTTAAAGACTTGAACCTGTTCCAGGGTGACTCCATAGCTGGTTTTGATGTATGGGGGTGCAGCTTATGATTGTTAAGAGAGCTGCTGAACATCATAGACTTTGTTTTCTTATCATTGAGGACCAGATTGTGATTTGAGAACCAATTTTCAACAGATGTGAAGCCAAGCTGAAGGTTGTCTTGCAGAGGCTTAGGATCCTTGTGAGAAGCAAGAATTACAGCATCATCTGCATAGAGGATGATTGTTTTGGAGCAAGAATTTGGAAGGGAATTCAGGAACAAGCTGAATAGTAGGGGGCCCAGAATGGATCCCTGAGGAACACCTGAGTGAACAGGCCTGGTATCAGAGAGGACATCTGCAATTTTTACTCTTTGAGACCAGTTCTCTAAGTAGGTTTTGAACCAGGCAGTGGAGTTGGGAGTGCACAGCTTTCATAAGTTGTACAAGCAGTAGGCGGTGATGGACAGTGTTGAACGCCTTAGATCGATAAAAATGGACTCAATTAACTGACCATTGTCCAGTGAGCTTTGAAGAATGCCAGAGAATTCCAGTAGGGCAGATGAGGTGCTGTGACCTTTCCTGAAGCCATGTTGTTGCGAGTACAGGATATTGTATTTGTCTAGGAAATCTGTGAGCTGATCTACAGCAATACATTCAAGGGCCTTGGAGAGGGGTGGCAATATAGAGATCGGACAGTAGTTTCCATGAGTGGCCCTGTCACCACTTTTATGGAGAGGGGTAACAGTGGCAGATTTCCACTTGTCAGGGAACTGGCTGAGCCTAAGTGAGAGGTTGAAAATATATGTCAGTGGCTGTAACATCTCATTAAGGGTGAGGGACAGCATTTTAAGGTCAAGTGTATCACTGCTGGATCTGGATTTGGTGATGGCTTTGGTAATATATTTGAGGGCATCATGCATCTTGACTGCTTTGAAATAAAAAGGTGGGTGGCTAGAGCAGGAGGCATTGGGGGGAGGACAGGGAGAGTCATGGTCCTTGAAAAAGTCAGAAAGGAGAACACTGCTGAGATCGGTGAATGCAGTGTTGAAGGTATTTGATATGATTTTAGGGTCAAGCTTAGTAGACCCATTTATGTTGAGCAAGGTAGGGGAGTTTTTTTGCTGCTTCTCAGTGACCTCTTTAACATTGTTCCAAAATACCCTCCAGTTACCCCAGGTACTGTATCTGTGAGAGCGTTCTTGAAGTAGGTAGATTTATTTTGCCAGATAGATTTGGTACAGTCATTCCGTGCACGTTTATAGTTTTGGATGTCAGTTTCTTTACCAGTGATTCTGGCCAGATCCCAGACGTGATCTCTAGATTTTAGTTGACGTGAGAGATCGGCCGAGAGCCAGAGATTGCAAAGGGCTTTGACTTTGCACTTTTTAAGAGGAGCTTAGGAGTCAAAGGCTGCATTGAAAGTGTTGATGAAGTAATCCAGTGCAGTATTTACATCTGTTGCTTTGTAGATAGGGGACCAGTCTTGGAGGTTGAGGCATGTTTTGAGGTGTGACAACTGCCCACATGGTAGGACTCTACTACTGATAATATTAGGAGTGGCTTGTGGAATTTGTTTGACCATTCACAGATGACAGGGGAATGGTCACTAAGCGCGTCAGGGAGGACTGAGGTATATGTGATACGAGTTGGGTGGCTGGTAAGAATCCAATCCAGAAGGGTGCTGGTGCCAGATTTGTAGTTTTTCCTGGTCAGAGAGACGACCATCTGGGTGAGATTGGCCAATGAGAAGGCATCCTTATAGACCCCCGCATCAGACGCGAGCCAGTTTATATTAAAGTCTCCAAGCAGAATCATTTTAGAGTCAGGAGGTTGGGACCTGGTGAATTTCAAGACAGCATTAAGGCCATTCCCTTGTTCTTTCAGGAGGATATACACTGAGCAACTGTGAAGGATTTGTTATGGGCACCTAATAAGATTCTGATAGGGAGAATCTGTGCAGCAGTGGCTGGGATGAGGGGGGGTAGTGATGGGGTGTCCCAGTAGCAAATCTTTAAGGTAAATTGCACATCCGCCACCTCTTTTGGACTTTCGGTCCAGCCTGAAAACATTGTAGCCAGAAAGAGTGATAACCAGGTCAGGGATTTTGGGTGTAAACCAGGTTTCAACAACTGCCAGGATATCTGGGCTGTGCTGATTGGTAAAGATTTGTAGGGCATCCAGCTTGGGGAGTAGACTACAGATGTTGAGAGATACTATGGAGAGTGCTCCTGAAGGTTTTTCCTGGTAGATAGAGCTGGAGGTGATATACTTCATATAGTTTCAATAATGAATTCCCTGTTTTCTTTATTACTGAAAGCAGTTGCTTTAAAACAATATCCCTGTCCCCTAGACTATCTACTCTGCCTGCTTCACAACTCATGACATCACAATCCAATGTTAATGACATCATAATTATTGCCACTGTAACATATTTTGATGACATAAACAGAATTCTGGTGTCAGGTGTAGGCAGGCAGCCAGAGCTAAAAGGGCAGATATGTTGTATTCATGCAAATATCCTTAGTAATAAGGAAACAAGAGTGAGAATTACAGAATAAAACATGAAATATAAGGTACATTTATGCCTGAATGTTAATTTTTTTTCAAAGTTGTCTCAATTGTGTCAGGAGCTCTTTAAAGTGTGTCTGTTATAAGCTGACGACAATTACAAATTAACATCAGTACTTAAGATAGCCTGATGTACCTGCAAATCTAGGATTTAGAGGCACTCAGAAAAATGTGTGTGTGGGGGAGTGGGTGGAGAAAATGTCTCGAACACCAATAAAGAGGAATTCTAGCTATTCTAATGGGATAGGTCTGATAGGAAAAGGGGCAGGTGACCTTCAGGGGAGTGTATCACTGTAAAGAACAAGGCTGATATCGGGGACCATTGGGTCTTCTATTGTGTGCTGTTAAGGAGTGAGTGGCCATTCCCCTCATCCTCTTAAACCCAGGAGCTGCCTAACATCCAATGTTATCAGATGTGCATATGTGCATGCACACACTGCATTGCTAAGCAACCCACTAAACAAACACCTATGGCACCTGCCAGCTCCTGCTCTTGGGCTGGTTATTATAAGGATGGGGAGAATGGCCACTTGCTTCTTAACAATGCACAACAGAGAACGTTATGTAGGAGTGGTGAGTGTGAACCAATAACTTATTGTGGCATACATGAAAGTGCATAATCATTTATTTTAAACAAATGGACTAAAAGAAAGAAAACTAACTTTAATATTTCTTATTAAAATTAAGATAAAAAGCCAAAATAAAAAATCTGGGGAAAAAAAGAAACCATTTTATACTCTAGTATGAGGACCTTCACAGTGCTGACAGGTACAGGAGAGTGCATATCCCAGGTCATAGGGGGAGTAAAGGCAAAGCAGTGTGCCATGTCACTAGGGCACTGGGTGATAGTGATGTTTGAACATTGAATTTAAGTGGAATAATATATAACTAATGAAGCATTATTTTGTAGGCAAAAATAACAAGAGGTAAAACCACTGTAAAGAGCAGTAACAAATACATTAAGAGAGGTACTGAGATAGCATCTGGTCACAAAACAAAATATTTTTAATTAATTCTTGTTTGTGATTGGCATAAACAATATTAATGTAAATAATTTTTATAAATGTTTTAAAGTTCAATAATTTGTAAGAAGTGTTCCCTGAAGAAGCCATGTAGTGGATATGGTGAAATGCTGTGACTTTGAGCAGTAAAAAGATTAAGCTTTATAAGAAGATTTGACTGAGTTTATTTCCCAAGAAGCATCCCCCCCCCTTTTTTTTGAGTGCTAGTCCTCTCACCTGGGTCAAAAAAATAAGAGGGAGTGGATTATTTTTTTTTAAACCAAGAAGCAGATTAGGGAATTAATCCTTGTGTTGTAAATGATTGCTAGATGTTCTGCAGTTCTGGAAGATGGATATAGTGAGTTGCGCTTTTGTAAGGAACTCTTTTAATGCATGTATTAGGTATGCAATACATCGGAACCTTGCAGAACAAGTACCTTATAGTAACCAAAAGAAGTATCTGTCTGAAAATTTGGCATTATTATCTTCTGACACTTTCGCAGGCAAAGTCTAGGAAAGTGAGGCAGAATTGGTACAGCTAGAGGGGAGGCTGAGATGTTTTCAAAGCAATTAAGGTCATGAGATGAACGAAAATCCAGTTGAAAACTACACCTTTACTAACTAAATAATGTGTAGTAATACCAAGATTCAGGAAAAATTGAAAATATTTTTATAGCTTTTTTAAATATTCATGTAATTTTATACATCAACACAAAAATAACATTAATACAGTCCATCAGTACCAAAAATAATATGGACACTATGCATTTGACATTTTTAAGGCTGCAGGGGGAAGAGCCCTGCAGATGTCTTGCTATCACTTGGGAAAAAGGGCACTTCAGACTCCCATCAAAGCACAGTTTTGTAGTTGCAATATGATCCCTCCATTATCTGAAATCACTACTCGGGGTGGGGGGGGGAGTTCCTTTCCTACATGCAACATACTCATGCCAGCTCAAATTACTATCAGTAGATACGCTCAGTGTAAACAGCACAGGGAGCTTGTCAAACTGAGTGTCACTAGAGAAATTCTTCTTTGATGTCTGTAGTAGGACACCTTAACCTTCTTTTTACACATTTTTGTCTAAACAATGCCCTGTTGGTCAAAACTGAGTTTGTAATGAGACTGCATTGCTCCAGCAGAGATTCAAATTAAATTTCTCGTGTGTGTGTGTGTGTGTGTGTGTGTGTGTGTGTGTGTCAATGCACAATGATTTACTGCTGTCTGTAGGGGTTGTTAACCCTTTCAGGACCGATCTATTTCTAGCCTTTTACTTGGATAAAAGACATGTATTTCTGAAATCACTGACTGTAACCTACAGAATACAGTATCTATGTAATGTTCATCACTGCTGGGCTTGATGGAGTGCATAGTACTACAGTATATCGCACAGGTATTCTGTTTTGTTGTGGATTGCTGCCTGGTTTCGAGCATTTAAGCACTTCCTAACAAAGTCTAAGGTTGTGAAGGATTTCTGTAATTGTGATCAATGTGTGTGTGAGTGTGTGTGTGTGTGTGTGTGTGTTCTCCATGGGGGAAGGGAGATTCTCAAGAAAAGGTATGTACCTCACACAGGAATGCCCAGTGAGCAGTAACATAGTATGCCAATGTGAAAATAAAAGCCTGTGACAAAGCCCTACTAGCACTTTATGGCTGGGAAAATCTCTAGTCTCCTGATTTCCCTAATGTGTTGTCATGATTTCTGAGAAGACTTAAACATGTGTAGAGCTGACCCTGCATTTGCAGCACATTCTTGTGGATAAATCAGATCTGGAGCTACTGATGTGACTAGAGCTGAACTTTAGAAAGCATGTGTGTAACTTTTGTTACATTGCAGTAAGTGATTTTTGTGTCGTTCAATGCAAAGAATTATGTAATGCACATACCTTGGTATACACTGTTGCAAATGGATCGAGCAATATTATGTGCATACCAAGGGTATGCAGTGAGGCATGAGGCAGAGGCAAATGTGTTAACATAACAAAGGTGAACGTATATTAGGTTGATCACACAAAAGTAACACAAGGTTTTCAGAATAACTGCACTCAGAATTATACATAGTGATTGAGCAAAGGTATGCAGTAACCTGGGTAGACACTCAGGCACAGTGCAGAGCCCAATGTGTTCATGTAACAAAGATGAGTGCATATCAGAAGCTGATCACACCAAGTGACTAGGTTTGCAGAATAATTCCACTCACAAATGTACATGGTGATGGAGCCATGGTATATGCTTACAAGGATATGCAGCAAGACACAAGGCAGAGCAAAGTGTGCTCACATAACCCAGGTGAGTGTACATCAGAGGCAGACCACACAAAGTGACACAAAGTTTTCAGAATAACTGCACTCAGAATTGCACATAGTAATCGAGCAAAGGTATGCAGTAACCTGGGTAGACACTGAGGCACAGTGCAGAGTCCAGTGTGTTCATGTAACAAAGGTGAGTGCATATCAAAAGTCAATCACATCAAGTGACTAGGTTTGCAGAATAATTCCACTCACAAATGTATGTGGTGATGGAGCCATGGTATATGCTTACAAGGATATGCAGCGAGACACAAAGCAGAGCAAAGTGTGTTCACAAAACCCAGGTGAATGTATATTGGAGACAGATCACACAAAGTGACAAAAGGTTTTCAGAATGAGTGCACTCACAATTGTACATAATGATCAAGCAATGGTATGCAGTTACATGGGTAAACACCGAGGCATGAAGCAGAGCCGAGTGTGTTTATCTAACACAGGGCAACGTATATCAGAGGCTGATTTCACAAAGTGAGACAAGGTTTTCAGAATAAGTGTAGTCACATTTGTACATACTGATAGAGCCATGGTATGCACTTTTCTGGGTATGCACTGAGGCCCGAGGCAGAGCCAAATGTGCTCATGCAACCTAGGTGAGAGTATATCTGAGGCCATTCACAAAAAGTGAGACAAGGTTTGCAAAATAAGTGCAGTCACATTTGTACCTAGTGATGGAATCAAGGTATGCTCTTTCCTGGGTATGCACTGAGGCTTGAGGTAGAGCCAAGTGTCTTCATGTAACTGGCCAGTCACACAAAAGGGACACAAGATTTGCAGAATAACTGCACTCACAATTGTACACTGTGATGGAGCCATGCCATACACTTGCCAATTTATCCAGTGAGACACGAGGCAAAGCCAAGTGAGTTCACGTAACCCTGGTGGGCATATATCAGAGGCTGATCACAGAAAGAGACAGAGGGTTTTCAGAAGAACTGCAGACAGTTGTACACTGTGATGGAGAAAAGGTACCTTCATAGACACTAAGGCACATGGTAGAACCAAGTGTATTCAATTAACACAGGGTAGCACATGTCAGAGTCTGATCACACAAAGAGAGACAAGGCTTGCAGAATAAGTGCAGTCACATTTGCATACAGTAATAGAGCCATGACATGCACTTTTCTGGATATCCACTGAGGCACAAGGCAGAGCCAAGTGTGCTCATGTAACCTAGGTGATAGTATTTCATAGGCCGATCACGCAAAGTAAGGCAAGGTTTACAAAATAATTTAAGCTTCATTTCTACATGGTGATGGAACCATGGTATGCACGTTCCTGCATATGCACTGAGGCATGAGGCAGAGCCAAGAGTGTTCATGTACCCTAGGTGAGCATATAGCAGAGGCTGATCACAGAAAAGTGACACAAGGTTTGCAGAATAACTGCAAAACCAGTTGTAGCTTGTGATGCAGCCATGGTATGCATTTACCAGGGTATGCAGTGAGGCATGAGGCAGAATCAAGTGTCTTTATGTGACCCAGATGGGCTTACATCAGAGGCTGATAACATAAAGTGACAGAAGAATTTTCAGAATAGCTACGCTCACAATTGTACATCGTGATCAAGAAAAGGTATGCAGTTATCTGGGTAGACATTGGGGCACAAGGCAGAGGTATGTGTTCATTAACAGAGGTTAACATACATCAGATGCTGATCATGCAAAGTGAAACTCAGATTTGTAGAATAAGTGCAGTCTCATTTGTACATGCTAAACGAGCCATGGATGCATTTTCCTGGGTATGCACTGAGGCATAAGACAGAGCCAAGTGTGTTCATGTAACCAAGGTGAACATATACCAGAGGCCTATCACACAAACATGACACAAGGTTTGTAGAATAATTGCACTCACAATTGTGCACTGTGAAACAGCCATGGTATGCTCTTTTCAGGGTATGCAGTGACACACAAGTAGCTTGTTTCCAGATGTGTCCTGTGGGAAGGGTATGGCATATAGTACAATGGGGGAAAAATAAGTAGTAATTTACAGCATAACAAAAATAATAGTCATATACAGCAATACAGTACATCAAAGGAGCATAATTATAAATGTTGCAAATATACATATTTAAAGAAATTATGTCTATGAGAGCCTTACTGGCAGCAGTTTACTGGTGGAACTGTATTTTGTGTAACACCACTATCTTTGTTGCTCTGATGACATCATCCTCCAGCAACTTTGATGGAAAAATGGAGGAGAAACACAATGATAATTTCAGGGGGCTGTAATGTTTTATTTACAAACCAGATTTGGTCAGAAATAGGACAGATGGCAACTGGAGAGGCACACAACACTTACACATAAGCAGCTAGGAAAATATTGCTGTGAAAAGATGAGAGACATCCCCTCAATTCATTTCTGGTTACTGAATTTTTAGTAAGCAGAGGGGATCACTCTTTGACTTCTTAGTACCTGCAGTATGACATGTACTATTTTATTATGTACCAGATCCACAGCAAAAGGAAATAACTGAGACACAAGCCAATCATAATGAGAGAAGTCATCGGTAGCCTTATAGTATGATGACTGTGGAGTGTTTCAGTGCAGGAACCAGCCAACATCAAAGGAATATTTCATTGACGTAGGAGTGATTGCTTATATCATAAACCATGGTGTGCCATTACTGATGTTGTCTGCCAAATGGAAACATTACTTCTTACATGCTTTAGTTACAGTGATCTCTCAGTAACTGCTGCTGTGCAGTGCATTATTATGGACATTTGCATGGTTTTAGGATCCTGCTTTGAAATCTGGACATTTATAATTGCAGGACATTTCCATGTATTTAGGATCGATTTCACTATGCTGCAGTGACAATAAATTTGTCAACCATCAGCACAGCGACAGCACAACGCCACCAATTGGTGTTGTGCCATCGCTGGGGGAACAAGTGTTTTCTGTGGGGGCTTTGGCCTCCACAAACCCTTGCGGGGGGCACTGCCCCCAGCACCCCCACACTAAAGATTACTAACTCCAGTCAGAGTTAGTTCGAGGAGAGGGGAAAACATCCTGGTGGCAGCAGTGTCTGAATACCTGAAGACCATGACAGGAAACTGCTGAAAATGTCGCTGTGATGGTCTTCATGGTATTTGTGTCACTACACCATTGGTATACCTTTAGGATCCTATTATAAGGGTCTCCACAAGATGCAGGATACACAGATGCATATCAGGGCACGTTAATGAGCAGGATAGTAAAATGGCATAAGTAGTAGCAAAGAGTACAAAAAGAACCCATAACAAAATGTTGATAAATTAGTGTCCCAAAAAGTCATACTCGATCAGAGAGCCCATAAATATCCCTATGTTCAAAATAGAATTGTAAAGATATGCAAATGTGTCACAATTATAAATGTCCAGATTTCAAAGCTGGATTTTAAATTCATGGAAATTACCGTAATAATACCTTACATATAGAGATGCAGTGAAGTTTTACTATGCGAGGGAAATTGCCACAAAGTTGGCAATTTTGCCCAACAAAGCAGATCGCATATTTTTTTTTAATTACCCAGAATTCATCATTTGTAACTTCACCTTGCCGTGGCAGTTTTCAAGAGCAAATTGCACTTAAAATCCCCAAAGCAAGTTAAGGTTACAAATCATGAATTCCCCCAGCATCAATCCTGATCTATCCCTGGTGCCTAGTGGTCCCTTCCCCCACTGATCACATGCCCCCCAAAAATTTAATTAATTGGATCCATTCCCTGGTGTCTAGTGGACCCCTCACCCCACCACCCTGTCAGATAGTGGCCCCACCCTGCTTCCCCCAACCCCAAGTCTGATCCAAGTTAAAAAAATGTATTTAATTTAAACTCTTCCCTGGTTTCTAGTGGCTCCCCACCCCCCACTGTGTCGGGTAGTAACACCACCCCACTCCCCTTCCCAACCCAAGTCCAAAACTTCATTAATCCCTTCCTTGGTGTCTTTTGGACCCCCCACCATTTCAGGTAGTACCCCCCACTACCCCCAATCCCGAGTCTGATCCATTTAAAAATAAAAAAATAAAAAATCATTTATCACTTCCCTGGTGTCTAGTGGCCCCCCACCTCCCCACCCTGTCCAGTAGTTCCCTTACCCCGCTCCCCCAACCCTGACTGGAGGGGACCACCAGCACAGCCCTCCACTCACCTCCACAACTGGCAGCCCACTCAACTGAGCTCAGTGAATGAGCACTTGCTTATACAAGCACATGCTCATTCATTGACAGCTCGCAGTGATTTACTCAGCTGTTTAGGGGTGTAGAGGAGGAGAGGGATCTGCTCCAGTCACTGGCAGGGCCAGCAGGATAGGAGGAATGGCTTTGTGGACCCCTTGAGGTCCACAACACTGTTCCCCCATCCTGCCCCCCTGCGAGACACCAGAGCAGCTCTCTCCCCTCCTCTACACCACTAAACAGCTGAGTAAATCACCATGAGTTGTCAATGAATGAACACATGCTTGTACAAGCACATGCTCATTCATTGAGCTGGCTGTCAGCTGTGGAGGTGAGTGGAGGTCTGTGCCAGTGGCTCACTCTGGTTGAGGTTAATGGGGAGCAGGGTGAGGGCACTACCAGACAGGGTAGGGGTGTGGGGGCAACTAGACACCGGGGAAGTGATAAATTATTTTTTATTTTTTTTATTTTTAAATGGATTGGACTCAGGGTTGGGGGGGAGCCTGTAGTTAAAAAAATACTCCCTTGTGCTAGTTGACCCCCCCTGACTCTGATAGCCAGCTCTTACTGAAATAAATCTCCCTGGTGCTAGTGGCCCCTCTCCCTCTGATCTCTAGCCCATAATGAATAAATCTCCCTAGTGATAGTGGCCTCCCCCCAATCACCAATCCTTACTGAAATAAACTCCCTGGTGCTAGTAGCCCCCCCTTCCTTTAATCGCCAGCCCATAGTGAATAAATCTCCCTGGTGCTAGAGGTCCCCCTCTCCCTCTGATCGCTAGCCCAAAGTGAATAAATCTCCCTGGTATTTTAGCCAGCCTGATGGAGGGCAGAGGCACTGATGCCTCACCTACTGCCATGCAGGTGACTTGGGTTTAGTGATGGACTTGGTTCATCAGGGGCTGGCCAGGAAGAGGAGGACTGAGTATCCAGAGGACAGCTCTCCTCCTCTGGGGGGAAGGTTGCAGGTCCAAGCACTCATGTGACCCCTAGTGGAGTCTTGGGGATAAGCACCAGTGCAGACACAATGGGGCATGGAGAGATAGTTGCTGTCAATGTCCCTTGCACGGTAGCATGCATGGTGTATCTGGATGGCAAAACATGTCCATCCTTCTGGCACAGAACAGGGAAAATGGCCGGTTGCAGCATGGGGTGACACTGGCCCCTCACAGGCTCTGCACTGGCTATGGGGCCCTCTCCCAGAACTGGATGAATTCCATCAGCTGTAAGGCACCTACCATTGATCCCCACCATTGGGCTAAGCCAAGGGGAAGCACCAGAAAGAAGTAAGTCCATAGGACTCTGGGTGATCGGGCTGGATGGGAGGGGTTGGTGGAGGTCTAAGCCTGAACCACAGCAGAGAGAAAAAGATTAATGACAAAAAAACTCTCCTTGGTGCTAATGGTCCCCCCTAAATCACCAGCCCATACTAATATAATCTCCCTGGTGCTAGCGGTCTCCCTCCTTCTTATAGGCCTTGAGAAAGCCCACAGTCAGGTGGGTGAAACATTTGGCTGACTCTGGTGGGGTGAGTTGCATGAGTATATGTTTTATACGGAATAAAACCTATTTTAACTATGGACCAAGCCATGGGTCTTATTCTTTTTTTGATACACACTAGTGCTCTAAACATCTATTCACTAGAGACCAGGCACAAGTGGGGGTACATAATTGAAACAAATACATTTCTCAGGAGTAAAAACAAGTTAAGCAGTAGGACCTATCTGTAAAAAATGTTGGGATACAATCACGTGGTGGCATGATGAGGCTTGTGGGGGGTAAATTCAGAAGAAATCTGAGGAAGTTCTACTTCACTGAGAGGATGGTAGAACCGTAGAACAGATTGCTGGAGAAAGTGGGGATAGATACCTTAAATGAGTTTAATCACAATTGGGACAGGACGAAGGGGCACAGTCCCATGGGAGGACAGAAAGCATATGGGGGTTGGGGACTGGGGGATTTAACCCACCAGGACAATAGGTCATTGAGTTGAGACAGTATAATAAGAGCAGGCTTGATGGCTTCCATCTGCCATCAAATTCTATGTGTCTGTGTTTCATCTCATTTCTGTTTCCCTTAGGCTACAGTATCAAAACAGCTCTTTATGTTCTATTCTGTAAGCCCACTAGAGGGTACCTATGCACCAGTAATTTCTCAGACTTTTTTTTTATTTGATAAACTTGACTTTTTTGTTATTTCTACAGCATACAGTATTTCCTAACATTCTGTCTAGTGTGTGTGCTGCTAAGGACCACATACTTTAAGCAGAATAACTTTGGTATGTGTGGATGTAATATTTTACATTGTTTTAGGAATTCATTGTCTTGTATTCCTTTCTGTAAAACAGGATCAGTAAACTTCTGCTCAGCTGGGGCTGCTCATAGATTTTTTTTTGTATAGTTTTCTAATTTCCCAATTTTCTTTTGAGGGGGATAGTATTTCTTTTGTTGACCCATTACATTAGTCCACTAAATTAATCATTATTCTTCTCTTTGCCACTCCTCTAGTGATCCCTGCTGTGTGCTTGTTACCTTTAATTTTATGCTTGGAGATTCTTCTGTAAATGAAAATGAATATTAGTGAACATTTCTTTCACCACTTTGAATAATATATGACATTTATAGTTTATATTAGAACAATAATCTCCCACTATTTATGATTTATGTTTGTAAGATAAAATTTCCCCAATTAATTGGAACCTAGATTGAAACTGAATCACTTACTTTATAAGCAACCTTTTTTACCTTGATATGCAAATTCACTTGGGTGTTTTCAATATATGTTTTACTAGAATCTGCATGCTGCAATTTGTAGGTGTTACAAAATAAAATAAGTGACCTATGTACTTCTCATACCTGGGTTTTTATTTATCCCATTTTGTTAATTTATTTTCATTTGTCTCTGGAAGCAAAAGATTATACTCTACTGAGTGAATTTAAAATACTGATTATGTAAACTATCAGTATCCATATGGAGGAAACATGCCTCCTCCTGATATAGGGAAACCTGATATGCGGTACATAGAAACCAGTCTTGGAATCATACTTTATGAGTGTTGGGAGCTAGGGGATCCATAAGGGTCTTATCATTAAACTGATCCTCCTTTATTTATTTGTACATCAGTTTACAACCTTTGAGCCAGGGGCTCATTTTCAAAGGTACCTCGTCACATTGAGGACAAACAGAACAAATTTTTTGGTTACAGCATACGAGTCACATAACTTAGCAAGCACAAGTGGTTACATGCATTTATACAGTTATACAGTTTTGTTACAATGATACAGTCTCACAAAAACAGCTGGATAATAACAGTGGCAATAGGCAATGGGGTGAGGTTGTGTGTGGTGAGGTGTAGTGCTGCCCAGTGAGCATTGTCAGGCACGAAGTGAGCTATGCCTCATTTAGAGACAGGAGCAGCTGCGAGTATTAAACAGTTGGCTCTGAAGTGTGGTTTTGAAATTGGAGATTGTGGGGGCATCAGAGACGGGGGCAGGGAGCGAGTTAAACCAGGATGGAGCTCTGTAACAGAAGGACCTCTGTCCATGGGTGGTCCTGGATCTTGGGACCAGTAGATTGGTCTTGTAGGAGGTTCATGTAGCGACAGTGGCTTGGGTTTGGTGGATGGAGGCTGTCATCCCGGGAAGGGATAGCCCGAGAAGAGTTTTTTTCGTGAGGAGGCAGGTTTGATAGAGTAGCCGTTCATCTAGATTAAGCAATTTTGCCTTGTCATAGAGCTGACGCATATGAGTGAGCCTGGGGGCACCAGTAATCGGTCTGCAGGCCTTATTTAGGGTGAGGCAAATTTTATTGAGGGCAGTAGTGTCAGCAGCACCATATACTGGCAGGCCATAGTCAACAAGGGACAGTATTGAGGCAGTTTTTATAATGGTAGAGGATGCCAAGCCGTACATTAGTGGTGTATGCAAGCGCATCAATGTGGGTGTGGTAGGTGAGGGCTGAGTCGAAAGAAACCCCAAGGTACTTGTATGAGCGGACTTGTTCAAGTGGTTGTTTGGTGCTAGGGAGGATATGGAGTGGGAAGTTGCTGGCTTTGTTTTGGGGTGGGCAAAAAGCATTGTTTTGGTTTTTTTGAGACTAATGATGAGTCTGTGCTCTTTAAACCAGGTTTCGGCATCATTATAGGATTGTCGTAGGGTGTCCTGGAGGGAGATGGGATTGCAGTGGGTGGTAAAAATGACAGCGTCGTCTGTATACAGAAGAGTTTTTCCAGTGCATGCACTGGGCAGGGTGTTTAGGTAGAGTGAGAAGAGTAGGGGTCCCAGGATGGAGCCCTGAGGTACCCCTGAGTGGATGGGATGAGTTTTGGAAAGTGTCCCATTGATTTTGACACATTGGGAGTGAGCAGATAGGTAGCTAGTGCACCAGGCAAGAGGCCCAGCAGAGAAACCAGTATGGCAGAGGGCATCCAGCAGAAGAGGGTGGGAGACAGTGTTGAAAGCCTTTGAGAGGTTAATGAAGACTGCACCCACTAGGGAGCTAGAGTCCAGGAAAGAGTGTAGGAAATTTGAGAACTCAACTAGTGCAGTGCCGGTACTGTGACCAGCATGGAAGCCATGCTGTTCTGGGCATAGGATGCTATGTTTGGTCAGATATTCGGTGATTTGAATGGCCACCAGTTTTCCTAGGGCTTTGGAGAGGGGGGAGGGAGGATTGAGATAGGTCGGTAGTTCCCAGCGGAGGACCTGTCACCTCCTTTGTGTATGGTTGTGACTATGGCTGTTTTCCATGCAGTGGGGAATTGACCCAGGCAGAGGGATCAGTTTAGAAGGCTGGTGAGTGAGGCAAGGACTTCATCCAGCACCAGCCGGAGAATGCTGGGGTCCAGGGAGTCACCGCCGGGACTATTGCTTTTTAAGGCTTTTATCAGATGAGGTCTGGCTTCCTGGGCAGATGCTCTACGTAGGTGGAAACTGGGGTGTTGGAGGACTTGGGCAGGTAGGGTGGGGGGAGGGTCAAAGAAATTACTGGGGAGGACAGAGCTAAAGTCAGTAAAAGATGTGTTAAGTTAGTTAGCTATGCAGGCAGGGTCAGTGGAGGTAGAGCCATCAATGGTGATCTGGGATGGGGAGGGGAGCGTGCTTTCCCATTTAATTGTTTAACATTGTCCCAGAATGTCTGGGCACAACCCCAGGAGGAGGTGAGGGTGGCCTAGTAAAGGTCAGCCTTGGCTTTACAGATGGCCCATGTGCACTTGTTCCATGCAGCATTATAGGCCTGTCTATCAGCCATCCAGCCTGTTTCAGTGGCAAGGTGCCACTTACATTTCACTTTCACATTACGTCAGTGATAGTGATGCATGAGTTACCAGGGCTCACTTTAGAGCTAGGAGTCTGAGCCCTATAGCAAACCCCGCTGTCATTCCAATACTGGTAGAAACATAGAAACTGATAGCTGAAAAAGGCCTATTGTTCCATCCAGTCTTCCCAACCCAACCTACTGTGCTTTACGTGAATGTACTAGTGATCTCTTACTCCCCCATCCCATGTCATCCTCCCCTGCTCTCCTCACCAGTCCCACATGTCAGTCCCACCCATGCATGAATCCCTCCACTGATCTGATGCAGATCAGTCCCCCTCAACAGTTTGTTCCACTTACCACCAACTTTCTCTCTTTAAAGAAATACCTTCTGATAGTCTTCCTGAATTTCCCTTCCAGCTTCTTGGAGTTCTCCTTGTGCCTGTATTTCCATTCATTGGCTCTATGCATGGAATTGCAGGACTGGCACACAAAAAAGATGTAACCCTAACACTCCATTGCAAAATTATAAAACATACTGAGCATGCACCAAGAAGTGTGCAATACACAGAGTGTGTAGGGAAACCTGCTGACGCTCTTGGTGAGCAGTGTAGGGGGGTTTGGGACTTTTTCCTTTTGTAAAATAGTTAATATCACAGTGCTTGCAAACCTGAATTTTTATTAAATGTGCATATTTAGAACTGTTTCCACATGGTTCAAGTGTTCCAGTCCTTCCTTGATCTGCATGACATAGGCTAGGTTAGTGGGTATCCACAGACTTGTACCTCCCTGCAATATGGAAGAATGTAGTAGGGAGTCACTCACTGAAGGTCCTTGCTAAGCAGAAGGCACAGATATGATTGCATATTCAGTCAGCTGTAAATACATTTGGGACTGAGGCATGCACACTGGTTGCCATCAAACATAAGTGCCATGAACTCCATATGACTGCGTAATGGAAACTCATGGCTGCCAGGCAGTTCAGAGCACCATAAGTAGAGGTCCCCTGCACTGCCTTCCATGTCAGGTCTCACACCAATTGTGAAGATAATGGTGGACACATTATTCCAGACAGCAGTGTGTAGTGAAGAGGAAGGCATAGACACCATGCCAGGTATGTGCACAACATGCAGTAGCCACAGTACACAGGACAGCTAACCATATTGTACTCTGCAGACCCAATGCCTAATAAGGCCATAGATGGTGGGCCTGCAGATGTCTCAGTGTTCCCATACATGCCTAGTGCATTAAGTACCACTCCACTTGTCAGCTCCCAGTGATGTGCCATGATAAACTCAATGCTGACTGTCATCCAAAGACAACTCACTTCGGTGGATGGACCAAGACAATGGAGATGCCAGCTGAGTGGAAGCCATGTTTGTAACATGTATGCAACCATCTGGAGCTCAAGAGCAAAATACACCCACCAAGCAGAGGCCACTGATCACTGAGAGTAGATGACCATGTTCCAAGGCACATCCCTTACAAGAACATGGTGCCAGGACACACATGGCACTGTCTGCATCTCACCCAGGAAGCACACAGTCCACAGCTTCATCCACAGTATATGAGGATGCACCAGAGCCAAGCATTTAGACATGCACACTGTGACCATCACATAAACCCATAACTGTCCAGTGCAGCAGCAGGGACATGATGGCAAGCACCAAGCTGACAGTGCCACAGTCCACATGCACCACAGCAAAGAGCAGTAATGAAGGCCCATTTAGTCAGGACATACAGTACATGTTTGAGGCAGGAGCAAGAACATCAGCCTACTGCATCAGTACTACCCTGAGGTATATGCAGCTGGAATGGTACAGGATATGTACAATGCAGGAGAACACAGCACAACGCTGGTG
Source organism: Neoceratodus forsteri (assembly GCA_016271365.2). NCBI lineage: Eukaryota > Metazoa > Chordata > Ceratodontiformes > Ceratodontidae > Neoceratodus > Neoceratodus forsteri. Next base: position 192,972,091 of record CM028138.1, on the reverse strand, counting down.
CTAACCATCAAGGTCCATGGAATAGGGATGGAAATGAGAAGGATCAGAGATATACTCGATAGGATTATGGACAGGATGGAGGTACCAGGCCTAACATGATCCCACCACAGTATGTGAGTACAAGCACATAATCCTCAACCCACAAGCAACAGGTGCAGCATATGGCACCACTTCCCAGAACACATCAGCTGGCAGCAGAGAATGGCTGTGTTAGCAAAACCACAAAGAAGGCACATCATTTTGGTACTTGCATCTATTAACATATCACCAAGCACACTAACCAGATAGTGCATATTTTGGGTTATACAGGGTCACAGTTCACTGTGCAGACCTTCATACAGACACAGTATATTGCCTATCAAGAAAGTCACATTCGTACATCCCATGGACACCCCACCTCTTACTTCCATGATGGCTGTATGCTTCTGATGGGATATCATCTTAGCAACATACAGCACCCACATCCACACCCAAAGCATTATGACACAGACACACATACGTCATCCACTGAATGTACCCTGCACAAGCCTATGCCTCACCATTCTCCTTGATAACATAGACATAGACTTTGATGGCAGATAAAGATTGCTTGGCCCACCTAGTCTGCCCATTTCCCTACCTACAGGATAACCCGCAGATCCTAGTTAGCCAACAGCCTATTTCTTTCCACCCCCCACAAGAATTGCCTTATGTCTGTCCCATGTATTCTTGAATTCTCCCACAATTTTAGACCCCACAACCTCCTCAGGAAGGCTGTTCCATGCATCCACTACCCTCTTTGTGAAAAAATACTTCCTCACATCGCCCCTGAACTGCCCCCCCATCTTTAAATTATGTCCCCTTGTTTTTGCATGTCTCTTTTTCTGCAAGATGTTACCCTCTTGGACTTTGTTGATGCCACTGAGGTACTTAAACATTTCTATCATGTCCTCCCTCTCCCTCCTTTCCTCAAGGGTATACTTATTAAGCTCTTTTACTCTCTCCTCGTATGGCTTCTCTTGCAGACTCTGCACCATTCTAGTTACCCTCCTCTGGACTGCCTCTATCCTGTCTATGTCCTTGCGGAGATGGGGTCTCCAGAACTGGATGCAGTACTCCATATGGGGTCTCACCAACTGTGTACAGAGGGATAACAACTTCCTGTTTTCTGCTGGTGATGCCTCTCCCTATGTGTCCCAGTATACCTCCAGCTCTCCCTACTGCCTTCTCACATTGCTTGCTAACCTTAAGGTCATCTGATATGATTACCCCTAGGTCCCTTTCCTTTTTTGTTGTTGTTACTACCTCCCCCCATTGTGTATTCTTCCCCTGGGTTCTTGTTTCCCAGGTACATTATTTTGCACTACTTTGAAATGAATCCTAGCTGCCATACTTCCAACCATTCCTCCAACCTTGCCATGTCCCTTCTTATCCTTTCCATGCCTCCTTGTGTATCAGCCCTGTTGCAGATCTTTGTGTCGTCTGCAAAGAGGCATACTTTTCCTTCCAGTCCCTCTGCAATGTCACTTATAAAGACATTAAAAAGGACTGGACCCAGTACTGAACCCCTCGGTACCTCACTAGTAACCCTCTTCTTTCAGAGTGGACTCCATTTACAATTACCTTCTGTGTAATGTTGTCCAGCTAATGTTTTACCTAGGCTACCACCCTGGGACCCACTCCCAGGCTGGTTAATTTGACTATTAATCTTTTGTGTTGGACTGTGTCAAATGCCTTGCTAAAGTCTAGGTAGGCCATGTCCACAGCCCCTCCCTGGTCTACTACTTTGGTCACCCAGTCAAAGAAATCAATCAGATTCATCTGACATGACCTTCCCACTGTGAACCCATGATGCCTTGGGTCCTATGCTCCACTGGCCTTTAGGTACTCAACAGTTCTTTCCTTCAGAAGTGATTCCATCACTTTCCCTACCACAGAGGTCAAACTGACCAGTCTGTAGTTTCCTGCCTCGGTCTTGATCCCACTTTTGTGAAGGAGAATCACATCTGCCTTCCTCCGGTCCTCGGGCACCATACCATCCTCCCATGATTTGTTAAAAAGGGTAGTCAGTGGTTTCACTAGTTCTCCCCTTAATTCTTTTAGAATTCTGGGGTGAATTCCATCAAGCCCCATTGCTTTGTCTACCTTCAGTTTTAGGAGTTCTTTCAGAACTATTTCTTCTGTGAAAGGACTGGGATCGACCCCCCATCCAGAGTGCTTTTGTTAATTGGATTAGGCACCTCCTCCTCCTCTTTTGTGAATACTGAGCAGAAATATTCATTTAGTATCCCTTCTTTTCACTATGCCCCCATCCATCCATTCATTCTATTCAGCCTCACTATCCCTCCTTTGTCTTTCTACTCTCCCTGACGACTATGAAAGGTTTTTATCCCCCTTCATAACCGAGTTGGCTATCCTTTCCTCAGTTTGGGCCTTTGCTATCCTGACTTCCCTTCCTGCTTCCTTCTACCTTAACAGGTACAGCTCTCTGTCCTGCTCCTTCTGTGTTTCCTTATACTTTCTGAATGCTATCTTTTTCTCCTTGACTTTCCCCACCACCTCTTTTGAGAAGGTGGCTTTTTCTTTCATTTTGATTTGTTTATTTGTGCCACACAAAGGCTTGTTGCCTCTGTGATGGCAGTTTTGATGATTCCCTATTGTTGCTCCACCTCTTCTTCTAGCCTGTTTGCTAGTGCTTTTCTGAGACACTCTCCTATCTTGTCAAAGTCAGCCCTCCTGAAGTCCAGTACCCTCACTTTTGTATGGCTTGACTCTGTAGCTGAGTTTAATGTGAACCACACTGTTTGATGGTCACTTGTTCCCAGATGGCAACCCACTTCTAGATCTGAGATCCTCTCACTGTCCCCAGCATGTCAAGATCAGTGGCTCCCTCTCCAGCACTCTTTCCGTTCACTCCAGGGTCCCTGAGGGCTCCATCCTGGGTACAGCACTTTTTAGTCTCTACCTCAATACCCTCCCCAGCTCATGTACCAGTAAAATGCTCTTCTACATCGATGATGCAGTCCTCATTGCCTCACATCCCAATCCCACCTCCCTCCAATTATCCCTCCAGCAAGCTTACAACCAAACCGAAATGTGGTTTGGAGACCGCAGAGTGGTCATTGACCTAAAGAAAACCAAATCAATGCTCTTCTCCCACCACCAAAATAACACTAAAAATACCCCCCTCTTGATTATCCCCAGCACTCTGCAGCCACTAGAACAAGTGACCACATACAAGTACCTCGGCATCACGTTCGATACTGCCCTCTCCTTCCACACCCACATTAATGCCCTGTCAGCTGCCATTAACTCTCGGATTGGCCTGCTATACCGGCACAGGGACTGCCTGCCTCAGGTTGCCCTCAGGCTGGCCATCACCTCCTCCTCCATCTTGTCCCTCATGGACTATGACTTGCCCATCTACTCTGCAGCTGACAACACTGCCCTCTCCAAAATCCAACTCTCCCTCAATAAGGCCTGTTGACTCATGACTGGTTCCTCCAGCCGAACTCACACCTGCCTTCTCTATATTACCACCAATCTTCTCAACTTTGAGAAGTGACTGCTCTACCAGACCTGCCTTCTCGCTAAGAAATCTCTGCTAGGACTCTCACCTCCCAGGAGTCTCCACCTCCCTACAGCAGCCATCTTTGTCTGTCACCACCCATAGCTGTGTTGAGGCCACTTTTAAGGTGCCCAGAACCAAGACCTCTCTTGCCCAGAGATCCTTCCTCTACTGATCCCCCACCTGGTTCAACTCCCTCCCTAACTGCATCTCCAACTTGCTAAAAATTGGATCCTTCAAAACAGCCCTTCAGAACCATATCTTTAATACCCGTTGTAGGTGCAACTAACCCCCTGTTGTAACCTGTGGTTCTCGCCCGCCTTGCCCCCTGGCTCGACAACATCCACTGGACAGTCTCCCCCTCCCCCAGACCTACCTCTTCCCTACTAGGTCCAAACAGGGATGTAACCCACCGTCTTCTCTGAAGACCTACGATATCCATGAGTGTAACTCACAGTTTTGAAACATTATGTAACCTAAGTAACATACAAACTACTACATTATGTAACCTAAGTGTATCTATGTTAAATGTTCCATTTACTGTACTTGTAATATTATCCTCTGTTTTAATCTGCACTGTAATAACTGCCTTGATGTCTGCCCCCCCATGACAAGGTGCCTTTGTAAATGAGTCTCTGACTCAGAGGTTGTAAACCCAATTTGTAATGAATAAATGAATTTGAGAGTACGAGGTCTAAGACTGCTCCCTCACGAGTGGGTTCTGAAACTAGTTGTCTGAGGCATGCCACCTGTAGAGCATCAAGAATGGCCATGCTCTTGCATGTGACTGCAGCAAGTGTGCTCCAGTTAACATCTGGCATATTCAGGTCTCCCATGAACAGTATTTCCCCTTTCTCTGCCATCCTAAGAATGCCTTCTATCATATCCTTGTCCATTCCCTCCCTCTGACCTGGGGGTCTGTATACAACCCCTGTGTGGATTGTGGTGCCACTTCCAGTCTACAGGGTGACCCACAGTGCTTCCTGTCCTCCCTGTTTACTCTTTTGTTCAGTTGCTTTTATCCCTTCCTTTACATAGAGAGCTACTCCTCCCCTCTTCTCCCTCCCTGTCTCTCACTGAGTTCACGTACCTTGGTATGTTAACATCCCAGTCATGGTTCTCTGTGCATATGTTTCTGTGACTGCATGATATCCAGGCATCCTTCTTCCATCTAGGCCACTAGTTCAGGGAGCTTGTTGCCCAGGCTATGGGCAATGGTACTCATTATCCTCCATGTCCTGATGGCCTTACTCCTTTTTGCCCCATCCCTGTCCTTCTTGCCTTTGTCACTTTCTCCATTTACCCCTGCCATTCTCCTTATCAACATCTCTATGTTGTTGTTTACTGCACTTACTACCATGACTTTTTGGGGGGCTAGAATTTCCCTGCTTCTTACCAGTGCATCCCTCCTTGGCTGGTTTAAATACTTGCCAATGAAGCATTTAAACCTATCACCTCGGATCCTGGTTCCCCTCCTGGACAGATGCAGACCATCATGCCAGTATAGGCTTGCATCACTCCAGGTGGACCCCCAGTCCCCAAAGAAGCCAAATCCCTAAGCTCTGCACCAGTTTTTCAACCACTGATTGAATCCCATGATGTGGAGCACACTGAGCCTATTGTATTCCATATACAGGCACCACCTCCGAGAAGGTTACCGTGCATGCTACTTGTCTAAGGCCCCTCCCCAATTCCACAAACTCTTCCTGCACTGCTCAGATCCCTTTCTTAGTCAGGTCATTTGACCCTAGGTGGACAATGACATCCAGCTCCCTCCCCTGTGCAGCTGCTCTGGCAATCCTGAGGATTCACTCCCTGTCCCTCCAAGCAATGGCACCAGGCAGGCACCTTACCTCCCTCTCCCCTCCCTCCCCCAGTTCTACCATCCTAACAATGGGGTCCCCCCCAAGAGTTGTTTCCTTTCCCTGTGGAGTCCTATGCCACCCTCCTGTGGATCGCCTTTGTAGAGGTTCCCAGCATCCTCCTCAGTCTCCACTGTGGGTGCCTCTATAGAGGAACCACACTTTGCCAGAATGGCATAGGAATTGTGGGAGGTACAACTGGAGGGAAGTGCCTCTGTTCCACCACCCTTAACCTCCCTGCGCCCACTGTGGTCCAACCGCTCTTCTTTCTTGGCAACCTCAAAGGCAACGGCAGTGGCCATTGTGGTCCCTGGATGGAAGAGGAGGTCCGAAAAATCCCGGCTAATTCAGCCTGGAGATGAGCAACCTCTCCCCTCAGCCCAGAGAGGTGCCTGCAGATGGTACAACACTGCATCCTCCAGAACATCTCTCGGAAGACTGCTACACCACAGCCACAGCACTGCACCACTCCCACCATGTCTTATTTCTGGCCCCTTCACTATTGTTTGGAATCCTTACTCTTTCCTGTTTTTTTCCCTTCTCTCTATACTTACTTACTGTCTCTGTGCCCTTTAAGCTCCTGATTGTCCTGTTCTGAGACAAAAAGATCTGATATTTCTCAGTAGACCCCTTACTTGCAAAGAGGCAGACCTCCAGCAGCTAGAGGGGGCCGGAGAGCTACTCTAGCCCAATGTATGGTGCGTCTATGGTGGCTCTGTGATTACTCACTTCCTGCTACTAAACAGGAAGTTAATGTTGTCAGTCAAATCCTGTGCCTATAAAATTAGAACTAGCTTTGGGTGGGAGGGAAGGAGGGCAATATAGTTTTTTAGAAGCGTGTAGAGAGTAGAACAGTTCTACTTCTTTAGTCCCAGTAGAGAAGTCCAGTCACTCAGCACTCCTTCCTTCTCTTGTCCTTTGAAAAGCCTCTGACAGAATCTTTCTAAGGCAGTGTTTAAATCTAGTTTCTTTATAGCTAAGCCACTCCCAATACTTACTAGATCTTTCTACAAGTAATTCAAACTGCTCAGCAATCAAGCCCCTTCAGCCAAACAAGATTTACACTTAGATAACTGTTCAGATAACCACTTTAGCTAACTGAGACAAACACACTATTTTTTTGTTTTTTTAACCTAAAATAAAGGTCTCAGTAGAAGAGTTCTACTTCCTTAGTTCCAGTAGAGATGTCCAGTCACACAGCACTCCTTCCTTCTGGTGTCCTCTGCCAAGCCTCTGACAGAATCTTTCTAAGGTAGTGTTTAAGTCGGGTTTCCTTCTAGCTAAACCACTCCCCCTACTTACTAGATCTTTCTACAAGTAATTTAAACTGCACAGCAATCAAGATCCTTCAGCCACCTGAGATTTACACCTAGATAACTGTTCAGATAATCACTTTAGCTAACTGAGACAAACACACACATTTTTTGTTCGATTTTTACCCAAAATGAAAAGTCCCAATAGAAGAGTTTGACTTCTTTAGTGCCAGTAGAGAAGTCCGGTCAGACAACACTCATTCATTCTTGTGTCCTCTACCAAGCCTCTGACAGACTCTTTTTAAGGAAGTGTTTAAATCTAGTCTCTTTCTAGCTAAGCCACTCCCCCCACTTACTAGATCTTTCTACAAGTAATTTAAACTGCACAGCAATCAAGATCCTTCAGCCACCTGAGCTATACAACTAGATAACAGATAAGATAACCACTTTAGCTAACTAAGGCAAACACTAATTTTTTGTTGGTTTTTTTACCCTAAATTAAAGGTCCCAGAAGAGTTCTACTTCTTTAGTTCCAGTTGAGATGTCCAGTCACACAGCACTCCTTCCTTCTAGTGTCCTCTCCCAAGCCTCCTACAGAATCTATCTAAGGCAGTGTTTAAATCTAGTTTCCTTCTAGCTAAGCCACTCCCCCCCCACTTACTAGACCTTTCTACAAGTAATTTAAACTGCACAGCAATCAATCCCCTTCAGCCACCTGAGATATGTATACCTAGATAACTGTTCAGATAACCACTTTAGCTAACTGGGACACACTATTTTTTTTTTGTTTTTATTACCCTAAATTAAAGGTCCCAGTAGAAGAGTTCAACTTCTTTAGTCCCAGTAGAGACTTCCAGTCACACAGCACTCCGACCTTCTAGTGTCCTCTCCCAAGCCTCCGACAGAATCTTTCTAAGGCAGTGTTTAAATCTAGTTTCCTTCTAGCTAAGCCACTCCCCCTACTTACTAGATCTTTCTACAAGTAATTCAAACTGCAGAGCAATCAAGCCCCTTCAGCCACTCGAGATTTACACTTAGATAACTGTTCAGATAACCACTTTAGCTAACTGAGACAAACACACTTTTTTTTTGTTTGTTTTTTTTTACCTTAAATTAATGCTCCCAGTAGAAGAGTTCTAGTTCCTTAGTCCCGGCAGAGACATCCAGTCACACAGCACTCCTTCCTTCTAGTGTCCTCTCCCAAGTCTCCGACAGAATATTTCTAAGGCAGTGTTTAAATCTAGTTTCCTTCTAGCTAAGCCTCTCACCCTACTTACTAGATCTTGCTACAAGTAATTTAAACTGCACAGCAATCAAGCCCCTTCATCCACCTGAGAATTACACTAAGATAACTGTTCAGATAATCACTTTAGCTAACTGAGACACACTCATTTTTTTGTTTGTTTTTATTACCCTAAATTAAAGGTCTCAGTAGATGAGTTCTACTTCTTTAGACCCAGTAGAGAAGTCCAGTCACACAGCACTCCTTCCTTCTTGTGTCCTCTGCCAAGCTTCTGACAGACTCTTCCTAAGGCAGTGTTTACATCTAGTTTCCTTCTAGCTAAGCCACTCCCCCATTTACTAAATCTTTCTACAAGTCATTTAAACTGCACAGCAATCAAGACCCTTCAGCCACCTGAGATTTACACCTAGATAACTGTTCAGATAACCACTTTAGCTAACTGAGGCAAACAAACTAATTTGTTTGGTTAATTTTTAACCTAAATTAAAGGTCCCAGTAGAAGAGTTCTACTTCTTTACTCCCAGTAGAGAAGTCCAGTCACACAGCACTCTTTCATTCTGGTGTCCTCTGACAAGCCTCTGAAAGACCCTTTCTAAGGCAGTGTTTAAATCTAGTCTCCTTGTAGCTAAGCCACACACCCTACTTACTAGATATTTCAACAAGGAATTTAAACTGCTCAGCAATCAAGATCCTTCAGCCACGTGAGATTTACACCTAGATAACTGTTCAGATAACCACTTTAAGTAAATGAGACACACTAATTATTTTGTTTTTTACTTTTTTACCCTAAATTAAAGGTCCCAGTAGATGAGTTCTACTTCTTTAGTCCCATTAGGGAAGTCCAGTCTCACAGCACTCCTTCCTTCCTTCTGGTGTCCTCTGCCAAGCTTCTGACTAACTCATTCTAAGATAGTGTTTTAATCTAGTTTCCTTCTAGCTATGCCACTCCCCCTATTTACTATATTTCTCTATGAGTAATTTAAACTGCTCAGCAATCAAGCCCCTTCAGCCACCTGAGATTTACACCTAGATAACTGATCAGATAACCACGTTAGGGAACTGAGATGAACAAACTAATTTTTAGTTTGATTTTTACCCTAAATGAAAGGTCCCAGTAAAAGAGTTCTACTTCTTTTGTCCCAGTAGAGATGTCAAGTCAGACAGCACTCCTTCCTTCTGGTGTCCTCTGCCAAGCCCCCAACAGAATCTTTCTAAGGCAGAGTATAAATCTAGTTTCCTTCTAGCTAAGCCACTCCCCCTACTTACTAGATTTTTCTACAAGTAGTTTAAACTGCACAGCAATCAAGCACCTTCATCCTCCTGAGATTTACACCAAGATAACTGTTCAGATAACCACTTAGCTAACTGAGACAAACACACTAATTTTTGGGGTTTTTTTTACCCTAAATTAAAGGTCCCAGTAGAAGAATTCTACTTCCTTAGTCAAAGTATAGAAATCCAGTCAAATAGCACTCCTTCATTCTCGTGTCCTCTGCCAAGCCTCTCAAAGAATCTTTCTAAGGCAGAGTTAAAATCTAGTTTCACTCTAGTTAAGCCAATCCCCCTACTTACTAGATCTTTCTATAAGTAATTTGAACTGCATAACAATCAAGCCCCTTCAGCCACCTGAGATTTACACCTAGATAACTGTTGAGATAATCACTTTAGCTAACTGAGACACACTCATTTTTTTTGTTTTTATTACCCTAAATTAAAGGTCCCAGTAGAAAAGTTCTATTTCCTAAGTCTCAGTAGAGAAGTCAGTCACACAGCACTCCTTCCTTCTGGTGTCCTCTGCCAAGTCTCCAACAGAATCTTTCTAAGGCAGTGTTTAAATCTAGTTTCCTTCTAGCTAAGCCACTCCCCCTACTTACTAGATTTTTCTACAAGTAATTTAAACTGCACAGCAATCAAGCACCTTCATCCTCCTGAGATTTACACCAAGATAACTGTTGAGATAACCACTTAGCTAACTGAGACAAACACACTAATTTTTTTTTCACCTTAAATTAAAGGTCCCAGTAAAAGAATTCTACTTCCTTAGTCAAAGTAGAGAAGTCCAGTCACACAGCACTCCTTCATTCTCTTGGCCTTTGCCAAGCCTCTCAAAGAATCTTTCAAAGGCAGAGTTAAAATCTAGTTTCGTTCTAGCTAAGCCAATCCCCCTACTTACTAGATCTTTCTATAAGTAATTTGAACTGCACAACAATCAAGCCCCTTCAGCCACTTGAGATTTACACCTAGATAACTGTTCAGATAACCGCTTTAGCTAAGTGAGGCAAACACACCAATTTTTTTGTTTGATTTTTACTCAAAATTAAAGGTCCCAGAAGAAGAGTTTTACTTCTTTAGTGTCAGTAGAGAAGTCCAGTTATACAGCACTCATTCCTTCTTGTGTCCTCTAGCAAGCCTCTGACAGACTCTTTCTAAGGCAGTGTTTAAATCTGGTTTTCTTCTAGCTAAGCCACACCCCCACCTACTAGATATTTCTAGAAGTGATTTAAACTGCACAGCATTCAATCCCCTTTAGTCACCTGAGATAAACATCTTGATAAATGCTCTGATAACCACTTTAGCTAACCTGGACACATTAATATTTTTTGTTTATTTGTTTTTCTACCCTAAATTAAAGGTCCCAGTAGAAGAGTTCTACATCTTATTACCAGTAGAGATGTCCAGTCACACAGCACTCCTTCCTTCTGGTGTCCTCTCCCAAACCTCCGACAGAATCTCTCTAAGGCAGAGTTTAAATCTAGCTTCCTTCTACCTAAGTCACTCCCTCTACTTACTAGATTTTTCTACAAGTCATTTAAACAGCACAACAATCAAGTCCTATCATCCACCTGAGATTTACACCTAGATAACTGTTCAGATAACCACTTTAGCTAACTGAGACAAACACACTAATTTTCTTTGTTTTTTTTTACCCTAAATTAACCCAGTAGAAGAGTTCTACTTACTTAGTCTCAGTAGAAAAGTCCAGTCACACAGCACTCCTTCCTTCTGATGTCCTCTGTCAAGCCTCTGACAGAATCTTTCTAAGGCAGTGTTTCAATCTAATTTCCTTCTAGCTAAGCCACTCCCCAGACTAACTAGATCTCTCTACAAATAATTTAATCTGCACAGCAAATAAGCCCCTTCAGCCACCTGAAATTTACACCTAGATAACTCTTCAGATAACCACTTTAGCTAACTGAGATGAACAAACTAATTTTTTGTTTGATTTTTACCCAACATTAAAGGTATCAGTAGAAGAGTTTTACTTCTTTAGTGCCAGTGGAGAAGTCCAGTCATACAGCACTCATTCCTTCTTGAGTACTCTACCAAGCTTCTGACAGACTCTTTCTTAAACAGTGTTTAAATCTAGTTTCCTTTTAGCTAAGCCACATCACCCACCTACTAGATATTTCTACAAGTAATTTATACTGCACAGCAATCAATCCACTTCAGCCACCTGAGATATACACCTAGATAACTGTTCAGATAACCACTTAAGCTAACTGGGACACACACATTTTTTTATGCTAAATTAAAGGTCCCAGTAGAAGAGTTCTGCTTCTTTAGTACTAGTAGAGAAGCCCAGTCACACAGCACTCCTTCCTTCTGATGTCCTCTCCCAAGCCTCCGACAGAATATTTCTAAGGTAGAGTTTAAATCTAGTTTCCTTCTAGCTAAGACACTCCCCCTACTTTCTAGATTTTTCTACAAGTCATTTAAACTGCACTGCAATCAAGCCCCTTCATCCACCTGAGATTTACACCTAGATAACTGATCAGATAATCACTTTAGCTAACTGAGACAAATACACAAATTTGTTTTTGTTTTTTTTTTACCCTAAATTATAGGCCCCAGTAGAAGATTTTCTACTTACTTAGTTCCAGTAGAGAAGTCCAGTCTCACTGACCTCTTTCATTCCGGTGTCCTCTGTCAAGCCTCTGACAGAATCTTTCTAAGGCAGTATTTAAATCTAGTTACCTTCTAGCTAAGCCACTCCCCCTACTTACCAGATCTTTCTACAAGTAATTTGAACTGCACAGCAATCAAGCCCCTTGAACCAGCTGAGATTTACCCCTAGATAACTTTTCAGATAACAACTTTAGCTAACTGAGACAAACACACTAATTTTTTTTTTTTTTTTACCCTAAATTAAAGGTCTCAGTAGAAGAGTTCTACTTCCTCAGTCCCAGTAGACACGTCCAGTCACACAGCACTCCTTCCTTCTGGGGTCCTCTACCAAGGCTCTGACAGAATCTTTCTAAGGCAGTGTTTATCAAGTTTCCTATTAGCTATGCCACTTCCCCTACTTACTAGATCTTTCTACAAGTAATTTAAACTGCTCAGCAATTAAGCTCATTCAGCCACCTGAGATTTACACCTGGATAAATCTTCAGATAACCACTTTAGCAAAGTAAGGCAAACACACTCATTTTTTTTGTTTGATTTTTACTCAAAATTAAAGGTCCCAGTAGAAGAGTCCTTCTTCTTTAGTCCCTGTAGGGAAGTCCACTCGTACAGCACTCATTCCTTCTGTTGTCCTCCTCTGCCAAGCCTCAGACAGGCTGTTTCTAAGGCAGTGTTTAATTCTAGTCTCCTTCTAGCTAAGCCACACCCCCTACTTACTAGATCTTCCTACAAGAAATTTGAACTGCACAGCAATCGCGATCCTTCAGCCACCTGAGGTATACACCTAGATAACTGTTCACATAACCACTTTAGCTAACTGAGACACACTAATTTTTTTTGTTTCTTTTATTACCCTAAATTAAAGGTCCCAGTAGAAGAGTTCTACTTCCTAATTCCCAGTAGAGAAGCCAGTCACACAGCACTCCTTCCTTCTGGTGTCCTCTGCCAAGCTTCTGACAGACTCATTCTGATTTAGTGTTTTAATCCAGTTTCCTTCTAGCTAAGCCATTCCCCCTATTTACTAAATCTTTCTATCAGTAATTTAAACTGCACAGCAATCAAGCCCCTTCAGCCACCTGAGATTTACACCTAGATAACTGATCAGATAACCACTTTAGCTAACTGAGTCGAACAAACAAATTTTTTGTTCGATTTTTACCCTGAATTAAAGGTCCGAATAGAAGAATTCTGCTTCTTTTCTCCCAGTAGAAAAGTTCAGTCACACAGCAGTCTTTCCTTCTAGTGTCCTCTGCTAAGCCTCTGACAGACTCTTTCTAAGGCAGTGTTTAAATCCAGTCTCCTTCTAGCTAAGCAACATCCCCTACTTACTAGATCTTTCTGCAGTAATTTAAACTGCACAGCAATCAAGATCCTTCAACCACCTGAGATATACACCTAGATAACTGTTAAGATAACCACTTTAGCAAACTAAGGCAAACACTAATTTTTTTGTTTTTGGTTTTTTACCCTAAATTAAAGGTCCCAGTAGAAGAGTTCTACTTCTTTAGTCCAAGTAGAGATGTCCAGTCACACAGCACTCCTTCCTTCTAGTGACCTCTTCAATGCCTCCAACAGAATCTTTCTAAGGCAGTGTTTAAATCTAGTTTCCTTCCCGTTAAACCACTCCCCCTACTTACTAGATCTTTCTACAAGTAATTTAAACTGCACATCAATCAAGCCCCTTCAACCACCTGATATTTACACCTATATAATTGTTCAGATAACCACTTTAGCTAACTGAGGCAAACACAGTCCTTTTTCTTTGTTTGTTTGTTTACCCTAAATTAAACTTCCCAGTAGAAGAGTTCTACTTCTTTAGTCCCAGTGGAGAAGTTCAGTCAAGCAGCACTCCTTCCTTCTGGTGTCCTCTGCCAGGCCTCTGCAAGAATCATTCTATCTCAGTGTTTAAATCTAGTTTCCTTCTAGCTAAGCCACTCTCTCTACTTACTACAATTTTCTACAAGTAATTTAAACAGCACATCAATCATGCCCCTTCAGACATATGAGATTTACACCTAGATAAATACTCAGATAACCACTTTAGCTAACTGAGACAAACACATTCATTTTTTTTACCTGAAAATAAAGGTCCCAGTAGAAGAGTTCTACTTCTTTAGTCCCAGTAGAGTAGTCCAGTCACACTGCACTCCTTCCTTCTGGTGTCCTCTGCCAAGCCTCTGACAAAATCCTTCTAAGGCAGTATTTAAATCTAGTTTCCATCTAGCTAACTCACTTCCCCTACTTACTACAAATAATTTAAAATGCACAGCAATCAAGCCCCTTCAGCCACCCGAGAGTTACAACTAGATAACTGTTCAGATAAACACTTTAGCTTACTGAGACACACACACCATTTTTTTTGTTTGATTCTTACCCTAAATTAAAGGTCCCAATAGAAGAGTTCTACTTCTTTAGTTCCAGTAGAGAAGTCCAGTCAATCAGAACTCCTTCCTTCTGGTGTTCTCTTCCAAGCCTCTGACAGAATCTTTCTGAGGCAGTATTTAGATCTAGTTTCCTTCAAGCTAAGCCAAACACCCTACTTACTAGATCTTTCTACAAGGAATTCAAACTGCACAGCAATCAAGCTCCTTTAGCCACCTGAGATGTACACCTAGATAATTGTTCAGATAACCACTTTAGCTAACTGAGACAAACACACTGATTTTTTTTTTATCCTAAATTAAATGTCCCAGTAGAAGAATTCTACTTATTTAGTCCGAGTCGAGTAGTCCAGTCACCCTGCACTCCTTTCTTCTTGTGTCCTCGGCCAAGCCTCCAACAGAATCTTTCTGAGGCAGTATTTCATTCTGGTTTCCATCTAGCTAACCACTTCCCCTACTTACTAGATCTTTCTACAAGTAATTTAAACTGCACAGCAATCAAGCCCCTTCAGCTACATGAGAGTTGCACCTAGAGAACTGTTCAGATAACCACTTTAGCTAAATGAGACATACACACACATTTTTTTGTTTGTTTTTTTACCATAAATTAAAGGTCCCAGTAGAAGAGTTCTACTTCTTTAGTCCCATTAGACATGTCCAGTCACACATCACTCCTTTCTTCTGGTGTCCTCTGCCAAGCCTCAGATGGAATCACACTAAGGCTGTGTTTAAATCTAGTTTCCTTATAGCTAATGCACTCTCTCTACTTTCTGTATCTTTGTACAAGTAATTTAAACTGCACAGCAATCAAGCCCCGTCAGCATCCTGAGATTTGCACCTAGATAACCGTTCTGATAACCCCTTTAGCTAACTGAGGCAAACACTCTTATTTTTTTGTTTGTTTTTTTACCCTAAATTAAAGGTCCCAGTAGATGAGTTCTTCTTCTTTAGTCCCAGTACAGAAGTCCAGTCACACAATACTCCTGCATTCTGGAGTCCTTTGCCAGGCCTCTGTAGGAATCATTCTTACTCTGTGCTTAAGTCTAGTTTCCTTCTAGCTAAGCCACTCTCTCTACTTACTACAACTTTCTACAAGTAATTTAAACAGCACAGCAATCAAGCCCCTTCAGCCATATGAGACTTATACCTAGATAAATAGTCGGATAACCACTTTAGCTAACTAAGAGAAACACACTATTTTTTTTGTTTCTTTTTACCTGAATTAAAGGTCCCAGTAGAAGAGTTCTACTTCTATAGTCCCAGTAGAGTAGTCCAGTGACTCTCCACTCCTTCCTTCTGGTGTCCTCTGCCATGCCTCTAACAGAATCCTTCTAAGGCAGTATTTAAATCAAGTTTCCTTCTAGCTAACCCACTTCTCCTACTGACTAGATCCTTCTACAAGAAATTTAAAATGCACTGCAATCAGGCCCCTTCAGCCACATGAGATTTGCACCTTGAGAACTGTTCAGATGATCACTATAGCTAAATGAGACAAACACACTCATTTTTTTGTTTGTTTTTCTACCCTAAATTAAAGGTCCCAGTAGAAGAGTTCTACTTCTTCAGTGCCAGTACAGAAGCCCACTCACACAACACTCCTTCCTTTTGGTGTCCTCTGCCAAGCCTCTGACAGACTCTTTCTAAGGCAGTGTTTAGATCTAGTTTCCTTCAAGCTAAGCCACTCCCACATTTACTAGATCTTTCCACAAGTAATTTAACCTGCACAGCAATCAAGGCTCTTCAGCCACCAGAGATTTACACCTAGATAACTGTTTAGATAAACACTTTAGCTAACTGAGACAAACACACTAATTTTTTCTGCTTGTTTATTACCCTAAATTAAAGGTCCCAGTAGAAGAGTTCTACTTCTTTAGTACTAGTAGATACGTCCAGTCACACAGTACTCCTTTCTTCTGGTGTCCTCCGCCAAGCCTCTGACAGAATCATTCAAGGCCGTGTTTAAATCTAGTTTCCTTCTAGCTAATGCATTCCCCTACTTTCTAGATCTTTGTACAAGCAATTTAAACTACACAGCAATCAAGCCCCTTCAGCTACCTGTGAGTTACACCTATATAACTGTTCTGGTAACTCCTTTAGCTAACTGAAACAAACACTCTAATATTTTTATTTGATTTTTTAATCTTAATTAAAGGTCAGCTTAGAAGAGTTTTATTTCTTTTGTCCCAGTAGAGAAGTCCAGTTGCACTGCTCTCCTTCATTCTGGTGTCCTCTGCCAAGCCTCTGACAGACTCTTTCTAATGCAGCATCTAAATTTAGTTTCCATCTAGCTAAGGCACCCCCCCAACTTACTAGATCTTTCTGCAAGTAATTCAAACTGCTCAGCAATCAAGCCCCTTCAGCCACCTGAGGTTTACACTTAGATAACTGTCAGATAACCACTTTAGCTAACTGAAACTAACACAGTAATTTTTTTTGTCTGATTTTTAGCAACAATTAAAGATTCCAGTAGAAGAGTTGTTCTTCTTTAGTCCCTGTAGATAAATCCAGTCATACAGCACTCTTTCCTTCAGGTGCCCTCTGCCAAGCCTCTGACAGAATCTTTCTAATTTAGTGTTTAAATCCAGATTCCTTCTAGATATGCTACACCCCCTACTTACTAGATCTTTCTACAAGCAATTTAAACTGCACAGCAATCAATCCCCTTCAGCCATCTGAGGTTTATACCTAGATAACTGTTCAGATAACCACGTTAGCTAACTGAGGCAAACACAATCCTTTTTTTTTTTGTTTGTTTGTTTACCCTAAATTAAAGGTCCAAGTAGAAGAGTTCTACTTCTTTAGTACTAGTAGAGAAGTCCAGTCACACAGCACTTCTTCCTTCTGGTGTCCTCTGCCAGCCGTCTGAAAGAATCTTTCTAAGGCAGTGTTGAAATCTAGTTGTCTTTCAAGCTATGACATTCCCCCTACTTATTAAATAATTCTAGCAGTAATTTAAACTGTGCAGCAATCAAGCCCATTCAGCCACCTGAGATTTACACATAGATAACTGTTCTGATAACCGCTAACTGAGACTAACACACTAATTGTTTTTGTTTTTGTTTACCCTAAATTATAGGTCCCAGTAGAAGAGTTCTACTTCTTTACTCCCAGTAGAGAAGTACAGTCACAGCACTCTTTCCTTCTGGTGACCTCTGCCAAACCTCTGACAGAATCATTCTAATGCTGTGTCTAAATCTAGTCTTCTTCTAGCTAAGCCATACCCATACTTACTAGATCTATCTACAAGTAATTTAAACTGCACAGCAATCAAGCCCCTTCAGCCACCTGAGATTTACACCTAAATAACTCGTCATATAACCACTTTAGCTAACTGAGGCAAAAACAGTCATTTTTTTACCCTAAATTAAAGGTCCCAGTAGAAGAGTTCTACTTCTTTATTCCCAGTAGAGAAGTCCAGTCACTCAGCACTCCTTCCTTCTGATGTCCTCTGACAGAATCATTCTAAGGCACTGTTTAAATCTAGTTTCCTTCTAGCTTAGGCTTTCCCCCTACTTCCTTGATCTTTCTACAAGTAACTTAAGCTGCACAGCAATCATGCCACTTCTGCCACCTGAGATTTACACCTAGATAACTGATCAGATAACCACTTTAGCTAACTGAGACAAACACACTCATTTTTTTGTTTGCTTTTTTTAACCTAAAATTAAAGGTCCCAGTAGAAGAGTTGCATTTCTTTTGGCCCAGTAGAGAAGTCCAGTCACACTGCACTCTTTAATTCTGTTGGCCTCTGCCAAGTCTCTGACAGAATTTTTTTAAGGCAGAGTTTAAATCTAATTTTCTTATAGTTTAGCCACTTCCTCTACTTACTAGATCTTTCTACACGTAATTTAAACTGCACAGCAATCAAGCCCCTTAAGCCAGTAGAAGAGTTCTACTTCTTTAGTCCCAGTATAGAAGTCCTGTCACACAGCACTCCTTCCTTCTGGTGTCCTCTGCCAGTTCTCTGAAAGAATCTTTCTAAGGCAGTGTTGTAATCTAGTTTTCTTTCAAGCTAAGTAACTCCCCCTACTTATTAAATATTTCTAGAAGTAATTTAAACTGCACAGCAATCAAGCCCCTTCAGCTACCTGAGATTTATACCTTGATAACAACTCAGGTATGCACTTTACCTAAATGAGACAAACACACTAACTTTTTTGTTGTTTTTTTTTTACCCTAAATTAAAGGTCCCAGTAGAAAAGTTCCACTTCTTTATTCCTAGTAGAGAAGTCCACTCACACAGCACTCCTTCCTTCTGGTGTCCTTTACTATGCCTCTGACAGAATCATTCTAGGGCACTGTTTAAATCTAGATTTCTTCTAGCTAAGCCCCTCACCCTACTTACTAGATCTTTCTATGATTAATTAAAATTGTACAGCAATCAAGTCCCTATAGCCTCCTGAGATTTACACCTAGATAACTGTTGAGATAACCACTTTAGCTAACTGAGACAAATACACTAATTTTTTTTGTTTTTTCCCTAAATTAAAAGTCCCAGTACAAGAGTTCTACTTCTTTAGTCCCAGTAGCGAAGTCCAGTCACACAGATCTCCTTCCTTCAGGTGTCCTCTACCAAGCCTCTGACATACTCCTTCTAAGGCAGTGTTTAAATCTAGTTTCCTTCTAGCTAAGGCACTCACCCTACTTACAAGATCTTTCTACAAGTCATTTAAACTGCACAGCAATCAAGCCCCTTCAGTCACCTGGGATTTACACCTAGATAACTGTTACGATAACCAGTTTGGCTAACTGAGACAAACATATTAATTTTTTTGTTTGATTTTTACCATAAATTAAAGTTCCATTGAGAAGATTTCTACTTCTTAAGTCCCAGTAGAGAAATCCTGTCACACTGCTGTCCTTCCTTCTGGTGTCCTCTGTCAGCCCTCTGACAGAATCTTTCTAATGGAGTGTTTAAATCAAGTTTGCTTTGAGATAAGCCACTCCCCCTACTTAGTAGATCTTTCTACAGGCAATTTAAACTGCACAGTAATCAGGCCCCATCTGCCACCTGAGATTTACACCTAAATAACTGTTCAGATAACCACTTTAGCTAACTGAGACAAACACATTAATTTTTTTGTTTGATTTTTACCATAAATTAAAGTTCCATTGAGAAGATTTCTACTTCTTAAGTCCCAGTAGAGAAATCCTGTCACACTGCTGTCCTTCCTTCTGGTGTCCTCTGTCATCCCTCTGACAGAATCTTTCTAATGGAGTGTTTAAATTAAGGTTGCTTTGAGATAAGCCACTCCCTCTACTTAGTAGATCTTTCTACAGGTAATTTAAACTGCACAGCAATCAGGCCCCTTCTGCCACCTGAGATTTACACCTAAATAACTGTTCAGATAACCACTTTAGCTAACTACGATAAACACACTAATTTTTTTATTTCTTTTTTTTACCCTAAATTAAAGGTCCCAGTAGAAGAGTTCTTCTTCTTCAGTCCCAGTAGAGCAGTCCAATCACACAGACCTCCTTCCTTCTGGTGTCCTCTGCCAAGCCTCTGACAGACTCTTTCTAAGGCAGTGTTTAAATCTAGTTTCCTTCAAGCTAAGCCACTCTCCCTATTTACCAGATCTTTCTTCAAGAAATTTAAACTGCACAGCCATTAAGCCCCATCAACC
Source organism: Neoceratodus forsteri (assembly GCA_016271365.2). NCBI lineage: Eukaryota > Metazoa > Chordata > Ceratodontiformes > Ceratodontidae > Neoceratodus > Neoceratodus forsteri. The sequence goes on along the minus strand of CM028138.1, from coordinate 192,952,275 downwards.
ACCAGAGATTTACACCTAGATAACTGTTCAGATAAACTCTTTAGATAACAGACAAACTAATTTTTTTTTGTTTGATTATTATTCTAAATTAAAGGTCCCAGTAGAAGAGTTCTACTTCCTTTGTTCCGGTAGAGAAGTCCAGTCACACAGAACTCCTTCCTTCTAGTATCCTCTGCAAAGCCTCAGACAGAATCATTCTATAGCAGTGTTTATATCTAGTTTTCTTAAAGATAAGCCATACCCCCTACCTTCTTGATCTTTCTACAAGGAATTCAAACTGCACTGCAATCAAGATCCTTCAGCCACCTGAGATGTACAGCAAGATAACTGTTCAGAAAACCACTTTAGCTAACTGAGACAAACACACTCATTTTGTTTTGTTTGTTTTTTTAATCTAAATTAAAGGTCCCAGTAGAAGAGATCTACTTCTTTAGTCCCAATAGAGAAATCCAGTCTCACACTCTCCTTCTTTCTCATGTCCACTGCCAAGCCTCTGACAGAATCCTTCCAAGGTAGCGTTTAAATCTATTTTCCTTCTAGCTAAGCCACTCACCATACTTACTATATCTTTCCTAAAGTAATTTAAACTGCACAGATATCAAGCCCCTTCAGCCACCTGCGATTTATACCTAGATAACTGTTCAGATAACCACTTTAGCTAACTGAGACAAACACACTCATTTTTTTGTTTGGTTTTTTTCCCCTAAATTAAAGGGCCCAGTAGAAGAGTTTGATGTCTTTTGTCCCAGTAGAGAAGTCCAGTGACACTGCACTCCTTCCTTCAGGTGTCCTCTGCCAACCCTCTTACAGAATCTTTCTAATGGAGTGTTTAAACCAAGTTTGCTTCCTGCTAAGCCACTCCCCCTACTTAGTAGATCTTTCTACAGGTAATTTAAACTGCACAGCAATCAAGCCCCTTCTGCCACCTGAGATTTACACCTAAACAACTGTTCTGATAACTACTTTAACTAACTGAGACAAACACACTCATTTTTTATTTTTTTAACTCTAAATTAAAGGTCCCAGAAGAAGAGTTCTACTTCTTTAGTTCTAGTAGAAGTCCAGTTACACAGAACTCCTTCCTTCTGGTGTCCTCTGCAAAACCTCTGACAGAATCTTTCCTAAGTCAGTGTTTTAAATCTAGTTTCCTTCAAGATAAGCCACAACCCCTATTTACTAGATCTTTTCTACAAGAATTCAAACTGCACAGCAATCAAGCTCCTTCAGCCGCCTGAGATGTACAACTAGATAATTGATCAGATAACCACTTTAGCTAACTGAGACAAACACACTCATTTTGTTTTGTTTGTTTTTTTGCTCTAAATTTAAGGTCCCAGAAGAAGAGTTCTACTTCTTTACTCCCAGTAGAGAAATCCAGTCACACAGCTCTCCTTCCTTCTCATGTCCTCTGCCAAGCCTCCGACAGAATCCTTCTAAGGCAGTGTTTAAATCTAGTTTCCTTCTAGCTAAGCCACTCACCAAACTATCTAGATCTTTCTAGAAGTAATTTGAACTGCACAGATATCAAGCCCCTTCAGCTACCTGAGATTTACACCTAGATAACTACTCAGATAAAAACTTTAGCTATCTGAGACAAACACACTAATTGTTTTTGTTTTTTTACCTTAAATTAAAGGTCCCAGTAGAAGAGTTCTACTTCTTTAGAAGCAGTAGAGTAGTTCAGTCACACTGCACTCCTTTCTTCTGGTGTCCTCTGCCAAGCCTCCGAGAGAATCCTTCTGCGGCAGCATTTAAATCTAGTTTCCTTCTAGCTGAGCCTCTCCACCTACTTAATAGATCTTTCTACAAGTAATTTAAGCTGCACAGCAATCAAGCCTCTTCAGCCACATGAGATTTAAACCTAGAGAACTGTTCAGATAACCTCTTTAGCCAAATGAGACAAACATGCAAATGATTTTGCTTTGTTTTTTTACCATAAATTAAAGGTCCCAGTAGAAGAGTCCTACTTCTTTAGTCCCATTAGAGCTGTCCAGTCATACTACACACCTTTCTTCTGATGTTCTCTACCAAGCCTCTGACAGAATCTTTCTAAGGCAGTGTTTAAATCTAGTTTCCTATTAGCTTAGCCACTCCTTCTACTTACCAGATCTTTCTACAAGAAATTTAAACTGCACAGCAATCAAGCCCCTTCAGCCACCTGAGATTTACACCTAGATAACTGTTCAGATAACTGCTTCAGCTAACTGAGACAAACTCACTAATTTTTTTTAGTGTGTTTTCTTTTTACCCTAAATTAAAGGTCCCAGTAGATGAGTTCTACTTGTTTGGTCCCAGTAGAGAAGTCCAGTCACACAGCACTCCTTTCTTCTGGTGTCCTCTGCCAAGCCTCTGACAGAATCTTTCTAAGGCAGTGTTTAAATCTAGTTTCCTTCTAGCTAAGCCACACCCCTTACTTACTAGATCTTTCTACAAGTAATTTAACCTGCCCAGCAATCAAGCCTCTTCAGCCACATGAGATTTAAACATAGATAACTGTTCAGATAACCATTTTAGCTAACGGAGACAAACACACTAATTTTTTTGTTTGTTTTTTTACCCTTAATTAAAGGTCCCACTAGACGAGTTCTACTTCTTAAGCACCAGGAGAGAAGTCCTTTCTCCCTGCAGTCCTTGCTTCTGGTGTCCTCTGCCAACCCACTGACAGAATCTTTCTAATGGAGTGTTTAAATCAAGTATAAGTCTAGCTAAGCCTCTAACCCTACTTAGTAGATCTTTCTAGAGGTAATTTAAACTGCACAGCAATCAAGCCCCTTCTGCCACCTGAGACTTACACCTACATAACTGTTCGGATAACCACTAGAGCTAACTGAGACAAACACACTAATTTTTTTGTTTCTTTTTTTTTAACCTAAATTAAAGGTCCCAGTAGAAGAGTTTGGCCTCTTTAGTCCCAGTAGAGCATTCCAGTCACACAGCCCTCCTTTCTTCTGGTGTCCTCTGCCAAGTCTCTGACAGATTCTTTCTAAGGCAGTGTTTAAATCAAATTTCCTTCAAGTTAAGCCACTCCCCCTATTTACTATATCTTTCCACAACTTATTTAAACTCACAGCAATCAAGCCCCTTCTGCCATCTGAGATTTACACCTGGATAACTGTTCAGATTATCACTTTAGCTAACTGAGACAAGCACATTCATTTTTTTGTTTTTTTTTTACCCTTAATTAAAGGTCCCATTAGAAGAGTTCTACTTCTTAAGTCCCAGTAGATAAGTCCAGTCACACTGCACTTCTTCCTTGTGGTGTCCTCTACTAACCCACTGACAGAATCTTTCTAATGGAGTGTTTATATCAAGTTTGCTTCCAGCTAAGGCTCTCCCCCTACTTAGTAGATCTTTCTAGAGGTAATTTAAACTGCACAGCAGTCAAGCCCCTTCAGTCACCTGAGATGTACACCTATATAACTGTTCAGATAACCACTTTAGTTAACTGAGACAAGCACACTAATATTTTTTGTTTGTTTTTTTATCCTAAATTAAATGTCCCAGTAGAAGAGGTCTACTTCTTTAGTCCCAGTAGCAAAGTCCAGTCACACAGAACTCCTTCCTTCTGGTGTCCTCTGCAAAACCTCTGACAGAATCTTTCTAAGTCAGTGTTTAAATCTAGTTTCCTTCAAGATAAGCCACATCCCTATTTACTAGATCTTTCTACAAGGAATTCAAACTACACAGCAATCAAGCTCCTGCAGCCGCCTGAGATGTACAACTAGATAATTGATCAGATAACCACTTTAGCTAACTGAGACAAACACACTCATTTTGTTTTGTTTGTTTTTTTGCTCTAAATTTAAGGTCCCAGAAGAAGAGTTCTACTTCTCCACTCCCAGTAGAGAAATCCAGTCACACAGTCTTCTCTTCCTTCTCATGTCCTCTGCCAAGCTCTCCACAGAATCCTTCTAAGGCAGTGTTTAAATCTAGTTTCCTTCTAGCTAAGCCACTCACCAAACTATCTAGATCTTTCTAGAAGTAATTTGAACTGCACAGATATCAAGCCCCTTCAGCCACCTGAGATTTACACCTAGATAACTACTCAGATAAAAACTTTAGCTAACTGAGACAAACACACTAATTGTTTTTGATTGTTTTTTTACATTAAATTAAAGCTCCCAGTAGAAAAGTTCTACTTCTTTAGAAGCAGTAGAGTAGTTCAATCACACTGCACTCCTTTCTTCTGGTGTCCTCTGCCAAGCCTCCGAGAGAATCCTTCTGCGGCAGCATTTAAATCTAGTTTCCTTCTAGCTGAGCCTCTCCACCTACTTAATAGATCTTTCTACAAGTAATTTAAGCTGCACAGCAATCAAGCCTCTTCAGCCACATGAGATTTAAACCTAGAGAACTGTTCAGATAACCTCTTTAGCTAAATGAGACAAACACACAAATGATTTTGCTTTGTTTTTTTACCATAAATTAAAGGTCCCAGTAGAAGAGTCCTACTTCTTTAGTCCCAGTAGAGATGTCCAGTCATACTACACACCTTCCTTCTGGTGTTCTCTACCAAGCCTCTGACAGAATCTTTCTAAGGCAGTGTTTAAATCTAGTTTCCTATTAGCTTAGCCACTCCTTCTACTTAGCAGATCTTTCTACAAGAAATTTAAACTGCACAGCAATCAAGCCCCTTCAGCCACCTGAGATTTACACCTAGATAACTGTTCAGATAACTGCTTCAGCTAACTGAGACAAACTCACTAATTTTTTTAGTGTGTTTTCTTTTTACCCTAAATTAAAGGTCCCAGTAGATGAGTTCTACTTGTTTGGTCCCAGTAGAGTAGTCCAGTCACACAGCACTCCTTCCTTCTGGTGTCCTCTGCCAAGCCTCTTACAGAATCTTTCTAAGGCAGTGTTTAAATCTAGTTTCCTTCTAGCTAAGCCACACCCCTTACTTACTAGATCTTTCTACAAGTAATTTAACCTGCACAGCAATCAAGCCTTTTCAGCCACATGAGATTTACACATAGATAACTGTTCAGATAACCACTTTAGCTAACTTCACAAAATAGTCCTTTTTTTTTAGTTGTTTTACCAAAAATTAAAGGTCCGAGTAGAAGAGTTCTACTTCTTTAGACCCAGTAGAGAAGTCCAGTCACACAGCACTCCTTCCTTCTGATATCCTCTGCCAGGCCTCTGAAAGAATATTTCTAAGGCAGTTTTGAAATCTAGTTTTCTTACAAGCTAAGCCACTCCTACTTATTAAATATTTCTAGAAGTACTTTAAACTGCACAGCAATCAAGCCTCTTCAGCCACCTGAATTTACACCTAGATAACTGTTCAGATAACCACTAAATGAAACAGACACACTGATTTTTTTTGTTTTTTTTCTTTACCCTAAGTTAAAGGTCCAACTAGATGATTTCTACTTCTTTAGTCCCAGTAGAGAAGTCCAGTCACACAGCACTCTCTCCTTCGGTTGTCCTCTACCGAGCCTCTCAGAGAATCATTCCAAGGCAGTGTTTAAATCTAGTTTCCTTCTATCTAAGCCACACACCCTGCTTACTAGAACTTTCTATAAGTAATTTAAACTGAACAGCAATCAATACCCTTCAGCCACCTGAGATTTACAGCTAGATAACAGTTCAGGTAACCACTTTAGCTAACTGAGAGAAACACCCAAATGTTTTTGGTTTTTACCTTAAATTAAAGGTCCCAGTAAAATAGTTTAGTCCCAGTAGAGTAGTCCTGTCACTCTGCATTTCTTCTTTTTGGTGTCTTCTGCCCAGCCTCTGACAGAATCCTTCTAAGGCAGTATTTAAATCTAGTTTTCCTCTAGCTAACCCACTTCCCCTACTTACTACAACTTTTTTCAAGTAATTTAAACAGCACAGCAATCAAGCCCCTTAAGCCATATGAGGTTTACACCTAGACAACTACTCAGATAACCACTTTAGCCAACTGAGAGAAGCACACTAATTTTTTTTAACTTATATTAAAGGTCCCAGTAGAAGAGTTGTACTTCTTTAGTCCCAGTACAGAAGTCCAGTCACATTGCACTCTTTGCTTCTGGTGCCCTCTGCCAAGTCTCTGGCAGAATCCTTCTAAGGCGGTGTTTAAATCTAATTTCCTTCTAGCTTAGCCACTCCCTCTACTTACTAGATCTTTCTACAAATAAGTTAAACTGCTTAGCAGTCAAGCTCTTTCAGCCTCCTGAGATTTATACCTTGATAACAACTCATATAACTAGTATAGCTAACTGAGAGAAACACTAATTTGTGTTTGTTTGTTTTTTTCCCTAAATTAGAGGTCCCAGTAGAAGAGTTCCACTTCTTTAGTCCCAGTAGCGAAGTCCAGTCACACAGCTGTCCTTCCTTCTGGTGTCCTCCGTCAAGCCTCTGACAGAATCTTTCTAAGGCAGTGTTTCAATCTAGTTTCCTTCTAGCTAAGCCACACACCCTACTTACTAGATCTTTCTACAAGAAATGTAAACTGCACAGCAATCAAGCCCCTTCTGTCACCTCAGTTTTACAGCTAGATAACTCTTCAGATAACGACTTTAGCTAACGGAGACAAACACACTAATTTTTTTGTTTGTTTATTTTTACCCTTAATTAAAGGTCTAACTAGACGAGTTCTACTTCTTAAGCACCAGGAGAGAAGTCCTTTTCCCTTCCACTCCTTGCTTCTGGTGTCCTCTGCCAACCCACTGACAGAATCTTTCTAATGGAGTGTTTAAATCAAGTATAAGTCTAGCTAAACCTCTAACCCTACTTAGTAGATCTTTCTAGAGGTAATTTAAACTGCACAGCAATCAAGCCCCTTCTGCCACCTGAGACTTACACCTACATAACTGTTCAGATAACCACTAGAGCTAACTGAGACAAGCACTCTAATTTTTTTGTTTCTTTTTTATTTTACCCTAAATTAAAGGTCCCAGTAGAAGAGTTTGACTTCTTTAGTCCCAGTAGAGCATTCCAGTCACAAAGCCCTTCTTTCTTCTGGTGTCCTCTGTCAAGTCTCTGACAGATTCTTTCTAAGGCAGTGTTTAAATCAAGTTTCCTTCAAGCTAAGGCACTCCCCCTATTTACTATATCTTTCCACAACTTATTTAAACTGCATAGCAATCAAGCCCCTTCAGCCATCTGAGATTTACACCTGGATAACTGTTCAGATTATCACTTTAGCTAACTGAGACAAGCACACTCATTTTTTTTTGTTTTTTTACCCTTATTTAAAGGTCCCATTAGAAGAGTTCTACTTCTTAAGTCCTAGTAGATAAGTCCCTTCACACTGCACTTCTTCCTAGTGGTGTCTTCTACTAACCCACTGACAGAATCTTTCAATGGAGTGTTTATATCAAGTTTGCTTCCAGCTGTCATCCCCCCTACTTAGTAGATCTTTAAATTAAAAGTCCAGTAGAAGGTTCTACTTCTTTCGTCCCAGTAGAAGTCAAGTCACTCCTTAATTCTGGTACTCTGCCAAACCTCTGACCGAATCTTTCTGAGGCAGTCTTTAAATCTGGTTGTTCAACTGTCCACTTCCCCTATTGCTAGATCCTTCTTCAAGTAATTTGCTAAACAGCAATCAAGTCCCTTCAGCTACGTGGAGATTTACTCCAAGATAACCGTTCAGATACAACTACTTTAGTAACCGAAAGATAAACAGATTAATTTTTTTTTGTTTTTTTTCCCCAACTTAAAGGTTCAAGTAGTAGGTTCTACTCTTTTAGTCCCAGTAAGTCCATCACACAGCACACCTTCTTCTGGTGTCCACTGCCAAGCCTCTGACATAATCATTCCTAAGGGAGGTTTAAATTAACTTCCTTCTAGCTGCCACTCCCCTTACTTACTAGATCTTTCTACAGAATTTAAACTGCACTGCATTCATCCCCTTCAGCCACTTGAGATTTACACTGAGATAACTGTTCAGATAATCACTTCACCTATGAGACAAAAACCAATTTTTTTTCTCTTTTTTTCTCTGCAATTAATGGCACAAGAGAGTTTGATTTCTTTTGTCCCAGAAGTGCAGTCACAACACACCTTCCTTCTGGGTACCCTCCAAGCCCCCCATAATCTTTCTAAGGCGTGTTTAAATCTAATTCCTTCTAGCTTAGCCACTCCTCTACTTACTGGATCCTTCTACAAACAGTTAAACTGCACCAATCAAGCCTTCAGTCACCTGAGATTTACCCCTACTACTCAGATATCGACTTTAACTAACTGAGAAACACACAATTTTTTTTACCCTATTAGAGGTCCCAATGAAGAGTTCACTTTAGTCCTAATGAAAGTAAGTCCCCAGCACTCCTCTTCCTTTTCTCGTGTCCTCTGCCAAGCAACTGACAGAATCTTTCACAAGAAAAGCTTAAATCTAGTTTCCTTCTAGGTAACCACCCCTCTTACTAGATCTTCTCAAGCAATAAAATTACATGCAATCGCTTCATCTCTTACCAGTTTCCGTTATTCAGATACCCCTTTGCTGCTCTGGAAAAACAACTATTTTTCTGTTTGCTTTTACCAAAATTATAGGTCCAGTGAGAGTTCTAGTTCTATAGTCCCAGAGACGTCCATCACACAGCACTGCTTCATTTCTCCTGTGTTCTCACAAGCCTCTGACATAATCTTCTCAGGCAGTGCTTAAACTAGTTTCCTTCGCTAATGCCCCCCCTAGCACAGATCATTCTACAAGTAACAAACTGCACAGCAATCAGTTCCTTTCAGCGCTAGTTTTACACCTAGATAAAATAATCAGGTACCTCTTTACTTAACTAGGAAAAACACACTATTTTATTTTGTTTTTTCACCAAATTAAGGTCACAGAAAGTTACTAAGTCCCATTAGAAGTCCAGTCACACAGCACTCCTTCATATCATGCCCTCCGCCAAACCTCTAGAATCTTTCGAGGCAGTCTTCTTAAATCTAGTTCTTCTCACTCCAAGCCACTGCCCTCACTTACTAGATCTTTATACAATTTAAGCTACACAGCACCAAGTCCCATCTCTACATGAGGTTTTCCAGATAACTGTTCAGATAACCACTTTAGTAACTTGAGACAAGCACATTAATTTTTTGTTTGTTTTTTTACCCTGAATTAAAGGTCCAGTAGAAGAGTTCTACTTCTTTATTCCCAGTACAGAAACCCAATCACAGCACTCCTTCCTTCTGCAAAACTCCTCTGCCAAGCATCTGACATAATCTTTCTAAGGCAGTGTTTAAATCTAGTTTCCTTCTAGCTCAGCCCTACCCTCTTACTAGATCTTTCTACAAGTAATTTAAACTGCACTGCAATCAACAATCCCCTTCTGCCACTCTGGATTTACCCCAGATAACTGTTCAGATATCCACTCTACCTAACTGAGACAAACACACCATTATTTGTGTTGTTTGTTTTAACCTAAATTAAAGGTCCCAGTAGAGGTTCTACTTTTTAGTCCCGTTAGAGAATTCCAGTCGCTGCACTCCTTCCTTCTGGCATCCTCTGCTAAGCCCGTGACAGAATCTTTCTAAGCAGTGTTTAAATCTAGTTTCCTTCTGGCTAAGCCACTCCACTCCTTACTTACTAGTTATTTCTACAAGTTATTTTGTAAACTGCACAGCAATCAAGCTTCCCTTCAGTCACCTAGTTTACCTAGATTCCTACTCAGATATCGACTTAGGCTAACTTTGTAGAAACACAATATTTTTTTTTTACCCTAAATTAAAGGTCCCAGTAGAAGAGTTCTACTTCTTTAGCCCCAATAGAGACATACAGTCACACAGCACTCCTTCCTTCTGGTGTCCCCTCTGCCAAACCTCTGACAGAATCTTTCTAAGATAGTGTTTATATCTTGCTTCCTTGTAGATGCTTCACCTCCCTGCTTACTACATCTTTTCACGCAATTTGGGGAAACTGCACAGCAGTCAAGTCCCTTCTGCTACATGAGATTAACTCATAGATAATGGTTCGAGTAACCACTTTGTAACCGAGATGAACAGATTAATTTTTTGTTTTTTTAACCCTAAATTAAAACATCCTAGTCGGTCAGTTCTACTTCATTAGTCCCAGTAGAGAAGTCACAATCATACTACACTCCATCCTTCTTGTGTCCTCTGCCATAACCTCTGACTGAATCTTTCTAAGGCAGTGTTTAAATCCAGTTTCCTTCTAGCTAAGCCACTCCCCCTACTTACTAGATCCTTCTTCAAGTAATTTAAACTGCATTGCAATCAATCACCTTCAGCCACTTGAGATTTACACCTAGATAACTGTTCAGATCACCACTTTTGCTGAGACAAATGCACTAATTTTTTCTGTTTGCTTTTTACCCTAAATTATAGGTCCCAGTAGAAGAGTTCTACTTCTTTAGTCCCAGTAGAGAAGTCCAATCACATAGCACTCCTTCCTTCTGGAGTCCTCTGCCAAGTCTTTGTCATAATCTTTATAAGGCAGTGTTTAAATCTAGTTTACTTCTAGCTAAGCCACTCCACCTACTTACTAGATCATTCTACAAGTAATTTATACTGCACAGAGATCAATTCCCTTCAGCCACTTGAGATTTACAGCTAGATAAATGTTCAGATTTCCTCTTTACTTAACAGAGACAAACACACTAATTTTTTTTGTTTGTTTTTTTTTAACCTAAATTAAAGGTCCCAGTAGAAGAGTTCTACTTCTTTAGTCCCAGTAGAGTTATTCAATCACACAACACACCTTCCTTCTGGTGTCCTCTGCCAAACCTCTTACAGAATCTTTCTAAGGCAATGTTTATATCACGTTTCCTTCTAGCTAAGCCACTCCCCAGCTTATTACATTGTTCCACAGGTAATTTAAACTGCACAGCAACCAATCCCCTTCAGCCACCTGAGATTTACACCAAGATAAATATTCAGATAACCACTTTAGCTAACTGAGACAAACACACTGATTTTTTTTGTTTGCTTTTTTGCCCTAAATTAAAGGTCTTAGTAGAAGAGTTCTACTTCTTTAGTCCCAGTAGATAAGTCCAGTAACACAGCACTCCTTCCTTCTGGTGCCCTCTGCCAAACCTCTGACAGAATCATTCTGAGGCAGACTTTAAATCTAGTTTCCTTCTACCTAAGCCACTCCCCCTACTTACTAGATCTTTCTACAAGTAATTTATGGAACACTGCAATCAAGTAGCTTCAGCTACATGAGATTTATCCTAGATCACTATTCAGATAACCACTTTATTAACTGAGACAAACATATTAATTTTTTTTAATCTAAATTAAAGGTCCCAGTAGAAGAGTTCTACTTCTTTATTCCCAGTAGAGAAGCCCAATCACACAGCACTCCTTCCTTCTGGTGTCCTCTGCAAGCATCTGACATAATCTTTCAAAGGCAGTGTTTAAATCTAGTTTCCTTCTAGCTCAGCCACTCGCCCTACTTACTAGATCTTTCTACAAGTAATTTAAACTGCACTGCAATCAATCCCCTTCAACCACTTGAGATTTACACCTAGATAACTGTTCAGATATCCACTCTTCCTAACTGAGACAAACACACTATTTTTTCTGTTTGTTTTTTAACCTAAATTAAAGGTCTCAGTAGAAGACTTCTACTTCTTTAGTCCCAGTAGAGAAGTCCAGTCACACAGCACTCATTCCTTCTGTAGTCCCTTGCCAAGCCTGTGGCAGACTCGTTCTAAGGCAGTGTTCTAATCTAGTTTCCTTCTTGCTAAGCCACTCCCCTTACTTACTAGATCTTTCTACAAGTTATTTAAACTGCACAACAATCAAGCCCCTTCAGCTGCCTGAGATGACACATGGATAACTGTTCAGAAAACCACTTTAACTAGCTGAGACAAACACACTAATTTCTTTTTTACCCTAAATTAAAGGTCCCAGTAGAGTTCTACTTCTTAAGTCCCAGTAGAGATATTCAGTCACAGCACTCCTTCCTTACGGTGTCCTCTGCCTACCCTCAGACAGAATCTTTCTAAGGTAGTGTTTATATCTCGTTTCCTTCCAGCTAAGCCACTCTCCCTTCATACTACATCTTTCCACAAGTAATTTAAACTGCACAGCGAATCAATCAGCTTCAGCCACCTGAGATTTACACCTAGAAAACTATTCAGATAACCACTTTATCTAACTGAGACAAACACACTGATTTTTTTGTTTGTTTTTTTACCCTAAATTAAAGGTCCCAGTAGAAGAGTTCTACTTCTTTTGTCCCAGTAGAAGTCCAGTAACAAGCACTCCTTAATTCTGGTGCCTCTGCCAAACCTCTGACCAAACTCTTTCTGAGGCAGTCTTTAAATCTAGTTTCATTCTATTAACCCACTTCCCTATTTACTAGATCCTTTCTTCAAGTAATTTAAGCTAAACAGCAATCAAGTCCTCCAGCTACATGAGATTACTCAAGATAACTGTTCAGATAACCACTTTAGTAACCCGAGACAAACAGATTAATTTTTTGTTTTTTCCCTAAATTAAAGGTTCAAGTAGTAGAGTCTCTTCTTTAGTCCCAGTAGAAGTCCAATCTACACAGCACACCTTCCTTCTGGTGTCCTCTGCCAAGCATCTGACATAATCGTTCTAAGGGAGTGTTTAAATCTAATTTCCTTCTAGCTAAGCCACTCCCTTACTTACTAGATCTTTCTACAAGTAATTTAAACTGCACTGCATTCAGTCCCTTTCAGCCACTTGAGATTTACACTGAGATAACTGTTCAGATAATCACTTTACCTAACTGAGACAAACACTCATTTTTTTTCTGTTTTTTTTCCGCAAATTAATGGTACCAGAAGAGGAGTTTGATTTCTTTTGTCCCAGTAGAGAAGTGCAGTCACACAGCACACCTTCTTTCTGGTGTCCTCTGCCAAGCCTCTGACATAATCTTTCTAAGGCAGTGTTTAAATCTAATTTCCTTCTAGCTAAGCCACTCCCCTTACTTACTAGATCTTTCTACAAGTAATTTAAACTGCACTGCAATCAATCCCCTTCAGCCACTTGAGATTTACACCTAGATAACTGTTCAGATATCCACTCTTCCTATCTGAGATAAACACTCTATTTTTTTGTTTTTTTCCCCAAATTAATGGTTCCAGTATAAGAGTTCTACTTCTTTAGTCCAAGTAGAGAAGTCCAGTCACATAGCACTCCTTTCTTCTGGTGTCCGCTACCAAGCCTCTGTCATAATCTTTCTAAGGTAGTGTTTATATCTCGTTTCCTTCCAGCTAAGCCACTCTCCCTGCATACTACATCTTTCCACAAGTAATATAAACTGCACAGCGAATCAATCAGCTTCAGCCACCTGAGATTTACACCTAGAAAACTATTCAGATAACCACTTTAGCTAACTGAGACAAACACACTTTTTTTGTTTGTTTTTACCCTAAATTAAAGGTCCCAGTGAAGAGTTCTACTTCTTTCGTCCCAGTAGAGAAGACCAGTAACAAAGCACTCCTTAATTCTGGTGTCCTCTGCCAAACCTCTGACCGAATCTTTCTGAGGCAGTCTTTAAATCTAGTTTCATTCTAGCTAACCCACTTCCCCTAATTGCTAGATCTTTCTTCAAGTAATTTAAGCTAAACAGCAATCAAGTCCCTTCAGCTATGTGAGATTTTCTCCAAGATAACTGTTCAGATAACCACTTTAGTAACCGAGACAAACAGATTAATTTTTTTTGTTTTTTTTCCCTAAATTAAAGGTTCAAGTAGTAGAGTTCTACTTCTTTAGTCCCAGTAGAGAAGTCAAATCACACAGCACACCTTCCTTCTGGTGTCCTCTGCCAAGCCTCTGACATAATCATTCTAAGGGAGTGTTTAAATCTAATTTCCTTCTAGCTAAGCCACTCCCCTTACTTACTAGATCTTTCTACAAGTAATTTAAACTGCACTGCATTCAGTCCCCTTCAGCCACTTGAGATTTACACTGAGATAACTGTTCAGATAATCACTTTACCTAACTGAGACAAACACTAATTTTTTTCTGTTTTTTTTCCGCAAATTAATGGTACCAAAGGAGGAGTTTGATTTCTTTTGTCCCAGTGAGAAGTGCAGTCTGCACGCACCTTCCTTCTGGTGTCTCTGCCAAGCCTCTGACATAATCTTTCTAAGGCAGTGTTTAAATCTAATTTCCTTCTAGCTTAGCCACTCCCTCTACTTACTGGATCTTTCTACAAGTAAGTTAAACTGCACACCAATCAAGCCTTCAGTCACCTGAGAATTACACCTAGATTACTACTCAGATATCGACTTTAGCTAACTGAGAGAAACACACTAATTTTTTTTTTACAATTAGAGGTCCCAGTAGAAGAGTTCTACTTATTTAGTCCTAATTGAAAGTCAAGTTCCCCAGCACTCCTTCATTCTGGTGTCCTCTGCTAAACAACAACAGAATCTTGCTAAGGCGGTGTTTTAAATCTAGTTTCCTTCTAGGTAAGCCACTCCCCTTCTTACTAGATCTTTCTACAAGTAATTAAAATTACATAGCAATCAAGCCCCTTCAGCCACCTGAGATTTACACCTAGATTATTGTTCAGATAACCACTTTAGCTAACTGAGACAAACACACTAATTTTTTCTGTTTGCTTTTTAACCTAAATTATAGGTCCCAGTAGAAGAGTTCTAGTTCTATAGTCCCAGTAGAGAAGTCCAGTCACACAGCACTGCTTCATTCTGGTGTTCTCTGCCAAGCCTCTGACATAATCTTTCTCAGGCAGTGTTTAAATCTAGTTTCCTTCTAGCTAAGCCACTCCCCCTACTTCATAGATCATTCTACAAATAATTTAAACTGCACAGCAATCAATTCCTTTCAGCCACTTGAGATTTACACCTAGATAAATGATCAGATTACCTCTTTACTTAACTGAGACAAACACACTGTTTTATTTTGGGGTTTTTTTCACCAAATTAACGGTCCCAGTAGAAGAGTTCTATTTCTTTAGTCCTAGTAGAGAAGTCCAGTCACACAGCACTCCTTCTTATCGTGCCCTCTGCCAGACCTCTTACTGAATCTTTCTGAGGCAGTCTTTAAATCTAGTTTCCTTCTACCTAAGCCACTGCCCCTACTTACTAGATCTTTATACAATTAATTTAAGCTACACAGCAATCAAGTCCCATCTGCTACATGAGGTTTTCTCCTAGATAACTGCTCAGATAACCACTTTAGTAACCGAGACAAGCACATTAATTTTTTTTGTTTGTTTTTTTACCCTGAATTAAAGGTCCCAGTAGAAGATTTCTACTTCTTTATTCCCAGTACAGAAGCCCAATCACACAGCACTCCTTCCTTCTGGTGTCCTCTGCCAAGCATCTGACATAATCTTTCTAAGGCAGTGTTTAAATTTAGTTTCCTTCTAGCTCAACCACTCCCCCTATTTACTAGATCTTTCTACAAGTAATTTAAACTGCATTGCAATCAATCCCCTTCAGCCACTTGAGATTTACACCTAGATAACTGTTCAGATATCCACTCTTCCTATCTGAGATAAACACACTATTTTTTTGTTTTTTTCCCCAAATTAATGGTTCCAGTATAAGAGTTCTACTTCTTTAGTCCAAGAAGAGAAGTCCAGTCACATAGCACTCCTTTCTTCTGGTGTCCGCTACCAAGCCTCTGTCATAATCTTTCTCAGGCAGTGTTTAAATCTAGTTTCCTTCTAGCTAAGCCGCTCTCCCTACTTACTAGATCATTCTACAAGTAACTTAAACTGCACAGCAATCAATTCCCTTCAGTCACTTGAGATTAATACCTAGATAACTGCTCAGATTACCACTTTCCTTAAATGAGACAAACACACTATTTTTCTTTTTTTTTTCACCAAATTAACGGTCCCAGTGGAAGAGTTCTACTTCTTTCATCCCAGTAGAGAATTCCAGTCACACAGCACTCCTTCCTTCTGGTGTCCTCTGCCAAGCCTCTGACAGAATCTTTCTAAAGCAGTGTTTAAATCTAGTTACCTTCTAGCTATGCCACTCCCCCTACTTCCTAGATATTTCTACCTATAAATTAAACTGCAGTGCAAACAAGGCCATTCAGCCACTTGAGATTTACGCCTAGATAACTGTTCAGATAAGCACTTTAACTAACTGAGACAAAAAGACTAATTTTTTTTGTTTGTTTTTTAACCTAAATTAAAGGTCTCAGTAGAAGACTTCTACTTCTTTAGTACCAGTAGAGAAGTCCAGTCGCACAGCACTCATTCCTTCTGTAGTCCCTTGCTAAGCCTGTGGCAGACTCGTTCTAAGGCAGTGTTCTAATCTAGTTTCCTTCTTGCTAAGCCACTCCCCTTACTTACTAGATCTTTCTACAAGTTATTTAAACTGCACTGCAATCAAGCCCCTTCAGGTGCCTGAGATGAACCCATGGATAACTGTTCAGAAAACCACTTTAACTAGCTGAGACAAACACACTAATTTCTTTTTTTTTACCCTAAATTAAAGGTCCCAGTAGAAGAGTTCTACTTCTTAAGTCCCAGTAGAGATATTCAGTCACACAGCACTCCTTCCTTATGGTGTCCTCTGCCTAACCTCTGACAGAATCTTTCTAAGGTAGTGATTATATCTCGTTTCCTTCCAGCTAAGCCACTCTCCCTGCATACTACATCTTTCCACAAGTAATTTAAACTGCACAGCGAATCAATCAGCTTCAGCCACCTGAGATTTACACCTAGAAAACTATTCAGATAACCACTTTAGCTAACTGAGACAAACACACTGTTTTTTTTGTTTGTTTTTTTACCCTAAATTAAAGGTCCCAGTAGAAGAGTTCTACTTCTTTCATCCCAGTAGAGAAGTCCAGTAACAAACCACTCCTTAATTCTGGTGTCCTCTGCCAAACCTCTGACCGAATCTTTCTGAGGCAGTCTTTAAATCTAGTTTCATTCTAGCTAACCCACTTCCCCTAATTGCTAGATCTTTCTTCAAGTAATTTAAGCTAAACAGCAATCAAGTCCCTTCAGCTATGTGAGATTTTCTCCAAGATAACTGTTCAGATAACCACTTTAGTAACCGAGACAAACAGATTAATTTTTTTTGTTTTTTTTCCCTAAATTAAAGGTTCAAGTAGTAGAGTTCTACTTCTTTAGTCCCAGTAGAAGTCGAATCACACAGCACACCTTCCTTCTGGTGTCCTCTGCCAAGCCTCTGACATAATCGTTCTAAGGGAGTGTTTAAATCTAATTTCCTTCTAGCTAAGCCACTCCCCTTACTTACTAGATCTTTCTACAAGTAATTTAAACTGCACTGCATTCAGTCCCCTTCAGCCACTTGAGATTTACACTGAGATAACTGTTCAGATAATCACTTTACCTAACTGAGACAAACACTAATTTTTTTCTGTTTTTTTTCCGCAAATTAATGGTACCAAAGGAGGAGTTTGATTTCTTTTGTCCCAGTAGAGAAGTGCAGTCACACAGCACACCTTCCTTCTGGTGTCCTCTGCCAAGCCTCTGACATAATCTTTCTAAGGCAGTGTTTAAATCTAATTTCCTTCTAGCTTAGCCACTCCCTCTACTTACTGGATCTTTCTACAAGTAAGTTAAACTGCACACCAATCAAGCCCTTCAGTCACCTGAGTTTACACCTAGATTACTACTCCAGATATCGACTTTAGCTAACTGAGAGAAACACACTAATTTTTTTTTTTTTAACCTAATTAGAGGTCCCAGTAGAAGAGTTCTACTTATTTAGTCCTAATTGAGAAGTCAAGTTCCCCAGCACTCCTTCATTCTGGTGTCCTCTTCCAAGCAACTGACAGAATCTTTCTAAGGCGGTGTTTAAATCTAGTTTCCTTCTAGGTAAGCCACTCCCCCTTCTTACTAGATCTTTCTACAAGTAATTAAAATTACATAGCAATCAAGCCCCTTCAGCCACCTGAGATTTACACCTAGATTATTGTTCAGATAACCACTTTAGCTAACTGAGACAAACACACTAATTTTTTCTGTTTGCTTTTTACCCTAAATTATAGGTCCCAGTAGAAGAGTTCTAGTTCTATAGTCCCAGTAGAGAAGTCCAGTCACATAGCACTGCTTCATTCTGGTGTTCTCTGCAAAGCCTCTGACATAATCTTTCTCAGGCAGTGCTTAAATCTGGTTTCCTTCTAGCTAAGCCACTCCCCCTACTTCCTAGATCATTCTACAAATAATTTAAACTGCACAGCAATCAATTCCTTTCAGCCACTTGAGATTTACACCTAGATAAATGATCAGATTACCTCTTTACTTAACTGAGACAAACACACTATTTTATTTTGGGTATTTTTCACCAAATTAACGGTCCCAGTAGGAGTTCTATTTCTTTAGTCCTAGTAGAGAAGTCCAGTCACATAGCACTCCTTCCTTATCGTGCCCTCTGCCAGACCTCTGACTGAATCTTTCTGAGGTAGTCTTTAAATCTAGTTTCCTTCTACCTAAGCCACTGCTCCTACTTACTAGATCTTTATACAATTAATTTAAGCTACACAGCAATCAAGTCCCATCTGCTACATGAGGTTTTCTCCTAGATAACTGCTCAGATAACCACTTTAGTAACCGAGACAAGCACATTAATTTTTTTTGTTTGTTTTTTTACCCTGAATTAAAGGTCCCAGTAGAAGATTTCTACTTCTTTATTCCCAGTACAGAAGCCCAATCACACAGCACTCCTTCCTTCTGGTGTCCTCTGCCAAGCATCTGACATAATCTTTCTAAGGCAGTGTTTAAATCTAGTTTCCTTCTAGCTCAGCCACTCCCCCTATTTACTAGATCTTTCTACAAGTAATTTAAACTGCACTGCAATCAATCCCCTTCAGCCACTTGAGATTTACACCTAGAAAACTGTTCAGATATCCACTCATCCTAACTGAGATAAACACACTATTCTTTTGTTTTTTTCCCCAAATTAATGGTTCCAGTATAAGAGTTCTACTTCTTTAGTCCAAGTAGAGAAGTCCAGTCACATAGCACTCCTTTCTTCTGGTGTCCTCTGCCAAGCCTCTGTCATAATCTTTCTCAGGCAGTGTTTAAATCTAGTTTCCTTCTAGCTAAGCCACTCTCCCTACTTACTAGATCATTCTACAAGTAATTTAAACTGCACAGCAATCAATTCCCTTCAGTCACTTGAGATTAACACCTAGATAACTGCTCAGATTACCACTTTACTTAAATGAGACAAACACACTATTTTTCTTTTTTTTTCACCAAATTAACGGTCCCAGTGGAAGAGTTCTACTTCTTTCGTCCCAGTAGAGAATTCCAGTCACACAGCACTCCTTCCTTCTTGTGTCCTCTGCCAAGCCTCTGACAGAATCTTTCTAAAGCAGTGTTTAAATCTAGTTACCTTCTAGCTATGCCACTCCCCCTACTTCCTAGATATTTCTACATATAAATTAAACTGCAGTGCAAACAAGGCCATTCAGCCACTTGAGATTTACGCCTAGATAACTGTTCAGATAAGCACTTTACCTAACTGAGACAAAAAGACTAATTTTTTTTGTTTGTTTTTTAACCTAAATTAAAGGTCTCAGTAGAAGACTTCTACTTCTTTAGTACCAGTAGAGAAGTCCAGTCGCACAGCACTCATTCCTTCTGTAGTCCCTTGCTAAGCCTGTGGCAGACTCGTTCTAAGACAGTGTTCTAATCTAGTTTCCTTCTTGCTAAGCCACTCCCCTTACTTACTAGATCTTTCTACAAGTTACTTAAACTGCACAGCAATCAAGCCCCTTCAGCTGCCTGAGATGAACACATGGATAACTGTTCAGAAAACCACTTTAACTAGCTGAGACAAACACACTAATTTCTTTTTTTTACCCTAAATTAAAGGTCCCAGTAGAAGAGTTCTACTTCTTAAGTCCCAGTAGAGATATTCAGTCACACAGCACTCCTTCCTTATGGTGTCCTCTGCCTAACCTCTGACAGAATCTTTCTAAGGTAGTGTTTATATCTCGTTTCCTTCCAGCTTAGCAACTCTCCCTGCATACTACATCTTTCCACAAGTAATTTAAACTGCACAGCGAATCAATGAGCTTCAGCCACCTGAGATTTACACCTAGAAAACTATTCAGATAACCACTTTAGCTAACTGAGACAAACACACTGATTTTTTTTTTTTGTTTTTTTACCCTAAATTAAAGGTCCCAGTAGAAGAGTTCTACTTCTTTCGTCCCAGTAAAGAAGTCCAGTAACAAAGCACTCCTTAATTCTGGTGTCCTCTGCCAAACCTCTGACCGAATCTTTCTGAGGCAGTCTTTAAATCTAGTTTCATTCTAGCTAACCCACTTCCCATATTTGCTAGATCTTTCTTCAAGTAATTTAAGCTAAACAGCAATCAAGTCCCTTCAGCTACGTGAGATTTACTCCAAGTTAACTGTTCAGATAACCACTTTAGTAACCGAGACAAACAGATTAATTTTTTTTGTTTTTTTCCCCTAAATTAAAGGTTCAAGTAGTAGAGTTCTACTTCTTTAGTCCCAGTAGAGGAGTCCAATCACACAGCACACCTTCCTTCTGGTGTCCTCTGCCAAGCCTCTGACATAATCGTTCTAAGGGAGTGTTTAAATCTAATTTCCTTCTAGCTAAGCCACTCCCCTTACTTACTAGATCTTTCTACAAGTAATTTAAACTGCACTGCATTCAGTCCCCTTCAGCCACTTGAGATTTACACTGAGATAACTGTTCAGATAATCACTTTACCTAACTGAGACAAACACTAATTTTTTTTCTGTTTTTTTTCCGCAAATTAATGGTACCAGTAGAGGAGTTTGATTTCTTTTGTCCCAGTAGAGAAGTGCAGTCACACAGCACACCTTCCTTCTGGTGTCCTCTGCCAAGCCTCTGACATAATCTTTCTAAGGCAGTGTTTAAATCTAATTTCCTTCTAGCTTAGCCACTCCCTCTACTTACTGGATCTTTCTACAAGTAAGTTAAACTGCACACCAATCAAGCCCCTTCAGTCACCTGAGATTTACACCTAGATTACTACTCAGATATCGACTTTAGCTAACTGAGAGAAACACACTATTTTTTTTTTTTTTTACCCTAATTAGAGGTCCCAGTAGAAGAGTTCTACTTATTTAGTCCTAATTGAGAAGTCAAGTCCCCAGCACTCCTTCATTCTGGTGTCCTCTGCCAAGCAACTGACAGAATCATTCTAAGGTGGTGTTTAAATCTAGTTTCCTTCTAGGTAAGCCACTCCCCCTTCTTACTAGATCTTTCTACAAGTAATTAAAATTACGTAGCAATCAAGCCCCTTCAGCCACCTGAGATTAACACCTAGATTATTGTTCAGATAACCACTTTAGCTAACTGAGACAAACACACTAAATTTTTCTGTTTGCTTTTTACCCTAAATTATAGGTCCCAGTAGAAGAGTTCTAGTTCTATAGTCCCAGTAGAGAAGTCCAGTCACACAGCACTGCTTCATTCTGGTGTTCTCTGCCAAGCCTCTGACATAATCTTTCTCAGGCAGTGTTTAAATCTAGTTTCCTTCTAGCTAAGCCACTCCCCCTACTTCCTAGATCATTCTACAAATAATTTAAACTGCACAGCAATCAATTCCTTTCAGCCACTTGAGATTTACACCTAGATAAATGATCAGATTACCTCTTTACTTAACTGAGACAAACACACTATTTTATTTTGGGTTTTTTTTTTCACCAAATTAACGGTCCCAGTAGGAGTTCTATTTCTTTAGTCCTAGTAGAGAAGTCCAGTCACACAGCACTCCTTCCTTATCGTGCCCTCTGCCAAACCTCTGACAGAATCTTTCTGAGGCAGTCTTTAAATCTAGTTTCCTTCTACCTAAGCCACTGCCCCTACTTACTAGATCTTTATACAATTAATTTAAACTACACAGCAATCAAGTCCCATCTGCTACATGAGGTTTTCTCCTAGATAACTGTTCTGATAACCACTTTAGTAACCGAGACAAGCACATTAATTTTTTTGTTTGTTTTTTTACCCTGAATTAAAGGACCCAGTAGAAGATTTCCACTTCTTTATTCCCAGTAGAGAAGCCCAATCACATAGCACTCCTTCTTTCTGGTGTCCTCTGCCAAGCATCTGACATAACCTTTCTAAGGCAGTGTTTAAATCTAGTTTCCTTCTAGCTCAGCCACTCCCCCTACTTACTAGATCTTTCTACAAGTAATTTAAACTGCACTGCAATCAATCCCCTTCAGCCACTTGAGATTTACATCTAGATAACTGTTCAGATATCCACTCTTCCTAACTGAGATAAACACACTATTTTTTTGTTTTTTTCCCCAAAATAATGGTTCCAGTATAAGAGTTCTACTTCTTTAGTCCAAGTAGAGAAGTCCAGTCACATAGCACTCCTTTCTTCTGGTGTCCTCTGCCAAGCCTCTGTCATAATCTTTCTCAGGCAGTGTTTAAATCTAGTTTCCTTCTAGCTAAGCCGCTCTTCCTACTTACTAGATCATTCTACAAGTAATTTAATCTGCACAGCAATCAATTCCCTTCAGTCACTTGAGATTAACTCCTAGATAACTGCTCAGATTACCTCTTTACTTAAAAGAGACAAACACACTATTTTTCCTTTTTTTCACCAAATTAACGGTCCCAGTGGAAGAGTTCTACTTCTTTCGTCCCAGTAGAGAATTCCAGTCACACAGCACTCCTTCCTTCTGGTGTCCTCTGCCAAACCTCTGACAGAATCTTTCTAAAGCAGTGTTTAAATCTAGTTACCTTCTAGCTATGCCACTCCCCCTACTTCCTAGATATTTCTACATATAAATTAAACTGCAGTGCAAACAAGGCCCTTCAGCCACTTGAGATTTACACCTAGATAACTGTTCAGATAAGCACTTTAACTAACTGAGACAAAAAGACTATTTTTTTTTGTTTGTTTTTTAACCTAAATTAAAGGTCTCAGTAGAAGACTTCTACTTCTTTAGTACCAGTAGAGAAGTCCAGTCGCACAGCACTCATTCCTTCTGTAGTCCTTGCTAAGCCTGTGGAGACTAGTTCTAAGGCAGTGTTCTAATCTAGTTTCCTTCTTGCTAAGCCACTCCCCACTTACTAGATCTTTCTACAAGTTATTTAAACTGCACAGCAATCAAGCCCCTTCAGCTGCCTGAGATGAACACATGGATAACTGTTCAGAAAACCACTTTAACTAGCTGAGACAAACACACTAATTTCTTTTTTTTCCCCCTAAATTAAAGGTCCCAGTAGAAGAGTTCTACTTCTTAAGTCCCAGTAGAGATATTCAGTCACACAGCACTCCTTCCTTATGGTGTCCTCTGCCTAACCTCTGACAGAATCTTTCTAAGGTAGTGTTTATATCTCGTTTCCTTCCAGCTAAGCCACTCTCCCTGCATACTACATCTTTCCACAAGTAATTTAAACTGCACAGCGAATCAATGAGCTTCAGCCACCTGAGATTTACACCTAGAAAACTATTCAGATAACCACTTTAGCCAACTGAGACAAACACACTGATTTTTTTGTTTGTTTTTTTACCGTAAATTAAAGGTCCCAGTAGAAGAGTTCTACTTCTTTCGTCCCAGTAGAGAAGTCCAGTAACAAAGCACTCCTTAATTCTGGTGCCCTCTGCCAAACCTCTGACCGAATCTTTCTGAGGCAGTCTTTAAATCTAGTTTCATTCTAGCTAACCCACTTCCCCTATTTGCTAGATCTTTCTTCAAGTAATTTAAGCTAAACAGCAATCAAGTCCCTTCAGCTACGTGAGATTTACTCCAAGATAACCGTTCAGATAACCACTTTAGTAACCGAGACAAACAGATTAATTTTTTTTGTTTTTTTCCCTAACTTAAAGGTTCAAGTAGTAGAGTTCTACTTCTTTAGTCCCAGTAGAGAAGTCCAATCACACAGCACACCTTCCTTCTGGTGTCCACTGCCAAGCCTCTGACATAATCATTCTAAGGGAGTGTTTAAATCTAATTTCCTTCTAGCTAAGCCACTCCCCTTACTTACTAGATCTTTCTACAAGTAATTTAAACTGCACTGCATTCAGTCCCCTTCAGCCACTTGAGATTTACACTGAGATAACTGTTCAGATAATCACTTTACCTAACTGAGACAAACACTAATTTTTTTTCTGTTTTTTTCTCTGCAAATTAATGGTACCAGAAGAGGAGTTTGATTTCTTTTGTCCCAGTAGAGAAGTGCAGTCACACAGCACACCTTCCTTCTGGTGTCCTCTGCCAAGCCTCTGACATAATCTTTCTAAGGCAGTGTTTAAATCTAATTTCCTTCTAGCTTAGCCACTCCCTCTACTTACTGGATCTTTCTACAAGTAAGTTAAACTGCACACCAATCAAGCCCCTTCAGTCACCTGAGATTTACACCTAGATTACTACTCAGATATCGACTTTAGCTAACTGAGAGAAACACACTAATTTTTTGTTTTTTACCCTAATTAGAGGTCCCAGTAGAAGAGTTCTACTTATTTAGTCCTAATAGAAGAGTCAAGTCCCCCAGCACTCCTTCCTTCTCGTGTCCTCTGCCAAGCAACTGACAGAATCTTTCTAAGGCAGTGTTTAAATCTAGTTTCCTTCTAGGTATGCCACTCCCCCTTCTTACTAGATCTTTCTACAAGTAATTAAAATTACATAGCAATCAAGCCCCTTCATTCACCTGAGATTTACACCTAGATTATTGTTCAGATAACCACTTTAGCTAACTGAGACAAACACACTATTTTTTTCTGTTTGCTTTTTACCCTAAATTATAGGTCCCAGTAGAAGAGTTCTAGTTCTATAGTCCCAGTAGAGACGTCCAGTCACACAGCACTGCTTCATTCTGGTGTTCTCTGCCAAGCCTCTGACATAATCTTTCTCAGGCAGTGTTTAAATCTAGTTTCCTTCTAGCTAAGCCACTCCCCCTACTTCCTAGATCATTCTACAAGTAATTTAAACTGCACAGCAATCAATTCCTTTCAGCCACTTGAGATTTACACCTAGATAAATGATCAGATTACCTCTTTACTTAACTGAGACAAACACACTATTTTATTTTGTTTTTTTTTTCACCAAATTAACGGTCCCAGTAGAAGAGTTCTATTTCTTTAGTCCTATTAGAGAAGTCCAGTCACACAGCACTCCTTCCTTATCATGCCCTCCGCCAAACCTCTGACAGAATCTTTCTGAGGCAGTCTTTAAATCTAGTTTCCTTCTACCTAAGCCACTGCCCCTACTTACTAGATCTTTATACAAGTAATTTAAGCTACACAGCAATCAAGTCCCATCTGCTACATGAGGTTTTCTCCTAGATAACTGTTCAGATAACCACTTTAGTAACCGAGACAAGCACATTAATTTTTTTGTTTGTTTTTTTACCCTGAATTAAAGGTCCCAGTAGAAGAGTTCTACTTCTTTATTCCCAGTACAGAATCCCAATCACACAGCACTCCTTCCTTCTGGTGTCCTCTGCCAAGCATCTGACATAATCTTTCTAAGGCAGTGTTTAAATCTAGTTTCCTTCTAGCTCAGCCACTCCCCCTACTTACTAGATCTTTCTACAAGTAATTTAAACTGCACTGCAATCAATCCCCTTCTGCCACTTGAGATTTACTCCTAGATAACTGTTCAGATATCCACTCTACCTAACTGAGACAAACACACTATTTTTGTTTGATTGTTTTTTAACCTAAATTAAAGGTCCCAGTAGAAGAGTTCTACTTCTTTAGTCCCGTTAGAGAATTCCAGTCGCACAGCACTCCTTCCTTCTGGCATCCTCTGCTAAGCCTGTGACAGAATCTTTCTAAGGCAGTGTTTAAATGTAGTTTCCTTCTGGCTAAGCCACTCCACTTACTTACTAGTTATTTCTACAAGTTATTTAAACTGCACAGCAATCAAGCCCCTTCAGCCACCTGAGATGTACACGTGGATAACTGTTCAGATAACCACTTTAGCTAACTGAGACAAACACACTAATTTTTTGTTTGTCTTTTTTTTTTACCTTAAATTAAAGGTCCCAGTAGAAGAGTTCTACTTCTTTAGCCTCAGTAGAGATATACAGTCACACAGCACTCCTTCCTTCTGGTGTCCTCTGCCAAACCTCTGACAGAATCTTTCTAAGATAGTGTTTATATCTTGTTTCCTTGTAGATAAGCCACTCCTCCTGCTTACTACATCTTTTCACAAGTAATTTAAACTGCACAGCAATCAAGCCCCTTCAGCCACCTGAGATTTACACCTAGATAACTATTCAGATAACCACTTTAGATAACTGAGGCAAACACACTGATTTTTTTTTTGTTTTTTTAACCCTAAATTAAACATCCTAGTCGAATAGTTCTACTTCATTAGTCCCAGTAGAGAAGTACAGTCATACTGCACTCCATCCTTCTTGTGTCCTCTGCCATACCTCTGACTGAATCTTTCTAAGGCAGTGTTTAAATCTAGTTTCCTTCTAGCTAAGCCACTTCCCCTGCTTACTAGATCTTTCTACAATTAATTTAAACCGCACAGCAATCAAGCCCCTTCGGCCACCTGAGATTTACACCTAGAGAACTGTTCAGATAACCACTTTAGCTAACTGAGGCAAACACACTATTTTTTTGTTTGTTTGTTACCCTAAATTAAAGGTCCCAGTAGAAGAGTTCTACTTCTTTAGAACCAGTAGAGAAGTCGAGTCACACAGAACTCCTTCCTTCTGATGTGCTCTTCCAAGCCTCTGACAGAATCTTTCTATGGCAGTGTGTAAATCTAGTTTCCTACTAACTAAGCCACTCCCCCTACTTGCTAGATCTTTCTACAAGTAATTTGAACTGCACAACAATCAAGCACACCTTTCTTCTGGTGTCCTCTTTTGTCCATATCTGGTCCCTAGTGTCTGCCATCCACCCATCATCCTGTCCATTGTCACCATGCCTCAGGCCTAGCACATCACAGGGTATGGGGATCCATTGAAGTGTAAGCATCATCATCATGTCACCTGATATGTGCAGACAATGGAATTGTATCTTCAATAGGCTTATTGTCTGCTCCACTGTAGTCCATATCCTATGGTGTATGTCTCACTGTACCCTTCCCCTCTGCATCACTGTGGTGTACCAGGTAGAATGCCATCAAGTCTGGACCATAATATCAACAGTATCTATTATCCATCTATCTGCCTATCTATCTGTCTGTCTGTATCTGTATTTCTAAATCTATATCTATATATTATATATATTTCAGAACTGCTATAGTCTTACTGGCTGTTAGTATTCTGAGACCCGTACATTAAAAGGGAACAGTTACCACCAAGGGCTCCCACACACACTCGAGTTTGAGGCTGCTCCCAATGTGCTTTGAGTGCCAAAACATGTTGATTTACTTACTGTTTATTGTAGTATAGTAGATTGTATCAGACTAATGTTGTTTAATTGTAGGCCAACATCTTCTGTTACTACAAATCCCAGAATCAAAGCAGTACACAGCAGTGAGAAAATTTAATAGCCTGCAGTACATGTTAGAGTTTATATAAGCTCTGATCTTTGGTTCCTGTTCCCGCTGTCCTCCATGGGCTATATACTTTCATAGAAGACTGTACTTAGCCCTTGAAGGAAAACAATCCCAGAAAACATCTTATCAGAGATTATAGAAACTCTAACATGCACTGGAAGCTATTGAATCTCCCACTGCTGCCTACCGCTCTGATGTCAGCTGCAGAGGATTCTGGGATTTGTAGTAAAAGAAGATGTCAGGCTACAACTAAGCAAAATTAGTGTGATATAATCTACTATAGTATGGCAGACATTAAGCAAAGCGAAATATTTTTGCCCACAGAGTGCACATTGGGACCAGCCTCACACTTGAGTGTGGGGTTCTTTGTGCTGACTGTTCCTCTTTAACCTCTGTTACAATGTCATGTACAGCCTGATCACCATGGTCATGAATCCTTTCTGTCAGCATTCCATCCTCTAGCACTGCTGAATGACTGGAATGATGCATTGTGATTCTGTATCCGCATTCTTTAACAGCTGGTTGACAAGCTATTTTATTAAAAAGCTCCTTCTCAATGGGGAAAACATTTAAAACATACACTTCTGACACTTTTCTTTTTAAATATTTTTTATTATAGCAATAAGACACTCCCAGGAGTTAAATAAACAATCAATCACCCTGATGGGCCATATGGCACTCAGCTATGACTTATAACAAATTACACTCCTAATGGCGAATACCACACTGCTAATGTAACCCCTGTTTTTTTTTATACATATATATATATATATATAATATATATATATATATATATATTCATGGCAAAAAAATCCATTTAATGCATCGGTTAGGGTTGTTCCACAGTGACAAAAGTGAAAATTCACTGTTGGGGTTGAAAACCTAACTCGATCCCCAGCACCACACAGACACACACACACACACACACACACATATGCAAGTATGGGGAGGACCAAATCAACACAGCCAATGACAGACATCCAGCAGCAGGTGACAGAAATAACAAACAATTGTCTAAATGTACTACGAGACATCCCCATCCACCTGACCAGGTACTGCATGCTCAGTGGAGATCAACAGCAAAACTGAGGCCATGTACACCAAACATACACATCCCTGATTGCAGCTGCACACAACGTACCACACTTAGTAGTTTCATGGCCTTACCTACCAATGCCCCACACTACACCACAGCTGGTACTGTGCCATTAGTCAATATAAATGCTAAAGGTCCATGATCACAGTTGTAGAAAGGTTTTAACACTAGTGAGTATACATTAAGTAAGAGAAGTACATAAATTAACTACAAGACATTAGCATGCTCAAGATAAAAGTAGTGTTACATTTAGTATGTGATTTTCATAGTAGTACATTTACTGCAACTGTTTACTGAAGATAGAGATGCTGATGTAAACGTATGGAAAAGCATTGCCTGTTCAATGCTGTGAAATTTGTACTGCCAGTATCAGATGCATTCTTACTGATGAAGGTGTACTGCTGATGTAGATACATAGACCTTCAGTGTGTTTCAATACTAAAGATGCAGTAAGTATTCTTTGTAAGAAACAGTGTAATTGCATGGATCAGGCCAAGCAACTTCTAAATATTATAAGACTACTGTGCCAACAATGACGTACCTGTATCAGAGATGTCTATAGGATAGATTTTCCTGTAGGCACTTACTGAGTATGTTGTACCTCATAAAGACAATCTCATTGCATCTGTGATGACTAACTTATTCAAATAGTGATACATTTACTATTGTTGCAATGAGTGATCTATGCTACTTATGGACACAGCGTAATTCTTTTAACAGTTGTTTCATACTCAGGCTGTATACCTACTGTTTGGGTTTGCCACACTTCTGTCACTGATGCTATCAAAGTGATAACTATGTTAATTGTGGTACAACAGCAATCAAGTAGGCATAATGTAGATATAAACAGAATGTCTTTTACTATTGATTTAACTCACAATGGGATAAGTGTACTAGGGTGGCAGGGGTTATTCTCTATCACTGACTCTGTCAGTGATAATCACACTAAGGTTTCAAAGACTGTAATGATCAAGTTACACTGTTCATCTTCATGAGTTCATATTCACAGCCATTCTCCAGTAAGTAGACAGCGGATGGTGTAAGTGGGTAGGACACTGTGTTGCAAAGCTCCTGCAGTGCCTAGCAGAGGCAGAGTATCTACACATAAAGGCAATTAAGCAATAAGGCATGACCAATGATTATGTTAAATGGTCTGTTAATCACCCTGTAGGGGTTTAATATTGAATGAGGCGTAGCCGAGTGCCACATGTCGCTCGACAGTGATAAACTGACCATTAACATAATACCTGGGAGTGGCTTATTGCTATCATAATAAAACTGTTTTTTTAAACAACATTAAACCGTGTTCATCATATGGTTAGGCTGTACATGTATGTCAATAAAAACTAAACATAAGGCTGTTACAATGTTTACAGTCAATTAGAAAATTGCATTTCTCAAACCCTTGTTATAATCAGAGATATTATACCTGTACATCTCCTTGGTTTTCCTCAACTCTATTGCTCAGGTGAGCCACCACATGTGGTGTCGTCTGGTGTGGGGCATCGGTAGGTAAGGCCATGCAACTACTAAGTGTGGTACGTTGTGTGCAGCTGCAATCAGGGTTGTGTACGTTTGCTGTACATGGCCTCAGTTTTGCTATTGATCTCCACTGAGCATGCAGTACCTGGTCAGGTGGGTGGGGATGTCTTGTAGTACATTTAGACAATTGTTTGTTATTTCTGTCACCTGCTGCTGGATGTCTGTCATTGGCTGTGTTGACTTGGTCCTCCTCCATACTTGCATGTGTGTGTGTGTGTCTGCATGTGTGTGGTGCTGGGGGGGAATTCGGAGTTAGGGTTTTCAACCCTAACAGTGAATTTCCTCACTTTTGTCACTGTGGAACAACCCTAACTGATGCAGTAAATGGAGTTTTTTGCCATGAATATCCTGTCTTTTTCAGAAGTATTACTCACTATAGTACATGATTTATTATTCTAAGAATACTGTACATACATACCAAAAATGTTCCAATATCGGGAATATTTCAAGTCTTGTAGTACTATTTTCTGTTATTTACAGTAACAGTACTTCACTGTGAATCATATTGTTTTTATATAAATCTATTCATTGTAAGTTTTCACTGTTATTCCTTTTTGGTTTTTTTTGTGTTACAGTGTCTTACTCTTTTTCTTTGTGCATTCAGTGTAAGTACTCTTCAGACACATGATGAATGTAGCAATGTATGGGGTGAATATTTAAAGTATGCCAGGTATGACACAACCCTTGGTGCACCAGAAGTTGCCTGTGCAGTGGTGTGTCATGGTTACATCTGACAGAACTGCACTATGGTGTAGTATTTTGAATATCACAGCCTTGGTACCCTAACTGTGCATGTTGTAGTACTACTGCTACAACACAACTGTCCAGAGTGTGTCATGCAGAACCGCTAGCGGAATTGTCATTGCACCATGCAGTGCTTCTCACATATTCAGAATGTGACATCCAAACAGGTTCATTATCTCTACAAGACACACAGAGAGACATTTTACTCTTATTACAGCCCAATTTGCATGTGACTACCATACACAATTACCATTCTCTCAGAAGTAGTGGGAGGTGCACACACAGTCAGCAGTCATAAAGAACAACACTGCATGCACCCCAGTCAGACAGATTCATTAACACCCACCAAAAGATGCAATATTAAAAATAGCCCCGTGTATTGTTCTGACCCAATAACACGCATCATTAAATGCACCCCCCCCAAAACTGCAATACCCCTCCTGGTGTAGTGTGGTGCAGTGAGCCCAATCTCAGTCATCATTAACACATTACTACAAAGTACAATATTGTTTATGATACACAGAGCCAGTTCATGATTGATCAAGAGCATCTGAACCTTATAAAAAAAAAAAACTAAAACCCTGATGCTGAATCATAGACTAGAGCACACTTGACAGTAAATCCTAACACCATTATTTACTGTATGACACTTAACAGATGGCTGTAGTGCAGATGGCTTCCACCATGCCACTGACAAACTAACAGGTCAGTATAGTTGAACAACCATTGTTTATCAACATCAACCAATGGGTATGCAGCCCATGCCCTGCTACTCACAACAGATATGTAAAGAAAAAGATGTACATAACTAGAAGACTATATGACATGAGATGGATACCATTAGTTCATCTTGTGAACAAATGAATATGTTACCATAGTAACTTGTCATTTGATAGACATTGGGGTTACAACCAACTGAGGTGGTGGCACCAATCATGTGAAGAGGGGTGGAAGAGGCTTGCTGGGACTGAGTAGATGATTTTGGTGTGAGTACACAAAAACACCACTGTGTAACACCATTTAATTACATACTAATCAATACAATCACACAGTGATTGTTGTGGTGCACCAACATGGAAATGTCACTGTTGTAGTAGCGGGGACATACTCATCTTCATCATGACCCACATACACACATACTGTAGTACTAGGTCTATGAAACAACAGCAGTGTGCCACAAATTGTGTATGGTACCATTGCCACACATCTCAGTAACTTCTATGGAGAACCACAAGTGTAACACCACAGTAGTGTGGTATGATCTTTCAGCAAATGATAAAATAACAGTTGTGTAAAATTTTTGCAAGTATTGGAAATAAAATCCCCAGTACACAATAACACAGCAAACACAAGAGAGTATAAATTAACTGTTTTTTTTACTATAAAAATATGAAAGATTTTAAAAACCAAAGGCAAACAAAAATATATTTCTCTTTATAAAACCTTACAAAAATATATATTTACAAATATTATAGAAAAGAAATAATAAAAAATACTTGTTAAACTCTATATTTTCTTCATACACAAATAAATATTTTATGAAGTTAAAGTCTGTTTTTACATAAATAAAAAAATTAAAAAGAATTCAATACTAAAAGTCATTTTTGAAGAAAACAAAAGTCTTTGGCCAAGACTTGCGAGAGGTGTATGCACTGCTTGAGGCAATCCAAGGTGGAAACTGGATTCAATATGGAGGCGCAAAGGAAGTGGAAGCTGTTCGCCCTCAGAGGAACTCGGACTACTACGAGAAGGGTGGTCAGTTTGGCCCAGGTAAGCTGTGGGAACAGGTGGTGCTGGTGGAGGCAAAGCACTGGTACTGGCCACAGTGCCATCAGCCGCTGCTACGAAAGGCTCGAGCACGAGGTTGACAGTCCGCTGTTGCGTTTCTAAGAAGGACAGCATTTTATGCTGTCCTTCAAGGAGCGCAACATTATCTTTTCTCAGACTGGCAACCTCGCGCTCGAGCCATCTATAGCAACGGCAGTGGCCAGTACATCTTCTTAATCGCCGGCACCCTACAAAGAGTCAAAATAAATAAATCAATACACAAGACTAAGAAAACAGTTATAACTTTCAATTATTCAACTTTAAAGATTTACTAGCTACTGCAGTATCATTAATGCATTAATGTGGCACTTATGATAATATTTAGAAGTCTGATGCAAAACTATATTGTTGTCTTGTTCGTTTGTCTATAATACTTTATTAACTATATTATCTAATGAGCTAACAGCATGAAAAAACTTGTACTAACATGTGGTTTCCCATGCTATTCTTCTATTTTATTGACGACATAAATATTCAGTATGCATATGCTTTTGCATAATCAACAGTACAGTACCATACAGTTAAAATAGATCCTCATCATGTGTGAGATTCTTAACTTCACCATGTCTGCCTATAATGTCTAGTCATCTCTGCAATAGAAAACGAAACTACCTTCACACAACACTATCATAAGATACTTTTAATGTGTACATCATCATGATCACTTTCATGATTGTTTGAAAAGAAACAGCTTTTGAGTCCTATTTCAGCCCCTCGACACACATTAATGTTTTAAATAATTAAGTTACTGATATTACATTCATTCAGCAAAACACCATTAACAAGCTGCCATTTAGAATAATCATAGACTTACATTCTGGGAATTGCCTACAACAGGGAAATCTAAACAATTCTGTCTTGCAGAACATACCCTATATGTCCACTCAGTAACCTACATATTTACATATCAACAGTGAAAATGTACTCAACAAACATGCCAGAGATCTTGAAGTACATGAAGAAGATAAATAACAGATTTGCAGCTAGCATAACTACAAGAAATTCACGACTAACCTAAAACTGAAACTAGAGTATGGGAAAATGTAGGCAAAATAAGCTGATTTAATTCATTAGTGCAGTGTTGGATGCCCGTAATGTGCTGATCACTGTGCTGTTACATGAACACAGGGTGAAAGTGTTCAAGACAATGTGACACAGCAGTAATAAGCTTTTTAAATGTACTATCTCACATTATGAAACAAACAGTTGTTAATGCCGATTGTTGCTTTGCTATCATTGGCATTGATAGTGTAAGAGTCATAAACTTTTGAACTGATGCCAACCCACCCCCCACCCTGGAGAGAATGACAGGCATTAGCGTGTCCCTCTGGCTGTTAGATATTGCAGGGCAGGAAAACATGTTGGTCATGCTGTGATAAAAAACAGCTGTACAGTACATTAGTAGGTGAAAAATAAATGACAGTGTTCAAAATTTGGCATATAAATAGACAACATTTTCAAACCTACTACAGTGCATGGGAAATATCCCAATACATGCTTGCGATGATGAAATGTAATGCTCATCCGACACCAAATGTTTTACATAGGCATATTAGCACCTTTGCTCACATACAGTGTCAGTGTTATTTCCTCACACTGTACCAAGAAGTGATTTCGCACAGCACCCACGCCATCATACAGTGAAAGCGTGAAAACACAGTTTGGACAGTATGGGTGGACATTCAGAGTGTGCCACTCTGTGGCACAAGGCCGTGCAGTGTTGAAAAATTTGGCAACGTGATGTTCAACAGAGTTTCGCTATTCAACAACTCCTTTGAATAGCACCCCCCCAATCACAGCCAGTGTATGCTGTAGTGGAACTTGCACCACTGCAAGTGGTCAGACTACTACATTCAACATGTGGTGGCACAACTTCCATTATGCCATGTACAAATGTGCGATATTCATAGGGTGACATGCAAACAGGCCCATAATTCACTCCATTATACAGTTTACCAACATTTCCTCACTTCATGATCACCTTTGAAAAATCCACACATGTCACAATGCACTGAAGATCATCAAACTGCACTATAGAGGTAAGTATGAGGTTGGGAAGGGTAAAGAGAGACACACTGCACAGCAATCGGGTTCAACTGGGAAGAGGGGTCATCAAGACTACGAGACACATTTTTAACTTTAACAGTGAGAAAAAAAGCAAAAGCATCATTGGACACTTTTTGTGTTCCAGACCATTTAGCTCACTGGGATGTCCTCCCAGCATGGCACCTGTTTTTTTGGCTTGGGTATCCATAGTCATCGATTCATTGCTTAATGGCAACAGGGATTTGCCCCCCCCAGCAAAGAAAGACAGTGGTACTGGGTCGCTAGCCAAGTGGTATTGTGCACACCCCTCACAATTCAACATTTGTAGTGAGTATGCCAACAGGCAGTGGACTCCCTCTGTCATCACAGTAAAACAGCAAGATGTGGTTACCAACAGGGGGACTGAGCACCACCAATGTTGACAACTGTAGGCTACTTGCCAAGCATGCACAAAATAGCAGCAAGCACACAACCAAATGGTGTGCTGAATATGATAAGCTTGCTCAGATTGAAGTAGACCTTCACTTACATATGCAGGGTGATTGGGTAATCCAGTACACACCTACCCATGTGTAACCTGCATTCACCCAAGAGCATCACACCCCCAAATCAGTACTCTCCTCACATGTTGCTGTGCAGCTGCAGCAAGGCAATATAAAAAAAATGTTTACACTGCCATAAAATAACATAATTAATTACACAACTGCTCAGCTGAGACACAATAATAATAACATACATTCTAAGATCACAGTACTGTGGGACTACATCTTGCTTGGAAACATTTTCAGATTTTACTTACGTAGTGGGCTGGCACCGGCCTCCTGCTTCACCTCCACTGGTTCCGCATTGTCAGCTTCCTCGGGCTCTATAGAAGCAAACAAGTGAAAGTGGAAGCTGAGGTTCAATGCAGGGAAATGCAAGGTACTCCACCTGGGGGCCAGAAACCCAGGCCAAGTGTACACCCTGGGGGGGGAATGCTACAAGTCTCGATGGCTGAGAGGGACCTGGGGGTGGTGGTGGATGTCAAGATGAACAACTCTGAGACTTGTAGGAGGGCAGCAGCCAAGGCCAACAGGATGCTGGGATACATCGTTAGGGGGATCACCTCCAGAAGGAGGGAAGTGATACTCCCTCTGTATAACTGCTTGGTGAGGCTGCACCTTGAGTACTGCATGCAGTTTTGGAGGCCACACTTAAAGAGGGACATTAACCTCCTGGAGAGGGTCAAGAGGAGGGCAAACAAAATGATTTGGGGCTTGGGGGACAGGACCTATGAGGAGAGGCTCGAAGAGCTAAATATGTACACATTGGAAGAGAGAAGGGACCGGGGGACATGATAGGGTCTTCAGGTACATGAAGAGGGTAAATAGGGGAGGAACAGTCAGGGTGCTTCGAAGGAAGGAGGAGGGGCCACTAGAGGGCATGGATGGAAGCTGGAGGGTGAAGATTCAGGGAGAAAGCAGGAGGTGCTACTTCACTGGAGGGTGGTGGAGTCATGGAATGCACTGCCTAGGGGCTGGTGGAGGCAGAGACAGTGGAGGGGTTCAAGAAGGGGTGGGACAGGTACAGGGGAAGGGTTCTGGAAGCAAAATCCAATGCAGCAAGAATATCCGGAACTGGGAAGGGAGAAGCCAGAGAAGGCGAGGGGGACAGCAAGGTCAGCACCCAGGGTGGGGGCTGACCAAACGAGCAGACGTGAAAGACCATTAGGCCTATTCTGCTGGCATTTTAGTATGTTAGTAAGTGAAAAAATGATCACATAAATAGATGAAATATCAAGCTACAAGTCTTTTTCTTTAATACGATCACTACTAATACTGCATCATTGTGTACAGCTAACATATGAACACATGTCTCTTTACTAAAACAGCTCTCTGTTCAGGTGGATTTATGTTCTTAAGTCACTATTACATGCATACAGCAACTCTTCTCAACTGCAGAGAGATCAAGCACCTTACAAGAAGAGTATGAAAAATACTAAACATTATTACTAATAAATGTGACACAACATAATTTTACGATGTAGTGCGTTTGTCACACCATGAGTGTACAATACTGTAGGTCTGCATATACTTATTCACTGATAACCACCCCATTGACTGTTACTGTACCAGGAACAATATAACATGTTACTTGCCACTGCTGTAGTTAGAGTCAGTAACCCTTATACGTCAAACCATGTACGGCACATTACTGTGGACACA
Organism: Neoceratodus forsteri; assembly: GCA_016271365.2. Taxonomy (NCBI): domain Eukaryota; kingdom Metazoa; phylum Chordata; order Ceratodontiformes; family Ceratodontidae; genus Neoceratodus; species Neoceratodus forsteri. The sequence goes on along the minus strand of CM028138.1, from coordinate 192,915,510 downwards.
GCACAAAGGCACATAAAACTGAAATAATGAAACCCTGTGTCTGTGTTCTTACAAGACAAATGTCCATCCAATCCTGAACAGACTTAATATAAAAAATCAAATTTTTTATGGTGCTTCCCTAACAATATTTGTCCAATTACATTTTCACAGAAACAAAACACAGAACTCTATTATTGCTAGTATACAGTGCACAACAAGCAGTGCCTACCCATTGATGCCAATACTAAAAATACTGTGATAATGCATATTTCTTTCTGTAAAACATCCTAACAACCTTATGTGTATCTTTAATTAACATACATGTAGACATAACCATATGATGACCTACTTTTTAAACAGTTTGACAAAATGTGTAATTATAATAGCAAGAACGCAAACATACGTATCATGTTACTGTTCAGTTAATCATCCTCTACTTGAATATGGCAGTTGTTTATGTGTTATTAAACATATTACCCCTACAGGGCTATTAACACAGCATTAAAATAACACTAGTTAATGTCTTAGGCCTTAATAAAACCAAGGCTGTCACCATTCCCAGATTTATGCTCAAGTACAAACATTGGCAAAGACTTACATTATTCGTTTATTAACAAACATGTAGACAGTCTCCATACTATCTATTTACATATATTTTAATTATAGAAATGAAACATTGCCAGCAGATATAGAAATGATCAGTTAATAACCATCTAGGACCATGTAGTAATCAGCAACAGATAATTATACACCACACTAGTGAATATCAGTGAGACACCATCAACATTCTAATTGCTAATGAATGATTCGTTGAACATGAAACTCCACCACCAAAAGTAGTAGAGGACAACACATCCCCCACCAGCAGACCACATGGACTGACAAGTAGTCATATGGACATACATCCATTGTCACATACATGGAAAATGGTATCACACTCATATGTTAGTATACATGACACATATTTTCATGTATCAAATTACATCTTTCCATTTTTTTGGATAATATGTGCTACATCAGCATACGTTTACAGTCTGTTATAATAGACAGACATCTCTACCACTGGTGTCAGTAAACACACAGCAGACAATCAGGTGTGTGCTGAAGTACTAATTATCACACATCAGAAATTTCGCAGAAGCATAACAGCAGTTATAATTTCACTGCCAACCACTGTATTACACTTAAATAATATACTTAGCAGGTTACTGTAATTGGTGTATTGTTACAAAGCACACCACACATCGAAAGTCCAGCAAGCTGGCAACAGCTATAGCCAATGTTATCTGTGACTGTTAACAGTCATACACCTCCACTGTTGCAAGACACTCGGTAGGCAATGTAATATTTATCTATCATATCATCATGCAGCTTGTTGTGCAATGGAACAGGAAGCAGATATATGAAGATAAACATCGCTGTATTAAAGAAATACAGATTCTGTTCCACCAAGGATGTGATACCTAATCACACTGCAAAGACACATACTCATTCTTAAGTGTTGTCTCTTGCCAGATGAGATACTGGCTCTTTATTTCTTGTACTGAATGATTTCAAACAATGTTTTCAACCCACTCAACAACTACAAAGAATACATACATGATTCAAATAATACTTAATCAGTAAAGACATTTAAAAAAAATACAGCCTTAACTTCTGCAGCTCACACATAACATTATTTCCTGATACAGACCAATGACATACTACAATTATTTATATCAGACTCTTACCATCAGACTCAATCACAATGACACTTTCTGTGTCTGACTGACCACCCTCCACAGCTTCACACTGTGCTGGTACTACCTCGCGGGAAGCCGGGGGAGACCTCCGTTGTTCTGTCATGAAACAGAAAACAAAAGAATATGTAAGTGGTTGATGTGAATAACATAAAATATTTCAAATACTTGCAACAACAGTAAAACATGCATCACATAGATAGCATTGTTTCTCATTATACACAGCACAAGCATTGTGGCCACATATTACAATAACAATTACAATTGATCTAAAATATAATGTTTCAAGACCACTACAGCAGTGCTGTAAATGAAGATTGGTAGTTTCTACACAACCATGTTACTGTTATTTAATTTATCTGTCCCCAACACTACTTTTGCACATTGAGCATGTATCTTTGCAGTGAAACTGTAAAAAAACATTTTACCCAAGTTCTGAACAATGACAGCTGTACTGTTCATAAAGAAGTGTGAAAACATTTCAGTAGTGGTAATCTGTACTGAAAACATTACAAAGTACTGAACTTAGAACCCTGCGTAGAAACTGCGTAATGTTCACTCATAAGAGATATGCAGAAAACTACAAAAATAAGTATCTGTCCCATTATACAGATAATCAACATTTCCTCAGTTCATGGTTATTTTTGAAAAGAGCAAATGTGTTCCTGTTCCAGCAAAGATCATCATGCTGAAATTCAGATATAACTATGGCATGGGGGGGGGTAATTCCTGGGAAGACACAAGGGAAGGTGGACTGCTAAGGACAACAGGAGAGGGTACCAGTGCTGTCTGTCCCACTCTGGAGGAATCAGAATCACCTTGTAGGGTTGACACCTGATTTTGAGTAGCACCTTGAACAGGAGAGGGAAGGGGGGAAAACATACAGGAACTCCCCTTCCCAATTGAGAACCAGGACATCCAGGTGGACTGAGCCCAACACTGGGGGGTCTGCAGCAAAAAAGTGTAAGTTGGTGATTGCTGGGGCTGCAAAAATATCTATCTGTGGTGTACCCCATCTGGAGAAGATCACCTGCAAAACCAGAGGATCTAGTGACCATTCGTGGTGGCCCTGAGATATCCTTCTGAGAGCATCTGGCAGGACATTGTCCTTGCCTAGGAGGTGTACTGCTGTAAGAGAGGTGTTCAGGGAATAGAGCAGATACCACAACTTCATTGCTGCTGTACACCGAGTGCCCCCTTGCTTGTTGATATACCACATTGTGGTGGTATTGTCTGTCCTGATCTGAACAACTTTGTTCTGAACAGACTTGGAAAAAGTTTGAAGTACTACAAACAGTGCTCTGAGTTGCAACACATTGATATGAAGCAGAGAAGCACAGGCAGAAAGGGTACAAGCAGGCCTGCTTCCACCCCTCAGCCTAAACCCTCTGCCAAACAGGCACTCTGATGGGTTTGCCAGGTCCGATTCTTCACCACCTGTAGGTGGCAGGCTGGCTTACTTTTTGCACAACTGAAAGTCTTTAACATTTAAGATTGATGTGAAGCAGAGATTTCTGAGGGGACCACAACCCTTAGGTGGACAGCTCTCCCCAAGTGGCCCCCACCCCAAGAGAGAGCATATGTAGTAAGGATTAAAGAGTGAGACTGAGTGACAAAAGGAATTCCCTGTCTTACATTGTTCTGATCCTGCCACCACTGCAAAGCCTGGATCAGGGGTTCGAGGTCACTGTATCAGTTTGCTCAGAGAGTCCTTTTCTGAGACCAAAAGGCTCTCAAGTGGGAACTGAATGTCCCTCATCTGAAATCTTGCTCCCTGCACCACTGCTGTAGAAGCAGCCATGTGCCCCAGGACCTGCAGAAAATGCTTTGCTGGTCGAGACACCTGTAGGGTGAATGAAGAGGCCAGTGTGATAAGGGTCCTTGCCCTGTCCAGGGGAAGTAAGGCTCTTGCCTTTTCTGTTTCTACCTCTGCGCCTATGAAGGTGAGGAGCTGAACAGGCTCCAGAACTAACTTTGAAAGATTCAGAAGCAAACCTAGAAAGGTGAGCATTTGCTGAGTTATCTGTACGTGTAACTTCACTTAGTCTGGGGACTAGCCTACTATGACCCAATGATCTAGGTATGGGAAGATGGCAATTGTTTGCCTTCTTAGGGAAGCAACTACTACTGCCAGCCATTTTGTGAACACCCTTGGAGCAGAGGATAGGCCAAAGGGCATTGCTCTGAATTGGTAATGGCCTGAGGGCAGCTCGAACCTGAGCTATTTTCGATGGGACCTTCTGATGAGAATATGTAAATAGGCACTCTGTACTGTGTGTGGGTTGGGGCACATAAGACAGTGGAATCAACAGGGCATTGGCCACCTCCCACCAGCTACACGATAACTTGCCATGCTGAGGTAGGCACCCACTGTGGCATGTGGATTTTTGTGTGGGGGGGCCGCCACACCATTGTCTACATAGTGTGTGGTTGGTGGCACAGCACACAGTATTGATACGTACGTGTCTATGTGTCTGTGTCTGTGTGTGTGTGTAGGAGAGAGGACATATCAGCAGTCAATATGGTATTACTGCTCATTGAAACATACTTCCCCCTTTTAACTGTACGCCAATGCATTTTGGACTTGTGATAGACAGCTGCAGCACACATTGGAAAACTGCAAACACACCTGCAAATACAGTACCTGAATTGGAACAGGTCTGGAACAACTCTGAAGTGTCATGATGGCACTATGTTTGTTGCACAAGTGTGTAAACTAACTTTTAATACATACACAGTATTACAGTGTTACAACTTTCATACCACTACATTACAGTAAATAAAGAGTAACATATTGTTCTCTACCAACAAACTATGATAGGAACTGCGTATATGTATGGATGTACTATTTCTGGTACGGCTATGTCACTAAGCTGTGCCTTGTGACTCAACAACACCACAGTTAATAAAGACAACAATTTATCTACATGTTTTCATAGTACATGCTTACATATAGTATTAAGTATTATGCTGTCTGCCATAATTGTAACACATTCTGAATGAATGCACACCCATTATTAAAAGTTCTGCTGATTTACTTACGGTGAGTGAGGCGTTCCCCTGCAGATGGCTTGCCAGCAGCTTCCCATAGCTCATACGCAAGGTAGTACCAGCACGTGGTTGTCTGGTATCCCCTCACACTGTTTTAAAACATAAAAACGCTGGCGCAACAGCTTCCACTTCCACTTCAGCTGCACGATTGTTTTGTTTTTGACTTTCAAAACAACGTGCAGGAAGCAATTTATGTGCCTCCACATTGAATCCAGTTTCCTGTTGGTACTCCTCATAAGAACTCTGGCATTCCCCCTGGCTTGGACTGCCTCAAGCAGTGCACACACCTCTCGCAAGGTCCACTGCCTCATTTTTTTGTTTTGTTTATTATTCAGTTCTGAAATACAAACAGAAAAACAATCCACATTACTATCATCTAACAATATGAATGATTTGTTCAACTAATTCCATGTAGTACTTATGAAATTAAAGAGCACATCTGCTTCAGCATGGCAGAAAGACATCTCACTAGCATTATGCAGCCCCAACAAGGGATTCGGCACCCTCAGCACTGACAATATCTGCTGCCACACTGTGGAGTCCCACCAGCATGCCACCCAGTACTCTCGGGGGGGGATACTGCACCCAACATCAGATTGCCCACACCATCATCTATGCATGTCTACTACACTGAGGTGGTCACACAGCATGAGCTGTACAACTCTCTTTTGCGGTCTTGCACCACAGCTATTGAGCTGTTGTACACCACCCTCACCTATACAGTGTATTACAGAGTCCATCACATAGTATACATCCATGTGCGTGTGTGCAGGTGAGTAGCAGACTTGAACATGTGATATCCTACCACTGTCCATCAAACCATAACTACAGCCTTCAACCATACACCACAGCATTGTAAAGTGCTGTAAAACACAGCTGAACAACACATTGCAGAACTGTGCATGCACCTGCAAATACACTGAATAAATTTGAAGAGGGCTAACAAACCTCATGAAAGTTAAACAATATCATAATTGTTGTGTACATTCATGCTAGCACACATACAAATAACTCCACATATGTGTTCCATTCAACATAGCTCTATTTCCAGGCATAACACTAAAGAAACCTATACATAAAACTGCACCACTGTGTTTCACTGTTGTTGCACCCATACCATCCTGTTACAAGTACAATACTGTAAGACCACACTGAATGTTACATTCACTTAACAGACTCAAACTATATAAAAATGTGAACACATAACAACATCATACAATTGTGTACAAACAGCAACATGGTACATTGCTATTGCTGTCTCCCCACTATTGTTACACAACATCCCACAATATGAATATTCCAAACCCATAAATGTCCCATATGTGTAACTGATGCATGCAGCTGATCTATTTTTTGACCACATTTATATGGTTCTGAGAAGAACCTTTGTGTATACTGTAATATTTCCTCAAACAGTCTGACAATCTTAAAGGACTTTGAGGTTTCCATCTCGAAGGTTTCCCAGGAAATGGCAATTGCCAGCATGTGAGAAATGTACAAAGTCTGGTAGGAATAGCCAATCATTACAGTACTTTATTTCTGGGTGACGTATAGTATACATTCCATACATGCGTAGAAAAGCAGTTATTTGTACATTTACTTTTCTGCAAGCTCTGTCAATCAGATACATATGATGTTCTGCTTGCCAGACCCTACGCTCTGTAATATCTAAAAACATGATAATACAGGCAGGCAACATACTCATGATAGAAGCAAGGTCCAATTTTGCCTCTGTAACTAAATCTACCCAGCATTTTGTTCCCAAATCATTGCCTCCAAGATGTATTAGCATTATGTCAGGAGGAGAGTGAGTTCTCAAAAGTCTGTGCATCGTTGGCATAAGATGTTCCCATCTCATGCCACTGCAACCAAACCATCTTACACAGCAATCTGGGAGCTGCAGGTCCCTCCCAAAATCACTATCAACAGCAAACTCAGCTGCTCGTCTCACGAACCTGCTTCCAACTATCCACAAAGTCCTTTTGCAATTTTCTGCCATTCTAAGTTTTAACACTCAGAAGTGTACAGAGAGCTACAAAGAAAGTCAGTGTTCACCCTGCAGTGACTAGGCAGTACTGAAAGTAAAACTGATATTTTCCCTCCTTATTTCAAGCCAGCTTCAGTGGGCTGAGACATAACACACAAATAAAAAATAAACATTGCCTACTGCTGTGGGTTCATTAACCAATCTAAGTGATGCAGTCACTATTACTAGACATCTGTTCCAGCTAAAATCTGCAAACATTGAGAAGTGGGAGAAATGCATCCTTTTCATAGGCAGATTTAAACAATTACAACAGCAGAAACATATCTGATTGGTTCCATTTTCTCTTAGGCCTCCACGTGCACCTTCCTATCTCCCTCTATTTGCAGCTGTATCTGTACAAGTTAGTACTAAAATGCTATCTGACTTTAAACTATTTTCTCTAAATAATACAGCATGTTAGATAATAATAACTAACATAATGAGATTCAGCACTGAAAAACGTTTTGATTAATATTATTTACATGTTATCATTTTTTTATACTAGAAAAATGATTTTAAAAATAGACTGTACTTACAGTTCTCAAAGTGCTGCTTCTCAGTGATGCCTAAGATGGCTCCTGTTGACTTCTTCTTCAGTGTTGTCTGTCTCTGATTGGTTGTCTGACATGGCCTGACATATCTTGCATTACATTAGTAGAACCAGCTGTCAGTCAAACACACTGAAATCTGATTTGATAATGAATGTATTTACCACTCCCAAGTGTTCAGTTTGAGACACTTTCGAATGCACAAAAGTAAATTTGCAGCACTTTCGCACTGGGACAGTATTTTTTGCGACACTTTAGAATGCACGAAAGTAAAATTTGTGAAAGTTTTGAACTTCGACATTACTTTTCACCATACTGTCGAATGCACGAAAGTACAATTTGCGACACTGTCGAATGCACGAAAGTACTTTTTGGGACACTTTCATGCATTCAACAGTAATTTTCCTAAAGTGTCTATTTATTGCCACAATTTCACATTTTATGGCAAAATACCACAATTTTCAATAATAAACACATTATGTGCTGTGTAGGTGCTTCGAAGTCAGTGGACTTCACATATTGAACATTTCCAAACTTCCGAAATGCAGCATAACAATCATGCTAGAATGCAGAGTTGTAAAACAATTATTTGTAGTAATTATTTCAGCAAAATTTAAACATAGCTATTTTAAGACCTCTGCTCATGAACAGTGTCACTGTAATTTTCATCATTTGTACCATATAGTCATTTCACATCAACTGAGCCATAATGCAGTACATAAGCAAAAATACATTTTTGGCAAGATGTCAGAAATGACATCTGTACTACTCATAAGGTTGTGTGTTAAAAACCAAAAATTGACAATCTGAACTGAAAACTATGAAAATACACAAACTTACAAGTGTACATATAAAGTGCACTGCACAAGCTCGTAAAACAGTCATTTTTTGGAATTCTTACACCAAATTTTCAACATACTCATTTTAAGTCATCTGCTTATGAACAGTGTCACTGTCATTTTCTTACTGTGCCCCATAGAGTGATTTCGTAAACCAACTGCAGCATTGCACTCTACATGTGCATAAACACATTTTGAGCAAGATGTCAAAAATAACAGCTGCAATGCTCATAAACAGGTGTACTAAAAACACAATGTTGAAAATCTGCAGTAATAATATTGAAAATTCGCAAACATACAAGCATACATAACAACTGCACTACGCACACTCATACAACAGTAATTCTGATCATGTTTTCCATCTAATTTTAAACATAGTAACTTTAAGAGCTTTGGTGATGAACAGTGTCACTGTCAAGTTGTTTGTCTACCATATAGTGATTTCACGTATTGACAGCGCCGTAAGGCGCTACATACTCGAAAACACGTTTTGGTCAAGATGTGAAAAATGACATCTATACTACTCATAAGTAGGTCTGGTAAAAAGAAAATGTTTAAAATGTGGACTAGAAATATTGAGAATGTACAAACTTATGATCGTCCGTAGTAACTGTGCAATGCACATTCATAAAAAGTGCTGTTTAGTAATTTGTTGACCAAATTTTAAACATACTTAAGTTACAATTCTCTCAATGCACACTGTTATAAGAAATATACTGAAGCATATTCTAACACTGTTTTTTTTTTCTCTGTCTCTCATACAGGTGCCTGATACTTATGTAAGATTGCTTACTGCCACTGTGAACCATAATAGCAAAACATGCCAACTAAATACAGACGTAGATGTGTAGGAAAACGAGAGAGGTATAATAGTACTGCACTGTTGTATAAAGGCGACAAACAAAACAGTAAAATCACATCACAAAATGAACATGGACAGATCTTTACTGCAACAGTGACCCCTACAGCAAGTCACTGCACACCCAAACGAAATGCTTTAACAGCAAAGAAAAAAGGTATACCTTCACAAATGTTGTGTAGATCTCTCAGACGAAACACAACTATTTTGAGTGTAACCATCAAGAAATGTCCAAAACAACACCGTAAACTCACAACTGCTGATTTGCAACTGAGAAAGAAAACATTTTTCCGATCACTAGCAAGTAAAGCTAAGATGGAAAGACTTATCGCTGCTGTGCTGAGACACACCCGCAAAACGAGTAAGAGTCATCTGTCTCTGGACGGTTGCATCTCAAAGTGTGTGCACTTTCATCAACAGAGCCGAGGTTTGTACTACAGCTTTGTGACATAAGATGTGTCATGTGCTTGAACAATTCAGGAAAGTTGTATATGCTATAAAAAGGCTACAACAGTATCCTTGTTTGACTGTCGACAACTTCTGTCACGTTTTCCACAGGACAGTGGATGGACACACAGCACTCAGAGGCATATTTTGGGAAGACTCTTATCATTCCCTAAAAAAAGAACACAAGTTCACCATTGATGAGTCACGGCAAACTAGTAAATGTCCTCAGCATCTCTGATGACATTGCGTATTGATTCTGATGATGACTGTGATTCAACCACAGTCTTCAATAAACGGCACTGTCTGGCATGGGCATGTGATGATACCTGCAACTGTAGGCATCGTCATTTGAAAAAAGTAGAACAGTTTGTCCAACCTATTTGTAATACAGATCTAAAGACAGACATAAACTGTTTACAATAATTGACCATTGAAATCTGGTCCACATACTGGACTCATGGGTCACTCACTTGCATGTCTCGATAGTGGTGTTTGTGATAGTATTTTTCACAACATCGGATGCTTGCAGTGCATCAAACAGGCATGCAAACTTTGTCTACAGAGTATATGAAGTACGCGCGAGCTGTACCTCAGTACACATGTTTAAATGACTTATTGCAATCAGGTGACATTCGGGGTGCCATCACATTTCTCAAAAACTGCAACACATTACTTCTGTACCAGAAACAACAATTTTTCAGTGTAACACTTCTGCAGACACATCTGTTTCAGTGTTAGAAAGTGACATTCTGACACAGTACAGCAAAGAAATTGCTAAGTTTGAGGTAGCAAAGTCTCAGAAGTTTGACTCTGTATGTGTGTCATGCAACCATTTGTGCTACACAAAACAAACAGTCACAGTCAACCTAGAAACCTTGTCACCATACAATGACATGTGGTTCTGTCTGTCAGCATTCTTGCTGCTGAAATCTGACTTTCACTTACAAGACACCATTGTGCTATACAAACACTGTTTTTCCACACTAAAGTCTAACACTTTGCCAGCAAGGTCAATGCTGAGTAATATGGAAACAGATGTTACACCAAGTGAGATTTCAACATTAAATATGTTTGAATGCATTCTATTTCAGACAATGAAACCATTCCAAACTATTCTACGTATGAACACAAAGGAATACGGAATATTCCACAGAAAAGAGCTTGTTAGATCTCTAAAGGGTTCCGTGATGTATCTACCACTTCCTCTACAGGAAAATGTTCAAGCAATCTCAACAGAAAATAGTTTGGTGATTCTTGTTAATGGTGTTCTGACAAAGGCCAAGGTCATCTGGCAAGATGTTGTCAATGTACAAAAGGTAAAGCTTGCTCTTACTTATTTAAAGAGTAACAATCCCTTTTATACAGACCTTGACATAGATCAGATGGCCAGTCTCTCTGTCCAACATGATCTATTAGAAAAAAGTAAACCAATCATTGAGAAGGTCAGTGGGCAGACAAGTGACAATGTGTATGAACAGTACACAATTCACCCACTACATGGCAGAGATCCATTAGGAGACAACATTGATCTCTGTCAAATGAAGCAGGTGGAAGGTGAGCCTGTCAGCATTTGGGAAGCAACACTAGAAGCATGCGGTTTCCCAGACTTATTTCCAAAACGGTCAGGAGGACACCTAGATGAAAGAGAAGTATGTGTACAGGGTGCTGAGTACCGCATCAGCCGTGTGCTCAGTAAGATATCAAATTTAAACATAACATACAGTACCTGTTCCATCTCCTCTGGGACAGTGAACTTAGCATTCTGTCTGCGTCTATAGCACATACCATTGTCTAACAAGTCTACTAGATGGAGTAACAGCTACTCAATTTCTAGAGAAATTAAAGCAGAAAAGATGAAAATGTGCAAGTCAGTCTGTCTTCCATACTTTCAAGTCTTTGGCACCAAGAATATTGGTATCCTGAGACACTCTGAAGTGATGACAATGCTGCAAGAGTATGTGCAGCCACATGGTTTGTCACACTTAGTTGTGCTGAATATGCCTGGGACGAACTCATTGAACTGTTGAAGTGGGCAAATTCTGATGTTGATGGCATTTCATCAATGACTGTCAGAGAAATGTGTTCACTTGATCCTGTGTCTGTCATGAGACATTTTCTCAAGCGGTTCCATGACATTCTGACTTTCATCTCTGTCAAGGACAATCCTCCTCTAGGTATTGTGGAACATTACTTTTTGAGAACAGAATATCAAGCACGGTTGCCCTGCATATCCATATGTTATTGTGGATCAAAGATGCTCACGCATTGGTGGTTATGAAGCAGCAGAAGTGCTAGCATTCATCAAAAAATATATCACTTGTCACATTCCAGACAAGTATGACAGTCCTACACTATGGAAGTTGGTACAAAAGTTCCAGCGACATATTTGTTGCAAAATACTGCCGGTAGTAGTAAGAACAAATCTAATTGGTACACGATGTTGCTGGTTTCCAGATGAGTTTATCAGGATGGTGCCATGAATGACCTATTCTCAGCAATGCAACACCATTTGAAGGCAAATCAACCAAGAGGGTATACAAGTTGCAACAGAGATGAAAAAGAGGTGTACATCAGATGACTGCGAAACTCTTCTCCTAATATGGCAAGCAAACATAGATGTTCAGTTTGTGGCTGATAACTCCACTGGCCCTGATTCGATGCGTCACTTCATACATAACCAAACATGAACAGACTAGCTTGCAAGATCTTCAGGAAGATATTGCCAGTTCAAGCAAAAAGCCCGACATCTTAGCTCTGGTCATTGGGCTTGAAGACTCTTTCACACAGAGAATGTAAGCGCACAAAGCCAGTGACCGTTTAATGGGTACACATCTGTGCGGGAAGTCTGATGCTGTACGGTTTCTCAGTGTAAACTACAAGAGAAACGTAAACATGTACTGATTCCTCATGCCGAATTGAGGAACCTCACTGACAACACCTTCTTCAAAACATATATGAAGAATAACCTGATAGACACATACTACCCTGTAGACACAAGCGACATGAATGATATGTGTCTCTTTCAGGTGGCTAAGTGCTATGACTACAAGACAGATGTAGCACCTGACTCAACACACGCCAAATTTACAAGGTCAATGGAGTAGATGGCTGTCTCATAAAGAGACACAAGCCATGGCTCATAGATCACTGTAAACTACATCTGAGCACGTCAGAGGCAGAGAACATTACTGCTTTGCTCTTTAGTTCTATTTAGACCATGGAGCAGTGAGTCTGAATTAAAGGTGACTGTGGCACATTCGAAGAACAGTTCAATCTCACTTATGAGACTTTCAAACTGAATACTCACAGACATACATACAGAGACTAGAGGCTGAAAAGACAGCTTGAGAAGGCACAGAAACAGCTTCAAGAACACTCCAGTTAGTTCACAAGACAACCTTGATCCAGAAGGACAAAGGTGTTCTAGGTGAGCCTCTGCCCTTAAATGCCCCAGAAGTGTTAATGTCAGAAGTGGAGACAGCCATGGAACATATTTCACCTCCATAGTCAACCCAGCTGACTTGAGAAAACTAAAACAAAACAATGTGACTGTACTGACTACAAGCCAACTAATGTGTTTGTTAGCGGTTCAACTGGCACAGGAAAAAAGTTTCCTTATTGAAGCCATCACTGCTGAAGTACAGAGCCTGACAGGCTCTTCAATGTCTATTGCTGTAACTGCTCCCACAGGACTAGCAGCATACAACATTAATTGGAGTTACATACAACATCTCTTTGTGTTGCCAGTGGAACATGGGAGAACTGGAGTAGCAAGTAAACTGTCATTAAGGGGACATCTAGCTCAAGTTCCATGTTCACAAAAGATAAAGTTACTCATCATTAGCAAAGAAATCAGCATGGTCTCAATGTCATGCTTGCCTGTATTCATCTAGTCTACAGCAGATCTTAGAATGCTGGCGATGGAGTGCCATTTAGTAGCAAAAGTATACTTGTGTTGGGAGACCTTTTTACAGCTTGTACCAGTCAATGCAGAGCATGTATTTACAACTCTAACTGCAAAACAAGCTAAGAATATCCTTGGTTGCATTGCAGGACTATAACATAGGAATTATTTACCTATGTTGAGTTGTCTGAGAACATGCAGACAAAGTGGTGAATCTAACTTACAAATCACTTTTAGATGAAGCTCGTACAGGTTCTCTATCACCAGAACATCTTTGTATGTTGCTCCGATCGGAGAATCACAATAGATACTGCATGCATAGAAACAGCATATAATCTCTTCAGCAATATATGCTCTACAGAGACCACATAGTGTGTCTTATGCCACGACTAAAGAAATGCACTAAATTCAACAATCTAATGCTGCAGAGAAAACAAGAGATTGTAACTCTGCATGCAGTTGATACAGTTGATAGCGTTATTCTTAGTCAAAGCTAGTAGCAAAGATGACTGAGCGACTACGTGAACTCAAGTCAGATGTTTCACGCCACACCTAGCCTAGAAGCTGTTCTCACAGTTTGTAAGAATGCCGTATCATGCTGCGACATAATCTAGATGTAGAACAAGGCATAGTAAGCAGTGCCATAGGAAACATCACTGACTTTCATCTCACGATGTCCAGAAGACATATATTGAGACACTTGTAGTTCACTTTGACAACATAGAACAGTCTGTACACTAGAATGCACCTGTGTAAAATTCCAAGTTTTTAAGGATATCTATGTAAACGAAGAAACAGTTTCCATTATGTGTTGCATATGCATATCCATTCACAAATCTCAGGGCTTGAGTTTGGATTCAGCAATGGTGAACTTTATATAGGTGAACGCATTTTCAAGGATGGCATGAGAGCTACGTAGCGCACTACGTGTCCACCAGCCTTTCTGGGTTGCACATTACTACTATAGCACCTCAGAAAATACGAGCTGACAAACAATGTATTCTTGGTACAACAGGTTCACGTGCTCTACATCAGCCACAAATGTCTTTAATACTACTACCTACATATCTGTCATCTCCACACAATTCAGTCACAGCTACAAGTATCAACAAACAGCGACAAACTTCAGAAGTGATTCAAGTCAAAAGAGTTAAACAAAGGTCACAACTTCAAGTAAACATTCACAGCCAGCAATTCATCAGAAATCGGTTGGTGTAGCTGCTGTAACAGTGTTTGACAACAGCACTAGAGTGAACTGCTATGCTAACTCAGCTATGCTGAGTTTTACTACACATGCCACACTTTGTGTAGGCAATATCTGCTTCAAAAGACAGTACCTATCCAAACACTTTGAAGCAGATTGTCAACATGACTTCTGACCAGTCTAACAATGTACATCACTAACACCACTACAACGGGTGTTAGGTACATATGATGGATATGAGTACATTTGCTGCAGACACACAGCAAGACACTACTGAGTTATGATGGCTGTCATAAACAACCTGGATGAAAGACGGCACCCCAATGCAGCACTACTTCACAGTAACATATGCAACAGAAATATGTATGTGTTTCATGTGGCCATTCACAGTGTGAAAACCAAGAAGACATGCTGTGGATTACTCTGTCCCTCAAACAGAAGTGTCAAATTTCGACAGCTATTCACCAATGCTGAATGTGGGCATGCCTGTGGAAGGTGTGAGGCAGATGCACTTAGTCCATACGTCTCAGGAGTTCATACTCAATATCTGTTGCTTATCTTGCACAGATTTGACTCCAGCCAGACTCAGAGTTGATACTCCTGTCACAGATTACACAGCTGGTGAGAAAATCTTCAACCAATCAGTGTTTGACACTCACAGTATAATCTATTACCATGGCCAATCCATGCATTCTGGCCATTACACCTGTTTACTAAGGTGCAGAAGTGGATGGGTAGAGTGTGACGACTCTACAAGCAGTTTTAAACAGAGACTGCCACAACATTAAAAATGCATGTTTTCTAATATTGAAGAATTATGATGACCTTCATATTTCAGAAGAATAGTACAGAACATGTTGCATTTTTCAAATAAACTACCCATGAAACATTCATGAGTCAGTACAATTTCTCTAATATGCGACTCTGAATAAACCATAACACCTTCAAATGCCATTTCTGACAAAGAACATACTATCACTATCATAAGATCTTGTGTGGATCAGTGACTACATGAAAATTGTTGTAGTGGCTTCAGTCAGTGCCAACAAATTCACAGTCACTAGAGAAACCATGCACATGTCTATCAGGTGTACATCACCAAAACTGAGAGGCCTTACTGCTGTCTCCTCATGCCTTATCTTTAATTATTAATGTCATACTCATACATAACAAATTGCTATGAGTTTAAAATTATCTTTCCAAATAAAGATGAGTTCAGTTATCATCATAAATAACTGAGCAACATCTACCATTCACCAAACATTGCACTCTGTCTAGAAGTTGTCTATTGAACACTTGCATTTTGTCTAATGACTCTTGACCTGTGAACAAGATAAGCTCACCATACAACAGTGTGCAACTATCGTGCCTTCACTTGTAATGCAAATACTGTACATATGTAAAAATAGCACTTATTGATAATGCAAGAAGCTGAATTATGCAACTGTAAATACCAAACAGTTGCATCATACTTAATCAACTGACTTTAACATGTCTTTGTAATTACTTGTATAATATAAAGATTTGTATTACTTCATTCTTAATAACTACTTTAATAGTCGTACTAAAAGTCTAACACTAAAAATTACAACTGAATATTTAACATTATACAGCAGTATACTAACTACATCTAATTAACCATAGGTTTATTAAAAATACACACCTGCACAGTTTCATATATACAAATTAAGAATTTACATAAAACTAATGTAAGAATTTAAAACATGTAATTTGTTGTTGCGAGAATATTCAATTTTTTGTACTTGACATATAGGTAATTGTAACCTATGGTAAAATCATGAGAATTGTAAATCAGACACTGTTACTCATCACAACACACTGCATACCTGTTCTGACAACCCCAGTCACCTCAATTGAGGGGTCAAGGTGGGAGGGCCCCACCATGTGTGCCTGATCAGTGACATATCATTAAATGACGTCAATGTCATAATAACATTTTATATTGTATTACTTTGTTAGTCAGTATATATGGTTTTTCGCCCACCCAAGGAACATCCACAATAGCAGTCCACACAATAACAACAAAACACTTGTATATCATGTAATGTAATCACTGTTCTGAAGCTACTGACATTCTCTTATTAACATACACACAAATAATGCACTACACAAAATGCTATAACATACAACCATTTAAAAAACTACTTAATGTTTGTTAACAAACTCTCTTTAAATCAATAGTTAATATATAATGAACACCGCAACTTCAGCTTGACTATCAAAATTCCAGGTCGATGTCACAAAGTACTTCCTCACATAAAAGTAATGAGTACTGGAAAAACAACACCCTGATTAAACACAGTCATCCCAGTAAGAAATCAGATATATGCATATGACAAATAACAAAACCGACGGAAAAGATGACACAACACTGCAATCTGCAACCACCTAACCTCAATATGTATACCAAAGCTACCTTGTTCTTTAGTTTCCTACAATATCACATACTTACTGCAATTCATATTATATAGTTGTTATTCTTCTTAACATATATAGCAAACAATGATTACACACATACAAAAGATTGTATTGTGAGACTGCTTCTGTTAACTAAATTTCAGTCTTGATTAGGTCTTTTCTCCATTTAAGAAATTTGTTTTTGACTTCAAAACAACGTGCAGGCCACCTTTAGCCTCCACATTGAATCCAGTTTTGGTACTTCAAGAACCTGGCATTCCCCTGGCTTGACTGCCTCACAGTGCACACACCTCTGTATGTCCACTGCCTCATTTTTGTTTTGTTTATTATTCAGTTCTGAAATACAAACAGAAAACAATCCACATTACTATCTCTAGTCACAGTTTGATTGTCAACTAATTCATGTAGTACTTATGAAATTAAGAGTACATCTGTTTTCTCCATACAGAAAGACATCTCACAGCATTATGCAGCCCCAACAAGGATCTGCACCTCAGCACTGATAATATCTGCTGCCACACTGTGGAGTCCCACCAGCATGCCACCCATTTCGGGGGGTACCACCAACATGGGATTGCCCACACCATCATCTATGCATTACTATACGAGGTGTCACAGCATGAGCTGTACATCTCTTTGTGGTCTTGCACCACAGCTATTGAGCTGTTGTACACCATCTTCACCTATACAGTGTATTACAGAGTCCATCACATAGTATACATCCATGTGCGTGGTGTGCAGGTGAGTAGCAGACTTGAACATGGATATTCTACCACTGTCCATCAAACTATAACTAAGCTTCAACCATACACTATAGCATTGTAAAGTGCTGTAAAACACAGCTGAACAACACATTACTGATGACTTGCAACACTGAATAAATTTGAAGAGGGTTAACAAACTCATGAAAGTTAAACAACATTATAATTGTTGTGTGCATTCATGCTAGCACATACAACACCCTCATATGTGTTCCATTCAACATAGCCCTATTTCCAGCATAACACTAAAGAAACCTAAGATAAAACTGCACCACTGTGTTTCACTGTTGTTGTACCCATACCATCCTGTTACAAGTACATTGTAAGACCACACTGAATGTTATATTCACTTAATAGACTAACCTATAAAATGTGAACATATAACAACATCATGCACTGTGTACAAACAGCAACATGGTACATGTTGCTGTCTCCCATTGTTACACAACATCCACAATATGAATATTCAAACCCATAAATGTCCTTATGTGTAACTGATGCATGCAGTTGATCTATTTTTTGACGACATTTATATGGTTCTAGAAGAACTTGTGTATACTGTAATATTTCTCAAACAGTCTGACAATCTTAAAGGACTTGAGGTTCATCCTGGGTTTCCGGGAAATGGCACTTCAGCATGTGAGAAATGTACAGTTGCAGGATAGCTAATCGTTATAGTACCGGCTTTGGGTGACGATAGTATACATTCCATACATGCGAGAAAAGGTTATTTGTACATTTATTTTTCTGCAAGCCTGTCAATCAGATACATATGATGTTCTGCTTGCCAGACCTATGTCTGTAATATCTAAAACATGATAATACAGGCAGGCAATACTTTGATGAAGCAAGGTCCACTTGCCTCTGTAACTAAATCTACTCAGCATTTTGTTCCCAAATCATTGCCTTAAGATGTATTAGCAGTATGTCAGAGGAGAGTGAGTTCTCAAAAGTTCAGTGCATCGTTGGCAAGATGTTCTCATCTCGTGCCACTGCAACCAAACCATCTTTACACAGCAATCTGGGAGCTGCAGGTCCTCCCAAAATCACTATCAACAGCAAACTCAGCTGCTCGTCTCATGAACCTGTTTCCAACTATCCATTAAAGTCCTTTTGTAATTTTCTGCCATTCTAAGTTTTTAACACTCAGAAGTGTACAGAGAGCTACAAAGAAAGTCAGTGTTCACCCTGCAGACTAGGCAGTACTGAAAGTAAAACTGATATTTTCCTCCTTATTTCAAGCCAGCTTTCAGGCTGAGACATAACACACAAATAAAAACTAAACATTGCCTACTGCTGTGGGTTCATTAACCAATCTAGTGATGCAGTCACTATTACTAGACATCTGTTCCAGCTAAAATCTGCAAACATTGAGAAGTGGGAGAAATGCATCCTTTTCATAGGCAGATTTAAACAATTACAACAGCAGAAACATATCTGATTGTTCCATTTTCTCTTAGGCCTCCACGCACCTTCCTATCTCCCTCTATTTGCAGCTGTATCTGCATGTTAGTACTTAAAATGCTATCTGACTTTAAACTATTTTCTAAATAATACAGCATGTTAGATAATAATCAATATAATGAGATTCAGCACTGAAAACGTTTTGATTAATATTATTTTACATGTTATCATTTTTTTATACTAGAAAATGATTTTAAAATAGACTGGTACTTACAGTTCTCAAAGTGCTGCTTCTCAGTGATGCCTAAGATGGGTTCCTGTTGACTTCTTCTTCAGTGTTGTCTGTCTCTGATTGGTTGTCTGACATGGCCTGGACATATCTTGCATTATATTAGTAGAACCAGCTGTCAGTCAAACACACTGGAAATCTGATTTGATAATGAATGTATTTACCACTCCCAAGTGTTCAGTTTGCGACACTTTCGAATGCACAAAAGTAAATTTGCAGCACTTTCGCACTGGGACAGTATTTTTTGTGACACTTTAGAATGCACGAAAGTAAAATTTGTGAAAGTTTTGAACTTCGACATTACTTTTCACCATACTGTCGAATGCACGATAGTACAATTTGCGACACTGTCGAATGCACGAAAGTACTTTTTGAGACACTTTCATGCATTCAACAGTAATTTTCCTAAAGTGTCTATTTATTGCCACAATTTCACATTTTATGGCAAAATACCACAATTTTCAATAATAAACACATTATGTGCTGTGTAGGTGCTTCGAAGTCAGTGGACTTCACATATTGAACATTTCCAAACTTCCGAGCGTGCATAACAACTGCGCAATGCAGAGTTGTAAAACAATTATTTGTAGTAATTATTTCAGCAAAATTTTTAAACATAGCCATTTTAAGACCTCTGCCTCATGAACAGTGTCACTGTAATTTTCTATCATTTGTACTATATAGTCATTTCTCACATCAACTGAGCCATAATGCAGTACATATAAGCAAAAATATATTTTGGCAAGATGTCAGAAATGACATCTGTACTACTCATAAGGTTGTGTGTTAAAACAAAAATTGACAATCTGAACTGAAAATTATGAAAATACACAAACTTACTAAGGTATATATAAAGTGCACTGCACAAGCTCTCAAAACAGTCATTTTTGGAATTTCATCAAATTTTCAACATACTCATTTTTTAGTCATCTGCTTATGAACAGTGTCACTCATTTTCTTACTGTGCCCTATAGAGTGATTTCGTAGAACCAACTGCAGCATTGCACTCTACATGCATAAACACATTTTGAGCAAGATGTCAGTGTAATAGCTGCAATGCTCATAAACAGGTGTATTAAAACACAATGTTGAAAATCTGCAGTACACATATTGAAAATTCGTAAACATACAAGCATACATAACAACTGCACTACGCACACTCATACAACAGTAATTCTGATCATGTTTTCCATCTAATTTTAAACATAGTAACTTTAAGAGCTTTTGGTGATGAACAGTGTCACTGTCAAGTTGTTTGTTCACTATATAGTGATTTCATCGTACTGGACACGCCCGTAATGCGCTACATACCGAAAACACGCTTTTGGTCAAGATGTGAAAATGACATCTATACTACTCATAAGTAGGTCTGTAAAAAGAAAATGTTTAAAATGTGGATCTAGAAATATTGAGAATGTACAAACTTATGATCGTCTCGAGTAACTGTGCAATGCACATTCATAAAAGTGCTGTTTAGTAATTTGTTGACCAAATTTTAAACATACTTAAGTTACAATTTCTCTCAATGCACACTGTTATAAGAAATATACTTGAAGCATATTCTAACATCTGTTTTTTTTTTTCTGTCTCTCTATACAGGTGCCTGATACTTATGTAAGATTGCTTACTGCCACTGTGAACTATAATAGCAAAACATGCCAACTAAATACAGACTAGATGTGTAGGAAAAACGAGAGAGGTATAATAGTACGCACTGTTGTATAAAGGCGACAAACAAAACAGTAAAATCACATCACAAAATGAACATGGACAGATCTTCTACTGCAACAGTGACCTCACAGCAAGTCACTGTCACACCCAAACGAAATGCTTTAACAGCAAAGAAAAAAGGTATATTCTTCACAAATGTTGTGTAGATCTCCAGACGAAACACAACTATTTTGAGGTAACCATCAAGAAATGTCCAAAACAACACCTTAGAACTCACAACTGTTGATTTGCAACTGAGAAAGAAAACATTTTTCCGATCACTAGCAAGTAAAGCTAAGATGGAAAGACTTATCGCTGCTGTGCTGAGACACACCCGCAAAACGAGTAAGAGTCATCTGTCTCTGACGAAGTTGCATCTCAAAGTGTGCACTTTCATCAACAGAGCCGTGTTTGTACTACAGCGCTTGTGACATAAGATGTGTCATGTGCTTGAACAATTCAGGAAAGTTGTATATGCCATAAAAAAAGGCTACAACAGTATCCTTGTTTGACTGTCGACAACTTCTGTCACGTTTTCACAGGACAGTGGATGCACACACAGCACTCAGAGGCATATTTTTGGGAAGACTCTTATCATTCCCTAAAAAAAGAACACAAGTTCACCATTGATGAGTACGGCAAACTAGTAAATGTCCTCAGCATCTCTGATGACATTGCATTGGATTCTGATGATGACTGTGATTCAACCACAGTCTTCAATAAACGGCACTGTCTGGCATGGGCATGTGATGATACCTGCAACTGTAGGCAATCGTCATTTGAAAAAGTAGAACAGTTTGTCAACCTATTTGTAATAACAGATCGCAAAGACAGACATAAACTGTTTACAATAATTGACCATTGTGAAATCTGGCCCACATACTGACCTATGGGTCACTTCCACTTGCATGTCTCGATAGTGGTGTTTGTGATAGTATTTTTCAACATGCGGATGCTTGCAGTGCATCAAACAGGCATGCTAAACTTTGTCTACAGAGTATATGAAGTAGCTAGCGCTGTACTTCAGTACACATGTTTAAATGACTTATTGCAATCAGGTGACATGCAGGGTGCCATCACATTTCTCAAAAACTGCAACACATTACTTCTGTACCAGAAACAACAATTTTTCAGTGTAACACTTCTGCAGACACATCTGTTTCAGTGTTAGAAAGTGACATTCTGACACAGTACAGCAAAGAAATTGCTAAGTTTGAGGTAGCAAAGTCTCAGAAGTTTGACTCTGTATGTGTGTCATGCAACCATTTGTGCTACACAAAACAAACAGTCACAGTCAACCTAGAAACCTTGTCACCATACAATGACATGTGGTTCTGTCTGTCAGCATTCTTGCTGCTGAAATCTGACTTTCACTTACAAGACACCATTGTGCTATACAAACACTGTTTTTCCACACTAAAGTCTAACACTTTGCCAGCAAGGTCAATGCTGAGTAATATGGAAACAGATGTTACACCAAGTGAGATTTCAACATTAAATATGTTTGAATGCATTCTATTTCAGACAATGAAACCATTCCAAACTATTCTACGTATGAACACAAAGACACGGAATATTCCACAGAAAGAGCTTGTTAGATCTCTAAAGGGTTCCGTGATGTATCTACCACTTCCTCTACAGGAAAATGTTCAAGCAATCTCAACAGAAAATAGTTTGGTGATTCTTGTTAATGGTGTTCTGACAAAGGCCAAGGTCATCTGGCAAGATGTTGTCAATGTACAAAAGGTAAAGCTTGCTCTTACTTATTTAAAGAGTAACAATCCCTTTTATACAGACCTTGACATAGATCAGATGGCCAGTCTCTCTGTCCAACATGACTATTAGAAAAAGTAAACCAATCATTGAGAAGGTCAGTAGGCAGACAAGGACAATGTGTATGAACAGTACACAATTCACCCACTACATGGCAGAGATCCATTAGGAGACAACATTGATCTCTGTCAAATGAAGCAGGTGGAAGGTGAGCCTGTCAGCATTTGGGAAGCAACACTAGAAGCATGCGGTTTCCCAGACTTATTTCCAAAACGGTCAGGAGGACACCTAGATGAAAGAGAAGTATGTGTACAGGGTGCTGAGTACCGCACTAGCCGTGTGCTCAGTAAAGATGGCAAATTTAAACATAACATACAGTACCTGTTCCATCTCCTCTGGGACAGTGAACTTAGCATTCTGTCTGCGTCTATAGCACATACCATTTGTCTAACAAGTCTACTAGATGGAGTAACAGCTACTCAATTTCTAGAGAAATTAAAGCAGAAAGATGAAAATGTGCAAGTCAGTCTGTCTTCCATACTTTCAAGTCTTCGTGGCACCAAAGAATATTGGTATCCCAGACACTCTGAAGTGATGACAATGCTGCAAGAGTATGGTGCAGCCACATGGTTTGTCACACTTAGTTGTGCTGAATATGCCTGGGACGAACTCATTGAACTGTTGAAGTGGGCAAATTCTGATGTTGATGGCATTTCATCAATGACTGTCAGAGAAATGTGTTCACTTGATCCTGTGTCTGTCACAAGACATTTTCACAAGCGGTTCCATGACATTCTGACTTTCATCTTGTCAAAGGACAATCCTCCTCTAGGTATTGTGGAACATTACTTTTGGAGAACAGAATATCAAGCACGGGGTGCCCTGCATATCCATATGTTATTGTGGATCAAAGATGCTCCACGCATTGGTGAACATGAAGCAGCAGAAGTGCTAGCATTCATCAAAAAATATATCACTTGTCACATTCCAGACAAGTATGACAGTCCTACACTATGGAAGTTGGTACAAAAGTTCCAGCGACATATTTGTGCAAAATACTGCCGGCGAGTAGTAAAGAACAAATCTAATTGGTACACACGATGTTGCTTTGGATTTCCTAGATGAGTTTATCAGGATGGTGCCATGAATGACCTATTCTCAGCAATGCAACACCATTTGAAGGCAAAATCAACCAAGAGGGTATACAAGTTACCCAGAGATGAAAAAGAGGTGTACATCAATGACTACAACCCAACTCTTCTCCTAATATGGCAAGCAAACATAGATGTTATCAGTTTGTGGCTGATAACTCACTGGCCCCAATTGCACGCCACTACATAACCAAACATGAACAGACTAGCTTGTGCGATCTTTGGGAAGATATTGCCAGTTCAAGCAAAAGCCTGACATCTTAGCTCTGGTCATTGGGCTTGAAGACTCTTTCACACAGAGAATGTGGCGCTTACAAAGCCAGTGACCGTTTAATGGGTACACATCTGTACGGGAAGTCTGATGCTGTACGGTTTCTCAGTGTAAACTACAAAGAGAAACGTAAACATGTACTGATTCCTCATGCCGAAATTGAGGAGCTCACTGCCAATACACCTTCTTCAAAACATATCATGAAGAATAACCTGATAGACACATACTACCCCTGTAGACACAACGACATGAATGATATGTGTCTCTTTCAGGTGGCTAAGTGCTATGACTACAAGACAGATGTAGCACCTGACTCAACACGCCAAATTTACAAGGTCAATGGAGTAGATGGCTGTCTCATAAAGAGACACAAGCCATGGCTCATAGATCACTGTAAACTACATCTAGGCACGTCAGAGAGCAGAGAACATTACTGCTTTGCTCTTTTATTCCTATTTAGACCATGGAGCAGTGAGTCTGAATTAAAAGGTGACTGTGGCACATTCGAAGAACAGTTCAATCTCACTTATGAGACTTTTCAAACTGAATACTCACAGACATACATACAGAGACTAGAGGCTAAGAAAGAACAGCTTGAGAAGGCACAGAAACAGCTTCAAGAAGACACTCCAGTTAGTTCACAAGACAACCTTGATCCAGAAGGACAAGGTGTTCTAGGTGAGCCTCTGCCCTTAAATGCCCCAGAAGTGTTAATGTCAGAAATTGAGACAGCCATGGAACATGGCACACACTCCATGGTCAACCCAGCTGACTTGAGAGAAAGACTAAAACAAAACAATGTGACTGTACTGACTACAAGCCACTACTAATGTTTGTTAGCGGTTCAGCTGGCACAGGAAAGAGTTTCCTTATTGAAGCCATCACTGCTGAAGTACAGAGCCTGACAGGCTCTTCAATGTCTGTTGCTGTAACTGCTCCCACAGGACTAGCAGCATACAACATTGGTGGAGTTACATTACAACATCTCTTTGTGTTGCCAGTGGAACATGGGAGAACTGGAGAGTATCGTAAACTGTCATTCGAGGTTGCATCTCAGCTCCGTTCCATGTTCACAAAGATGAAGTTACTCATCATTGACTAAATCAGCATGGTCTCCAATGTCATGCTTGCCTGTATTCATCTACGTCTACAGCAGATCTTAGGTGCTGACGATGGAGTGCCATTTAGTGGCAAAAGTATACTTGTGTTGGGAGACCTTTTACAGCTTGTACCAGTCAATGCAGAGCATGTATTTACAACTCTAACTGCAAAACAAGCTAAGAATATCCTTGGTTGCATTGCAGGCTATAACATATGGGAATTATTTACCTATGTTGAGTTGTCTGAGAACATGCGGCAAAGTGGTGATCTAGCTTACAAATCACTTTTAGATGAAGCTCGTACAGGTTCTCTATCACCAGAACATCTTTGTATGTTATACGATCGGAGAATCACAATAGATACTGCATGCATAGAAACAGCATGTAATCTCTTCAGCAATATATGCTCTACAGAGACACACATAGTGTGTCTTATGCCACGACTAAAGAAATGCACTGAATTCAACAATCTAATGCTGCAGAGAGAAAACCAAGAGATTGTAACTCTGCATGCAGTTGATACAGTTGATGGCGTTATTCTTAGTCAAAAGCTAGTAGCAAAGATGACTGAACGACTACGTGAACTCAAGTCAGATGTTTCACGCACAGCTGGCCTAGAAGCTGTTCTCACAGTTTGTAAGAATGCACGTATCATGCTGCGACATAATCTAGATGTAGAACAAGGCATGGTAAACAGTGCCATGGGAAACATCACTGACTTTGTCTACGATGTCCAGAAGACATATATTGAGACACTTGTAGTTCACTTTGACAACATAGAACAGTCTGTACACATAGAATGCACCTGTGTAAAATTCCAAGTTTTTAAGGATATCTATGTAAACAGGAAACAGTTTCCATTATGTGTTGCATATGCTGTATCCATTCACAAATCTCAGGGCTTGAGTTTGGATTCAGCAATGGTAGACATAGGTACAGACATTTTCAAGGATGGCATGAGCTACGTGGCACTTTCACGTGTCCGCAGCCTTTCTGGGTTGCACATTACTACTATAGCACCTCAGAAAATACGAGCTGACAAACAATGTATTCTTGAGTACAACAGGTTACGTACTCTACATCAGCCACAAATGTCTTTAATACTACTGCCTACATATCTGTCTGTCTCACACAATTCAGTCACAGCTACAAGTATCAACAAACAGCGACAAGCTTCCAGAAGTGATTCAAGTCAAAAGAGTTCGACAAAGGTCACAACTTCAAGTAAACATTCACAGCCAGCAATTCATCAGAAATCAGTTGGTGTAGCTGCTGTAACAGTGTTTGACAACAGCACTAGAGTGAACTGCTATGCTAACTCAGCTATGCTAGTTTTACTACACATGCCACACTTTGTGTGGGCAATATCTGCTTCAAAAGACAGTACCCTATCAAACACTTTGAAGCAGATTGTCAACATGACTTCTGACCAGTCTAACAATGTACACTCACTAACACCACTACAACAGGTGTTAGGTACATATGATGGATGTAGTACATT
Source organism: Neoceratodus forsteri (assembly GCA_016271365.2). NCBI lineage: Eukaryota > Metazoa > Chordata > Ceratodontiformes > Ceratodontidae > Neoceratodus > Neoceratodus forsteri. The sequence goes on along the minus strand of CM028138.1, from coordinate 192,888,515 downwards.
TGCTGCAGACATACAGCAAGACACTACTGAGTTTATGATGGCTGTCATAAACAACCTGGATGAAGACGGCACCCCAATGCAGCACTACTTCACAGTAACATATGTAACGAAATATGTATGTGTTTCATGTGGCCATTCACAGTGTGAAACCACAGAAGACATGCTGTGGATTACTCTGTCCCTCAAACCAGAAGTGTCAAATTTCGACAGCTATTCACCAATGCTGAATGTGGGCATGCCTGTGGAAGGTGTGGAGGCAGATGCACTTAGTCCATACGTCTCAGGAGTTCATCTCAATATCTGTTGCTTATCTTGCACAGATTTGACTCCAGCGGGCTCAGAGTTGATACTCCTGTCACAGATTACACAGCTGGTAGAATAGTCTTCAACCAATCAGTGTTTGACACTCACAGTATAATCTATTACCATGGCCAATCCATGCATTCTGGCCATTACACCTGTTTACTAAGGTGCAGAAGTGGATGGGTAGAGTGTGACGACTCTACAAGCAGTTTTAAACAGAGACTGCCACAACACTTAAAAAATGCATGTTTTCTAATATTGAAGAATTATGATGACCTTCATATTTCAGAAGAATAGTACAGAACATGTTGCATTTTTTAAATGACTACTTTGCCCCAGAAACATTCATAGGTCAGTACAATTTTCTCTAATGTACGACTCTGAATAAACCATAGCATTTTAACTAAATGCCATTCTGACAGAGACATTCCATACACTATCACATGTAAGATCTTGTGTGGATCAGTGACTACATGAAAATTGTTGTAGTGGCTTCAGTCAGTGCCAACAATATTCACAGTCACTAGAGAAACCATGCTTACATGTCTATCAAAGATTGTACATCTCAAAACTGAGGCCTTACTGCTGTCCTCCTCTGTACATATCTTTAATTATTAATGTATCATACTCATACATAACAAATTGCTATGAGTTTTAAAGTGTTACTCTTTCCAAATAAAGATGAGTTCTCAGTTATCATCATAAATAACTGAGCAACACTTCTACCATTCACCAAACATTGCACTCTGTCACAAGTTGTCTATTGACACTTGCATTTGTCTATTGACTCTTGACCTGTAGACAACATGATTCGCTCACCATACAACAGTGTACAACTATCGTGCCTTCACTTGTAATACAAATACTGTACATATGTAAAAATAACTACCTTTATTGATAATGCAAGAAGCTGAATTATGCAACTGTAAATACCAAACAGTTGCATCATGTAATCAACTGACTTTGACATGTCTTTGTAATTACTTGTACATAATATAAAGATTTGTATTCGCCTTCACATTCTTAATAACTACTTTAATAGTCGTACTAAAAGTATTAGTCTAACACTAAAGTACAACTGAATGTTTAACACATTATACAGCAGTATACTAACTACATCTAATTAACCATAAGTTTATTAAAAAATGCATACCATGCACAGTTTTCATATATACAAGTTAAGAATTTACATAGAAGCTAATGTAAGAATTTAAAACATGTAATTTGTTGCTGTGAGAATATTCAATTTTTTTGTACTTGACATATAGGTAATTGTAACCTATGGTAAAAATGTTGAGAATTGTAAATCAGACACTGTTACTCATCACAACACACTGCATACCTGTTCCTGACAATATTTATGATCACCTCAATTGAGGGGTCAGGTGGGAATTTTCCATGTGTGCCTAGTCAGTGACATATCATTAAATGACAGCAATCAAATGTCACTAAATAACATTTTTTTATATTGTATTACTTTGACAGTCAGTATATGGTTTTTCGCCCACCCCAGGAACATCCACAATAGCAGTCACACAATAACAACAAAACACTTGTGTATCATGTGTGTAATCACTGTTCACAAGCTACTGACATTCTCTTATTAACATACCACACAAATAATGCACTACACATAATTATAACATACAACCATTTAAAAAAACTACTTAATGTTTGTTAACAAACTCTCTTTACATTCAATAGTTAATATATAATGAACCACCGCAACTTCAGCTTGACTATCAAAATTCCAGGTCGAATGTCACAAAGTACTTCCTCACATAAAGAGTAATGAGTACTGGAAAAACACAACACCTGATTAAACACAGTCATCACCGAGTAAGAAATCAGATATATGCATATGACAAATAACAAACCCGACAGGAAAAGATGACACAACACTGCAATCATAGCAACCACCTAACCTCAATATGTATACCAAGCTACCTTGTTCTTTAGTTTCCTACAATATCACATACTTACTGCAATTCATATTATATAGTTGTTATTATTCTTACACATTTACATATATAGCAAGCAATGATTACACACATACAAAGATTGTATTGTGAGACTGCTTCTGTTAACTAAATTTCAGTCTTGATTGGGTCTTTTCTCCATTTAAGAAATTGGCAAATAAATTTTTTAAAACCATAACCACCTGTGTCGATTCTTTAGTTAAAATAGCATTACAACATAAAAAATAAGTGTGTCTTACTTAAGCATACAAACCAATGTTAACTAATACTGCAACAACTATATCTCCATCAATTTCTTTGGTACCTATGATGTCCACTCAGTATCACAGCATATGCAACAATGTGGCACATTGCATGTCTTTACATAATTCCTAAGAGTGTAAAAAATTCAGCAATGTACTTACTTTTACTGTGCCTATACAGTCATTATTACTGTACCAAGGTGCCGCACATCAGCACCCAACAGTACACAGTGTTCAATATGTGGACTAGCTGTTCATACATTGACTTACAAATGTCCTGTAATTCTTAAGAAACTTAACTACCTGCAACAAACCTATGTTGTCTGCCATCCTGAAGACCATTCCATTACAGGTATTACATGAGATCCTGCTTCATCAGGTTCTCCATAAGTTTCTACATGACTAAATTGACGCAAACTGGTCTGTAATTGCCAGCCTCATCCATGCTCCCCACACTTGTTGAGTGCTACCATACCTGCTCCCTGCAGTCACCCATCATTTCTGCTGTCTGTAGCAATCAGTTAAACAAATATGCCAAGAGGCCAGCCAGTTCCTCAGCCAGCTCCATCACCACAGTAGCATACAGCATATGAGGCCCACTTGTTTTATCTGCCATTGGATGCTACACTGCCTACCTGACCCTGCTGGAGGCAATATTCAATAATACCATTTGGGGATAACCTTCTTAACTGCCTTAATGCCACTGTCAACCATCACTTCAATATTCTCATTGCTGAAACCTGACCAGAAGAAGCTGTTCAGGTCCATAGCCTTCTCTCCATCTGTCTGTCTATCTATCTGTCTATCTATCGATTAGTATATAACAAAAATAAAGTTTGTTAAATCTAAACACTTATCAGATAGACCTACAAGACTCTGGTTCTATCACTCTGGATTTGTATTTTCCTGAAAGGGTTCTAAATGTTCCTGGGATTAAAACTGTGATATCCTACACACATACGTAAAAGGAAATGTCTTCATGCTTCTGAATACTGTAAGACACAATAGTAGCTTATTTGCAGTTTTAAGGCTTCATTTTTGACCAAGATCAACTGGATGGTAGATTACTGTGTGATATCTTTTGGCATAGTAACAGGAACTGCAATGCAAACAGAAGCGCTAACAGTGGCGCACATGGTAACGCAAACGCGAATCAGAACAGAAAGGGTAAAACACACGGTGGCATACATGGGAACAGTCTACCACATGATTTTTTTGTCACATAGTAACATGGTGCCTGAGTTTTTGCCCTAATATCCCTTCTTTTGAGAATGATAACGAAATAGTGAATGTAATGCAGCGGTGGAGTGTAGGGCCCTCAGACTGCAGCCTCCTGCCATGTAATGGGCAGGAGCATGGGGCCCTTTGGGCCCTGAACCCCACTGCGTGATATCTTCTGGCATAGTAACAGGAACTGCAATGCAAATAGAAGCACTAACAGAGGGCGCACATGGTGACGCAGCGCGAATGACAACAGAAAGGGTAACACACATGGTGGCGTACACAAGAACGGTCTAACACGTGATTTGTAGTCACATAGTAACATGGTGCCTGCAAACGGAAATGTCAATGGGCATGGTGATGCAAAGTGAAACAGAAAAAGAAACAGTACTATAGACATAAATGGCAAAAAATAACAGAAACACAACCACAAATGAAAACGCAAAGCATAATGCACATGGTGGCATAGACGTCAACAGTAAGTGAAACAAGTACGGAACCGCAAGCAGAAAAGGCAACAGTAACAGTAATGTAAGGGCACAGGCTGGTTTTCCCCAAAAGTTGCATAGAGAAAGACAGTGAGTACAAAGAATGTATGCATAATAATGGTTATTGGAGCAGAAAATGAGGACTTGGAATACTAAATAGGTTATATCTCAGGAACCGTACAACGTAGAAAAAAATGTAAAAGTCATATGATTTACAACTGTCCTAGCTAGTTAGCTAGCTAAGCATTTTTCTGATGAAAAGTCCATATCTCACACCGTTTCCGAGATACGGGCCCTGAAAGGTGCGGCAAATGCCGTAATGTTATCCTATGGGAAAAAAAGAGAAGTTCGCAGTGCCATAACTTTGCCTCCCTGTAATATTTAGTTACCAAATCACTGAAAGGCACATCTGTGGGCTGTTGGCTGTCTTCTCTTCAAATTTCAGGAAAAAAGACCAAACTGTTATTTTGCAGCAGGGTGCCAAAGGATTCCTGTAATGTGTCTGGCACTGTAATGTTATCCTATGGGAAAAACTGTCAACTTTGGAGTGCCGTAACTTTGCCGCCATGTAATATTTTTTCAACACAATACTGAAAGACACATCTGTGAGATGTCGGCTGTGTTCCCTCCAAATTTCCGCACAAAACTCCCAACCGTTCTTTTGCAGTGCAGTGCCAAAGAATTGCTGTCATTTTCCCACAGCCTAGAAAACTACTGTCGAAATTTGAGAAAGCTTTCGTAAAAATGTTCGACACTTTCGTGAGCACGAAAGTACTTTGCAAAAGTACTTTTTCCAGAAATTTGAAAACATATTTCTGGGGTGTTTTACCCCAAAATAAAGACATGGCTAGCATCCTCAGGGTCCGACTAGGTGAATACAAAAAGAATTAGGTTGCTAGAGGGTCCCAAATTTAAATGACAACCATTTTTCTGATCACCAACTGAAAACAAAATGGTGGATTTGTGAAAGTAAAAATGCATTTGCGACACTGTCAAACTTTTTGTTAACTTTTCCCATTGACTTATAATGGTTAATTGTTTTTTTGAATAACTTTTGAACCGTTTAATATTTTTTCACCAAATCTTCAAAAGGCACATTGGGGACCCTGGCTGCATGTTCCCTGAAGACTTTGGGCCAGTCACACAAACCGTACGACCTGTAGGTGCGACTGTAGAATTCCAGAAAAAGCGTAAACGTGTGCGCAGATCATGCTTAATAACTCCGCAGTTGTATATCCAACCAGTACAGAACTTGGCAGATCCCAAGGCCTATGGTTCTTGATCATGTATTCCAAATTTCAGGCAAATCCATCAAACGGTTGCAAAGTTATTAAGGTACAAAATTTTGGGGTTTAACATAGAAATGGCTCCTCAACCCTAACTATGGTAGCACTACCGTGCTATCATAATATATGACAGACGGGGGAGAGAGACAGAGAGAGAGAGATTTTGTTGTTACTGAGGGGGAGAGATACATGTATCACTGTTCTTGTATAACCATTGCATTGCAGACACATGGCCGACACGTGTAGATGGGATGCGGAACTCTGTTGTCCAGTATTGGGCAGATGTACCTGGAAACAGTCCTCAGCTCAGTGTGCCTTTCCTGGTCACCAAATTTTAAATAAATAAAGATGTGTGAATGGTTAAATATGTATGCATCATTGCTGGAGTTGGGACATTTGGCAAACACATTCATAAGAATGCCATCTACATTGCATACTGTACAAGCTGGATTGTGGTATGCCTCTTTATCAAGGGTCCAGGACAGTACTGCAACAAGGGTGCAATCTATTGCACTCTGCACATTGGACATGCCAAGCTTGGCATAGAATGCTTCCTTCATGGCATGCAAGTCTGGAGGCCTGATGGGGAAGGTGATGTACTTATGTACATGTGCAAGTAGGGTATTAGTGTCCTGGTGCAGGGCCCAGGACACAGACAACTGGCTATTTATTATTTTATTTCTTAGCTTTTATTAACTACATAAGTACACTAGAAACAGTTGTGCCTATCTGTAGGTATGATCCAGGAGGTTACAAGACAAGCAATACAAATGCAATACAATATAGCAGATATAACAGTACATAATCAAGGAACAGAATGAAAAACATAATATAAATTACAAAACATATGTAGCAGGTGAGGAACATGCCATCACATCACCTGCCTCTCTCTGGAATGCCCCAGTAGCAAAATATGCCAATGCAGACAACACCTTTGTCTTCATTGTCATGGCATGCATATGGCTTGTTAGGGACATGGTGTGTACCCACACATTTTTACACAGCTGCCTGATAGTGCCGTGGTCCATATGGAACACTCCAGGCAGTGTGTTTTCCTGAGGGCACATGCATCTAGCCTATTACTAAACACAATGGGACATGCTCTAGTCTTTATAGTTCATTTATCAACTCCCCATCCATGAGGATAAGATTAGTTAGCAGTGAGGGGCGCATTACACTGTGGGCTGCAGTGCTGACCCTGTCACCTGTGCTTGACTGTTTCAATTGAGGTATGTCATGTATGTTCCCTGCACTGACTCCATGTAGGCAACACACAAGGCTCTGGACTGGACTGGTCAGTGTGGCATATGTGCAGATCTTAGAGCATGCCATCCCTCTGTGTCTGACACAATGCAGACACTGTTCCATTAAAGGTGATAGGAAACAGTTTTTTACACCTCTAGATGTGCTCTTGCTTCCCTTTTGGTGTCTATTCAATATTCTGATATGTTTTGACCTATTTTTGTTAAATTAGTTATTAATCTCTATATCCTCAGCAGATGATCTTGCTTCTTATATTGCCTGAACATTCTATGACATCAGTAACGCCATTCCAGACCATTCTGATGAATAGCAGAGAATGATGTTACTGATGTCATGGAATGTCTTAGAAACACAGTATGAGAAGAAAGAGCAGTAGCTGCTGAGGAAAGTGGAATACTATGTAGATCTGAGGCCCCCAAAGCCAGATTATTTGCCAAAAAACTGGTCAAAGCATATCTGAATATACAAAAGACGTGGGAAGGAAAATGGGAGGGCAATTAACAATGCACAATAATTTCCTGCCACCTTTAAGGGACGTGCACCCTATATGCCATCTATATCCAATGAGTTCCTGGAGGAAAATTCTTGCAGTCTGTCTGTGACTATGGAGGGAGTTACTTCCATTGCTAGAGCTTGTGATGGTGGTACATTTATGATGCCCACCACACTCCAGAGGGTCAACATCCTGACCAACCAGGACAACGCCATTGACATACAAACATATGAACATACAAAGAAGTCAGCAGAAGAAGGCCATTTGGTCTATCTAGTCTTCACATATTGCTGAGTCTGCAGCTCGAGCTACTGTCCCTGCCCACCTACCCACTTCTCCCATCCTCTCTACCCATGATCTTCAGCTTCCCCCATGCCTATCCCAGCCTCTCTTGCAGCTGCCCACTGTCTTCAATGGGAATACATCTTCCAGTAGGGCATTCCAAGTGTCCACCATCCTCTCCATAAATAAGTACTTCCTGACCTACCTCCTAAACCTCCCCCCTCCAGCTTAAGACTGTGCCCCCTCTTGATATGGTTGCCAATCAGCTTAAAGAGACCCTCCATATCCACCTAATTTATTCCTTTCAAGTACTTGAAGATCCCAATCATGTCCTCTCTCTTTCTTTCTCTCTCCCCTGTCCTCCAGGGAGTACATGTTCAGTGCCCTCAATCTTTGATATGAACACACAAATCTGCCAGCAGATACAGGCCATGCAGTCTATATCAAGTCTGCTTGACTGTAGCTAGCAATCAATTACACTGAGGCTGCCCCTCCCTCTACACCTCTCTCACGGTGACTCTCCTCCTCATTTATCCCATCCCCTTTCATAGTTGCCTACCATGTTACAGGACACCACCTCCTTGAGCAGCGCGTTCCACTTAGACACCCTTTCTGTGAAATAGTGCCTCCTTATTTCTCTTCTGAATCTCCCTCCCTCCAATCTAAACCCATGTTCCCTCGTGTCCCTCCCTCCCCTCAACTCAAAAATCTTCTCCGTACCAGCCTTGTTTGTACTCTTCATGTATTTAAAAGTCTCAGTCATATCCCCCCAGCCCTCCTCTCCTCTCCTCCAGGGAGTACACATTCAGCTTTCTCAGCATCCCCTTGGAGGGTTTGTCTTCTAGTTCCCAGATCATCTTTGTTTCCCTGCACTGGACCCCCCTCCAGTAATTTAACATCCTTCTTCAAATATGGGTGCCAGTACTGCATGCAGTACTCCAGGTGCATTCTCACCAATGACCTGTACAGGGGCAGGATCACCTCCCCCCTCCTGGAAGTGATACCTCTAGCAATATATCCCAGCATCTTGTTGGTTTTAGCTGCTGCTTTCCTGCCTCGTGCTGAGTGGTTCATTTGCCCTATCACCCCAAGATCTTTCTCCTCCTCTGTAGTGGCTATCTCTACCCCTCCCAGACTGATGACACCTCCTTGGGTTCCTTGCTCCCAAGTGCATGATCTTGCACTTCTTAGCACTGAACCCCAGATGCCATGTGACTGACTAATCCTCAAGTTTAGCCAGATCATCCTGCAGCCCCTGCCACCCTTGTGTGTCATCCATCTCTGCACCAATCTTGGTGTCATCTGCAAAAATACTAATCTTTTTCTTAATGCCATGCAAGATGTCGGTGATGAATATGCCAAACAACACCAAGCCCAGTACTGAGCCCTGCAGTATCCTGCTTGTTATAGCCCTTAAAGATGAGAGTTCCCCACCACCACCACTACTCTCTGTTGTCTCCCCTGCAGCCAGTTCTTGATCCAGTTCACCATCTTTGTCTCTGCTCCCTGGTATCCTACCTTATTAATCAGCCTCCCATGTGGCACTGAATCAAATGCCTTGCTGAAATCCAGACACAGGGTGTCTACCATATGGCTCTTTTCAAGATCCCTAGTCACCCAGTCATAATAGTCAACCAGGTTTGTCTGACACGAGACAAACCCATGTTGCTTTCTGTTCTGGAGTTCATTACTTTCCGGAAAGGTTACCAACTTCTCATTCAAGATTGTCTCCATGAACTTTCTCACAATGGATATGAGGCTTACTGGTCTGTAGTTGCCTGGCTCTTCCTTGGGTCTGCTTTTGTGAATGGGCACCACATGAGCCATCCTCCAGTCATGCGGTACATCCCCTGTTTCCAGAGAGGAATTGAACAAGCCTGCCAGGGGCTCCTCCAGGACCTTCACCAATTCCTTCAGTATCCAGGGGTGTATGGTCCTGGTGCCTTATCCACCCTCATTGCCTTTAACCCTTCTAGTACCCTGCCCACTGTGATTACCCCATCTGTCACCCCCTTTCCTCCTGTGCCTACCCTCCCTAACCCCTGGGGCAGTGACCCATCCTTTTTAGTAAATATGGAACAGAAGTATTCATTGAGCACTTCCACCTGCTTTGCCCTGTTTTCTTCCCACACCCCATCCTTCCTGATCCTTACTGTCTGACCTCTACAGATACTTCTCTCCCTTATGTACCTGAATAAGTCTTTTTCCCCATCCCTGATGCCCTGTGCCAGCCTAAGCTGTCTGGAAGCCTTGGCTGTCCTGACTGCTCTAGTCACCTCCCTTGATTTCTTCAGGTACTCCTCTCTATCCTCCTCCCTCCTATCGTCCTGGTGCCTTATCCACCCTCATTGCCTTTAACCCTTCTAGTACCCTGTCCACTGTTATTGCCCCATCTTGACTCTCCTGAAGGATACCCTTTTTGCTCTTACCTTATCCAACACCTCCTCACTTAACCAACTTGACTTTCATGCCCTAGTCTTTTTGCTTTGTGTCTTGGTACAGGATGTAGTGGCCTCCGCAAACCCTTGCTTGATAACTTCCCATTTCTACTTAGCATCCATGTGTAGGTGCATTTTGGCTAGGTGCCTGGCCACTAATTTCCCCATCTTCCCAAAGTCAGCCCACCTAAAGTCCAGCATCCTGGTCCCTGTTCTCACAGCCTCCTTACCAATTGTGAGTGAGAACCACACTGAGTGGTGGTCGCTCCCTGCCAACAGATTCTTCACCCCCTGCTCTCTGACAAACTCCCAGTTAGACAGCATGAGGTCCAGAGTGTTGTCTAACCTGGTTGGCTCATTTACCATCTGTACCAAGAAACTGTTCTGGAAAGCCTCAAGGAGGACCTACTTCTTTGCACTGGAGGTGACTGGGGTGCCCAAATCCACTCCCTGACAGACTAAAGTCCCCCATGATCATGGTGTTACCCTTTCCACTGCCCCTTCTTATCTGCTTTGCTAGTTCTCTGTCCCAGTCCTCTTCCTGAGATGCTGACAGATACAGCACCCCCATCCCAAGTGATCTGTTTCTCGAATCTTGGAATTGTATCCATAATGCCTCTGTTCTCTACCCTCCTCCCCATCTCCCTGGCACACATTATTCCCTCCCTCAAATAAATAGCCACCACAACCCCTTTCCCTTTTTCTCTATCCCTGTGGTATATCCTGTATGCTGGGATCACCAGGTCCCAGTCCTGGTATTGGGTGGCCCATGTTTTGGTGATGGCAGCTATGTCCACCTCCCCCTTCACCATGAGAGCCTGCAACTTGGCCATTTTGTTCCCCAGGTTCCTTGCATTCAAGGAGACTACCCTCTAATATGTTCTCTTCCCATCCCATTCCTCCCCTTATGAATACTATTAATATCAACACTGTATGAACCCTCCCTTGTTTCATCCCTACTGGCATGGGGGTATGTCCATTTGGCTTCCCATTTTGGAGACCATGTTTGAATTCCACCCACTTGCCTCCCCCACACCTAGTTTAAATCCACCCTGGTTGCTATGTATTCCCCCAGTCTCTGCTTTAACACTCCAGAGCCCTCCTTGCTCAAGTGTAGCCTGTCCTGGGCATACAGGGTGCTGCTATTCCAAGTTCTACCCCATCCCCCCACCAGCCCATACCCTATTTTCTGACACCATGCTCCCAGCCAAGTGTTAAACTCCTCTATTCTCAGGTTTCTCACAGCACTTGCCCTGGGTACTGGGAGTAATTCTGAGAAAGCTACTGACCGCTCTGCTTCCTCACTCAGCTTCCCCAGCTCCATGAACCTCTCTGGTACCTCCTTAACTGTATGTCCCTTGAGATTGTTTGTTCCCAAGTGCATGAGGATATGAGGTTTCTCCCTTCCCATCATTGCATACATGACAATGTGATTATAGCACCCATCATTGTACAATGTACACTAATCTTGGTTGAAATTCACTTACCCTGCGGGCAAAGGGCACTCGGATTAATCAGGTACAGGGACCAATCAAAAGCACCCCCCCCCCACACAATTTAGTAGTTAAATTACAAAAGCCAAAACATGGATTAAATTTAAGAAAAATGGAAGCTATGGAACATAAGGCTGCTTCATGCTGGAATGGACTTCCCCCTTTTCTTCATGATTTTAAATGATCTATTACCAGGGCCCTGTGTTTACTGCAGCAAAGTGGACCTACATTCTGCAGTAGGACCTCATACTTTCTGTGTCAGAACAACTGCTGATTCTGCAGCCATTCTGCAGCAGATAAATTGTGGCTAAACAGCATACCTTCAAAGGGATCAAGACTCTGTTAACCCATTAACTGCCTTTGTGCAACCACTCTGCTAATCTTGAAAGTGGAAGAGCAGGCCAATTAACAGTATGTAGTCTTCTTATCACAGAAATTAAACTGCAGTAACCCAAACCTGGCACAGCCATGGTTATCAGTGTTCTCTTTTAATGAAGTTTCCCTTCCACCTCGAATTTGAAGGCTTGTCTAGAAATTGGTGGCCTTTGCTGTTCTCCTAGGTTATAATCAGAGGAGGACATACACACATAGCTAAAACTACATAGAAAGCAAAACCAGCTTGGATTTGTTCTGGTTTATATTTACAGCTAGCAGATATAAAAAGAGACTCCAAATTGAAAGCCATTTTTTCTGATTTTGATCAACGTTCTTTTAGGTCATTTTTTTAAACTAGGAATACTCTAACTGCCTTGCAACAAACATGTTAACTCATTGTCTCCTAGCAGACGCCTGTTGTTGTCAGTAAAAAAAACACTGGTGTGTCCTGAGGACGTCTGCAGAAGTCTGCTACTGACTCCCAGTGTGCCCAAGCAACGTCTGGAGAAGTGACTTATATATTTTGATATATAGTGTAACAGAATATAATATATATTTGACTGCATAGCACCATTGGAAAGGTAATGTTATGCTGAACAACTCTGTCACTGATATTTTGTGCATATCATGTATACTTTAGGAGTTATTTGCATTTGTTTATGGTATGGTGTGTATGGCTTATGTTGCTTGTTTTAGTGAAAAAAATATTTTTTTTTGATGTTTCCACCAACTTAAAAAAAATTACATATTATTATGTGCATACCACCATTGGGAAGATAATGTTGTGCTGAACAACTTTGCCCCTGATATTTTGTGTATATCATGTATACTTTAGGAGTTATTCACATTTGTTTATGGTATGGTATGGTGTGTATGGCTGACATGTTTTCCATCAAGATTCATCTAAGCAGCTCGAATAAAATTCACTTTTTTGGCACTTCAGCAGGTATAAAATAAAAACCGTATTGATTACAACTGGTTGCATAGCACCATTGGAAAGGCATTTTTGTGCTAATCAACTTTCATGCTGGTACTTTGTGTGTATCATGTATACTTTTGGAGTTATACGCATTTGTTTATGATATGGTGTGTGTGTGGTTGAGATTCAGCCCTCAAATCTCACCAAAGCACCTTGACTAAAATGGGGAAAAATTACGTTTTTTAGTAAAAAGATATATTTTTTTAACTAACATAATATTAAAACACCATTCAATGTCTGTATGCTTAATTTGGTGTTGATATTTTACATATTTTCCAACAAAAAATGGCTTATGTTGCACTTTTTTGGTGAAAAAAATATTTAGTTTGCTCTTTCGACCAGCATAGAAAAAACAAAATTACTTATTATTATATTGCATGCCACCATTGAAAGGCAATTTGTGCTGAATAACTCTGCCACTCATACTTTGTGTCTAGCATGCACAGTTATTGAGCTATTAGCATTTGTTTGCAACATGCTGACTATGGCTTGATTTTGCTTAGAAAGGCACAGGATTCATTGTTAAAAGTGTACAGGAGATTCAGGAGGCAAGTGGTGTAATATCAGAGTGAGCCTGTGGAGGCAATGAGTTAAGTGAAGTGTGCAAATCTGTGTGTTGTGGGAGGGGGGACTGTCTTCCTATATTAGTGAAGGAGGGTGTAACTTGCAGTGTCTGTAGGATTTGTTGACTCCTGATTTTGTTTTTTGGGGAACACACTAAAAAATGCAAGTAAGACATTCTTATTAAGCTGGAGTAACCATGGTTACTGTGTTCTGTTCTCCTTGTGACTCAGGGGGTTGTGGTCTTCAGGCAGGTCTTCATTTTACTTATGTGTAACAGCAATCAAACTCGCCATTCTGATTTTTTATATACCTGCTTGCTCCAGTTCTAGTATACCCTGATCCCCAACTCTGCTGCAGCTGGGCAACTTGACCATCCTTAATTAAGTTTGATGCAACCACTTAGGCTGCAGGTTCAAATCTGCCAAGAAATTACTCTCACACTAACAGGTACAAAACTGTGATCGATGGCCACCACTGGGGACCGAGTCCTCTGCTCAGTTTGTCACCAGCCCTATGTTTCTGCAATCAGCTCCTCATTCGATACTTGTCACCACACCTAGATCGATTCCACCTCCACAAGCACTACTGAATCTTATCACTTCTTGACTACAGCTCGCCCTCCGGTTCTTCCATCCAAATTCATCTTCCAAGGATTTAGCATGTACCATGAGCTGCCTCACAATGAAAATTTAACATGGCTGAGCTACCCACATCTACACAGCAGCAAATCATAACTGCTGTGGACCTAATCAAGCTCTGCTACTTTTGCATCAGTCCCCCCCCCCCACACACACACAATATTGGTTGGACAGAGTTATGTAACGAGAGCCAGCACAAGTCAAGATGCCATGCTGCCACTAGCTTTTCGGCATTGTAGTGGACAGCATCAGTTTGCTGCCCCTTCTAATGAGCATGCATGCCATGGCATACTTAACATATCAGTAGCTGTGGCCTTGTCTTGTGATAGCTAACATTTCTGCAGCTGTGTGGCTGGTTTTCCTGATTTCTGCAGTAAGCACTGATTTCTGCAGCCAGCCCTTATTTCTGTGGCCACTGCTGCAAATGCAGAATCCCAGAAAACACGGGGCTCTGTCTTTTACTGCATTCAAAACAACAGTGAAGCAAGAATTAAGCTTCTGTTGTCAATGTAATAGGTGAATGTTATGAATGAAATAGTCACCTGCTTGTGATCCTTTTAAACAAGTGTCTTGTCATTTCTAATGTGTATTTAATATGCTGTTATTTGTTAAAGTGTATATTTTATCCTTTATTATTTATTTATTTTTATTTATTTATTAAATTCTCGTATTACAAATACCTTTGAGCAAAAACTGCTAATTTACAAAGGTTCCACGTCAAAGGATGAGGATCAACACACATACAAAGGTAGTAAAAGAATGCACAATAAACAACCAAAACAACTAAAAGGAAAAATAAAGATACTCAGTTATAACATACTTTGAGATAATATTCATATAATGAGCAGCTTGAGTAGGCAGCTGGCTGCGGTAACAATAGGAGATAGAGGGTACCATAGGCAGTTAGTATTGCAGGCATGTGACCGGGAGAGGAAGTTGGCAGGCTAATGGGCCACTGTCCGATGGTGGTGGAAAATGTCTTGTACCAGTGGCGATGTGAAGCAGGAAAGGAGTCACAAGGAAGGCCCAGTGCCAGAGGGAATAAGACTGGGAAAGGGTGGGCTGTGAGACATGAGTGAGCTGGGAGGTGTTTAGAGAGATCTCTGTTCAGAGAAGCAGTCACATTGAGTGGTAGAGGTGAGGTAAAGTTTGAGATTCCTTTTGAAGGGTCCAAATGTAGTAGAGGAAAGTGCTTCTTTATTGAGGTAATGAACCATTGAGTGGCTCTATAGATAAAGGACTGCTGACCCATGGAGGTACTACATCTAGGAACCTGAAAGGTTAGAGATTGGGCACCACGTGCATGTTGAGTGCCACTGTAGGTAGTAAGGAGTGAGCTTACACCAGGTGGCATGAGACCGAGGAGAATCTTTTTGGTAAGTAAGCAGGTCTGGTATTGTATTCTGCTGAGTGGGGTAGCCAGCTGGCCTGTGCATAGTGGCCACAGGTGTGAGTTTGTCAGGCAGCACCAGTTAGTGGTCTACAGGCTTTGTTGAGAGAAACTAAGATCCTGCGGAGGGCACTTGTTGAGGCAGAGCCATAGATGGCAAGGCCGTAGTCAATGATAGAGGTGACAGAGTTGTAGATGGCTAGTTTAAGGGCATCCGCAGTCATACAGTGCTTGTGTTTGTGTAGTAGTCCAATCCGTATATTGGCAGTCTTGGCAACAGTGTCAATATGCTGAGTGTAGGAAAGGGTGCTATCCAGGGTAATACCAAGGTACTTGAACTCCTTGACATGTTCGAGTGGGTTCCCAGCATGGTTCTTGATGGTGAGGGACAGAGAGTTATGCCTGCTCCATCAGTTACAGAAGGACATGGCTTTAGTCTTGCTATGGTTCGGGACAAGTTTATGAGAACTGAACCAGTCTTCGATGCACTTGAAGTCGAGCTGCAGCTGGGATTCAAGGACTGTAATGTTATGGTGGCTGAAAAACAGGACTGCATCGTCTGTGTATAGTAATATTTTTTGGTGGCAGGCACTGGGGAGATTGTTGATGAAGAGGGAGAAGAGTAGAGGGCCCAGAATAGACTCCTGGGGGACTCCGGAGCGGACTGGTTTCTCATCCGAAGAGATCCCTGCAATCCTTACACATTGGCTCCGATTATCAAGGTGGCTGGTGAACCATGGAAGGGCATTGCTGGAGATCCCAATAGAGGACTTTGTACTTTTTTATTCTAGTAACCAGTAGTACCTTATACAAACAGGAATGCCATGTAAATAGGGGTTCTTTGAACCCTAATGGCTGTATCTCTGCATAAATAAAATTTTACATACATACATACATACTTAAGAATAATTCCACAGGACAGGAGCCAAGTAGACCAACTAAAATGTCGAGCTGCAATATGTTCCAAAGTATAGGCCCACCAGTAGCAGAGCTCAGGCTTACCCAGAGAAAAAAGTACCTCACACGCTTAGGTGTCTGATTCAAAAGTTTCACATTTTACTTGTTAAAAGGATCCTCTTCACATACTAAAACACCAAATGTTTTTGAGCACTGTCTGTGCTCTTTCTCAAGGCATAGGTGGCAATCAGATTAATTCATACTTAAGAATTATGCACAGTCTCCTTCTCGGAAATCCTGCCAGTGCCAAGGGCCACTGTGGAGAACAAACAGAAGATCAGGGAGATTAAAGACTGTCTTGGGCAGTGGGGTGGAGCACAGGGGATCAGGGTGTTGGGAGATTGGGGGGAGTTTGAGAAGACAAAGGACTGTACACTTGGGATAGGCTTCACCTAAATCTGGTAGGGAAGGAAGTTCTTAGACAGGGGATGACAGATTTCATTCAGGCTAGATGGGGTTTAAACTTGTGAAGCAGGGAGGGGGCTACTGCCAGGCTGATCTGGCCATCCATACCACTGGTGGGACTGGCCTGCAACCCCATAGAGGGGGGACAGACAGTACCCTAGGGGAGAAGTGTGGATGGATGTATGAAAGATCTGGGGAGAATATGGTAAAGAGGGATAGGGACAAGAGTTGGAGGGTGGCTTTAATAAATGCCAGGAGGCTGAGGAATAAAATGCCTAAGTTCCAGGCCACGCTGTTTGAGGGTGGGGTGGATGTAGCAGTGGTCACTGAAACTTGGGCCACTCCTGGCTGGAAACATGTCAATACAGCAAATGAATTTCAGCGAGTAAATTACAGAGGTGCTATTACAGCGACTGCAATAATAGTCATCGCTACATTACAGCACAGAACAGTTTCAGCGACTATGGGGTAATAACCTGCCTCAGAGGTCCAGGTGTACCTCAAGGATTATTTAAATAGGGGATTGGGGTGCAGCCCCGTGGGGTGACGGAGGTGTAGCCCCCCTGAAATAACTAGCAGCAACAAGAAGACATGCTCCAATTGCCTACCTTCTGCAAGGGGTACACGGCTGTTTTTCCATTTCGGGCAAGTGATGTGGATGCAGATAAATCAGTGAGCAGCTATGCATACAAGGTATGTGCATGATGCCTACTGTGCTGTCAGTGTTTGAATGCTGCTTTCATTAGCATTTGTCCCCTGGGTGGTCTTTGTGCAGACATTCGAGGAACTGCTGCCGATTTGAATATGATCGCTGAAAAGTCCCTCGCTGAAGTTGTCGGTCACTGCCATTTGCGTCACAATAATTGCTTCACTGAAATTACACTCACTGTTTTTTCAGTAGCTGAAATGACATGGAACCCCCCCCCGGCCATGACTGGGACCTTAATCTGAGAAGTTACCTTGTGCTAAGGAAGGGCAGAAAGGTGGGCAGAGGGGGAAGAGTAGCACTGTTCATTAGGGATAACATCGAGATTATGAGAGTGGAGGAAGCAAAGGGCAATGTGGAGGCCCTATGGGTCAACTTCTGAACTTCCATGGGAGGGAAGATTAAGTTGAGGGTGGTATATAGGCCCCCAGGACTAGCAGAGGACCTGGAGGATTGCCTGTTGGCTAACATTAAGGGGCAATGTGGACTGGAAGGGGAAGGAGTGGTGTTGATGGGGGACCTTAATATGCCAGCTACTGATTGGGATACTATGACATCCACTGTAACCAGGGAGCAGAAGCTGCTGGATGGCTTCCTGGATGCATTCCTCAATCAGCAGGTGATGAACCCAATGAGGGTGGATCACATCCTGGATGTGGTTTTAACGGATGGGGATCTTGTACAAGATCTGGTTGTGGAAGGCCCCCTGGCTGAGAGCGACAACAACACAGGCTGGTTTCGGCTTAAACTTGGGGGGGGAGGGATCATTTAAGGACAATGATAGTTGATTTTAGGGGGGCACACTTTCATAACATGGGGGAAATTCTCAAGGGGCATTTGCGGGAGATAAAACTAGGTTAGGACTTGGAAGGTAGGTGGGAGATCATAAAGCGGGGCTTACAGGAGGCCACCAGGACCTGGACAACAGTGAAGTGCAGTGGCAGTAGGTCTCGTAAACAAAGCTGGTGGACCAAGGAGGTCCAGGAGGCAGTAAGGGAGAAGAAGGCTGCCTACAGTAGGTACAAAAAAATTAGAGGTGAGAGGGATAGAGAGAGCTATCGCCTTGCAACCAGGAAAGTCACCAGTGGTGAGGGGAGCAAAGGCCTGGAAAGAGCAGAGGCTGGTGCAGGGGATATGGGGTAGGGTAAAGGGGTTCTTTAGGCATATTGGTAAGTGGAGAAAGGTCAAGGGCCAGCTCAGTAGGTTGAGAACAGCTGGGGAGTGGGTGGAAGGGGCTGGAGAGCAGGCGGAGGTACTGAATGAGTACTTCACCTCAATGTTCACTAGAGAGGAGGCTGAAAAACTTCCAAAAAAGAGGTTGAAGGACACAGAAGGTGCAGCAGACCTGACTATTGGGGTACCTGCAGAAGAACAAGCTGCTGGTGGAGGTAGACTAGGGGTGAGAAATCAAGCTGATTCTTCTGAATGGGGGGGGGACAGATGCTGATATTCCTATCGGTCAGGTGTCGAAAGCCCTCCAGTCCCTGAAAAAGGATAAATCTCTGGGGCCTGATGCTATTCATCCCAGAGTGCTGAGGGAGTTGGTGGATATTTTGGCTGTGCCTTTGGCGGATCTCTTTAACTTGTCGCTCCAGACAGGGAGGGTGCCAAGGGATTGGAAGTAGGTGCATGTTGTGCACATCCATAAAAGGGGATCAAGAGAAGAGCCAGGAAACTATAGACTCATCAATTTGACATCGGTGGTGGGGAAGGTAATGGAGAGCATACTTAAGGAAAAGCTGGGAGGTTTCTTGGAGGAGATGGGTTACCTGGATGGCTGGCAGCATGGGTTTGTGCCAGATAGATCATGTCAAACAAACATTGCAGAGTTCTATGAGTGGGTGACATCAGCACTTGACAGGGGGAGACCAGTGGATGTACTATTCCTAGACTTCAGCAAGGTATTTGATTTGGTCCCTCACATTGGCCTCAGGGGGAAGCTGGGGGTCATGGGGGTAGGCCCATTGATGGTTAGGTGGATTGGAAATTGGATTTCAGGTCACACTCAGTGGGTAGGGGTTGGAGGGGAGGTCTCGTCTCCAAGAGAGGTCATAACTGGGGTCCCACAGGGATCAGTCTTGGGGACACTCCTGTTTAACACCTACATCTCCGATATCAAGGAAGTTAATGGGTGTGAAATGAGTCTCTTTGTGGATGACTCTAAGCTGGGATCAGTGGTGGGGGGGGGAGAGGAGATTGGCCCTGCAAGAGGACCTGGATACTCTGGATTGGTGGTCCTGCACTTGAAAATTGAAAATTAACTCCTCCAAGTGCAAGGTGCTACACCCAGGGTTGGAAAACCCCAACTACGTGTACACTCTGGGGGGGATGAGTTACAGGTCATGGCAAGGGAAAAAGGAGTCTTGGTGGATGTTAACATGAATAATTCAGAGCAGTGCAGGAGGACTGCGGTCAGGGCAAATTAGATGCTGGGTTGCATCACTAGGGGGATTACCTCGAGGAACAGGGAGGTGATTTTGCCACTGTACAACAGTCTGGTAAGACCACATCTTGAAACATAGAAACATAGACTTTGATGGCAGATAACAACCGCTTGGCCCACCTAGTCTGCCCATTTCCCTACCTACAGGATAGGCCGCAGATCCTAGTTAACCAACAGCCTATTTCTTCCTACGCCCCAAAAGAACTGCCTTATGTCTGTCCCATGCATTCTTGAATTCTCCCACAGTTTTAGACCCCACAACCTCCTCAGGAAGGCTGTTCCATGCATCCACTACCCTCTCTGTGAAAAAATATTTCCTCATTGCCCGGAACCCCCCATCTTTAAATTGTGTCCCCTTGTTCTTGCACATCTCTTTTCTGAAAGATGCTACCTCTTGGACTTTGTTGATACCACTGAGGTACTTAAAGTTTCTATCGTGTCCCCCCTCTCCCTTCTTTCCTCAAGGGTATACATATTGAGATCCTTTAGTCTCTCCTCACATGGCTTCTCTTGCAGACCCTGCACCATTTTAGTTGCCCTCATCTGGACTGCCTCTATCCTGTCTATGTCCTTGTGGAGATGGGGTCTCCAGAACTGGACGCAGTACTGCAGATGGGGTCTCATCAACTGTCTGTACAGAGGGATAACAACTTCCGGTTTTCTGCTGGTGATGCCTCTCCCTATGCATCCCAGTATACCCCCAGCCCTCCCTACTGCCTTCTCACATTGCTTACTAACCTTAAGGTCATCTGACATGATTACCCACAGGTCCCTTTCCTTTTTTCTTGTTGTTACTAACTCCCCCCCATTGTGTAATCTTCCCCTGGGTTCTTGCTTCCCAGGTGCATTATTTTGCACTTCTTTGCATTGAATCCTAGCTACCATACTTCTGACCATTCCTCCAACCTTGCCAAGTCCCTTCTCATCCTTTCCACACCTCCTTGTGTATCAACCCTGTTGCAGATCTTTGTGTCATCTGCAAAGAGGTATACTTTTCCTTCCAGTCCCTCTGCAATGTCACTTATAAAGACATTAAAAACGACTGGACCCAGTACTGAACCCTGCGGTAGCCCACTAGTAACCCCTCTTTCTTCAGAGTGGACTCCATTTACTATTACCTTCTGTGTCCTGTTGTCCAGCCAATGTTTTACCCAGGCTACCACCCTGGGACCCACTCCCAGGCTGATTAATTTGACTATTAATCTTTTGTGTGGGACAGTGTCAAATGCCTTGCTAAAGTATAGGTAGGCCATGTCCACAGCCCCTCCCTGGTCTACTACTTTGGTCACCCAGTCAAAGAAATCTATTAGATTCATCTGACATGACCTTCCTGCTGTGAACCCATGCTGCCTTGGGTCCTGGGCCCCACTGGCCTCAAGGTACTCAACACTTCTTTCCTTCAGAAGTGACTCCATCACTTTCCCTACCACAGAGGTCAAACTGACAGGTCTGTAGTTTCCTGCCTCTGTCTTGGTCCCACTTTTGTGAAGGGGAATCACATCCGCCTTCCTCCAGTCCTCGGGTACCACACCATTCTCCCATGATTTATTAAAAAGAGTAGTTAGTGGTTTCACTAGTTTCCCCCTTAATTCTTTTAGAATTCTGGGGTGAATTCCATCAGGCCCCATTGCTTTGTCCACCTTCAGTTTTAGGAGTTCTTGCAGAACCCTTTCTTCTGTGAAAGGGCTGGGATCGACCCCCTATCAAGAGTGCTTCTGTTAATTGGATTGGATTAGGCACTTACCCCTCCTCTTTTGTGAATACTGAGCAGAAATATTCTTTCAGTATCCCTGTTTTTTCACTGTCCCCCTCTGCCTATCCACTATTCATTCTATTCAGCCTCACTATCCCTCCCTTTGTCTTTCTACGCTCTCTGATATACCTATAAAAGGTTTTATCCCCCTTCTTAACTGAGTTGGCTATCTTTTCCTCAGTTTGGGCCTTTGCTATTCTGACTTCTCTCCCTGCTTCCTTCTGCCTTAACTGGTACAGCTCTCTGTCCTGCTCCTTCTGTGTTTCCTTATACTTCCTGAATGCTATCTTTTTCTCCCAATGACTTTCCCAGCCACCTCTGTTGAGAACCATAGTGGCTTTTTGTTTCATTTTGATTTGTTTATTTGCTTCACACAAAGGTTTGTTGCCTCTGTGATGGCAGTTTTGATGATTCCCCATTGTTGCTCCACCCCTCCTTCTAGTCTGTTTGCTAGAGCTTTTCTGAGGCACTCTCCCATCTTGCCAAAGTCAGCCCTCCTGAAGTTCAGTACCCTCACTTTTGTATGGCTTGACTCTGTAGCTGAGTTTAATGTGAACCACATTGTTTGATGGTCACTTGTTCCCAGATAGCAACCCACTTCTAGATCTGAGATCCTCTCACTGCCCCCATTTGAGAGTATTAGGTCTAAGATTGCTCCCTCATGAGTGGATCCTGAAACTAGCTGTCTGAGGCCTGCCACCTGTAGGGTATCGAGAATGGCCCTGCTCTTGGATGTGGCTGCAGCAAATGTGCTCCAGTTAACATCTGGCATATTCAGGTCTCCCATCAACAGTATCTCCCCTTTCTCTGCCATCCTAAGAAAGCCTTCTATCATATCCTTGTCCATTCCCTCCCCTTGACATGGGGGTCTGTACACAACCCCTGTGTGGACTGTGGTGCCCTTTCCAGTCTCCAAGGTGACCCACAGTGCCTCTTCTCCTCCCTGGTTACTCTTTTGTTCAGTTACTTTTATCCCTTCCTTTACATAGAGAGCTACTCCTCCCCCTCATCTCTCCTGCCTATCTCTCCTGTAGGTTATGACCCTGGTGTGCTGACATCCCAGTCATGGTTCTCTGTGTACCTTGTTTCTGTGACTGCTATGATATCCAGGCATCCCTCTTCCATCAAGGCCACCAGCTCAGGGAGCTTGTTGCCCAGACTATGGGCATTGGTACTCATTATCCTCCATTTCCTAATGGCCTTACTCCTTTTTGCCCCATCCCTGTCCTTCTTGCCTTTGTCACTTTCCCCATTTACCCCTGCCCTTCTCCCTATCGCCATCTCTATGTTGGTGTTTACTTCACTTACTACCATTATTTTTTGGGGGGAGCTAGGATTTCCCTGCTCCTTTCCAGTGCCTCCCCCCTTGGCTAATTTAAATACTTGCCAATGAAGCATTTAAACCTATCACCTAGGATCCTGGTTCCCCTCCTGGACAGATGCAGCCCATCATGCCACTATAGGCTTGCATCACTCTAGGTGGACCCCCAGTCCCCAATGAAGCCAAATCCCTGAGCTCTGCACCAGTTTTTCAACCACTGATTGAATCCCATGGTGCAGAACATCCTAGCCTCTCCTATGCCTTAGATGGGCAGCACCTCCGGGAAAGTTACTGTGTGTGCTACTTGTCTAAGGCCCCTCCCCAATTCCACAAACTCTTCCTGCAATGCTCTAATCCCTTTCTTAGCCAGGTCATTTGTCTCTAGGTGGAAAATAACATCCAGCTCCCTCCCCCGTGCAGCTGTTCCAGCAATCCTGAGGATTCACTCCCTGTCCCTCCAAGCCATGGTGCCGGGCAGGCACCTTACCTCCCTCTCCCCTTCCTCCCCCAGTTCTACCTTCCTAACAATGGAGTCCCCCACCAGGAGTTGTTTCCTTCCCCTGTGGGGTCCCATGCCACCCTCCTGTGGGTCTCCTTTGTGGAGGTTCCCAGCATCCTCCTTGGTCTTCACTGTAGGTGTCTCCATAGAGGAACCACACTTTGCCAGAATGGCATAGGAATTCTGGAGATGTACAACTGGAGGGATGCACCTCTGTTCCACCACCCTAACCCTCCCTGAGCCCACTGTGGTCCAACCGCTCCTCTTTCTTGGCAACCTCTGAGGCAACGGCAGTGGCACTGGTGGTCCCTGGATGGAGGAGGAGGTCCCACAAATCCTGGACAACTCAGCCTGGAGATGAGCAACCTCCTCTCTCAGCCCAGAGAGGTGCCTGCAGATGGGACAACACTGCATCCTCCAGAACATCTCCCAGAAGACTGCTGCTCCACATCCACTGCACTACTCCACTCCCATCATGTCTTATTTCTGGCCCCTTAACTGTAGTTTGGAATCCTTACTCTTTCCTCTGTTTTTTTTTCTTTCTCTTCTCTCTCTACTTACTTTCTGCCTCTGTGCCCTTTAAGTTCCTGATTGTCCTTTCTGTGACAAGAATATCCTATATTTCTCAGTAGACCCCTTACTTGCTCAGAGGCAGGCCTCCAGCAGCTAGAGGGGGCCAGAGAGCTACTCTTGCCTTTCTAGGATGGTGGGTCTTTGGTGGCTTTGTGTTTACTCACTTTCTGCTCTCAAACAGGAAGTTCCTGTTGTCAGTCAAATCCTGTGCCTATAAAAGAAGAACTAGCTTTGGGTGGGCAATGTAGTCCCAGTAGAGAAGTCCAGTCACACAGCACTCCTTCCTCCTGGTGTCTTCTGCCAAGCTACTAACAGAATCTTTCTAAGGCAGTCTTTAAATTTAGTTTCCTTCTAGCTAAGCCACTCCCCCTACTTTCTAGATCTTTCCACAAGTAATTTAAACTGCACAGCTATCAAGCCCTTTCAATCACCTGAGATTTACACCTACATAACTGTTCAGATAACCATTCAGTTCAGTTAACTCAGACAAACACACTATTTTTTTCTGCTTTGTTTGTTAGTTTGATGTTTTTACCCTAAATTAAAGGTCCAAGTACAAGTCTTCTACTTCTTTAGTCCCAGTAGAGAAGTCCAGTCACACAGCACTCCTTCCTCCTGGTGTCTTTTGCCAAGCTACTACTACTTGAGTGCTGTGTGCAGTTAAGGAGGACGCACCTAAGGAGGGACATCCAACTCCTGGAGAGGGTTCAGAGGAGAGCAACCAGAATAATTCGGGGCCTGGGGGATATGACATATGAGTAACGACTAGGGGAGCTCAACCTGTTCAACCTGGAGAGGAAGGACCAGGGGGACATGATTGAGGTCTTCAAGTACCTCAGGGGGAGTTAATAAGGTAAGATGAGATAGGATCTTTTGACTGAAGGAGAATGGAATCACCAGAGGACACAGTTGGAAGATTGAGGGTGGACGGATTAGGGGGGAAAGGAGAAGGAGGTACTTCACCAAGAGAGTGCTCAAACTGTGGAATGTGCTGCCTGGGGAGCTGCTACAGGCAGCTATGGTGGAGGGATTCAAGAGAGGGTGGGACAGGTATAGGCAAGGGGTGAAAAAGAGGCTGGTTTGCCGGGGGGCAGGACTGAGGGATGGAGTAACAGTGGAAGGAGACAGATAGAGGGCTACAGTACCCAATCAGGATTCTGAAGCAAGAGCAGACTTGATAGACCAATAGGCCTACTCTGCTGGCAACTAGTATGTTAGTATGTTAAATTTATCACTATTTAAAATGACAGTGCTTCATTTCTTTTAAATTACTGCAATATATACCAAACTCTAATTAATAAATAAAGTATGTGACTAACTATACACAACTAGAGTGAACACACTGAAAAACTAAAAAAGGGGAGGGGGAAAAGGGAAAAGGGGGGGAGGTTTTTGTTATTTAGTACTAATGATAGCTAAAACTTGTGTGTATACATAGATATCAGTGTACAAATACATACTGAAAACTAAGTGAATGACCATCTCATTAAATTCGTAATTCATTTACAAGTTGGTTGACAGGCAGAAAACAGACAGTGGTGGTAAACGGTATACAGTCAGAAGAGATGCAAGTCACAAGTGGGGTACCTCAGGGATCAGTCCTGGGGCCAGGCCTCTTCAATATCTTCATCAGTGACATTGCAGATGGACTAGAGAGTAAGGTTTGTCTGTTTGCAGATGACACCAAGGTCTGCAATAGAGTAGATGATCCAGATGGGGTGGGTGTCACAAACCCACTCAGCAGGTCAGACCCTCTACTCCCAAAGTGCCAACCTCTGAGTGCAGTCTTGTGAACAGTTTAACAGAACAAGGTAACTCTCTTGTCTGTTTTGTGAGTTCCAATCAACCTTTGGTCTCAAGTTCTGGAGGGATTCAAACTGTGAACATCTTGCTAGCGTACCCAATACATAGGTTCAGATATTTCTGTCTTCGGCGGGGGGCCAGATATCTTTGCCTACAGGCACCTAACCAGGTGTACAGAAATGAATCCTTAAAAACTTTAATAAGGACCTGATTTAAAATGCTTCTCTTTCCAGTTTGGTATCACAATTCAAGCATATGCCTAGTGTCTGCTATAACCATATATACTTTTCTTGCAAATGAAAGTAAAAACAATCAAAGACAGACCAAGTAAGCTCTAAAAAGAGTTTTTACTAAAATAGATAATAATATGTAAAACATACAATACAGAACTATTATATCACAAAACATACAAATGTAACCCCCCTGTTACCTGGGGTTACTAGAATCCCAGTAAGACCTAGTAGTAGGCAGGGAAGGCAGCTTGTGAAACTCCAGTTATATGGATTTCACACTGCCTCACTCTGTTCTCAGTCTTGGCTGAGACTGAGGGATGACATCACCCTAGAACTATTGCAACTGCATGAGCCACATTGGAATCTGCAGATGGGAGTTAGGTTAGAATGTTGGGAGTTTTTGAA
The DNA here is from genome assembly GCA_016271365.2 of Neoceratodus forsteri. Taxonomy (NCBI): domain Eukaryota; kingdom Metazoa; phylum Chordata; order Ceratodontiformes; family Ceratodontidae; genus Neoceratodus; species Neoceratodus forsteri. The sequence goes on along the minus strand of CM028138.1, from coordinate 192,861,983 downwards.
GAGAGTTGTGTGTGAGCTGTCTTGAAGAGAGGAGCACAGCAGTCTGTGCACAGGCTCTTGGAGCCTAAGCTCTGATATAGAGCTACTTCTAGGGAAAGGGTGTGTGTTTCCGCCTAAAGATGAACACAGTAAGCTGTTCTTGAAGTGGTGGAGACCACTGATACTGGTCTCTGTGCCCCATCCCTGAGGGGATGGGGTGGAAGGTTTGCCTGCTATTTCAGGGGCAACCCCCTGGCTACTGCTAGAGAAGAAGCTGCCTTATTTTTTTCCAAGTGTTTTGGGCACCAGAAGCTGTCAAGATTCGCCTGTGGGGCACCTGCAACCAAAGGGTGAGTTCTGCTCTTGTCAAAGGGCTTATGTTTTACCTGAACTGTGTTAAAGTGGAGATTGGACTGCTGAATTAGTGGGATGCCTAGAGGAATAGGCCTAGCCAACGTAAAAGAATGTTCAAGTCCAGCACAAGGGGAAAGTTAAGACATGTAGAGGAGATGTACTATACGTCTACCCTTTAATCTACATTGCCAAGCATTCAAAAAGAGTTCTTTAATGTCCCGAGAAATGGCTGGGTATGGATTGTGGGAGCTGGAGGTGGGAGATCCCCCACCTTTAGTAACCAGGTCCACCTCTACAGATTTGCTCTGTGGATTTCTACTTTGCTTCATGCACCTGGCCAGTAATGAGGGAAGTACCCAGACGTGGGACTGGAAGGAAATTTCCCTTAAGGAGTCAAAGGCTCTAAGGTGGTTTGGGGAGCCACCAACAGAAAATTTGGTTCACTGTCATATGGACCGGGATCAAGAGGCCAGCAGGGGAGCCGGGTCAGGAAAAACCCAAATAGTGTACAAGTTGGGCTGTGTACCCAAAGCTACGTGCAAGTCCGGGCTGTGTGCCTTGTGGGTTCAGAGCCTGAGGGCTGAAATTGTGAAGAAGTGTTCTGTATCTCTTATCTGCATTACCAGGAATGTAGCCCGGTGGGGGATCAGTCTATGCTTTATTTGTTCAGTTTGGATGTGAATAAAAGCCACACTTTAGAATCCCATTCCTGCTATTGGATATTACAGTTATTGCTGCCTGTGCTCAGATTTAGTTGGGTGCCCCTGAGCAGAGTAGCAAAACCTAGGCCCTTGTGCCGAGTAACCTAGTCCTCCCCGACCCCAGTCCCCTCTAAGTACTGCTGTCAGCTTAAACAGCATACCACCTGTCATTTGCAAAAAAAGGCAGGGGTCGGGGCCTTACACAAATCTATTAAAAGAACAAGGTGTTAAAGAGTGCAATTCTTACTACAGTACTTAGTCTCTAAATTCCTGCTTAAAAGTGCTCACATATGTTTCTTTGTCAGAGCATGGATAAAAGTGTCTCTGAAGAAAAACAGAATAATAATTAAAAAGCTGGTTTTCCCCACTTATTTACATGAGGTCACCTAGTTCCTCCCGGTCTAAATATATAAAAAACATATATCTATAAAAACAGGATGTCTTTTCCAAGTATTAAATTCTGTAACCTCAGTATACTCATGTTCTTCAAATGACAGTTCTTTGACCTTAATCAGTATCCTCCCTCACACAGGCATCAGAGGAACATTTACAACTTCGCACCAGTTTGCTAAACCTGGTTTCCCCCTCTAACGTCATAAACTTTTTTTATGATTTCCTTTTTAACAAAATTAACTTAGAAATGTCTGTAATTAGCTTCTGGCCTGCCATGTAACACCTGGTAACTAAAACCTGTATGTGTGTGATCGCACATGCAGTTTCAACATTTTCTCATGGCTTTCATCTTTTCAGCTGAAACCTGGGGGTGGTGGTGAGTGAGAGAGTTTCAGCATTTCTCATGACAGACAGTCCATAACCCATTTTGATATTACAAAAAAATGATACTACAGCACTCAGAACTGGCTGTCCACGTCACAATCCTCCCTACCTAGACTGAATTTGGGGGCCTATCTCCTGCATGGGATGAGCTTCCCAAATCAGTTCACTCCTCATAGACCCTAGACAGCCCATCTGTGTTCTGTTTTTTTGCTCCAGCCCTATGTACATTTGTCACATCATATCCTTGTAAAGCAAGACTCCATCTTAGCAATCTGGCATTGTTTTTCCCTGTCTGCATCAGCCAAACCAGGGGGCTGTGGTCAGTCTGCACCACAAAATGCTGCCCATACAAGTATGGCTCTAATTTCTTTAGGGCCCACACTGTGGCAAGACACTCCTTCACCACCATGGAGTACACTTGCTACCTGGGAAGTAACTTTCTGCTCGGGTACACTGCTGGGCTATCTGTCCCTTGGCTGGATGTCTGACTCAGTACTGCCCCAATACCCATGACTGAGGCATCAGTCTGAACTATAAAGGTTTTGCTGTAGTCAGGACTTGTCAAAACAGGTGCACTGCACAGTGCCTCCTTTAGTTTGGAAAAGGCTTCCTCACAGGCTAGGCTCCAGGTAATTTTCTCTGGCATCCTTTTCTTTGTCAGGTCAGATAGGGAGCAGCTAGGGCACTGTAATTGGGTAAAAATGTTCTGTAGTACCCTGCTGTCCCTAGAAAAGTCCTGACCTGCTTCTGGGTTTCTGGTCTGGGCCATGCCTGGCTCACCTCTATCTTCCTTTGGTTAGGATGGAGCTGTCCCCAGCCTACCACATGCCAGAGGTATACCACTTCTCCCACGGCCACCTGGCACTTCCCGGCTTTGACAGTGAGCCCGGCCCTCTGTATCCTGCCCAGCACTTCCCTAAAGTGGGATAGGTGTTCCTCCCAGCTGGTACTAAAGATGACAATGTCATCCAGGTATGCCATGGCATACTCCTCAACACCATTTAACACCTGGTTCACCAACCTTTGGAAAGTGGCCAGGGCATTCTTCATTCTGAAAGGCATTACTTTAAACTCAAATAAGCCTACTGGAGTGATGAAGGCTGACCTCTCCCTAGTTCTGCCCATCAACTCTACCTGCCAATACCCCTTCGTTAGGTCAGTGGTTGTAAGGTAGTGTGCCCCTCCCAACTTGTCCAGGGGTTCATCCATCTGGAGCATCGGGTGGACGTCTGACTTTGAGGCTGCATTCAGTCCATGATAGTCCACACAGAAATAAGTAGAGCTATCTGGCTTAGGCACAAGGACTATGGGTGAGGCTCAGGGGCTGTGGGATCTCTGTATTACCCCTTAATCCAGCATCTCCTCCATTTCCCTCCTAATGTCCTTTTGGACAGCTTCTGACATCTGATATGCTGTCTGCCGTATGGGCATCTGTGTCCCTGTCTAAACATCGTGTGTTGCTAAGGGGGTTAGTCCAGGCTTGGCGCTAAACAAGGGGGCAGAGTCCACTAAAACCTCCCTCACTTTCTGGATCTGGCCTGGGGTCAGCTGGGGAGACAATTTTACTGCCTCCACAGAGGACTCCCATTTACTTTCTTCCAGCAAGTCCATAAGGGGGTCTCCTTCATCTATCCCCTCCCCATGACTACACACTGCAAACACCATGACAGCCCTATTGACATATGGCTTCATCATGTTGACATGGTACATCCTTTCTGTCTGCCTTTTGTTAGGTAACTCCACAATGCAGTTCACGTCATTTACCTTCCTAACCACTTTGTATGGCCCTGCCCACTCAGCTTGCAGCTTGTCTTTCTGGACCGGAATAAGGACCATAACTTCCTGACCCACCATGTACAAGAAAGTTCTGGCTCTGCGGCCATTCCACACTTTTTGTTTCTGTTGCACAGCTGATAGGTTGCTCTTGGCTGTCCACATAAGCTCCTTTAGCCTTTCCCTAAACCTAAGGACATAATCCACAATGGGTGTTCCCTGGGTGGCTTGCTTGCCTTCCCAGTCCTCCAGGATCAAGTCTAGGGGCCCATGTACCCGGCATCCATATAAGAGTCTGATGGGGAAAATCTGGTCAGCTCTTGGGGCACCTTCCTGTATGCAAACAACAGGTTGGGAAGATATTTCTCCCAGTCCCTCCCATGCTATTCAGCAAACACCTGGAGCATTGACTTTAGGGTACCATTGAATTGTTCCACAAGCCCATTGGCTTGTGGGTGATATGGTGTCATGCATCTCTGCACTACTCCACACTTCCCCCATAAACATTTCATCAGGTCTGATATGAAGGAACCCCCCTCAATAGGTGATTACCTCCTGCAGAAATACAACATGGGAGAAAATCCCAAGTATGACATCTGCCACTTTGTCTGTCCTCAGAGAGGATAGGGCAACTGCCTCTGGGTACCGGGTGGCATAATCCACCACAGACAGGATGAATCTCTTCCCTGAGGAGCTGGGGGTATTTAAAGGCCCCACAATATCCATTCCCACCCTCTGGAATGGCTCCTCCATGATGAGCAACAGAATCAGGGCAGCTTTGGTTTTCTTGCCCACCTTCCCTATTTCTTGGCATCAGTGACAAGACCTGCAATACTCCTTCACCTGCTAGGTGAAGTTAGGCCAGTAGAAATTCTGGGCTAATCACTGAATTGTGTGCGCAGTTCCCAGATGACCAGGCAAGGGAATATCATGTGCGATCTTGAGCAAGTGTTCCCAATACCCCTGGGGAATGACAAGCTGCCTGCCTAGCATCCCTCCCTCCCTCCCTCTGTCTGTACTGCCTGAGTATACATAAGTCCATTTTCCCAATAAACCCTATGTCTGCCATCACCTCCTGTGTGCCGTCCGAGTCTGCCCAAGCCCTCAGCTTCTCTAAACTAGGGTCACTCCTTTGAGCAGCTGCAAACCCCTCACACAGTCCCAAGGCATGGGACAGGTCCCCTTCAGTTGCTAAAATAGGGTCCCTGGCACTAGCATAAGGTCACTCAGGATCACTGTCAATCCTAACCCTCTGAGAAGGGGTCACTTCTCCCTCTTTGGAGCAACCTTCTGTAGCTGTGTGGTTACTTGCTATTGGGGAAATTTCTACCCCTTCTTCATTAATCTCCATATCAGGAGACACAGGCTGGGGAACCAGCCTCTCAGTGGTTTCCACAATGGCTTTTGTGGGGTTCAGGGAACAACAATTTTCCCTTGCTGCTTGGCTATGGGTAACTGCACACACACCATCCCCTGTTTGAGATTGTTGACAAGGATGATGTCCACTGCTAAGGTTTTGGCTACGGCCACCTGTTGCAGAGTTCCCCCTGTATCTCCCAAGTCTAAGAGAACACTAGTGAGGGGCAATGTTTTTGCCTCACCAGTGAAGTCCTGTACAGTGACGTATTTATTGGGTATAAGCTGACCAGGCTGTACCAGATCTCCCTTTACCAAGATCAAAGATGCCCCTGTGTCCCTTAACCCTTGCATCTGTACACCATTCACCATGACTGGGTGCATGTGTTCCCTCATGTTCACTGGCATGCTTCCAGGGACACACAAACAACCTACTTCCTTTCTAGCACCCGGTTGTGTATTATTGCTCGCCTTTTTGGGACACTGTCTGAGAATATGCCCAGTTTCTTTGCACAACCAACATTCATTTCTTCTCTCAGAGAAATCTTTTCTCTGAAACCTGGGGCTAACTGGTTTTGGTGGAGGCAGTGAGGGTTTTAGCTGCCCGGAATGCAGTCTTTTCCCTTTCTGTGCTGCCACACCCACCCCATTCGCTCTCAGAGCAGGTCTGCTCTTGGCATAGTGATCCAAGAGTTCAGCAGCCTCTTGCACTGTCTTGGGATCTCTGTCCTCTAGCCAGGTTTTCAGCTAGGCTGGTCATGCCCAATAAAACTGTTCTAATAAAATCACATTTTCAATTTTATCAACAGAGTTTGCCTCAATTCCTTTCCACCAATGTTTTAAAAACTGACGTTGTTTCATGGCTAGCTCCTCGTAGCTCATATCAGGGCTTCTCCTAAGCTTACAGAATTTAGCTCTGTATGATTCAGCAGTTAATTCAAACTTTTTTAACAGTGCAGCTTTTAGCTTGCTGTAATCATTGCTGTCATCATTGCCCATTTGACCCAATGCATTCTGAGCTTTCCCGGTAAGTAGCGGGGATAGCTAGAAGCTCCAGGACTCTCTAGAAATTTTAGCCTGAATACAAACTTTTTCAAAAGAATTTAAAAAGGCATCCATATCCTCCCCCTCTTTAAACTCAGCTATTAATTTGGAGTTCAATTTGTAACCCAGTCCTGCAGTCCCAGTTAAACCCAAGCCACTTACCTGCTCTGGTGCCGCTGGTCAGAGTCGTATCTTCTCCAGTTTGTGTTGTTTCTGGTATTCCTGCTCCTCACAGTCTGTGTCTCAGCATTCGCATTCTGTCTTCTCCTCTACAGCTCACTGGCACTCATGCTCCTCAGTGTCTGCCTCTCTCTGCTGTCACTCTGCCTCTCGCTGTTCCCTCTCAGCCTCTTGTCTTTCCCACTCTGCCTCTTGGTTCTCTTGCTCCCTCAGCTCCTGAAACTCCATCTCCATCCTGCACAACTCAGTTTGCAGCCTGAGTACCTCTGGATTCAGGATACTGGTGACTTTCCCCTGCTGCTTTGGCCCTTCACTGACACTGGCCCTGCTGTCCTTCTCACCGGACCTGGACACAGCACTGGCCACTAGCTCTGTGACACTCTAGGTTTGGTCCTTTCCAGTCACGGTCTGTTACTCACTGCTCTGGGTATCTGCTACCATCAGGGCATCTGTGAGATTCTGCTTTTTGGCTGTCACCTTGAATGGGACTCCACTGTCCCCACACAGCTGCTTCAAGTAATCTACAGTGTGCCTGCTGTAGTCAGAAGCCATCTTCTTCTTCCCTCACTACTGCTATTCTGACTTGCACTTTAGAGAAAACAAATCAAATGGGTAGGAACTGACCTGTACTCCAAGGGATACAGTTCTGCTTTCTTTTTAAAATAAAACTCTGCCTTTTTCTTTCTTTGCAAGACAGCTTGCGGTCTCAAGAAAACACAGAAATATAAAAGCTTGTGATACCAAAATTTTGTCACCGCTGCCAACTAATCTGTCACAAACCCACTCAGCAGGTCAGGCACTCTACTCCCAAAGTGCCAACCTCTGAGTGCAGTCTTTTGAACAGTTTAACAGAACAAGATAACCCTCTTGTCTGTTTTGTGAGTTCTGATCAACCTTTGGTCTCAAGTTCTGGAGGGATTCAAGCTGTGAACCTCTTGCTAGCGTACCCGATACACAGGCTCAGATATTTCTGTCTTCAGGGGGACAGATATCTTTGCCTACATTCACATAACTGGGTGTACAGAAATGAACCCTTAAAAACTTTAATAAAGACCTCAGTTTTAAAACACTTCTCTTTCCAGTTTGGTACCACCATTCAAGCTTATGCCTAGTGTCTGCTATACCCATATATACTTCTCTTGCAAATGAAAGAAAAAAGTCAAAGACAGACCAAGTAAGCTCTGAAAAGAGTTTTTACTAAAATAATAATATGTAAAACATACAATACAGAACTATTATATCGAAAGACATACAAATCTATTAAAAGAACAAGGTTTTAAAGAGTGCAATTCTTACTACAGTACTTAGTCTCTAAATACCTGCTTAAAAGTGCTCACAGATGTTTCTTTGTCAGAGTATAGATAAAAGTGTCTCTGAAGAAAAACAGAATAATAATTAAAAAGATGGTTTTCCCTACCTATTTGCATGAGGTCACCTATTTCATCCCTGTCAGAATATATAAAAAACTTATATCTATAAAAACAAGATGCCTTTTCCAAGTATTAAATCCTGCAACCTCAGCATACTCATGTTCTTCAAATGACAGTTCTTTGATCTCAATCAGTATCCTCTCTCACACAGGCATCAGAGGAACATTTACAACTTCACACCAGTTTGCTAAACCTGGTTTCCCCCTCTAACGTCATAAACTTTTTTTTATGATTTCCCTCTTAACAAAATTAACTTAGAAATGTTTGTAATTAGCTTCTGACCTGCCATGTAACACCTGGTATCTAAAATCTGTGTATGTGTGATCTCAAATGCTGTTTCAGCATTTTCTCATGGCTTTCATCTTTTCAGCTGAAACCTGGGGTGAGCGACAGATTTTCAGCATCTCTCATGACAGTCCATAACCCATTTTGATATTACAAAAAAATGATACTACAGCACTCAGAAATGGCTGTTCATGTCAGAGTGGGCAGAATGAGAAGAGATCTGGATAAACTAGCAAAATGGTCCTAAGAGTGCAAACTGGGATTTAATGCAAAGAAGTGCAAGAAACCCAGTCTCCCATTGGCTAGAGCTGCCCCCAAAAAACACTTTGTTGGCACACTGGGAGCCCACCTCAGCATGTCAAATGGCCCTGTAAAAAAAAAAATCCTGCAATGTTGTTTTTTTTAACCTGTCAAAAAAGAAAATGGTCCTTCATGGTCTCCCTGCCCCCTCCCACAACCCGCTCCCACCCTCTGCACACCTGCCTCCCCACATCTCCCACCCCATACTTACCTGTGGAGTCTGGTGCAACAATCTTCAGTGGACCGGGAACATGTCTACACTCTTCAAAGCTGATCATGAACTGAAGAAATGCTGGTAAGCTGTAAAATGGCATAAATAGGGGGTTTTCCAACTTTAGTGCATATCTCAGGCATTTTTCTGAATTTTGGCACCAAATTTTAAATATGGGGGTTTTGGGACCCCTCCTCATGAATTCTGCCATTGTCATGGCATTATTCAGCCCCAAAAGGTGATTTCATGGTCACTGTGTGGAATCACCTTTTGGGACTGATTAACAAAATGACAGTGCCAGTGTTCATGAGGTGGGCTATCAAAAAGCTTATGGTACACACGCTTGTAACTTTGTGAATTTGCAATATTTTCATGCCAGATTTTCAACACTGACATTTTTTCACACCTCCTTGTGAACAGTACAGCTGTAATTTTTCACATCCTGGCCAAAATGTGTTTTCCCACTTCCGGCACAGAATAGCTTGGTCGTTGTGGGAAATCAGTGTTCGGGACAGATGGCACTCCATAAAATGACTGTTACGAGCGTGCATTGTGCAATTTGCATGCACGCTCATACCTTCCTGAATTTACAATATTTTCACTCCAGATTTTCAACATTGCCATTTTCCCACTCCTACTTACGAACAGTACAGCTGTCATTTTTCCCATCCTGGCCGAAATGTGTTTTCACACTTCCAGCACAGAATAGCACGGTTGCTGTGGGAAATCAGTGTTCAGGACAGATTAAGAACATGACAGTGATAATGTTCATGAGCAGAGGTCCTAAAATACCTATGTTGAAAATTTGGTGACAATAGCCCATCAGGAGGCAGTATAGCGCAGTGGTCTAAGGCTCTGAGCTGCAAATCTGGTGACATCCAGCAGACCAGACCTGGGTTTGAATCCCACAGCTTCCACTTGCATACTGTGTGACCCTGAGCAAGTCACTTAACCTACTTGTGCTCCCAGGTCGCTCCTGTAGAAAAGCTTTCAGCTTAGTGTGCTATACCTGGTTAAACAACCAAATAAAAAAAAAATGACTGTGTTACAAGTGTGCATTGCGCAGTTTCCACGCACCCTTACAACTTTGCAAATTTGTAATATTTTCATGCCACATTTTCAACAGTGGCATTTTTTCATACCTACTTATGAACAGTACAACTGTCACTTTTTCACATCCTGACCGAAATGTGTTTTCGGACTTCCAGCGCAGAATAGCATGGTCACTGTGAGAAATCAGTGTTTGGGACAGATTAAGAAAATGACAGTGACACTGTTCATGAGCAGAGGTCCTAAAATGCCTATGTTGAAAATTTGGTGACGAAACTCCATAAAATGACTGTGCTACAAGCTTGTGTTGAACTGTTTCCATGTACCCTTATAACTTTGCAAATTTGTAATATTTTCATGCCACATTTTCAACACTGGCATTTTTTTACACCTCCTTATGAACAGTATCATTGTCATTTTTCACATCCTGGCCAAAATATGTTTTTGCACTCCTGCCACAGAATAGCATGGTCGCGGTGGGAAATCAGTGTTTGGGACAGATTAAGTTCGAACGAGTGAGAGGGAGGAGTGACAGAGCTCAACTGAGCTCTGTTGGGACTGCTACAGATTTCTCTGTGGGCAGAAATAGGCCCCAATGCAGGAGCCCAGTACAAAAGGGCAGCCTATAGCACTGGGAGAAAGAGAATGAGAGTGAATGAGGGAGGGGGAGTGAGCAAACTCAACAGAGCTCTGTCGGGACTGCTACAGATTTCTTTGTGGGCAGAAAAGTTGCCAATGGAGGCAGGAGCCCAGTACAAAAGGGCAGCCTGCAGCGCTGGGAGAAATGGAATGAGCGACTGGGGGGGGGAGTGAGTGAGCTCAATGGAGCTCTATCAGGACTGCTGCAGATTTCTTTGCAAGCAGAAAAAGGCACCAATGCAGGCAGGAGCCCAGTACAAAATGGCAGCCTGCAGTGCCGGGAGAAACAGAACGAGCGACTGAGAGAGGTGGGGTGAGTGAGCTCAACGGAGCAAGCAATCAGCATTCGGCATTGACAAATGCTTGTTATAAATAGCACCCAGCTTATACTGCCAAAAACTTTCTTTTTGCAAAAGAATATTGTCGATGTCACCACCTCAAGTTGAGTGACATACTTTGTCAGTGCCTTGAAATGTAAACATATGTTGGGGGCCTTTTTGTCTCACATGTAATACAATAGCATTTCTTTCATCCTGATTCTCCACTGCCCTCAGATGTTCCCCCATTCTTTGCTTTAATTTTCTGGTGGTTTTTCCAATATAAAAGCATTTACAAGAACATGTTGCTTTATACACCACATTTTCTGTGTTATAGTTGATAATAGTATTAATCTCAAATATTTTCCCATTGTGCGGATTGTAAAATATGTTTCCTGTTATAAAGTACCTGCAAAAGGAACAGTTATTGCGCTTAAAGTTCCCACATGGTAGTGAGTTAAACTTCAAATGTTCATCTTTATTCTGATAGCTCATAACAGTTTTGTCACCTACATTTCTACCCCTTCCAAAAGTCAGCTGACATTTCTCTTTTGTCCATTACATTAGTTATGGTTCTATTTGGAGGACATACCTGTGTTTATTTAAGATGTCCCAGTTAGCACAAGACTGTGGAGTTAATGTGGTAATAAGGTTCATGGTCTTCTTCAGCTCAGTCTCTTGACTTTCCCTTGTACTGTATGTAAAAGTACATCTCTAGTTACAGCATTTACATATTGTACTGCTTTGTTAACATCTGATGAGTTGTAGCCCTGTTCTTTAAATCTTTCAGTCATTTTTATAATTCCTGAACATAGAGATGTCTCAGATAAACAGTTTCTGGTGAGCCAAGTTAGCTGAGTATAAAGGATAATTTCTACTAGGTGCCAGGGATGGCAGCTAGTGAAGTGCAGCAATGTGCTCCAATTTTTGGGCTTGTGAAATAATTCAGCAATGATCCCCATTTCAGCTGTTCCATCCTGGAGTATCCAGTGCAGCAATCAGATCAGACATGGAGCTGACTACCCTTTTTTAACAAATCATGAGAGGATGGTGTGGTACCTGAGGACTGGAGGAAGGTGGATGTGGTACCCTTCACAAAAGTGGGAGCAAGACAGAGGCAAGAAACTACATACCTGTCAGTTTGACCTCTGTGGTAGGGAAAGTGATGGAATTGCTTCTGAAGGAAATGATTGTTGAGTACCTAGAGACCAAAGTAGTGGACCAGGGAGGGGCTGGGTACATGGCCTACCTAGACTTTAGCAAGGCATTTGACACAGTTCCACACAAAAGATTAATAGTCAAATTAACCAGCCTGGGAGTGGGTCCCAGGGTGGTAGCCTGGGTAAAACATTGACTGGACAACAGGACACAAAAGGTAATTGTAAATGGAGTCCACTCTGAAGAAAGAGAGCTTACTAGTGTGGTACTGCAGGGTTCAGTACTGGGTCCATTCCTTTTTAATGTCTTTATAAGTGACATTGCAGAGGGACTGGAAGGAAAAACATGCCTCTTTGCAGATGACACAAATATCTGCAATGGGGTTGATACACAAGGAGGCATGGAAAGGATGAGAAGGGACTTGGCAAGGTTAGAGGAATGGTCTGAACCATGGCAGCTTGGATTCAATGTAAAGAAGTGCAAAATAATGCACCTGGGAAACAAAAACCAAGGGGAAGATTACACAATGGGGGGAGGTGGTAACAACAACAAAAATGGAAAGGGACCTGGGGGTAATCATATTAGATGACCTTTAGATAAAGCAAGCAATGTGAGAAGGCAGTAGGGAGGGCTGGGGGGGTAGTGGGATGTATAGGGAGAGGCATCACCAGTAGAAAACAGGAAGTTGTTATCCCTCTGTACAGACAGTTGGTGAGGCCCCATCTGGAGTACTGACTCTAGTTCTGGAGACCTCATCTCCACAAGGACATAGACAGGATGGAGACAGTCCAGAGGATGGCAACTAAAATGATGCAGGGTCTGCAAGAGAAGCCATACAAGGAGAGACTAAAGGAGCTTAATATGTATACCCTGGAGGAAAGGAGGGAGAGGGGGACATGATAGAAACTTTTAAGTACCTCAGTAGAATCAACAAAGTCCAAGAGGGTAGCATCTTTCAGAAAAAGAGCTATGCAAGAACAAGGGGACACAGTTTGAAGATATGGGGGGACAGGCTCAGGGGCAATGTGAGGAAGTATTTTTTCACAGAGAGGGTGGTGAACGCATGGAACAGCCTTCCTGAGGAGGCTGTGGGGTCTAAAACTGTGGGAGAATTCAAGAATGTATGGGACACACATAACACAATTTTTGTGGGGGGTAGGAAGAAATAGGCTGTTGGTTAAATAGGATCTGCAGCTTATCCTGTAGGTAGGAAAATGGGCAGACTAGGTCAGCCAAGCAGTCCTTATCTGCCACCAAAGTCTATGTTTCTATGTTTGTAAGACAAAATGCCTAATTGGACATTCTGACCTGACGAGACAGGGAAAATAAAAAAAGCTAAATTGCCAAAAGGATGTGTCTACAAAGGAAAACTGGATATCTCACCTAGGTATTTCCACAACAATTACCCAGGGTAACCTCTTCAACTCCTGTTGAATCCTTTAAAAGATCTGATTATTTGGATGGCCTTAATGATAATAAGATTGTACAAACTATAAAGGAAAAGGAGAACTCAAAGTTCATTAATCACCAGACCTCCTTCCCCTTAGTGGTAGTTAACATTTTAAAGAAAACCACTAGTAAGCTAGACCCTCTAGGGCAAAATGAGAGAGAGAAACCCAAAGCCCTAATGATAAGGTAGACACAGTGGATATGGAAGATGAAGTAGTGGAGTTTTCATCCAAAAATGTATACAACATCAATAAAAATGCCTGTTAATGATTCTTTGCTACAGTTGCACAAGGCTGTAACCGAAGGAAAACAAATTGCAGTTAGACATGACCCAAATCCCCCTATTAATAATAATAAAAATGGAAACAATTTGCAATAGTCTTTAATCCTACCACATATTAAAAAGAAGCAACAAAAGAATAGCAACAGACTTTTTTGAGAAAAAGGAATCCCATGAGATGGAAACCCTTCTAATTCAACCTGACACAAAAGTAGCTACACCTCTGCCAGTACCTGAGGATATAACCGAGGACATAAAATTCCCATTTAATCAGGACCAATATCAGGGCCATAGTTTGAAAAAATGGGATGAAACTAATTTAGAATTATTCTGCCCCTTACACTTATCAGAGACTTCATGTATTATCATTTCCCCACTTAAAAAATAGGTGAGCTTTTCATACTTAGCTGGCTCCGCTAATACAGTTTTTCAACACCTGGATTAGGAGGTTGAAAATATTAACCTCAACCAAGATTTTTGCTCACAGTGCCAGGTGGCCTGATCCAGATATACGCTTAAGGACCTTGCCCATCCAATAATGGCCAATATAGTCTTATAACCATAACTGAAGTCAAGAGCAGGGCTGATAGAACTTTCATGTTGGTTCAAGATAGATTAGAATTTTTAGAAAAAAAGCTGTCTGAGTTAGAAGAAATAATTATCCCCCATATGTTTTCCTTTTCTTCAGTACATATTCCAGACTCACCCTGGATGTAGGTTCTAAGAATAAAAAAACAAAAACAAGTACATTCTTCCAAAGGACTGGCCCCCCAAAAAAAGAAGAAGAAAAGAGAAGAGAAGAAAAAATAAAGTAAAGTTACTGGAAGAACAGAAAGTAGAGCTTATCCCCAAACTATTCCTAGCCTACCTCCTCCTAGCCCCAGTATTCTGACCAATAAACCAGGGAAACAAAAGGAACTTTTCACAAGTAAAGTCTCCCCATGGCCTTATTAAAAGACCCTGAAAAAAAGGAGCTTAAAGAAACTCAAGAGGCTCAGGAAATCCCTGGTCAGCCTCAGCAAACTGATGGCTTATTCCACAAGGACAATGAGACTAAAGTAACCTTGAGAGAGTTGATTATATATCTTATGGCAGCACTCCAAAACCTGGTCAAGAGTGAGGATCTTATCTGGATCCATTGAGATCTTAAGGATTCCAAACCTCTAGTTTATATTCTTTACCCAGATATGAATATCCCCCCAAAAGATTGATCAAGTCAAAACAGACTCCAGCATCTAGGATTGATAGTACCTTCACCAGTCTCATGGAGAGCCATTTCCCTCCTGGTAAAAAATGAACAAAATCCAGAGGGAAACCTTGATTCTGACACCTATGTTTTGACCCTTAACAGGTTGAAATGGGACTTTAACATCAGCCCACTAGATAAACAAAATGGTACAGAGGAGGGGATTATTTCCATTTTTGGGTTGCCAAGAATGGAAAATGAAGACTTCTCCTCTCTTGTTGATTCTGTAGTGTTTCTGCTTTCTGTACTGGGGGATGTCAAAAAACCAAAACAATCAGTAACAGGATTGAAAGAGCATTCCCAGAGAGCGAGAATAGTCAGATAAATTTGTACTGTACATCTGCTAGCCTTTTTAAAGAAATACTTGGGGGTCAAAAAAGTTGGATCTTATTGGACTTTATCTGACTGATACTGTTTGCCCAGAAGGATGGAAAGATGAGACAATGCGGAATACTGATTGACTAACCTTCCAGAAAATAAGTATGGAAGAAACATCTCAGAGTCAAGATACTGTGGATTTAGGGAATACAGATCATAATATGATAAGCTGGAATATGGATGGGTTAGCTGGGAAACATGTGGATACAGGATGGGAGGAATTCATATGACATTCTTCTTTTTCAGGAAACATGGGCCAATACTCAAATCAACCTAAATGGATATCAGGCTTTTACTTCAAAGGCTATTAGGAAAAATAAATTGGGTAGAGCTTCAGGAGGCCTAGCCACTTATGTTAAAATCCATAGGGATTTTGCTTAACCTCTGGAGGTTATTATAAATACTAGCTATATTGTGGTAATAATACTTTGGAAGAAAGTGTTGTTCATGTTGCTTAACATTTATATTTCCCCGTACACTTAAGGGGGAAGCCAAGAAAAGTCCTGGAATGAAATTTCCTCTTTAATAGAAAGAACTACATCCAAATATCCGCTTTGTAAACCTTTAATTGCTGGAGATTTTAATGCAAGATGACCCTAATACCATGAGCTCAATAATAAATTTGAATGAATGTTCCAGAAGAAATAGCAGAGATGAGAAGACAAATACAAATGGGAACTTCCAGTGTTCCCTATTGGAGGTTAACTGTTTAGTGGTCCTTAAAGGAAAGACTCCAGTTGATTTGGAGGGTAATTACACTTATTACACTCATTCCGGCCAAAGTGTTATTGATTACGTTTTATGTGATCTGAATATCTCTTTTTTTCCTCATCTCTTAATTGGCATGAGAATCGAAAGCGATCATGCTCCACTACAACTTACATTTAAGTTTATTAATGAGAGTCAATTGGACTCCTCAGAACACAGACATCTGGATGATTTGGGGAGTACTGGAAAGAGCAAGTTAATTAGAAATAAAATAAACACTGCAACAGTTGCTGAGGTGTTGTCCCATGAACTACTCTGTAACTTATTACAAATACAGTCCCCACATAGTGCAGTACAGAAAACTGAACAGTTAAATCAAAATTTTATAAATAATATATATGGAAAACCTAATCTGAATAAACCCTGTAACCCTGACTTATGGTTCAATGGACAATGTAGGATTACAAAACGTGAACTAAATAAGCTTATTAGGTGGACTAAAAATCACCCTTTTAGATCTAACTTTATGACCCTGAATAAAACAAGGCAGAACTACAATAGATTGTTAAAACTTAAGAAACAAGATGCACAGAAAAAATGCTGGTCATATATGTTTGTTGTCATTGATTCTAATGACCCCAGGCAATTCTGGTCTTTGGTGGCCCAGGAGACCAGTGCTTATAAACCATTTATTTCTGTTTACATCCCAAAGGATACTTGGGTCAAATATTTTAAGACCATTTTTTCATCAGATACAGGGTTACAGGATGACCAATCCATTTCATTCTTAGACACATATGAAGAATATTTACCCCTGGAAATTACTGAATGGAAAGCTGAGTTAACTATTAACAATATTAAAAATAATAAAGCACAGGAACCTGACCTGATTCCTCCAGAAATTTATAAGGAATATAGACATTTTTGGGTTCCCCTTTTGACCACTTTTTTAAATTTATGCTTAAAGCATGAATTTATCCTGGATGCATGGACCAAAAACATTCTTGTCCCTATATATAACAAACTCTAGACAGAGCCAATAGGGCTGTGAAAAGCTACCAAATGACCAAAGTTATTTTCTTGTTGGTGCCATATAGTGCTGTTTAGTCACAATCATCAAAAACTGGCATGCTGCTAATTCAGGCCTCTTGAATTTATTTAGTCAGAGTACATGCTGGTGTGTGTGTGTGTATGTGCGCACGTGTGCTCGCATGTGCGTGCGTGTGCATGTGTGTGTGTGTGTGTGCGCCCATAAGAATGAGATAGCTAACACAGGCTGAAAATTGCACTGTCTGTAGTCCGACACTGTAGTCTGACTTTCAGAGGTTCAGTAAATTCCAGACAACATATAATGAGTTAATCCCTAGGTTGCTGAAAGAAATAGAATAAATCTCTTAGATTGAGCTGGACAGATGATAGAAACAGCAGTTTAAAAAAGGTTTTTTTTTGTTAATATCCTGACATAGAGCAGCAAAAAGCAAAAATCAAAGGAGGAGTGCACTATTTTGGAGCTGTGGAGGAATACTTCCAAATGTCCAATAAGGGAGTTCCATGATTAACCATTTTAGAGCTACTCTGATCCCAATAGTGCTGTAGGCTCCATCCACAGCCCTAAAAAGGGTTTTGTTTATGACCCTGCTAATTTTCCTCCGATTAGCCTTTTGAACATTTCTTCTACAATATTCACTTGACTGCTGCTCAAAAGAATGACCCAATGGACTTATGAAAATAATATAATGGCACTGACCCAGGCTGGCTTCCATGAAAATCATTCGACCATTGACAACATTTATGTTCTTTATCACCTGATTGAAAATATATTCACATAAGGAAAATGAGACTTCATTTACTATACATTGACTTTTTGGCAGCTTTCAATTCAATTAATAGAAATTTACTTTGGAAACTCGTGAAGGAAAAGAACCTCCCTAACTCTCTTCTAATTCCAATATATCTATTACATGTTAACACGTCCACCGCAGCCAGATACAACAATAATGGCTGTATTACTGACCACTTTTCTACAGATAGAGGGGTCAAACAGGGTGTCTTTTGGCACCCCTGTTATTTAACATATACATTAACTCACTTTTGGAGTATAAGGATATCAATCAATTTGATCCACCTTCAAATGACCACCTCAAATTCTTTTCTTTGGCCTTTGTGGATGATACTGTTCTTTTTTCCCTATCCAAATCTGGTCTCCAAAAAATTTGGACTATTTTGTAAGAAAATGTAGCAAATTGGAACTTAAAATACATCTTAAAAAACTAAGGCAATGACACTAGGAATTAAACACCATTCTCACACTATACGAATTAAGATAAATGAAGAGTTTGTAGAAACAGTGAGGGAATATCAATACCTTGTCCTTATGATGTCCTCGAATTATAGATGGAATAAACATCATAGAGAACAGACTGGAAAGGCAAAAACCATAGCCAAGGCCCTTTTAAGGTTTAATTATAAATACAGAGGTAGTACCATTGAGCCCGCTACCCGCAGGTAGGGCCAAAATCAATCCAGTGCTTCTTTATGTGGCTGAAATCTGGAGCTATGATGCCTCTGACCTTCGTGAAGTGCCACTTTCATTTTTTTATAAATCTTTACTTAAAGTCCCACATTCTACTTCTTCATCAATGGTCAGAGCAGAACTTGGAATGATTAAAATTAACTCCTTTAAGGAATTAAGAATAATCAATTACTGGCTAAAAATACTAAATAATCACTCACATAAGCTGTCTAACCTATGTCTTAAAAAAATGACATGGGAGTCTAATGGTATTAAGGAGGAGAGTAAATGAGTTCTAATATGCAGCTGTTTATAATGTAACACAGAAATAATATCCATCAGCCTGAAAGAGCCATACGTGACTGTACCTCAATAAAAAATGATTTGAAAAACAGTATTTTTGCATTGTTTTGATTTTACGGGCAGCATTCTGTTACAGTTCTTTTCATGGAACTAATGTTCTGGAATTGTAACTATGTCACAGTTTGAGCAAAGAACTCTAAAGGCAGGATTCACAAAGAAGATGCGCCCAGTACATCTCTCTGCCCAGGTGTAGGGGAAATGCACTGAGTGCAAATTGGGTGATTCACAGAGGAGGCACAGGAAGAAGTCTCCAGCGCATCCCCTCTGTGAATAGCACAGGTGTGCCAAGCCCGAGATGCCCCGGAGCATCCCAGGCTGTGCTGGTGCATCTCCCATGTCAAGCTATGAACCCACTGGGGCAGGGCATCTCAGGATACCCTGAGCTCAAAATCATGATTTACAGCCAGGGGCATACAGATAAGGCCATTTGGCATGCATGGCACAATGGGGCCATTGGCATGCCATTATAGCCCCATTTGTATTGTGCCTGCAGGGATACCCCAGCAGGATGCACCGACCTGATACCACCCTCCTTTCCTGGCCCGACCCCAGCTCAAGACATGCCGCTCCCAGTGGCAGTAAAGGAAACGATAACCCCCCCAGCCTCCATACACTGCCATTCCTGGCAGCTGTAATGGATGTACTGACACACCCCGAGCCCCCGTAAGATGCCATTCCCAGTGGCGGTAATAAACATGTTGGCACCCCCCCAAGCCCCATCCAATGTTGCACCAGTGGCAGTAATAGGAAGGTGACCCCACAGCCCTGTCCATGCCACACCTGGCAGCAGTAAACAGAATGATACCCCCAAGCCCCCATACGAAGCCACGCTGGTGGCAGTAAATAACATGACACCCTCCATGCCCCATATGTCGTCAGCTCCCGGTGGCGAATGAAATGAGAACTCCTCAACCCAAGCCCTCAGTAAGCCACCTTCTGGCAGTCTACTGGTACAGACAGCCTTCCCAGCACCCCAACCCCTCCCAGCAGGGTCCCACTGTCGGTGGGCAGCTCAACTCACCTGCACACTGCCATGGCCACCCACTGACAGAGCTGTCTAAGAATGACAGCAATCACACAGCCTGTGCAGGCTGTATGATAGCTGTCATTCCCAGACATCTCTGTCAGCGGGCGGCCGTGGCGTTATGCGGGTGGGTTGAGCTGCCCACCAACAGTGGGACCCTGCTGGGGTGGGAGGAGAGGGGTGGTTTGGGGTGCTGGCAGACTGCCTGCACTGGTAGACTGCCACAGAAGGTGGCTTTACTGAGGGCTTGGGGCTGGGAGGGGGGTTCATTTTTCATTCACCACAAGGAGCGGCTCTGTATGGGCGCATGGGGGTGTCATGTTGTTTACTGCCGCCGGGTGCAGCATTAAATGGGGGCTTGGGGGGTTATCTATCCATTTACTGCAGCTGGGTGCAGCATTGGACAGGGGCTTAGGGTGAACACTGAACTGCCAGGGTGAGCGGGCTGCCGTGCTGCTCCCTGCAGTGTGGCAGCCTGCCTGTAGGTGGTCACCGACATCAGTCTAGATTTTCTAGACTCATCTTTCTGTTGTGCATCCCTGGACTTGCCCCAGGATTGCACCACAGAATAGGGCAGTGAATGGGGTTGTGCCCGGTATGCATGGGCATGCCCACCGTCACAGCCCCTCCAGATGCACAGTATGGCATTACTGGTGGTATGCGGCACATCGGGGATGCATCGGCGCATCAGGGTTGTGCTGGAGCATCGGCACCCTGCCTGAATCACACTTGGGCATATTTTGGAGATGCCCCGGCACATCCCTTCTGTGAATCTTTCCCTAAGTATGGTTCTGATAGGACTGTAGCTCACATTTAGCATTCTATACTCAAACCATGACTTAGTAAGCTTGTTAGGGATAAAACAATAAAAATAGCTAAAGAGGAAGACCTTAATAAAATTCACCAGCAAAAATGCACACCTTGATTTAAGAAGAATAAAATTGGACACTCCCTTGAGCAATATCTCATTCTTCCAATTAATCCTGAACAGAGGAAAAATCTCACATAGGCCCAATTCAAATTAATTTATTTACCATATGTTCTTCTTAACAATCAACTCAAAACAGATAGAGAGGCAAATAATTGTTTTTACTTTCCATGTAATAAGGGCCATAAAGATTCTATTACTCATATTATTATGAATTGTCCCTTTTACTCAAAACCTCGAGCCAAATATTTGTTACATACACTAACTAAATATTCAAACGCGTGATTTGACCCTGTCTTCATTCTACTTCATCCGAGGGTCTTTGAGGAAGCCCAGTTGGTTGTTAATTTTCTAGCTGTAGTTATAAAATTCAAATGAAAAAGATCCAGATTTATGAGAGTGTTTGAATTATAGATATTTAAGTCAACTGAAGGGGAGGGGGGAATATATACACATTACCTCCTTCTCTCTGCTGAAAGAATTTAAATTATATTTAGGGATATCTGTATTTTTGTGATTAGTAATTTACTTATTCCTGTACCTAATGCACTTTAGAATTGTATGTTAGAGGTTTTTTTCATCTTTTCAGCTTCTTTTTTTTTGTATATTGTAATATTCATAATGTGTTTTACATCGATGATTGATCAATAAAAATGATTATGATGATGATGATCCATCCTTTTTTATTCTGAGATCCAAGAAATCAATTCTTTCCTGGCTGGCTGGTTCATTGGAACAAAACTAAGGCCTTTTTGTAAGATGCTAAGTTACATCTCTGTGAGAGTGTATGTTGAAATGTTGATCACTGCATGTTCCGTTACCATCTGCCTCTCCTTGAGCGTCTCTGACTGAAGCTGCCTCTCAGAGTTCTCTGTCCTCTCTGGCTACTTTGGAATCTGTTTCCTCAGTGATAGTTTTCTCCTCTTTCCTCTTGTTTCTCTTCTTGTCTTTGCACTGTGTACATGGTAAACAGAGGACTCTGTTTCAGTACTCGCTCTGGTAGCATTGGTTGTATCCGTTCATTCTGTGGCTGAGCATGCCCTTTGATCATTATAGCTGCTGCTTCCTTGTTCGGTGTGGGGGGTTGGGGTGCATCGCTTTGGCTCATATCTGAAAAAACACTTTCTTTTGTATTGGATGACTATCCCTCATTGTCGAAGACACTGGTATATACATCTTGTTCTGAGGTAGAAATAGGTGTTTTGTTTAGAATTGTTTTTGGCTGATGAGTAGTATTTTTCTTGGACCAATCAAAAATTCTGCCATGCAGGTAATCATTTTTGTCTCACTCAAACTTCTTTTCTTTTGCTTTTTGAATTCTTATGTTCGTCCTTCTTATTGTTTCATCAAGTTGTGCATGGTGTCTATTGTAATCAGGATAGGATACATATAACAGTACCGCTTCTTCTGCTTCCATTGCTTGTTTTTTGGTCTCTTGTTCAATTTCTTCTCCATCTTTTAAATTATATTCTATAAGGCCAGCTGAATAGTCTGGCATGAACTGCTGCCATCCACTTAAAACTTGTCTCTGTCATTACCGCATGTAGGTTGCTTGGTGAATTGCAAGCCTCTGGGTGCTCTCTTAACAGCTAAATACACTGACATTGTTACTGTGCTCCAGTATAGCCTCCTTGCTTTTAAAGCAACTTTTTCAAATAGGACAATTGCATTTTTGATATCTGTTGGTTGCCTGCTTGTAGACCCATCTTCCTCATTTATAATTCTAGTTTGTATTGATGAATGATGGTCACTTAATAGGGGTTAATATATCCTTCTTTATAAAATAGAGAGTTCACCAACCTTATAGCGTCATGGTTTAATATATTCATAGAAGATGTGCAGGCTTCCTGGTGCATACTCGATGCCGGCCTGAACATGTTGAACGAGAATAATCTGGTGTTGGTCTGTGCCTAGCCGAAAAATCAAACAATTCCTCAGGATAGATGGCAAGTAGATCAACCAAAATGCTAAGCTGCAATATGTTCCAAAGTCACAGTCCCACCAATAGCAGAGCTCATGCTTACTCAGAGAAGAAAGTACCTCACACGCTTAGGTGTGTGATTCAAAAGTTGTACATTTTAGTTGCTAAAAAGAGCCTCTTCACACACTAAAACACCAAATATTGTTGAGCACTGTCTGTACTCTTTCTCAAGGCATGGCCAGTAATCAGATTCATTGATACTTAAATCTACCACTATTTAAAGTGACAGTGCTTTATTTCTTTCAAAATCCTCACAATGGGAAAATAATTGCGGTTAATACTTTTACCAACTGTAAGACAGAAAATGTGGTGTATAAAGTAACATGTTCTTGTAAATGCTTTTCTAATAACTGGTAAGCAATTTTTCCTATGGACCAGTTGATATATCCCATAACAACTGGTTGGCTGTTACGGCTTTCATGAGCCATTTCAAAGTATGACACTCATTCTTTGGCACTTGTCTTGCTTGTGAGTGGGCGTAACAGTTTACAAAACATGGTGGCTCTGTTTCTCGCTTAACATGGAGCCACCACAACATGAGTTTTCAGCATAGTTTTTTAATATCTGGTTGATCCAGCCTTAAAAAAAATTGCTGCCCAGTGTATTATAAAAAATAAAAGAACGGGGAAGGGGGTGCTATGAGAATTTTATGCATACCCTCGTTGTGGGATGCTTTGATAAACCCCTCGAGCTTCACCCTTGGGGTTTATGTTGCATCCCACAACTTGGGTGTGCATTAAATTCTCATAACACCCCCTTCCCCATCCTTTATTCTCTATATATTGGAAAAAAAAACATCAAAAAATTAAAGCAAAGAATGGGGGAACATCTGAGGGCAGTGGAGAATCAGGATGCAAGAAATGCTATTGCACTACATGTGAAACAAAAAGGCCCCCAGCATAAGTTTACATTTCAAGGCATTGACAAAGTATGTCAATCAACTTGGGAGGGTGACATTGACAATATTCTTTTACAAAAATAAAGCTTTTGGCAATATACACTGGGTGTTATTTATAAAAATGGTTATGGATTGAATTAAAAATTTCAACTGAAACCTTTTTTAAAACAACAGGAAATTCCCTGTAAATGAATTACATATTTAATGAGAAGGACATTCACTTAGTTTTCAGTATGTATTTGCACATTGATATATGTAAGTTTTAGCTATCATTAGTACTAAATAACAACACCCCCCTTTTTTTCCTTTTTTCCCTTTTCCCCTTCCCCCTTCCCCCTCCCTTTTGCTAGTATTTCAGTGTGTTCACTCTAGTTGTGTATAGTTATTCACATACTTTATTTATTAACTAGGGTTTGGTATATGTTGCCAGTAATTAAAAAGAAATGAAAAACTGTCACTTTAAATAGTGGTAGATTTAAGTATGAATGAATTTGATTGTTGGCCACACCTTGAGAAAGAGCACAGTAAGTGCTTGAATGCATTTGGTATTTTAGTGTGAGAAGAGGCTCCTTTTAACAAACAAAATGTGCAACCTTTGAATCGGACACCTAAGCGTGGGAGGTACTTTCTTCTCTGGGTAAGCCTGAGCTCTGCTGCTGGTGGGAATGATACTTAAGAATAAACTGTCCCACCCTGCCTGCTGTCATTTCTGGAATGCATTACACCCATACTGTATGCGACTATGCCTTTTCTACTTACTTCCCCATCTCACCCCTTTTAGTACTGAGTCTTCCAGAACCAAGGCACTCCCCCCCCCTACCATTTCTCAGGCTTTTGCCCAGGCCTTTTCCCATTTTCCTGACACAAGTTCTGACTCCTTCCCCCCTCTAGCATATCCCTGGTGCCCATTGCCCAACCTGCCTCCTCCCCATCCACTACTCTCAACCTGACTCCCCCTCCACTGCATCCCTTAGCTGACTGACTGCCACTCCCCCTACTGCTCTCCCTGCTTCATCTCCCTTTTTCCCATCACCACACACTCCTTGCTTCCCTTCCCCCTCCCCAGCTTCAGTTCCCCTGCCCACCCTCTTAGCTTACTATTACTTGGTATGAAAGAACAGAAGAAGGCCAGAACCCATCGAGACTGTTCCCCACACTAAGCGGGACATTATTTATCTATGTTCCCTCAACCAAACATCTAATTTGTTTTTAAAGACAGTGGCACTAGTTGCCTCTACCAATTCTTGCGGCAAGGTGTTCCATACAATGGATGCTCTTATTGGAAAAAAGTTTCCCCTTTTGCTGGTTTTATAAGTTTTTACTTCAAGCTGTTTATTATGCAGTCTCGGAACATGTCTCATTTTGGAGAGTGTTTGACCACATTTTTCCATTAGATCTGGTGAATTTATTAAATTAAAAACCATAAGCATATCACTTCTTAATCTTCTAGTTTGAAGAGAGAAGAGACCAGTAGCTTTTAATCTGTTCTGATAATCCAAGTTTGTTAATCTTGGAATCATTCTAGTTACTCTCCTTTGAACCTGTTCAAGAATTGCTATGTCTTTTTTTGGTTTGGATTCCAGAAAGGGGAGCCATAGTCTAGATATGGTCTAATGTATGCCCTATACAATGGAATAAGGCATTGTTCAGTGCGATTAACAAAAGTGCATTTTATTTGCTTCAAAAGTCTGTTGGTCATGCAAGCAGTTCTAACACAGTGATCATTTGATGTAAGTTTATTATTAACATATATCCCTAAATCTTTTTCACAATTTGATGAGTGAAGTGGTAGTCCATTTATATAATATATCGTTTTTGGATTATTTATACCGAAGTGCACTACTAAACATTTGTCTTGATTAAACTTCATATAATTTTAATTTGCCCAAAGTGTTAATTTTTCCAAATCCTTCTTTAATACAGAAATATTTTCTTGATTATTAACCTTGCCCCCCAATTTAGTATAGTCTGCAAATTTAACCATGAAGTTATTTGGCCCTGTTTGTAAATCACTGATAAAGAGATTAAACAATGTTGGTCCCAAGACCGACCCCTGTGGTACGTCACTTGTCACACTACACGAACAATAGCTTTTTCCCTCTTCCCATTACCCATCATATCCCTGTCCCCTCCATCCACCCTATTGCTGCACTCTGGGTTGTCAGTACTCCCCTTTCTTCCTTCCTGCTCCATCCACTAGTCCCTCTTCCCTCCATATCCTCCAATGTAGCCAGCACTGAGTACCTATTGTCTGACATCTGTACACTGCTCTGAGCTACCTCTAGCAAACTGTTTTGAGACTTCCTTTTGCTGCCAGCTGTTGGGCTATTCCTGCCCCCATTCCTGATCCTCCTCCAAGTCCCCTGGTACAGTGCCCCTAGGTTCCTGAGTGGCTGGTAATATTGGCCCTTTACCCCTCCACCCTTCTCTACCCTCGGTCCTGTATGCCTGCTAACCTCTAAGGAACCCCTATGTGCCCCATTTCCTGGATGGCTTCCCCGTGCCCCATCCCTTTCCTTATCTCTGCCCTTAACCAACTACTCTCACCCCTAAGCTGCTCAAGCTGCCTGTACACCAAGCACCCACCTGCTCTCCATACCACCCTTAAAAAGATAGCTGCATCACAGCTGTTGCATCTTACCACCCTCCTCATATGTCTACTAGCCATCCAGCTCCCCCCTGTGCCCACAGCTGATGGTTGCCTGCCCTATCACCTAAACCCTTCCTCCCTTCTAGGCATGCCCATGTTAATGTAGAATCCCACAGTCTCCCTCACTGATAACTATCAATGTCCACATATAGTAATAATACCTTTATTTTAATTGTCTTCTTTCTCCCTCTGAAACTCAGGGATGAGTAGGGCATGTAAGTGGTTGCACATGGTTGTGCACGCCACCAATCCCAGCACAGCCCCTCCCCAATAAGTGTGGAGGATCATGGGGTGGGAAGGATGAGGAGGGTGGGTTGGGCTACACCTGATTTCTGTGAGAGTCAATTAGCCTCTTACACAGTAGTGCTCCTCAGTCCCCACCTTCACCACTATTGAGTCTTTTCAATCCCCCAACACAGAGGACTCACACAATCCCGAGGTGGTAGACAACAGTGAAGAAGAAAATCAAATATTTGCTGCCCCCTCTGGTCACTCCTTGCCCTGCTCGGCAGTGGCTTGCAGTGAGGGCAAACTACCAAGATTGTGCCTTGTAACTCCCCTGACTCTACGACCCAATTGGCCTGCCCAGGGTCATGTGGAACACCTTTCTTCACTCCCTCCTCCTCCCTCTGGTGTCTTCCTCCCTTATCCCATAGTTCTCCACCGAAATCTCCCACACATGTAGTACAATTTACATTTCCCCTCAATGTCCCACACAATCCAATACAAGTAGACAACAATGAAGAATGGATTACCCCGGTGACCTGCTGTCATCTTTTCAAACCTCCTCTGGACATTCTTCAGCAGGTCAATGTCTTTCTGAGGTGTGGGCACCAATACTGAACTCCTACTCTATATGTGTCCTCACCAGTGACCTGTACGAGGGCTGTATAACCTCCTCTCTCTTATTACTAATCCTCTTAGCTATGCATCCCAGCATCTTGTTTGCCCTTGCTGCTGCTTTCTTGCACTGCATGGAGTGCTTCAGATCACTAGTGACCTTCACTCCCAGATCCTTCTCCTCCTCTGATGCAGTTACCTGGACTCCATCCAGGCAGAAACATAGAAACATAGAATGTGATGGTAGATAAGGACTGCGTGGCCCACCTAGTCAGCCCATTTCTCTTACCACTGGGGTTGCCTCCTGGGTATCCCATGCATTCTTGACTTCACCCACTGTTTGTGCCCCCACAACCTCCACAGGGAGGATGTTCCATGCATCCACCACCCATTCTGTGAAAAAGTACTTCCTCACGTTACTCCTGAGTCTTCCCCCAGCCTCATATTGTGACCTCTTGTTCTTGCACATCTATTTTTTTGGAAGATGCTGCCCTTCTGTACCTTGTTTATCCCCTTGAAGTATTTGAATTTCTCTATCGTGTCCCCCATATCCTGGTTCCACCAAGCCGCAGTGACAAAAAGTTTGACGACATCCCCTACAGAGACAGAATGCCACCAACATCCCCAACACCGAATGGGAAACACACTGACACTGACTCAGTATCAGTGCAGGGGGCTGCACCCTCCACATGCTCCCATGCGGGGGGCTGGTCCCCCACACACACCTTATTTAATATATCTAACTCCACATTACACAGACAGTGGAGAAACAGCCAGTCCTGCTGCCCTCACACCAGTGACCACAACATGTTGTTGGCAGCAAATACAGCTTGCCACAAGTGCGACCACTGCTCCTGTGTTACTGTAGGGGATTTGCTGTTACAGTGTCACTGTAGCAATGGTATATGCCCCTCTCCCTCATTTCATCCAGAGTATACCTATTGAGGTCTTTGAGTCTTTCCTCATATGGTTTAGGGTGCATTCCCATAACCATTTTCTTTACTTTTCTCTAGACTGCCTCCATTCAGTCTATGTCCTTCTGTAGATGTGGCATCCAGAACTGAACACAGAGTATTCCAAATGTGGCCTCACCAATTTTCTGTACAGTGGCATCGCCACCTCTTGTTTTCTACTGGTGATGCCTTTCTCTATGCACCCCAGAATCTCTACAGCCCTCCCCACTGCCTTTTCACACTGCTTGACTACGTTTAGGTCATCCATTATGAGTACCCCAGGTCCCTATCCAGTTTTGTTGTTATTAGTATCTCTCCCCCCAACTGTGTATTCCTCTCCAGGATTCCTGTGCCCCAAGTACATGACTTTGTACTTCCTTGCATTAAATTTAAGCTGCCACACTCTTGACCACTCCTCCAACTTGCCTAGGTCTCTTCTCATTCATTTCACCCAATCTGGAATGTCCACACTCACCCTTACCCTCTCCTTCTCAGGAGGCTGATATTTTATTTTCCTGCTCCTCCTTGCTGGCCCTGCTCTTTCTGTACTACACCCCTTTAATATACCCAACAGTTTACATAACTTAAAAACCTCCATCTGCAGAGCCAGCAGCTGATCTTGAACTGGACACAGCTGCCTAAGTCTACTGGAAGAGTAGCTAATAAAATGAGTACCTAAACAAATGTTTTTTTATTTTCCAACACAGTTTATTCAAATTTCCAAACAATACAAACAACAACAATTATGTGAACATCCAGTCTTAGTCAGATATAGTACCACTAAATAAAAAACAATGAACAACAGGAGATGAACATATATGACAGAAAGCATGTATAAATTGTAAGGTAACTATGTATAACTTGACCAGCATCAAAATTACATAGTTATGTAGACTAAATGAAAAGACTATAGGAGAAAAATAAGATTACACAGAAAAAAAAGGATATTACTACACAGGCCCACAAACAGGCAATAATGGAAAGGATAGTGGAAAACTTTGCCAGTGACTTAACAGTTCAGATGTGAGTGTAATAATCTGCTACATGGAATCAGCTTAATAAATACCACATTATCAACAATATATTATACCAAGGGTATGTGTTATTTCCTCGAGCAATTGAAACATATTGTCATGAGTTGGGAAGAATGTTCAGGCTGTGGCCACTATGTATGGGGTGAACTGAGAAGGCTGCATAAGAGTGATTCAAAGAGTGATGGCTAAGGTATCTCCTGACACAATGGGTGATGTCAATTAATATCATTGAGGATGTTAATAAAAACATCATACTGACCATATTTCCAAAAATATGCAGAATAATCATTCCATATGCAATGTGCTATCTTTTCCAAGGTTCCAAGAAGATCCAGAAGCCATTCATGATAAGTAGCTGTCCTCTTGTCCAACCATACTTTCAGAATTTGTCACTTTGCCACATTAGCAACCAGGTAGATGTTATAGTGCCTACTCTCTGTAACCTCTTTATTAAATGCATTTCCTAAGATGCAGATCTTTGGGGTAAAAAGGTCACCCAAGCCTAGGAAAGTATGAAGTTTACTTTTAATTTCATTCCAAAAGGTTCTAATAGCAGGACAGTCACATAATACATGCATTAAAGTGCCTGCAACCTTGTTACATTTGGGACACTGAGCAAAATATTGTCTCTTCATCTGAAACAGTTGCGCAGGGATGTAGCAAAGATCATTAATGATCTTAAATTGCTGAATCTTCAGGTCTTGTATCGAAGTTGCCATTCATCTGTGCAGTTCACCAGATGTCTATGATCCCAGTGAGTTTTAACAGTGTGCTGGACTTGAAGTAGAAAGTAGACGTTTCTAGGGTGGAGGTCATAAGACACCTGTAAGTCCTTAAGGGTGAGGAATTTTGCATTTGTAATCACGTGTGACACCATGAAAACACCTTTTCCTCTCCATTGCTTGTGGTCAATTAGACAATAATTAATTCTAAAATTGTTATTGCACCCAAAAGGTTGGGTGAAAACATACTTGGAGATAACCCCTGTTGCCTTTGGTACTCTACAGTGGTATGTATGCATGAGTATAATATATTGGTCATTTCTTGAGCATTGAGGATAAAGATCAGTATGGCAAAGAGATGGTATCTAAGTTAAATACATGACAAATTGCTCTTTCAACCTCCACCAGCACCTGGGTGTACCTGTAACGCAATGTATCACAGGACCTGATGGTCCAAAGGCTTGTTATTTGCAGTTGCATAGCATAATGGTATCACTGGATTTCCAGTACTTTAAGGCCACCGTGTGTAGATGATCGTGCCAGTCTCTGTAGAGCATACCTAGGCTTCTTTCCTGCCCAAAAATGGTGTTGAGTAGATGCTGAACTCTT
This sequence comes from Neoceratodus forsteri, assembly GCA_016271365.2. NCBI lineage: Eukaryota > Metazoa > Chordata > Ceratodontiformes > Ceratodontidae > Neoceratodus > Neoceratodus forsteri. The sequence goes on along the minus strand of CM028138.1, from coordinate 192,831,854 downwards.
TTAATACATTCTGACTGTATGAGACAAAGGAGCATAATCAAGACAAACAAAATTCCTGGAATGACATTCATTTTAACTGAATGAATTCCATGACCCGTAGATAATGAAAGCTTGTTCCATTTTTTTATGTTTGCTATAAGAGCTATGAAAAGAGTTTGGATGTTGAAAGTCACAGTTCCTTGCACTGAAGGACACAAAGTTATACCAAGGTATTAAATGGAAATGGGAGATAAGCCCTATGCAGAGAGACATAAGGAGGGAAACATGTACTCTTTGGAAGACAGAGTGGTCATGATTGAGACTGTTAAATACTTGAAAGGTATTAATAGAATTAGCAGAGAGGGGGTGTTCAGACTGAAGGGGGAAGGAACCATGAGGGGTCATAACCTGAAACTGGTTGGTGGGAAGTATAGAAGAGACCTGAGAAAGCATTGCTTCATGAAAAGGGCGGTGATACCTTGGAATGCACTACCTGAGAAGCTGCTATCAAGGGAATCAGTGTGAGGTTTTAAGAAGGGAAGGGACAGATACATGGGCAGGGTACAGGTAGGAAGTGTACAGTCCATGGGAACTAGGATTGGAAACCAGGGGAAGGATGGAAGGGAGAGAGCAGAGGCAGTAGCTGATATCAAGCTGTGAGCTGCATCTCAAGCAGACACAATAGACTTCATGGCCTAATCTGCTGGCATTTTTGTATGTCCATATGTTTGGGGCACCACTTCAAACCAAGGTCTGCTACCTCGCGTCTACTGCAAAGATGTTTAAGGGGCATTATCTCCGACTTAGTGAGATTCATTTTATAGCCAGAGAGAGAATTAAAGGAATGTAGCAGTGATAAGAGTCTACTGAGAGATTGCTTGAGTTTAGTGATAGAAAGCAGCACATCATCTACATAAGCTGTAACTTGATGCTGGCTCTTACTGTGTGCTATTCCAAGGATGTTAGTGTATGCTTGAATCTTAAGTAGTAGAGGTTCCAAGGCCAGGTTAAACTAAGCTAGCAATAAAGGACAACCTTGTCATGTGCCACAGATGAGGATAAGAGGTGGTGACTTAAGCCCATTGGTCAGAACTTTCACTGTAGGATCCATGTAAATCAACTGCACCATATTATAGGGGCATAGTAGTGCCCCTATAGTTAGAGTGGCTGGCAAGTTCCATGTTAAATTAAATTATTTGTTTGCTACTTGCAGAAAGAAGGTTTTACAGACTCACATGAAACTTATAGGGTGTTGTACATGGCATAATCCACAAACCTAGAAAGTCTCATGTACATCCATTTAGTATTTTTAGAGATATTAAAGTGTGAAAAAATATACTTTTCCTATTGATTTCATTGGTGTGTTTTTTCTGAATTTTTGCTCTTCTAGATAAAAAAATTATTAACTTTTAAACTGTGACATTTGGTATAGTTGTGTAGGATGGCGAGGAAGGATTTCCTAGGGGAGTTGATGTTTGGGAGTTGTGTAGTTTTTTTACATATTTACATTAGGAAAATTGACTTTTTCATGTTGTCGAGTCTGATCCAGCAGGTGGGCTTAGAGATAACGTACTACATGTGCAGAAAAGTTTCAGTGCTGTTGAATGAGGATCACTAAAGTGAAAACAGCTGGGCAGCAGTTTAAAGCACCACATACGTAGAGTATTTGGGAGGATCGGAAAGTGAAAGTCAGGAGTGGCAATTTGGCTGCTCCACACACCTTTACATGCAACCTGATTTGTAATACACAATCTGAAAGTCACTGACATTTGTATATGCTGCATTCTTATAACAAATACTTGGCAGTTTTTTTTTTATTTATAGCCCTTACATTAAGAAATTGAAACTGCGATACAGATAACTATTTTTTTGTTAATATTATGCAAGTCATTGCTTTCAGTAAATAAGTGAAGGGACTTTCAATGGAGTCTTTTCCTGCAGTGTCTGATTTTGGCTCACAAGTTTTTGGAACTTTTCTGATTATCGTTTCAAGTTTCAGAAGGGCCATTGTAATAGTCTGATCAGTGTTAAACAGTTGACCTTTATCCTAGATTCTATAGAGGTTTCTCTCTTTTTTGTGCTGGATCCAGCTTGTCATTGTGACTGTGTATAGGTGCACCAGAAAACAGTTTATCTTTATCTTTCTGCAGATCAAGCATCAAAAAATTCTAATCACAGTCTCTTTTTGACATTGTGCTGTGACCCACTATTTACCAGCAAATGCTGCCACAGAAGAAGATGGGCAAACTGCATGAGTCTGTGGACTATGTACAGATGACGTTTTCTGCACTTACGATGTGGCCTGACTGAAAGCAAGATTACTTTTTGAGAAACTCGCCAAAGCTAAAATGACCCCGTGGACAAGACTCTTGCCCCCCACAGTACTTCACAAGCCCCAGATCTGGAGAGGGATGGGGACCTGCAGACATTGGTTGATCCACCCAGAAAGCTACCCAGAAGAATACTGACAAGCCTCCCACCATAGCCACCACACACAGTGACAGAGAAACCATGCCAGAAAGGAAGTGAACTCAATAGCCTTATGCTCCAGGAGCCGCACCAGAGAAGGCAGCAACAGGGGCAGTCATTTGGCCTCTGGATCACCTGATGACCTGACAGCCCATCACACTCCTAAATGCCATGCTTCTTTTAGCCAACAGTTAGTGCAAGAAGCAGCAGTAGAACCCCCAAAGGCCTCCCAAACTGCTCAGCAGCTCACACCTCCTCCAGAGAAGTCACGGGCAGAAGTGGTAGCAGTAATGGCCCTTCCCTCAAGTAACTCCTCCTGCCTTGGAGAACAGGATACACTATTCAAAATGACTGCTTTCCTCCACTTGCCACAATTTAAGCAGACGATAAAAAGTACTTAACTTTGGGATAGGTTGATATACAACAGGAGTCCTTACAAGGACTGAGGGGCAAGGTTAGGTAACTTAAGCTCAACATGGACTTTTCAGAAGGACTAATGGCAGGCGTAATCTCCAACTCAAACTCCCACCCTTTTCTACAAGGTCCCATGTCTCCTACCACACCAATAGATCTGAATTTTCCATGACTGAACAGCAAGTCTGTCTGCAACCCAAATCACATCCCATCACCAATGTATGTATTGATTACTTTTTTGTTTTGCGTTAAAGTAAACTTGTAGTTAAATAATTTGCTGGTTAATTATAACCCTGTCACTCCCCTATCCCTATACTGAAACAGATGATAGAGAGACACTTACATTGCTAACAGACAGTAAAGGCAATCTGGGTCACAGCACAGTGTAAAAAAGAAACTGTGATTCTTGATGCTTGATATGCAATAAGAAACAGTTCTGATAAGTTGTTTTCTAGTGCAGCTATACGCAGAGGTTCAACCATAAGCTGAATGAGCACAAAAAAAGGAACCATGATGATCAGCTGTTTGAAACTAAACAAACCATTACAATGGTGCCTCTGATACTTGAAGTGCTAATCAGAAAGGTTGAAACACAAAAATCAGACACTGTATGGAAAGACACAGGAAAAGCAAAAACAATCCATGATACTCCAGTCATGAGGCTGTCATGCTCAAATGAAATGTTTCTCATTGTTTGACAATCACAAACTGCTTCAAGTGGAGCAGACTTGAAATAAAATGTTGAGGCTAATTGTTACAAGATATACAACTTTAATCATAAATATGATTTTCACTTGAAGAACACACAGAGGAGACATTCAAACTTGAATATAAAAGTCAGTTTTTATTGGAATGGCTGTAAATGATGATGGAAAAAGTAGAAAATTAAATATTATGGTTGCCCCTGATCTTTAAGCAATAAGCCATGAGGGGGTGTGGGTTATCGGGGGATTTACCACAGCTGGAGTGGTTTGCCCATGAGGCGTAGCCGAGTGGGTAAATCCTCGCCAGCCGTGGTAAATCCCCCAATAACCTATTTTAACCGAATGGCTTTTTGTGATTATACCATGGTCCCTTGTAATTTTTTGTAACAAAAAGTAAGGCAAAACATTGTTTTTTTTTACAGTTAAAATAATTGTTTTTAGTTTATTCTTTCACCAGAAAATATAGTTCCTTGCTGCTAAGGCAGAATATTTAGGAAAACCCCAAGCTGAGACATACTGTATGCTGGCATGAATGATACTTTCCTGGGGTTACTTTATTAGATTTTATGTGGTACTGTATTTAAGTGTGTGGCAGGGAGAAGTAGTGGAAGAGCAAAGGGGGGGATGATCCATTTGGCTGTCAGTTCTACAGAAATGCAGCTTGTTACTGCTCAGTGAGAGAAAGTGGACAATGCTGCCAAGAGAGAACAAGCAGTAGAAGCAGTGAGAGCCAGTCAAACATGTTGAGGGGAAATAACTGCATTTTTTGAGAAGGGGGTACTGGGGAATGTATGGGAAAACCGTGCAAGAGGTTTTGTAGGAATCAGGAGTGAGAAACAGAGCAAGGGAGCTGAGCTGCACAGCAAAGGGAAAGATCAATGTTGGGAGTTTAAAAAAACCAAAAACTAGCAGGATAGCTGTTAGTAAACCCAAGAAAGGAGGAGCTGTGTGTCTGAAGAGTCTTTCTCTGTGCTGCTTGGTCCTGAATATAATTTACATGTGAGTAAGAAGGCTGTTAGGAATGCTTATGGGAGAAACTGGTACTCGATGAAAAATGACGGGTAAAACTTGTAACACGGACGAAAAGCTGTGCCGTGATGCTGGGCATGCACTTATGAATAAGCGTAGGCGCATGCAGTGTTTCACGGCTTCAGCTTTTGGCCGTGATAACAAGTTTTACTGTTCAGTTCAGTATTATTGAGATGGAAATGGTAACTGGAGTTGCTGAGGTTGTGAGTGGCAAGAGGGAGCATATGTGCAGGAGTGACCGAGCGAGGTGCCAAGTAATATTGAGGTGGAAGCTGTTTTTATTTTTGTTTAAATGAGGGTCACTAGCTCAGTGGAACTGTAAGGCGGTGGCATAGCTTGGGTGAAGGAATCACCAAATAAAATGGTTGTATGCACAATGGCAATGGGGGAGTGTTGTGGGTTGTTCATTCAGTAACTTTTTTAAAACTCCCACTTTACCATCGTGGTTTAGTGGGAGCCAATATGGTAGATTTCGGGGATGATCTTCGGGGGGTCAGATGGATTCAGGTACTGTGGCTGACTGGCACCTTTGCCGTAGGTATATGGTAGGATTTTCCATGGCAGACAGGTGCCAGACAGTCAATCACAGTATGGGATTTTTCACTTCTTTTTATGTCCATGGTATAATTAAAGATTGTACTGTTCCAAAAAATGGCATAATAAGAAGGCAGTCAGAATAGCAAAGGCCCGAACCAGGGAAAAGATAGTAAACTCAGTTAAGAAGGGGGATAAAACCATTTATAGGTACATCAGGGAGTGAAAGAAGACCAAGGGAGGGATAGTGAAGCTTAATAAAGGGGAAGGGAGGTGGGCAGAGGGTGACAGCGAAAAGGCAGAGATACCGAACAAATATTTTTGCTCGGTATTCACAAAAGAAGAAGAAGAGGGGGAGGTACCTAAACCAAACAATAGAAGCACTCTGGATAGAGGGTCGATACCAGTCCATTCACAGAAGAAAGGGCCCTGAAAGAACTCCTAACAGTCAAGGTGTACAAAGCAATGGGACCTGATAGGCTTCACCCCAGAATTCTAAAAGAACTAAGGGGAGACCTAGTAACACCACTGACTACCCTTTTTAACAAACCGTGGGAGGATGGTGTGGTTCCTGAGGACTGGAGGAGGGTGGATATGATTCCCCTTTACAAAAGTGGGAGCAAGGCAGAGGCAGGAAACTACAGACCTGTTAGTTTTACCTCAGTGGTAGGGAAAATGATGGAATCACTTCTGAAAAAATAATTATTGAGTACCTAGAGGCCAGCAGGGCACAGGACCCAAGGCAGCATGGATTCACAGTGGGAAGGTCATGTCAGACAAATCTAATAGATTTCCTTGACTAGGTGACCAAAATAGTAGACCAAGGAGGGACTGTGGATATGGCCCACCTAGACTTTAACAAGGCATTTAACACAGTCCCACATAAAAGATTAATAAACAAATTAGCCAGCCTGGGAGTGGATCCCAGGGTTTTAGCCTGTGTAACAAATTGGCTGGACAACAGGACACAGAGGGTAATAGTAAACGGAGTACACTTGGAAGAAAGGGTGGTTACTAGTGGGGTACTGCAGGGTTCAGTATTGGGACCGGTCCTCTTTAATGTCTTTATAGGAAACATTGCAGAGGTGCTGAAAGGAAAAGTATGTCTCTTTGCAGACAACACAAAGATGTGCAACAGGGTTAATACACACAGCCTTGCGCAGCCGCCAACTACCACCCTGCCATACCCCAGCCGCCCCCAAGCATGCCCACCTTCTCCTTCCTGCCAGTCTCCCCCGCAGAAGTCTTCTCTGCTCTACGCTCTCTCGACCCAAACAAAGGCAAGTGCCCACAAGGCCTGGACGCCAAACTCCTCTTCCTATCTGCCCCTGCCATTGCCTCCCCCCTTGCAGACCTACTAAACCTCTCCTTCTCTACGGCGAAAATTCCAGGTGCCTGGAAGGAAGCAGTAATCATCCCCCTACTGAAAGGGGGCGACCCATCTGAACCAGGAAACTACCATCCTATCTCCCTCTTACTGGCCCTGGCCAAGCTGCAAGAGCAGCTTGTACTCACCCAACTAACACAGTTCCTCGACTCCACCTCTTTCTTCACTCCATTCCAGTCGGGTTTTCGCAAAAATCACTCCACCATCACAGCCTTGCTAAGGCTCACTAACGATATCTCCTTGGGCATGGACAAAGGCCTTGTCACCTCTGCTATTTTATTGACCTGGCCAAAGCCTTTGATACCGTGTCCCACACTAAACTCCTCTCAAAATTGCAACAAGCAGGCCTCTCCCAACCCGCCTCTAACTGGTTCCAAGCCTACCTGTCAGGCAGAGTGCAGGCCATAAAAATTGGCCCTCACATCTCCTCCCAACTACCAGTGAACATGGGGGTTCCCCAGGGTTCAGTTCTGGGTCCCCTACTTTTCTCTATATTCTTAAACGATCTGCCTCAAGTCTGCTCTAACTCAGCATTACAAATGTATGCAGATGATACAGTACTGTACACCTCTGGCCCCTCTACCGATGACACATTTGCATCTCTACAACGGGATTTTGATGCCGTACAAACATGGCTCAGGTCCAACCAGCTTATCTTAAACGCCAATAAAACCGTCTCCATAACCTTTGGCACCCATCCCAAGTTATCCCGCCCCACAGCCCCCCCTGTCTTCCACACTCTGGATGGCTCAAACCTAGATTCCTGCACCTCCTTCAGGTACCTAGGGATATGGTTAGATCAACACCTCGATTTTCATGCCCACATCGAATCACTGCAGAGAAAATTTCACCCTAGGTTAGGAGCACTGTACTGTCACAAAGGCTCCCTTCCCACCTATGTTAGACGGGAGTTAGTCCTCAAAATGATCCTTCCCATCTTTGACTATGGGGACGTGGTCTACAGCGGTGCCCCTCCATCCACATTGGCTGGACTGGAACCCCTCTATCACTCGTTCTGCCATTACGCCCTTGACCGCCCTCCCACCACCCATCACTGTGACCTGTACAGCGCCCTGGCCTTCCCATCCTTAGAGTCTTGGCGCAAACAAAATTGCACTAACCTTATCTACAAGTACTGGTCAAATACCCCCCCACCTCAGCAGTGCTCTATCAGCCCAACCTCTCCCTGCCTCACCCGCTCAGAGCTATGATCCGAAAAGCTCATGTACCTTTCAATGCACCTCTATGGCCAAATGGCCTTATGCATCGCCTGCCAAAACTATGGAATGAGCTACCTGCAGACATCAGGCATTCAGACTCCCACTGGGCTCTCAGACCACTCCTGAGGTCCTACTACTCTGCTGCTTGTAATTGCTACCCGAAGACCTAGCTGCCAAATAATATTTGCCTCTGAACTGCTGTCTGTTGTCCTCCCACGCTGTGCACTTTAACTATGACTATGACTACTGTTAGCTACTCTAGACCTATGTAACACTGATGTACTGTGTTTTACTGTTTTACTGTATCTGATGTACTGTGTTTTACTGTTTACTGTATCTGTTGTCTGACCTATGTAATCCCCAGGTCGCATCTGGAAACGAGCGGTCCCCGCTCAGAATGCTTATCTGGTAAATCTCTTAAATAAATAAATAAATACACAAGGAGGGGTGGAAAGGATGAGAAGGGACTTGGTATGGTTGGAGGAATGGTCAAAAGTTTGGCAGCTTACAGTCAATGCAAAGAATTGCAAGGTAATGCACCTGAGAAACAAAAACCCAAGGGAAGAGTTCACAATGGGAGGGGGAGGGACTAACAACAACAAAAATGGAAAGGGACCTGGGGGTAGACATAGCAGATGACCTTAAGGTGGGTGGGCAATGTGAGAAGGCAGTAAGGAGGGCTGGGGGGGATACTGGGATGCATAGCAAGAGACATCACCAGTAGAAAACAAGAAGTTGTTATCCCTCTGTACAGACAGCTGGTGAGAATCCATCTGGAGTATTGCATGCAGATCTGGAGATTCCATCTCCACAAGGACATAGACAGCATGGAGGCAGTCCAGAGGAGGGCAGCTAAAATGGTGCAGGTTCTGCAACAGAAGCCATGAAAAGAGAGACTAAAAGAGCTTAATTGGTATACCCTTGAGGAAAGGGGGGGCATGATAGAAACTTTCTAGTACCTCAAGGGAATCAACAAAGTCCAAGAGGGGAGCATCTTTCAGAAAAAGATGTGCATAAACAAGGGGGCACAATTTGAAAATAGAGGGCGGATGGCTCAGGGACAACGTGAGGAAGTATTTTTTCATGGAGAGGGTATTGGTCACATGGAATGGCTTTCCTGAGGAAGTATTGGGGTCAAAAACAGTGGGACAATTCAAAATTCAAGAATGCATGGGACAGGCATAGGCAATTATAGTGGGTGGGTAGGAGGAAGTAGGCTGTTGGTTAACTAGAATCTGCAGCTTATACAATAGGTAGGGAAATGGGCAGACTAGGTGGGCCAAGTGGTCCTTATCTGCTGTCAAAGTCTATGTTTCTATAACTGGGACTGTGATGTTTTTCCTAACGAAAGTATGCCAGAACATGAAACATTAGTAGTCTCTCAAAAAGAAGGGTCCATCAGATACAGTTTCAAACACTAGAAACAGTTCTCAGAAACAGTTCTGTGTGTATTGTGGAGAACTATTTCTGAGAACCGTTTCCATTGTCTGAATTCGTATGTGATATGCTAACGATATGAGCCTGTCTCGCTGCTAAGAGAATCCCCAAACCTTAAAGAAACACGGTTAACTTTGATTTTGATAACATTATTCATTGTTTTAACATATGTTGTTACTTAATTATTTCCTGTACCTCAGTAAATTGCTTTAGTGAAATGAGGCTCAACTCTGGTGCAGTACTGCAAGACATCCCAAGAGACCATATTGGTGTTACCTCACCGGGACAGCCGGCTCCTTTACAGCTGTTTTATTTTATCTGTACATGCTCACTCCTGAGTGCTTCCTTTCCAGTGCCTCTGTTGTCACACTCTGTCAGTCTGCTCATTCAACATGACTCTTATGCTCATTCGATTGTATCAGTTTCATCAATTTTTTTTCACTAAAATGCTAATTTTTTAATAAAAAGAAACATGTTTGTCATTGGTTTTTAGCAAATTGTAGTCATTTTACTTCCTAGCTGCCTAGTAAGCATCAACAATATTTCTCCTTGTTATCCTTTATCATTGTCCCATTGAATCTGTCAGGTCCGTCGATGTCTTGTGAATAGTAGTTTGTTCTGTGTGTCGTACTAAAACATATCATTTTGAACTTTTGATATCTTCCAGTGTTCTATTTTTCTGTTTTGTTCATTTTTACTGTTGATCCACATTTATTCACCCCTCCCAACCCCACACACATACACATATAATAAATTAGTAAATGTATGGACCACCAGCCCAGGAGGAAGAAACAGATAGGGAGCTGATGCTAGCCATCCAAAGGATGGCAGACAAGGGTGAGGTAGTACTGGTTGGAGACTTCAATATACCAGACGTGGACTGGAGCATCCCAGCAGCAGCATCAACTAGGAGCAGATTTATCCTGGACTCCCTTCAGGGTGCCTTCCTCAAGCAACTGGTCATGGAACCAACTCGCAGAAGGCAATACTGGACCTTGTGCTCACAAACAGGGACAGTGTGATGGGGGTAACAGTGGGGGAGCACCTGGGTAACAGTGACCACCAGTCATTGTGGTTTGAAATCACAGAAAGAGCAGAACCAAACCACACAAAAACACGTATCCTGGATTTTAGGGGGCAGACTTTGGGAAAATGGGGAGATACTTGAAAGAGGCATTAAGGGGAATGGGACAGGAATCAGGGGTTGAGGAACAGTGGGCAGTATTTAAAATGGGGATTATAAGAACAACAGAATTATGCATTAAGCAGGTTAGCAAGAGGAAAAGGAAGAGGAGACCATTATGGTTTTCCAAAGAGGTAGCAAAGAAAGTGAAAGCCAAAAGATTGCATTCAGGCAATACAAAAGACACAGGCAGAAGGGGATAGGAGAAGTACCAGGAGAAACAAAGGAGGCAGGGGTCAGTGAAGGGAAGCCAAAGCTCAGACAGAAGAACACATTGCAAAATCAGTGGGTAAAGGGACAAAACCTTTACAGGTACATAAGTGAAAAAGAAAGACAAAGGGAGGATAGTGAGACTGAAGGGGAGGATGGGAGCCTGGAGGATGACAACAGTAAAGCTGACATATTGAACAGGTATTTCTGCTCAGTCTTTACTAAGGAAGAGGGGTAATGGGTCTGAAGGGAGTACAAGGGGTGAGAATGGTGCAGAATGACACAAGTCCCTTTACACGAGAAAGGTCCTGAAGGAACTGGAAGTAATAAGAGCTGATACAGCAATGGGGCCAGATGGGGCACCTCCAGGTCCTTAAAGAACTGAGAGGTGGTGGCTGAACCTCTGGCTATCCTGTTCAGCCAATCACTGGAAACAGGGAGGTACCCAAAGACTGGAGGACAGCAGATGTAGTCCCCTTATACAAAAGTGGGAACAAAGAGGAAGCAGGGAACTACAGACCAGTCAGCCTCACCTCGGTAGTGGGGAAGATCATGGAAGCACTACTGAAGGAGAGATTGGTGGAACATCTGGTTGTCAATGGACTACAGGACCCAAGGCAGCATGGTTTCACCAGGGAGGTCATGTCAGACCAACCTCATTGAATTTTTGGCTGGGTGACTAGGGAGGTGGATCAGGGAGGGCAGTGGACATGGCCTATCTGGACTTCAGCAAGGCCTTTGACACTGTGCCACATAGAGACTATTACACAAACTGGGGAATATGGGTGTGGGCAGGACAGTAGTGTGGTGGGTAGGTAACTGGCTGGGTGGCAGGACACAGAGGGTGGTGGTAAATGGCTGTCACTCCACAGAGGGAAGAGTGACCAGTGGGTACCACAGGGATCAGTGCTGGGACCGGTCCTATTCAACATCTTCATCAGTGACATTGCACAGGATCTAGAAGGCAGAATTTCACTGTTTGCTGATGACACAAAGCTCTGTAACAGAGTAGACACACCAGAGGGTGTAGACAGAATGAGAAGGACCTGCAGAAACTTGAAGAATGGTCAAGGGTTTGGCAGTTGAAATTCAATGCAAAAGAAGTGCAAGATAAAAGTATATATAGGCACAAAACCCTGGCACAATATATCAGTTGGGGGTGAGGATATAGCATCACCAAGCAGGAAAGGGATCTTGGGGTTGTCATCTCCTGATGACCTCAAGGTAGGGAAACAGTGTGACAAGGCAGCAGGTAAAGCAAATAGGATGCTGGGATGTATAGGCAGGGGCATCACCAGCAGGAAAAGGGAGGTCATAATTCCGCTATACAAGACACTAGTGAGGCCCCACCTGGAGTACAGTGTACAGTTCTGGAGACCATACCTACATAAGGACATAGACAGGGTAGAGAAGGTTCAGAGGAGGGCAACAAAGATGGTGCATGGGTTGCATCACAAGTCCTATGAAGACAGGTTGAAGGAACTGAACATGTACTCCCTGGAGGAGAGGAGGAGAGAGGATATGATAGAGACATACAAGTATCTTAGCATGGAGGAACAGGGTGCAGGAAAACACTATTTTTAGCGAAAAAGATGTTTCAGGACTAGAGGGCATGGGATGAAGTTGGAGGAGGACGATTCAGAGGAAACATGAGAAAGAATTTCTTCACAGAACGGGTGGTGGACAAGTGGAACACCCTGCCAGAGGAAGTGGTGGGGGCTGAAACAATCACGGGATTTAAGAATGCATGGGATAGACATAAAGGAATTCTAGAGGTCAGGGGTAAGGGGAAATAGACTTCTAGGAAAACAAACTGAACTTACAAGCTCAAATGGGCAGACTAGGTGGGCCATAGGCCCTTATCTGCCGACACTGTCTATGTATCTGTGTATCTATGAGTTTTTTAGAAAGAACTTCATGACAAATTGTATATTTCCGGTTTTCCATTATTTGCTCTCAATGTTACCGCCAATCTTTCCTGGCTGGCACAACTTATTAGATCTCAGTAGTTGCAAGAACATCCAGCAATTATCATGTATACTGTCAAAATCCCAGGCCCAGATATTCAAAAGAGTTGAGCCATGCGCAATGGGGTTATACCTGCGCAAGTCCGAAATTGCGCCATTCTGTGATATTCAGCAGGAGGCAGTTGCGCCCCCGAAATCACGCTGAGCAACAGTGCAATGATAATGAAGGCATGCACAACTGAAGGGGGAGGAACCATGCATATATGGCACAGTGCGATATTCAGCATATTGCAACATGCACAATAGGGGAGCAAGCGGAAGTTGCGCCATAGCGGAAATGTGCCAAAATAAAAAGGAGTAAGGGGAGGCGACATGAGTGCTTACAGGAAGGCATGAGGCTGAACTCTAGCCACACAGACAGGCAGAGGGACACACAGGGCAGGCCAGGAAAATGGCACCCTGAACACAGAGGCACAGGGAAGGTGTGGGGAGCCACAGCCAGTGCAGAAGGGGGAAGTGCCACACAGCACAGAGGCCATCACAGGCTGGTGTTCCCGGTGCAGGGGAAGTAGCAGTGAGGACAGCGGGGGGAATACAGTAACAGCTGCCAGAGGGGGTGAACACAAGCCAGGGACATGGCCAGTGCCACCATCCAGATGGAGGCCATTATGAGGGAGGTGAGAAGGCGGGCAGCAGGGGGGCGTGGCCGTGAAAGGGACCATCGGTGGTATGCCCCAAACAAGCAGTACCGAGCCCACACCAGCTTTGAGCTGTACACTGATACTGAGATTGTGGGCTGGTACTGCCTGAATAGGGCAATTCTGAGGTGGCTCTGTGAGCTGTGCAGTGATGTGATGCAGGCACCCACACGACAGAGCCATGCCCTGTCAGTGGAGACTAAAGTGACAGCTTGCATGTGCTTGCTCAGCACGGGTACCTTGCAAAGACCAACTGGGGACACCACAGGCATAACCCAGTCGGCCACATCACACCACCTCACCCAGTTCCTCAGTGCACTGCTGCCACATGCTGCAGAGTACATCCATTTCCCCAGCACACCGGTGGAGCGCACAGCAAACATGCAGGAGTTCCACAGGGTAGCACGTATGTCTGGCATGCTAGGGGCAATAGACTGCACCCATGTGGCCATACACACACACCACCTGGCACCAAGGGGCCGCTACATCAATCACAAGGGCTATGCCAGCATCAACTGCCAGGTGGTGTGCGATGCCAGGGGGCGCATAATCAATGTCTGTGTCATGCACCCTGGGGGAGCACACAATGCCTTCATCTGACACCAGTCAGCACTGTGCCACAGATTCAAGAGTGGGGACATCCCCACTGGACACCTAGTGGTGAGTATGCAAACCACATGGACAATCATAGAGCCTGGGGGGCATGGCCAGAGCTGACATGGGTAGTGGCCTATATGGCACGGGGCAGGGCGATGCTGATCACCAAACTAACCTCCACCCTCTACACACAGGTGACAGTGGATACACACTCCGTCCCTGGCTGCTCACACCCTATCAGCGGCCAGCGACCCCATCGCAGCAATGCTACAATGAGGCAAACACCACCACACGTAATGTCATCGAGCGGGTGTTTGGGATGCTGAAGGCACATTTCCGTTGACTGGACACCTCCGGCAGTGCCCTACAGTACAGCCCCTCAAAGGCCTACAGATTATTCCTGGTCTGTTGCATCCTGCACAACATGGCCAGTGAATGTGGGATAGCCATACAGGTCTAAGAGGGGGACAGCGATGGGGACGATGAGGACACTGGTGACAATGGTGATGGGCAGCCCCCCCTTGGCCGACAGGACCCCTGACTGATCCGGCTGGCACAGCTGCACTGGGACACCATCACGGAGGAGCACTTCAGCCAGCAGGTGGTCATGGGGCCATGTGCAACCAACAGTGGCTGGGCATAACCCACAAACACTCATGGACACACACCAGGGGTGCATGCCATCAAGGGAAGTGGCAGGGCAGGGAACCACACACACAACCAGGGATGGGTGAGGACTAACATGCCACATGGATGGACACACACACGCACACACACACAATGCACCAAACTTGCACAATGGGCAGGAGGCACACCAACCTAGAATGTCAACCCTAGCCACACACATGTCCACAGACCACCACACCCACTGCCTGTCCATGTGCGTGTGTCAGATGCTGAATGCCATTGCACATTGGTGTACAGTGCAATGCAGGCATCATCATGCACATGCAACTGCGGACAGCAGCTGGGAGGGTGTGCAGATGGATTGTGTGTCTGCGTGCATGGCCGGGTACCCACCCGTGCACTGCCCACTGAAAGACACAATGCACACAGGACAGCACCAGACAGTAGCCGCGTTGGGAGACAGGTCAGTTACGTGACACAGTGCCCCGGCCACCATGGATGTGTGGGTGGCCCCGCTGAGACCCACCAGCTCTGACAGGCTGACCACTAGCCTCATGGGGTGGTACCCATGGTCCCCCAGGGGTTCCACTGCGTAAACACGACCGTGCTTGCTCAGGGGTCTGCAGCACACTGAACATGCCTGCGCCAGGTGTGCTTGGGATGCCCACAGCTGAACCTGGTGTTGACAGGGAGGGTGTCGCATGATGCCGGGAATGGGGGGTGGACAGTGCACTGCGTGGTGTCTGCGACGCATGGGCACATGACTGTGTGCCCATTGTGGCCATGACGGCACTGAATGACTGTGCATGCCTGTCAATGGCAGCGGTCACATCCTCCCACAACTGGTCCATCCCTGCCAGGATCAGAGCAGTGTCCCTGCTGTGACACTCCTCTGCCTGCTCCAGAGCTGCATGCAGTGCATCCACCGATGTCGCAAGCCGCATCTGCTGCTGGACTGATGCTTGCAGTAGGTGGGTGTGCTCGTCCAAGAGGTCATCTGCCTCCTCGGCATCCTGTCCCTTAGGGTGTACGTGACCCCGATGCTCAGCACCCCTTGAGGGCACTGCGCACCAAGACCAGGTCTGGACATGTCCACAGGTGGTGCACAGATGCCACCGCTGAACCCTGTACCCCAAGCCCATTGGCCAACTGCTTATGCTGCCCTCTGGCTGCTGCTCCCCAGGGCTCAGTGGTGCTGCTGCAGTGGCCGCAACAGTCCCACTGTCCTGAACAAACACCAGTGCTGCCCTGCTGGTGCTGACAGGCACAGGCTGGGACTGTGCTGACATGCAGGCCTCCACGGCAGCACCACCCACAGCCGCAGTGTCTCCTTCTGTGTAGCCATCCCGTGGCACACACGTGTCACTGCTCATGACGTTAGAGGCATCATCATCGGTGACGGACTCGGCACCGGCCCCAGGCACAGCATGCTGGCATCCGTGGATGCCGGCACACTGGGACACAGGCAGAGCTTCCTCCACACCTGTTACAATAACATCAGTGTGGACAGCCAGGCAGCCCCACTGTCGCACTGAGCCACATATACCTGTGGAAGTGGATGGGCCCTCCTCCATCTCCAGCTGACTGTCCTCAGTGGACAGGCCCACCACCACTGACCCATGCAGATGCTCAGGATCTGTAAGGGAAAGCAAAGTCGTGTTACTGCATGTGACCTACCCTGCCCCCCCCATAGACAGACCATGACTTACCATGCAGTGATGGGCCACCACCCATCTGGAAGCCACCACCCGGAACACCCTCAATGGCACTACGCTGCATGCTTCCAGCAATCCTCTCCTCCTGTGGGGTCAGGTGTACCACCTCCGGCTGTCCCCCACCTATCGCAGCTCATGCTGCCCCAATGGCAGCCACCTTCTCCTTTATCCTCCTCCTGTCCATGTCCATCTATTTCTTGCACTCCTGCACGGAGCGCTGGTGGCTGCAATGCAGGTTCATAGCACGTGCCACCTCCTCCCATGCAGCAGCACGGGCTTGAGGTGTTCCCTGCCATCCGCTGAGAAGCAGCTCCTAATCCAGGTAGGCGTCAAACAGGGCTTCGGTCTCGGCCTTGGTAAAATTAGGCCTCCTCCTTCTCCTCCCACCACTGTGTTCCTCCTCTCCCACAACTTGCTTGGTCATTATTTAGCCTGTAAGAATGGCAGTTGTTACCTGTGACTGTGCAGTCCCATGCATGCCCCTAAATCCACAGTCCACACTCCCAAACATCATGCAACTCACTCAATAGACTGCAGTAACCGACTATACGCCGCAGCCCAATGTCACACTTTATAGCACAAACCATGCAAATGAGGCATGTGAACTTTAAGTGGATGCAAATTGCAGTGCTGCACCATTGAATGGCTGATTAGATGATTTGCATATGACAGCTGAATATCATGCTTTTGTGTTTTGCGCAATTGTGTTGAACGTGCTGAGCTAATGACGCAGTTCTGTGACATGCGTAGTACACACCTCACTGTGCATGCCCGGGTTGCTGACGCAGGCATCTGCCATGCTGCTGACGTGCTGTGCATGGGAAGCAATGCAGGGCACAGCCACCATTGTGCCAGTGGTGCTATAGCGATGGTCATCTACATGGCACTGTGGCACTGGGCCATCAGAGGCACACTGGGGTAACTGCGCGGTAGGCCGCTACTGGTGGTAGCACACAGGCATCCAATCACGCTATATGCATTGGGTCCCAGTGGCGCTGTGCATGTTTGTGCACCAGTGACCCTTGACCCTGTGCCCGACATTTGCCCCCTAGGCACCTTGCATCAGGCATGGGTGCACCTCTATCGTGCTGTTCGGTGACAACACGATAGGGAATGGCAGTGCTGTATCAACGCAGCATCTGCACTGGAAACCGTGCTGCAGGTGCCATATTTGCAGATCGAGCGAGAGCATGGCTGGCGCAGGAGGGCTCAGTGGTCACAAATGAGTTGGCCAACCTAGTGGCCATTGTGGAGCCACACCATGGGCCACTGTTCGGGGAGGCACCCCTGGACAGGTACAGGACCCAGGTGTGGAGGAGGTGGCCACTGCACTCAAGGAGGCCACAGGACAGGGAAGAAGCACAAAGCAGTGCCGCCACAGGTATGGGGACCTGCAGCGGAGGGGCGAGACTACCTGCCCACCTGTGGGAACATGCCAGGAGGGGCACGGTACCATGGCCAGGTAGGTGTTATGTCAACACACTTTTATCTTCCATATGGGTATCACAGTTGTGTGTGTCCAGCACATGGGGGAGGGACTGTCTGGGGTTGGCTGTGGTGGTGTTATCAGGGTGTGGGGTGGGTGGGTCTGACTGGGTGGGAAGGCACACACTTGGGGGCAGGGGGCTTTGCTATGGGATTGTACTGATGTTCCTCTCTCCATGTTTGCACCACAGGCCTGGAGGAATGTCGCCTTGCCTGCAATCTTTGGTGGCAGGAGGAACAGAGGGAAGCCAGGCAGGGCGAGGGCCCACACCGCCCAATGGACGGGCCCAATGATGGTGAGTGCCATAACTCCATGATTACTATTGCATGCTGTGTAACAGGGTGGGCAGCAGGGCATGGCCACCATCCATCGACACCACTGCCATGCACGCAACTTGTTACAGTCAACACTGTCCAGTGGCAATGCATGTCTGGAAGTGCGTTGATGGTGGTCCATGCATGCACCAGGTACATGGCTGTGCCACTGCCTTTGCACCACATAGCCATGTCACTAAATGGCCACGGTGGTGCTGTGCGTGACTTGGCCGGTGGGTGTGTGCAGAGTTCCGCATGGCTGTATGTGCCTGGGTGGGCAGGTCATGAGGATGTGATCACTGTAGGTGGTCACACACCATCACAGAGGTATGTCCCACGGCTGTATGCCATGCACAGTGGGCGGGCTGTATGGGGCTGTGCATTCACACCTATTGACTGTGCTCCCTTGTCCTAGGTACATACCATCTCCATGAGATCAGGGAGGCACTTTGGGAGATCCTGCAGGTGGCAAGGGTGTCACTGGACTTCCACCGCAGGATTGATGACACCGGGGTCCTGCGGAGGCACCGACTGAGACAGAGCCAGAGTGGGGAGCGGCACTCCCGCTAGGAGTCCTTCAGCCCCTGAAATCCCCTATCCCCCTGAACCCACCCTCACACCCCTCCTTTCCTGTCCCATTTGTCCATCCCTGTCCCTTACCCACCCCTACCTTGTTTGTGGCCCTCACCCCCACCTTGTATATATTTTGTAAATAGTTTTGTAAATAGTTAACTTTTATATGTTTTTTCAATACAGTTATTTTGATATGAATACTGTGGTGGTCTCTGATTTGCAGTGGGCTATAGGTGCTCAGCAGCAGTGGTGTGCATGGCATCAGGGGTGGTGCAGTCATGGGTATATGTGTGTATCCATGTGGAGGTGACTATAGTGTGGGGGTAGCTATCGGTCAGTGTCTGTGGTGTGTGTGTTGTTCCCTGTGCACTGGATGACTGTGTGCAGTGGTCCATGGTGCATGCTCTGTGTCCATGGTGCCCCCTATCAGCCTGACCATTGCCTGTGCAGCTGAAACACATGCATGTCTTTGACCTGCATGGTCTGCTGGCAAGTCAGTGGTTGCAGTCCCTGCAGGGCAGCCACTGTACCCGTCACACTGCTGGGCTGCCTCCTGTCACTGGTGTGGTGCATGTCTGCCTCGGGTGACACTGTGGCCTCCACAATTGTTGTCCCACCTCCATGCTGTGCCTTGTGTGTTTTGCAGGGGATATGCACCACTGCCTGTGGCTTGTGCTCCGGGAAATGCTGGTGGAGTATGGGTCCACAGTGCCTGCGCAGGGTGGCTGGCACTCCAGTGCCATGGAGGACTGCTGGTTGTGTGTACACAGTTTACATGGGCCCATGCTGGGGGATGGTTGCTCCGCCACTGCGTCCCTGTGTTGTTGTGCCTTGGGTATGGGTGGGTGTCTGTCCATGCACTGTGTGGCATCTGGTGTGGTGCATGCTTCCACGCACCACTGTGGGTGTCTGTGCTGACTGCTGTGGCCAGTGCTGGGTCGGGGTGTGTCATTGGGATACTGTGCAGGGTGCTGTACCACTGGTGGTGGTGTCTGGGGCATGTCTTGTCCTGTGTGGGGTACCTCATGTGCCTATGCATGGTTGGTCTCTCAGCAGTACCTCAGGGGGACTTTGCATGGTGGCACTGTGTGTGCCATTGTTGCATCGCTGTGTACTGCCACCCGCTGATGGGTGCTCATGGTGGGGCTGCCTTGCATGGTTCTTTGGTGCACAGGGTTGCAGTGTCACAGTGGGGGTGGTGGCATGCATGGGGTTTCCAGCAGTGGTGGTCGCTGCTCCTGGGCAGGGTGTCTAGGGGTCACAGTGCAGGGTGTGCTCTGCATTGGGGGATGGTGTGTGCAGGTGGTCAGCCCTCCTTGTGTGCCAGTCACAGCTTGCTAGGGGTGTGATGGGGCTACAGGCCAGCTGTGGGTTGTTTGCTTGTCTCCATGGGCGGTGGTTATTCCAGCCTCCCCAGTTGTGCAGTGCATGGGGTGTGGGGATGATGTCTGTTCTGCTGTGTGTTCCTGTGCCCATCTGTGGCATGGGTGGTGGGCCCTAACTCCTGGTTGTGCAATTGCATTGCTCTGCTGCTGGGGGGCATCCCTGGTTGTACTATGGCACCTCTGGACTGCTCAGCTGCACATCCCTTGTTGTGCTATGGTGCAGGTGGTGCAATATTCAGTCATCGGCTGTAGGCGCAGTTTGGCCGGCTCACTTTTTGAATATCTCACCTCTTGCGCATGAGCGCAATAGACTTGCACTTGCTCCTGCTATTGCGCACTTTTTGAGCGCAGTTTGAATATCTGGGCCCCAGTGTTTTCTGTACCTCAGTATGCAAGTTATTAAAAATATCAGTAAAAAATGACAGTAGGCAAAATGATTTGCAGAATGTCATGTAAGGAAGAAATTTATTGTAAATTATCTCTCTGAAAATAAAACCAAAAAAAATATAAACAGAAAATAACAGCTGCCTTTACTCATTATTCATCAGAGTTTCAGCTAAATATTTTTCAAAAATTTTAACGCCAAGCCACAAAAATAAAAAATAAAGTGATTGTTGTATAATTGAAACCGAGAAGTGAGTTGGTACAATATGATTGTTCTGTGATTTCCAGTAAAAACGTCAAACCCTCTTGCAAGATTAAAGTTTGTTTTACTTTTAAATATTTTTTGGGTGTTGAACCTGGTGCATCTGGTTGTTAACTACTATAAAAAGGAATGCGCCCAGTGAGGCATAACTATGCAGGAAGGAGGAAGGTTTCAGGGAGCAAGGGACAAGAAAACTTTATAAAATAATATTCATATATCCCTAGTTGCCTTTTTCCACAGAACATTGCAGAATCGAATTAAATTATATAGCTGGTTAGTACAAATGCCTTTATATTGGTGTAAACACCTATTTAATTTTCATATTTTTGTAATTTAAACTTCTTTATTGATGCTCTTTTATCTTCTCATTGTTTAAGCTGATCCATTTTTTTCTCTTAGTGATTTTTTTAACAGGATTGATGTCTTACCATCTGTCTAGCTAACATGCAGCATTGTAAATGTTTTATACTTAATTATTTTTAAACTAACATTTATTCCATCTCCCCCATGATATTAAGATATGTGTCTCCCCTAGTCTAACTTGAAAATAGGGCCCTCCCCCAACCACCCCCCCACTCAGGCACTGTGTAGGGAAAAGGAGATTATTGTGTGTGAATATCTTTTTCACATTTTACAGATCAGCACTTTGAGTGACAAACTGCTTATATATAACTTATATACTGTGACAGAGTTAGCAGATGTCCATGTGTATCAAAGTTTAAATTAGTGGTGATTGTTGTGATTGCTGGGGGGGGGGACAGGGGTGTCAAAGATTCGCTGGGTAAAATAAAAACTGATGTTTGATAATAAGATACATCAATACAAAAAAAGAAAAGGAAAAAAGAAGATATCAAGGCCAGGATATTCAGACTGTGCCAGGTAGTGGCATAAGCCTGGGCACAGTGCAACTGTGATGCGCCAGGGCCAGGTCCAGGTCCAGGTGATAGTCAATGGGGATGTGCCATGGCATAGCACCATTGAATATGGCATGATCAGTGCATAAACTGCGCATGGCGCAGTGGCACTGCACTGGTGCAAGCCAGAGATAGGGAGCATAGGGATGCACCAGCACAAGTGCAGTTGCGCTAGGTGCATCACCTGTGATATTCAGCAGGGGGAATGTAAATGAGGTCATAATATATGCAACGTACAAATGGGTCCATTTGCATGTCATTATGGCCCCATTTGCATGCCTTGTGCAGGGCAGCCCAGTGACTTGTGCCTGGCACCCTGCACAGCATGACATGTGCTGTGGGGTTCCCAGAGCATCCCCCAACCCATAGCTGCAATCGCAT
Organism: Neoceratodus forsteri; assembly: GCA_016271365.2. Classification (NCBI taxonomy): domain Eukaryota; kingdom Metazoa; phylum Chordata; order Ceratodontiformes; family Ceratodontidae; genus Neoceratodus; species Neoceratodus forsteri. The sequence continues at coordinate 192,809,985 of CM028138.1, read as the reverse complement.
GGTATATGTTCATAAAGAAATCCCTGGTAGTCTAATGGCTCTCCCAGTCCCCGAGTCCCCAATTGGTATGATACATGACTATCCCTGGTGGTCTAGTGGTCCCCCCTCCCACCTAAGTCCCCGATTCCCTGATAAATGACAATATGACTATCCCTGGTGGTTTAGTGGAACCCCCCCTGTTGCCATGATCATGGTAAAATCCCATAATGAAATGCCCTAGTGATCCAGTGGCACCCCCCACCCTCCCAACGGACAGAACCCTTGCCTGCCCTCCCATCCGTCCTTCGGCGGGTGGCTGCAACCAGCCAGCATACCACCCGACCACCTGCCAAATGACAGGTACAGTATGGCTGCAAGCCCATTGGTCCCCAGTGTGTGCCAATAGGCTTGCATGACATACTGTACTAGACTATCCCAAATATGTGAATGACTCCATTCACATATTTGGGACTGTCTAGTACAGTATGCCCTACAAGCCCATTGGTCCACACTGGGGGCCAATGGGCTTAAAGCCCATACTGTACCTGTCACTCAGCAGGCAGCCGGGCAGTATGTGGGCAGGTTGCAGCTGCTTACCGATGATGGGGCAGGGAGCAGGGTGGACAAGGGGTTCTGTGTGGGTGGAGGGGTGGGGGGTGCTATTGGATCACCAGGGCATTTCATTACGAAATTTTACCTCGATCATGGCAACAGGCAAGGGGGTGTTCCACTAGACCACCAGGGATGGTCATATTGTCATTTATCAGGGAATCAGGGACTTGGGTGGGTGGAGGGACCACTAGACCACCAGGGATGGTCATGTATCATACCAATTGGGGAATCGGGGACTGGGGGACCACTAGACTACCAGGGATTTCCTGGTATCCATGTTCTGTGTGACCATGGCTACGAGTGGGGAGGGTTCCACTAGACCACCAGGGTTGGGATTGCTTGAGGAAAGTGTTCTGGGTAGGCGGGTGGCCACCCACGGCTGGGTTGCTGTGTTGCACCCTGCAATACAGCAGCCCACCACTGGATGGCTGAGATTTGTTCCTACTCTGCACAGGCTCAACTTTGAACCCCCGCAGTGCAGGAGTGCACTGGCATATGCTCCGCACATCCCGGGCCGAATATCGGGATGTGCCACATATGTATACATCTGCGCCTCATACATTATCATTGCACTCCGGCACAGTGGAATTTGTGCTGCACCAGGCAGCCTTCTCATTATGCCACAAGGGCACAATGTGGGGTTGTGCCAGTGCAACTCCATAGCACTAGGCACAACCCATTTGAATATCTGGGCCCAACACTACAAACAGAATGACATTTGCAAACACCGTACATGATTGTGCAGCTACATATTATAGATGAATAAATTAGCATTGGAATCAACCACATACAACAATTTCTGACAGTGTGTACAAGGGGAAACATGATAGAAAAGTTATTTAGTATGAAGTCTGAAATGCAATGCAAGTGACAGAAAGGATTTATTTTTTATTGTGAATTATATAATGGAGATAAAAAAGCACATAAACATCGATGTGTACCTCAGATGTAGACATGTTTTTCATTTCATCCAGCACAGAGCACATCGATGACAGGTCAGATGATGCTTCTCCCCACCTTGTCTGTTGTGTGAGATAGACAGCGGAGGACCTGGTGGCATGTCTCAGATCTCTGTTAAATGGCACGCTGTGCCAATATAAAACTGCTAAGAAAGTGTAAGACCAATACCGTAAGATCACTATGGTGAAGGACTGTGTTCAGCATACCCCAAAATGGCATTTCTGCAGACTGATCCCTTGTATCTTATCAAACTTAAAGCATTAAAGAGTCCACTACTTTGCTATTGCCGTCATTTCAGACAGACACTTGCAATTAAAGTATTTGCATGAGAATGTTTGTGTTGTACTTTCAAATAGAGAAGTGAGGGTATATTTACATATTAAATTGCAGTTACAAGTAATATACATTTTCTTTTCATTAAGAGGGGAGACCACAAGCATATCAAGTTGCAGTCAGAAAGATGTTGAAGGGGTGATTTCATTATGTTCATGAATACATGGAGAGATTCTGGCAGGAGGATCAGCCTTTCTAGGACAATAGGGTGACAGATTCCCTGGAATGGGTGATATCACAGGTATCAGATATGATTTCAGACACTAGGTGCAGTTCTCAGAAGTAGTTCTGTGCATATTATAGAGAACTGTCCAAGCTACTAAAATTTGGAATGCACTTGCATCAACATGTCTCAGTGTTGGAGGGGGGATTTCATTGTGTCTTAATGCCTGTAGTTTTAATTTTTTCAAAACACAGTTCAAATCTTATCTGACACATCAAATGAACTGTAATTGTTTTTAATGTGATGTTATTTGCACTGACTATCGTGTTTGTATGATTTATGTTGTGATATCTTAGTCTTTTGTAGGCTCCAGGTCATTCCTGAAAATGTGCTTCAGCTCAGCGTACTTACATAGATACATAGATACATAGACAGTGTCGGCAGATAAGGGCCTATGGCCCACCCAGTCTGCCCATTTGAGCTTGTAAGTTCAGTTTGTTTTCCTAGAAGTCTGTTGCCCCTTACCCCTGACCTCCAGAATTCCTTTATGTCTATCTCATGCATTCTTAAATCCCGTGATTGTTTCAGCCCCCACCACTTCCTCTGGCAGGGTGTTCCACTTGTCCACCACCGGTTCTGTGAAGAAATTCTTTCTCATGTTTCCTCTGAATCGTCCCTCCTCTCCAACTTCATCTCATGCCCTCTAGTCCTGGAACATCTTTTTCGCTTAAAAATAGTGTTTTCCTGCACCCTGTTCCTCCCTGTAAGATACTTGTATGTCTCTATCATATCCCCTCTCTCCCTCCTCTCCTCCAGGGAGTACATGTTCAGTTCCTTCAACCTGTCTTCATAGGACTTGTGATGCAATCCATGCACCATCTTTGTTGCCCTCCTCTGAACCTTCTCTACCCTGTCTATGTCCTTACGTGAGGTATGGTCTCCAGAACTGTACACTGTACTCCAGGTGAGGCCTCACTAGTGTCTTGTATAGCGGAATTATGACCTCCTTTTCCTGCTGGTGATGCCCCTGCCTATACATCCCAGCATCCCTATTTGCTTTACCTGCTGCCTTGTCACACTGTTTCCCTACCTTGAGGTCATCAGAGATGATAACCCCAAGATCCCTTTCCTGCTTGGTGCATGCTATATCCTCACCCCCAACTGATATATTGTGCCAGGGTTTTTGTGCCCCATATGCATTATCTTCCACTTCTTTGCATTGAATTTCAACTGCCAAACCCCTGACCATTCTTCAAGTTTCTGCAGGTCCTTCTCATTCTGTCTACACCTCTGGTGTGTCTACTCTGTTACAGAGCTTTGTGTCATCAGCTAACAGTGATATTCTGCCTTCTAGGTCCTGCGCAATGTCACTGATGAAGATGTTGAATAGGACCGGTCCCAGCACTGATCCCTGTGGTACCCCACTGGTTGCTCTTCCCTCTGTGGAGTGACAGCCATTTACCACTACCCTCTGTGTCCTGCCACCCAGCCAGCTACCTACCCACCACACTACTGTCCTGCCCACACCCATATTCCCCAGTTGTGTAATAGTCTTCTATGTGGCACAGTGTCAAAGGCCTTGCTGAAGTCCAGATAGGCCATGTCCACCGCCCTCCTCTGATCCACCTGGTTAACAAAGTAATAAATAAATAAAATAACTGTTTCCGAGAACTGGTGATATGGTGCTGTCTGTCGGTCTGTCTGTCTGTCTATCTGTTTATCAGTCTATCTATCTATCTATCTATCTATCTATCTATCTATCTATCTATCTATCTATTTATATGAAAGACTTGGTCTGTAGTTCAGTGACCAAGCAGCCAGCCACTCCCACTTCCTGACCTATATAAGCAGTTCCTGTAAGCCTCACTGTGAAGCATTTTTTCTTTGCAGCTGAAGGCTCTGCCGGTTTGTCCTCTGAGCTGGTTGGGTGTCCCTGGCTGAGGCCTGCCCCCCCCCCCGCTCCTGCTGATCTCTGCAGGGCTTCTGTGTTTATTTTCCTGCCTTGGTTTGTCTTTTGCCTTCAGCTGTGTATGCTTCCTTCCTTTGGGGGGGGGGGGGCTTTTCTAAGCTCCTAGCTTATCTGCTATTTCAGAGCTCATACCAGCAAGGAATAGAGGAATGTCAGACGGGGACATGGTGCCACTGGAGGAATGTAATGTGCACTGCCACTGTCACTGGGCACAGTATAACTTTTTTTTCTTGCTGGTTTATTATATTCCATTTTAGGCAGTATCCCCTTTAATATTAAAACTAAGTTGCTTGCATTATTAGTCCACATGATGACCATGTCAGGCAGACAGAGAGGTCAGAGGCCACTTTTTTTTTCTTGCTGCTGGCATACATTCCATTTTAGATAGTGGCCCTTTTCACAGTAAAACAAAGCTGAATTTTATTGCACATGATGATGCAGATTCAGGCTGACAGATACTACACACACCACACAATATGGGACAGAGAAAGGAGTAAGGACAGGCTGTAATGTCAACATGTCACTGGGCACTAGCTCTGATATTTGTAAGACAGAAAAAAAAGTAATACAGTGCCCAGTGGCAGTGCACACCCACACTGTATTATTTCCTCCAGTGCATGCCCGTGTCCAACATACATTCCTGTAAATCAGATATCAGATAGGGGCATGCCACTGAAGAAATACACACAATGTGCACTGCCGTTGAGCACCATATTACTTTAATATCACTCTCTTTCACTTACAAATATCATCCGAGCTAGTGCCCAATGACATGACATTACAGCCTGTCCTTACTCCTTTCTCTGTCCCATACTGTATTGTAACCTTTGTGTCTGTCTGCCTCTGCCTCATCATGTGCAATAATAATAATAATTAAACTTGTTTTATTTTTTTTAATTTATTTATTCATTTGTTAACTGGGTAAGCATATGAGACAAGGCCCTTTTTCAATGTGACCCATATTACTATGAGAAGAGCCACTATCTAAAATGAAATATATACCAGCAAGAAGAAAAAGTGGCACAGTGCCCAGTGGCAATGCACATTACATTTCTCCATCCAGTGGCAAGATGATGCCCCAGGCTGTCTGACATACAGGAATGTCAGACAGGGGCATGCCTGATGCCACTGAAGAAATGCAATGTGCACTGCCACTGGGCACTGTGTCACTTTTTTTCCTTGCTGGTATACATTCCATTTTAGACAGTGGCCCTTCTCATAGTAAAGCTAAGTTTCATTGTTATAATTGCATGATGGGGCAGAGGCAGGCAGGCAGTCAGAGAGGTTACTACATCGTATTGGACAGAGAAACAAGATAGGACACACTACGCAGTTTGGGACAGAGAAATGTCATGTCACTCACTGGGCACTAGCTCAGTGATATTTGTAACTGTAAGACAGTGATAGTAAAGTAATATGGTGCCCAGTGGCAGTGCACATTGTATTCCTCCAGACTAGTGGCTGGCATGCCCCTGTCCAACATTCCTGCAAGTCAGACGGGAGCATGCCACTGGAGGACTACAATGTGCACTGCCAGTGGGCACCATATTACTTTTTTTTATATCACTCTTACAGTTACAAATATCATCTGAGCTAGTGCCCAGTGACATGACATTACAGCCTGTCCTTGCTTCTTTCTCTGTCCCGTACGGTGTAGTGTGTGTAATCTCTGTCTGCATGCCTCTGCATCATCATGTGCAATAATAATAATTCAACTTAGTTTTACAATGAAAAGTGCCAGTGTCTAAAATAGAATATATACCAGCAAGAAAAAAAAGTGGCACAGTGCACAGTGGCTGTGCACATTGCATTTTTCCAGTGGCATGCTCCAGACTGGCTGACATACAGGAATGTCAGACAGCGGCATGCCTGATGCCACTGGAGAAATGCAGTGTGCACTGCCACTGGGCACTGTGTCACTTTTTTTCTTGCTGGTATATATTTCATTTTAGATAGTGGCTCTTTTCATAGTAAAACTAAGCTGAACTATTATTATTGCACATGATGAAGCAGATGCAGGCAGACAGAGACTATACACACTACACAGTTTGGGACAGAGAAACGAATAAGGACAGGCTGTAATGTCCTGTCACTTGGCACTAGCTTGGATGATATTTGTTAGAGAGAGATATTAACTGTTTAATTTGTGTTCACAGCCAGGTTCTATGGAACAGTATATTTCTGCAGTTTATTTATTTGAAACTGTGTAACCCAACCAGTAAGACACACACACTGAGCAAAGGCTTGTTTTTAAGTGCAACTAGAGGGAGAAAAAACAAAAAAAAGTACAGCACACAAAAGCAATACTGCTTAGACATGTAAGAAAATAATGAAACTATAAAATTAATGAAATCAGACCAGAAAAACAGAATTGTGTATGTGGGAAATGGGTATCATACCACCACTATTATGTTTCTGTTCTGTTCACCACACCACTACCATTACTGCCTGTAGTGGTGCAGAGAACAGAGTGGTGATACCCATTTCCCAAATATACAAATCTGTCTTTTCAGGTCTGATTTAAATCATTAATTTTAATGTTTCTTTATTTTGCCTTACATGTCTAGGCTAGCAGCAGTGCATGAGGTAACATGATAATGCACCAGCCAGGCTCACAGTGGGAAATGGATGGATAAAACAACAATTTTTGAATTGCTTTCTTTTTATGTATAAGTCATTAAATTATACTTAAAAATACACATCTTTCGATATGGCACGGAACTGTGCTGTGGGAGGGGTAAAAACATTGGATGTGGGGGAGCCAACAGGGAATGGAGTGGTGGGGCCTGACAGAGGGTCACACAGGGGCCCCAGAATTGTTATGGTCAGCCCTGCCCGGTTTTGCTCATCTAATTGCATCATTGCAGGAGAGATGTGATGCTCAAGGTTGACGCAAGAATGAAAAGCTTGATGAAAGGTGCAGTTTATTAAGGAAGTATTTGTTTTTCTTTGTAGCCTGGTGCCCTCATTTAAAAATAAATAGTAATTTTATGAGTGTTTTTTTAACTGCATCCCGATCAACAGTCTTGGGCTCATACCATAAATGCTTAGTTAAAGAGTGTTTTTTTTTAAATTGCATCCCAATCAGCCATTTTGTTCTGGCTTTTACAGCTGATTGGGTTCTATCTCTTTCACTAACTAGCCAGAATATGGAGGGGGGGGGGATACACAGCTTGCCCTTGCCTGCAGACAGATGTCCTTGTTGCCATCTGAAATGGAGAATTATACATGTAAAATCAGGTTTTGCACAAAACACAAAATGTATTCAATCCCTTTTAGTCCCCCAAAGGGAATCATAGCTTTAGCATTTTCATGTTCCACTTGGTCCGACCTGAAGAGTGCTTTCCCCCCTTTATTTTTTATACAGACGCACTCAAACATCCTAGCACTTTGATGTCATTATTGCCCCATAACTGATCCACTCCATTTGACAGTATTTACAGTGGTATTTGAAGCTGTCGCTGTATGAGGAGCATTGCTGATGTTAATCGGGTTGTGTGTAGAAACTTTAAATATTTTGTGCGAGACAATTTTATTTTTTTAATTGTGTTTCACACAGTAAAACTAATCTTTTGTCCTGAGATCCTGAAATGAATGAGTGCGTGGCGTGTGTTTATACAGGTATGTGTTACTGTGCTGTACAATTCAGCTGATCTGTTTTCATCAGGCAGTATAATTCTGCAGTTCAGATCACAGCAAGGACATCTAACTGCAGGCAAGGGCAAGTTGTGCATTTGTTTTTTTTCCTCTTTCTGTATTCTGCTTAGTTAGTGCACTTAGCAGAACCCAATCAGCTGTAATAGTAAGAACAAGATGGCTGATCAGGATATAATTAAAAAAAACACTCTTAACATTTCAATTTCTTTTCAAATGAGGGAGCCAGGCTACAAAGAAAAATGAATACCTCCTTAACAAACTGTCGCTTTCCTCAAGCTTTTCATTCTTGAATCAACCTCAATCATCGTATCACTCTTGCAATGACACAATTAGTTGCCTGACACTGAACAGCATAGCTGGAAAGAGAAGTCTGTCAGCTTTCATTCAATAAATATGCGAAGGCTTGAAATTTGCATTTTGTTTAAAAAACAAAATGAGACATTTATTGTAAGGGATATGATTTTAATATACAGGTTTAACAGAAGTACAAAAAACCAAAACTACATTTTTACATTTGCCATTGATCTTTAAGCCAATCAAGCCAAGTAACCCCCCAAAACTACATAGTGTACCACAGGCTATAAATCTAAAATGATTTGAGAGATGCTATGTTGGCAAAACGGCAAAATGAATGCACAAATCTAGAAGACACTTTCATAGGATTCATTGGATAATACAAGCTAGGAGGTCATAAGGCCCAATATTTCTCATGACTTGGTTTAGTGGTGGTATTTCCCATGTATTGATTCAATGATTTCTTAAAAGACTCCATGTTTTTTCTCATAACTGTAGCTTCTGGGAGGCTGTTCCATGCTGTAACTACTCTTTGGCTAAACCATTTTTTCCTCTTGTTAGTTCTACTTATTTCACCCTTTATTTTCAGTCCATGTATGTGTGTACATTTAGTGGGAGCTTACAATGTTAGTCCAATAGTTTCCCACATATAATTGTCTTTGGTTGCACAGAATACTAAGCATAAATCACCCCTTAGCCTTCTATAATTCATTGAATACATGCCCAAGTCTCTCAGTCTGTCACCATAGCTCTTCTGGTGCACTGTCTAGATTCTTTTAGTCTTAGTTCTTTAGTTCTTTATCCCCTCAATCAGTACTTCACCTATCTTGTTTTGTGGGGTGCAGAAGGGTGAGCAGTATTTGAGATGTGGTCTCACGACAGACTTATATAAAGGTACAACCACTGATGGGTTTCTACTGCCATATATTTCTAAAAAGATATCCTAATATTTTATTATCTACTTTGACTTTGGTTCTAGTGTGAGAGTTAAAGGACAAATTATTTGTAATGGTAACCCCAAGATCCTTTTTCGTTAGTTGTTTCTCCTAATAGGGTACCATTTAATTTATACATACATTTCTGATTTCTTAAGCCTAAGTGCATGACCTTGCATTTCTCCAAATTAAAGTTTAGTTTGTTTGTTTTTGCCCATTGTTCAAGTTGACTCAGATCTTTCTGCAACTTACTGGCTGTGTCCCGATTATTAACAATAGCTCCCACTTTACTATCATCAGCATACTTTCCAAGCCAGGTCCCTTCTGAAACCTTCATGGATGCAACCACTATGTTAAAAAGTGTGAGCCCCAGGAGAAAGCCCTATGACACTCCACTAGTCACCTCTTCCCAGTCTGAACAGTAACCTCCGATGCTTACCCTTTGATGTCTATTAGTCAACCAAGAGTCTACCCAAGCAATTTTATTATAGGGGAGATGCAAAAGAGTTAACTGCTCTAAGAGAAGCTCATGGGAAGATGGAGTTGAATGCTTTTGCCTAATCTAGAAATATAATATCAACAGGCATTCCTTTGTCCAGTACTGCACTTACAGGCTTGAAAATATTCAGTAAATTGGTGACAAAAGATCATCCAGGGCTGAAGCCATGTTGAGATATGTCTATGTATCCATATTTTTTTATATGTTTGATTATATATTCTTGAATTAGACTAATAAGCATTTTACTCAGGATAGATGTAAAACTGATGGGCCTATAATTCTCAACCTTTTTTTATCACCTTTTTTGTAAATTGATGTAATAGTTGCTTCCCTTCATTCCTTTAGAGTGTTTCCTTCAATCAGGGATGCATTGAAAAGCATTGTAATAGGTCCCACTAGATCTTTACTTAGTTCCCTGAGGAATTTGGGGTTTATTCCATCTGGTAATGACAATTTATTAGTTTTTAACTTATTGATTTTGTGCAGTACTTCCATTTCTTCAAACTGTATGATCCTTTTCTCTTTTCTATTATGTACTATTGAGTTGTCAAGCATGGTGTTCAGTTGAAGTATACTTAGGAAGTACCTGTTTAGTTCATTAGCTATGTGTTGTTCATTATTTATGATCCTCAATTGTGATTGTAATGGCTCTATACCTTTCTGGTTACCCTTAGGTGAACCCACATAACTGAAAAAATGTATTTTTATTGTCCTTCACTGCCATAGCCATCAGCACTTCTGCATTTTGTTTTGCTTTCCTTATTAGTCTTTTTGTTTTATTTGCCTCTTTTTAGTAATTTGGTCAACTTTCCAGTGCCTGTGTCTTTTTGTATCTTGCATATCTTCTCATTCTAAGTTTAATACTATTTTTAATTATTCTTCCCCACCATGCTGGTATTCTCCCTTTTTATTGTATTTACTTGTCTATGGCACCCATGTTTTAATACAGTAGTCTATTATGGTTTTGAGTTTTGTCCATATTGTGTTCATGTCAGAATTATTTAAATATTTTTTTCCCGTTCCATTTAGCTAAATATTGTTTCATTGCTTTATAATCAGCTTTGTAATAGTTTTTAGATTTGGTTAACCCCCTAATTTTATTAAGTTCTTTACTGACTTTGATCAGTATTACATTATGATCACTGTCACTAATTGGGTCAGTTACAGTGGTATCAATTTTTGGGGGCTCAAGATTACTAAGCACAAGGTCTAGCATATTGTTTCCCCTAGTTTTAGATGTTACAAATTACTCAAGACCCTATTGTGCTATAATCTCAATAAATTTATTTTGTTGGTTTGTGTTTCCCTCAAGATTGTTCCAGTTAATAGTTGGGAAGCAGAAATCCCCGAGGAGAATATAATCACATGACACTGTCATATTATCAACTGCTGATATGAACTTATTATCATCATTTTTTAAGTTTGGTGGTCTGTATCACAAGTTTAAGGTAATACCGTTCCCATCCATGTCAGTCCTTACTCATAATAATTCAATGTCTGATGTATCAAGTGTTTGAGGTGTTATTTTGTGTGCTGTTAAATCATCCACTGTATACATAGCTATACCCCCACCTTTCCTACTCAGTCTATTTTTTGGGAATAGATTATATCCTGGGATATCAATATCCCAATCACCATCATGCAACCATATTTCCATAAGTGCACACACCTGTATATGTTTGGAATATAAAATATATTTAAGTTTTTCCATCTTATTTTTTAGACTTCTCACATTTGTTAAAAATATATTCAAATTTCGATTGTGATCTCTTTTACTGTCATTGCCCATTTTTTTAATGTTGTTATCGTCTCTCCCTCTGTGTATTTTTGATTTGATATTACTAGTTCCAACAGGTGATTCCCTATTCCCAGTGCTTCAAGTTTAAGGCTTCCTTAATTACACTAGAAAACACTTTTCTCAAAAAGTCTCCCCCTGACCTACTAACGTGCAGTTTATCATAGCTATACAGGTGGCTTTGATTTTCAAAATATTCTCAGCTTCTGACACATCTAATACTGCTGGTTAGACTCCATTGTCTAAGCCAATTATTATTTTTTTTTATTTTAGCATTTCATTTTGTTATTCATCCTAAATGTAGGTAGTATTTCAGATATGATTAACTCACTGTAGTTTTCATTGATCCTTCTATGAATTGCATTTATTGCATTGAAAGTATCTTGTGTCTCAGAATTTATGACATCATTAGTCCCTATATGGACCAGTACTAATGAGTTGTCTGGTGCTATTGACATTAAGTCCCCAGTAATAGTGAGCATATCCCTTACTCCTGCTTCTGGGAAACAACTGCTAACCACTGATTCTTTACTGATCTTGGTGGTTATATGATCAGTGTACCTAATTACAGAATCATTAAGTATATATACATTTTTGTTTAATACACTAGATTCTGATGCTGTTGGTTCTGTTAGGCCATCAATTGGGTTTATGTCAGTGGGAATCCAATCCTTCTTTGCTAGTCCTAATAGACTATCTGTTTCTGTTTCAATGCCCTCCATTAACTGTTCCAAGGGTGTAAACCTGTTCTGTGTTGGTGCTGCAAATTTCATTATTCTTCTCCCCTTTTTTATTTTGTTTGTCCCTATTTGTGTGTTCTGGATCCCCATCTATGCATAGATACATAGATAGTGTCAGCAGATAAGGGCCTATGGCTCACCCAGTCTTCCCATTTGAGCTTGTAAGTTCAGCCCCGGAATCTTTTCCCTGTAGACCCTGTCCCTGTATCCATTTGTTCATTTTATTTATCATTTGCTTGTTGCTTACTAAGTTTGTCATTTTTGTAGCATTGATTTCCAGTTCCAGTCCTATAATTTTAATCCTTAGTTCTTTCAGTTCCATGCACTGCTTGCACATAAAACGTAATAATGCAGTAGTCACTGTTATGCTAAAATGATGACAGGCACAGCACTTAATTCCAATTTCTCCCCCAGTTAAGGTTACATAATACTATTTATGCTTTCAGATGTATGTCACTGCTAATAATAATAACTCCTGCTTTGGGATTTTTTTTTGTTTGTTTCTTATTGGACCTTTTCCTGTATTATGTGTGGCCCTATTCCCCATCTTCCCCACCTCCACTCCGAACTCACCTCCACTCACTACAGCTCCAGCTTTGTAGTGTGTGAAGTGGAAGCAGGAAGTCCCAGTCCAGAGGGTGTTGCCTAGCATCCCCAAATAGAAATTTCCTCCTAGCTTGTACTTTGGTGATGTGTTGCCTTTACAAAAATAACATGTACTGCCAATGGTCCAGCACAAAAGGGCTACACCAATCAACAGCTCAGTCTGTGGCAGTACTCATTAGGTTACTGTCTGCTCCTCAGACAATGGGGAACAAAGGTCACATGCCCATGAAGCCAGTAAACCCGGTGTGAGTAGTCCTGCAGATAAGTTAAAAGAAAGGGCCCATGCACCCATAAAAAAGCACTCTGTCAGCAAGGTCTCACACACAGAAACCTCTCCTCACTGCTCCCAATCTGCCTCCACTGGCTACAGCTCTGTCTTTGTAGCGAGTGAAGTGAAAGCAGGAAGCCCCAGTCCAGAGGGTGCTGCCTAGCAACCTCAAACAGAAATTACCTCCCGACTTGTACTCTGGCTGTATATCACCTCTTAAAAAGTGACATATACTGCCAGTGGCCCAGTGCAAAAGGGCTACATCACCCAATAGCTCAGACTGTGGCAGCACTTGTTAGGTTACTGTCCTCCACTCCTCAGACAATGGGGAATGGAGTTCATGTGACCATGAAGCTGATACACCTGGTATAAGTATCCATGGAGATAAGTTAAAAGAAAGGGCTCATGCACCTGTAAAAAAGCACTCTGCCTGCAAGGTTCCCCATGCAGAAACCTCTTCTCGCTGTTCCCAATTACTTACTAAACAAGAAGCTGCAACAAGTATAATTTGGGGGGAGTCACTAGCCATTAATGCAGCATTGGGAAAGGATAAAATCAAATGCAAGCAAATAACTGGCAAAAACAGGCAGTAACATCAACCATTAACAGGTTTCTTGGAATAGAGGGTGGAAATAGTGCAGTCCGATATCATCTAGCACTGTCCTCTTGGAGAGAAAATGAAGAAATCGAGAGGGAGAAACATGGATGCACTTCATGTTGAGGCTCTAAGATGGCTCCACAAGTAAGGCATGCTCCAAATCCTACTCAGTCCATGTAGGAAGCTAGGAAGTGGTGTACCAGCTCACACCATATGCAAGACTGCACACATTAAAAGTGATCTTGAAGAGACCACAACAAGGAGAAAGAGACATCAGATCTTGCAGGTAGATTACCAAAGAGCCTAAAGGTGTTATATATTGCAGCGGAAAGAAATCAGGGCATCCAGTAATAGGGGGTGTTGAGAGAATAGGTCTTAGAAATCAATGCATAGTGAAATGTAAAAAGAAAGAGAAAAAATTATTTAGGGCTGAATGCATCTTCAGCAGGCTGAACAGGGCTACAGGAAAGTATTTGGGGATGTCTTGGCCATTTCCTTCTCTGCAGCTTCCACTGTAATAAGGGTTTTGACACCTGATTTTAACCAGACTGTCAGCTGTGCAGGATACATTGGGTGGAAACACACATTAACTTTATGGAGACCTGCCTTTACATCAGTGATTTGGTTCTGTATCTCTCAACATCAGGACTATGGTAATTGAAAAGCTTAATATGCGCTCTCATATATGTTAGCCAGGGCAATTCCCAGGCTTGTTGTTGAAGAAATATTTTGTTTTGAAAAGGGTAAATTTAAATATAAAGACATGGGGACATTCAGTGGGACCATGCTTTTGCATTAGTCTTCAGTGGGCACATTCAATCAGGTACTCAGTTTTACCCTCAGGTAGATCAAATAAGGATTTAAGCATGGCTTGAATAAATGCAACTGGGTTTTTCTCTTCTGTTCCTTCAAGTAGTCCGAAAAGTAAAAGGTTGTTACGGCAGGAATAACTCTTGAGGTATTTGAAGCATTCCTCCATTCTTTTCAACCTTCTTGAATCTTTTAGTTTTATTCATGCTTCTTTCTCCCATTCCTGAGCACTTTCCAAACTAACTATGCAAGCCATAGAGTCCTGTATGTGAGTGTCATAGATATCCACCTTTTTTTCAGGTCTTTTATTTCTTGCATAACTTCTGTTACTGTGGCCTATACAGCAACCATCTCATTTGGAAGCGGGGACAGTGTTGCTCAGCAAGCATGTCTATACCGTCAATGGCATAGCTGGTGGCCTGATCCACTTTAGGTAGTTTGGCCTCTTGCTGAGGGTAATCAGGAATGAAAACCCTTTCTCATAGGTCTCATAGGTAAAATAAAGCTTTTTAGACTTTCATCCATTATGCTTGCCATATACATACGATCTATGGTATCACTCCCTTTGTTTTATAATGTTTATCCAGTTCAGTTTTAAAGGCTACCATACCACTACCTACCACTGTCACTGGCAGTGAATTCCAAATAGGGATGACTCGAGTGTACCAATTCTTTCTTTTAAGTAATTTTCATCTACCCAATGTTAATTGCAATGTGTGTGCTCTAGTATCATGGGGTTGTAATTTCAGTTCTAACCCCATGTCATACCATAGTGTATGGCCTGTGAAAGCCCAGAAAAGCAAGCACATATCCCTCTTAACCTCTTATACCTCAGGGAATACAGGTCTAGGGCCCTCAGTCTGTCTTCATACGTTAGATAATTCATACCTTCGACAGATCTTGTTGCCCTTCTTTGCATTTTCTCCTGTCTATCTCCCTTTCTATATGGGGCCCATACTTGGGAACCGTACTCCATCTGTGATCTCACCAGTGATCTGTACAGTGTCAACAACACCTCTCGACTTCTGCTCCCTATATGTCTAAGAATGCAATTCAGTGTACTGTTTGCTTTTCTTATGACATTATCAAATGTGTATTACAAGTTAAATAATTTTTTATTGTTACCCCCAGGTCCCTGTCTTCAATTGTGGTTGCTAGGAAATAATTATCTAGTGCATATGTCCAACCCAGGTTTTTTCTCCCCATGTGCATAACTGTACATTTATTTTTATTTAGTTGCAATTTTTTACAGGTCCAATTCTGTACATAATCCAGTGCCTCTTGAAGAGATCTACAATCCTCAGCTGTATCCACAACTGTCCCAAGTCTACAGTCATCAGCGAACTCAATTACTTGGTTAGAGGGACAAAAGAAGGAGAAAGCCCATAGATATTGTCCTCCACATATGTGGATCATTGTCGATGGTTCCTATCTAGTTAACCATTTGTCCAATTTAAATTTAAAAGTCATAAAGGAAGGGGCGTCTACAATATCCTGGGGAAGTGTGTTCCATAGTCTCGGGGTTCTTATGGAAAATAAATTTTGTCTTTTATTGGTTTTACATTTGGCTATATCCAGCTGTTTGTTATTCAGCCTGGGTCCGATTTTCCTAGTTGCAAAAGAAATACCACATTGCCTCATCAAGATTGGGTTTTGAATAATCTTGAAGAGTTGGAGTAAATCCCTTCTTGATCTTCTCAATTTGAGTGACTGTAACCCCATTTTATGTAGTCTAGTTTCATAGTCCACCTGTGCCAAGTGGGGAATAGTTTTAATGACTCTTCTCTGAATCCTCTCAAGCCTGTCTGTGTCCCCACAGAGGTACGGACTCTAAAACGGAGAACCGTAATCAAGATAAGGTCTAATATGTAATCTGTACAGAGCAATAATACACTGCTTGATTCTAGAAACCAAAGTACAGTTGATTTTACGAAGAAGTGAATTTGTTTGGTTTGCTATTTTATTGCAATGTGAAACTTGGGTCAGCTTATTATTGACTAGAATCCCTAAATCTTTTTCTAAACAAGAAACCTTAATAATGGTGTTGTTCAGTGTATATACTTGTTGGGGGTTGTTTTTCCCAAAGTGCAGGACAGCACATTTGGCTGTGTTGAACTCCATTTTATTAATGAGGGCCCAGTGCTCAATAGATGAGAGATCGTTGAGTAGAATTTGTCTATTTGCAGCATTGTTAACAGCACCACCCAGTTTGGTATCATCGGCAAATTTTATGAGGATATTTGAAGAATGAATTTTCATGTTGCTAATGAAGATATTAAACAGAGTGGGTCCCAGGACAGAGCCCTGGGGAACTCCACTTGTCACCCTGCCCATATCTGATAGAGTGCCATTAACCCGTACCCTCTGAGATCTATTTGTCAACCAACTTTCTATCCATAACACAAGAAATGCAGAAAATCCTAGCCGAGTAAGTTTAGATATAAGAATGCTATGAGACACTTTGTCGAAAGCCTTGCTGTAGTCCAGCAAAATAACATCAGAAGGAATGCTTAAATCTAGGTTAGAACTAATGGGATTGTAGAAGGCCAATAAGTTAGTGATGCATGACAGACCAGATCTGAATCCATGTTGAGAGATATCTGTAAGATTTAAGGATAATATTTCCTTGTCCAAGAGTGCTTTAATAACTTTTTCAAGTAGTTTACAGGGAATAGAAGTTAAACTAATGGGCCGATAGTTATTAACTAGTGAATGAGAGCCTTGCTTGTGTATAGGGGTAACTATTGCTGTTTGCCAATCAGGTGGGACTGTAGATTCATGGAGTGATTTATTAAAGATGATTGTAAGCGGAAGAGTGATTGTTTCTTTGGTGCCCAGAAGGAATTTTGAGCATATACCATCCGGACCAGGACAAGTGGATTTCTTTAGGGCTAGTAGTAGGTTATAGGTGTCTTTCTGCTGGACTAGTTTCTCATTGATATTAATGGGTGGTATGGCTATTGTGGGTTGTAAGGGGTCTTGAGTAAATACTGATATAAAGTAGTTGTTTAGTGTAGAGGCTACAACACGATCAGAGTTTATTATTTTATTGTTAAGCGTAAGGGGTCCGATTGATTTATTATTTCCTTTTTTACTGTTTAGATAAGCATAAAGTGATTTGTGTGTGCCCTTTGTATGTGCTATGTGGAATTCAAGATTTCTTTTTGCTGCTAGTATTGATTTTTTAAGTAATCTTACTGATTCTCTGTACTGTATTATTAACTTATCATTAATACTTGTAGGTGATTTTTTTTTTAGACGTATGAATAGTTTGCGTCTACGTCGTATTTGCTTTTTAATGGATGAGTTAAACCATGGATGTATTTTTCCTTTGCAGTTGTGGGTACATTTATTAGGGACAAATTTATGTTCAACTAGGGATATTTGTGATTTTAAAAAGTCCCATGCCTCGATGGTATTAAGGGGGAGATAAGGTGTTTGTCCAATCAGTATTACTTAAGTGTTCATTTATTTTTTGAAAATCTGCCCTTTCATAATGTTTGGTTGTTTTTTTATTAGGTACCGAGCAACAAGGTACGGTTATGGTAAAGAATATTGATTTATGATCACTATTGCCAAGTGGGTCAGATATATGCAGATTGTTTACAGGAACATCTAAGCTAGCTATAACAAGATCTAAAATATTGTTACCCCGAGTAGGTTCTTTGACTAGTTGGTACAAACCCAAATCAATGATGGTAGTGAGAAAGTTGTTTTCGTTATTGTTGGAACCCATTAAAGTATCCCAGTTAATAGTTGGGAGGTTGAAATCTCCTAGGAGGAGGACAGAACCCTTACTAGCAAACTGGGAAATATCTTCTGTTAATTTTAGATTTTGAATACTGTCAAGTGAAGAGGAGCGGTAACAAGTACCAACCAGGATTTGGGGGAGACCATCAGGTTGGATATACACCCATACACTCTCTGAATTTTGTTCGATTGAAGACTGATATGAGGGGATGCTATCCTTAACATAAAGACTAACTCCGCCACCCGATTTTGTGTCTGGCCTATTTTTGAAGTAGTGTTTATAACCTGAAATCTCAGATGACCAAATTCTATAGGAATTACCCCAAGTTTCTGTGACAGCAATCAAAGACAGGTCTAGAAGGTGGGCTTTGAGTTCCAATTCAGCTTTTTTAGCAATGTTTAAGGATTGAGCATTAAGAGATAGAATGTTTAAATGTGGGTTTGAGGGTTGAGACCCATTTTCAAGAGTTTTGGTCGATGTTCCAAACTCCCCCTTGTTAGTTAGTTTAAATGAGAATTAATAAAGGTGACAATCTTTTTCCCAGGTATAGCACTACCTCTTCTACTGAGGTGTAAACCGTCCCAACAGAAGAGGGAAGGGTTAAGTGGAAGTCCTCCCAATGGGTTAGACAAGGGATACTTTGTCTAAGGCACCATTTCCTCAGCCATTCATTTATGGTTTTCACTTTAGAGTTAATAGTGTCACTTGCTCTAGGGATGGATAATATTTCTGAGAGACAAATGTCACAGCCCCTGTCAACCAGTAAGTTGCAAAGGGAAACAAAGTCCTGTTTAGTGCCTTGCAGGGGTTGCTTGGCAATGTCATTTGTTCCAACATGGACAACAACTAGTGGGTTTTCTCCTGTGGACTTTAGGATAGGTTTAAGCATTGCTGTGATATCGGAGATCCTGGCTCCCTGGTAGCTTGAGCTGGTACGATGTTCCTTATCTGGGTTACAGACAGTGCAATCAATGTATTTCGTTATGGAATCTCCAAGTATATAAACTTCCTTGTGATTGTTTAATGTGTCTAAGGGGCAAGGGGGGTGTAAAGGGGGGTGTGATGGGACTGTGTCAGGTGGATTGTTGGGAGATTTATGGAATGTTATGCTTATTCTCAGTAATTTTACTGAGTTTGGGACTGATTAGTACAGATTCGTCAATAAAGTTAGACAGATGCTCAAATGAACTGTGCGTTGGAATTACATATGGAGCAGGGGGGGATAAATTATTGGCTGCTAACTTGAGTTTGGGATTAGGTTTTTTTGACCAGAAGTTGGTTTTATCAGATGTAGGCTGATGACAGGTTAAAGTCATAGGAGTTGAGGTAGTGGTGGGTTGTTCAAGTATTGGGATGTGGGTGACATTTTGTTGGGGCTTCTGGCTGGTATCCTCACCCATTGTTGCTGTGATTGAGGTGTTAGCCCTCCATCAGAATTGACATTTGGTCAATATAGTCCTCTAAGGCTTTGATCTCAGGGTTTACAGACATTTTGGGCTGAAGTCTATCAATTTCATTTTGTAAATCGCCAACTAAAATACACTTATCACACGTGAAGCTGGCTATGTGTTTACTCAGAGCATACATTTTACAGGTGGTGCAATATTTATTTGCCTTTTTCATGGTAGCACAATTTGTTAATCAAATATAGAATCTTATGAATCTTGATAGATTAATAGTATTACCTTGTTGTCCCCTTGTCCACGATGGACACGATAGACACGCGCTAAGACGCACTTGTCTCTGCGCGCGTCTCCGCACGCGGCCCCACGCACACTCGCCCCGCTCGCTAGAGTGGCTGTTTATAAGGGCCGAAACCGGAAGTGCGATTTGACCATATATTTTCGCTTTCATATTTCAGAGATGTCACTTATATATTAAAAAAGACAGGGCCCCAGTACTGAGCCCTGTGGCACCCACTGGTCACCGTAGTCCAATCTGAGAGAGGACACTGTTCACCGAAACCCTCTGTTTCCTCTTACTCAGCCAGGCTGCTATCCATTTTACTATATTAACATTTAATCCATGTTCTTTAATGAGCAAACCAATTCTTTATGAGGTAGTTTATCAAAAGCCTTGGGAGAAGTAAAGGAAGACAACTTCCACCAATTGCCCTGCATCCAGTGCCTTACTAACTTTTTCGTTAAAATGCACTATGTTAGTCTGGCATGAGCTAGCTTTTGTGAAACCATGTTGAGATGGATTGTGCTTATTGTTTGTGTCCAGATGTGCTAAAATTAGATCCTTTAATATTCCCTCCAATAGTTTACCCATAACTGAGGTCAGACTCACTGGTCTATAGTTTGCCAGGTCAGTTCTAGCTCCATTTTTGTAGATTGGAATGACTGTTGCTTCCCTCCAACCTTTTACCATCTCCTCCTATACAGTGAACCCTGAAAGATATGGCACTTCCCTTGCCACCCGCTTCAGCTCCCACTACCTGCACCTCCTAACCAAGGTAAAAGCCCTTGATCAGCCATGCTGTGCCTCGGCAGCTGTGGCACTTCCCTCACTGCCCACTTCAGCTCCCACTACCTGCAGCTCCTAACCAAGGTAAAAGCCCTTGATCGGGCACGCTGCACCTCAGTGGCTGTGGCACTTCCCTTGCCACCCACTTCAGCACACGCATCTCCTAACCAACATATGGTCACCTGCTTCAGCTCCCGCTGCCTGCACCACAGTAAACTGAGTTACTTTGAAATTTTGGCGCCTTCAGGGAGCTGCGGAATTTGCTGTATTTTTGCCTCCGACTGGCCACATTTGGTAGCGTGAAAGCAATTGTAAAAGGAGATTAGCTAGACTCAGACAGCATTTTTAAAAGGAAATTACTAACATATAATTAAATTTCTAGCCAAGTTTCCATGTTTACCCAGCTAACTTGTGTGGCGTTTAATTTTATCTGCCCACTACATTTTAAAGGAAATTACTAGCATATTATCTAGCCTGTTTACATGCATAGCTAATTCATCTAATGTAATTTTAAATGTACAAATAAATTCTCTAGTCAAGCTTCTATGTTTAGCCAGCTAACTTATATGTGGGCCCAGATTTTCAAACTGCGCCATTCTGAGGCGCAAGCCCCTGCGCTGCTCAAAATAGTTGCGCAGGGGTGTGGCCTGGGTGATATTCAAAGGAGTTGCGCTGTTGAGCAACTCCTTTGAATATCACCCC
This sequence comes from Neoceratodus forsteri, assembly GCA_016271365.2. Classification (NCBI taxonomy): domain Eukaryota; kingdom Metazoa; phylum Chordata; order Ceratodontiformes; family Ceratodontidae; genus Neoceratodus; species Neoceratodus forsteri. The sequence goes on along the minus strand of CM028138.1, from coordinate 192,788,845 downwards.
CCAGCCACAGCACTTGCGCATGGCGCAGTGGAACTTGCGCCACCGCAAGTTGCCAGAGTTGAGCATTAAACTTGCGGTGGCGCAAGTACCATTGCGCCATGCTCAAATTTCCGATATTCAAAAGGTGACATGCAAATGGGGCCATAATTTATGCAAGGCACAGGGGGCCATTTGCATCTATTTATGGCCCCATTTGCATGTAGGTGCGCCGATCCCCGAGGACTTGCTCCTGGCCACCCTGCCAGGCAGCAGCTGCTCGGGACCGGCGCACAATGCAACCGATCCTGGGCACAGTACATGAAACCCCCCACACATATCCCACAGCCCGATCGCGGGCAGTACAGTACATGAACCCCCACACACACATCCCAGCCCGATCGCGGGCAGAGCGTGTATGAACCCCCAGTGCCCGATGGCGGGCAGAATGCCCTCCCCACCCGAATATCTCCCTGGTGGTCCAGTGGACCGGTGAAAATCGATCGGGCAGAATGTCACATCACACCCCCAAACATCTCCCTGGTGTCTAGTGTCCCCACCCACCCCCGGCCCCTCCACCCCGCTCCCCAGCAGCCCGGCGACAGCATCCCACCGCCTGCCGCCCGCCGACTGACTGTCAGTGGGGCTGCCGCCCGTTGGTGCAGAGCTACAGCCAATGGGGCGTGCAGCTAGCATGACAGTCCAGATTTGTGATTCATTCAAATCTGGACTGTCATGTACGGTATGGGCTGCACGCCCATTGGCTGTAGCTCTGCACCAATGGGCGGCAGCCCTACCGGACAGTCAGTCGGCGGGCGGGGCGGGCAGGCGGTGGATGCTGTCGCCGCCGCCGCGGGGAGCGGGTGAGGGCTGTGGGTGGGTGGGGACACTAGACACCAGGGAGATGTTTTGGGGGTTGTGATGTGACATTCTGCCCGCGATCGGGCTTTACGGTCCACTGGACCACCAGGGAGATATTCGGGTTGGGGGAGGGTTACATTCTGCCCGCGATCGGGCACTGGGGGGTTCATACGCTCTGCCCGCGATCGGGCTGTGGGAGATGTGTGGGGGGTCATGTACCTGTACTGCTCGCGATCGGGCTGTGGGATATGTGTGTGGGGGGGTGTTTCATGTAACTGTGATGCCCGCAATCGGGCTTCGGGATATGTGTGGGGGGTTTCTGTAACTGTGATGCCCGCGATCGGGCTGTGGGAGATGTGTGGGCGGGGTGGGTTCATGTTACTCCATACCTCTCAATCTCTTGTGTCAGGCATCAGGGACAAGGCTTAACAAAATCAGGGACAAAGATGCCAAATCAGGGACACATCTTAACAATTGGTAATATTCACTCAGAAATCTGATAGAATAAGGGGATTTGTATAAGATGCATTTCTGAAGAAGAACTAGTCTGTATTTTTAATGTTTGATATTATTTTATGCTTACAGTCCCCACTGTTCTGTCACAGAAACACGAATTTTATGAGAGACAGAGGAAAATTCTGTCGCAAAATCAGGGACATCCCTGAAAATCAGGGACAGTTGAGAGGTATGTGTTACTCTATGCCCGCGATCGGGCTGGTGGGGGAGCAAAGGACGAGTTGGGGGCCAGCCAGGTGGCAGCTGCTGTGTTGCCCCTGCAATACAGCAGCTCACTTGTGGTGGCCCTCAACTTGATCCTTTTTTTTTTTGGCTCAGGTTGTGCAGGCGCAGGTTGGGTTGCGATGCGTTAACTTCTGCACAACCCGACTGAATATCGGGTTGCGCAGGTTATGCATGGTTCCTCCCCCTCCTGTTGAGCATGCATTCATTTGCATTGCTCTTTTGTGCAACCTGTTGCCAGTGGAGCAACTGCCTCCTGCTGAATATCGCAGAATGGCGCAATGTAGGACTTGCGCATGCGCAACCCTGTTGCGCATGGAGCAACCCTTTTGAATATCTGGGCCGTGGTGTTTAACTTTATCAGCCCACTACATTTTGTACTGTTTTCCTTGTGCCTAGACAGAAGGCCAATTTCGGATTAACCACTTTAACCTACATTGTGAATTTATTTTGTGATAGTGAAATCTGATTTGCTCAACTTTATCCCTTTTCTCTTTCTCTCTTTTCCTCATCCTATATTCTGTCCCTGTGCCCCCCACCCACTTATCTAATTGCTAAAATTGTTTTCCCTCTTCTCTCCCCTGCAGGTAAAAGCCCTTGATCGGGCATGCTGCATCTCAGTGACTGTGGCACTTCCTTCACTGCCCGCTCCAGCTCCCACTGCCTGCACCACAGTAAACTGAGCTACTTTGAAATTTTAGTGCCTTCGGGGAACCACGGAATTTGCTGTATTTTCGTCTCTGACTGGCCACATTTGGTAGACTGAAAGCATTTTTAAAAGGAGATTACTAGCGCATTGCTCCCTGCTTCATGCCGGCTTCCCACCCAACCCCCTCCTACCCGCCCTACTCAAGTGATTTGCTTTATAGCCCCAGTCAGATGACCTGCAGGGTTGTAAATTTCTAAGTGTCCAGTCTCTCCTTTGCCCATTATACCTGACTCCCACTAGAGGCGCACTAAATAAAACACTCTAATTTAGCACTAATAACTGTTAAGTGAAAGTACTATTGCTCACCTACCATTTCCTACTCCTAGTGGCTGTACACTAGTTGTCACTGGCACCTCCCTTCACCCCTACCCTACCGCCCTTCCTGTAGTACTTTTTTCTTACAGCTGTGCTGTCTCAGCACCTCAGCATACTACCACCTTCCCCTTGCTCCCCAGTGCTGCACCTGCTATCACCATGAAGAACCTTTTACCTTCTTTTGTGGCTACCACTCTTCTTGGCATGCTACTCATTACAGACTGTTGTGCCCAAGTTCTTGCCCTTGACCAAGGCATGCTCCTGTACTTCTCTGAAGAGTTGCACCCACATTTCTCCCCATTCAGGTGGGAAAACAACACTCATGGTCTACTTACCCTGGCCTTTCTCTCCAGTTCCTATTGCTGCCTGTTTAGCTTCCACCTATTCTCCCTCTCCATTCCCCAGTTCTACCTCGGATGACAGTATCCGCAACTCCTCCTACCCTCCATGATCCTACTGGGTGGAGGCATTGAACCCAATCGAGGCCCCATTAGTGCACCAATCACTTCCACTAGTACCACTTGGACCCTCCCACCTGGTCTGAGAATTGCTCACATGGACGTGTGCAGCCTCCCTGCTAAATTCACAGACCTCGAGGCCTGGATCTTCCTCCACAGTCCACACATCCTCTGCCTCACCGAGACCTGGCTGAAGCCTTGGCAGCCTGACTCCTTGTACCAACTTGCTGGATACACCCTCCTATGCAAAGACAGGCCTGGCAAAAAATGGGAAGGCAGTGCTGCCATGCACATCAAAGAACCACTCCTTACCTCCCCCCTCCTATGCTCTGATGATGACTCCCCTAGTGACTGGGTCATTGCAGAATTATAACTTGGGTCCACCAAGAAACTATACTTGGGGAGCTATTATAACCCCCTGCAGGGGGGTGTAGCTGGACTCCAAAGCCTCCTTAATGTGTATGGGTCTCTCTTTACCACTAGAGATACCATCATTCTCAGTGACATTAACCTTAACTGGCAAGACATCAATGAAGCTGACTACACAATCATGCTAAAGCTGCATAACCTGGTTTAAATTATCACCCTTCCCACCCTTATCAACACCTGCGCCACCTCCCACTCCCTCATTGACTGGGTAATTATCAACAGAGAGGACAGAATCGCCCAGGCAGATACCCTGTCCGATTCCCTAAGCGATCACTCCCCAACCTTTGCCATCTGGTCCTCTAAGGCCTCCCACCCCCACGCAAGTACCTAACTTTTCATAACTTTAACTGCCCTGACACATCCCTCCTCCATAGGGATGTCAAGACCATCAACTGGCAGAGCCTCTATGCCCACACTGATGTTGATGCAGTGGTTGACTACTTCATCAGTGCTCTCCTACACTTACAGGACTGACACTTCCCAATCACCACCAGAAGAGTCAGAGGTGGGTGCATGAGCTGGGTAACTCCCAAATTCCTCACCATCATGAAGGAGAGGGACCGTAAGTGGGCTGCCAACAAATTGACCCCCTCTCCTACACTGTGGAATGAATACCGTCACCTGCGCAACCATTGCAAATACATGGCCAGAACCTTAAAAAGGGACTTTTACCACAAGCTACAGAGGTACAGCCTTTGCAACCCTAGGAGATTCTGGGATGTAATAGGCTCCCTCTTGCACCTTCACACAAGTAGCCCCAACATTCACCTAAATTCCCCCTCCAGACTACTCACTGATCCCACTGACATGGCCAAAGCACTCAATTCCCACTTCACTGACCTAATGGCCCTTCTCGACAAAATCACTCACCCCAAACCCAGTACCCCCTCAGCTCCCCCACCCCTTTCCCCTACTTGCTCCTGTACTATCCCTCCCTCTCCTCTAACCCCACTACTCCACCCCCTGCCCTGGATCTAACCTCGCTTCCCAGCCCCTTTCTCTCTCCTTCTCACTCCACCTTTCACACCCCTTTTCTACTTTAAGACTATCTCCCTCAGGGACACCTGGAAGCTACTACAGGGTCTGCCCAACTGGGGCAGCCCTGTTACTGATGGACTCTCCCCGGTATTCCTAAAACTAGTGTACCCTGTAATTGCCAGGCTGCTTACCTTTATTTTCAACCTAGCCATGTCCACCTCTACCATGCCCCTCACATGGAAGTCTGCTAAGGTGGTCCCTATCTTCAAAGCGGGGGACGCCACTCATCTGATTACTACCAGCCAACATCTATTCTTCCCCACCTCAGTAAACTCCTTGAGAAGCTTATCCACTGCCAGCTATCTGCATATCTCATTCAACATAATCTCCTATGTGCCCAGCAACACAGCTTCCATAAGCATCATAATACCGCAATGGCTCTGTCTCTGTTCACCAATCACATCCTCACTAGCATGGACCATGGCTGTGTAACAGGTGCGGTCATTGTTGACCTATCAAAAGCCTTCAATATGGTAAGCCACATCCTTCTCCACTCTAAACAGCAAGCTATTGGATGCTCTGATGAAACCACTAAATGGTTTTAGAGCTACCTCTGTAATCGCTCCCAATCAGTCTGTATTGGCACAGTCACTTCTCTGGCCATGTCTGTATCCACTTGTGTCCTACAGGGGTCCATCCTGGGCCTTCTGCTCTTCTCTATCTTTGTCAATACCCTCCCCTCTGATTGCCTTAACTGCAACACTCTCCTTTATGCAGTCAACCTAGTCATCTTCCAATGTGACAAATCCCTCACTCGAACATCCTCTATCCTTACCCAGAATTACAGTGCTGCCTACAGCTGGTTCTCCTCCAACCATCTACTTATCAACAGCAAAAAAAAAACAAGGTGATGCTATTTGCATCTAGGTTGTTCCTAACCAAATCCACCGCCAACAATTCCCCCTTGTTATCCTCTTGCCTGATGGGCCTCCCCTTGAAAATGTCTTTTCCTTTAAATATCTTGGATTCAATCTTGACCCCACTCTTTCTTTCACAGACCATACCAACACTGTTATTAATAAGATAAACCAGAAACTTGGGGCTGCCTACCACATAAAGCCATACCTGTCCAACGAAGCTCGCCTAGCTTTGGCCAGAGAAAACCTTCTCCCAATATTGGATTACTGCTCCCCCATTTACTCTCATGTCTCTGCCACCCTCAGGACTAGACTTGTGTCGGTCTCAACAGCATTTGTTGCTTTGCATTGTTCACCCCTTTCACCACACAAAACTGTGACCTGTACCATTCCCTCAGCTAGCTCACTTTACAGGGCCACTTTGAAGTAACCACAGGCTGCTTTGTGGACACCATCTTAAGACACAATGATGTTTCTTCTTTCTTCAACCTCTGTAATCCCTGTACCCCACCCAGGTGCCTCCTTTCCTCCACTGTTCCTCCTCTTGAGGTACCGTGCACCATGACCAAAATGGGAGGCAATGCCCTATTGGTGGCTGCCCCCACTTTCTGGAATGGGCTACCTGTGTCCCTTAGATCCTCCAATGTCCACACTGCCTTTACACCAAATCTCAAATCCTGGCTACTCGCCAAACACTGCTGTAACTGTACACACAGACGATTCCTCCTACCTTCATGACTACCCTAAAGTTAGCCTACTTTTCTCCTTTCTTCTTCTTCTCTGCCATAATTTGGCTGCAAGTTAATGCAGGGGCTGGTGGGGGGAGTGGGATGGATGGGGTGGATTAGCTGTATTTCAGCTAGTGCTCTAAATATGTGCCTAATCCTATGGTGATTATCCTTGTTGATCATTGCTGTACTTATCCTTACTTATGTCATATTATTTTCTTAAACAACTGGTGTACTTAATTTACCCTACTGCTTTGTAATGCTACTGCAATTTCTGATGTACTTCACCTCTCACCTGTACCTCTCACTGTGATGTATTACCATATTACCTGATAGCAGGGAGGAGGCAGAGAACTACAGACCGGTCAGTCTTACTTCAGTAGTGAGCAAGATTATGGAGGCACTCCTTAAGGAAAGGATAGTACAACACCTAGAATCCATAGGAGCACAGGATCCAAGACAGCATGGGTTTACAAAAGGAATGTCCTGTCAAACTAATCTCATAGATTTCTTTGACTGGGTAACCAGAGTGGTGGAAAAAGGGGGAGCAGTTGATGTCGCCTACCTTGACTTCAGCAAAGCTTTCAATACTGTTCCAAATAGAAGATTGATTAATAAGCTGGGTAGGCTCGGGTGGGTCAGAAATTGGTCAACTGGGTGGCAAACTGGTTGACGGGCATAAAATATAGAGTGGTGGTAAACGGCATACATTCAGAAGAGATGCAAGTTACATGTGGGGCACCTCAGGGATCAGTCCTGGGGCCAGTCCTCTTCAATATCTTCATCAGTGACGTTGCAGATGGACTGTAGGGCAAGGTTTGGTTGTTTTCAGATGACACCAAGATCTGCTACAGAGTAGATGATCCAGATGGGGTGGGCAGAATGAGAAGAGATCTGGATAAACTAGCAAAATGGTCAGAAGAGTGGCAACTGGAGTTTAATGCAAAGAAGTACAATATCATGCACATAAGGAAGAGAAATCCAGAAGCCACCTATAGACTGGGAGGGGAGTTGCTGGCAGTCACAAGGGAAGAAAGAGATGTCGGTGTTATCATCACAGATGACCTGAAATCATCCAAGCAGACCACTAAAGCAGTAGGTAAGGCTAGAGGGATGTTGGGGTGTATTAGTAGGGGTATCACAAGTCAGAAGAGGGAGGTAATAATCCCTCTTTACAAGACACTGGTTAGGTCCCATCTGGAGTACTGCATGCAGTACTGGAGGCCACACCTTCACAAGGACATTAACCTAATTGAGGTAGTCCAGAGAAGGGCAACCAAAATGGTGCAGGGACTGCATCAGAAAACATATAAGGACAGATTAACGGAGCTCAATATCTATACTATAGAGCAAAGGAGGGAGAGAGGTGATATGATCAAAACATTCAAACACCTTAAGGGCATTAACAAGGTGAAAGAGTCTAACATGTTTCAATATAAAAAATAGTAGGACAAGAGGACACAACATGAGATTAGAGGGAGTCTGATTAAGGGGTAATGTAAAGAAGTTCTTTTTCACAGAAAGGGTGGTGGATGCATGAAACGGCCTACCTCAGGAAGTGGTGAATATGAATATGGTGCAGGGCTTCAAACAGGCATGGGATAGGCATAAGAGAGCAATACAGATGAGTATGAATAGATAGTCCATTGACAGAGCGAAGACCGATGGCACATTTATAAGGCACAGAACAAAATGGGCAGACTGGATGGGCCCTGCGGTCCTTATCTGCCATCAACTTCTATGTTTCTATTTTTGTGTATATCATTATTATGTTCCTCTTGCTTCTTGGCCGGGTCGTGCCTGAAAATGGTCCCCTGGATTAGTGCACCTACCGGTTATCAAAGTCATAAATAAATATATGTTGGGGGGAGCTATTTGGTCCGCTAATTCTGTAATGACTCTAGGGTGTATACTGCCTGGTCCTGGCAATTTGTTTTTATTTAAATTTTTTAGTCTGTCCATAACATCCTGAAGCTCAATTTGTATTTGGCCCTGTATAGACTTCACCTCATCTATAGCATGTATAGTTACTGGATTGGGGTTAAATACAGAGCTAAAATAGTAATTTTGTATGTCTGAGGGTCCCTTAGGGTCCATTACATTACCTTCCTTGTCCTTGAAGGGTTCTGTACATTTTTGATTGCCCCTTCCACTACTAATGTATGAATAGAAGGCTTTATAATTGTCTCTTGTATCTTTGGCCAGTTTTAAATCATATTCACCCTTTGCTTTCCTTTTTCTTTTTTTACAGCTTTTACTGTCTCGTGGTATTTTTGTTATTTTTCGGTGCCTATTTCCCTTTTAGTTTGCTTATACATTTTATTTTATTGATTTCTTTGTTTCTTTAATTTGGGGGTCAGACATTTTGGGGTAATCCCTTTATTTGAGTATTTTGCTTTATGGGGAATGTGTTAATTTGTTTTGAACTGTACTTTGTTTACCAACAACTTCCACATATAATCCAGTGAACAGTTGTGAAACTCAGAAGCCCAGTCCCATTTTGTTAGATTTGCTCTCATTGCTGGGGACTTAGCCCTACCAAAGATTGGGATGTTTGTGACCATTGTCTGGTTTTTAATGGTTTCATTAATGTTGAAGTATACAATCTGGTGGTCGCTATTAGTTAGTGGTACATCAGTTTTGATGTTATTGATCGAATACCCCATATTAGTCAAAATAATGTCAAAAATATTTTTGCCTCTTGTGCTATCTGTCACTGTTTGATCTAATCCTAGTTAATTGAACAGGCCTAAATAGACTCTGTCCCTTTTTCATGCCCCAGTATGTGTACTCCAGTTGATCCCTGGTAGGTTAAAATCTCCTGTAAGTATTATATTGTCTGCTGGGTCCAGTTGGTTTATGTATTTTTGAATCTCGACTTTGTCATCCTGGCCAATTAACGACGGACGGTATAGCGGTCCTAAGATGATTTTAGGTGAATTAGTTGGTAGTATTTTTAGCCACAGGTGTTTGAGATTTCCTGGGCTTAGACTGATTTCTTCACAATGTATTGATTCATGTATATAAATTGCTACCCCACCTCCCCTTCTATGTTTCCTTGGTTTGCTGAAAAGGTTATATCCCCTGATATTTTTATCCCAAGTGTCCCCTTCTTCCCACCATGTTTAAGTTAGTAGTGCTATCTGTATATTGTTAGATTCAAGTAAGTATCTAAATTCTTCAATTTTTTTGTCTAAGCTTCATATGTTAGGCAAATGGCCACTCCATACTGAATGATATTTCCCAGCTCCACTTTCATCGATGATGTTTCATTTTACTTTCTCTGGTACTCCTCCCCCCTCTTTAGCCAGTTTAAATGATGCGTAATGACTTGATGGAATGTTTTTACTAGAACTCTTACTCTTAGTTGAAGAAGAAGGAGGGAGAGACTCTAGCTGGTGACTGTGTTTGTAAGTGTATTTGAGGTATTTTCTTAGCTGCTATTTCTGTGTGTTTGAAATTGTAGTTGAGGTCTGTTCTTAACTGCCATTTGGATGCTTTTCCATTTAGTTTGAGTAGGATTGAGGGATTCTAGCAGACAAGTTTGTGATTGTGTGTTTAAAAGTGGCTGTCTGGCCTTTAAGTGCAGGCATCATATTACAGGGATTACTGTAGTTTGAATGTGAGGTTTTAATTGCTATCTCAGTAGTCTTCAGTTAGTTGGAGAAGGAAGGACAGGATCTAGCTAGTGACTTGGTGGTTGTGTTTGTAAGTGTAGTTGAGGTATTTTCTTAGCTGCAATTTCTGTGTGTTTGAAATTGTATTTGAGGACTGTTCTTAACTGCCATTTGGGTGCTTTTCCATTTAGTTTGGGCAGGATTGAGGGATTCTAGCAGACAAGTTTGAGAGTGGAGTGAGGTGTCACTGCCAAAGGACCCCTTGGCTGATTGTTTTTTGGACACAGCCTGTGGTGTAGTCCCACCCTCCCACCCCACTACCTACCCACCCCAGGGCTCACCTCACATTTATTGGTGTGTCCCATAAGGCCTTGCAACATCCTGCAACAATAGAGGAAGTAGCAAAGAGAGGAAGCATAACAGAACACAACAGAAATAAAACATGTATTTGGGGGATATCAAATAGCCATCTTAAGCAGGCAGTTCATTGAGGAGGGAATCAGACATGATGGGAGTGAAGTAGTGCAGTGTTTGTGGAGCAGCAGTCTTCAGGGAGACATTCTGGAGGCTGCAATGCTGCCCTATCTGCAGGCACCTCTCTGGGCTGAGGGACGAGGTTGTCTGTCTCTGAGCAGAGTTGGCCACACTGAAGGTGGCATCCACCCCCACCCAGAGACCACTGGTCCACAGCCTTTTCCTCAAAGGATGCCAGAGAAGAGGAGTGATTGGACTACGGTGGGCTCAGGGAGGGTGAGGGAAGGGGGTTGAAAGCACATCCCCCAACCAGTCCCATTTAATAATTCCTACACTCTTTTGGAGGAACAGGAAAGCTGCACTGAGGAACCTGAGGCTGGGACCAGGGGGGATGGGAAAGTCCTCCAGGATGGAGCCCCAGGGAAGGGAAGCAGGGAACCCCAGAGGAGGAGGAGGAAACTTCTCCTAGTGGGGGACTCTGTTGTCCAGGGAGTGGAGTTAGGGTCACCTAGCAGGGGAAAGAGGGAGGTCAAGTGCCTCCCAGGAAGTACTGCATGGAGGGATGGGAAGCGGTTCCATAGAATTGCTACAGCAATAGCTAGGAGGGAACAGCTGGATATCATTGTCCACCTGGGGACCAATGACCTGGCCAGGAGAAGTGTGGAGTTAGCCGGAGTCCAGGATGATTTCAGGAAGCTGGGGGAAACCTGAAACAGATAGCATGCTCCATCTCATTCTCGGAGGTGCTACCTGTCCAGGGCACAGGGGAAGCTAGGGCACTCCACATCCATACCTTCAACTCCTGGTCGAAGCATTGGTGTAGAAGGGAGGGTTTTGGCATCATAGGGACTGGGGCCTGACTTGGGCAGATGCAGGCTTATATAAGGAGGACAGCCTGCATCTGTCTGAGAAGGGGACCTTGGTCCTTTGAGAGAAGTCTAAATGCTTCATCTGTGAGCATTTAAACTGGCCAAGGAGGGAAAGCCAGGAAGGTCAGGAGGTTTAGGAATACCCCCCCCCCACACACACAGGAACATGCAGTAACATAAGTTGACTACAGGAACAGCAAAAGCAGACAGGGAAGTGAAGAATGTATAATGAGTGATACGGATGGGGGGGCAAGAGCACATAGGAAAGGAAACTGGGGTGTGGGGAAGATGCTGGAGAGGGAGAACAAGAGCAGAGGGAGGGCAGACTGTAAAACATGGAAGGTCATGCTAACGAATGCCCATAGCCTAGGAAATAAGGTTCCAGATCTGGAGGCCTTGTTGGCAGATGCAGACCTTGACATAGCAGCACTAACAGAGACATGGTACTCTGCTAGTCATGTCTGGGAAGTCAAAGTACCAGGCTATACATTGTTCAGGAGAGACAAGGAGGGTAAAAAGGGTGGGGGAGTGGCCTTGTACATCAGAGATGGTATAAAGGCTACAGAAGTTCAGAGAAGAGAGGGGGAGGCCAAGGTGATGTGGGTCACCCTGGAGTCAGAGAATGGAACAGCAATATGCACAGGGGTGATCTACAGACCTCAAGTACAGAGGGAGGAAGTAGACAGGGAACTAGTGGAGAACACACATGACATGGCAGCTAAGGGTGAAATCCTGCTGCTGGCAGATTTCAATATGCTGGACATGGATTGGCCACCCCCATGGCTGTTTCAGCTAGAAGCACATCCGTCCTAGAATCCCTGCAGGGGGTTGGATTCAGGCAGCTGGTGCATGAGCCAACCAGGGACAAGTCAATTCTGGACCCGGTATGGACCAATGGGTACAGAGTCAAAGAAATACAGGTGGAAGGGCAGCTGGGGTCCAGTAACCACCACATGGTGTGGTTCAGCATGGAGACATGGACTCAATGAAGCCATACAAGGACAAGAGTATTAGATTTTAGGAGGACAGACTTCACTGAAATGGATAGATGTATACAAGCAGTCCTGGGGAAGGGAGAGGCAGTACAGGGGGTGGAAGAACAATTGGAGAAACTGAAAAGAGCCATAGTGGATATAACAAGCCAATGTGTTAGGATAGTGGTCAAAGGAAATGAAAGAAAGAAACCACTATGGTTCTCCAAAGAGGTGAGGGACAAAGTCAGGGCTAAAAGGCTGAGTTTCATGAAATATAAGGGGAGCCAAAGGGAGGCAGACAGAGAAGTGTACCTTGAATGTCTAAGGGAAGCAGGGAAGGCTGTTAGGAGGGCAAAGGTGCAGACAGAAGAGAGCTTAGCACATTCTGTAAACAAAGAGGATAAGGCATTTTATAGGTGTATCAGTAAAAGAAGAAAAACCAGCAGGGGGATTGTGAGACTCAAAGGGGAGAAGGGAGAGTGTAAGGAGGGTGATCTGGACAAGGCAGAAATACTGAACAAATACTTCTGCTCAGTATTTACTAAGGAGGGGGTGAGTCAAGGACCACAGTTGGGTTGCAGAGGCAATGGGGGCAGGGAAGAGAGGTGAACACCAGTCCATTCACAGTAGAGAGAGTTCTGGAAGAACTCACAAAGCTGAAGGTGGATAAGGCCATGGGGCCAGATGGCATCCACCTGAGGATATTAAAGAAGCTGCAAAGGGAACTAGCAGCGTCTCTGGTGGCCCTGTTCACAGAGTCACTCAACACAGGTGTCATTCCAGAGGACTGGAGGAGGGCACATGTAGTCCCACTGCACAAAAGCAGCAGTAGGGAGGAGGTGGGGACTACAGGCCAGTTAGCCTCACCTCAGTGGTGGGAAAAATCATGGAGATACTGCTGAAAGAAAGGATAGTGGCACATTTGGAATCCAGTGGTTTTCAGGATCAGAGGCAAAATGGATTCACTGCAGGAAGGTCATGTCAAATGAATCTAATCTTTTTTTAATTTTGTGATTAAGGAACTTAATCAGGGAGGGGCAGTAGACATCGCCTACCTGGATTTCAGTAAAGCCTTCAACACCGTCCCACATAGAAGGCTGATTAACAAGATGGGTAGTCTGGGAATGGGACACAAGGTGGTGAACTGGGTTAGGAACTGGTTAACAGACAGGAGACAGAGGGTGGTGGTAAATGGAGTACAATCTGGGGGGGTGACCAGTGGGGTACCACAGGGATCAGTACTAAGACCAGTCCTGTTCAATGTCTTCATTAGTGACATTGCAGAGGGGCTGAAAGGAAAGGTCTGCCTGTCTGCAGATGACACCAAGATCTACAACAAGGTGGATACTCCAAAAGGGGTGCAGAAAATGAAGCTGGACCTGGAGAAGCTTGAAAGGTGGTCAGAGATGTGGCAAATGAGGTTCAATGTAAAGAACTGCAAAATAATGTACCTCGGTAGAGGGAACCCTGGGGGGAGCTACAGCTTGGGGGGGGGAGCTGACTGTCACCAAAAGGAAAGGAACCTTGAGGTCATCGTCTTTGATGACCTTAAGGTATCAAAGCAGTGTGCAAAGGTGGAAGGGAGGGCCAGTGGCATGCTGGGGTGCATAGGCAGGGGTATCACTAGCAGGAGGTGGGAGGTGGTGATGCCATTGTACAAAACATTGGTAAGGCCTCACCTGGAGTACTGCATGCAGTTCTGGAGGCCACACCTGTGCAAGGACATAAATAAGGTGGAGACTATCCAGAGAAGGGCAACAAAGATGGTGCAGGGCTTTCACCACAGAACACATAAGGAGAGACTAAGGGACCTCAATATGTACTCACTGAAGGAGAACAGGCAGCAGGGGGACATGATTGAAACTTTTCAAGCACCTCAAGGGCATAAACAAGGTGCAGGTGGGGGAGCTTTTCCCATGTAGAAAAAGTACTAGAACAAGGGGGGAAAATATGAAATTTGAAGGGGGTAGAGTAAGAGGTAATGTGAGGAAGTTTTTCTACACAGAAAGGGTAGCCGACACATGAAATAGTCTGCCACAGGAGGTAGTGGGGGCAAGCATAGTGGATGGATTTAAGCATGCTTGGGACAGGTGCAAGGGAAGCCTTAGCGGGGAAGGAGGGATGAAAAGCCATTGATCACATAGGGTCAATGGCCACATACAATGTATAGGGCCTACAGGCAGACTGGATGGGCCTAGCAGTCCTTATCTGCCAACAATTTCTATGTTTCTATGCTTCTATGTTGTTTAAGTGGAGTCCATCCTCCTTATAAAGTGTTATATCCCTGAATATGCTCCTGTTTTCTATGAATCCTATTCTTTCTGATTCACAGAATTGTCTCATCCAGCTGTTAAGGGTAGTTATGTCTCTGTTTTTGTATGAATGGCAACCATATGTGGGCAGTATTCCTGATAATGCTGTATTATATCCCGTTTTAATCTGAGGCTATATATTAATGTTTTGTAGGTTTCAAAGCTTTCTTTTAAGTGTTTTGTAGGACTATCATTTGTATAGTTAATGGATTTTCAGAATGTTTTAGGAAGCCATTCAGTAATCTCCCTATATCACCAAGTTTGACCCCTGGGAGCATGCTGGCAATTGTCTTTTCTTTTCTGTCCTTGCAAACTAAAGTGTTCACACCTCTAATAGTTGAGTCCCCTATTATAATGATGTCTTTATCTTGTCCTGTCTGATTTACTAATACACCTGCTGGTTTATCCTGGTTGTACTTTTTATGTAGTTTTCTATCTTTGGAAATTTCACCATCTTGTTTAGTTCTATTCTCTGTTTCTCTATTCTTTTTTTTGATGTTCGAAGTTTGACTCACTGTACTTGCCCACCCTGTTTGTGATCTGAAGCTACCCTATAGTTCTATTGCTTGAAACTTGTCCAGTGCAGTACTGTATATCTATTCTGCAGCTGAACCGGGGCACTATTGTAAATCTGTCCTCCCATTTGATTCACTAGACTTTTTTGCACAGTGGCTCATTCCTCGATTTCATGACTCTCTGATATTGGCTTTAAGCTGTCTGAGGCTAGACTTTCTGATAATGTTTCTTTAGACATATTATCTATATGGTTTTCTAATAAACCTATGTCTGTCCTCACTTCCAACCTCTTGGTTAGACATGCAATCTCATCCATGAGGGTCTCTGTTAGCAGGCAGTTGCCACAAATAAAACCCAGTATTTGAACTCCTATTAAGCACATTCAGCATCTTAAACATTTGTTCATTTGAGTAGCCATATCAAGGTATCTATAGTATAATTTATTTACTGGTACCTTCATACAAGTTTTTCCCATCTCCCTGTCATCCCCTGTGGACACACAGTGCATGCCCTGCTCAGCTCACCCTGCTCACAGCAGGGTTCTTTTTGTCTCCCTAGGCACCCTGGAAATGACTCATGGTCACAGAGGTGCAATGGCTACCCCAAATAGTTTGTATAATTTAAAGGCGAGAGACACTCATAAGTGACTCTGGCCATTAATGTCACCTTTCTGTTACCCCAAGAGGTAAAATTAATTTAAAACAAATGAACTGGTAGTTCCAAGAGCTCCTCAGAACTACCAGCCCCCCACTTCCTACTTCTGGTGTCACAGAACTAGGGCTTTTGGTGCATTCATAGAGTGCTATGCAGTCCTCCTCTAAATCCATGCCAGCAAGATAGTAGTAGTTACAGAAAAGCTCCAAAACCAAAGAAAGAAAGAAAAAATTACTGCCCGCAAAGCCTATTTTAACTTAGAAAAGGTCAACTGGTGCAGATCTACTGTGGCTAGCATCCATTCACCCAGACAGTATCATGTGACTCCCTAAACAACATGTTTTAGATTCTTACACTCTAATTTTACATAAACTACTATTTAAACCACAACACCACACTCCACCCACACAAATACTCAAATAAAAACCTGCATATTCAAGCTGGCAAAGTTCAGGCAAACACAGACTTTGTGAAAAACAACTGAAGTCAGAGCAGCCGTAATATGATCAGTGGGTCAAAGTTTTGTAAAAAGGAAAGGCTCACATACAGCAAGAGCCTTCCAGTATTCAAGACTTGTAATTGGCCCTCATACAGTTCTCCTGCTGTCCCATAGACACAGGCACAGAGCAGTCTCTCCCTTGGCATTTCTGCATTCAACCTAGAAAGGCCTCTCTCACCTACTTCCCTGAGCACTCTGCACATGTTGACAGGGCCCCAGACCCAGCACACTGAACCTCATTTTGTCCATGTGCAACTAGTCAAATAGCATAATTTCCATTCTCACCAGCATTAGCTCCCAGACAGTCACATGAATCTAACCATAGCCTGCATTGCAACTTTCCTCTGTTTCCATAAAATCAGACCCAGACCACAAGCCGTAGTGCCACTGCAGCCCTCCATTAGGAAGGAGCCCAAAAGAACTGTGAAGCAGGTGGTGAACACAAAGACTGACAGGAGTAATGTCAGACAGCTGAAGCTGATGATGACTGGTAGCAAAAAAAAGGCATAATTTTCAGGAAAAGAAAGGGAACGGGAGTACTGTAGGATGATAAAGCAAGCCACCATCCAACCCCAACTCACAACAGAAATCCTATGGTAAATGTTACAATTAAATATAAATACTACATTATGGCCTTTGGCACTCAGAAGAGAAAAAAAACCTTTTGGAGGAAATCTCTGGAGATCCATGACCTCAGCCAACATCTCCTTGTCATACCTGGCATAGATAATTATTATTATGACAGCTTAGCTTTGCTAAATTGGAATTCAGTTCAGGAGAAATTTAAGAGGGATAATTTTAGTTCTATCTCTTTAATGAGATAACACTTAGGGTGCCACAAGTCAAACTCTGCAGCTTAAGGAAATTCACCATGAAGGTGGCCCACCCCTCATGGCATGGAATGAGGACAGTAGCAACTGCTGAATGGCTAGCACCTAGCCTCAAGACCATGAGAGACCTACCTTTGACTGGAAATTAAAGGAAAGGGATAAAGAACAAGACTAGGTGGGCAGATACAGAGGGAATAGCTTTCAGAGGTGCGTTGATGTGGTCTGCACAGCTACAGGAACTAAGGTGGACTTAGGGCTCCACTCTCAGGCAGCTGAAGTTTTATATGCCACACCATGAGGTGCCGCCAACCGATGGTCCACATGGCTAAAACTTCTCCTGGAGTGTAGGATCTTCCCACTGAGTGGGACTGCAGGGAGGCACCCCAGGAAACAGGTGGCCTACAGAGAAGGACTCCCACCCAATGGGTCACTCTCATGATGCAAACTTTAAGGGGAGCAAGAGAACATGTCTACCCACAATGCAGGGGAAGGACAAGATTCTGGGACTCCGATGATGGCCAGAATGAATGTGTTCATAGAGTCTGATGGCGTGGAGGCAGACATTGATTGAAGGACTGCTGAAGGAATGATTGATATTGTTGGACAGTGCAACGACTGAAAGTGTACTGAAAACTAAACACACATCAAAATTCAGAATCACGGCGAAACCCAGTCACAAGCAGCAAAGCATAGCAGCTGCATTACACTGAAACTTATGGTGACAAATGCTGAAGCAGGCTGACTGAGTACACTGAAGTGATAAAGCGGGAGTGGGAGTGGCTATGTTGCTAGGAAGCCAGGTGAAATCAATTTAGGAGGAATGTAGTGGAACTAAAAGAAGGTTTGCAAGTTGTTTGGTAAGGACAGGAGATAGAAAAGACTGAAATGGCACAAGCCAAAAAAACAAACAAAAAAACTGCAGAGTAAAATAAGTAGGACATACTCTACAACTAGTAAGCTCACCAAGAACCAAAATAGAAGGAAACACAATAGTTACATGAGGGCATAACTGCATCAGGAGTGGCTAACTAAGAGAAAAGAAGGAAGCACAAGCTACAACCAGGCTAGGCAGAAGGCAAAATACTAACCTAGAAAGCCACTGGAGGCATAAATGAAACAGAAAGCCGAAACACAAAGAGGAAAAACAGCAGCAGACATAGGAAGAAAATACAGGGCAGAGCCTATGCAGAGCCTCCAGCTGTAGAAAAGTAACAGTACTTCAAAATGAGATCAGAGGAAGCTGATTTAACTAGCTCATGGATGGGGTGTGTGAGTGGTTGTCCCTGCTCATTGAACTGCAGACATTGCCTTTTAATTCTCCAATCCACCAACACAGTTCCTGATCCATTCTTTAATCGTGTCTCTTACTACAGGTCCTCTAGTTTCTTAACTATTCTCCCTTGTGGAACAGAGGCAAATGTTTTGCTGAAGACTAGATACAGTATGTCCACTACCTGTCTTTTGTCCACCATCTTCATGACCCTGTCAAAGAAGTTGATCAGGTTTATCTGCTATGCCTTCCCCATGATGAATCCATACTGTTTTTTTTTTTTCAGGGATCCACTAGCATCAGAAAACTGCACCATCCTCTCCTTAATAATAGCCTCAAGTAATTTGCCCACTATAGATGACAGACTGACTGGTCTGTAGTTCTCTAATTGATCCATGTTCCACTCTTGTGCAGGGGTACCAAGTCAGCTGAGTACAAACCTCAGAAGATGAGCACATGATATATGATTAGCTTTTTGAAATAAAGTAGGCAGAAGCACTATTACTTTCTCATAAGCAAACTTAATTACAGGCCTGTCAGTCTGAACTCTATCACAGGGACGCTGATGGAGACACTGGTAAACAAAGACCTCATGAACTTTCAGGTAAGCAAGTTTCCAGAATAGTAAGCAGCACAGGTTCATAGCAGGGAGGTCCTATCAGACAAACCTGATTGTTTTCTTCAACTGGGTGAGGAGGAAACTGGACAGGAGCCACAACATGAATGTGCTTAATTTCTGCTTCGGCGAGGCTTTCAACCTGGTGCCCCACAGATGTTTGCTGTAGAAGATTGAGGATTTGGGTGCAGCTAATGATGTAGTTAACTGGTTAGGAAACTGCCTAAAGGGTAGGCAGCAGAGGGAAGTGGTCAGTGGGGTCAAATTGGAAGAGAGGGAGGTCACCAGTGGGGTGCCACAGGGATCTATCCTGGGTCTAGTCCTCTTCACTACGTTAATTAGCGACACTGGAGGAGATATCCAGGGCAGGTTGTGTCTCTTCACAGATGATGCTAAGCTCTGTGGGAGGGTGGATAGTAATGAGAGACTCAAGGAAACACAAAGTAACTTACAAAAAGTTAGAGGGGTTAAGGTCTGGCAGCTGAAATTCAATGCCAAAAACATTGCCAAGTAATGCACCTAAGGAATAAGAACCCTAGGACAGAACACTGGATGGATGGAGTGAGACTTAACACTACAGCAGAGGAATGTGACCATAGGAGTTATCAGCAATGGCACCCTTGTGCAAGTGAACTAGTGCAACAACACCAATGGTAAGACAAGTGGAATGCTTGGGTGTATAGGGAGGACTATAGTGAAGTCAAACCTAGAGTACTGTGTCCAGTTCTGGAGCCCTTACCTCAGGAAAGAGAGGGACAGGCTGGATATGGTGCAGCACAGGCTAACAAAATGATTAAGGCCAATATATATTGGGATACTACTGATATTAGCAAGCTAAAAGGGACTTCAGTCTAAACAAAGCTCTGTAACGCCTATGAAACCTATGAATAGGGCAAGTCTTACAAGAAGCACCTCAAGGCACTAAACATGTATGCAGTAAGAGTAGCTCCAGGATAGGAAACAAAATAAGATTGGGTATGACAATACATTAGCATGCATTTCAGTTCTAATAAGAAAGGAGGCAACATCAGTGAATTTTAAACAAGGTCAGAGGTCCTAAAATGTGGGTTTTCAACTAGAAAAAATATGATGCAGAAAATGCCGACAGTGTTCCTTTAAATAAACCACTTTGTACATACTGTATATGTGCTTCTACCAAGTATAAATTTCCCCAGTATAAGTATTACTAAACAAATGGGAAAAGGGGGGACAGGAAGAGAAAATGAAATAATATAAATAGTAGGCTTGTTCCTTAAGAAACATTTTCAGGCAGATATGATGCTATTTTGAAAAGAATATTCAAATGATCATTTCTATGTTTGATGCATGCATGCACAGACCAAAAATCTTGGGGCCACTTACAGTAGGGGCTGAGGTGGTGTGTGCTGCAATAGCCAATGTGGCTGAATCTCCAGGGTGTGTGCTGTGCACACCCAGTCATGACAAGGCTGCTGTTGACACTGCTGAGCTGATTAATGGGTGGACACTTCTTTGATACTGTATGAAAGGATGCAGCCGTACCAATCATGTGGCTGAATTCTTTCATATGGCCTCAATCAGTGTAGCAGCATACACCCTCTATCTTCCTTCCCACAGGACCAAGCCCCCCCCAACCTGATCCAAGTTTTGAAGCCTCACTGGTGGTGGGTACTCAAATCATCACTGGTATCCCCCCTACTGCCTGACCTAGTCTTTAAAGTTAATGAGCAGTGGATCACCATTCCTGCTACTGGTATCCCCCTCCCACAAAACACAGTCTTTAAAGTTAACCAGTAGTGAGTGCCTAACCTCACCGTCAATATCCCCCCAACCCTATCACTGGCATCTGCTCTGACCCCCCCGACAGCATGCAACAACAGGGTGCCCTGCCCCAGTGCTGCTGTAAGCAATAAACTGACACTGGGGTGCCCAATCCTTACTGTCCATACCTGCAATAAAAAAAATGGATCCTCGTCATCATTTTTTTTAATACAACTTGTAAAAAAGAAAACAGTCCCTCAACGTATTTGGTCTTTGCTGACCCTTCAGCCTCCACACTTCTTCCTCCAGATTCCTCTCTCAGCATCCCCCACCTGTGCTCATCACTAATCTTTTGATCCTACTGTCTTGAGCAATTGTCCTGCTGTTTCCAGTGCTGACCACTAACTGACATAAAACAAGATGCACTGGCTAAAGAACCACCGATGCCTCAAGAAGAACTTTAAAGAACATAATATCTGGGCACAAATTGGCTTATGTTTCTCATTAGCTCTATATTTCTCCTCCCCATTATTTGTTACTAAGGTTACTTGCATGAAAACAGGATAGTTGTTCCTTGATCATTCCAGCCTCATGTCATAATATTCTGCTTATAACATCACAATTATTCTCATGGCAACAGAATGTGATGTCACAACAAAATATTATAATTTCAAGCAGGGAATAAGCTATAGAGGCAGTCAAACTCTAGGGATGAGGATTTTATTTTTGTGAGAATTTCTTCAATCCTAAATAAAGGAGATGAGAAGTATATAGAAGATATATGAAATAGAATCTGAACTGGATCTAAATATTATGTTTTCCATTGTTTTCTCAAAGGTGTCAGCTATTTTTTGATGGCTTAATGTGTTTCTAAGTTTTACTCATAATGTTGGTATTTTTTAGCATTTTTGACCCAAATTTTCAACATAGCCTTTTTACACCACATCAGGACAAGTGTGTGTAATTTTACAAATACCCTCAGAAACATGTTTCTGCAGTCACTCCGTGAAATCACCTTTTGGACAGGATAAAAGAAATTCCACCTGTCTTGATCTTAAGGTGGGGCATAAAAAGACTGTTGAAACGTGGTCAAAATGCAAAAAAAAAAATGAAGATATGAAGAAAAGATTTTTCAACATTTACTCAAAACTTTACCATTATGGTCCCAAATTTCCAACATGGACCTCTTGTTATTCCACCTCATGAACATGACAGGTGGAATTTTTCAAATCCTCTCTGAAACATGTTGGAAGGGATTTAACATTTTCCACCTGTCCTGTCTCATCACAAGATGGGATCATAAAAAGTCTGTTGAACATTTGGGGTTAAAATGTTAAAGCAACAAAGTTATGAAAACACTGACTTTTTCAGTTTACTCCTGAGTTTGTTAGTTCTGCAGAGTTTGGCCCTACATTTTCAAAATAGCCCTTGTGTTATCCAACCACTTGAATGAGACAGATGTCATTTTTCAAATCTCTTTCAATCATGCTTTTGTAGCCACCTCACCTTTCACCTAAATCACCTTTCAAAAGGAATTTAAAACATTCTGCCTGCCTTGATCATAGTGTGGGGTCATAAAAAGATTATTTTGAAAATATGGGGACAAAATGTAAAAAACAAAACAATAATGGTTAAAGAAACAGTGAACTTTAGAGATGGTCTTTATTCTATTTACTGTTTTCTCAACTCTATGAACCCCCATATTCAAACAGTTGGCATGGCACCAACGAGGTTAGTGCCATACTAACCATGAATAGCACTGCCCAGTGCAGAGGGGGCCATATTCAAAGGTTGCCAGTGGGCTGCACTGACCAACAGTTCTACCACACAGAATATACAGCTGTACTCATGCAAATGAGGAATCCTCATATATATTGGGCAGAGTAATATATTTAGTGGTTTCAGCAGCCCTAAACAGCCCCCATCACAGCTCTATTTAATGCTGCTGACACACTGTTCTTATCTCTGTGAATGGGCGCACACCTGATCACCCATCCTGTAGCTGTCTTGTATATTCCTGGTGATTTAGTGATCCCTCATCCCCTGATCTCTCATTCTGTAGCTATTTTAAAAATATTTCTGGTAGTCTAATGGTTGTACCATCCCCAGTTGCCCATATTGTTGTTCTCTGAAATATTCCTGGTGGTCTAGAGCCCCATAACAGCAACCTACTCATGACCTGCAAGCTCCAGACCCTCCTCCCTACACCCTCTTCACCCTGGTCACCTATGCTGAACTATTGCAATAGTGATGGAATTGGAAAAACCTCTACTCACCACCTCAGTCAGCTACCATCTTACTGTCAGAAAGCAATTGCTAGCACAGCTTTTCTAAGGTAGTGACTGGAGGGCTGAGCTGGTTGCCATCACTATTGCAATAGTTGGATTTATATGATCAGATGGTGGTTGAGAGGAGAATCTTGAGTGGGTGAATTGGTTGTCCTTATGGCAGGAACTACTGTACATTCAAGAATATCCAAGACAGTTACAGAATTCATAATCGATGGTGGGGGACCACTAAACCACCAGGAATATTCAAGACATTGACAGGACAGGTGCTTGGGGTATGCCACGCATGCTTATAAGCCCATAAATGGCACGCAAACTACCCATAGTGCTGTGCATACTCAATTTGCTCATTAGCATGCTAAGGCTGAATATGGTCTACGGGAGTCCTGTGCTAACCAGTTTGGGCTGCAGTCTTCATTAAGCTCCTGTGGGCCATATTCAGCTTGGGGCTGCCAGCACAGCACATAATCACTATGCACTTCATCAACATGTCCCCAAATAATCACTATGCACTTCATCAACATGTGCCCATATTCAGACAGCTAGTGCATTCTGTGATGGAGCATAGAAACATAGACTTTGATGGCAGATAAGGACCACTTGGCCCACCTAGTCTACCCATTTCCCTACCTATTGGATAGGCTACAGATCCTAGTTAACCAATAGTCAACTTCCTCCTACCCCCCACTAGAGTAGCCTTCTGCCTGTCCCATGAATTCTTAAGACCCCCCCATTGTTTGTGACCCCACAACCTTCTCAGGAAAGCTATTCAATGCACCCACCACCCTTTCCATGAAAAAATACTTCCTCATGTTGCCCCTGAGCTGTTCCCCATCATCAAATTGTGCCCCCTTGTTCTTGCACATCTCTTTTTCTGAAAGATGCTTCCCTCTCGGACTTTGTTGATTCCCTTAAAGTACTTGAAAATTTCAATCATGTCTCCCCTCTCCCTACTTTCCTCAGGGGTATACATATGAAACTCTTTTAGTCTCTTTTCGTATGGTCTCTGGTGCAGACTCTGCACCATTTTAGTTGCCCTCCTCTGGACTGCCTCCATCCTGTCTATACCTTGTGGAGATGGGGTCTCCAGAACTGCATGCAGTACTCCAGATGGGGTCTCACCAACTGTCTGTACAGAGGGATAACAACTTCCTGTTTTCTACAGGTGATGCCTCTCCCTATGCATCCCAGTACCCCCCAGCCCTCCTTACTGCCTTCTCACATTGCTTGCCTACATTTAGGCAATCTGATATGACTACCCCAGGTCTCTTTTCATTTTTGTTGTTGTTAATACCCCCCCCCCACTGTGTACTGTTCCCTTGGGTTTTTGTTTCCCAGGTGCATTACTTTGCACTTCTTTGCATTGAATCTAAGCTGCCATACTTTTGACCATTCCTTCAACTTTGCCAAGTCCCTTCTCATCCTTTCCACCCCCTTGTGTATCAAACCTGTTGCAGATCTTTGTGTTGTCTACAAATAGGCAAACTTTTCCTTCCAGTCCCTCCTCAATGTCATCTATAAAGGCATTAAATAGGACCAGTCCCAGTACTGAACTCTGCAGTACCCTGCTAGTAACTTGCCTTTCTTCAGAGTGGACTTTGTTTACTATTAGCCTCTGTATCCTGTTGTCCAACCAATTATTTACCCAGGTTACCACCCTATGACCTACTCCCAGGCTGGCTAACTTGTTTATTAATCTTTTGTGTGGGACTGTGTCAAATGCCTTGCTAAAGTCTACGTAGGCCATGTCCACAGCCTATCCCTGGTCTTTTACATTGGTCACCCAGTCAAAGAAGTCTATTAGATTCATCTGACATCATCTTCTTGCTGTGAATCCATGCTGCCTTGGGTCTTGTGCTCCTCTGGTCTCTAGGTACTCAACAGTTCTTTCTTTCAGAAGTGATGCCATCATTTTCCCTACCACTGAGGACAAACTAACAGGTCTGTAGTTTCCTGCCTCTTCCTTGCTCCCACTTTTGTGAAGGGGAATCACATCCACCCTCTTCTAGTCCTCAGGAACCACACTATCCTACCATTATTTGTTAAAAAGGGTAGTCAGTGGTGTCACCAGTTCTTACTTTAGTTCTTTTAGAATTCTGGGGTGAATCCTGTTAGGCCTCATTGCTTTGTTCACCTTCAGTTTCAGGAGTTCTTTCAGGACTTTTTCTTCTGTGAAGAAGAATCATTGTTCCAATTTGCACCAGCATACAATCAAACATGTTTTGCATTATAAATACTTGCTGATGGCATCATAGCTCTAAATTAAACCACCATCAAAGATACCTGGATATAGGGACTTGCAAATCCTCTTACATAAATGATAAAACATCAGTTGATTGATCATATCTTTGAACAATGCTAGATGTAAACTGTGATCTTGATTATTTTTCTTAAACATTTAAAATCTGTTTTTGATAAACGTATAATTTGTAAAGAGAAGGGTTACTGGAAAAAAATTGCAATGGATGATGAAGGTTGTTTTTGATTTGATGAAAAAGAAAGCTAGGGCATGGAATATATTTAAAAATACTGACATATTTCAGGATGGATTACAGAGTAGATCTCTGAGAAATTAAGTTAAAGCAAATGTTAGAGCAACAAAGGCCTATTTAAAAAAAAACAAGAAGTAGAAAAATCTAAAGGATATCAAAATGTTTTGCTGCAGCCAATACAATTTATTGATTCCTACAGAAGTTATGTCAAATAATAGTGTGTTAAATGATTTCCCCTTGGCATTACCACTGGACACTGCTAATGTTTTTAACCACTGATTTACTGACCTAAATCATTATCACCAAGCATTTAATTATGGCTATAAGGTGACTTGTCATCATTTTGAAAACACAGTTTGTCCTTATTATATTACAAGTGTTACCCCAAAAGAGATGTACAATTTATTAGTAAAAAACTAAGGATTAATCTGTAACTAAAAACAGGATGATACCAAGGTTACAGAAATTCATCTAGCTTCCACTTTTATATAATGGCCTTAGGCAGGGATTCATAAATTATTATTCTGCCTTCAAAATATTCCAGGTTTATGGGCACACTCATGTGCGGTTCAAGTACTGTGAGTGGGTTGGTATTGAATATTGACAGTGACCAACCTACAGTATATCAATTTGATTTACTGACTAATGAACAAAGTGTAAGAGTCAAGGTGGACAACAGCATGGGTTCAGAAAAGCTGGTGGGACTGGCACTGTCTTATTCAAGTCCACAGATGACTTATATCAGGCTACGGATTGTGGGAAGCTGACTGGTGCAGTCATTGTGGACCTGATGGAGTGATTCAGTCCATGGACCATGTAGTGTACTTGGCCAACGCTGGGTTTCAGTATATTGACTTTGAATTGCTTTGCTGATGATCTGATCAACAGAACTTAAACAGCTAAGTTTATTGTACTGGGTCTGTTTTAAGAAATATTTCTTGTCAGATCTACCTAGGTTCAAATATAGGCTCTTTATTATCTACTTGTTTTATTGATTAGTCTCAAATTTATTTTTTAATTCTAAGATTTTTACTTTATGCAGATGATGTGCTGCTTTAGTTACATTAAAAGTCATGAAAATGATAAAACACATTTGGTACAGATTTTATAAATTTGCAACATTGGATGCTTGCTAATAATCTACTGTTATAAATTAAAAACAAAATCCACTCTTTTTTGACTATGCCTGGGAATTGGGCAAACAGGAAAGTGGAGCTGAATGTAGCTGCTTTGGAAGGGACTGTTACTGATCATGTATACTCATTTAAATATTTAGAGGTCTATTTAGATCTCTCATTGTATTGTTTGTCCTGTGTTTGAAATATGTTACTTCAGAAGTTCATGGACAACTTGGATTACTTTACTGAATTAAAAACAATCTGCATTTTTGATACCAGTATAACCACAGCACAACATAATCTGCTCCCTTTTGATGGCTGCATTGCAAGAGCTATGCATGACATAGTGTAATCACATTGAAAAGTGGGTTTTGGTAGTGCATGACTGTGAGTGCACCGCAGCTGTGGCCAGTTATGTCCTTCCAGAAGAATGGAATTCAATCTCTCCACGTCCTCTCCATTCAACACAGTGCTGTTGCTTCCCTCTCCTCCCCTGTACTATTTTCTTGCTCAGTCCTGTTTTTGTTTCCATCACCCTAATGAGTAGCAATTGCAATTCCACTTGGCCACTGGCTCACTCTGCTTGTTTTCTGCTTTTATTTTGTTACAGATTATCAACATTGACTGACACAGTTATCTATTGACTGGTGTTTGTAAAACCGTCAGTCCTGACTGAGCTATTTCTATTAACTGAGTGAGTTGCAGCTGCATTCACACTCTGCTACTGTTGCTGGGCAATCCCACTCCATTGTTAAGACCAAGCTGGTGAGATAAGCAGTGTCCAGCAGGTAGGCTTTCAAACATGATATTAAACAAGCTGCGGTGGTGGTGTTGCCATTTTTTAAGATGCAGCTAAGCACAAGAAAACAAGCTCCTCAAGGCACTGACAAAAGCAATGCTATTTACTCACAGAGCAGAACAGGCAATGGCAGCTTGCCTCATCTGTCTAGCATTTGCACATGAGTGATGCATTCTCCCAGATGCCCCTTCACAGTGCATTTTTGTGCTCAATTGCATCTTAACAAATGGCAACAGTACCACAGTTTGTTTAATACTGTGTTTGAAAGTCTACCTGCTAGGTGCTGCTTACCACACTGGCTTGGTCTTCACAGCAGACTGGGATTCCCCAGCAACCATGGCCAAATGGTACTGCAGCTGCAACCCATTGTGTTGATAGAAACTGTTGAGTAAGGAGCAATGTTTTTTTTTTTTTTTTTCCATTAACATTTTATTCAGTTTTAAGCAGAGACAGCATAGCTGAGAGAAAAACATTACAGAATATGAATAAAACATAACAATATCTCATTACAAACAAGGTAGAACATTTTCTCAGCTAACCCCCCCAATCCTAGAAATACCTATAAAACCCCAAAACTCCCCACCTCTGCCCCCCCATATCTATCACCCTCCCTCCCCCCTACGAGGCACACAAACCAGTTTATCACCAGACAGGGTGAAATCAGAGTTCACACTGAATAGATAGCATAAAACAGGGCCCATATCTTCTCAAAATGGGGTAATTGATTATGCAGGGTAGCTATCATTTTCTCAATCCTGAGAGAAGCGAGAAGTTCTGATAACCATTCAGAGTAAGAAAGTACAACCTTATCTTTCCAATGGCGGAGAACTAACTTCTTAACTATGACTGAGATCAAGGCCATGTGACATTTTCTATTCCTGACCGGGAAAGCAGACATATCCCCCAGCAGACAAACCTCAGGTCTAAACCTCTCTTCCAGACCCAATAAGGGATCAAGCTTACTCTTGATTTCTAACCATAGGGGAGCAACTTTAGGGCATTCCCAAAAAATATGCAGGAGGTCCCCTATACCAGCATTACATCTGTAACATTTAGGATCTTTTAACATATTCAGATCAGCCAGTTTCTGAGGGGAGTAATAAATGTTATGTAATACTTTAAACTGTATAAGCCTCAGTTGGTCGTGCCTAATAAACCTGTGACATGCAAGCCAAATCCCAGTCCAATCTAAAGTGATGTCAGGAAATACAGCGGCCCAGTAAGAACAAGGGGCAAGATTTACCGAGTAGGCCCAATGGAAGAGGACTGAATAAATCTTTGAAATTGTCTGTGGGATTCCTATCAATGGACGTCTATCCGTCAGGAACGAAATCCATGGGGGCTGCACCATCCCCCCCCCAAGCTTCTGAAGCAGCACATGACGAAGCTGATATATTTTGAAAATATCTTTAGTAGTTAGGTTGAATCTATCTATCATTCCCAAAGCAGGAATTAAATCCCCTTCTTCGCTAAGAAGGTCCCTGAGAGAGCAGTTATCCAGCAGCTTCAACCAGTCAGATCTAATGGTATTGTTACCTATCAAGAACCGTGGATTACCCCAAATCGGCTGATCCCAGTCTTTGACTTGATCGTATTTAATAAAGCCACAAAGCTGATTATGAATTTTTAACGCTACCCCTATTGGGGATTTTTTCAGCAAGGGGGGAAGTGTTTTGGGAGTTAAATAAAAAAGAGCTTCGGGGGTAATACGGAAATTTTTAATAAGGTTCATTTCTAAATTCACCCATAAAGGAACATAGCATGATGTTGACGCCGGGTCTTTATATAAGGCCCATCTGCCATACTTGCTCAGCTGCGCTGACCAAAAATAGAGGCCAAAATGGGGTAACCTTAACCCACCAAATGACTTGGGGGCCGCTAACTTTTGGTAGGCCATTCTGGCCTTTTTATAACCCCAAACAAAATCAGCTATCATGCCATGGAGCTTTTTAAACCACGATATAGGAAGCCAAATATTTAACATACTCAAAGGGTAAAAAAGTCTAGGGAATATATTCATTTTGATTATATTTATCCTCCCCCAAAGTGAGAATGGGAGTTGCGTCCATCTTTTGAGATCCAACTCAGTGGTGTGAACCAGAGAATCTAAATTTAATTGACGCATCCGGATAGAACTCCTTGTCAAAGAGAGACCCAAATATTTGAGAGAGTCAGAATTCCACCCTAAGCCTAGTTCTGTAACTTCCTGTTTAAATAGCTTATTATTAAGGGGATAAACCACTGTTTTGTCTTGATTTAATTTATAATTAGCTACAAGACTAAAATTATTTATTAATTTTAACAAATTTGGAATGGACTTAGTAGGCCTAGAAACATAGACCAGGAGATCATCTGCATATGCAGTAACTTTTATGGATTGGCTCAATATTTTAATACCTTCTATCTCTTTGCTACAGACTATACTTCTTATAAGAGGCTCTAAATATAAATTAAATAGAAGGGGATAAAGGGCATCCCTGTCTAGTACCAATGTATAACTTAAAAGGATTAGAAATAGCCCCATTACAAGTGACCCTAGCCGAAGGATTGGAGTAGAGTGCTCCGACCCAGTCTAAAAACATTTCAGGTAAGCCAAACTTCCTCATAGCCGCAAATAAAAATCCCCAATAAACCCTATCAAAGGCCTTCTCGGCGTCCAAGGAGACCAGCGCCATCGGGAGGTTGGTCTCCTCGGAGACCGTGAAGACATGCCTAATGTCCTGAAATGATCGGCCGAGGACCTGCCCTTCATAAATCCCACTTGTTCATTACCTATTAACTTAGGTAATATTCTGTTAATTTGATCTGCCAACAGTTTAGCCAGAATCTTTATATCATAATTTAACAATGAAATGGGCCTATAACTGGCCGGCTCTACAGGAGGTCTATTCGATTTAAGAATTAGAACTATAAGCGCCTCTGAAAATGACCTATCCACCTCCTGGCCGGAAAGAATATACTGAAATAGTCTAAGAAGCAAAGGAGCCAATTTCTGAGAGAATTTTTTATAGAAGTTAGACGAAAATCCGTCTAGACCTGGTGTTTTATCTGCGGGAAGATTCCTAATGGCTAACTCTATTTCCTCTTGGGTTATATCCGCTGTGAGAAATATCCGGTCGGATTCATCCAATGTAGGGAGGTCCAAACCTTCCAGGAAAGATGAGATCTGTAAACTAGTGGGTGGGAACTCCATATCTCTATATAAAGTTTCAAAGTATTGACGGAAGACCTGAACCATTTCATCCGGAGAAGTCTTGACACAACCTCCATCTTTAGCTAGGATCCCCTCAATCAGTCGAGAGGATTCAAGTTGTGCAATACGTCTAGCCAAGAGCTTCCCGGATTTTTCCCCTTGGTCTACATAATTGGCTCTGGTCTTGATTAAAGCTAATTCTGCCTGTTCTCCTAAAATTCTAAGATAAGCATCTCTCACCTTAACCAACTCCTCCTTATCTTCCTGTCATGGATGCATGGAAATATTAGATTCTAAAGACCTAATGCATGTCAATAAGTCAGTCATGGTACGCTCCTTTTCTCTCTTCTTTTTAACAGCTAAACTAATTAGTATTCCCCTTAGGTAAGCCTTAAATGCCCCCCAGAAAATGTCTGGACGGACATTATCATCTAGGTTGTTTAGGGTAAATTCGTCTATCTGCTCCGATATGAATTTAGCCAGCTTGGGTGCTCTTAAAATCTGATTGTTCATCTTCCACCTATTCCCTCTTTTCATGAGAGATGGAAAGGAGATAGTTACAGCCAGCGCCGCATGGTCAGAAATAGGGCCTGCTACTATATCCGAGTCAAGAACCCCTCTGAGAAGAGATTGGGAAAGGAATACATAATCGAGATGAGACGCAGTCCCGTGGACTGGGGAAATGAAGGTGTATTCCCTAGACTTTGGGTGGAGGACTCTCCAGACATCAGCTAATCCCAGCCGATCTAGCAGTTCCCCCATAGCTCGGGAAGCGGGAGTGTGGTATATATGAGATCTGACGGATCTATCCATCAAGGGATCCAAAGTTAAATTAAAGTCTCCACCCAGAATCATAAGGAGCTGGTTAAATGGTAAGAGAGCCTTCAACAGGTTTACCAGAAAATCCTGACTGTCTACATTGGGACCGTATACCGAGCCAATCAAAATTTCAGTATTCTGCAACTTCCCTTTAACTAAAACACATCTGCCCTCCTTATCCTGAACCACTTGTATTGGGGTAAAGGGTATTGATCTATGTACTAATAATATTACACCTCTACTCTGCATACTACCCTGAGAGGAAAAAACCTCCCCAATTTGTAGTCTTCTCATGGCAGTGGCCTCCAGTTGAAGTAAATGTGTTTCCTGTAAAAACACAACTTTTGCCTTGACAGCTTCAATATGTTTCAGAATCCTATACTGTTTGGCTTTGAGCCGTGCCCCCTTGACATTCCAAGTAAGGAATTTAACCAATATGTCAGTCCCCATTTTTATTGACAAGAACCAGAATATAACATGAGCACCCTATTACGATATAAAAAGAAAAAATCTCTAAACCTAACACCCAGTAATCTACCCCTCGTAGTGCCTCGGAGTTTAGATTCCCACCCTTTGAAACCCCCAAATACCAACCGTCCCCGTACCAATCCCAGAAAAAAAACCCAGAATTCCTCCATCCCCCACCCCCAAACCTTCTCTATCCTCATGGCCCATGACAACAGGACACTCAGCACACTTCCAGCGTCTCCCCCCAACCGTCCCTCAGGCCTTACAAAACAAGCCAATATTAAAGTTAGCCCATCGATTTATTAATCCAATAACTTCTGGCTTTCAGATAAAATAATATCCCCAATTCCGAGAGTCTGATTACTTAATTTCCCCCTGGTTAGTACAGCAGAGGGAAAGGGAAAAACAAGAAAAGGGAGCGGCAAAGGGAACCTGTGAACAATCTATCAAGATTTGCTCCCCACATAAAAAATATACACCATACCCTTGTATGCGGGAAAAAGGAGAGCATACTCCATCTGGGGAAAACCCCCATTGCCTATAACTCCACCAAAAAACACTGAAATATAAAGACCCAATCTAGAGTAGATAAGAAAATACATGCTCCTTCCCGAGGTAATAAAAATTATACAGCTCACTGGCACCCTCTTGTGGCCAATATATAAAACATCTGGCAGACCCCTATTTTCAGAATTGTATATAACACCAACATAAGTGGGGTCTAAAGCAATGTCCAGATTAATGCAGAACAAACTAAAATAAAAGGCCATGATGCAAATCCCGTGGCGTCACCAAAAGCCATAACATAGTGTCTGGGGCAGACAGCCCAAAAGAACCATAGCGTTTAAAGCGCATAGAAGGAGACATGATGCATTAATAATAGTCCAAAGCCATAGTCCCAGAGACAAAGTCCCAGATGCTTCTTTAAATTGGTCAAACACTCCTTCTTCTCTGCCGACCATTCAGGGAACCTTGAATAAGATAGGGTAGGCCGCCTGCAATGCAGATGTAGCGGATTCAAGAGAATCAAATGCTTTCCATTCATCCCGGATAAAAACCTGAAGCTTCGCGGGGTAGGCCATTCGGAATTTGATATCAGCCGCGATCAGCCTTTTGACCAACGGATGGAAAGTCGCCCTTTTCTGCCTGACTGAAAACGGGAGGTCTTGCGCCACTCTGAATTTAGTACCCTCCCAATACAGTTCTTTACTGTCCTTGGCCTTCCCAATAAAGAGCTGCCGTTCCTGAAAATTCAGAAATCGAAAGATGAAAGTCCTTGGTGGCCCGTTAGGAGGGGGTAAAGGGCGTAAAGCTCGATGAGCCCTTTCAATAGTGTAAGTGGACCCGAATGGAGAGGGTCCAGCCACTTTTTCCACCAACTTCTGAGTAAATTTAATAGCATCTGGACCCTCCGCTTTTTCAGGTAGCCCGATGACTGCCACATTATTTCAGCGACTTCTGCCTTCCAAATCCTCGAGTTTCAGTTCCATCTTGCTGATTTTATGCTTCAATAAGGTCAGGGCCGAATCCAATAGCTCTTTATTCCCTTCAAGGGATTTGATTCTCGCTTCATTATCAGCAGCCTTCCGAGTCAACTCCTCTAATGCTGTAGTAATATTCTTTATCTCATTCGCCATGTCGTTCATATTGGCTTTGAATGGACGAAACTCTTCGAGAAATCTGGATAAAGTAAGGGGCTCGTCCGCTGAGCTTCCCTCACCGGAGCCCTGCGCCAACTGAGATGCCGAGGCCTTGGATTTCTTAGCGGCCTTCTCCGGGGTCTCCGGAGGTGTATGTTTTGGCGGCGGTTTCCTCATTTCTGCCTCCATGCGAGGTATAAATACGCGTTTATCTCTCCAATGCAAGACGAAGTGAGTACTTTGAGATTCTCAAATTGGGGAAAAGAGACCAAAACGAGAACGGGTAGCCGGAGCTCGTGGGGAAAGCAGCTACTCCGCGCTTTGCATCACATGACTCCATCAGGAGCAATGGTTTTACAAAGGCCAGTCAAAAGATAACTGTGTTGGTCAGTGTTGATAATCTGTAATAAAAAAAAAAGTGGACTGGGATTACCCAACAACAGTGGCTGAATGGAGTATCTTAGAATGTATTTTAGATTTACTGATTTACTATGATCATCAACTAAGTTTTCTCTTCAGCAGAAATCAGACGGCTGCAGTCTCAGTTACAAACTCTTCTCTTAGGTACTGCCAAAAAGAGAACAAGAAATGCAGTATTCACAAAGAGCAGAAAGGTCCATTAGTAATGCTATTGAAAAGGGACATGACAAGTTCCTCAAGGCACTGACAAAAGCAATGGTATTCACCCATGGAGCAGAATGGGCAGTGGCCACTTGCCTCAGTCATCTAGCCTTTGCGCATGCAAGGTGCTTTCTCTCAGATGCCCCTTCCCAGTATAGTATCCTTACTCTGCAACAGTACTAATGGACTTTTCTTCTCTTTGTAAGTATTTCTTTTTTTTTCTTTTTTTTTTGATGTGACTGAAAGAAGAGTCTGTAACTGAGGCTGTGGCCTCCTGATTTCTGCTGAAGAGAGAAATGAGGGGCTGAGCATGGTAAATCAGTAAATCTAAGATACTTTTAGACTGGAGCCAGGACATTGAACTGGGAAGAGATAAGAATTGAAAAGAATTCTAAGTTTAGTGAAGGTGCACAGTTTACTGGTGTTCCCCCATCTACAGTATATAGCCACTGAATATACATATCCCCTGAAGATAGACTACTTCTACTGTCTACTGTTTGACACTGACATAAATGTCTTATCCTTCTGACTAATACAGGTAGTAATCAGAACATTTAACTGGGAAGTAGTGATAGGCAAAGTGGACCGAATTCACTCCGCAGAGTGATTCGCAGAGTGAAGGCGAATTCGCGGAGTGCTCCACAATGCGAAGTGGAGTACTTCGCGTTATTAA
Source organism: Neoceratodus forsteri (assembly GCA_016271365.2). Lineage (NCBI taxonomy): Eukaryota > Metazoa > Chordata > Ceratodontiformes > Ceratodontidae > Neoceratodus > Neoceratodus forsteri. The sequence continues at coordinate 192,754,254 of CM028138.1, read as the reverse complement.
TGGGTAACGTGAAGTCCATTGAAAACACTGACTTCACATTACTATGCCTTCCCAGACCACTACTCCACCAATTCTTAAGGCAAAGTACACTGAAAACAATGTACTTCACCTCACTTCGCCTTGTTTTTAAGCTCCAAAGGCGAATTTTGCAGTGATTCATGGGATTTCAGGTTACATGGGGTCTAGATTATTCTGCGCAGCCTCAGTTTGGGGTAGTGTGTGTAGGAAGCTATAGGAGACAATCTGCTCTAAGAGTTCTCTGAGACTCAAACCTTCAAAATGGTGTTAAAAAAGCCTTTTTGAGTCTTTTTTGCTGAAACTTTAGTTCATCAATTATAAGAAACCCTCCTGTACTTATATCATCGAGCGTTTATTGTTTGTGTATGGATTTTGAATGTCGATGTACAACATTCAGTCTGTGTGCTGAGAGACAGTGGAAGTGTCCTTTGGGGGAGGGGCGTATCTGTGGTGTAGGTAGATTAACTTGTAGAAAAAGACAGTGCTTTCTGTTTTGGTGATATTTTTCTTGTATAACTGTGTTAATGTACACACTAATATTTTCAATATTTCTTGCCATTTTTTTGCTGACTGTTGTGGTGCAGCAGTGCATACTTTTAGTTTGTTTAAAATATGTGGTTATATTACTAAAGTTTTCAATTTGCATGCATTACTTAGTGTGTGTGTGTGTACTGTATGTGTGTGGCACGTGTCATCAAATCAGACACTTTTTATTGTGCCACATAATAATTTCTGCAATGTGAAGTTACTATCCACTGCAGCTGTGTGACTTTTGTACTTCTTTGTGGTATCTTTACTGGTACTAGTACTAGTAACTGTTACTGCCGCATTGCATAGTTTGTTTAAAATATGTGGTTATATTACTGAAGTTTTCATTTTGCTATGCTTTACTTGGTGTGTGTGAGTATGTGAGTGACGTGTCATCAAATCAGACACCTTTTATTGTGCCACATAATAATTTCAGCAATGTGAAACTGCTATCCACTGCAGCTGTATGATTTTTGTACTTCTTTGTGGTATCTTTACTGTTACTAGTACTAGTGACTGTTACTGCAGCAGTGCAGTACACTGCCCCCGTAGCCCACCCCCAACTGGCAACGGTATTATTTTCCAGATTTGAATTTGTGATGGTGAGCACTGGTTAGGTGTTGCACCTTTGTGTCTGCATCTCTTCAGGGCACAGCACAATCTTAATCTGTCTGTGCATTTGCATCTCTTTAGGGCCCAATCTCCATTTGTAACTTAAGTCACAGGTGTTTTTTTGGCTTCCCTTCAGAGTACTGGACAGGTGTGGTGCTTAATTCTGCATGAACATTGTATTCATTAATATGTGTTTTTAAGTCAGGATCATCATCACGAGTCATTTGTGATATAAATCACGTTCTTCATCATCATGGTCACAAATGCAGTCACAAATCACAATTCACGATCATTCACATTACGAATCACAACATTAATTTTTTTCTAGTTACTTGGATGTATTGTAAGCCTGTTTTGCAGTATCTCTCCAGGCTTCACCACCCCACCATTGTACTCATTGATACGTGTTTTTAAGTCTGGGAGTTTTAAGCTTCAACTCATTGGGGAAGTACAGCTGTAGGCGGTAGGCATTCACGTTCCCTCATCATCATCACAGTCACAAATCACGATTCACGATCACGTCATGAATCACAACATTAATTGTTTTTAATAGTTACTTGGATGTATTGTAAACCTGTTTTGTAGTATCTCTCCATGCTTCACCACCCCACCATTGTACTCATTAATGTTTGTTTTTAAGTCAGGGAGTTGGGCAGTATCTGCACTACATACACAGACTGGAAAGAAGACTGACTGCACACATGCAGTTTAGTAAAGTATACTTGCACTGCTCAGAATACAAAGTGTCACACATATGGAAGACAACAAAAAAAAGGGCATAATTACATACAAGGGTCGGGGTGGTGGAGGAATACATTTATAACACAGCAAGGAAGGCGTGGGGGGGCACATGGTGTGAGGAAAAAAAAATAATGTGGGATCCCATGGTGATCCAGCAGCAGTTCCAGCATGGACATAATTTGCAACTGATGTCCCTCTAAGTGATCCAGCTGCTACTCCACAGCACTCACCCTCTCGTTGTTCTCCTCAGCAGCACTCCAGAGACCTGCCAAGTCAGCCTGTGTAATATGCAGTTCTCTGGGATCCACACGTTCTATAGGCTGATCTGCTGGTGGTGGTGGTGGTGGTAGTGGTGTGGGTGCTGGTGGAACAGTAGGTGCTGCTGTGGCCCTCCTCTTCTTAGGTATGCCACAATGCACAGCTGCACCCTCTGCCACAGAATTACCAGCAGGTGCAGGCATGGTCTGTTCTGTGGTAGCCTGCCACTCTAAGTGCTGGTGATTGAGCATATAGGTGTGCTGGCCCCCAGTCCCCAGGTGAATCCCCCGGGGGCCTCGGCACGCCTCCACCTCACATAGGCAAGACTTGACCACACCACTGTTCCCCCCAACACAGTCAAAAAACTGCCAAACAATAGAGGTGTGGGGAGGACCAGGCACAGGCAGGGGATGGCCAGATGAACTGGTAGCCAGCTGGTCATGGTGCTGAACAGGGATGGGATCCACACCTGGGCCCAGGGGAAAAGGCACATCCTGCTTCAGAGGACCTGATGCTGGACTTGGTGGTGGTGGTGGTGGTTCAACTGCCTCAGAGTCAGGACAGGAGGCAGTGTTGGTTCTGCTTCTTGGGGGGCACTCACAAGTTTTGAGCGGTCCAACAGGAATGGGCGCCCATGCCCTCCACACATGTGCCCTGTACAATGCTTACCACTACCATGCTCTCCTAGCGCTGCCCCTGCCCCAGACATTCCCTCACCCTGGTCCATCTCTCCTACTGAGCTCCCTCAGTCTGACCAATCACTGCTCACACTGTCACACAACACACGCACACACACAGTCACACAGACACAGACAAACAACTAACTACTTATAAAAGTAAGAAAAATAAAATTTACAGAAAGAAAAAATTAAGTAAAAAAGAGTACAGAAAAGACAAAAAAATTTAGCCTTTGGGTATAAATTAAAGTTTAAATCTCCTTCTCACTCTGATCTCAAAGTATCTGAAAGTATCAGCAGTCACAAAACTCACTACTCTCTCTCCGTCTGCACAGGAGAAAGTAAAAGTGTCTACTTGTATGACTCACCTTCTTCCTGCCTAGCTAAAGAGCATGTGACTTACAGTACTGAAAGCCATGTGATGTGTGGGGGGCTGCCAAATCTGAAACACCAAATGGATCACTTAGAATCATGATGAGAAATGCAAAGTCCATTAAAAACAATGACTTTGCCTTAATTCACATTGCCATTCCACCTTAACGCAAAGTGGTAATGACAAGGCAGAGTGAGCACTTTGCATTGCCCACTCTGCATAGCAGAGTGGCAATGCGAAGTGCCCACTTCGCGTTCACTTCACCGGCAGAATTTTAATTAGCTGCATCTCTACTGGGAAGAGATAAAAATTACAAAGAAATTTAAGCTCAGTGAAGGTGCACAGATTACTGGTGCTCCCCCACCCCATCTATATCTCCACTGAAGATAGACTGCCTCTGCTGTCTATTGTGGGACATTGACATATACATGCCTTATACTTCTAAATTATCTCAGATCGAAACAAGAGCATTTAACTGGGAAGGTATAAGAATTGCAAAGAATTTTAAGTTCAGTCAAGGTGCACAGTTTACTGGTGTTACCCCCCCCCCATATCTCCACTGAATATTCATCCCCACTTATTATAGACTACTTCTACTGTCTATTGTTGAACACTGACTTATCCTCTGAGTGCACAGAATTAAAGACCAAAAGGTGATAAAAGAACACAGTTATTTTAATCACCACCAGTACATCCACTTTCATTTACTGCTCATGTGACTAAAATGTGGTGTACCACATTGTTGTCTTTAATTATGACTTGTTGCAGTACAAACAACATTGCTCGATGATTACAGAACATAGTTCTTTTGTTCTGTGTGTATTTTTTGCCTCCTGTTGTCTTTTATATATCCTCCCTGCCTGATGTTATACTATTTCCATATTGTATTGTTTTAGTCTTCTGCTATTTATACTGCTTTATATCCTGTATTACCCTGTTGTACATCTGGGCCCAGATATTCAAAAGGGTTGCTCCATGCGCAACAGGGTTGAGCATGCGCAAGTCCTACATTGCGCCATTCTGCGATATTCAGCAGGAGGCAGTTGCTCCACTGGCAACAGGTTGCGCAAAAGAGCAATGCAAATGAATGCATGCTCAACAGGAGGGGGAGGAACCATGCATAACCTGTGCAACCCGATATTCAGTCGGGTTGTGCAGAGTAACCATCTTAACCCCAACCTGGCCTGCACAACCTTGAGCCAAAAAAAAGGATCAAGTTGAGGGCCACCCCACAGGTGAGCTGCTGTATTGCGGTGCAACGCAGCAGCTGCCACCCTGGCTGGCCCCAACTCAGTCCCTGTGCCCCCCACTAGCCCGATCGCGGGCATGGGAGTAACATGAACCCCCCACCACATATCCCACAGCCCGATGGTGGGCATCACAGTTAGAAACCCCCACATCTCCCACAGCCCGATCGCGGGCAGGCGTGTATGAACCCCCAGTGCCCGATCGCGGGCAGAATGTAACCCTCCCCCAGCGAATATCTCCCTGGTGGTCCAGTGGACCGTAAAGACCAATACGGGCAGAATGTCCATCAACCCCCAAACATCTCCCTGGTGTCTAGTGTCCCCACCCACCCACAGCCCCTCCACCCGCTCCCCACAGCCAGCGGGCGACAGCATCCCACCGCCTGCCGCCCGCCGCCCACCGACTGACTGTCCGGTGGGGCTGCCGCCCACTGGTGCAGAGCTACAGCCAATGGGGTGCAGCCGCAATACATGACAGTCCGTTGTCTGGACTGTCATATGCGGTATAAACTGCAGCCCATGGCCTGCAACTCCGAAGCAAGCAACCCCTGAGCGATCGATGAACAGCGGCGGCAAGCACTGCACCGACTGCGAAGGCGGCGATAAAAAAGCTGGTGAACTGAAAATATTTGAAGCGACATTTCACCAGCGTCGCGGTCACTGGAACCGAAATGGGAAAAAGTCTGCCCGCGATCGGGCACTGAAATTCACCGCGTTCTGCCAGCGATAATGAAGTGTCAGGCCAGAGGTGGGGGTTCATGTAACTGTACTGCCAGCGATCGAACCAGAATATTGGGGTTTCATGTACCTGTAATGCCTTGATCGGGCTGTGGGATATGTGGGGGTTTCTGTAACTGTGATGCCCGCGATCGGGCTGTGGGAGATGTGTGGGGGGTTTCTGTAACTGTGATGCCCGCGATCGGGCTGTGGGAGATGTGTGGGAGGTTTCATGTAACTGTGATGCCCGCGATCGGGCTGCATTGTGCGTCGGTCCCCGACGGCTGCTGCCTGACAGGGTGGCCAGGAGCAAGTCCTTGGGGATCGGCACACCTACATGCAAATGGCATGCAAATGGGACCATAATTAGATGCAAATGGCCCCCCTGCACCTTGCATAAATTATGGCCCCATTTGCATGTCACCTTTTGAATATCGGAAATTTGAGCATGGCGCAATGGTACTTGCACCACCGCCAAGTTTAATGCTCAACTCTGGCAGCTTCGCGATTGGCGCAAAGTCACTGCGCCATCTTGTAATCTTCAATGGCTGGGGGTGATGTTCAAAGGGTTGCTCAATAGCACAACTCCTTTGAATATCACCCCGGCCACACCCCTTCGCAACTATTTTGAGCAGCGCAGGGGCTTGCGCCTCAGAATGGCGCAGTTTGAATATCTGGGCCCTTGTCTTTTGATCTGACATTCTATGCTGTAAATGAGGTTGTCCAATGGAGCCTTCTCCTGGTAAAATAGATAAATACAACTGCAATATCATTACAGAATAGAGTCTTAATTTGATGCTATCAGACACTATTGGCATAAGGATATGGATGGTCTCAGGAACCCTTTTTAATATTAATACGGGTGTCATGCTGAAATATATAGCACTGTTCCTGTTATCCATCATTCATCTACTACTTACACATTTTTCACCATGACCAGCAAGCTCATTTCACAGCCATATTGACTCTGACTAGATAGTGTCTTAATTATGGTACAGTAGCAATATTGTTGATCATGGTCCTCTAACAGTAAGGAATAAAATGAGTGTTCTGTTTAACATGATCAATAGATTCACTATTCTGAAATCCATTTAAACTCACCATTGCTCACAATTAAATTGGCTGTATTATGAACTAAATGCTAAAATCAATCAAATGAGTTTATTGTGCAGAATTATACAGTACACTCAAACTTTAACCAAGTAGTCTGCATAATTGTTTGCCACTACAGCAGTGTGACTTACATTTTATGTAAACCAAAAGGCATATTGCACTAAAGATTAAAGGAGGTCAGAAGTTGCTGGGCAAAAATGCACGCAGAGAAGTTCATCAGTAGCTGGGGAGTCAAGATCACTTGGACCATCATCTCCAATGTTTTGCCTTGCAATCTGAGGTTTCAACAGAGAGTCACTGTAGGGCTCAAAAGTTAATATAACTTAGATCTTATATGTCTTTAAAAATGAACACATTTATTACTCCTTTAATGCATACATCTATAGAGCAAACCTAATTTCTGTTTAGTGCAACTGAATTTTAGAATGAACTTGCATACACACATACTGAGATGCATCAATGAACTAAAACAATTTTTATTGGAGCAAAAGTTTTACTTTTACGAATCTTTGCATGTACATTTTTTAATCCCTCTGATTATGTAGCATATGTTAGTAATTGAGTAGTAATTGTTTCCCTGTTTTATTATTTTGTATTTTTGTTTGTGTGCTATTTTTTATTTGTTGTACAGAAGGAGATGTGGATTTGGTTGTAGTTACTGAGTCCTGGGCTACCCCAATCCATGACTGGGATCTCTCCATTCAGGTTATACCCCTTACAGGAGGAACAGGGAGAAAGGTAGAAGAGGAGTGGTCCTCTAAACTAGGGACACAGCCCTCATCTCACAGCCACAAGTGAACATATGGAAGAGGTGAGCACAGAGTAACTTTGGATCATATCCAAACAGGAGCAGGAAGGAAGATCAGATTGGGAGTGGTGTGACTGTTGCCTAACCAGGATGAGTGCACTAATGAGTAGTTGGGGGATATGATTAGGGAGACCTCAGAAAAAGGGTGGTGGTGATAGTGAGGGACTTCAGCTTGTTTGAAGTGGATTGGAGGGTTCCATTGGCCAGTTGCAACAGGAGTGAACTACTTCTGGACACAGTCCAGGACAGATTCCTAGTTGAAGGGGTGAAGGAACAGACTAGGGACATAGCCATCTTGAATTTGGTATTAAGAAATTGGGATTATGTCAGGGATATCAGCACAGAGGAGTCCCTTGAGCTAATGAACATTGGTCAGTACGGTTCTATATTTACATCTTTGATATGTTCCCACCAATAATAAATAATAAGGAAATTAAGCAACTAATTTATGCTGATGGCACTGTTCAGATAGCTAGAACTCCCCTAGAATTAAAAAAAAAGTTCCTAGCAGGGGCTATAGATCACTATAAAAACATAATTGTAGAGCTTAATGTGAAAAATAAAACATTTTTGTATATGATGGTAAACCTTTTAAATGAAAAAGTGGACTATTAGTAATTTGCAGTTTGATTAAATTGGTAAATATTGCTATTTAGGAGTTATATCTGATATAAAATTAAACTGGAATGCCCACTTAACTAATGTCAAACAAAATGATATGTTTTCAACTAACGCAGTCATTAAATTTGTCAAATCTTTCTCAGATAATTCATACCAAGCCCTTAAAAAGATATTTGAGGTAAAATCCAAAGATCAACTACTGTATGAAAGCAAAGTATGAGGAATACATTCCAAATATTTACTATCGGAAAAAATCAGAATTACTTTCTAAGGACTGTTATGGCACTGCCTAGGGACACTTCCCCTGCAGCTCTTAGATTAAAATCAAATACAAAACCATTATGATTTGTGGCACACGAAACAGCAATTAAATACCAAGGGGAAATACCAGATATAGAGAATTCAAGGCTTCCAAAGCAATAGTGACAAGAAGGGTTGCTCCGAGGCACTGACACAAAACACACAGAAACACAAAATCCAGAAATTGCACAGCACTCACCACACAAATGAAGATAGCCAAAACTCAGTCCTGAGTTGCCATGTGGTCACACATGTATTCCATACACAAAGGTGGAAGAAAAACAGCTACATACAGTTGCAAACAGGTGATGTAAAAGCCCCTAACATTTTGCTTGAGTGAACTTTATCAAAAGTGGGCCTCCTCTGCTGTCCACAAGCTTATATAGCATCTACAAGTATTGTGTGATAAAAAAATTTAAAGTTGCAGAATAAGTGATAATGTACGACACACCTTAGATGAGTTTTGCATTCAAATATCCATCACAAAAAAGTGAAAAAAGTTTAAAACAATCACCAAAGGTGTAACTATCTTGGAAAGTGTTGAAAATGGATAGTATGAGAGTCTAAACAAATTTTCAAGACATTCCTACATAGGGAGTTAATAATGACTGAATTGTTTCAACACTCAGTACTATACTAAATTGGATCTCCTCGCTGTATGGGTTTCTCAACACTCTCCAGACCTGTGTATCGAGGAATCCTGGCTGTCTTCCAGGATTCTTGATTCTAGCTTGGCAGTCCCTGACTACCACCTCTTTAGGCAATACGGGGGTAAACAAGGGAGTAGCATTGTCTTATACAATATGTCCACCAGAGCCTCTCAGGGAGGCTGCACTCTCCTTCCATGAGTTTCTTCTCACCAAACTTTCATTACCCTCCTCTTTACCCATTTTTATTGGTGTTTTCTATACTCCTCTGAAAACTCCTCCTCCAATCTGGTGGACTCACGCTCCACCGCCATGTTACACTCCTCTGCAGGCGAGTTCATCTTCCTGGGGGAAATTTAACATTAAGCGGCTTTCCTCAGCCTCTAGGCTGACCTCCCACATGACTGAGTCCCTTAACCTCTCACAACTCATCACTGAACCCACCCTTCATAATCCTCATTCATCAATCATACCCTCCTAGACTGGGTTCTCATCTCACATCCCCATGCATTGTTGCAGTAGGTATGCTGCCAGATGCCTTCATTGATCACTGTATAAAAGTTTGTGTCAGAAAAGTCCAGCTTCCTTCCTACTCCTCCTCCAAGTACATCTGGTTCAGGTCACTCTGGTCACTGAACAAAGATGATTTACTGAGCAACCTGGTTACAGCTGACTGATCCCCCATGCTCTCCACCTCAGACATTGAAATGGCTCTCTCCCTTTTCCACTCTACTTTACCTCTGGCTGGGGCAAGCATGCCCCCATCTGGAAATTCAGGGTTAAATTGTCTCACCACCCCTGGATCTACTATGATCTCATAGACATGTGCACATCCTGTGATATGCCTGGTCCAGGTATACATTATCCCACTCCCTGTTGGACCTCATCTCTTACAGGGTGCTTAGGATCTATTCCACAAAGGCTGTTCGTACTACCAGGTCCCTCTATTTTAAGGGCAACCTCCACAATAATCTTAACTCCCCTGCCACATTCTGGAAGGTGATTCACAATGATTTTGGCCCTGTAGCCCAGTCCTGTCACCCACTCCTCAAGGTTAATGACTCACCAGCATCTGGCCCTCCCTCTGGTGCTGCTCACTTCAGTGAGTTTTCACAACTTGTGCTCTCCCCTCTCAGCACCTCCAGGTACCTCTCCTCTCCTCTCCCCATCTCCTCTCTCCCCCCCTCCACATTACCTCACTCCCCCCTGGGGTTTGATTTTCTGCCTGCCACTTCCCAGGAAACTCTGCTTGCCCTTTCCTCACTCTACCCATCCAAATCTTGTTCAGATGGCTTGGACCCCCACTTCTCCATCTGTCAGCTCCTGCCATCACCTCCACCTTAGCAACCTCCTAAACCTCTCCTTCACTCATTGTGCTGTACCTCAGTCTTGGAAGATTGCTAAAGTTCTCCCACTGCATAAAGAGGGTGTTCCCTTCACCCCAGGCAACTTCTGCCCTATCTCCCTCCTCCCCTCTATTGCAAAACTGCAAGAGAAATTGGTCTATTCACAGCATGCATACTTCCTCCATGCCTCTAATTTCCTCTCCCCCTTCCAATCTGGATTTAGGAAGCACCACTCCACTGTCACCTCCCTGCTTCATGTCACTGACTCCATCCTCCCTGGCATGGATCTGGGGCACATCTCAGTGACCTTTTTCATTAATCTGACCAACGCCTTTGACTCAGTGTTCCATTCACTCCTCCTGAACAAGTTGAGCTCTACTGGCCTCTCAGCCCCTACTGTCAACTGGCCTGTTCCAATCTCTCAGGCTGTCAACAGTCAGTACAGGTAGTAGGTGCCCTGTCCTTGCCCCTCCCTATCTAGGCCAGGGTCTCCCCCATCCTGGCTAGGGTCCACAGGGCTCCTTTCTGGGTCCAATCCTATTTTCCATCTTCCTGAACAGCCTCCTCTCTGCCTGTGCCAACTCACATATTCACATATGCAGATGACACAGTTCTCTGCACTTCTGGTCCCTTGACTACATCTGTGGAAGTCTTGCTCCAGTAAGACTTTCACAATGTTCTGTGCTGGTTCCAGTCTAGCCAACTTCAGGTCAACACCAACAGAACAGTGTCAATGTTATTTAGTTCTAGCCAGAAGCTGGCCAGGCTCTGGTTCTTCACCATCCTCATTTTCTCCATGTTGGACAGCACCCTCCCCCCTTGAAGTAGTCCCAACATTCAAGCACCTCAATGTGTGGCTGGATAACGGACATGACTTTTCTGCCCAAATTGATGTTATCCATGTCAAACATTGCCCCAAACACAGTGACCTATATCACAATAAAGACTGCCTTTTAGAGCTATGCGGAATGTAAAATTCCACCTGTGGAATGCCCATAGAATAACCATTTGGATTCTGTGGAATTCCATGGAATTTTCATGAAACTTTCACAGAATTTTGCAAAATTTTAAAGTTCAGTTATTTCACTATAATTTTAAAAGTACATGTCCATATAACACCAACTTTGGAAAATGAATAGTACCCCATGGCATACAAACTTGTACCAAATATCAGAGCTATAGATTGAAAGGGGCAACATTATGGGTGGCCAAACAGTTAATCAAAATTTAATTTTCAGTTATTTTGAGATAATTTTAAAATTTCTTATCCAAATTTCTCCATAATATCAGTATTTATAGAAGCACAAAGAATGCATATATGCACCATGTTTTAAGTCTCAAGCTTCAATGGGAGCTGTTATGGGTAGTCAAATATTTTGCCAAAATTTGGATTCCTGTAATTCTAGTATAAGTTTGATAGTATTCATTGAAATGTTACAAAAATTAACAGGTATAAAGGTTATCACTACATTTGTCTGTGCATATAGTTTCAGATTTCTAGCCTTAAATGGGACTCAGTGATAGCCTGTCAAACATGTTGCCAAAATTTAAATTTCAATTAGTTCTCTCTAATTTTAAAACTGTGTATCCAAATTTAAACATAGCTAAAACATTTACATTACTATACCACGTGGTCATTTCTGAAAAAGTTCATATTTTCAGCTTTAAATGGGATTGAATTGAAAGTAATCAAACTATCACAACATTTAAAAATATAATTTTGCAAGAATGTTAACTACACATTTATAAACTCCTAAAACTTTAAAACTGGAGAATGCAATTCCGTTATATCTGATAGGTTTTTAGACCTTACAAGGAGACTGTGTGTACCAATTTTACTCATTACTTGCTGAGAGAAATTGCAAAATAACATGTGTACTTAAAGTCAAATCCCATGAGTCATATGTTCATAGGTATCTACAAGTTCGAGTGCGGACCCATATTGAACTCGTCACTATTAAACCTAATGGTGAAAAAGGAATTTTCTATTACCCATATACTGATCGAGTCTGGTTTTGAACTGTTCCACATTATCACTTGCTACTACAGGCATGGGTAGGGAATTCCATATAGAAACATAAACTTTGACAGCAGATAAGGACCACTTGGCCCACCCAGTCTACCCATTTCCCTACCTATTGGATAAGCTGCAGATTCTAGTTAACCAACAGCCTACTTCCTGCAACCCCCCACTATAATTTCCTTATGTCTGTCCCACACATGTTTGAATTCCCCCACTGTTTTAGACCCCACAACCTCTACAGGAAGGCAGTTCCATGTACCCACCACTCTCACTGTGAAAAAAAATGTCCTCACATTACCCCTGAGCCATCCCCCCGCTATCTTTAAATTGTGCCCCCTTGTTCTTACACATCTCTTTTTCTGAAAGATACTACCCTCCTGAACTTTGTTGATTCCCTTGAGGTACTTAAAAGTTTCTATCATGTCCCCCGTCCCTCCTTTCATCAAGGGTATACATATTAAGTTCTCTCAGTCTCTCTTCATATGGTTTCTGATGTAGAACCTGCACCATTTTAGTTGCCCTCCTCTGGACTGCTTCCATCCTGTTTATGTCCTTGCATAGATGAGGTCTCCAAAACTGCATGCAGTACTCCAGATCGGGTCTCACCAACTGTCTGTACAGAGGGATAACCACTTCCCTTTTTCTACTTGTGATGCCCCTCCCTATGCATCCCAGTATCCCCCTGGCTCTCCTTACTGACTTCTCATATTGCTTACCCACCTTTAGGTCATCTGATATGACTACCCCAGGTCCCTTTCCATTACTGTTGTTGTTAGTACCTTCCCTGCTGTTGTGTACTCTTTTTCTGAACTTTTATTTCCCAGGTGCATTATTTTGCACTTCTTTTGCACTTCTTTGCATTTAATCTAAGTTGCCATATGTCTGACCATTCCTCCAACCTTGCCAAGCCCCTTCTCATCCTTTCTACCCCCCGTGTATCAACTCTGTTACAGATCTTTGTGTCATCTGCAAAGAGGCATACCTTTCCTTCCAGACCCTCTGCAATGTCACCTATAAAGATGTTAAGAGGACTGGACCCAGTTACTGACCCTGAGGTACTCCACTAGTAACCCCTTTCTTCAAGAATGTGTTCCATTCACTATTACCTTCTGTCCTGTTGTGCAGCCAGTTTGCTACCCAGACTAACACCCTGGGACTCACTCCCAGGCTAGCTACTGATTATTAATCTTTATAGCGGGACTGTGTCAAATGCCTTGCTAAAAGTCTAGGTAGGCCATATCCCAGCCCCTCCTGGTCTATTACTTTGGTCACCCAGTCAAAATCGATTAGATTCATCTGACATGACCTTCCTGCTGTGAATCCATGCTGCTTTTGGTCCTGTGCCCTGCTGGCATCTAGGTACTCAACAATTCTTTCTTTCAGAAGTGATTCCATCATTTTCCCCACCACTGAGGTCAAACTAACAGGTCTGTAGTTTTCTGCTTCTGCCTTACTCCCACTTTTGTGAATGGGAATCACATCTGCCCTTCTCCAGTCCTCAGGTACCACCTCATCCTCCCATGATTTGTTAAAAAGTGTGGTCAGTGGTGTCACTAGGTCCTCCCTTAGTTCTTTTAGGATTCTAGGGTGACACCCATCAGGCCCCATTGCTTTGTCCACCTTGAGTTTTAGGAGTTCTTTAAGGACTCTTTCCTCTGTAAATGGACTAGCATCAACCCCACTACCCAGAGTGCATCTATTGTTTGGTTTTGGTAACTCCTTCTCCTCTTCTTCTTTTGTGAATACTGAGCAAAAGTATTCATTCAGTATCTCTGCCTTTTCACTGTCTCCCTCTGCCCACCTTCCCTCTCTTTTATTAATCTTCACTATCCCTCCCTTAACCTTTCTATGCTCCCTAATGTACCCATAAAAGGTTTTATCCCCCTTCTTAACTAGTTGGCTATCTTTTCCTCAGTTTGGGCCTTTGCTTTTCTGACTGTCTTCCCCACTTCTTTCTGCTTTAATTGATACAGTTCCCTGTCATGCTTCTTCTGTGATTCCTTATACTACTTGAATGCAGTCTTTTTCTCCTTAACCTTCCCTGACACCTCTTTTGAGAACCATAGTGGGTTTTTTATTCTGCTTTGTTTTCTTTATTTGTTTCACACAAAGGCTTGTTGCCTCCATGATAGCAGTTTTGATTTTTCTCCATTGTTCTTCTAGGTGATAATCTTTGAGTTATGAAGTTACTTCTTTAAACTGTTTTATTAATATTGACTTTTAATTTTGGTCTTTGTGAAAATTGTAAAATTTCATGAACAATTCCATAAAACTGGAATTTTCTAATTTCACTCAGCCTTATCTGGGGATTCTAAATTAGAGGATAGGGGTATAAATGGCAGGTAGCCCAGGGGGGGTCACCAAGTTCTGGAGTTAGACGTACAGTTTCACCAAGAAATGGGCAACTGAGCTGGGTAGCACAACAGTGGTAGACCTCCCAGGTTGGAACAAGAAAGCACAGAGTGTCAACAATTCCAGCCTGAATGCAGGATATTTAAGGATCACATCCAGTAAATGTATGATCTGGGGAGCCTGGTGTACATGCAAGTCTAGGACTTAGAGGTACTCAAAAAGCTGTGATGGGGAAGACAATGTCTTGGGGAGCAGGAAGAAAGAATTTTGGGTATCCCAACAGGTAGGTCGATTGGAAAAGGAGTAGGTGACTCATGTTTTAAGGGAGTGTGCCACTTAAAGAACAAAGAGGATATCTGTAGGATCAGTAGTTCTATTGAGTCAATCTGGCTGTGCCAAAAGGGGGGGATAGTCACCCAGAGATGAACAGCAGGACTGCAGAAAGCTCAGCCCAGCTTATCAAATGAAGTAGCGATATGTGCATTGTTATTGTTAAATTCCACAAAAAAATTATTGATGCTTCGTTTACAGTATATGCTATCATAAATATGTGAGAAAATATTACTAATGATTTTTTTTCTTTTACAAAATTAAAACTGCTTAACCAATTTATCCAGTTGTGTTAGAAACCAGGATACACTGACTATGGATATGCATGTCAAATGTTTACTCTAAGCAGATAAGTTACAAATATCCACATTTTTGATAGTTTTCACAAAATTTTGCAAATATTTACATAGTAAAGTTTTGAACCCCTGTAACTTAAAAATCTCTTATCTAATTCTGTCCATATTTAGATTATTCTATAAGCATTACGAAAAGGTTATCCATACTAATTTACACATTCCTAGCTCCAAAGATGCCTGAGTTATATGAATACTGCCTTGTCCAAATATTGTCCAACTACATTATAATGAAACAGGCTTGGCTAGGCATTGGGAGAGCTGATATTTATTTTTTTGTGAGTACTTACTGATTTGGAAACATCTCAGAAGCCAGGGCTGGTGGCTAGGCAACTAACAGGAAGTTAATGGGGAGCTGTAGTTCCACATAGCCATATGTGGAATTACAGCGCCAACTTAGAGCTTAGAAATCAGTTGTGGGGCACAAGTTATCTGTGAAACTTGCTAGGTTATGCCCTTTTCAGAGTTGAGGGGGCAATTTCAACTTTCTTTTTTGTAGTGCTCACTACTTTGAGCTGGTCACATGACCAGGGGCTAGATCCAGGTCACAAACTGTAAAACAGCTGCTCTGAGAGAGCGGAACAAGCTCAGGTGGGGCACATGCACACACACTGCATGCAGCATCAAGAGTGTTGGGGGGGCCAAAACTTTTGTGGGTAAAACTATCCATTGTATTATAGACTAAATCATCAAATATAAATTGGCTAACATGGATGCTATGTTATTGTTATATTGCAGCCTAATGCAATGTAACAAATGTCAAATATATAATGCAGCCAATGGTATCATGATTGATGATAAAGTATGTGAAAGGTGTGTGCAGTATGAAACTGTGCTGTACAAAATAAACAATACAGTTATAGAGCTACAAAATCTTAAGGAAATCATGAATATTGAACATGAGTGTGGAATTCTTAAAGATATATCAAACAGATTAGGTATGTTTCATCGACTCTCAATTCACCACCTACTATTTTGCCTTATATGATTTACAGAATTCTGAATGATCGCCTTGTTTAATTGCATGACACTCAAAAGACAGACTCTCACTCTCAATTGAGATTTGCAATGTGCTAGTTGCTAGATGCACAATAACCTTGATTAGTTGAGTTTCGATGTATGAGTAATAATTCCTGCTGTATGTTCACTGGAATGTGTTCTTCAGGTTGAGTTGCAGTTTGCAAGTTGTGATTTCTGCTTTCTGTCCACTGGAATGTGTTCTGAAGGTTAGCAAGGCGAGGCTGTGAGGTAGCAAAACAAATAAACTCATGTACACCATGAGTGCCATCTAATGTGGCTTCCAATTACTTTGTGGTCATTTTGAGATAGAGGCTTCAGGCACTAGTGACTGACTATCTTTTAATGGTATAAAATAAAGTTTGATTTTAAAGTATGTCAAAATGATTGCTAGATGGAGCTCCAGTATGAACAGCTGCTGCTTGAATGATGCATGATGAAAGAGTTTATCATTCAAACAGCAGCCTCTTAGTGGTGCTGCCAAATCGCAACAGGGAGAGAACGCCAAATAAAGACCTTGTCATACAGCACAGTTGTGACTTGCAAGGTAATTTTGTTTAATTCTCTGCCTTGTCACACAGCACAGTTATGACTTTTGAGTAAACTGGTGCGTGTTGCAAGTTGTGTCAGTGTTTTGATTGGCAGTATTTAGGAATTCAGTTAATTGACTGTTTTGGTTAGACGGAGTTGGTGATTGGTGTGTCGGTGAGTCAAGAGTCAAACAGTAGTGCTGATCCCACATCAAACAATATTGTGACACCAAACCTCTCCACTATGCTAAACAAACATCCAGAAACATCTATAGCAGTAAGCACCCCTTCAACATCAGAAAATGCTTTAATAAACATTGGATTATCTGCCCCAGCCTCAGTAATAAATACTGCTCAATCAGACACTGACTTACTTAATCAAAACATAATTTCAGGGAAAAGAACCAGAGAAGACTGACCCTTTAATAATGAGCTCCCAGGGCCATCCACAAGCTGTAACAAAAAAATTAAACAGACACCACATATTGTTAATGATGAATGGTATACAGTAAGAAAGGGTAGAGCCTTGAAAAAGGAGCTTAGAGTCATTACAAATCAAGATATAGCAACACAAAACAGATTTGGTATTCTGGCAGAAAGTAATGAAAATATTCAAAATCCTGTTACTACTAACCCAGAGCAAGTTGAGATGATCATCTTAGGTGATTCAATAATAAGGAAATGTGATTCAATAATATGCCAGCCTGATAAAGCAAATATGATGCTTCTGTGTTATCCAGGTGCAAAAACAATTGCCATTTAGGGGATCATGCCTAAAGTGATTAAAAAATAAGATAAACCGCAAATTGTAACAATTCATGCTGGTGTTAATGACGTTGGAGTAACACATGAAAAAGATATATGCCAGAATTGGATTGATATAGCTCAGGAAATAAAACAATTGGGTCCAACTGTTATCATCTCAGGCCTTTACCAGTCCCAAGGGCAGCACATGAAAAAAATAAGACTATTGAAAGAATCAATAAAAAGACTCAAAAATTGGTCAGCACGTGATAATTATGTCTTTATCAATTCCTGGGACAGCTTTTATAATAAAAGGTTCTTACACAGCAAGGGTGACCTACATTTGAACCAAAAGGGTGCTAATACTCTAGGAAATCTGATCAAAATTGAAATGGAGTCACTGGGCTGGATATTCAAAAGGGTTGCACCATGCGCAATAGGGTTGTACCTGCGAAAGTCCGAAATTGCACCATTCTGCCATATTCAGCAGGAGGCAGTTGCGCCCCCCAAGTCAAGCTGAGCAACAGCGCAATGCAAATGAATGCATGCTGAACCGGAGGGGGGAGGAACCATGCATAAACTGCACAGCCTGATATTCAGTGGGCTGTGCAGAGTTGTGCAGGCGCAACCCCCAACCTGCGCCTGCACAACTTTGAGCCAAAAAAGGAGTAGTCGAGGCCACCCACAGGTGAGCTGCCCACTGCAGAGCCGCACAGCAGCTGCCACCTGTGGGTGGCCCTCAACCTATTCCTGTGCCCCCCTGCAGCCCAATCACGGGCATATAGTAAGCCCCTCCCCGACTGGCCCGATCACGGCAAAAGTGAAAATAAAACCCACCCCCACCAGCCCGATCATGGCACCAAAGTGTCCAACCCCCAAGACCATATCCCTGGTGGTCTAGTGGACCGCTAAGCCCGATCGTGGGCTGCATAATGTTAACCCCCAAGACCATATCCCTGGTGATCTAGTGTCCCCACCCACGAAGGCCCACCACCTCACTCCCCCCCCGGCAGCCGGCGGGCAGCAGCATCCCACCCGCCTGCTGCCCCACCGCCCGCCAACTGACTGCCCGGTAGGGCTGCATGCACATTGGTGCAGAGCAAGAGCCAATGGGCGTGCAGCCCATACCATACAAGGCAGTCCAGATATGTGAATGAATGAATTCATTCACACTAGATCATCAGGGATATGTTCTTGGGGGTTTAAACATTATACCGGCCAGCGATTGGGCTTAGCGGTCCACTGGACCACCAGGATATGTTCTTGGGGGGTTTAAGCATTATGCAGCTCATGATCAGGCTTAGCGGTCCACTGGACCACCAGGAATATGTTCTTGGGGTTGACACTTTGCTGCCTGTCGGGGGTGGGGGATTTTTACACTTTGCCTGCGATCGGCTGAGGGCGCGGTCCACTGGACCACCAGGGATATGTTCTTGGGGGTTGAATGAATTCATTCACAAATCTGGACTGCCTTATACGGTATGCGACTTGCGCCCATTGGCTCTTGCTCTACACCAGTAGGCGTGCAGCCTGCGGGCAGTCAATTGATGACGGGGTGGCAGGTGGGTGGGATGCCACCCGCCCGGCCGCCAGGGGAGCGGGTGGTGGGGCTTCGTGGGTGGGTGGGGTAGGGGGACACTAGATCACCAGGATATGTTCATGGGAGGGTTTAAACATTATGCAGCCCATGATCGGGCTTAGTGGTCCACTGGACCACCAGGAATATGTTCTTGGGGGGGTTGACACTTTGCTGCCTTTTCGGGGGGTGGGGGGAATTTTTACACTTTTGCCTGTGATCGGGCTGCAGGGGGGCGTCGGTCCCTGACAGCTGCTGCCTGGCAGGGTGCCAGGCGTAAGTCCTCAGGGATCGGCGCACCTGCATGCTAATGGCATGCAAATGGGGCCATAAATAGATGCAAATGGCCCCCCGAGCCTTGCATGAATTATGGCCCCATTTGCATGTCACCTTTTTAGAATGGCAAATTTGCGCATGGCGAATGGTACTTGGCGCCACCGCAACTTGAATGCTCCACTCTGACCACTTGGCGGTGGCACAAGTTCCACTGGCGCCATGCACAGTGGTTGTGGTTAGCGGTGATATTCAAAGGTGCTGCTCAACAGCTTAACCCTTTGAATATCGCCCGCCACACTCTGCGCAACTATTTTGTGCAGCACAAGGGCTTGCGCCACAAAATAGCACAGTTTGAATATCCAGCCCACTGACTTTAAACTTATTGGATGGGTGGAGTGGAGTGTTCATAACAATATGACATATTATAATAGGCTTCTCAACAGAAAAACCTCAATTAAATGTTTCCTAAGTAA
This sequence comes from Neoceratodus forsteri, assembly GCA_016271365.2. Taxonomy (NCBI): domain Eukaryota; kingdom Metazoa; phylum Chordata; order Ceratodontiformes; family Ceratodontidae; genus Neoceratodus; species Neoceratodus forsteri. The sequence goes on along the minus strand of CM028138.1, from coordinate 192,734,574 downwards.
CATACATAGCCTGAATAATAAATTTGATGAACTCCAGAGTCTTTTACAAATAGAAAATACAGATGTTGCATTATTAACTGAAACATGGTAGGATAATAAATATGACTGGACGAAAAACATTGCAGGTTTTTGTTTATTCAGACAAGACAAAGAGAACACAAGGGGCGGTGGCATTGCAATCTATGCATCTACAAATCTACAACTATAGATATATCGCATAAAATAAAAAAATGAATCAAGGAAAGCAGAAACATTATGGCTACAAATATCTAATAGCAAAAATAAGAACTTCATTCTAAGCTTGTGCTATAGACCACCAGATTCATCTGTTGAAATAAACCAGAAGATTATAACTGAAATTTTAAAGCACTTGAAACTGAAAAGGTACTATAGTTCTAGTTGGATTTTAATTACCCTTATATAAACTGGACTGCAAATACATCTTCTACTAAACATAGTAGAGAATTTTTGGATACTCATTTAGAAAATAATTTAACTCAGTATGTATTAGAACCTAAAAAACAGTAAAATATTTTAGATCTTGCCATTACAACAGAAGACAGTAATATTACAAGTTGCAAGGTTAAGGCCCCAGTTGGTAATAACAATCATGCCACTATAATTTTTTCCATTTATGACCACTTAAAAATGTTAAAAGGATGCAGTGAGATCTATTTATACAAAACAGCTAATATTACTTATATACTAACATACTAAAAAGACAGCAGATTAGGCCCAATGGTCTATTGAGTCTGTTCGTGGATCAGTGCCCTCTCATTGTACTATTATAATCCCTCCCTTCCCCACAAAGTCCCACTCCCCAACCCCCGGTGAGGCTGTGGGCTGCACCCTCCCCTATACCTATCCTAGCCTCTTTTGAACCCTACCACAGTTCCATTAGCCACCAGTTCTGCAGGCAGCACATTCCAGGCCTCAACAACCCTCTCTGTGAATTAATGCCTCCTTGTCTCCCCCCTTAGTCTCCCACCAACCAGCCTCATCGAATGCCCCTTGGTGGCCCCTACCTCCCACAGCTGTAGCACCCCCTCAAGGTTGACCCTATTTATTCTCTTGAGGTACCTGAAGACCGCTATCATATCCCCTCTGTTCCTCCTCTCCTCCAGTGAGTACAGGTTGAGCTCCTCTAGCCACTCCTCATAGGGCCTTTCCCTCAGACCCTATATCATCCTGGTCACCTTCCTCTGGACCCTCTCCAGAAGAACAATATCCCTTTTTAAGTAAGGACACCAAAACTGCATGCAGTATTCAAGGTGTGGCCTAACCAGGCAATTATACAGTGGAAAGAGCACCTCTCGGCTTCTTGAGGTAATCCCCCTGGCAATACACCCCAGCATTTTATTAGCTTGGGCTGCAGCCCTTCTACACTGCTCTGAGTTATTCATTTTGGCATCCACCACCACCCCAAGATCTTATCCCCCCTTAAAACTTGTAGTGTATCCCCCCCCAGGTGTACACATGTGCCAGGTTTTTGACCCCCAGTTGGAGCACCCTGCATTTCCCAGTTTTAAACTTTAGTTTCCAGGTGCAGGACCATCTCCCCAGGGTTTCCAGGTCCTCCTGGAGAGCCAGATTCCCCTCCTCCTCATCCACCACCGACCACAGTTGAGAGTCATCGGCAAATAGCCTCAGCCCACTCCTGATACCTCTTCTGATGTCTGAGATATTGGAATTAAACAGGAGTGGGCCCAGCACTGAGCCCTGTGGAACCCTGCTAATAACTCTCCTGGGAGATGAGACCTCCCCCCACCATCACCTTTTGTATCCTCACCACTAGCCAGTTTCCTATCCACCTTACCAACTACCCCCCCACCCCCATGTCCCCCAGCTTCACCAGCAACCTAGAATGCGGCACTGAGTCAAACACCCTGCTGAAGTCTAGAAAGAGGACATCCACAGGCCTGCCCTGATCCAGATTTCTCATCACCACTTCATAGAACTCCACCAGGTTGGTCTAACATGATCTGCTCCTAACAAAACCATGCTGGTTATCATCTAGGTGGCCCTGTGCCTTCAGAAACCCCTCCAGCCTCTCTTTCAAGATGACCTCCATCACTTTGCCCACTACCGATGTCAGGCTTAAAGACCTATAATTACCCGGCTCCTCTCTCAAGTCTCCCTTGTGGATAGGCACGATATGGGCCATCCTCCAGTCTTGCGCCACCCTCCCTATCTGAAGGAAGGCGTTAAAGAGGCCCATCAGAGGTGCAGCCAAGGTATCAACCAGCTCCTTAAGCACCCTGAGATGGATTCCATCTGGGCCTGGTGTCTTGTCCACTCTTAGGGCCTTGAGCGCTTCCTGTACTGGTGATTTCCTCATTCATTGCCCCTACTACAGCTACTTATCTCCCTACCCCCTTCCCTTTCAGTGCCACCCCCCCTCCTCTCTGGAGAAGACTGAGGCAAAAAAATCATTTAGTACCTCTGCCTGCTCCCCTGCCTCCTCCACCCACCCGCTCCCCAACTGAAATCTACTAATTTGCCCCTTCCTTTTTCTTCTTTCCTTGAAATACCTAAAGAACCCTCCCCAATCACCTGTGCCAATCTCTGTTCCACCCCTGCCTTGGCTGATCTCACCTCCCTGGTGACCCTCTTGACTGTCCTATCATACTCTCCCTTGGATCTATCCCCTGAGAATGTTTGCATCAACTATAAGCCACCTTTTTCTCCCTCACTGCCTCCTGGACCTCCCTTGTCCACCAGTTTGGCTTCTTAGCTCTGCCCCACTTGTGCCTCTCCTTTGTGCAGGCTTTAGTGGCCTCCAGGAGCCCTTTTTTATAACTTTCCACTGGGCCTCAGTGCCCATACCTGGACTGATCTCATTCAGATGGCCCCTGAGAATCTTATCCATCCCCCCAAAGTCTTCCCCACTAAAACCTACAACCAACATTTTTATGTGATCTACCTCCCCAGGTCCATGGAAAACCAGACCATGGCATGATCACTTCCTGCCAGTGGGTCCCCAATGGCGTTAATGATTATTTAAATAAAATTGATTGAGATGCTGTATTAGTGGACATGTCCACTGAAGACACTTGGGGGTATATAAAAAATATAATTCATAGAATTATGGACAAACTTGTTAAATGAATTAAAAAAAATATAATCCTAAAGGAATTAAACCAAAATGGTTAAACAAAAGCAGATTAATAAAAAAGAAAAACAAGGGGTATGGTAATTATAAAAAACACATTTCTGAAATAAACTAGAATAAATTTAAACAAATACAAAGGAAATGTAAAAATAAAATAAATAAAGCAAAAAGGAATTTTGAATTAAAGCTAGCATCATCTGCACAGAAAACAAATAGCAAGCAGTTCTATGGATACAGTATATACATTCCCTGAAAACAAGAAGTGATGAATTAACATCAATAATAGATAATGACTAATGTTTAAATGATCAAATGATCCAGTCACAATTGCCAATGCCTTTAATACTGATTTGTGTTCAGTATATAATACACAAAGTTATCAGACAGGTAGCAGTATCAATGATATGGAGAAAGGGAGCCATGAGTTTTCTAAACAAGATATTATTAAACATATTGATACCTTAAAATCTCATAGTGCACCTGGACTAGATGACATAACACCAGCTATGTTAAAATTAATGAAACATTATATTTGAAACCTGTGAAAATGTTATATGAAATGTCAGTAAACAAAGGCATGATTCCTACAGACTAAAAAAATCAAAGGTCACACCAATTTTCAAAAAAGGCAATAAGATGTGTGTCTGTAATTATAGACCAATTAGCCTACCTTCAATTCTTGCAAAATCCCTGAGTCTTTAATAAAAGATAAAATTGTTGAACACTATTAAAATACCCCAATGTTTGATATTAATCAGCACGATTTCAAATTAGGTCATTCATGTACAACCACTTTAATGTGTTTCTACGAGCACATCAGTAAAAAGTTTGATAACAGAATACCTATGGATGTTATTTTCTTCTATTTCAGCAGGGCATTTGATTTAGTACTTCACTGGGCTATTAATGGAAAACTTACCAAATATAAAATAGATACGCATATAACAAGATGGATCAACAAGTGGCAAAAGGATAGAACACAAAAAATAACAATCAGAGGCCACTTATCCTCCAACAGTGGTGTAACGCGTGGGGTGCCCCAGGGTTCCGTATCGGGACCAATAATATTTTAAATCTCTATAGCTCACTTAGAAGAAAATATCAGTAATTTCATTACTAAATCTGCTGATGACAGTAAATGTGATGGCCCATTTCAAAGTGAAGATCAAATAATCACACTTCAAAGGGATATGATACTATTTCCTCCTGGATCACTAACGCAGGAATGAAACTGATCTGGATAAATGCTGTAGTCTACATATGGGAAGAAATAAGCCATTACACACATATAGACTTAATGACTGTGCAATACTGCAAAAAATAAATGAAAAATATCTAGGCATTATAATTGATAATAAGGTGGACCTAAAAAAGTACTGTACCACTGAGATAGCCAAAACTAACAGAACACTAGTGGCTATAAAAAGAAACATCAAAAGCAACACATCAGATGTTTTAATGCCATTGTATTTGTCATACGTCAGACCACATCAAGATTATGGCAGCCAATTTTGGAACCCATAAACAAAGAATGAAATAAATAAATTAGAGAAAGTGCAACGAAGATTTACACGATCGATTAAAAAATCAGAAGGATTTGCACTATAATGAAAGATTAACTGCCTGGAACTATGTAGACAAAGGGGTGATATGTTTCTCTTTTATAATATAATAAACGATACGGTCTTAATGACAGAATTAAACATAGAAACAAAAATGATGACATAACAACTAGGGGCCACCCTTTGCAAGTTAAACTTAATCACTGTAAAACCAAAAAATGAAAATATTTTTTTACCCAATCAGCATCAAATTTGTGGAATAGATTACCAGCATCTGTAGTGACAAGTCTAAATAGAAATATCTTTAAAAATAATTTAGATAAATACATATCCATGGGTGGAAAACTAGATTATTACATTCTTTCATAATAGGAGCTGCTTATGGGTTTTAGCCTTATTAGCTATTCACATTCTAAGCGATTCTAAGTGAAATGTGCTCATAAAATTTCCTGAAAAAAATAAAATGATAGATTTTGAGCACATATAATTTTGAGATGATGCATCATATTGTCATGAAATCTGGCACACTGTTAGAACACCTATCATCAAGAAATCATGCCACATTAAAGATCCCTGGCCCAATAGACGGTTAGGTGTATGCAGATAAAAATGTTCGTGAAATTTTGCACAAACAATAAAATGACAACATTTGAGCACCTATACTTTTGAAACTATCCATCCAAATTTCATGATGCTTTTGGCATGTTAGTGGTCATTGACCCAAAGATTATACATTCTAAATTCCAGAGCTGTAGCTTGAACGGTGGTTGAATTATAACCAATTAACTAAATTTTAAAAATTCCATGAAAGTCCAATGAAATTCCAAAACATTTCACAGAATGTTGTGAAATTTCATTGAAATTACACTGATTCAGAATTTTCCCATTCCGACAGCTCTACTGCCTTTCTCCATAAGTCTGCTGGGAGCTGGTCACCAAAATGGTTCTCCCAGTTTTCAGCTATGGAGACGTGGTTTATGGCACTACCTCCTCTACTTTCTTCACCAGACTGGACAGCCTCTGTAATGTCTTCTGCCGTTTTGCTATAAACTCACCATGTCATAACCACCATTGTTCCCTATACTCCCTCCTCCTCATCCATCCTCCCTCTTTCCCCATGTCACCAGTTCCACTGTGCTTACATCATCTCTAAATATTAGCTTGGGTTCCTTCCCTCATACCTATCCTCACTTCTCTCCCCATACCCACTTGCTTCTATTACCTATGCTCTAGGGACTCTTGCATCTTCTCCTTCCCCCACTTGCATTCCTCAGCTGGGAAAACTGTGTTCTTCTATTGCTTCCCCTCCATCTGGAACCAGCTACCTTCCTTCCTCTGTCTCTTCACCTCCATTCTCTCCATCAGGTGCAAGTTAACCCCCCCCCCGCACACTTTGTAACCCTTCATCCCTGATTCTGCCCTCCCCTTTCCCCCCCAGCCTAATTACATGATTTTAGCTATTTCATGTGAAGTTTAATCAGCTTGTTTCACTACTCCCATCAACACTAGATCAGTCCCAGCTCATTTAGGCACTAAGCACTTTTTGATCATGTCCAATTCCACAGCTGATTTGTATGCTAATTTATTTGTCCTGTGGTGTATGCAACAGTCTTGCTTTCTTGTTTGTTCTGCACTCTAGTACTGTACCTCATTGTCAATGTCATCGTAACCGCATCATCTGAGTTGCTGTAATCTTTGTAATTGTGTTCTCCCCTTCTCCCTCCACTGGGTCACACGTGGAACCGAGCCTCAACTCAGTGTGCCTCTCCCTGTAACCAGTCTTTAAATAAATAAATAACACTAGAAAAGTGCAAAAATACATAAAACTTAGCACCCAGATGGTGCAAACATCACACAATGGACCCAAACTCTTTTGGAGTCTCATGGCTTACAGATTACCTTTCCACTACTGCCTGATGCATAACTTCAGCTTCACCATATGTAGTCGGTGTAGAGGAATTTGTGAAAAGAAGAACTTAGTAAAATCAGGCAGATGGTGGAGCTTTTGTTCCTCTATGTCCCTTGTACAGGTTTGCAGCTGTAAAGATCATATCAAAGTCAGTGTAAAACACTTGCTGGATTGTAATAAGTTAGACACTGAAAAATCCAAGTGGTTAACCCTACTGTTAAACACATTTCATATCTCTGAATCAAGGGATAACCAAGTATACAGCTAGAATCAAAATAGCAAATTAAATAGCTAGAATGCTGCAGCAGCAGAGTGGCTATGACTGTGTGGCACTCCCATAGCTAAGTGAAAATGTTCATCTTTTGTAATATTTTTAAATATTTTTTCTTGTGTACAGCTGGTGGATTGAGAAGGAGGGAATTGTTGCCCACAGGAATGTGTGGGATTTATGTATTTGATGTTGCTTGCAAGCAGGATATTCACCACATTTGTTCTGTGGTGAATCCCTTTTAGTGCAAATATCATTTTATTTATATTGTTTGTCAGTTTGTGTGATGCCTTTTGTGGGGTTGTCTTTGTGACCAGGATTTGCTGGCTTGATGCGGTGGTACTGTAATTTTGTTTGTCACTGTTTGGTGGGCTATCTGGACTGCAGATTTCTTCTTGTCTTAACAAAGTCTGTTAGGTATTTTTTTTTGCCAAAATCTGACTGTTGAAGCAGATTTCCTGTCATATTGTTCTGGTTCTAATACAACATCTGAAGTAGCAGCCCACTGAGTTCTAGAATACTGAGATTTGTTCTTAACATTTGGATTACATGAAAGGGAAATATATTTTTTGGTATATTTATGTATGTGTTGAGGGAGTAAGCAAGGTTAAGTAAGTAATGGAAGTGTAGGAAGTACTGCATAGATAACAGAACTCCATAGATATGTATTTTTTTTATTATTATTTAAAATTTTCTTAACCTGGTAAGAACACTGGAACTAGTCCATTTTCAGTCTCAACCTGACAATAAAGACAAACAAATAACAAAATAAACAACATTAACATATTAAGCAAATATTAGACAAAGCAGTTACAAACATCTAAAGACAATAAATACAACTTGTGCTTGAATTGTTCCAATGAACTAGAAGAATGAAGCTCAGCTGGTAATGAATTCCAAAACAAGGGGGCAGCAACTGAAAAAAGGTAAGCCTTTGTGATTTTAGTCCAGTGATACTAGGCAGATAGAGGAAAGCAAGTTAACAATGGTCTAGGGGTTATCATAGGGTCAGTATGGAGAAGAGGTACAGAGAGGAGGTAGTCAGTTACACAGAAACTTAGAAACATAGAATTTGATGGCAGATAAGGGCCACTTGGCCCACACAGTCTGCCCATTTCTTCCCTTCCTGCAGTGTCAATGCAGACCTTACTTGATCTCTGGCTCTCTCTCCCTTACTTTCCACTAAGATTTCCTTATGCCTATTTTATGCATTCTTGAACCTCACCACTGTTTTTACCCCCACCACTTCTGCTAGAAGGCATCTACCACTCTTTCTGTGAAGAAGTACTTCCTCACATCTCTCCTGAATTTACCCCCTCCAGCTTCATTGCATGCCCCCCTTATCCTTAATCTTTTTTTCTGAAAATTCCCTCCTCCTGTACCTTATTTACTCCTGTGAGGTAGTTAATGGTCTCTATCATATCCCCTCTCTCACTCCTCTCTTCTAGGGTGTACATATTGAGGTCCTTTGGTCTGTCCTCATAGGGAATCTTATACAGACCCTGCACTATTTTATTTGTCCTCCTCTGGACAGCCACAACTCTGTTTGTGTCCTTCCAGAGATTTGTCTTCCAGAACTGTATGCAATACTCTAGGTGGGGTTTCACCAGTGATATACACAGATGCAACACCAATTCCCTCCTTCTGCTGGCAATACCCCTTGCTATGCACCCCAGCATTCAACTAATCTTCCCTACTGCCATGTTACACTGCCTGTTCACCTTTAGGTCATCAGATATGATTACCACTAGGTCTCTTTCCTATTTGTGGTTGTTACTACCTCTTCTTCCATTTTGCACTCCACGTTCGGGCATCTGTGCCCTAAGTGCATGATTTTTATTTAGTTTTTGTTGACCAGGTAAGAGCACTAGACAAATTCTGCCTGTTCTCAGGCACGACCTGGGGGAAGGGAATACAGATGAATACCAACTGACCTTGAACCAGATTGAGCTGTTTCACATTGAAACCCAGCTGCCATACCCTTGACCAGTCCTTGAGTTTTCTTAGGTGTCTACACAATCTTTCCACCACCACCCCAAGTTGGGTGTCATCCGCAAAGAGGCAGACCTTGCCTTCTAGCAGCACATCTACAATATCACTTAGAAAGACATTAAAGAGGACCAGTCCCAGTACTGAGCCCTGAGGCACTCTGCTGGTCACCTTCCTTCCTCTGAAGTGAATTCTGCTTACCACCACCCATTGTCACCTATCTCTTAGTCAATTTCTTACCCAGCTTACCACCTTTGGACCCACCCCTAACCTGCTCAGCTTCCTTATGAGTCTCCTATGTGGAACGGTGTTGAAGCCTTACTGAACTCTAGATAGGCCACATCCACTGCTCCACCCTAATCTACTTCCCTGATAACCCAGTCAAAGAAATCTATCAGACTTGTTTGACTTGACCTCCACCCATGAATCTATGCTGCCTCAGGTCTTGTAACCTGTTGGATTCAAGATACTCCACAATCTTTTCCTACAACAGTTCCTCCATTAACTTCCCCACCACTGATGTCAGACTGACTTGCCTATAGTTGCCAGTCTTCTTCCTGCTACCACTTTTATAATGTGAGACTACATCTGCCCTCCTCCAGTCCTCTGGAACTACTCCTGTTTCTAGTAACCTGTTAAATAGGACTGTCAGAGGTGCAGCAAGTACTTCCATGAGCTCCCACAATACACTTAGATGTACCATTTCAGTTGTAGGGACTGGGAGGAGTGCTTCTCCAATGTTATGTTCTGGATGAGGGAACACTGCAGAGCTCCATGCTCAGTTGGTGGCAGCAAGAGATGAGATATCTCAGCTGTAGCACTAGCTCAGCTGGGGTCCATCTCCTACTCTCCCAGAGGTCCACTGGCCAGGGGGCTGGATGGTGGTTATGAAGGGGAGAGGGAAGGGGGGCAGGGGAAAGGAGTTCTACCAATTTCACAACATCCAGACAGTAATTCATGTTTCACTCCTGGAGGAGGCTCAGGTACCTGACTGTACTGAGGAGGAGACTCTGGGTCAGTCCAGGGAAATGAGCAGGGTGACTTGATGGCAACAGGGAGGTGGGCAGGAGGAGGTCATCAAGAAGAGTCTTAGTGGTTAGGGACTCAATGATTAGGGAAGTAGAGAGGCTGGTGGACAGGTGAAAGAAGGGGAGTGAAATAGTTAGAAAAATACAAAAACAGCAGGTTTACAAACAGCTACAGTGAAATAGTTAAACAAAGTAGGATATGCGGGATTAAAAAATAGCCTGTGAAGACAGTGAAGTGCAAGAGGCTGGGAGACAGACTAAAGGCACTCTTAGCTTCCCTGACCTTTTCTGAGGTCCTCCCAGTATGGAATGGGGGAATGGGAACAATAGAGTTGAAGGGATGATGTCAAAGAAGAGGTACCACTTTCTAGGGGATGGGGAGCTTCTGGGACAGGAGACTCTTCAAGGGTGATGGTCTTCACCTGGTGAGAGGGGGCCAGTGTTCTGGGGAAGAAGTTTGACATCTACTGTACACTGGACAGTTAAACTGACTGTAGGTGAGAAGAAGGCAAGGGGAACCACTGAGAAGGGAGATCTGGTGGGGGACCTAGCTAGGGATCTGTCTGAACAGGAAACTAGTATCAGCAAGATGGGAAGTAGTAAGGTTGAAGTTGAAATTAGGTTGGGAGAAAAAGCCGATGGTGGAAGCAGTCCCAGGCTAAACCATGTTCATATGTTAGCATAGGAAAAATGTAAAGTAGGAGGTGTAGCAATGTCACTGCTATTTTAAATAATTTGTATTATTTTGTTTGTCTTATATGTCACGTATTTGTATTCCTGTATTAAGTGAATGTAAAAGTTATCTTTTTGTATAACATCTTGTGACTATTTTTATAGTCTTAGGTCATGTATGAAAAAGGGCCTTGGCTCATATGTTTACCCGGTTAACAAAAGAAATTAATAAAAAAATAAATAAATAAATGTCAGGGAAAGCATAGAGGCAGTAGATGATGGCAATATCAGGGGAGGTAATAAGAAAACAGAATCACCGTGAATTCAGCTCACAGCATCCTCAGGCAATAAGCTATGGGTGAGGTTGATCTATAGACCTCTTGGGCAGGAGGAAGAGAGAGAGAGAGATAAGGAGCTAGGGGCAGAAGTGATAAGAAGAGTGAGGGTAAGGGAGCCACTTCGATCCAGTAACCATAGTTCTGTATGGTTCAACCTGGTCCTTGGGATAAATAAGTTGTCATCAAAGGCTGAAGTCCTAGATTTCAGAAGGGCGTACTACAGCTGTATGAGGGAGCTGGTCCGGGACATGTTAATTGGAGTAGATAGCATCAGGGCTGTGAATGAAAGATGAAGGTAAATCAAGGAGGCCATTCTCAAGGCAACATAGTCTTGCATGAGAACATTAATTAAAAGAAATGGGCACAAGAGATCAATATAGTCCTCTGTAAAGGTCAGGAAAACAGTGAATGGCAAAAAGAAGGCCTTCACCAGGTACAAGAAAAACAAGGGAGGGAAAAATGGGGAGAGTACCTAATGAGAATCAGGGAAACTAAGAGGGGGTCAGAGATGCAAAGGCAAACACAGAGTTGCATATGGCGGAGGAGACTGAGGGAGGGGAAAACAGTTCTTTAGCGATATTACAGAAAAAAGAAAGAAGGAAGGAAGAATTGTTAGACTAATGAAGGGAGGTATGGTAATTAAGGAGGAGTGGAAGAGATCTTACACATGGCCAGAGAATTTTATGCTGCTTAAACCCTTCCCCCAGTGTTCAAGGGAGGTTGTTGGCCATTATCCATAAGCATTTTCTTTTGGTTTTAGGGATTTTCATTTCTGGACTTAGTGTATTCGGGTCATCCTATGATAGGAATAAATACTACCTACCCACCACCTCCTCATAATTTGAGGAGAGACGGATGCATTTGTTTTTCTTTCTATAACATATCAAGGACTGCTGATGTGGGACAGGAACTGACTGCAGAGAGTCATCAATCTCTGTCCTTCCTCCCTCTATTCCCAGCCAACCCTCTTTTCCTTGCAGCAGGTAAGCTCCTAGGAGCCTGTTGTTCTTGGAACCCCATTTTTCTCCTCCCTCAGTCAGGGGTTTAGTTCCATCATTACCCTTCTGAGATATAGGGCCTCTCACTACAGCCCCTACCTTGGAAGTGCAGACATTGATCACCTATATGTATATAGTTTCTTGTTGCTATATGTTCAAGTTACTGTTTGTGTGTTACCTACTGCAATATTGTTTTATCTGAAATTACTCTATTACAGTGAATATCATTAATGGTTTCAGGCCCCACTGCTTGCATGGGGCTCTTGATGGTTAATGCTGCTTTCTGGATGGGACAGTAAACACCTGGCTCACTGGAGTGCTAGAAGGTATATTCTTACAGCTTTGTGGATCACATAGAAATGATAGGTCCTAAAGTAACAATTGATTCCATAAATGTGAATGGATTTAATAATCTGGTAAAATGATCTAAGGTGTTCCCTGTGATATGTAAGGAGCAGCCAGATATAGTATTTGAATTTGTACATGAATCCTGCTTTACCAAGACAGAGTCGACTAAACTAGGGAAATATGGATACGCTGCTGTTCATTCCTCTTCCTATAAGCATGGAAAGTGCAGAGGTGTGGCAATCCTGGTAGCCTGTCACCTGACATTCCAGGAATTAAAAGTGGTTAGGAGATAGGGAGGGTTGAGGAATTTTAGTTCAGGGGGAGATAGATGGAGTACTAATCGCATTGGCTAATCTTTACATTCCACCGGGATCTGACACCCCTTGTATTTTGCACTTACTACATGTGGTTGCAGACAATGGCCTCTATGCACGATTTTGGCAGAGGTACGTGGAAAATGCACGTAACCCACCCATGTAGCTCCGCACCCGCAGACAATTGCACACATGCTGGTATTCACAACGGGCACCCACCTGTCCATGGCTCCTCCACCGCCCCGGTGCACAGGACTCTGAAGGGCAGCCAGGGGAGAAGTCGCAGTTCTGGGCAGGCATCCTATGGCATGCCCGTCCTGGGTCCCACAGTGGATCCCTCGCATAGTGAGGCATGGGTCTGGGGTAGTGTATGCCTACGGCAGGCACCCAGACCCACGTGGCATGGCCCCTACTGCCAACTTGTCAACTGGCCCAGCTTTTGGCTCTCAGCACCCTCCTGGCACACTGAAGGACCCCTGGCAGTAGGACCCCACCCCTGGCCCACACTCCTGCAACAGCAGCTGTACCCCAATCCCACTGTGGCCATACTCCCAAGCCCCCGTAGGTGGGCAGTGTCTCATTCTCCCTCCCCACCTGGCAACATACCTTCCTGGTGCTGCTGCTCTGTGGTTGTGTTGGGCACTCGACTGTCCAGCTGCTCCTGCCCTCTCTGTATGCCTAGTGGACAGGGGCAGCATGGAGGGCCCTTTCCCGGTCCCTCCACATCTGACAGGTGATGACAGTGGGGGGCATGCAGTTGGTTATGGCAGGGTCCCCTCTGCAGTAACCTGCACCCATCTCTGCACCCATGTGGCCAGCACTATGCGCTGTAGTGAATAGCACGTAGTGCTGGCATGCCACCGGCCTGCCCCTGGGGTGTTGCTTTCCTTGTAGCTGGGGGACTGGGTGTGTAACTGTCATCCAAGCTGGTAGTGAATGCTGTAGGAAGTCCACCGGACCCCACCGTGCTGAATTCCTGCGTATCTATGCCTACATGCCCAGTACATGTGGCGCATAGGCATAGTGCATAGGGCCCAATGTGAGGGGTTTCCTTTTCCTAGGGGAAGACTGTAATTCACTCATGGAGCCTAACAAAGAAACCTCCACCTCTTGCCAGACCTAGTCACCTACCTTGTATAAGTTTTTTTTATTGCTTCTATGGGATGATCAAATGCTTGGAGAGAATTACAACCTGGTCAGAATGAATTTACACACTTCTCACTCCCTAACAGCACTTATAGCTGCATAGATTATATCTCTGTACAACAGAAAGACATGGCCCGAGTGGCTTCCTGCCAAATAGGCTTGATTTATTTTTCAGATTATTCTCTGATCATCACTGAATTAGATCTAGGTATTTTCTGAAAAAGAACACTTTGGCACTTTGAATCTTTATACCTAAAAAATAAAGACTCCATAGAAATGGTCTGAGATCATATCAAAGATATAGTGACTTTGAATCATACCCCAGAGATGAAGCCCACTTTCCTGTGGGATACAGTCAAGGCAGTGCTCAGAGGGCACCTTATTAGTTATGGAGCCCAAAATCACAAAGAGTGACAAGCACATAGAGGTGACCTGCTTGCTACCCTTACTTTTTTACAACATCAGCATCAATTACATACACTAGCAGACCCATCTCAAATAGACAAAATAAAGAAACAGATGATTTGGCTTTGGAGCAGACTGAGAGAGTGCTTTGCTACCTATGTTAGAAGCATTATAATGGAGGTCCTCAGGCAGCAAGAATTCTGACTCATAAAGTTAGAGGATATCGTCAGAGGGCCTTGATCTTAAAAATTAAGCATCCCACCACTGGAACATTTCCAAAAGATGCAAGCTGCATAGCAGAAGCCTTTGCAGCATACTATAACTAACAGACTTTATATCTCTGACCCTGCTCCTGAAACAGAAGCTTTGACTTCTTTCTTTTCCTCAATTCACCTCACAAAATTGGATGCATAGTTCCAAGACCTGGTTCTGACACCAATTATGGGCTCAGAACTCCAAGAGACCATTGGTCATCTAAAAACCAAAACAAGCCCAGGACATGACAGCTGTACCACTGAGTTTTTCAAGAAATTCATGCTGGAAACTACACTCCCCCCTCCTAAGACTATCAAGTAGCATAATAAAGGGTGAGGACCTCCCCCTCGTCTTTTTGGAATTATGTCACTATCTCAGTGATTCCTAAGGCAGAGAACCTCCCTGAAATGTATGGATCCTACCATCCCATCTCAGTCCTAAATGTGGACAAATGTGGACTATAAGATTTTTATGTCCATATTGGCAGAGACTGGATGATATTCTCCCATGCGTAATACACCTTGATCAGACTGGCTTTATCGGATTCTGCCAAACAATGTACAGTATTAAGAGATCCCTTTCTATTATGCAGCGGGCATTGGGATCCAGTTCTCCCCTTCTTGCCTGAGCCTTGATACTAAAAAAGCATTCAACAGGGTGTCATGGACCACCCTGTCACAATTTGGGTTTTCACTCAAATTCCAGGATCCTATTTCCCATATTTACCACACATCTTATGCACAGGTAAATGACCATTTGTCCTTATCCTTCCCACTGCAATGAGGTATGAAACAGGGTTGACCCATGTCTCCACTACTGTTCTCTCTGTATATTGAGCCCCTGGTGCTGACTTTCAGACAACACTCAAACATCGTAGGTCATGTGGACATGGAGGGCACAGAACATTGCACTGCTTTCTATGCTGATCAAATCAAATCAAATCAACTTTATTTTTATAGCACCTTTCAGAGCCAAGGCACTGTACATAAAAACATATACATAATATAGATTAAAACAGCATTAAAATATATCAACCATAACTAAATAAATATGTCTTTAGACCAACTTTGAAACTATCGACGGTTGGGCATTCTCTCAACCAACGAGGTAGAGAATTCCACAGGGTTAGTGCTGAAAAGGCAAAAGCACGGGATCCTGATGTCTTTAATCAAACCCTGGGAATCTCCAGCAATCCCTCGTTGGTGGAACAGAGAGGATGGAGGGGGCAATAGGGACATCATGCTCTACTTGTTTGCCCTGGAGATGGACTTCCCAGCTATATGGTCACTCTTACATCAGTATGGCTCTATATTGGGCTATAAGCTTAATGAAAGTAAGACAGAGGTACTAATTAAGCAATAAGGCATGGCAGGGGGTGTGTTATGGTGGGATAATGGCCCACCATGGGTTGGGTTGAAGCATGAGGCATAGCCAAGGACTTTCACCACCCAAGAAGGGCCATTAGCCCACCAAAACACCCCCCCTGGAGTGCATCATTGCAATTATGAAATGGGTTATTTTTAGTAAATTTTATGCATTATTAAACATAATACTTTCAGCTGGGCCATTGTGCTAGCATAACGGCCCAGCTGAAATCAGTTCTTGGCCAGTCAGAATTCAGCATTCTTTCTACCCTTTTCATAATGATACAATATGTCCACAGTCAGGCACTTAAAACTCAATACCCCTTCCACTGGGATTTACCCCAGATGAACTACCTTGGCATAGGACTCACACCCTTGGTCTCCCAACTATGTGAGGCAAATTATATTCCCCTTCAATCCCAAATACAACAAGACCTTGACAGATCCTGGACTTGTCTGTGCTCCCTATCTCTTTAGAGAGAAGGGTAGCCACTATAAAGATGCTAATCCTGCCAAACTTCCTCCATCTGTTCCAGAATCTGGCTCTCCCTATCCCTCAAAGGGCAGGGACACACTGGAACAAATGATTTCATGTTTTCTGTCACAGGGGAGATGCCCTTGAGTGGCCTTGTCAGCACTAAGCAGATCAAAGAAATCAGGTGGCCTTGCATTAGTGGACCTTAAATGATATTATGAGGCAAGCAGCAGGGCTGCAACTGATAATATGTTGGCTTAGAAACTCCCCAGATCAACAATCAGCACAGTTAGAGAGCAGATCAGCAGCTGCACAACCCATAGAGCTGGTCCTTCTGGACTACAGACAATTCAGCATGTTTCAGAGATGTGATTCCACATTTATTTATATACCATTACATGGTATCGAAGAAATGGATCCTTAAGGAACCTACTGGTGTAGCAGATTGTTTTTGGTGGTCCAGAGGGCCCAATCGACCCTCCCACACCCGCCCACCCTAGCACATCACTTCCCTTTATACCTATAGCTTGTGACATCATGCGGTACCAGCTGACTTCATACATATACTGTCAGCCATCATATTTCCGTACACAACACAGCCACACACCACACCCTGATGTAAATCTACATACCTTGACACATTATACGACTAACAATTATTGACAGTACATAGCTGTAAAGTAAACAGGGAACAAGAAGGAAGGAAGGAGAAAAAAGGGGTAGACAAGTAAAGGAAAGGGTAGGCTAAGGAAAATGATGGGCATTGTGCAATGCAGTGGTTGTGGGGCAGCAGTGTTCAGGAGGGCATGGGGTCATAGTGTCACAGACAATAATGCACATATGGCCACTGCACAGAAGACAACAGTGTGCAGCAATGATAGACAGCTGTTCTTTTTTCTTTCCAGGGGGCTATAGCCCCTTCCACACACCCCAGAACTAATATAATCAACTCTGAGGGGATGTGGACACTGGGGCAAGAAATACAAAATGAACTTTTAAGAGATTCCCTACCAGGGAATCAAACCAAAATTCCACCCACCCATGCACTGCAGGGTCAGGTGCTCTAGCCACTCCACCATGAGAGTGGCTCAATTGAGCACCCAACTGGCAGTGGCTAAATACACTTCCTGCTTCCTGGTGAGTGACAGGGGATAGTGATAGTATTGCATCACTGATATTTCCCTGTCACTCTACTCCCCTATGTGCTAGCTGTAATGCGCTCCTGCTCTGCATGGATTAGTGTGCGCGGTTATCACCCAGTACCATTCAGGAGGATCTTTGGGGAATTGTGGTACTGCCCTATCTGCAGGAACCTCTCTGTGTTCAGAGTGGAGGTTGCAGGATTCTGAGCAGAGTTAGTGAGGATCTGGGTACCCCCCCCACACTGGGACCACAAAATCTGCCACCACTCCCTCAGAGGATGCCAGTAAGGAGGGATGGATGGATGGACTATGGTGGGCTTGGAGAGAGTGATGAAGGTGGGATGAAGGCACATCCCCCAGCCAGTGCCACTTCAAAACTCATGTGCCATCTTGGCAGAGAGGGATGATCACACTGCATCTCCAGAAGTGGACACTATGGGGATGAACGGGTCATCCATGATGGAGCCCCAAGGGCAAAGGGAAGGAGAATGCATAGAAGGAGGAAACAAATGCTGTTCAGAGACTCCATCATTAGAAGGATAGAGCTAGGAGTGGGCAGCAATGGGGAGAGGGAGGTAGTGTGCCTGCCTAGTGACACAGTTTGGAGGGAGGGCAGGTAGATCCTAGGGATCGCTAGGGCAGTGTCAAGGAGGGGGGAGCTGGACATCATTGTCCACATGGGGACAAATGACCTGGCAGGTGGGGGGACAGATGTAGGAGAAGTGCAGGAGGAATTTAGGGAACTGGGACAGAGTCTTGGGCAAGTAGCACACTCTGTTGCCTTCTCGGAGGTTCTACCTGTCCATGGCAAGAGAGAGGGTCAAGATATCCACACCATGGAATTCAACACATGGCTGAAGAAATGGTGCAGAGAGGAAAGGTATGGCTTCATTGGGGACTGGGGTCTCACCTGGAGGGATGAAGGACTGTATTCACCAGATGGCCTACATCTATCCCGGGGGGCAAAGGTATCCTCACTGAAAAGTTAAAATGCTTCCTCCACAACCATTTAAACTAGCCAAGGGGGAAGCAAAAGCAGTCAGGGGATAAAGGTAGTACCCCCTACATAACATACCTGAAATAAGGGAGAATCCAATAAGTACAGGGGCACTATCAAACCCGATAAATAAACTAGATACAATTGTGGGGAGGACAGAAGATTGAACCCAAAATTGTCACAGGGCCGAAAAAAGGGAAAAGGACGATGGGCGCACAAGCTGGAAAGTATTGTGCACAAATCCCTGCAGTCGGGAGAACAAAATCCCAGACCTAATGGCATTAATGAAAGATGCAAACCTATACATAGTAGCTATTACAGAAACATGGTACACAGGAACCATGACTGGGATATAGCCATACCAGGATACACACTTTTTAGGAAGGATATTGAAGGAAGAAGGGGAGAGGGGGTAGCTATGTATGTGAAGGAGGGAATTAAAACAATAGAGGCTCAAGAGTTACAAGAAGGAGCAGAGGCACTGTGGGTCATCCTGGAGATGGGAAAAGGACAGCCATTCACACTGGAGTGATTTACAGGCTGCTACTACTGGGTGACTTCAACCTGCCTGAGGTATATTGGAGTACTCGGACCACAAGTACAACAAGGGGCAGGAACTACATGACTGCCCTGAATGGGGTAAACATAAGACAGCTTGCAGCAGAAACAACTGGTGAGGAGGTAATACTGGACTTGGTTCTGATCAACGGGGACAGGCTCTCTAGATGTGGAGGTGGGAAGTCCCCTTGGTACCAGTGACCACAGGACAGTATAGTTTAAGGTAATCACAGTGGAGGAGGCAAGCCATACAAGGATAAAGGTCCTAGATTTTGGAAAGTCTAACTTTAAGGAGATGGTTAGAAATCTCAAAAGAGCCCTAGCAGCAGGAGGTACAGGAGGAGATGTTGGAAAAACAGTGGTCTAGACTCAAAATATTCAAAAAAGAAGTAACAGGTCACTGTGTCAAAATGTATAGCAAGAGTAAAAGAAAGAAAGGGCCAATATGATTCTCGAAGGTAGTGGCTGAGAAAGTAAGGGAAAAAAAAGTGCCTTCAGAAGATACAAGGAAACACAAAAGGATGAGGACAGAGAACTATATCTGGAGAAGCAGAAGGAATCTAGGAAAATAATTCAAAGGGCTAAAGCACAGACAGAGGAAGGTATAGCCCAGGCTAGTAAGAAAGGCAACAAGACCTTCTTCAGATACATTAGCTAGAGGAAAAAGACCAGAAATGGGATCATTAGGCTGAAGATGGAAGGAGGAGAAAGGGTGGATGACAACCTAGAAAAGGCTAAGATACTGAGCAAGTACTTTTGCTCAGTGTTCACCAGGGAAGGGAAGGGTGAGGGACCAAGACTCATTAAGAGGGTCATTCAGGGGAGGGAGGTAGACACCAGCCCATTCATGGTGGAAAGAGTGCTGTTTCTGACAGAAGAGAACTTTGGTTTCAGAGCAAGATACAGCAGTCTAGAACTACAGATTTTTTTACTGATAAATCACTTCTATCTCAGCAGGAGTTAGTACCTGTTTGGATTAAGCAAACAGATACTTTATTAGAAGAAGGCGTCTCATTTAAGTAAAAAAAAAAAGAAAGAAGAAAGTCACTGTGTGTTTCTCTGAGGAAGGGGGCTCTATCAGCTTAATTTACTGAGTCAGTGCAGAGGCTAAGGCTAATTGGGGGTGTGACTTAGCAGCTTAGGAGTACAAAAGCAGCTGTCTCCAATTACAGCTTCCTGCTGTTTTTGACAGAAGAGAACTTTGGTTTCAGAGCAAGATACAGCAGTTTAGAACTATAGATTTTTTACTAATTGCCCTCCTTCCCACCCAAAGCCAGTTCTACTTTTATAGCCACTGGATTTGACTGACAACATGAATTTCCTGTTTGGCAGTAGGAAGGAAAGGATCACTGAAACACATTAGTTTCATCAACTTTGAATGAACCTAAAAAATAACTCTTTCTCCCCGGCCCCAGCAGCTGGAGGTCTGAATCCAAGCACAGAAGAAGGAGACTATTGAAGACTACAAGAAGTTCCTGTCCCAGAACAGGAAGGGTGAGAGTTGTAAGGGCACATAGGCAGTGGGAAAGTAAGTGCAAAAATACATAGAGGGAGGAGACAGTAAGCATACAAAGCAACAGGAGAGGGGACACAAAATAAGTCAAGATGGAAGTGGTGAAGTGTAATGGCTGTGGGGCAGCAGTGTTCCAGGAGATATTCTGGAGGCTGCGATGCTGCCCTGTTTACAGGCACCTCTCTGGTCTGAGGGAGGAGGTTGCCCATCTCCAGGCTGATCTGGCTAGTATTTGTGAAACCTCTTCCCCCACCCAGGGACCACCGGGGCCACCACCGTTACCTCAGAGGTTGCCAAGAAAGAGGAGCGGTTGGACCAAGGTGGGCTAAAGGGAGGGAGAGGGTGGTGGAACAGAGATGCATCACCCCAGTTGCACCTCTCCACAATTCATATGCTGTTCTGGCAAAGAGTGGTTCCTCTATGGAGGTACCTGCAGTGGAGACCAAGGAGGATGCTAGGAACCTCCACAAAGGAGACCCACAGGAGGGTGACATGAGACTCCACAGGGGAAGGAAACAACTCCTGGTGGTGGACTCAATCATTAGGGGGACAGAAGTGGGGGAAGAAGGGGGATAGGGAGGTAAGGTGCCTGTCTGTTGCCACAGCTCGAGGGGACAAGAAGTGAATCCTCAGGATCGTGGGAGCAGCTGTACGAGGGAGGGAGTTGGATGTCATTGTCCACCTAGGGACAAATGACCCAGCTGTGAATGGGATCAGAGCGGCGCAAGAGATGTTTGTGGAGTTGGGGAGGGGCCTTAGACAAGTGGCATGTACGGTAACCTTCTTTGAGGTGCTGCCTGTTTATGGCAAGGATGATACTAGGGTATTCCACACTATGGGATTCAATGAATGGTTGAAAAACTGGTGTGGAGTTTAGGATTTTGGCTTCACTGGGGACTGGAAAGCCACCTAAAGGGATGCAGGTTTATACTGGCATGATGATCTGCATCTGTCCAGTGCGGGAACCAGAATCCTAGGTGACAGGTTTAAATGCTTCATTGGCAAGCATTTAAACTTGCCAAGGGGGGAGGCACTGAAAAGAAGCCAGGAAATCCCAGCCTCCCCCCCCCCAAACACAGTAATTAGAGAGGTAAACACCAAGGAAGAGAAGTCAGTAGGGATCAGGACAGGGATAAATGCAGAAAAAGGCAGTAAGGACAAGGATGGGGCTAAAAGGGGTAAGGCCATAAAAAATAAATGGAAGGTGATGAGTACCAATGCATGCAGTCTGCGCAACAAGCTCCCTGAACTAGTGGCCTTGATGGAAGAGGGATGCCTGGATATTGTGGCAGTCACTGAAACATGGTACACAGAGAACCATGAGTGGGATGTCAACATACCAGGATACACAGTCTACAGGAGGGACAGGGTGGGTAAAAGAGGAGGAGGAGGAGTAGCTCTCTATATAAGGGAAGGGATTAAAGCAACAGAACTAAAGAGTAAACAAGACGTTGATGAGTCACTATGGGTCAACCTGGAGACAGGAAATGGCACCATAAACCACATGGGGGTTGTGTACAGACCCCTATCTCAGGGGGAGGAAATGGACAAGGAAATGATAGAAGGCATCCTTAAAATGGCAGAAAAAAAGGGGAGATATTGTTGATGGGGGACCTGAATATGCCAGATGTTAACTGGAGTACCTTTGCTGCAGGCACATCCAAGAGCAGGGTCATTCTTGATGCCCTACAGGGGGCATGCCTCTGACAGCTGGTGTTGGAACCCACTCAGGAGGAAGCAATCTTAGACTTGGTACTCTCAAATGGGGAAGGAGAAAAGATCTTAGATTTAGAAGTTGGTAGCCATCTGGGAACAAGTGACCACCAAACAGTCTGATTCACAATAAACACAGCCATGGAGTAAAGTCATACAAAAACAAGAGTATTGGACTTTAGGAAGGCTGACTTTGGGAAAATGAGAGAGTGCCTCAGAAAAGCACTAGCAAACGGGCAAGAAGGAGGGGTGGAGGAACAATTGGGAATAATCAAAACAGCCATCGCAGAGGCAACAAGCCTTTGTGTGAAGCAAATCAACAAAACAAAATTAAGGAAAAAAACACTATGGTTCTCAAAAGAGGTGGCAGGGATGGTTAAGGAGAAAAGGATAGCATTCAGGAACTATAAGGAAACACAGAAGGAGCAGGACAGAGAACTTTATCAGCTAAAGCAGAAGGAGGCAGAGAAGGCATTTAGAATAGCAAAGGCACAAACTGAGGAAAAGATAGCCAATTCTGTTAAGAAGGGTGATAAAACCTTTTCTAGGTACATTAGGGAGTGAAGAAAGACCAAGGGAGGGATACAGAGACTTAATAAAGGGGAAGGAATGTGGGCAGAGGGTGACAGTGAAAAAGCAGGGATACTGATTGAATATTTCTGCTCAGTATTCACAACGGAAGAGGAGGGAGAAGTACCTAAACCAAATAAGGGAGAAACTCTGAATAGGGGGTCGATACCAATCCATTCACAGAAGAAAGGGTTTTGAAAGAACTCTTGAAACTGAGGGTGGAGAAAGCAATGGGGTCTGATGGGATTCACCCAAGAATTCTAAAAGAACTAAGGGTAGAACTAATAATACCACTGACTACTCTCTTTAACAAATCATGGGAGGAAGGGATGGTACCTGAGGACTGGAGGAGGGAAAATGTGATTCCACTTCACAAAAGTGGGAGCAGGGCAGAGGCAGGAAACTACAGACTAGTTAGGTTGACTTCGGTGGTAGGGAAAATGACTGAATCACTTCTGAAGGAAAGAATTGTTGAGTGCCTAGAGGCCAGTGGGGCACAGGACCCAAATCAGCATGGTTTCACAGCAGGAAGGACATTTCAGATGAACCAAACAGATTTCTTTGACTGGGTGACCAAAGTCGTAGACCAGGGAGGGGCTGTGGATATGGCCTACCTAGACCTAACAAGGCATTTGACACAGTCTCACACAAAAGATTAATATACAAGTTAGCCAGCATTGGAGTGGGTCCCAAGGTGGTAGCCTGGATAAAAAACTGGCTGGACAACAGGACACAAAGGGTAATAGTAAACTGAGTTCACAGTGAAGAAAGGAGGGTAACTAGTTGGGTACTGCAGGGTTCGGTACTGGGACCGGTTCTCTTTAATGTCTTTATAAGTGACATTGGACAGCACCTGGAAGGAAAGGTATGTCTCTTTGCAAATGACACAAAGATCTGCAACAGGGTTGATTCACAAGGTGGGGTGGAAAGAATGAAAAGGGACTTGGCAAGGTTGGAAGAATGGTCAAATATGTGGCAGCTCAGATTCAGTGCAAAGAAGTGCAAGGTAATGTATCTGGGAAACAAAAACCCAGGGGAGGAGTACACAATAGTGGGTGAGTTAATAACAACAACAAAGATTGAAAAAGACCTAGGAGTAATTATATCAGATGACCTAAAGGTGGGCAAGCAATGTTATGAGAAGGCAGTAAGGAAGGTTGGGAGGATACTGGGATGCATAGGGAGAGGCATCAACAGTAGAAAACAGGAAGTTGTTATCCCTCTGTACAGTTAGTGAAACCCCATCTGGAGTACTGCGTGCAATTCTGGAGACCCCATCGCCACAAAGACATAGACAGAGTGGAGGCTGTTCCGAGGAGGGCAACCAAAATGCTGCAGGGTCTGCACCAGAAGACATACGAGGAGAGACTAAAGCAGCTTAGTATGTATAACCTTGAGTAAAGATGGGAGAAGGGGGACATGATAGAAACTTTCAAGTATCTCAAGGAATTAACAAAGTACAAGAGGTAGTATCTTTCAGAAGAAGAGATGTGCAAGAACAAGGGGCACAATTTGAATATAATGGGAGATGGCTCAGAAGTAATGTTAGAAAGTATTTTTTCACAGAGAGGGTTGTGGATGCATGGAACAGCCTTCCTGAGGAGGTTGTGGAGTCAGGAACAGTGGGAGAATTCAAGAATGCATGGGAAAGGCATAAGGCAATTCTAGTGGGGGGTAGGAGGAAGTAAGCTGTTGATAAACTAGAATCTGCAGTTTATCCATCAGGTAGGGAAATGGGCAGACTAGGTGGGCCAAGTGGTCCTTATCTGCTGTCAAATTCTGTGTTTCTATGTTTAGAAGAACTCAAGAAAATAAAAACAGATAAGGCAATGGGGCCAGATGGGATACACCCCAGAGTACTAAAGGAACTCAAGAAAGTGCTGGTGGAACCACTGGCTGCCCTTTTCAATGCATCATTAGTGATGGCGGAGATTGCTGAGGACTGGAGGAGGGCAGATGTTGTCCCTCTCCACAAGAGTGGAAGCAGAGAGGAAACAGGCAATTACAGGCCTGCAAGTCTGACCTCAGTATTGGGGAAATGAATCGAATTCTTACTTAAGGAGAGGACTGTGAAGTTTCTGGAGGATAGCAGGCACAGGATCCAAGGCAGCATGGATTCTCAGCAGGAAGGTCCTGTTAGACAAATCTTGTAGATTTCTTTGACTGGGTAAACGGTGTGGTAGATCAGGGAGGGGCAGTGGATGTGGCCTACCTGGATTTCAGCAAGGCCTTCGACACTGTCTCACATAGGAGATTGCTAAATAAATTGGGGCGCCTCAGAGTGGGTCCTATGATGGTAAAGTGGGTTTGGAACAGGCTAAGGGACAGGACTCAGAGGGTGGTGGTAAATGGCATGAAATCTGAGGCGAGGGAGGTGACCAGCAGGGTGCCACAGGGATCGATGCTGGGGTCAGTCCTATTCAATGTCTTCATTATCGCCATTATAGAGCATCTGGAGGGTAAGGTGGGCCTCATCGTAGATGACACTAAGATCTGCAACAGAGTGATCACACCGGAGGGGTGGAAAAAATGAGAAAGAACCTAAGCCTATTAGAGGAGTGATTGGGTGTCTGGAGTTGAGTTTCAATGCTAAAACGTGCAGGATCATGCACCTGGGTCACAGGAATCCGAGGAGAAGTACAGGATGAGTAGAGAAATTCTGGCAACTACAAGTCAGCAGAGAGACCTGGGGGTTATCATATCTGACAACCCGAAGGTGACCAATGTGAAAAGACAGTGGGGAGAGCAAACAGAATGCTGGGGTGCATGGGGGGAGACATGACAAGCAGGAGGAAAGAGGTGGTGATGCGACTGTACAGATCACTGGTGAGGCCTCAGCTGGAGTACTGTGTCCAGTTTTGGAGACCACATCTCCGGAAGGACATTGACAAAATAGAGGCAGTCCAGAGAAGGGCAATGCATATGGTAAATGGACTGCACCAGAAACCCTATGAGTAAAGATTTAAGGACCTTAACATCTATTCACTGCAGGAAAGAAGGGAGAGGGGAAATATGATAGAGACTTTCAAGTACCTTTGGGGAGTAAACAGGGTACAGGTGGAAAGCATATTTCAGAGAAAACTCTGCACAAGAACAAGGGGCATGATATGAGGCTGAAGGGTGGAAGACTCAGGGGTAATGTTAGGAAGTACTTTTTCACGGAAAGGGTGGTGGAGCCGTGGAACAGCCTTCCAGCAAAAGTGGTGGGGGTGAAAACAATACGGAGGTTCAAGAGTGCATGGGATATACATAAGGGTACCTGAAGATGTGCAGAGCAGGAGAGCCACAGATCAAATAGGATCTGGGGCTGCAGCAGTGGGTAGGGAAATGGGCAGACTAGGTGGGCCATATAGTCCCTATCTGCCGGAAGATTCTGTATTTCTATGTTTCTGCCTATCTCAGCAGAAAATGTGGCTTCTCCCCTTATATCTACATGCCGACTTTATTCCAGCGTTCCTGGATACTGGCTATAAATTCTGATATCATAAAGGGTTAAGGTTCCCAGCTCAAATGACACATGGGAAAAATGTTAAATCACTCAAATGGTACAAAGCATGTTAGGTATTCCTAACCAAGACACGTGTCAATACTTTCTGGCATGAACATATTTAAACGGCACTCCCAGAGAAACACTGGGCAGGATCCTTCCAATCCATTTGTTCAGATTTTAATGGGTTTCTTGCTGGTGGAGGACCCCTCACACCTTTTACAGGGCTCTTCAGGAACTTAGTAAACCTGTTCTGCTACGAGCCTTCAGGCTATGGGAGCAAAAAATAGGTTACCCCTTTGAACTAGATAACAGAGAAACAATACATCAGAATATGTACGAGATATCCTCTTCCATGTCATAGGAGTTTAACTGGCAATGTCTTGTTCGGTTCTTTATTACTCTGGTCCAGCAAGTACACAGAGGAACCATGCTTATGTCACACTGTTGGCATCAAGGTGGAGCACTCTGGGCTTCTTGCTTCCACATAATATGGGACTGCCCTCTCCTTTCCCCTTCTTCAAAGTAGTAGAAGACGTACTACAGGAGATATTCACCCCCCCCCCCCAAATTGATCTCTTTAAGGAACTGCTGCTCTTCACACACTCTTCTCAGGGATTGAAAGACTGCCTTTGAGTACCTACTGTGAATTCTGCTAGTAGCGATTAAAAAATGTATCACAAAGAGATGGTTAAAAGCTGAAGTTCCTCTGCTGTCCAACTGGATTTCACTGGTTAACTCTATACATACAGTAGAAATGCTAACTTATACTATTAAAAATTAAATAGGCAAAGGCCTGAATAGATGGAATCCCTGATTACTTAAGCAATAAGGCATGACACCGATTAACCTACCATTAACATAATTCCTAGGAGTGCCTTATTGCTATTATAATAAAACATGTTTTTAAACAGTGTTAAACCTTGTTCAGCATATGGTTAAGCTCTACATGTATGTTAATAAAAGATTAACATAAGGCTGTTAGAATGTTTGCAGCCAATCAAAAAGCTCCATTTCTCAGACCCTTTTTATTATGTATGTTATGGCAAAGGACCCTACATTCATGCCATAATTTATACAAATAGCTGCTTCTCGCGGTATGACTGCTGAGACAGTGGGCCTAGAGGAACAGGGATTCACTTAACTCTGTTGCTCTTTTTCCCTCCCATTAGAGAACCTCACACTGAATACTAACCTGGGCTGATACTGTAGGTTGGTGACAGAACCAATACAGTCACTGATTAACAACTATCGTTGTGAAGACAAGATATTCTTTTTCTTTAATGATAATTAGTCAGGTATACATGTGTTGTAATAGCTAATGTAATAGTGTGTTCCTTTGTTTCGTACTGTGCATTTGTCTTCAGCTTAACAAAAAAGCAATAAAGTTTGATTATAATAAAAAAGGTAGACTGGAAGAAACCAGCCATTCTTAAGAACTACTTCTGCTCTGTATTAACAAGGAAAGACAGAGGCCGTCTGCCAGAGAGTGGCATTAAGACATCTGTAAGGAGGAACCCTGCAGTACAGAAGTTAGCATTTACCAGATAAAGGGATTAGAAAGGGCTAGCAGCCCTAAAGATAGACAAATCCCTGGTGCCAGATGAAATGCAGCCAAGGGTGTTCGAGGCACTGGCAACAGATGGAACTGAATACCTTGTAGTGAAATGTGATACAGTAGCTCATTTCAGATAGGGGTCATTCAAAAAGACTAGAGAGTACTGGATGTACTCTTGCTCCATAACGGTGGGGCAGCGACAAGTAGCGATTGAGTAACTACAGACTTGTCAGTCTTACTTCTAGTGTGCGTAAAACTGATGGAGACACTAGTCAAAGAAGACCTCATGGACTATCTGGAGAGCAGTGGACTCCAGGATAGTAAACAGCATGGGTTTATGACAGGAAGGTCTTGTCACACCAACCTGATTGTATTCTTTAACTGCATAATGAGGGTAGTGGAAAATGGCCATGTTTTGAATCTACACTACAGTACTTCAATTTCTTTGATGCCAAGCCTCACAAAAGGTTGCTGATGAAGATAGAGGATCTGGTAGTAGCTAAGCACACAGATGGTTTAGAAATTAATTGGAAGGGAGACAGCGGAGGGTTGTGGTTAATGGAGCCAAATCAGAAGAGAGGAAGGACACCAGTAGGGTGCCACAAGGATCGGTCCTGGGCCTAGTCCTTTTCAATATGTTTATCAACAACATGGGAAAAGGAATCCAGGGCAAGATGTGTCTCTTTACAGATGACACTAAGCTCTGTGGCAGGGTAGATAGTGAGGTGGGTATTGAGGAGATGCAGAGAGACTTGCAAAGGCTGGAGAGGTGGTCAAAGTTTGGCAGTTGAATTCAATACCAAAAAGTGCAAGGTGATGAACATAGTGAGCAAGAACCCTAGGGCAGAGTACTGGATTGAAGGGGTTAAAACTGGGCACTACCTCTGGGGAAATAGACTTGGGGGTCAACATCAGTGACTCCCTAAAACAGTCAAGCCAGTGTAACAAGGCCTACAGTAAGGCAGTAAATCAGATAGGATTTTTGGAGTGTATCGGGAGGGGGTATTGACAGTGGAAAGAAGGAGGTATTATTACTCCTCCTCTACAGATCAATGGTGAGGCTCCACCTGGAGTATTCTGCCCAGTTCTTGAGTCCTCACCTAAGGAAAGATAAGGACAGACTTGAGATAGTGCAACGTAGATTGACCAAAATGATTCAAGGTCAGCAGGGCAGATCTCACGAGGATCAGCTCAAAGGACTGAATGTGTACTTGCTGGAGGCTGGTTCCATGTGATAATGGTGATCATAGAAGGTGATCACCATTAGAATGGAATACATATCAAAAATCAATTTAGGTGATGTACACTCCCGCGTAGTAAAAAGGACTGGGACTTGAGCTTTGCCCCCCACACCTCCATACTAAAGGATTCTCAACCCAGGAGGGTGGATGTTGGGGTGCAAATGAGGGGGAAAAAAACAAAAACGGCTGGGTGCAACAAAACAAACGCGCTCCCGGAACCGAACCCATCACCCTTGCAACCATAGCTTGCCACCCACCCACCATGCCACATGGCCAGCTTGGCAGCCCATGGTGGCACTACACCTCACAAACCTTCCCTTACACCCATCACGTGGCATGCTCACTTACCCCCCAACACGTATGTACATATAGCGACATCCTATCACTATATTCATGGAATCCCCCCAATCCGGTCACCCTCCCTGTCTGTTAGCCTCATGGACAGGTGCCACAATTGAGTTGCCCTTTTTGAAAGCACTCAGTCGCAGCCACCATTATCAGGGGCTACCCTAGAGGCCAGATGAGAGAGTAGATATATGATAGAAACCTTCAAGTTCCTGAAAGGAATGAACAAGGTCAACTGTGAGGATCTGTGAGGAACCATTTAGCATAAGTAGTGGATCAAAAAATGGTGGGATGAGTGGAAACTGATGGGGGAGGCTCAGGAAAAAAGTGAGAAAGTTTTATTTTACAGAAGGGGTATTGGAGCCATGGAACAATCTGCCAGCTGATATGGTGGGCACCAAAACTATCAATGGGTTAAAACATAGCTGAGACAGAGTGAAGTGTGGAAGTGGTAGCATGGGGGTGGATAGTGCGGGTTAGATCCCTCTATGGACAATAGATCCTGGGTTTGCTACGGTTTTATTGGCAGACGGGATGGACCAATGGTATTTTCTGCCATTGTTGTCTATTTTCTGTGTTTCTTAATAAGTTGTTGTATTCAAATAATAAACTGGTAATATTTGCTGTGACCAAGTTTGCATGTGCTGCCTATTTTAAGTTAGGTAAATTGTGTGTCTTTCTTTTTGATTTATTAAACTCTAGGATTACAAATACCTTTGATCAGGAACTGCTCATTTACAAAGGTTTCACGTCAGAGGATGGATGGTAAACATACATACAAAGGTTGACAATGATTGCTAGACTTTAAGCATGGCGAAGGCTAGGCTAAGGATATATTCCTGCTTGGAGAGAGACAACAACATCAAGATAAATGCAGATTACCAAGTGAAAATAACACATGAGCAATGGAGTTAGTGAGGGTAGGGAAAGCGGGGTAGAGGAAAGAGTAGGCTGGCTGAGGGGCCATTGTCTTAGGGGAGGGGAGGATAGTAGAGATGCGTGCCTGATAGTAGTAGGAGGGGACCCACATCCAAGAAGTGCTAAATGAAGAGGGGGTTGACATGGTGGAGAGGCACAGGAAGGGAAAGAGGGAGGGATGTAAGAGGAGGAAGCAGGAGTCAAAGTATTGCAACCCCAGGGAGGTTACAGGACAGCTTGGGCCAGCGAGGGAGGAGAGGTGATCCTCTTAGTGGAAACAATCACACTGACTGATTGAAGTGAGGTGTTTTTGAATCATTAGTTCAAATGCATGGAGGTACAGGAGTTTCTTGTGTGCTGGAGAGTGGGGACTATGCTGAATAAATGTCTGACTTTTTCAATTTACAGGGAATTCAATGATGCTGACTTTTTAAGTTTAAAATGCTGGTGTAATTTCTGGTGGGGGCTGTGTGGGGAAGGGGAAGAGGGCAATTAAGTGGCTTGAGGGTGGGTCAGATGGACTGAGAGGGATCCAACTCCAGCACTATTGGGCAGTTAAAGATGAAAGTGTAAGCCTTTCTTTGTTTAGTTTGGGGCAGATGCCGAGCGGAGCAACAAGGAGCCAAAGGACAGGTACAGTTGTTTCTCATGTCCTGGAGAGTGAGTGCCATGGTGAATATCTGTGGATAAAACTGATGACTATTTTCATTTTACAGTGAATTAAATCATGCTGACATTTTAAGTTTAAAATGATGGCATAATTTCTGGTGGGCACTGTGTTGGGAAGTGGGAAGAGGAAGGCTGAGTGATGTGAGGGTGGGTTAGGTTTGCTGAAAAGGACTCTGGTGTCATTGTGCTAAAGAACCAGGTCATGTGACTGCAGCTAACGAATAGTGTGGCTGCAGTCAACAGTAAATTACCCATAGATTTAACCAACCCCTAGCATGAGCAATCCCAAAGCATAAGTGCCATGAAGAAGGAGTGTGGAATTTAATTGGCATCTAAGGGCATTGGTAGGACAACTGCAGGGAGGACCGCAGGCCACAGGCTACTCTGCCCAGGTGAAGGCAGGATAGACAGGGAACACAGGTGAGGATAAGGGGATGTGAGATAAAGGTGGGGATGGCTAGAACATATCTATGGTAGGTTTACAGAGCTAGGAGATATTGGGTCTGTAGTACTCCCTATCTAGGGTAATCCTACAGAGGTATGTAGCAGTGGGTCTGCAGAACTCCCTGTCTAGGTAGGCCTAAGGAGGTGGGAAACAGGAGGGTTGCAGGCTAAGGTAGACCAATGGAGGTAGGAAACAGTGGGGATAGCTGCTATCTAGGGTGTGTCTACAGAGAAAGGAATCAGTGAGGGTTGCAACTGCTCTCTATCTAAGATAAGCCTACAAAAGAAATTAGTAGTGGGGTCTTTAGTGCTCTCTGTCTAGGGTAGGCCCAATGTGACAGAGTTCTATGTGGAAGTGACTGATAGAGCAGTCGCTGCAGATATACTGCAATGGCATGACAAGGGCTGACTAGAGAAGCACAATGGGGGTGATAACATGTACACACAGCAGGAGGGATGAAGCAGGGTGGTGAGTTGTAGGGGGAGTGGGGATGGGTACACAGTGGGAGGCAGGTGATTGCCCAATGTGCAGGAGTTTGAATCACTTGTTGTTGGAGGTAAGGTACCTTAGATAGGAGTTAGAAACACTAGTGGCAGGGAGAGTAGATAGGGTCAAGTAGGAAGGAGAGGCAGGGGGACTGACCAGGGGAGAGAAGCATGCAGGAAAGAAAGGGTTGAGGATGGGTGGACCAGATGCCTTGAGCTTTTTCTACTTCAGACAGTGAAAAAAAAAAGGGGGGGAGTGGTGGGAGGAAGGGGGGGGGGTCAGGAGGGAAGAAACAAGAGTGGAAGCACCTACTGGGGTGCCAGTGTGGAGTAGAGTCCTCCCACTCACTAGGGATGGGAAGCACCAAGGTCGAGAGTGGGGACCTGTTCATTGAGGGAAACGAGGGAGTTTAGATTGGTGGAGGGGAGAGGAGGTGACAGCAGAAGTAGAGGGATTGGAAGGGGGTTAAGAAGGGGAGGAGAGTCATGGGGAGCAGGGATATGGGAGGGCAAAGCAGAGCTAAAGGGAAGAAAAGTGGGATGGCTATGGAGGGCAGGGGGGATCAGTCAGACTGATGGGGCAGGAGGGTAGGTTGGAGGGTAAGGCTAGGTGGAAGCAGTTAGACAGGGGAACTTGGGAGATGGCTACTATGGGAGGTGGAGGGGAAGGAGACAGTGGAGGATGAGTTGTAATCCTGGGTGACTCAGTACTGAAGAGAGTACACTGGGAGGGGGAAGCATACAGAAGTAGGAAGGTGGTGTGTATGCCGGGAATTACACCAGAGTGTGTGTGCTCAATAATAGGTCAGCTTATGAAGGGAGTTGGGGGGAGACCTCATGTAAGAACACATGTAGGTACAAATGACCTAACTGGAAATTAGGTGGTAGTGCAGCAGTGGTTTAGGGCAGTGGGGAGAATTAATAGGTGGATGGCTAGATCAGCTCCTTCTCGGAAGTGCTATCAGTAACTTTAGCCAGCACAGCAAGGAAGAAAATAATTTAGGATTTCAATAGCTGACTGAGGGAGTGGTGCAGGGAGGAAGTTTTAGTTAGGGGAGCCCTGAGGGGCGTGGAATGACAAAACCCTCCATGTACCAGACAGGCTACATCTTTACAGAGGGGGCTTTCAGGAGCTTAAGAACAAGCTGGGAGAGTACATTGGCAAGCCCTTAATTTAAACTGATGGGGGGGGGGCCAAATGTGTCATTGCACTCAGAGTCTCCAGGTTGAGTTCGGAACTGAATATGAGATGGAGAGGGGAACAAAAATCATCAGGGAGCAGAAGAAAGAGGGTCTTGGAGGAGGAGGTAGGGACCAAACATAAGAGCATATAAAGGGGAGGACATCAGAGGAATAGAGGGAGGGAGAATCAGGAGGAGCAAAGAGTGGGTGGGGGGAGCAGTCAGCAGTGGGCAAGGAAGAGGGTATTCAAGCCACAGAGATGAGAGGCAGGGAGTCATGGTGGAAGGTGGTGTCCCTAAATGCAAGAAGCCTTGAGAACAAAATTAATTACATTCATTAAATAATTATTGTTGTTGTACTTACCTTTATCTTGTAAGATTAGTGACGTTTCTTATCTCCATTGTCCAAGTGAATCAACAAATCCACTGTGTATTGATTTTATGATCAATTCTGCAGGCAGGGGGCATCTTGTAACAATGAATGTAGTTGAAATAACACATGTACATTATTTAGAAGCAGAATCCAGCAGCAGCCAAGGCACCAGTATGTTGTGTTTTTGGTTTGGCCTACTGCAACCGCAGACTTCTTCTGTTGTGATGTCATTGTAGCCTTCAGAACTGTCATCAGTGAAGCACAACACATGTCCCATAGCATCATATGCAAATGTGAATGCTGCACGTTTTTGCTGTCACCTGCTTTCTTGAGCTTGTGATGTTTGTTGATGATACTGCAGCACTATGTGCTTGTCAGATTCAGAAGAACAAGTTCATCAGTTGGGTGACACGTCCAGGCTGGATAACATTCTAGACAGTGCTGTAGTTTTGAAGAAGCAGGCTATAACACTGTAGTATGATGTCAGTCATTCCTTGTTTTTACTGTTGAAGCTAGGAGGATGAAGAGCTGACTATCCTTTATTTCACTGTCAATAAAAACTTGCTGGAAGTTCTAAGATCTATGATGGTACAAGAGAGCATGTTGCAGTACTGAAAGGGGAGACTTTAGTCACAGTGCTGGAGGAGGAGGAGGAGGCTTGGGTGCTGGAGGAGTCTTGTGCTGGAGGAGGCTTGGTGGTGGTGGTGCTTTGCCAGTGATGGGTTTACCTGCAGAACAAGGAGACACAAGAGGACATGACACAACAGTTTTAGTCAAGGGACAATAACAGCCTGGGCAACTGCCATGAGATACCTGTGGTGGGAAAATGAAGTTAGTAACCACATGTGCCGACTCACTGTTTGCAACACTCACCATTGCAGTTGACAAATGTGCCCTTCAGGGTACATCCTTCCCTAATGCCGGAGGAGGCTGGCTGGATAGGCTGGGAATTATGCTGACACGAGACTGGGTTTGCAGTGCTGGAGGAAGAAGCTTTGGTACTGGAGGAGGAGGCTTTGGTGCTGGATGAGGCTTGGTGCTGCTGCCCTGCTGGCCATATCCACAGGACAGGTGACACAAAGGGACAGGAAAAGGCAGTTTTATTCTGGGTACAGCAACAGTATAGAGTACTACCATGATGCATGGTGGAAGGAAATGGACATAAATAGTCAAAGTCAAGTGTGCTGGCTCAGTGTTTGAGACACTTATCATCACAGTGCATAAGGACTGGCTCAGCTATACCCTGGTGTTGGAGGAGGCTTTGGTGCTGGAGGATGCCAGATAGTGCTGCCCCTTTCAATGGTTATTCCTGCAGAACAAGGTGGTACAAAGGGACAAGAAAAGACATATTTAGTCTTTGTGCACCAACTCCCTGCAGTACTGCCTTGAAATACCTGTGGAGGGAAACAGACATTAGTACACTAAGTAAGCTGGCACACTCTATGTGACACCATCGCAGTGGATGAAAGTTTCCTTCAGGGTACACGCTACCCTAGTACTGGAAAATGCCAACTGGTTGTGCTGGGGACAATGTTGGCACAAAACAGTGGATTTGCAGTGCTGGAGAAGACTTTGGTGCTGGAGGAGGAATATTTAGTGCTGGAAAAGGCTTGGTGCTGGTGCCCCTCTGGAGATGGTCATACCTGCAAGACAAGGAGACAGTAGGGGAGAGGAAAAGATGGTTTTAGCCTGTATGCATCAACAGTATGAAGTACTGCTATGGCATACCTGCGGAGGGAAATGGACATTAGTAGTCAAGTGTGCTGGCTCAGTGTTTGAGACAACCACTGTTGCAGCAGATAAAGACTGCTTCAGATATACTCTGGTGCTGGAGGAGGCTTTGGTACTGGAGGATGCTAGCTGGTGTTGTCACTTTCAGTGGTTATACCTGCAGAACAAGGAGGTACAAAGGGACAAGAAAAGACACTTTTAGTCTTTGTGCACCTACATTCAGCAGTACTGTCCTGGACAGGGAAACAAAGGGGGGCAGAAAAAAGGCACTGTTAGCCTGGGGGCAATAAGAACATTGGAACTTGTGGAAGGAAACAGAGTTTAGTAATAATGTGTACTAGAAATATGATTGCCATATTCACCATCACATTGGACAAAGAGGACCTTCAGGGTACACTGTACAGTGCTGGATTTGGCCTTGGAGATAGCTGTCTGACTCCACTGGTTGCTACAGTACTCTGGAACAAGAAGTCAAGTTTCTTTGCACTGGTGGAGGAAGATGCTTTGGTGGTGGTCACTGGAAGCTTTGGTGCTGTCTGTTTGCAATGGGTCTTACGCTGGCACAAGAGACCAAGTTGCTGAATTCAAAGGAAGTTAATATGTGCTTTGGCTGGCTGTCTATTTGCGACTGATGTTATGCTGGCACAAAAAATCAAGTTGCTGGAGGGAAGTTATTTGGGGCTTTGGCTCACTGGTGACTGGTTTGGCAGGCTGGTGGCTTGTTTTGGCTGGCTGATGGCTGGCATTCACTGGCTGCTAAGCTGGTACAAGAGTTGGGGTTACAGTTTGGCTGGCTAGTGGCTGGCTTTGGCTGACTGGTGGCTTGCTTTAGCTGGCTGGTCACTGACTTTGGCTGACTGGTAGCCATCACTGATCAGCTGCTATGCTGGTCAAAGAGTCTTGGTTACAGTTTGGCAGGCTGGTGTTGGCTTTGACTAGTTGGAGACTGGCTGAATGGTGTCTGGCTGTGACTTTCTTTGGCTAACTGGTGGCTGGTTTTGGTAGGCAGGTGGCTTGATTTTGCTGGCTGGTGGCTGCAGGGTGGTGCTACTTTGACTGTTGGCTTCCTGGACACAGATCTTATTCTGGTGCCAGAGATTGAGTTGCTGGTGGCAATTGGCTGGTGACTGTTGACATTTGGCTGCTAGCTGGTGCTACTGGCTGGTGGCTACTTGTTGGCTACTGGCTATTAGCTAGTGTCTGTTGACTTCATGGACAGGGGTCTTACGATGGCACCAGAGACCAAGTTGATGATGGCTACTGACTGGGTGACTGCTGGCTGGTGCTACTGGTTGGTGACTACTGGCAGGTGGCTGTTGGCTTCTTGGACATGGCTTGGTGGCTGCTGGCTGGTGCTACTGGTTGGTGGCTACTGGCAGGTGGCTGTTGGCTTCTTGGACATGGCTCCTATGCTGGCACCAGAGACCAGGTTGCTGATGGCTACTGGCTGGTGGCTGCTGGCTGGTGCTACTGACTGGTGGCTATTGGCTGCTGGCTGGCAGCTTTCTGTACAGGCAACCTCTGTTAGCATCAAAGATCAAGTTGTTGATGGCTACTGGATGATGACTGGTGGTTACTGGCTGGTGCCTGGTTGCTAATAGCTGGTGGTTGGTGGCTGTTGTTTTCCTGGACACAGGTCCAAAGCCGGTGCCAGAGACATAGTTGCTGGTGGCTGCTGGATGGTGTTACTGGCTGGTGGCTTATGGCTACTGGCCGATGGCTTCCTGGACATGGGTCCTTTGCTAGCTCCAGTGACGGGGTTACTGGAGGCTGCTGTCTTCCTGGACACAGGTCCTATGGTGGTGCCAGAGAGAGTTGGTGGATGTGGCTTGCTGGATGGAAGCTGGCTGCCTTTATTGGATGGTATGGCACATTCTGGTGTTCAGGTTGAGTGGCAGAATGTGAGTGACAAATGTTAAAGAATACCTAAACCCATAAATTTAAGATACTGATTTAACTTTCCTGAAATCAGACTTCATAGCCCTTTAAAGAGCTGCTATTGCCTCAAAGAAAATGTTGAAAAACATACAATTAGGTACATTTCAGATTGCATTCCATATATATTCTATAGATATCTCCTCCCCATTATTTATTACTGAGGACATTTGCATGGAAGCATGAGCTTTATCCCTTAGAGTTCATCTGCCTCAATAGTTTTCTCTCTATTTCAAATAATAGTCCTCTTCCTATTTCACTATTTTAGTCTATGTATAATATTAATAGGACATCTTATATTTGAATATTGTATAAGATTATATTTTATTATTTAGCTCTGTTAAGGATTGTATCGCTTTGTCAAGGACTATATTATCTACTTCTATATGTTTTTAATTATGTGGTTTTAATATCCTTATGTCGAAAGGATAAACAATAAAGCTTTTACCTACTTACCTAAACCTCTGCTGTGACATCACAATCTGTTGCCATGGGAGTAACTGTGATAGCACAAGCAATGCATTATGACCTTAGGTAGCGAGAAAGCAACAGGAATAGATAAAGTCTTCAGGAGCAAAGATCCTGTTTTCATACAAATTATCTCAATAAATAATCGAGAGGAGAAATACAGAGCTGATGCAAAATAAAAGCTGAACTGTGTCTAAATACTACATTTTGAGAAAGTTCTCCTAAAGGTGTCAGCTGCTCTTTAAAGGCAAGGCTGTTGTTTACATGAATGCTGAAACTGCTTTTATTTAATTAGGACAAATGCAGTTTCAATAGTATTATAGCTGCACGGTAGTGTAGCTATAGTTAAGGTTAGCATGAGCATTTAATGTTAAAGGCCAATTTGTGCAGGGTAATAACCTTGTGCAGGTTCAACAGATCTGCTTGAATCTTTGCATGCATCCTCGAAAGGGACAGTTCTATTGATTTGCCAAATTTGGTTTGAATCCTCTGTGTGATTTCTGAGATACAGAGTATTGAAAAATAAGAGATTTTTATGTTTTTTTGCTGTTTTTTTTTTGTCAACCTGTATCTCAAAAACAGCTGTAGCTAGAGGGCTGACATATTCAGGGTAGAAAACTGTGGCTTCACAGATGTGCCTTGTGAAGGTTTGGTGACAAAAATATTAATCAGTTCCAAAGTTATGAAATGTTCTTTTTCCCATAATTTCCTATAGGGAAAAAAACACCATATATACTTGTGTATAAGTTGACATTTTTGTACCAAGTCAGCATTTCAATTTGGGGTGGGGGGATCTCGGCTTATATGCGAGTCAGTCATTATGGCACAGTAATATTAACGGTTGAGCATGATGGGTCGGCATTGTCAGCTAGGAAGAGGAGTCTTCTTTAATAAAAGAAACTAGAAAGGGAATGGATGCCGAGTGGAATGGATGCTAGGAGGACAGTGGCAATGAATGGCAGGGCAGAGAGCCCCAACGATGGAGCTGATCAAAGAGAAAGAGAGAGAGAGAAAGGAATGGAAAGGGAATGGAAAGAAAATCAGGTATAGAGAGTAACAAATTACTTAGCAGGAGTAAGTAACACGAGTAGGGCAGTTGCTGGGGTATTGCAAGTGCCTGCTGGCATTACAAACTGTGTGGGGCTTTGGCATTTGACATCTCCAGCATGCCACCTGGATGAAGGGAAGCACAGTGGATGGGGACATGGAGCCGAGAAGGAAGGGGTTGATGAAAAGGGAACAGGTTTGGTGGATTGTTGAGTGACTGGTGGTAAACAAAACAAAAAAAAATGAGTCAAGACACCACACTTAACTGAAACAACACTCCCTTGCCTGAGCTTGATGTAGATATTCAGTTGTGAAACTTGACATCGCTTATGTGTGGATTACTGCATTTTTTGTGAAATCAATGCAGCATTTTTGGGGGGTCGGCTTATATGCGAGTTGGCTTATACATGAGTATATATGATAGATGCCCCTGGAGGCATAGGATTCTAGTTCAATGCAGAATCCTGCATTGGCATAGGATTCTTGTTCAGTGCAGAATCCTGCAACAAACTGCCATGTTATATTCAAAATGATGATGGTTATTTTCCTCTTATATTGTCTCTTGAATGTAATATTGTCTCTTGAATTGTCTTGCCAGCTGTTATTGTAGACTGTATGCTGTATGCATTTTCCCATACCAACCTACCCCCAGGATGCATCTGGAATCAAGCAGTAGCCTACTCGGCATGCCTTCCTGGTAAAACTCTTAAATAAACAAACAAATAAATAAAGAATCCTGCATTGAAGTGGCGTTTTTACAATGCAGAGCCCTGCATCAAACTGTCATTTTTCCAGGTGTACCCCTTTGTAATTTCTGTTTCCCAACATCAGAGTGCCCAGTCCCCATGTTGGCATTTCTTTAACTCTCCACTACTGTGGCACACTGGGGAGACCAGCCCCAGTACACTGAAAGCATTAACTTTCTGATAACTTTCTGTTGCTTCCGATAATGGGATGCCTACCTGAGGTGTCAGATGCCCCCCGCCACCCCACAGCCCATTCTTATTATTCTTTGCTGACATCAGGGTGCCCAATCCCAATATTAGGATTTATTTCTCCCTCTATTACTGTGGCACACTGGGGAGACAACCCCCAGTGTGCCAAAAACCTTTACTTTATTTCAGTGTTGTTTCTGACACTGGGAAGCCCACACCCGGTGTCAAATTCCACCCCCCTGCTTGTTCTAATATTAATAGTGTTCACTGACATCAGGGTGTGCAATCACTGTGTTGACATTATGACCCCCTCAGAACTATGGGACTCTGGGGAGCCCACTCCCAGTGTCCAAAAATAAACTTATCCCTGCCGTAAAAAAAAGAAAACTGTCCCCATCTTTTTTTTAATTCTAGAAAAAAGAAAATAGTCCCTCATTGTCTCCCCATCCTCCTCCCCCATCCCGACCCTCCCACTGAACACCCACCTCCCCACTCCCCCTCTCACCCTATACTTACTTCTGGAGGTCGGCGGCTGTCATCTTCTCTGAACTGGGACACTTCTGCACTGTTCAAAGCCCAACCGCAAACTGTGGAATCAAAGTAGTCTTGTATTATGGCTCTCAATGGGGTTTTCAACTTATGTTGCTATCTCATCCACTTTTAGGAATTTTTACTCCAAATTTTCAACACAGTGATCTTGGGAGCCCACCTCATGAACACTGTCACTGCCATTTCGTTATTCGGTCCTGAAAGGTGATTTCATGGTCACTATGTGGAATCTCCTTTCTGGACTGATTAACAAAATGACAGTGCCAGTGTTTATGAGGGGAGGTCCCAAAAAGCGCACGTTGAAAATGAAGTGCCAAAATTACCCCAAATGACTGTGTTATGAGTGTGCATTGGGCAGTTTCTACACATATTTGTAACTTCACCAATTTTTTATATTTTCATTCCAGATTTTCCACATTGAGATTTTTTTCACACCTCCTCATGAACAATGCAGCTGTCATTTTTCATATCCTGCCCAAAATGTGTTTTCGCAGCTGTGGTGCAGAATGGCACAGTCGCTGTGTGAAATCAACTTTTGGGATATACTAACAAAATCACAGTGCCACTGTTCATTACGTGGGGACCCAAAAAGGCCATGTTGAAAATGTTGTGCAACAATTCTCAAAAATGGCCGTGTTACGAGTGTGTGTTGTGCAGTTTCTACGCATATTCATAACTTTGCCAATTTTTCATATTTGCACTCCAGATTTTCAACATTAGGATTTTTTCACACCACATCATGAACAATACACCTGTCATTTCTCACATCCTGCCCAAAATGTGTTTACACAACAATGGTGCGAAATGGATACATGACCCTAAGGCACAGCCCGACACTTGTTGATGTGTGGAGTGTGGGGGTGGTGTTGTGATGGTAGGGTTGGGTGGGTTGGGACCCATGACTCTAAGAGCACCCTGATGCTTGTTTGTGTATGGAGGGTGGGGGTTTTGGTTACAATGGTAGGGTTTGGTGGGGGAGGGGTATAACAG
The DNA here is from genome assembly GCA_016271365.2 of Neoceratodus forsteri. NCBI lineage: Eukaryota > Metazoa > Chordata > Ceratodontiformes > Ceratodontidae > Neoceratodus > Neoceratodus forsteri. The sequence goes on along the minus strand of CM028138.1, from coordinate 192,693,541 downwards.
TTGTAAACCCTAACATCCAATTTCCTGACCTATATCACTTTGGTTGAAGACCTATGCCTAGAACCCTAACTTTGTTTTAAACAAATTTCTTGTTAATTTTCTTTAAAAAATGTGAACAGCAGCCTCTCCTGATTCAAAATTCTCTCCTTCAGCTTCACTAAAATGGCTGCTGAAGTTCAGCATGATTACATCACTGAGGAGAGAGCCCGATCAGCAACAGGTGCTGAATCAGCAGCCTCATGCAGTGCAACAGTGCTCTTCCTCACCTCATTTTACTACCAATTTGTTAAAAATGGTAAAAATCATTGCTTAACATAGAGAATAATGGATGGGTAGGTGATTATAATTTTATTTATTTCAGAAGAATCAGAAATACCTTTGAGTCATAGACTCCTTTACAAAGGTTCCACGTCACATATAATAGATCCAGATACACAAATACAGTTAGTACAGATACAAATACAGTGATTGTTACAGAGTAAAGTTATGTTACAACAGGAAAGTTATGGTAACATTCAGGAACTAGAGCAGTTTGAGACAGTTAAAAAGAGACTGGAAACTTAACATCCCTGAGCTGGCAGAGTTAAGAGCTGTATGCAGAGGCAGGCCAGAGGCCATTGTCAGTAGTAGAGGGATGGGGGCACCAGTTCATGTACAGTCACAGTCACTTGAGGACTGAAGATGGTCCCTAAGGTGTGTTTTGAAGTGACCAATTTTTTGATCAAAACGCAAGGAGGAGGGTAGGTTATTCGTCCATAAGTGCGCCCTGTAGCAAAAGGATCTTTGGAATTGAGTTGTGTGACAGGAAGGGATGGAGAAATGATGGATATCTGAGCTACGGGTGTGCTTAACTTTAGAGTCTGAGGTGATTAAGGAGGTGAGTGCTGCAGGGGAGAGGTCAAGGGTGATTTATTTTTGCTAAAACACAAGTGTGGAATTTGATTCTGTTTTCAAGGTTAAGCCAATTGGTGTCCTTATATAGCACACAGGTGTGGGTGAGTCTGTCACACCCTAATATAAGATGACAGGCCTTGTTTAGCACAAGTCTAAGACTATTTAGGGCTGAGGGGCTTGCCCTCCAAAAGTCAGAAGGCCATAGTCTAGCAGGGAAAGTACCGAGGAGGAGATAGCAATCTTAAGGGCCTTGGGGGTAAGGCAATGTTTATAGCAGTGCACGAGCCCTAGCCTAATGTTTAGGGCCTTGGATAATTGATGTATATGCTCATGGTAGGTAAGGCCAGTGTCCAAAGTGATGCCCAGGTATTTAAAGGAATGCACAAATTCCAGGAGGGTCTGGGACACTGATAGTATTTGAGGAAAAAGCCCTTTCCTGGAATTCTGCAGATGTGTGAAGAGCACACCTTTGGTTTTTTTATAGTTAATAATAAGGCGTTGTGAGGCGAACCAGCTTTTGACAGCATTGAAGGAGGACTGGAGGGAGTGGTGGAGTTGAGAGTGGTCTGGGCTGGAGGAGAAGATGACAGCATCATCTGCATATAATAATAGGTTGGAGGTGCAGGATGTGGGGAGGGAGTTTAGGAAGAGGCTGAAAAGGAGGGGACCCAAAATGGACCCTTGTAGGACCCCTGAGAGGACAGGAGATTTGGAGGATAGGGTATTGCCAATCTTAACTTGAAGGGTCCGGTTGGCAAGATAGTCTGCGAACCATCCCACAGCTTCCTGTGAGAGACCCAGGTTGAGCAAGGAGGTTTGGAGTAGTCAATGGTGGACGGTATCAAAGGCCTTAGTGAGGTCAATGAAGATTGCACCTGTGATGTGGCCTTTATCCAATGCAGTATGGATGTGTGATGTTAGCTCAAGCAAGGCAGTAGTCGTGCTGTGACCTTTGCAGAAACCGTGTTGTTGTTTGCAGAGTAGATCATATTTATTGAGGTGGTCAGTGAGCTGATCTCTAAGGCCTTGAAGAGGGGGAGATGTATGGAGATAGGGCAGTAATTGTTAGCTGAGGAGCAGTCACCACCTTTAAATATGGGCATGATAGAGGCGGATTTCCAAATGGTAGGGAATTTACCTAGTGAGAGGGAGAGGTTTAAAATGTGGGTGAGAGGAGCAAGGACTTCCTTAAGGGAGAGCCAAAGAATTCTGAGATCAAAGGAGTCAGCGTTGGAGGAGGCATGACTAAGGGCAGCAGTAAGGTATGGTTCAGCTGACTTAGGAGAGATGCGGTGAAAGTAAAACGGGGGGGCACCGAGGTGCGGTGCGGGTGTGCTAGGAGCTGGTAGATCATAGAAGCTCGGGGGGCGAACATGGCTAAGGTTGGAGAAGGCATCACTGAAAACTGCAGCAATGTGAGTGAGGTCAGAGGTAAAGGACCATTTGACATGACTTGGGAGGGGAACAGGTTCTGGACCTTACTGCATATTTCCTTAACGTTGTTCCAGAACTTGCAGCTGAAGCCCCAGGATGAGGTTAAGGCGGATGTATAGTAATCTGCTTTTGCCCTGCTAATGGCCCAAGTGCACTTGTTCTGGGCCATTCTATAATTCTGTCTCTCATGGGGGAGGCTGGACTCAATGGAGAGATGCCATAATGAGTCTCTGGTTCGCATTAAAGTCTTGAGCCGTTCTGTGAACCAAGCTTTGTGATTGCCTTTAACCATTCTTTTCGTGAAAGGTGCATATAGGTCACATATATTATTGAAGGACCGGGTAAATAGGTCCAGGGCACTGTCTAGGTTTACAGTGTTCAAAATGAGGGGCCAATCCATGACCCTGAGGTGCGCTTTTAGTTGTGCCAATTTACCAGGACCAAGTTTATGTTGCACAATTATTTTGGGAGGGGATCTTGGGATTTTACAGGACCAGGGGGCAGAGAACTGGAGAGTGGTCGCTGAGGGCATTTGGAAGGACGGTAACATTGGTGATCTTGCCTGGGCGATTGGAGAAGATGAGGTCCAACAGGGAGGAGGATCCAGTATGAGGATCCAAATGTGTGGGGGAAGTGACCAGTTGAGTTAGGTCTTGGGCTGTGGCGAGATCAATGTGTGGGGTGGCATCCTTACTTAGCCAATTGATATTAAAATCACCAAGTACAAGTAGTTACGACTGTGATGGTAGTGTGTCCAGATATGACAGCAATGCTTGGAAAGCTGATTTTTGGTCCCTTGGGGGAATGTATACTGTTGTTATGCATAAAGGGTTTTGTGCTCTTCCCAGAGCCAGTTTGATAGTGAGGGCCTGTGTGCCAGCCCCCAATTGAGGGGAGTGGAGTAGGTGACCTTGTAAGGTATCCTTAGTGTAGAGGGCACAGTCACCCCCTCGCTTACTATGTCGATCTGCACGGTAAAGGATAAACCCGGGCAGTGATACAGAGGAATCCGGGGTCCGAAGGGTGAGCCAGGTTTCACACACTGCTATGACATCCAGTTGGTGCTGTAGTACCCAACCCTGGACGGAGTCCCACTTTTTTAGGATGCTACAAATATTGAGAGAAGCAATGTGCAGCTGGGTACATTGGGGAGGCATCATGCCAATTGGTGGTCCAGGATTAGGATGGATATTCCCCAAAAAGAGGAGGAGGAGAAGCAGGAATCTTGAGGAGAGGTACCAGGAACACTTCCTCTTAACATAGAGGGATATCAGGGTATGTGGTATAGTGGTGGTGACGGTAGGAATGGGTAGTGAATGTGCCTTAAGGTAGGCCTGAAGGAAGTAGTGAAAGTCCAGGGTGGCCTACGGTGTTACATGTTGAGATTTCTGAGTCAGGACAGCCCCAGGGGGAGCGGCCAGGGTAGAATGACTAGACAGGCAGTCATAGTGAGTAAGAGGAGTGTAAGTTATCTGCCAATCCCCTATAACAGGGTCATGGGGTGGGCTTGAGTTTACCCAAAGTATCACTAGCTGGCAAGCATTCAGACTACGGCTAACTGCAGGGGGGGATGCAACAGGGAGGGGAAATGGGCCGAGGGGAGCAAATGGCAAAGCAGCAGGATTATAGTAAACATCCTGACACTAGGAGTTGAAAGCTCAAGGGTGGCCAGTGAAACAGTAGATCAAGCAGTAGAGCAGCTTCTAGTGGTTGAACAATATAAGCTGCTAATGGAGAACTTGGCTGATTGGTTAAAGCAGCCTATAAAAGGGATGCTCACCAAGGGTGGTGGTGGGGAGCGGATGCCCTGCTTCGGAGGGGCCAAACTGCAGCAGCAGAGCAGAGTCCTTGGTGGAAGCTTATTAGCTTGGAATTGGGGGGTTGGGGAGGGCGCCATTGCCACTAGCCCTCTCGACCTCCTGAGCACCTGTGGAGAAAGCAAGACAGGTAAGGATTTATATGCAGTCGTTGTTGGGGAGCACAGGGGGAAGGGGATACAGCGAGAGAGCATGCATTGGTCAGACTTTAAACTTAAGTTATAGAGATCTAGTCTAGCATGGCTCACTAAAATCACAGGAAATAAAATTAAGTAAGCCAGTAACTAGAGCCTTGAGTCACTCTCACTCCAAACTGTGAAATACAAAAACTAATTAAATGAGCCAGTTACTGCTGCTAAGGGCACTCGCTGTAGGGCACTCGCTAACGCTCCAAACTGTGAATCACAAACTAACTTGCCAGAGAAGCCCTAAGTTAATCACGAAGCCAATCTTAAGGACCGGACACTTTGGCAAACTTCACAATTTAAACTTTAAATAGTCACTGCTGCTAGGGCACTCGGTGTAGCTCCAACTGAGAAATAATACCTAAAAAGCCCTAGCTAATCACAGAGCGAGTCTTAAAGCACCAGTCGGTATATTGTAAAAATGGCGCCAAGAATTCAAATAGAGTAGGTCTTAAGGCACCCCTCAGTTTATGCAGAAACATCAGGAAATATAGTAAAAATGTGCCTCTGCAGGAGAATATCCCCACAGAGAGCTGGTCTTAAGGCACCATACATCAGAAATATCATGTAATACTGTTAAAGATGAGCCCCTGCAGGAGACAATTCCCACAGAGAGCAGGTCTTAAGGCACCACTCAGTTAAGCAGAAATATCAGGATATGCAGTTAAAAAGAGCCCCTGCAGGAGACTATCTCCACATCTGCACAGACAGTAAAATGGCACCAAGATTCGAACTGCAGCAGCAGAGCAGAGCAGAGTCCTTGGTGGAAGCAGCAAGATGGTGGTTCACTGCGATTTTCCGTACCTTATTAGCTTGGAATCGGGGTTGGGGTGGGGAGGCGCCATTGCCACTAGCTCTCGACCTCCTGAGCATCTTATTAGCTTGGAATTGGGGGTGGGGTGGGGAGGCGCCGTTGCCACTAGCCCTGGATTTTACATGCCCTGAGGTGTGGGATGCCACATAAACCCCGAAAGTGAAGTTCGAGCGGTTTATTAGGGCATCCCGCTGCGAGAGAATGTGTAAAATCCAAGTTTGGCATGCCTACCCATCCTTTATTTTGTATAATTGCTGGGGACTATTTTTTCGCCACAGCAATTATACAAAATAAATGTGTGTCTCTATGGAGCCGAGCCACAGACCGTTGGGGTTTCAGCACAGTCCACAGGACTCGGCTCCTGACCTAAACCGCTGTTTAGTTGTTTATTTTTATTTCTGACTGAAAAAACTGAAACATTTTATGTGCCCAGTCATATATTTTTTTTAAAAAAGAACTTACCACCGACTCCTATTGTCAGTGAACTGCAGAGAGTTGATGAACAGGATGGCAGAGGATGTGCAGAGCTGCGGAAGAGCGCAGCTAGTGCATGCACTGAGATAGGGAAACCGGGCGCGTGTTTGTCATTATAACCAGCTGTTTATAACGATAAAATTACAACCCAGTTTCCCTATAGGAAAAAACAAGAATAGGTTATTATATATGTATTATTCATAGTAATACATATGTTAAATTATGATTTATTAAGTTTGTAAAACATGCAGCACTGCAACAAACACAGTTATTTCTACACAGCCCTCCCCATCCCACTATAGTCTCCCCCATGCCAGTCTCCTTGCCACTGTTAGCTCTCATAAATGCCCCAAATTCCTAATCATACAGCACCTCCCTATGGTTTAAGAAATACCTGGTGGTCTAATGGGGGATACGAAGAGCCATGAAGAATCCTGCTTCTGTTATGGCAGCCAGAGCTCACTATAATGCCCCCCCCATCACATCCTGTGTTAAGCATTACTCTCCCACATGTTCACCATTATTCAGCTGCATGAGTGTAATTTTTCAAAATACCTAGTAGTCTAGAGGGAGTGAATAGAACCCTACAGAAGATAGATTTAGTTGTTGTCCCCTCTAGTGTGCTATCACTAGAACTGGAGCTCCTATTCCCTCCTGCATCTCGACTGCTGTAATAGTAGCTTCACTGCAAATGTCTAAATTCCCTTCTGCTGAGTCCCAATCTTATCCTTATCAACAATGCCTGGTGGTTTAATGGGAAAAATGGAGAGCATAATAGACACACTCCCACAAAGATCTCTACTGCTGCTGTTGCTGTTACTGCTGCCGAGCTGATGCTACAACTGAAACATTCCAGTTTTAGCATCAGTTTGGCAGCAGCAGTAGCAGCAGAAGAGGTCTTCATGGGACCATGTCTTCTGGGGTGTTTTTCCCAGTAGATCACCAGGTATTGTTGATAAGTATAAAACCAGGACTGGGACAGTGCACAACATCATGCAACCAGGCATTACGTATACCATTTGTATATCCAGTAAAAAACATATAAAAAATAATTATTAAAATACATATAGCACTATGTACTGTATAATGACACATTACTGCATGTGGCAGGTAAACACAAAGAAGGTGAAACTGAATGTCTAATCTTAATAACAGACAGTTGACAGTAATAGGAACTGTGAGTGGGGAGGATGCCCCTTGTACCTTTAGCACTTGAAAATCCTGCAGAGTGCACAACACGTGTCACATGGACTGAGTGGTCTGGTGGAAAACATAAGATGATGTTTGTCTCTACTGTTAGTGGTACAAAAGTACACTTGTCATCTGCATAATCTCTCAGATGGGAAAGTATAACCTGTGTGTGACATGAACAGAAAGACACAGACAGTGGATGAAGAACTTGAAACATGGTTGGTGTGGTAATATGAGACTTCACCTGTAGTGCCACAGCAAAATGGTTCCAGCCTAGTATAACACTGTCTCATCTTCTTCATCGTCCCATCCAGTGTCTGTAGCACGAAGTGCTCTCGGACTATCTATGGATGAAGTGTCAAAGGTCACAGCCAGGGGATGAGGAGGACGTAGGCCAAAGACCTTATTCATCTTTAGGAATGTTAGCATCTCCATATTCCCAATGCCCAGCCTTGTGCAACTGTCACAGTGCTGAAAACATGATCTGAATACCCACTGGAGTATCGGCATGATCATGGCCCCAAGTTTTTCATGGATCCACAGCCCTGAAATTTACTACAGATTTCTGCAGAAGTTAAAAAAAATTTGGTTGACCACAGACTGACCATGGAAGTTGCCATTGGGTCTGGAGGATGTCAGCCTGAGTTCTGGTTCCAGCTGTATGGAAGTAGGGAGAAGTAGAGTCAAAAAGCTCCATGATGGTCCCCCCCCAGGGTCTGTGAGTACATACCTTAGTAGTTCAACTTTTTTGATATGATAGATGAGCTTTTTGGCCTTGGAAGAGGAAAGCCTAAACTGCTTTAACAAAGATTTCAAAGCATTCTGCCAATTCAGGTTAAGGATAATTCTGAAAAAGTCCACCAAGTCTATGAAAAATCTGAACCCAAGTAAATCAACTGCAAAATCTGTGAAGCAGCTGGAAATGCAAACTCGGTTCAAACCTTTGTTTCAAAAATATAAGCTACAAGAACTGAGAATGGAATGCCGTAGCCTACAGATATAGACATTTAAAATTATAATAATTTTGTCTCTGTGCTGGAAATGAGGCTGTTGGCCCCACTGTCACCTAAATTACAACCAGCTGCCATATTTCTGAAAAAAGGTAGCTCAGTGAAGCCAGCTATGGAAACTGACAAAAAGGATATACAACCTGAGATCTCCAGGAAAAACAAAGCTTGCTCCAACCAGACTTAATCAAGAATGGAAAATAAATTGATGTATTGAGAAATAAGTTGTGGACAAATAATTACAAGACAACCATGATTTATCCAGTGCATATGAGAGTGGTGATTGATGGGTTGAGATATACTGTACCTACAATTTCCTAGAAGAGGCAAAGCGAGATCTCCAAAACACGCTCCCAAATATGTTCTAAACAGCACTAAATTGTGGACTTCATTTATATGTTATACGTCTAACTAGATCCATTTAATGTTAGATTTATGTTCTTTTTTTCCTTTTTGCCAAGAAAAAAGATAAGCCTGCTTTGCGTACATAAAAAAAAGAATCGGGTAGCCAAAGGGAGGGGGGCAATTTCATGGAGATATGTAAATTGGTTTAAAAGGTGACAGTATGGGGTCATCTGGATATTCTATGTTATTTTTTGAAATGGGGAGGGTAAGAGAGGGAAGGGGGGATGGGTTATAATGGGGGCTTACAGCTAGATCTGACACTATTTTGTAATTTTCTGTCCCAGGATGATATTGGTAAAGGTAAATGTTACATGCACCATGATGGTAAAGATTTTTAGATGTGCTTCCTTTAATATGAACAAAATTCACTCCTCCTACAAAAAAGGTTGAGCCTACTAAATGACATACACTAAATGAAAGCTGACTGTATTGCTATTTAGGAGACCCATTTAGATTCAACCCAAACTGCAAAGTTTAAAAGAAACTGGATTTCACACATTTTTTTGTCAAATAGCACTAGGAAGAGTGCTGAAGTTGTGATCATTTTAAGAAAATAATTTAACTGTAGTATTCTGGGTTCATAGTCAGATCAGAAAGGGAGAATAATGGTGCCTATGCAAGAAAGTGAGTAAATTGTGCACAAAACTGTCGGAACCATAGCAAGCAACTAAGTACACAGTGGCACATGTGGTATGCATGAATGGCCCCATGGGATGTGTGGATCTGATAGAAGATGTATAGCAGGACACACAGTGCATATAGGTGGGCCAAGGATATGCAGACCCCCACCCCTTGACCCTACCATATAAGGGCATAGGCACAACCCCATGCAGTGGCATGGAAATGAATACCATGCAGGAGCAGAATGTGGAGACAATGTCAGAAAGTGACAGAAGCATGGAGGGATGCACTTCACTACCGGTGCAGCCCATGTAGGCAGACAGCTCTGCAGTCATGTCTGAACACATTCCCGTGCACCAAACTTCACTGGTGGCCAGGTGGCATCCATGGTCAGTGACATACAGATGCACTATACCAAGCTCTATGGGGTACAATCTCTGTCCACTGCACTGAAGGTAAAGGCATGACTGTGGCTGGACATCCAGGCTGGCGTGAATGGCACTGGTCCAGAAGCCTGGACACTGTCTGCAATAAAGCACAAGTGATGGGACCTGTGTGCAGTGGTGAAAAAGAAACTCACCTAGGTGCATGGGCATGTCAGGGCACTGGTGGCAGCCCACCCAGCATCAATACATAACTGACACCAGTGGAGTGGATGGTGGCAGACACCCTCACAGACATCAGTGTCCATGGGGAGATGGAAGGCGTAGACACACTGGAAGTTGCTCATGCTCTTGCAGGACACGGGTACCCTAGGGATGTTGCAGCATGTACTTACTGAAAGTCATGTGTTTGCTACCCACAGACACAAGCACTGATGGATGAATGACATTTAGGGCAACACCGCACAGCCAGGACACATAGGCACAGCAGGTAGGATGTGAGGATGACAGGCAGGAGGAGGAAGGCACAGTTGGGTCACCAGTGCACACACACCCCACTAATGGGCAACAGCAAGGTACACCCACAGCCAGACTAAGAACTCCATGTCCCCCACAGGTACCGAGCTGGAGACAGAGACACAGCAGGAGATGGAACAGGACAGCACACCGGTGACCCTGGATGAGGGAACACAGGAACCAGTCGAAGTGGTGGATGGAGATCATGGCAGCCGGGTGCACCTGCGTACTGCAGGACAACAGGCATGGACCAGTAAGAACGGAGTGGTTAGCAGTACTGCTGCAACTCTTACAGAATGGGCATGCCAGGATGGCACTCTCATGGCTTCATAGCAGTACAATACAGTACAGTGAGCTGTGGCAGCTGGATCTGGACTATCTGGAGGCACATCACTGCAACACAGAGGTGCTGGTGTCCCTGAACAGTAAGGTGCAGGACATGATACGTGGGACCAACCGGCTGGCTGGCCTTTGTGAGAGGCTTGTGGACCATTTGGTTGGAAGGGATGTATACAGGGATGACCTGCTCACACACCACCCTGCATGCCACACACCCACACACAGGTGTCCCCGGTATGGTGGCCCATGACCAGGATGTGAACACACAACCATGGGACATGGACAGCTCTCAGGTGGACTTGCCACAGGGCACATGCACAGCCCACATGCACATCACTGGTACACAGATCATGGAGGAGCAGAGACATGACACAGCCACCACGGAAGAGGACAGTGACATCCACCATGACAGCCACAGCACTGCAACAGAGGATGTCATGGAGGAGCAGCACACTGAGCCCTCCCTCACATGCACTCACCAGTGGGGTACTCCCTGTCCACATGTACCAGTTGAGAGTGGGCACACAGTCCTACAGGCAAAGCCCTATCACCCACAAGGGCAGTGATAAGGCAGAAGCATGACTCACCAGACATGTATAACACATGCATGTTGTGTACATACCTTGACCATGGTCAAATCAAATCTAATCAGATCAAATTAGTTTATTTGTATGGTGCCTTTCAAATTATCAAGGCGCCACACAGAACAATTAAAACAGTTACAGAGTAAATCACATACGTTATAAATAGTATAAAAAGGGGAAAATAAAATGGTATTCCAGTTATTCCCCAAACACCAGAATCCATAAAAAAGTTTTAAGGCCTTTTTAAAACCCTCCATAGTCATGCACTCTCGAAGCTGATGAGGTAGAGAACTCCAAAGGGTAGGGGCTGCGTGCATAAATGCACAAGCCCCAGAAGATTTTAAATGAACCCTTGGAATCTCTAGCAGCCCCTCATTAGTCAAGCGGAGTGATCACCCAGGGCAGTAAGGGACCAGGTGCTCTTTCAGGTAGGCCAGACCCTGTCCGTGTAGGGCTTTATAAGCCAGAAGACCGACTTTGAAAGTGATTCACCACTATACTGGCAGCCAGTGCAGTTTGTGCAGCACCGGAGAAGTATGATAGGACTGAGAGGTTCCTGTCAATAACTGGGACACTGCATTCTGCACCAGCTGCAGGCGGTGAATATCCACCCCATGGGAGCCCTAGGTATAAGACATTTCAGTAATCCAGGCACGAGGACACAAAGGCATGGACCAATATAAGAAGGTCACAGGACGGAACAAGATGCTTGACTTTGGAGATATTCCTCAGATGTTAGAAAGAGGATGTAACAATGGCCGACACCTGTGAGCGCAGTGTCAGTTCATCGTCAGATATTACCCCCAGGTTTCGCACATGTTCAGAGGTCGGAAGTGGCAGACCCCCAAGAAAAAGTCCAGAGGGTGACCCCAGTGACTCTGGTCCACTACCAACACCTCAGCCTTTCTGGAGTTCAACCTCAGCTAGCTTGAACTCATCCTCTCCTGGATTTCAGCAAGGCAGTTGTTGAATACTGAGAGGTCTCCATCCTGGTCAGGTGTGAAAGAAAGGTAGAGCTGGGTATTATCAGCATAGCAGTGAAAACTCAGCCCATACCTTCTTACAATGTCTCTGAGGGGAAGCATGTACACTGTGAACAACATGGGGGACAGCACCGACCCCTGAGGAACCCCACATGATAACGGAGCTGAGTCAGAAGAATGAATCTGTGACACCACCCTCTGAGTTCTTCCAGTAAGGAAAGATGAAAACCACCTGAGGATCGTACCTGACAGGCCACAGATGAACCTCAAGCGGTCGAGCAGAACCCCACGGTCCACAGTGTCAAACGCTGAAAAGATATTGAGGAGAACCAAGATGGAGTGGTTCTTCCAATCTCTAGCCATCAGGAGATCATTGAGCACCTGAACCAGCGCTGTGTCAATACTATGCCTCTTACGAAAACCAGACTGGAGAGGCACACAGACATCATGGATGGTCAAATGGTCCTCCATTGGTATGGCCACTACTTTCTTAATCACCTTCCCCATAAATGAGAGGTTTGAGATTGGTCTGTAGTTTGCATGGCAGTCTGGGTCCAGAGAAGCTTTCTTCAGGAGGGATGTCACCACCACCTCCTTCAGGGAGCTAGGAAACTCATCTGTTTCCAAGGTGCACCAGACTATCCATGCTAGGACCAGGCCAAGAATGTCACCACAACCCAAAATCAGGGTGGTTGGTCCTGGATCCAAACAACAGCAGGCAGGGTGCATATCCTGGACAATCTGCATGATGTCCACAAGCTCAGGCTGGCTGAAGGTACTCCAGGAAAACCAAGGAACATCGCCCAAACACTGGTCTAGAGCCTCGCCCATAGAGTGTGCCGGTTGGTTACTGCCCTGATGTCAGCCACTTTAGCCGCAAAGAATTGAGCAAGCTCCTCACACTCAACTTGTGAAAACACTTTTTGGACCTGTAGACAGGCTGGGTTGCACAGTCTGTCCACGGTTCGAAAAAGCTGAGCCAGTCAATTCTGCGTGGACACAAACTCCCTGGACAGGAACTCTACCTTCTTACGGGTGATTGCGGATTGATAGGCTTGATAATGATCCATCAATCTAAGATGATTGGCATCGAGGGAGGATTTCCACCAGCAATGCTGTAACCTTCGTCTAGTTGCCGCATCTCCCTCAAGGACCCATCAAACCAAGGGGACAGAGAGTGAAAGGAAAGAGGACGAACTCGGACAGGAGCAAAGACATCCAGGGCCGTAGAAATGACTGAATTATAGGCCAGTACAAGGGCCTCTGGGTCACTGTTTACCAATGGAAGAACCGATAGGTCAGGCACCGCCATCAGGCCTTCAGAGCTTATATCTTGTAAAAGGCGGTAACTGACCATCCTCACAGGGGTAGGCCTATGGGGAGGGGTGTGCAAAAACTGACCCACACGGTGTAGTGATCAGACCATTCGACTGGTTCCAACCCCCAAGTTAGAGGCTTCAATCCCCAGGAGGAAGACCAAATCAAGAGAAGGACCGTGATTATGGGTAGCAGTGGAAAAAATCTGTGTAAGGCCCAGAGATGTCATCAGCTGGAGGAAGTGCTGACCAAATTGCGAGAGTTCGTCATCAATCCAGGTGTTAAAGTTACCCAGGACCATCAAACTGGTGACTCAAATGCCATGTCGATTATGAAGTCTGCCACTTCCTGAAGGAACCACCTCTCATCCCCGGGTGGATGGTAGATGAGGGCGATCCTACTACCAACACCTGCTACCACGCTACATTCAAATGACTGGGTCTCCTCAACTGGTACACTCATGAGGCCCAGTTTGGTCTTGAAACAGACTACAACCCACCCCCCCACGATCCAATTTTGGGGAGTGAATCACAGAGTACCCGGCTGGAATTGCAGCCTCCAATATGGGGCCAGAATTCTCATCTAGCCAAGTCTCGGTGACACATGCCAGGTCTGCTGTTCTGACTAGATCTGCAATAATTGTAGTCTTGTTTTTGTTGGTCCATGCCATACACATCCTGAGACACAATGTGGCAGCCCCTGCCACACATCCTACATGGCATATACCAGCATACAGTCGCAGCCACATTACACGCTGTGTGGTACAGTGGCCACTTCCACTGAACACCCCTATCATGGCCCTCAGTGCATGTCCCTTGACATGCTGCACCCACCGCACCACATAGCATCTGCCGCCATGTGCCACACGCCTACCCATGTTGGACAAGCAAGGCCTTGTGAATTCCCCCCCCAGACGGGTGTACTCAGTATGTGATGTTATCATCATGCAGCTGCCACCAAATACAGCAGGGGTACACACATGCTACGATGCAGTGCTGCCCACAATAGACCCATACACGTATGCCCATGTGTTACAGGCATGCGCACAATGGTGCCACCGCACATGACACACAGCTGTTGGTCCTGCAACTGTGCATGTTTGCAACACTACCACTGGAATGTGCCCAGTACAAAGGCGTAGTGGGCCGCACACCCATTCAGTGTTTCTTACTCCTTGCCCAGCCCACCTGATATGGTGGTGAATCCTGCTGATGGTCCTCCAGCGTGGGCACATTGCATCACAGGGCCATATTATGAAGCATGGCACAAGTGGTGAACACCTTGAACACCCTTCATGGGGACAACATCATTGTAACCACAGTATGGTCAAGACACAAGAACCGCATCTTCAGTAGTCCATTGGTCCTCTCCATGATGTTCCTTGTCTTCCTGTGGGCATGGTTGCAGGCCTCCTCCTCTGTACTGCTTAGCACTAGAAATGGTGTCATCAGGTACAGGTACAGTGGGTAACCACTGTCAGTTGTGCAGAATACAGAGAAGAATGTCATTGAGGTGCATGCAGTGGTATGCGTCACAGTGCCACACATGTTGCCACCCCTATACTCACCCAAAAGCCATCCGTCCAACCGACCAGCGTGTAGCATGGCTCTGAGATGTGATGCATCTAGTATGTATGCATCATGGCATGAGCTAGGGTACTTTACACATACATTCCTGAAGTTACCACCAATGTCACACACCACCATAGTTCATGCCTCCTAATACACAGACGGTGACCGTATGCCGATATGAGTGCAGTCTATTGCACTGTAAATGTTTGGCATACAGTGCATTGCATTGAATTCCTGTTTCATAGCACAGACATCAGCATCTGCCATCAGAAAACAGATGTGCTCCTGCACATGTGCCACCAGGGCATCTGTCACCTGCGCCACTGCCAGTGACATGGAGGACTGACATACGCCCACTGCATCACCAGTCACACACTGGAATGACCTTGTTTGCTTAGTCAATCAATCAAATATTTATTTATAAAAAGCACAGTTCCAAAGAGCAAAGCGCGTGTACAAACATAATATATAAAAAGTTAATTAAAACCATAATTAAGATTCAATAATATAAAACCCAGCTAACAAAGTCTGAAAAAGCTAATCCAAACAAACGGTTCTTTAGAGCAGATTTAAAGCTCTCAATGGTCAGGCATTCTCTAATTCGATGAGGTAGAGAGTTTGACAGGGTAGGGGCCACAAAAGCAAAGGAACGGGCCCCAGAAGTCTTAGGTTGGACCCTGGGAACCTCTAGCAAACCCTCATCGGCAGAGCAGAGTGGGCGGTAGGGATGAAGGAGATCTTGCAAGTAATGAGGAGCCTGTCCATGTAGGACCATATAGGTCAGTAACCCAACCATGAAGGTGATTCACCACTGTACTGGTAGCCAGTGCAGACCGCAGAACACAGGTGTGATGTGGCAAGATCTTGGTAGGCCAGTCAACAACCTGGCTGCCGCATTCTGCACCAGCTGCAAATGGTGACTATCAACCCCCAGGAACCCTGGGTACAGGGCATTGCAGTAGTCTAGGTGGTAGATCACAAAGGCATGGACCAAAGTTGGAAGATTGTCAGGTGGGACCAGATGCTTTATCCGAGCGATGTTCTTCAAATTGTAAAAAAAGGTCCTGACAAAGGGTGACACCTGGAACTTAAATGGCAGACCGTTATCAAATACAACACCCAGATTCTGCACCCGGTCTGAGGTCGGCAGCTGGCTGCCCTCAAGCCAAAGCCCAGAGTGCTGTCCAGCCAGCAACACCACACCCTGATGACCTGGGTCCACCACCAACACCTCAGTTTTATCCGGGTTCAACCTCAGCCAGCTGGAAGGCATCCAGTCCTGGATCTCAGTGAGGCAGCTATTAAAGACAGAGACATCCCCATCCTGCTCAGGCACAAAAGACATGTATAGCTGAG
This sequence comes from Neoceratodus forsteri, assembly GCA_016271365.2. Classification (NCBI taxonomy): domain Eukaryota; kingdom Metazoa; phylum Chordata; order Ceratodontiformes; family Ceratodontidae; genus Neoceratodus; species Neoceratodus forsteri. Next base: position 192,677,650 of record CM028138.1, on the reverse strand, counting down.
TATCATCTGCATACCAGTGAAAACTCAGTGCATACCACCCTATAATGTCTCCCAACAGCAGCATGTACACTGTGAACAACATGGGTAACAGTATGGAGCCCTGCGAAACCCTACAGGACAGGGAGAGAGGGGCCAAGGAAAAAATTCCCCGACACCACTCTCTGAGTCCTGCCTGTGAGGAAAGATCAAAACCATCTGAGGACTGTATCCAACAGTCCACAGACCAGCCAAAGGCATTCCAATAACATACAATGGTCCATGGTGGCAAATGCTGCAGAGAGATCAAGGAGAACCAAGATCGAATGTGTCCTCTGATCTCTCACTGTTAGGAGATCATTTAGTACCCGAACCAGTGCTGTCTTGGTACTACGTCACTCCTTGAATCTGGGCTAGAAGGAATCATAGACATCATGGGTAGTAAGATGATCCTCCAGCTGCAACACGACCACCTTCTCTATAACCTTGCCCATGAAGAGTAAGTTAGAGACGGGTCTGTAGTTGGCCAAGCAGTCTGGATCGAGGGAGGATTTCTTTAGGAGAGGTGTCACCACTGCCTCCTTCAGGGGGTCAGGAAACACCTCTGACTCCAACGAACTCCAGACAATCTCAGCCATAACAGGGCCAATCACCTCAACACATCCCACAAGAAGACACTTTGGGCCCGGGTCCAAACTACAGTACATTGGTCGCATGCCCTAGATGATCTTCAAGATGTCAGCGATCGTCAGCCAGTTAAAGTCAGACCAGGTAAACTGGGTGCTAGCAACCTCCTTCTGACCAATGCAACACCCACTAGAGGGCACTGGGTGAATCCCAGACCTGATGGTGGAAACTTTATCTGCGAAGAAACAAGCTAACTCATCACATTTATTCTGTGAAAATGCTCCCTGAGACTGGAGACAGATTAGATTGCACAATCCGTCAACAGTCCGGAAGAGCTGAGCCAGCTGATTCTGCGCAGTGGCAATCTCACTGGAGAGGAACTCTGCATTCTTACGAGAGACTGTCGATTGATAGTCCTTATAGTGGGCCATCAACCTAAGCCTGTCATCCTCCAGGCCTGATTTCTGCCAGAGATGCTCTAACCTCCGACCCTTTCGTCTCAACTCCTTCAAAGTCCCATCAAACCAGGGGGCCTTTGGATGAAGAGTGAAGGGGAAAACACGGACAGGAGCTAAGGAATCCAGAGCCTCAGTCACTGCCTTATTATAGGCGAGTATGAGGTCCTCTGGTCCCTAGCTTACATTCAACACACTCGATAGGTCCAACACTGCCATCAGACATATGGAGTCACTTCCTTTAAAGGGTGGTACCAAACCATCTCTGTAGGAGCAGGTCTAATAGGGGGAGCTGCAAAATAGAACCTTACGGTGTGATGATCAGACCATCCGACCAACCTACATCCCCAGAAGGAATACCGTGTTCAGTTCATGACCATGACCATGATTGTGGGTCACAGAGGTGATCACCTGTACAAGGCCCAATGAGGTCATAAGTTGGAGGAAGTCTTGTCCAAATTGTGAGAGTTCATTGTCGACCCAGGTATTGAAATCCCCCAGAATCAACTATCTGGGGGATTCCAACACCATGTTGGCAATGAAGTCCGTGACTTCCTGCAGGAATTCCTTCTCACCCCCAGGTGGACGATAGCTGAGAAGTACCCTGCAACCTGTACCTGCGCCCATGATACACTCAAAGGACCTGGTTACCTCCACAGGGATATCCACAAGGCCCAGTTCCGATTTTAAAAAAATGGCTGCACCCCTGCCCCTATGATCCACCATCGAGCAGTATATCACTGAGTACTCAGCCAGAACTGCTGATTCCAATACTGGGCCAGCATTTTCATCCAGCCAGGTGTCAGTAATGCAAGCCAAGTCAGTTGTACCCATAAGATCAGCTATCACAACTGTGTTGTTTTTAATAGAGCTGGCATTGCACAGCACCGCCCGAGTAGAATGGGTAGACATGGTAGACTGCGAGACTTGTCCACCCATGGTGAAGGCCTTGGATATGGGAACCAGGCAGAGAGGAACCCTTTCCTGGACCCATTTAATCCCAGGGCATCTTCTAGTCCTCACAACCCCAATCCACCCACTCTTCTCCACACTCTCACCAGGCCCAGTTCCTCTCCTTCTCGCAATCCCCAGTGCAAGGCAGCACCCGTATACTGCAGCAGGCAAAGGGGATAGCTAAAGGGATGGAGATTCCTGAGCTTGGTGGGAGAATAGCGCCTGACCATTGACAATCTCTGACAACACATAACCAAAAAGCAGCCAAACAGCAGGTAGTTAAAAACAATCACACACCAATTTCACACACAACCACACAATCAAAGTACACTCACACCAATCACAATTCAACCCTGACCTCTAGGATTAACTAAAAACAATAACTCTAGTCTATACAAAATAAGCTAGACAGTCAAGTAAAAAATTTCCAAAATAGTCAAGGTATAAGCAGTTACAAAACAGATTCACTTGAAGATATATGGATGTTTGCCACAGAAATAGAGATAAGCCAAGTCCCAACTCGGATAGAGCAGCCAACTGGTGAGGCTCTCACCTTCACCACCTGGAATACTGATGAGTACTCCAGATTAATAGCACTCGCACCATGCAAGTTCAAGAAATTAGCAGGCTAACAAGTTTAAAATAAAATTTAAGCACTCTGATTGCCTTTGGAACAAATACTTCCTCCAGTCTCATATAAGATCTATTCCAGGCTGGAATACAGTAGACTGGAAGGTTTTTACAGTCCACACTGATGGTCTCCTCACTTCCACAGGAGTCTTGCCTCTTTAGGAGAAAACTGTTTGTATAACTTGCAGCCCTGTGGGACTGGCACCAGCCATACCACAACAGATACCGGAGACACAGTGTGAAAAAGAAAGGCAGAAAGAGAGGGACAGACCGAGGCCCCGTAAACCGCTCAGACCAGAGGTCAGTCACCCAAACTCAGATACCTTTTTAGGTCAGAGCCCTGGATTAGTGTCAGCCCTCCAGCCAGCACTCCAAGCAAAGCTCTAAGGCAGTTGGGTGCATAACAGCTTGATCTCCTTTGTCATTACCCTGCACTGCCGTGTCCATGGTGCGGTGTCATTGTGGACCATGTTGCATAGCTATGTGATCATGGCCCAGGGGAACCTGAGTCTTTTAATGCTGTGTGTGTGTGCCTCAGTGTGGCCACATCCAGCCATGGTCTGAAGACCATGGGACGTGGTCCTGCATGCCTCCACCACTCAGTCTCCACGTTGATAAGGTGCACATTCATCAGGAGGCTGGAACACATTCTCCCCCACCGCTAAGGTTCTCTGTCTACCTGTACACTTACTGCCACAGCCCCTGTATTAGCCCCAGCTCACCTGTGTGTGTACCTTGAAGTGGGCATGGTGGGTGGCCCATGCACGTTGACATTACCTGTGCAGGTGTCACAGGCACACACTGCAGTATGAAGTGAGAGTGATGGTGGCTGCTGAGAATCATTCTGTGGTGGCTGCGACACAAGTCCAGCATCTGGGGATTTACCCCAGAAGACTTTGGAGGGTTTCTGAGGACATCTACACCGACTGCCCCAGCAGTGGTACCTTGTGGAGGCTGGATGGACAGCTAAGGGTATTACCTCACCTGCAGGGTGTGCTGTGGGGCTCTGCGGGGTGTGTCTGCTGTTCAGGGTGCTAACGGTTGTTTCCATTCTCATTCCTCACAGAATCACATAGGACTCCAACACAAGATTGTGTTGTCCTGTGTTGAGCAGCCAGATTGAGCCCCTTGTGTTGTCTGGGCACTGCCACAATGGAGGCGATGGCAGCTTGTGAACGCTGGATACCTGTCCCTGAGGGTGGGTACCAAAGACGTCCTACACAGTTCAGACACCTGTGTGATGTGATGTGTGGTGTTGCTGCCAAAGGTGGGTTTGGCTTACTGTACCATGTTTCTGTTGTGCCTAGTTGCCATGGTCATCAGTGTTCTGTCCCCATTCTATGATTATTCTCACTGTCCCATTCAGTGCTACAAAGGACCTCTCTGCCACCTCATGCTGCTGCCACTGGGATGTACCAACTCCTCGATGTCCTGTGACAGCCGGGATAGCCAGGACAAGGATGCATGATGAGTTGTGTGCCACAGGTTGGGTCATGGCTGACTGTCATTTTGGACAGTGTTGCACCTGCATAGGTGTGGACTGGTGTACAATGAGTGTTGGAGCATTGATGTTCGCGGTGGGCTGTGGGTTTGCTGTTAACACCCCTTTTATTACTTTTTACCTGTGTTTACGACACCAGTACTGTTTGCATATTGTACATTAAAGCATGTCAGACCGAATACCTGAGTGGTTATTGTCTCCTGCACTGTGGGTAGTGGGTTGGGATGGTTTTCTGGTACCTGGTGGGGGTGGGAGGCATCACGGGAGGTGGGGCATCATGGAGGGCATCAAGGGGGGCAGCAAGGAGACAATGTGGATGTCTCACATGTGAGCCATGTGTGACATGGCAGGTGTTCCCTTTCAGGGTTACCCATTGGTGGATATTGTGTACTGCTAGGGAGGAGGGGCACTGCACTGTGTGTGGCATGCATGCCCCTGGATCACTGTGCACCATCCACGTGTTGCATGTCAGGACCATTGTGCTTTCTCCCTTGTGTGTGCCAGTGGCACTGCTTCTCACAGCAGTGCCTTGGCCATGCCATCACAGTGCATCATGGTGCACCCAGGGGACTCCGTGTTGGAGGTCCACTGGTGGCCACAGTGTCAGCATCCCTCTGCAGGGTGTGCTTCATGCAGCCTTGTGTACTGTGTACCCATATTGGACTATGTTGACTTTCTCTACAATCATTGTCCCTTAATGGTGCTCAACAAACTTGACACTCTTTACCACCAGTCCCTAAGATTTATCTTCAACCTACCTCTTCATACTCACCACTGGTGTGGCCCTCACTTTCAACTAGGAGGAAAAGAAATGCTCTCCTTTGGTTTTATAAAGCACTTTCTGATAATCTTCCTATATATATTCCGAGCCTCTTGGAACAGGCCAAGGGATCTTATGGCCTGAGATTTCTCTATACTCTGCTTCCAGATTCCTAGAGTGAAAACAACATATGGCTTGGCTGCAATCAATTTGTCACTCCCATCGTTATGGAATACCATGCAAAGCTCATTAAAGTTTTCCTCACTTTCAGGCCTATTCACATTCAAAGTTCTGTTAGCCGAACTTCTGAAGGAAACATGCAGTTGTTTTAGATGACTCTCACGAATTCCATGGCCAGAATCTCACTCACTACACTTCCCTAGTAGGGCATAACCAGCACTTCTAGCCTATTCTTTCTAATCCTGGCCCTCTTTCATCCCATCCTGTCCCTCTAACACACCCTTTCCCCCACCTTCCCTCTACCTATTTACCACCAAAAAACTGGCGACAGTCTAGGATTTGTTGGCTCTTCTCTTTTTCCTGTAAACTTTTTATGATTTGCAACTCTCCACAACTATGTCAGGCCAGTATGTACAGGCCTGTTTTGACCTCTTTATCTGTACAATGCTTTCGCATTATTGATTTTACTGCATCTGTGACTGTATTGCATTGTATTAATGTCCAGGACCACTTTGAAAATGAGCTTGCTCAATGGTGTTTATGCCTGGTTAAACAAAGTGATTGATTGATTGATTGATTGTGTGGGGGGCATGGGGATACCACGGCACATAGGATCCCATTGGTGACTTCGCCTGTGGCCCTGGGGGGGTTCCAGTCATACGTGTGCAAAACCCTGCACTGCCGGTTGGCCATGTCCAGCCTTGCATGCATCTTCTGCACATCACACATGGTGTGTTTGTGTGGTCAGACACTGGGGTTGGTTTGCATGGCATGGGGTCACTGTTGTAGTGGTCCTGGTCATCATGACCAGCTGCATCCACTACTCCACTTTGGCTTGCACACCCCTCATCATTTGTTTTCTGGTGTGTCCCACTTGTGTGATTATCACCGTGTGCACCACTGCATTTCCCAGTGTCTGGGTTGGACTGGGGGCATGTTGTTACTGGCATGGGATCCAGTGTATGGCCATGCTGCTCTGTGTGCTTGGCTGCTGGCCACACTGTGCAGACATCTACAGCAGCACTCCACCTGCTTTAAGTGTATGCACCTACCACTGTGCATTTGGCTGTCGTATCTGGTGTTGTGCATGGCACATGGTGTTGCTGCATGTGACACTATGTGGACACCCCCCTGTGTACATTCCATGCATAGCAGCCACAGTGCTGTGCATGGGTTGCCTACATGTGCACCTGTGAGGGCTTCATGCATGCCTCTCCAGTGTGCAATGTGTGGGGTTCTCCCATAGGCACATATGCGCTACCTAGCACCCATGCACATGCCACATTGCCATTGTGTAAAGGGCCCAATATTAGTAAATATAAAAATTGTGAATAATGAATTTACATTAGTTTCAATTTATGTACCCTTTATAGATTGCTGTGAGTTTTTAGTACAAATCATGGAAGGACTAGTTAAAATACATGCAGCAAATATTGTATTACTAGGAGATCTTAATGTTTTTATCAACCATGAGTTAGATAAAACTTCAAAAATATCTTTGTCAGATAAATGTCAGGCCGAATTTATTCAATTATTTTGTAAATCTATGACTTAGTTGCCCTGTGGAGGCTAACTTTTCTTACCTCACATGAATTCACTGACCACGATAAAAAAAATCATAGTTTTTCTCATGTCGACTATATTTTAACTTCTAAATTGATATTCGCCAGCATTCAAGATTCCAAAATTATTACAATCATACTTTTGGTTCACGTCGTAATACAAATTGATATTAGACTAGATGAACCTAATAGAATAAATAACAAAATATGGAGATTTAACAATGATTTGTTAAAGGACCAGACATTTGTAAATAAAGTTAAAGAGGGGATCAGAATTTTGGTATTATAATTATGATGGCAGATCACCAGTAATTAAGTTGTGGGATTCATTTAAAGCAGTATTAAGTGGTATAGCAATGTTGTATTAAGCCCAGCAAAATAATATACAAAAGCTGAGGAATGAAAACTAAATAATGGACTATGGGAATTAGATCATTTAATAATAAAGAACCACTAAAAATATTATAAGGAATGGAACCAATTTAAATTGCAAAAGACTCAAATTAATAATAAGGAAGTAGCTTGTAATCTAAACAAATTCTGACCAGAGCTGATAAGGCTGTAACTGAGAAATGTGGGGTAAAAATATTTAAAATTTACAAAGTTACAAGCCTGCATTCGTAAAATTCAATGTAGGCTCATAACTTTGTTTTTTCAACATTTTTACACCAAATTTGCAACATAGCCTTCTTATAACCCCACCTCATGAACAAGAGCAGAGAAAATTGTCAACTCCTGCCCAAAAGGTGATTTCTCACAAGGACAGCAAATTCACCTTTTGGGATTTAAAAAAGAAACACATTTTGGCCAGGATTTGAAAAATGACAACAGTCACATTCATGAGGTGCTGTAAAGATATGGCTATGTTGTAAATTTGGGGTAAAACTATTGAAAATTACCAAAGTTTTGAGGCTGCATTTATAAAATTCAACGTAGGCTCCTAACTTTGTTGTTTTTTTTAATATTTTTACACCACATTTTCAACATAGCGTTCTTATGGCTCCATCTCATTAACAAGGGCAGAGAACATTTTCAACTCCTGTTAAAAGGTAACTTTGCGTAGGGATCACAAAATCACCTTTCAGGATGTAAAAAAAACATTTTGACCAAGATTTGAAAAATGACAGCTGTCACATTCATGAGATGCTGTAAAGATATGGCTATGTTACAAATCTGGGGTAAAAATGTTGAAAGTTACCAAAGTTACAAGGCTGCATTTACAAAATTCAATGTAGGCTCATAACTTTATTCTTTTTTTAATATTTTTACACCAAATTTTTAACATAGCCTTCTTATGACTCCACATCATGAACAAGGGTAGAGACAATTTTCTACTTCTGCCTGAAAGGTGATTTTGCTCAGGGACCATGATATCACCTTTCAAGAGAGATTTGCCTAACATCAATGCAATTCGTGAGGTGGGCTCCCAAAAAAAGTTGAAAATCTGGGTCAAAAATATGCAAAAATGGCCAAGTTATGCCACTAAGTTCAAAACACCCTTGAAATACATTAAACTGGATACTTGTTTCTTCAGTCCGTGGTTCCTCTTTAAAGAGTGAAGATGTGTCTATGGTCCAGAGAGGCATTGGACCCCCGATGGGTAAGTAAGGGCTTTGAGTGGGTGTGGGATGGTCAGTGCAGAGTGGGAAAGTTGGGTGGGGGACTGAAACAACCAAAAGACATTGATAGACTTTTTTTTAGGTAAAAAAAAACACATCCAAGGAGTCCTGCCCTGGGGGATTAGGCACCCTCCCAGTGTCACTAGAAGACATCAATGGACTTTTTTTTTCCAGGTTAAAAAAAAAAGAATGATGGGAGATTGCTGCATTAGGGGAGTGGTCACCCCACAGTGTCACTGCTATGTTTCTGTGTGGGGTGGTGAGTGTTAGAGGGAGGGTCAGGTGGTGGGAGGAACATGCTTATTGCAAAACTGGGAGATTGGGCACCACTAGTCTCACTGTTATGTTTCTGTGGTTGTGTGGGGTGATGGGTGCTGAGAGGGAAGATTTTGTGGGGGAACCCATATCTCAAACAAGATATTGCTAGAATTGAGAGGATACAAAGGAGGTCAACTATATTAATACCTCATCTTGCAAATTGTGAATCTCAGACCAGACTACAAAAAACTGGATTACATTCATTACAAACTAGACAATATTTTTTTCCAAGCAATTTTAAACCGTGCTCCTTTTGTTTAGCTGTTTTTGACCTGAACCATAGAACAAATGCCTGATGAGTTAATGGCCTGGGTCAAACAACTGCTTAAGTCCATGGAGGAAATAAAGATAATATTTATTGTAAAAGAAGGTAAAAGCACAATGAAAATAGATGGGTACAGGCTAATTTCACTGTTAAATATAAATTCTAAAATCTTGCAAAATTAACAGTAAATAGGTGCAAGGCAGATTTACCTGACTCCATGTATTCTGATCAATTTAGCTTTATACTGGGGATAACAAGTTCCCAAGCAACTAGACAAGTTCAAGCTCTTCTTCAGCATGTTAAAAACAAGAATAATATGTTTCATTCTGTAGCAGTGGATGCCAGTAAGGCTTTTGACCTTTTATTTTTTCAGTTAAATGTTTTATTGGTTTTCAAAACACAACACAACATTACATAACACATATTTACAACCTAATAAAGACAACATCTATGGTCAGAGTTATACAAACTGGTGTTCATCTGACTGAGTGTTCATAGGAGGGGACCCTCAGATAGATCATACTTTGTGAGCAAAAAATGTAACAGTATATACTGAGTGAAACTGTCCCAATCTAGGGGCACCTACCTCTGTTCCTATGATAGACTGCCAGGACCATGTAGGAGGTGCCGCTGCTGATTAGTCAAGGTTTCATGTAGTCAGGAAGATGTACCTTCCAGTGGTCATTTCAGGTATAGTATCGGAAAGAGAAGGCTACAGTTTTCAGAATATAATTAATAGTGAAATGTCTGTGACTAATAAGAAAATGTTTACAGCATAATATTTTCAGAATGACAAACATGAAAATTAGTATATCACACACCAAAATGGTTACAAGATCTTCTGAAATGGGGATGAACTATACCAAAATGTGTATGACACCTACCAAACAGCATATGACATACACCAAAATGGATATGACATACTCCAAGACAGAAACAGCACTTATTAAAATAAGTAGGAACATACTGAAACAGGTAAGACACATACCGAAATAGATATGACACGTACCAAAATGAGTATGACACAAACAAAAATGAGTGTGGTACAAAATGAAAAGGATATGTGGTACCAAAAAGGGTATGATGCATAAAGAAATAATTATGACACATTTTAAAATAGATATGGCCTATACTGAAATGGATATGACACATGGTAAAATGGGTATGACATACCGAAATGGGTATGAGACAAACTGGACTGAATATGGCACACACTGAAATTGGTGTGACACACACTGAAGCATTTATGACACATATTGAAATGGATACGGCCTATACTGAAATGGTTATGATACATGCTAAATGGGTATGACACACCCCAAAATGGGTTTGACACAAACTGAAATGGATACGACACACATCGAAAATGGTATGACACATGCTGAAATAATAATGACACATATCAAAATGGATATGACCTATACTGGAATGGCTATAAAACATAGAAACATAGAAACATAGAAGTTGACGGCAGATAAGGACCGCTAGGCCCATCCAGTCTGCCCATTTCTTTTTCTACCTTATAAATGTGCCATCGGCCTTTGCTCTGTCAGTGACCTATCTATTCATAGTCATTTGTATTGCTCCCTTATGCCTATCCCATGCCTGTTTGAAGCCCTGCACTGTATTCATAGCCACCACTTCTTGTGGTAAGCCATTCCATGCATCTACCACCCTTTCTGTGAAAAGAATTTCCTCACATTCCCCTAATCGGCCTCCCTCTAATCTCATGCTGTGTCCTCTTGTCCTGCTATTTTTCTTATATTTAAACATGTTAGACTCTTTCACCTTGTTAATGCCCTTAAGGTGTTTGAATGTCTCGATCATATCACCTCTCTCCCTCCTTTGCTCAAGGGTATACATATTGAGCTCCGTTAATCTGTCCTCATATGTCTTCTGATGCAGTCCCTGCACCATTTTGGTTGCCCTTCTCTGGACTGCCTCAATTTGGTTAATGTCCTTGTCAAGGTGTGGCCTCCAATACTGCACGCAGTACTCCAGATGGGGCCTAACCAATGTCTTGTACAGAGGGATTATTACCTCCCTCTTACGACTTGTGATACCCCTACTAATACACCCTAACACCCCCCTAGCCTTACCTACTGCTTTAGAGGTCTGCTTGGATGATTTTAGGTCATCAGTGATGATGATGCCCAAGTCTCTTTCTTCCTTTGTGACTGCTAGCAACTCCTCCCAGCCTATAAGTGGCTTCAGGGTTTCTCTTCCCTATGTGCATGATTTTGCACTTCTTTGCATTAAATCCCAGTTGCCACTCTTCTGACCATTCTGCTAGTTTATCCAGATCTCTTCTCATTCTGCCCACCCCATCTGGATCATCTACTCTGTTGCAGATCTTGGTGTCATCTGCAAACAGACAAGCCTTACCCTCTAGTCCATCTGCGAGGTCACTAATGAAGATGTTGAAACATGGCAAAATGGGTATTATATACCGAAATGGGTGTGACACACACTAAATGGGTTTGACACTAACTGAAATGGATATGACACACACTGAAAATAGTATGACACATGCTGAAATAATAATGACACATATCGAAATGGATATGACCTGTACTGGAATGGCTATAGCACATAGCAAAATGGTATTAGATACCGAAGTAGGTATGAGACAAACTTGACTGGATATGGCACACTCTAAAATTGTTGTGATGCAAACTGAAATAGTTATGACACACAACTAAATGGATATGACCCATACTGAAATGGATGTGACACATAAAATGGGTATGACATACTGAAATGGTTATGACATACACCAGAATAGTTATAACACAAACTGACATGGATATGACATACACCGACATGGATATAACAAATACTGAATTAATTATGACAAATACCAAAACGGACATGTCACATCTTGAAATGGGTATGACATATATTAAAATGGGTAAGACACACAACAAAATGGATATGACAAAAAACAAAATGCATGCAACATGCACCAATATAGGTATGATACATACTGAAACAATTATGACATACACCAAAATGGATATGACACAAACTGAAATGGTTATGACACATACTGAAATAATTATGACATACACTAAAATAGATATGACACAAACTGAAGTAATTATGACACATGCTGAAATGGATATGACATACTGAAATGGTTATGACACAAACTGAGATAATTATGACACATGGTGAAATGGATATGGCCTATACTGAATTGGATATGACACATAATAGAATGTGTATAACACATACTGAAATAATTATGACACTTGCCAAAATATGACATATGCCCAAATACAAAACCAAAATTCCTGCAGCAGCTGGTCAGGGAGCCCAGTAGGAGTAACATACTTGATGTGGTCCTCACAAATGGGGATAGTGTTGAGGGAATGGGGGTGAGGATCAGCTTAAGAGAAAGTGACTATAACACAGTGGGCTTCAGGGTTAGAGAAGGGTATGAAGTGAGTCAAACCATCATGAAGGTCATGGACTTCAGGCAAGCAGATTTTTCCCAAGATGAGGGAGGTATTCCAGGCAGAAATGAAGGGGATGTAGGACATGGGGGGTGAGGAACTATGGAATAAGACCAACCATAGAGAGCTATATGAGAAGGAGAGAAAGAGCAAAAGAAGGAGGAGGCCACTGTGGTTCAACAGGGAAGTGAGATGGGCAATAGGGGAGAAGAAAAGGGCTTTCAGAGAATATAAGAGGACATGGGGGAAGGAAGATATGGAAACTTACAAGGAGAAACTGAGGGTGGCAGGGCAGAGGATTAGGAAGGCAAAAGCAGAAACAGAGAAGAAAATTGTTAGGCAGACCAAAAGGGGAAGGGGACAGGACATTCTTTCGATACATAGGGGAAAAGAGGAAAGCAAGGCAGGGAATATTAAGGGTAAATGGTGAGGGGGATTACTGTTGGAAGGGGAATTTGAGAAGGCTGAAGTGCTCAATACATACGTCATCTCAATCTTCACAATAGATATCGAAGGAAGGGGACCACTGTTAGGGGGAAGGGAGGATGTGGGATGGAATCTAGTCCAATCTGTGAGGGTAGGGTAAAGGAGGAATTGGGTGAGTTGAGGGTAGACAACAGGGGTGTAGTTTGTTATTTCTACAGGGGGGGCCAAGTAACAAAAAAGTCCTGATTTTCACGTATCACGACAGTGAAGAGGGCGGGTGGCTTGCGTAATGCAAACAAATGAACCAGCATCAAAAAATGCCCAAAAAACATTTAAGACTACAGCTGAATAACTCCTCTCCTGGGAGGGACCAGCCCAGGCCAAGTCAGAGCACTTTCCCACCCACCAGTTTTACTGCAGCCTGCTCTTGGCCCAACTCCTCCTGAGACCAGAGTCGAAAAACTGACCGAGATCTGTTTTGTATTCAGTTCTTCGTTCTTCTGCCTTGGGAGTGAGGATTTACTTGTAAAGTTGAAAATATGTAAGGAACTTAACTCCCTTCTCAAGAGGACAGGACCTCCCCTCAGCTTCAATTCAGATCAGTCTTGACCTAATTTTGCCCCCACCTGAACCTACAGGTGGATAGCTCACTAGTCTCTCACCCCCCCCTTTGCTGCTTACATAACCCTTCCAAGTCCAGCCCTTATAGTGGATCCTGAACTTCTTGAAATGTCTGCTTGAGCTAGCCCTCCCACCCTTGAGGCGTGCAAAACACGTGTTTCAAGGAAGTGCAGCAAATGGCTCTGCCTGCTCAGTATACCTATAAACGTGGATGGTATGGGAAACATCCCAGCATGTGCATCCTCACAGCATGAGCCCTTATTTACAAAGATTACACAAAAAAATGCGATTATACAATGACAAGAATGAATGCTGGCCTCTGATTGGTCAGTCTTGGGCTAGACCAATGATGCTATCCCAGTACATCCGATTCATCACAGGTCTAGTTTCAGCCTCTCCATGAACCTCTTGATGATTGTTAGCATTAGTGTGTTTTTTTGTATCTTCTCTTAAAAATATTTTTCCACACCAAATAAAACATCTTTAAAATCATTTTTTTTAATTCTGTATAACAACACGCCATTGTGTAATAGCAATAATGCCCTCCAGGGTGTGTGTCATGGTAGGATAACGTCATGCCTTATGTATTGGATGCACTTGTGCCCAACCACCTGAAGTGTGACGTTATCCCAGCATGACACACGCCCTGTTGGGCCTTATTGCTTACTTGCACCCAGTGTTAACACTTTTCTTTGTTATAATCAAGTTAATTTATTGCTCTCCCATCCCATCCCATATTATTCAATGTCACATGCCTGAATCTGGTTAGGTAAAGTAAGCGAAGAGGATAATGCTGTCCTCAAGCAAGCAAGCATTGCATACATAAGCATGGGACTTGCTGATATCCCTCAGGCGGTGCTCTTAACAAGCATGCTGATGTACCTGGGACAGTGCAACAGAACAATGTAAATCCCCTAATTGTTCAAGATGATCATGGGCATGGTGTGGCCACACCACAACCCCTACCACTCTCCTCCCCATGGGCTCCTAAGGAATATGCATCTCTGTCCATGCCCAGGGTTACACAATCCCATCCAAGCAAACACAGAGTGCCCTGGCACAAAAGTGGTCGCATCACATAACCTAAGAGAACAGACGCCACAGAAAGTTTGCTGGAACAATGACTCCAGATACCTGTGCACAGCCTTGCAGGACCCACCCTGAAAGGTGAGTACTTGGTTGGTGGTTTTTATTAGCATCACCTATGACAGTGTGTGGTGGGCCGGTTGTGGTAGCCCAGGTTGCCGTGGATGCTCCCCCCCAACAGACTACTTCAAAATCGTCTCATCTGACAGTTTTGAAGGGCACAAATGAAACATGGTTGCTTCAGTTTGATGTGGTTTAATACAGTTTTTTTTGTCTGAGTGTGTCTCTATTCTTCTACACACAGACACAGACAGACACACACACACCACCAAAAAATGAACTTTTTTTATACCATGTTTACATTTAGGATAGAGACAGGGTAAAGCAGGTCCAGGCAGTACAACATGGTAAATGAAACAATGCATTTTACAATGCCCAACAAACCACCAAAAGACCACAAAACAACAGACCTTCCCCCTGCCCTGGGGGGGAATGGCTAAGTCACAGGTCAGGGTGCTAAATGAAGAGGAGAGACCACAGAACATCTTGTCGAACCTCACAGTAAGGTGAAACTACATAAACATGCACAATTTTTATACTGCAGGATTTCATACTTTCCAACAGTTCCTAATTTTGACACAGAAACTTATCTTGAGTGCTCAGACGCCCCTTGTACTCGGGAGGTAAGCATGGCATGGACCCAGCAGACTGGCATACATGTTGATAAAAATATTTCTGTACCAGTATTCCCGTCCACCCCTCCCTCCTCTATCACCAGTGGCCAGAACCATTTTTTTTCAGCATGTGTACCAGTCCGCCCTGGTCAGCACAGCAGCACAAAGCTGGCAGGGCAGCAGAAGGCACAGCAAGCAACAGTGAATTAAATGTCCATGCAAAATGCTACAGCCCACTCTCCCCACCCTAGACCTGCAAGGCCACTATCTCCACCCAGACTGGCCAGCTCAGCTACTCTCTGCACCCTGATGGACTTGCACAGCCACTCTCCACACTCTGTGTCCACCCCACCAGCACAATCACTCTCCCCACCACACCAGCACAGCCACTCTCCCCACCCCACCCAAGCAATACCATTTCCAGTTCCATTTATCTGGTATCCGCTCCAGGCATCCAGGTCTGTGCCTCGCCATCACAGGCACACAAAAATAAATAAAACCACATTTTATACTGCATTTTGTTTATGTTTCTTTCTTTGTCTGGAAAGAGAGATGTTGAGCTACCAGTCAGCACAGTTCGCCTGGTATACAATTACAACCCCGCCCACCGACACAATGCCAGTGCCTCCACCCACCCACACAACAGTGCCCCCACCACACCCACACAATGCTTGTATCCCCAACCCCACTCACACAAATGACCAGTATCCGAAACACACACACACACACACACACACACACACACATATGACCAGCAGTGTCCCCAACCCCCAACACACACACAACCAGCAATGTCCCCAACCCCACACACACACGATCAGCAGTGTCCCCAACCACACACACACACACACACACAACCAGCAGTGTCCACAACCCCACCCACACACAAGACCAGTGTTGCAACCCCCCCAAAAAAATCATGGCCAGTCAGTAGTCGCTATAACAATAGCCAGGTAATAGAATAATCATTTCTTTAGGGTGCATGTTTTAGTGCAAGATTTTTTTTGCTAGTCTTGTAACACTGTATGGGGGAGAACACACAAAGCTACCCCTTTGGTTGTGTTTGCCAGGCAATGAAGACAGAGACAGCAAGGCCAAATAATCTGTCTGTTTCACCCCTCCACACTGGACGATTGGAGAAATCAAAAAAAGTGAAAGATTACTTTTACAGCAAGGTAAAGGATGAGGGGGAAATAATGTTTCAATATTTACTAATGTTCGTATGCTATCTGCGGGTACAGGTCAGTGAGATACATCCCTTGACAGGTAAAGGATGAGGTGGAAATTACGTTTTAACATTTACTTATGTTTATATGCTAACACTCAGTCAGCAAGCACAGAATGTCCCCCCTGCTAACCAACACGGACAGTCCACCAGAAACCCAGTCAGCAAACATGGACAGTCTCCCCCTTCACCCCACCAACAAGGACAGACCCCCCAGACACCCGAACAGTCCCCTCCCCACCAGACACCGGGCCAGCGAGCATAGAATGCCCCCTCCCAACCGACAAGGACAGTTCCACTAGACACCCAAGCAGCCAGCAAACATGGATGGTCACCCCATATCCCACCAAGGACAGTCCCCACTCCCTCGACACACAGTTAGCAAACACAGAATTTCCCCCACCCCACCAACATGAACAATCCCCCCAAACACCTGGCTAGCAAACACGGAGAGTTCCCCTCCCCAACAACATTGATAGTCCATCCTAGACACCTGATCAGCAATCACTGACATTCACCCCTTAAGCCAGCATGGAAAGATCCCCACAGACACCCGACCAGCAAATAGTCCCCCCCCACAAGACACCCGGCTGGCAAACATGGACAGTCCCCCTTTTCCACCATCATGGACAGTCCCCCCCAGACAAATGGCCAGCCAAGTCCACCAAACAATGGCTAGTGTCACCACTCCACCATCACAGCCAGTGTCCCCACATCACCATGGCCTGCATCTCCACCCCACCAGACCCCAGAATAGAAAACAGACTGTCTCCCCAGCCCCACCAAACACTGACTGTCCTCCCAGTCCCAAACACTAACCACCCCAGCCCCAAACACTGATCGTCCCCTCCAGCCCCACCAAATGCAGGCCCTCCCCAGCACCAAACACTGACCATCCTCTCAGTGAGTCAACCCCAAAACACACAGACTGTATCCCCCGACCCCAACCCCACAACACAGACCATCCCCCTAGCCCCACCAAACACAGACTGTCCAGTGAGTTTAACCAACAAACCCCACCATACCAGTAGCACAGTAACTGAGTATCCCCACCCCACCAACATGACCAGTGTCCACACCATACCAAACAAATAGGCCCCCCACCCACCCCACCAACATGGACAGCCTCAACAGCCAGCAAATCCCCTCCCACCCAAAGAAACACAAGCTGACAGCAAACCTTCCACCCACCCCCAGACACATGGCCATGGCCAAGACAACCCCCCCAAAAGACTTATTTCTGGGATGTGAATGCTATTAATTTCCAACAACCAGCTTGCAGCACAGTCACTCACAAAATCAGTAAGGGCACAGACAGAGCAGCATATAGTAGGGCACGGCTAGGCCAAGAAGGTAGGTCAGGTAGCCAAGTCTCTCCCAACAGTCCCGTTCCTCTCCTGATTAATCCCCCAATGAGACAGTAATTAATTTTTTCTGACACCAGATGAACGTGTCGCATTATGGGTCTGCTATAGCCTGCATGACCGCCGGCTTCTTCACTGTTCTGGGCCTGGCTGTTCACTGACCTGAATAATCCCTCTCAGTGGACCATGGAACTGGTGGGCAACGGGCATGGTGTGGGACTCACCGACAACATGGTAAATCTTTTTCTGGCCTGCTGGACACAGGAGCTTGGTGTGCAGGCAAGCCTGGCCGTGCCTTAGACTCACTGTAATTGTACTACTCGCTCCTCCACCTGGTCTGTCCGGTGGTAGAGGCCTTGTGGCCGCAGGCCTCCTAGGCTCTTGGGGATGGGATGCTCAGGTGGCAGTGGGAGAGCCCAGAGCACAGCTGGCTACACTGAGAAACAGAGAGTAGGTAGTCAAAGGACTCGGGTGAGGTATATTTAAACTGGGCTGTTCAGGACAGGAGGAGGGTGAGAACACTAGACTGACTGAGACACTGGTGACACCTGACAGACAACCAACGACTGCTGCTCGACATCCTCGAATAGCTATCTCTCCTCAGCCCTACGCTATATGGATGCTGCTGCTGCTCCTTCATGGAAGGCACACAGAAAACTAAATGGCACCACTAACGAAGTACTGCTCATGCGATGGCACCAGCTTGCAGCACTCTCTGATTGGCTGTAACATGCAGGCTACTATGGTTGCAGGCTTGCAGCCAATCAGAAAAGGGGATAGTTTTTGTTTAAGAGACACGGCACCACGCCGCCACCTCCCGTCCCTCCCCCAGAGAGGTGCTGGCAGTCCAGGCATAGCCCTGAGCCCATTCAATATTTAACAAAAAAAAATGATAACCGGAGAATGGTGGCTGGGTTCCTAAAAAAGTCCTGGTCTAATTTCTCAGGGGGGGCAGCTTGCCCCTCTTCCCCCCCGCAATCTATGCCTATGGTAGACAAGACTATGGACCCAGACACCCTGCACCCTGGGGTGCTCCGGGAGCTAAGGGATCAACTGGTGTCACCACTAGCAAGATTATTTAACTTGTCCTTAGATACAGTACAAGGTGGGTGCAAGAGGACTGGAAGAGCCTGACATGGTGCCACTTCATAAAAGTGGCAGCAAGGAGGAAGCTGGCAATTAGTGCCCAGTCAGCCTCCCATCGGTAGTGGGTAAGGTGATGGAGGCAATACTGAAAAAAAAGGTGGTTAGTTACTTGGAAGATCAGGGGCTGCAGGATATCCATCAGCATGGCTTCAGTCGGGGGTGGTCATGTCAGACGAACCTGATCAAGTTCTTCAATGGGGTGATGAGGGTGTCTGATCAGTGGGGGGCAGTGGACATGGTCTTACTGGACTTTGGTAAGGTCTTTGACACTGTACCCCACAGAAGATTGGTTAATAAGCAGAAGACTTTGGGAGTGGGACATAAAATAACAAGGTGGGTGGAGAGCTGGCTGATGGGTAGGAGCCAGAGGGTGGTGGTCAATGGGTACATTCTGGGGAAGTAGAGGTGATGAGTAGGGTTCCCCAGGGTTTAGTGATGTGGCCTATTCTGTTTAACATCCACATCAGTGATATAGCAGAGGGGCTGCAAGGGAGGGTCTGCCTTTTTTTTTGCAGATGACATGAGAATCTGCAATGGGGTGCACAACCCAGAGGGAGTGGAAGTTATGAAGAAAGATCTAAGGATTCTGAAGGGTTGGTCAAAAACATGGCAACTGAAATTCAATGGCAAAAAATGCACTGTGATGCACTTGGGACAGAAGAATCCATAAACCACATACACAATGGGGGGTGCAGAAATGGTTGCATCTGAGCCAGAAAAGGATTTAGGGATTTTTTATTATTTTTTAGGGATTATAATCACTGACAACATTAAGGTAGGAATCTAATGCAGTAAGGTGTGGGCAAAGTAAACAGAACACTGGTGTACATAGGGAGGGGAATAACTAGTAGTAAATGGGAGGTGCTAATGCCACTCTACAGTTCCATGGTGAGGCTATACCATGAGCATATAAATCAATTCTGCAGACCCTACTTATGCAAGGACATAGATGGCATGGAAAGGGTCCAGAGAAGGGCCATTAAAAAGGGGCATGGGTTAGTGGGAAGTCATGTGAGCAGAGGTTGAGGGTGTTGAATTTGTACCCACTGAACACCAGAAAGGAGAGGGGGATAAGATAGAAACATTCAAATAAGTGAAAGGGGTCAATAAAGTGGAGGAGAGCTTATTTTTGGGAAGGTAGATGCAGAGACTAGAGGACATGGACTGAGGGTGGAGGGGTAGGTTTAGGGGAAACATTAGGGGACATAACTTCAGTGAGAGGTATCATACCTATATTGGTGCATGTTGCATGCATTTTGTTTTTTGTCATACCCATTTTGTTGTGCATCATACCCATTTTGTTGTGTGTCTTATCCATTTTGGTAAATGGCATACCCATTTCAAGATGTGACATATCCATTTTGATATTTGTCATAATTAATTCAGTATCTGTTATACTCATGTCAGTGTGTGTCATATCCATGTCAGTTTGTGCTATAACCATTGTGGTGTATGTCATAACCATGTCAGTATGTCATACCCATTATGCTACAGTATGTGTCATATCCATTTCAGTATGGGTCATATCCATTTATCTGTGTGTCATAACTATTTTAGTGTGCATCATAACAATTTTAGGGTGTGCCATATCCAATTCAGTTTATCTCATACCTATTTCAGTATGTAATACCCATTTTGCTATGTCCTATAGCCATTCCAGTATAGGTCATATCCATTTCGATATGTGTCACTACTATTTCAGCATGTGTCATACCATTTTCAGTGTGTGTCATATCCATTTTGGTTAGTATCAAACCCATTTTGTTGTGTCTCATACCCATTTCAGTATATAATACCCATTTTGCTCTGTGCTATAGCTACTCCAGTATAGGTCATATACATTTTTATATGTGTCGTCATTATTTCAGCATATGTCATACCATTTTCGATATGTGTCATATCCATTTTTGGGTGTGTCATACCCATTTTGTTATATATAATACCCATTTTACTATGTGTCATATTCATTTCAGTATAGGTCATATCCATTTCAAAATGTGTTATAATTATTTCTTTATGCATCGTATCCTTTTCGGTACAGCATATCCTTTTCATTTTGTGCCATACTCATTTTGGGGTGTGTCATACCCATTTTGGTACATGTCGTATCTATTTTGATATGCATCTTACCTGTTTCAATATGTGCCCCAGCCATTTTGATATATGTCATACTTATTTTAATAAGTGTTATTTCTATCTTGGTGTATGTCATATGCAGTTTGGTATGTGTCATACACATTTTGGTATAGGTCATCCCCATTTCAGAAGCTCTCATAATTATTTCATTGTGTGAGTTACTCATTTTCATGTTTGTCATTCTGATAATATTATGCTGCAAACATTTTGTTGTTAGTCATAGACATTTCACTATTAATTATATTCTGAAAACTATCATTTTGAATTGAATGGCTTCCCATAAAACTCAGCATTATGTCAGGATGCTTAAGATGAGCAAGAGGGTATGAGCTGAAAACAACCAGTTAAGAGACATTGATTACAACTATTTACATACTGTCAGTGTCAGAAAAAGTGCCCAAATTAACATTATACATTAAGAAGAGGTCAAAGTCATGTAGTACATCAGTACTATAGAGTTCATATATCTTGTCCAATGTTAAATTTCAGCCAATCAGTGCATGCCACATCATTTGACAGGTGGATGTGGTGTAAAATGGGCCAATCAGAATCGTCCCCATATGGCGCAGGCAGTCCCGCCCCTCTGTACAGGATGTCCCGCCTTAAACGCAGGGCGTCCCACATCAAACACAGGAAATGACATACAAAACGCAGGAAATTACATATTCTCGAACCTGGAAATGACACATAATTCCCGTTCTATGTCCCTACATCCATCCCCAATCCCTTGAACCTCCATGACACCATCCAAGCTCAAACCTGAGTCCATCCTCCACCCTGTTGAACCGCAGCCACCCCATCCTAGCTCGAACCTGAATCCATCCTCTGTTCCTCGACTCCCTGCCACAATATCTTGGCACAAACTCTCCCATCCTCTCACCTTGTCCCACCACCACCCTTGCACCATCACATACTTCAAGCCTGAGTCTCTACCCTCCTCTCTCCATGCCCCACCACCACCTACATTTCACCCCATCACCTACCTGGAACCCAAGTCTCTCCCCTCCTCTCACCTTGCCCCACCATCACCTACCTGGCACTCCCTCAACCTCCCCCTGTCGATCTATGGTATGACTGCAGGGTGCCTTTTTGTTAGGGGGATATTTTTGTGTGAAATGTGCTTTGAAGCTCGGAGGACTGTTAGGACATTTATCTCTTCAGTGTAAGAAAGTTCTTTTAACACAATGCATTTTAAGTATTTATGAAAAAACAGTGATTTCTCTTTTAATGTGAAAAAGAAAATGAGTTCTAACTTTAAAAGCAGAGACTGTGTGTGTGTGTGTGTTTTGAAGCTGATGTTTCAAGGGGTTGTAGCCTAAGTAGGCTGCTTCAAATGCTAAAGTCTGGTTAAAAATTGTCATATTCTCTACATACATTTTCTTTTAAATTAATACATCAGAAATCTGGTATTTTGATATCAGAAGCTAAACATATTTTTATATTTCCTTTGAAAATGATAATTTACAAAGACCACTGCTTATCAAAAGCATATATTTCTATTAAATATATATTAATGTACTGGTGAAAGTATTTAAGAGCATTCTAACTTCCAGAAAGCAACAAAAAGTGCTTTGCATTACCTATGTAAAACTGAAAAACCAGTAGACTGCTTCATGGAGACTTTTACACTCTGAGAAACTTAAGAAAATTCCTATTAAAAGTTCATATTAAACATGCCTTTCCCAATATTACAGTATAAAAATCACAAGCGATGACATAACTATATTTATCAAAAGAGGTATGTAATTTAGAAACCCTGTGCCCATCCATGTGATATTCACATAGATGAATATTGATCTGAAGAAACCCCAACTGATGCATTTTGCTAGTCATAAGAGATGGCATAACTATATATATCAATGGAAGACTGTCTTAGAACCCCGGTGCCCATCCATGTGACATTCACATAGATGAATACTGATATTAAGAAACACCCAACTGAACATGAAGATGTGTGTTGCTAGTCATAAGAGATGACATAACTATATTTAACAATAGAGGCCTCTCTCTTAGAAAACCTTGTGATGATCACATTGCGTGACTTCATGTGGCAGGGGTCTTATATAATCTCCTGGTTGGAGATGTGCCAGAATAGCTTTCAGAGCCTCATCAAATCTACTTTATAGGATCTGAGCTGATTATCCAAGAGATTCAAGAAGATGGCCCAGAACACAGCATCTCAAACTAACATTCCAGTCATGGAAGAGACTGTTATGCCACCAAATGAACAACCAGGAGATGAAAAGCCAGAAGAGAAGGTGCCTTTCAGGCCTAAACCCATGTATGTGCGCTACATAAAATGTGAAAAAGAATGTTCAATTCGAAGTTTGGCCAGTGGAAGGATTTGCAACATAAAAAGAAATCTTGATGCACAGTTTGGTGAATTGAAAAAAGCAAAAACTGATCCTGATATGCCTATCAAAGAGGAACCCTGGCAAGACCTTGAAGAAGAGCTAGCATGTGAGTCTGTTGTGGAGAAAGATGTGAAAATGAAGCCCAGAACAGAGAGCGACATGGAGGGAGAGTCAGATAAGGATGCCAAGACAAGGCTGAAGCAGCAGACAGGCAAGAGGCAGATGGTGACACTGCCATGACCAGCAAGCTGCAGGCTATGTAAAGAAAAGATAAGAAAAAGCAACAGGCTAAAGAAGGAGAAGAAGAAGAAAAAGATAGCAAAGCATCTTGCAGTGCAGAGGTAAATATATGTTTTGTTTTTAAATACTAAAAATGAGTGAGTGGAGACATGCATGCAGAGTGTAACTGAACAGATGAGTTAGCAGATGAACTGGAACTTACTGAGTAAAAGGACCAATGCTGTTTTCTTTTTGCTTTATCAGAGTGATGGATATGGAATGGAGCAACAGTCTTATTCAGACAACATGGCTACTCGAGTCTCTACAAATCTACTGCTTGACTGTGTTTGCTGTGTGAAAGATACAGATGTGGCTATTAATGAGATGTGTGAGGGTCAATATGTTAGAAAGTTAGAGAGCAACAGAATGCTTGAAAAAACAGAAAACACTGTAATCGTTATACAACCACAGTCATCTTCATCTACTCAGATTAGACGGGTTTCCTCAGGTGAAAAACCAGGCCTAAGTATTAAGCCCCCCAAAACTGACCACGATGTGTATTGTAAGTATGTTATGTACCATACCATTCATGGTATAATTGCCACAGTGATAGAGAGAGTGATACGTTGTGAAATGGTTGATGCTTGTCCTGGGTGTGAGATAGATGACCCTAGTCAGATAAACCATACATATATCTTTGATGACTTGATGGCTGGAGAAGCATACAAAAATGTTTCTGAAGCCATACATATAGGGCACCTCATGCCTGTGATCTTAGCAATAGCTATGAAACAACAAGGCTTATGCATGAGCAACAAAACTATAGAATCTGTAAGTCATGTTTTAAATTATGTGAAAAGAACCGATGACCCCATGGGCTTACTTACAGATATGTTACAACAGACAGACAGTGAGATTAGAAAAGAGGCCAGATGTCTAGTCAGCAAATGCTCCTTTAAAAAGTTTCTAACAAGAACTTCAGGGACTCTGTTAAATTTCTAAACAGAAATTAAGGGACTCTGTTTTTGTTGTGCAATTCATTTAACTGCTGATCTGCTACAGGTTTTGTGTAAATGTTGTAGAACCCAAAGCTTTGTATTTTATTTTGCAGAGAACTATGTGGGATGCAAGCAAAGAGAGTGTCCAAAGACTTATGTATCTGATCATAAGCCATTACTGCGATCCTTCCGTGTTCAAGCTGCCTGACTTTGAAGCATCCCTTTCTGACTTATCTTCTGCCATGGAACTGATGTTGCATGCCCCCTCAGACATGTGGGAGGATATAGATAACTATATGAAAGAATCTGAGTTGACACTTTTAGAAAACATTGCAGTGATTGTGCCTAGATTCGTAGAAGATCCTGAATGTCTTTGTAACCTGTATATACTGGTAGTTGCAGCAATGTGTGTGTCTGCTTTAAAGCAAAGAAAATAATGTGATATTTCTCATACTGTGAATGCGGCTTCTTCAATTGTTATGATGCTCCATGAAATGAAAGAGCACTAAGCATCATGTGTATTCATCACTTTTCTACAGACTATATCACTTACATTGTATTTAATAAATGTGATGTAGCAGTCATTTTTTTGAATAAAAAAGTGGCACTCTAATCTGTATAATGTGTATTATGTGCTTTCAGATGGAACATAATGGCATGCTCCCGATATTCCATTCACTCTTGATGGCTACAATGTGCCATGTGATAAAGCTTCTGAAGAAGGACCTGGTTGGTTCGAAAGCTAAAGCACTTTGTTCTTTTCTGTAACATCCATGTTGGTCCAATAAAAGGTATCAAATCATTTGTTTCTGGACCATGTGATAAAGGACATTTTAAAGAGCCCTGTATATTTTGGAAAGTGCCATGCATTAAACGTGTGCTGTGAAAGTGCTGCATCTTCACTAGCAGAAAGGACAATGACTGAGATTATAAATATGCCCCCAATTCTTTGGCATATGTATATTGATGCAATGAACAAAAATAAACACACAGACATATGTAAGGTGAATAGCATTTTTGATTCTGCAACAGTACCCCTCAAAGATCACCCTGATTATTTTGAGTGGTGCATGGCACATATGTGTATGTTTTGTGCCTACCTTGTCACCAGGGGGAAAGTGGATGAAACCCTTGCTTGTGTGAAACATACAGCCCAAAAGTTACTGGCTCTGGGTATGATAGAATGTGAAAGAATCTGGTAGTGTAGAAACAGGATATTATGTAATCATTGCATGCATACTATGTGTTACGGTATATATATATATATATATATATGTATATGTGTTCTTTAAAACACTGTTATGGCTTTTGTATGTAATTAATATATGTATCAGTTTACGTTTTGTATGTATGAATAAAATATAATCACATATTGCAGTTTATGGTTGTCATCGAATTTTTAAGAAAAAAGAGCACACATATACATACACATTATTTTACGGGTGACAAGAGGTTGGCTAGTTAACAGATTTATTTTGGTACTGATGAAAGAAGATGACTGATCAACTGCTTCAGAATATATATTTGAATGCAAGAAAAGTGGGCAGTTTTAGTGGTGTGACTCAGTTATAAAAATCTGCAAAAGAAATTGATAAAGGTGTGACCAGGAAAGGTATTGCAGAATGGCTTGCCAAGCAGGACCCCTACACGTTATACAGACCAGCAAGAATTTGATTTAAGAGAAATCCTGTCATTATTTCTGACATAGCTAGACAATGGCAAGCTGATTTAATGAATATGAGTCAATATGCAAAGTACAATAATGGGTTTAAATACATACTGACGTGCATCACTGTGCTGTCCAAGCATGCCTGGGTATTGGCTTTAAAAGACAAACTGGGCAAAGCCGTGATGCAGGCCTTTAAAACAATTTTTAAAAGTGAATGCATACCCGAGAAGTTGCAGACTGATCAGGGTAAAGAATTTATAAATGCCTCCTTAAGGGTGTTATTAAAACAAAACAAAATACACCATTTTGTAACAAATAATGAAGTTAAGGCTAGCATTGTAGAACGGTTCAATAAAACTTTAAAAACACACATGTGGCATTACTTTACAGCCCAAAACACATGGAAATCTATTGATGTGTTGCCTAACCTGGTGCACAGCTATAATCATATTTATCACAGAAGCATTACACATAGACCAGCGGATGTTAACTCTTCCAGTGCCCTGGATGTATGGAAGACCATCTATGGCAAAACAGTTCTTGGCAAAAAACAAAAGGGTACCCTTCAGAAAAGTGATCACGTGAGAATATCTAAGCTGAAAGGGGTGTTTGAAAAGGGATATGAGCAGACATACACAGATGAGATATTTATTGTGACAGAGGTCTTAAAAACACTGAAACCCACCTATAAGCTAAAAGACTATCAGGGGGAAGACATCAAAGGTACTTTGTATGCAGAAGAGTTGCAGAAAATTGAACTGGATGAGGACCGAGTGTATAGGGTGCAGAAAATCTTGGCAGAGAAAAAGTGCGGCAGGAAAACTTGGTATCTTGTAAAGTGACTAGGGTGGCCTGATAAATTCAATAGCTGGATCAAGGCAACACAGGTTTGAGACATTAGAAGCAGATAAGATTTAAAAATGCTCAAAAAATGGCTTTTATATCACCTTGCCTAGCAACACCTCACACAACATTTTCCCCAATAATACTTTATCTACTTTTACAGTAACGTTACCACAAATGCTGGAACTGCCTGAGGAATGGGAAGTGAGATTAACAGAAATTCAGTACTCTCATACCTGGGACAATGTGCCTGCACAGAAAAACAGGTTCAGTATGCTCTATCAGCCTCTAAGTGTAGCCCATAGTAAAACGCCACCAACCAGCCCCTTTGTTGAGTCTGAAGCATTGAAAATTCCATCAGGCTATTATCCTAACATGGTGAGTGTTATTAAGCAAATTAATAAAAGCATATTTGAAGCAAATGAACTGCCAGTAGTTTTGGAACAACAAGCCATCAGGAGAGAAATAAGCATTGACAGTGACATCAAATGCATTCTGTTTATGCACGGGCAGCTACAGTACCTTTTGGGGCTTAATAGTCTTGAGGTAGGTGTAGGAAAGACTCTAACAAAGAACCCTACAGATATTAATGTTTTTTTTTTTACACATTATATATCTACACTGACATTATCACGCATGAAATAGTGGGTGACAGTCTAGTGCTTCTGCTGAGATGCATATTGGTCAGGGGCCAAGACAATGAGATAGTGACCATGATCTATGATAAACCCCATTATCAAACAGTCAGTAAACATCAGATCAATGCAGTCACTATTGAAATAAAGAATGATCAAAATGAACCTGTGCCATTTCAATTGGGAAAGGTGATCGTGAAGTTGCATTTTCACCCCCAGAGAGTACTTTAAAATTTAAACAAGTATGGTGATTGTTCGACATAATTGAGACCCTGCCTTGTACAGAAGCTATTACAAGGCACAGGCAGGATACAGTCTTCCAGGCTTTCATGGACTTCCTACTATGTATGGCTCTGGTATAGGAGGGATATTTCACAGTCTGTTCAGAAAAGCAGTTCCATTTTTAAGAAGGGGGTTCGAAATTGCCAAACCACATCTACAAACAGCTGCTAAAAATGTTGCAAAGGATGTTGTGGGGCATGTGACTAGCACTGTAACTCAAAGGCTGTCAGGAGGCAATAAGATCACTCAGGGTGGTTCAGGGCTGACTGTGGTCAAGAGAGGTAAAAAGAGAAAGCGCAGAGTACACCCTTCACTTCTCATCAGACCTCCCCACTACTTTAAAAGGCATGTCTCAAAATACAAAATGTCACATAAAAGGAAGAGGTCAAAGTCCAAAGAACCTTTGAGGGGCATAGAAAACTTAGAGATTTATTCTAAAAAAACATGGCTTTTGTGCACTGTGGTTCTGAAGAATGCACAAAATCGGAACTGGACTTGTTTGCCGTTGCTCCCACACAGACAAACATTGAAAAAAAAAGCATTTATGTAGAGATACCCCCTCTGGCTGCCCTTTCAGAAAACTCACCAATTGAATTTGATATAGCAGGGAATGGTGAAGACTATTTGAATCTAAACAACATGTTTCTTTACCTGGTTTGCAAAATCACTGAAGTGGATGGTGGTGATATACCTGCAGCGGCAAAAGTGGGTCTTATAAACTACCCAGTGGCCACCATTTCCAGCCAGCTGGATGTGACTGTCAGTGATCGGCTCATCAGCAAGAGCAATAACTGTTACCCCTACAGGGCTATCATAGAATCTGTACTGAACTTCAGTGAAGAGACCCTTTCTACACAGTTCATAGCAAGATTATTTTACAAAGACACCCCAGGGAAAACACACAATCACAGACAGAGCGGGTGACAATGTAGGGTTTAATAAAAGAAGCTCCTTCACACATCTCAGTAGAGGAGTACAGCTGCTGGGAGACTTGCACACAGACTTGTTTTTTCAAGAGAAACTGATGCCGAATGGTGTGGATATTAAAATTAAACTGACACATAACAGGGACAGCTTTTGCCTGATGAGTGGAGATGCTGAGCCTTATAAGCTAAAAATCATGGCCGCCTCTCTGTTTGTCAAAAGGGTTAAAGTGGCCCCCGGTGTTCATCTGGGACACTCGGAAGCCCTGCTGACCTCCAATGCTAAATATCTTATAGACAGAGTGGGGATGAAAGTGTTCAGCCTCCCAACAGTCAGCAGGATTTGGAACCAAGATAATTTGTTTTTGGGGCAGTTACCAAAAATGATGGTCATGGGATTTGTTGACAATGATGCTTTTAGCGGTTCCTATACTCAAACCTCCTTTTACTATAAACATTATAACATTGAT
The DNA here is from genome assembly GCA_016271365.2 of Neoceratodus forsteri. NCBI lineage: Eukaryota > Metazoa > Chordata > Ceratodontiformes > Ceratodontidae > Neoceratodus > Neoceratodus forsteri. Next base: position 192,648,274 of record CM028138.1, on the reverse strand, counting down.
TTTGTGGCTCTGTATCTGGATGGTGAACAAATCCCCGCTAAACCTCTGCAGCCCGATTTTAGAAATGGAAATGCTGTAAGAGAATATTTTAATCTAGTACAGACAGCAGGAAAAAATATGAAAGATCGACCATTACTTGTCAACTGTCAGGAATTTACCCAAGTGTACACACTGTTTGCCTTTGATCTCACTCTGGACCAAGAATGTGCTAATCATTACTCTTTAATTAAAACTGGGAACCTCAGAGCAGAAATCAGATATGCAGAAACCCTTCCACAAACAGTTAATCTCATTGTCTATGCTGTGCTTGATAACGTCATTGAAATAAACCAGAGAAGAAATGTTATTTTTGATTATATGTGATAAACCACAAAAAAATGAACACAAAGCAGCTGGAAAAAAATGTAATGAATGACTCACACATCTGTGACTGCTTTCTGGGTGTGTTTCCCTATGATCTACTACCGAAAGAGAGACTGAGAAACATTCTGGCAGCACTAGTCATCAATATTTACCCCCATGACCTGCCTGGACAGTACTGGTTAGCTGTATACATTTCAGAAAATGGGGCTGGGGAGTTCTTTGATAGCTACGGTTTTCATCCTTACTGATAGAATTCTGTTACTCTAAAGTTTCATAGCACATGTTCATAATGCTGAATTCTTTCTAAATAAAACTGGAGGGGCTGCTGGTTTTCTAATTCAGCATTTGGCTGATTTTCAACAAGTTGCTGTGATGCCCTACGGTGTAATATGATTTTGGCACGCCTTATTTTCTTTCTCAGATGTTCTAGGGTTCTTTTATTTTTATCCCATGTAATTCTTTTCACTCGACTACAATTTTTTTCATTCTTTTAGTGCTGACCCCCTTTTTATTCAGCCTATGAGATTTTCTGTCTTGTCACTGTTTCTGAGACAGTTTCAGTTCCATCGCTTTGATTGTTTGATACAGTTCTGCTACCTGCAGAGCATGTTTCAGCTCTGAGTTAAATTCCTTAGCTACACATATCAAAGGAAATACATGTTTTATCACAGTACCATTTAAAATGTCATTTTAAACAATGATGTGCCCTGTAACCCGCCATGATCCACAAGTCCTTTAAACAAGGCACCAGCTATTAGTGGAAAAAATGTCAGCAATGGCTTCAGTGCAACAGTGTCCCTTTCCTTGATCCTGGAGTGAGGCACAGCTCTGTCTGCAACCTCTGAGCTGGTGGAAGGTTGCACCCTCTGGTTAAAATTTAAACAAATGTCATTTATTGCATGTAAACTTTCAGTGCTGGTAGTGGCAATTTCAGTAGGCCTCTGTTTGGTTTCACAAACTTCTGATTGTCTCTTGTTATGTTGTCTTTTCCCTGAAGCACACGTTTGAACTGTTGACAAAAAAAAAGCAGAGCATCAGCATATCACATAAGCATTTTAAACATTACAGGAGTAGCTACAGAATAATTGTAAGGTCTAAAAGGTCTCTAGGTCCATAAAGTCTGTCCCCAAAGAAGAACTACCAATCAAAGGCTGGCTAGCTTTCATTTACATTGTTATAAAGAGACCTTCCAAAGATCATTCACACATACTTACACTAAAAACAATTAAGATTATATAAATGTATGTCAAATATTTTCTCAAACTACAAAGCAGTTAAGCAATAACCCCCAACACAAGCTGATGCCATTTTATTCAAACATATGTAGTAAGACAGATGTCCCCTGATAGATATATAGCATTGTATTTTATCGCACACCAGTCAGACAAAGGCTACTTATGTAAAACAATGTAAATACATGCTATTTTCTCAAACTAGCACTAAGGAGCATTTAAGACAATATAAATATATTTGCTTATTATCTGCAAACATTAACCACAATGTACAAAGATTACCCCACCATTTTACAAAACATATTTAGTAAGACAGATGACCCCCAATAGATATATAACACTGTATTTATCTGAGAGACACACACATCGAAACATAGAATTTGATGGCAGATAAGGACCGCTTGGCCCACCCAGTCTGCCCATTTCCCTACCTACTGGATAAGCTGCAGATCCTAGTTAACCAGCAGCCTACTTCTTCCTACCCCCAACCCTCAGAACTGCCTTATGACTATCCCATGCATGTTTGAATTCCACCACTGATTTTGACTCCACAACCTCCTCCGGAAGCGTTACATGCATCCACAACCCTCTCTGTGAAAAATACTTCCTTAAATTACATCTGAGCCACCCCTCTATCTTCAAATTGTGTCCTCTTGTTCTTGCACACCTCTTTTTGAAAGATGCTACCCTCTTGGACTTTGTTGATTCCTTGAGGTACTTGAAAGTTTCTATCATGTCCCCCTCTCCTCCTTTCCTCGAGGCTATACATATTAAGCCCCTAAGTCTCTTTTCATATGTCTTCCGGTGCAGACCCTGCACCATTTTAGTGCCCTCCTCTGGACAACTTCCATCCTGTCTATGTCTTTGCGGAGATTGGGTCTCCAGAACTGCACACAGTACTCCAGATGGGGTCCCACCAGCTGTCTGTACAGAGGGATAATAACTCCCTGTTTTCTACTGGTGATGCCTCTCCCTATGCATCCCAGTATCCCCCCAGCCCTCCTTGCTGCCCTCTCACATTGCTTGCCCATCTTTAGGTCATCTGATATGACTACCCCCAGGTCCCTTTCCATTTTTGTTGTTGTTAGTATCTCACCCCCATTGTGTACTCTTCCCCTGGGTTTTTGTTTCCCAGGTGCATTACCTTGCACTTCTTAGCATTGAATCTAAGCTGCCATACATTTGACCATTCTCCTAACCTTGCCAAGTCCCTTCTCATCCTTTCCACCCCACCCTGTGCATCAACTCTGTTGCAGATCTTAGTGTCATCTGCAAAGAGACATACTTTTCCTTCCAGTCCTTCTGCAATGTCGCTTATAAAGACATTGAAGAGGACGGTCTATACTGAACCCTACGGTACCCTAGTAACCCTCCTTTCTTCTGAGTGGACTCCATTTACTATTACTCTCTGTGTCCTATTCTCCAGCCAATTCTTTACCTAGGCTATCATCTTGGACCCACTCCCAGGCTGGCTAACTTGTATATTAATCTTTGTGGGACTGTGTCAAATGCCTTGCTAAAGTCTAGGTAGGCCATGTCCACAGACCCTCCCTGATCTACTACTTTGGTCACCCAGTCAAAGAAATCTATCAGATTCATCTGGCATGACCTTCCCACTGTGAATCCATGCTGCCTAGGGTCCTTTGCCCCTCTGGCCTCTAGATACTCGACAATTCTTTCCTTTAGAAGTGATTCCATCATTTTCCCTATCACTGAGGTTAAACTAACAGGTCTATAGTTTCCTGCTTCTGCCTTGCTCCCACTTTTGTGAAGGGGAATCACATCTGCCCTCCTCCAGTCCCTCGGGTACCACCCATCCTCCCATGATTTGTTAAAAGGGTAGTCAGTGGTGTCACTAGTTCTACCCTTAGTTCTTTAAATTCTGGGATGAATCCCATCAGGCCCCATTGCTTTGTCCACCTTCAGTTTTAAGAGTTCTTTCAGAACCCTTTCTTCTGTAAATGGGCCGGAGCAACTTCTGTATCCAGCGTGTTACTACTGTTTGTTTTATGTACCTCCCCTCTTCCTTTGTAAATACTGAGCAAAAATATTTGTTTAGTATCTCTGCCTTTTCACAGTCTCCCTCTGCCCACCCTCCCTCCCTCCCCTATTAAGCCTCACTGTCCCTCCCTTGGTCTTCCTTCACTCCTGATGTACCTATAAAGGTTTTATCCCTTCTTAACTGGTTGGCTATCTTTTCCTCGGTTTGGGCCTTTGCTGTTCTGACTGCCTTCCTAGCCTCCTTTTGCTTTAACTGATACAGTTCTCTGTCCTGCTCCTTCTGCGATTCCTTGTACTTCCTGAATGCTTTCTTTTCTCTTGAACCTTCACTGCCACTTCCTTTGAGAACCATAGTGGTTTCTTACATCGTCTTGTTTTGTTTATTTGCTACACAAAGGCTCATTACCTCTGTGATGGCAGTTTTATTATTCCCATTGTTCTTCCACCCTCCTTCCTGCCCATTTGCTAGTGCATTCCTTAGGCACTCACCCATTTTGGCAAAGTCAGCCCTCCTAAAGTCCAGTACTTTTGTCTTTGTAGGCTGACTCTATTGTTGTGTTTATTGTGAACCATATTGTTCGATGGTCCTAGTTCCCAGATGGCTACCACTTCTACATCTGTAATCCTCTCTCCATCTCCATTTGAGAGAATCAAGTCTAATATTGCTCCCTCTTGAGTGGGCTCCAGTACTAGTTGTCTAAGGCATGCCCCCTGTAGGGCATCTAGAATAACTGCACTCTTCAAAGTGGCAGCTGCAACTGCACTCCAGTTAACATCTGGCATATTCAGATCACCCATCAGCAATATCTCCCCTTTTTCTGCCATTCTAAGTATACTTTCTATCATTTCCCTGTCCATTTCCTCCCCTGAAGAAGTCTGTATCTAACCCTGTAAGTATTGTGGTGCCATTGCCTGTCTCCAAATTTACCCACAGTGCTTCTTCTCCTCCCTGTTTACCCTTTTGTTCTGTTGCTTTTATTCCTTCCTATGTAAGAACCATTCTCCTCCTCTTTACCTCCCTGTCCCTCCTGTAGACAGTGTATCCTGGTATGTTTATGTCCCAGTCATGGTTTTGTGTGTACCATGTTTCTGTGACTGCCACGATATCCAATTGTTCCTCCTCCATCAAGGCCACTAATTCAGGAGCTTGTTACCCAGACTACGGGCATTAGTACTCATTGCTCTCCATTTTTTTGTTATGGCTTTACCTTCTGTTGCAGCATCCCCACTGACCGTTCTACCTCAGTCTTTTTCTCATTTAGTACCCTGTTTTGTAGGGAGGCTGGGATTTTCCTGCTGCTTGTCAGTGCCTCCCCCTTTGGCTAGTTTAAAAGCTTGCCAATGAAGCATTTAAACTGATTGCTCAAAAGACTTGTTCCCTTCCTGGACAGATGCAGACCATCCTGCCAGTATAGGCTGGTGTCCCTCCAGGTGGAACCCCAGTCCCCAATGAAACCAAACCCCTGTGCTCCACACCATTTTTTCAACCATTCATTAAACTGCATGGTGCCAATTGACCTCACCTCCCCCATGCTTTTGACAGGCAGCACCTCTGAGAAGGATACTGTGTGTGCTACTCATCTTAGGTCCCTCCCCAACTCTGCAATGTCCTCCTGCACTGCTCTAATCTCATGATGAGCCAAGTCATTTGTCCCTAGGTGGACAATTATGTCCAGCTCGGAATCCCTTGCAGCTGTTCTCATGATCCTGAGGATGCGCTTCCTGTCCCTCCAAGCCATGGCACCAGGCAGGCACCTGACTTCATTTTTCCCAGCTCCCCCCAGTTCTATACCCCTAATAATTGAGTCCCCCACCAGGAGCTGATTCCTTTCCTTTTGGTGCCCTCTGCCTCCTTTCTGTGGGCCTCCCTTGTGACAGATATCATCAGTCTTCTCTGCGGGTGCATCCACAGAGGAGCTATGCTCCCCCAGAATGGTGTATGGATTGTGGAGTGGAAAAATTAACTGGGTGTGCCTCTGTTCCACCTTCCTCACCCTCCCTGAGCCCACTGTGGTCCAACTGCTGTGCTTTCTTCACAACCTCTGAGGTAGTGGTGGTGGCGCTAGTGCTCCCTGGATGGGGGAGGTTCCCTTTCTACTGTCCAGTGTGGCCTGGGGGAAGGTTTCCTTACTACTGTCCAGTGAGGCCTGAAGATGGGCAACTTCCTCCCTCTGGGCAGATAGTTGTCTGCAAATAGGGCAGCATCTCAGCCTCCAGAAAGACTCCCGGAAGACTGCTGCCCCACAGCCATTACATTGCACTACTCCCCACATGTTTATCTAGTTTTTTATTGTATTTGTGTGTGTGTGTGTGTGTGTGTGTGCACATGCGTGTGTGATTTGTTATATAGAAATATATATATTATACAACGTGTATGCTTATATTATCAGTGCAGTGTGCTAGAGAGGATATGACAGTGAAATGCACCTTGCACTTGAGAAATGATGTCAGAACCTCAGGTATAAAGGAACTATTTCCAAGGGTGAGGGGTGGGAAGGGGTTGGGCCTAAACTGTGTCCTCACAAAACAATCGACTAAAAGCTCTCACCCACCACTGCGATGAGTGCCTTCCTGTCAGCAAGATACCCTACACCACAATTTGACAGAGAAAGTATCCTGCTAATCAAACAGAGAAAAATCCAGACATCCAAGTCAGACACAGGTAAACCTCTCCAGCCCCAAAACAGCCTGGTGGTTTGTTAGCCACAAAGGAAAATCAAATATGCAGTTATTTCAGCCCTTCTGAGGATGCTGACAAGATAAGCAGTTTTAAAAACCCTTTCTGAATTAAAAACTAAAACAAATACCAAGCAATGCCACTTTAAAAGTGAGGAAAACTTCTCTCAGATGTAAGCAAGAGAGAGAGAGAGAGTTTAGTTACAGATAATTCGTCCAAAATAGTATATCCCACACAGCTTCTCAGTTGTTTCCAAGCACTCCTGTACACAACTTGGAAGAAGATGGGCTTCACACACACACACACACATATACACCAGTCAGACAGAGGCTACTCATGTAAAACAATGTAAATGCATGCTATTTTCTCAAACTAGCACTAAGGAGCATTTAAGGAAATATAAATACATTTGCTTATTATCTGCAAACATTAACACAAATATGAACCAACCAACCCCCCAACCACAATGTACAAAGATTACCCCACCATTTTACAAAACATATTTAGTAAGACAGATGACCCCTAATAGATATATAACATTGTATTTATCACACACACACACACACACACACACATATGCATATACACCAGTCAGACAGAGGCTACTCATATAAAACAATGTAAATGCATGCTATTTATCTGTCAAATCCACTACCAATCAGACAAAAAAAAAGCAGACTGGCTTTTAGTTGTAATAACAAAGCAGACAAGTAGGTACGTTTTGAACATTTTCAGAAACAATACATACCTTGTGGTTCTGGTACAGATACAACAGCAGCTTCCATTATCTCATTATCAGATAGAGCTTCTAAATCAGACCAGCTGCTCATGATCATAAAGTTTTCAAAACTATGAATTTCTGGTCTTCTGGTCTTTGGGCAATATGTGAGATTAGATGGGAGAATTTGGGGGTCACAGACATTTTAAAGGCTGCAATCTTACTGGCCATAGTGAGGAATAGGCAGAACCACCGATCCAGCTCTGCTTTACATTCAGACATCAGAGGGCCTAAATTATTGTCCCACCATTTATCAGTATTTACCCCAACTTTGATGACCAGGTATGTAATGGTATCATGCACACATTTAAGTCCTGATTGGGGTATAGTCTGTAGCTGACACTGGGGGGAGAATTTCAATTTTTGTTTGATTAACTTTAAGGCCAGAGATGTGTGTAAAGTGGTTTAGAAAGGTGAGCAGTGGGGGGATTGTTTTCTGAATGTTTCCTAAGGGGACCAGCAGATTATCTGCATACATCAGAGTTGAGTAGTGTGACTGTCCTAGGCTTATCCCTTTAATATGGGGCTTCTGTCAGATTGCTGCTGCCAAGAGCTCAACTGCCAGGACAAAGAGAAGAGGGGAGAGGGGGCACCCCCAATCTAGTTCCCCTGTGGAGTTGGAAATTGTCTGAAGGGTATAGAGCTGTTATGGTAGATCTGAAATGGGAGCCAAAACCTAAATGCTCAAGAACAGTGTGGAGATAATCCCACTTGACAGAATCAAATGTCTTCTCAAAATCTATTTCCAGAGCAGCAGCTGGGGTATTTACCTTCTGGCAATATGAATGAGACTGAGAAGTGTTCGCAGATGATCAGTACTGTACCTGCTTTTTAAGAAACTGACCTGTGAGGGGTGAATCAAGGAGGGCAGTAGCGGATTCACTCTATTTGTCAGTGCTCTGGCATACACCTTGCTATCAGTGTTGATCAGGGATATGGGGCAATAGCTGGCCACTTCAGTGGGGTCTCTTCCTTTCTTGGGAAGGACTGTGACTGTAGCCTTGTGAAGGGTACGTGGTAATATACCATGATTTTCAGATTCAGTGAATACCTGGGAGAGTAAGGGGGTGATCAGAGGTGCCATTGCCTGAAGGAAGTCTACAGAAAATATGTCTGCCCCCAGGAGCTTTCCCATTTTTGAGAGATTGCAAGGCCTCAGATATCTCCTTTGAGGTTAGTGGTACCTTAAGACCTGCCCGTTGGGTATGGGATAATTTAGGGAGCTATATGGTGTCTAGAAATTCACAAGTTTCAAGTCTAGTATCAGCCCTAGAGAAGGTATATAGTTGGGAGTAGAATGCTGCCATGATGTCATTCACATCCTGTGGTTTGGTTCTGACCTCCCCAGACAGGGGGTCCTTAACCCCCATGATATACCTATTTGTCTGTTGCTTGTGGAGTTGGTATGCCAGTATTTTGCAGTGTCAGTGGCTCATTAGGTAGCATACTCACCTCTGAGGTTGGGAGATCAGAGGGCTGTGGTTTCAGTTCCCACATCTGGCACTTGGGTTAGTATCCCAGTACTGACACTGTAGTGCAGCACGAGAGGGGTGCTGCACTTCTGAAGTGCCATCTTTTGGATGAGATGTTAAACTGAGGTCCCATCTGCCTGGATTGGTGGTAGTTCAGGTGGATGTTAAAGATCCCATGGCACTTATCAAAAAAGAGGAGGGGAATTTTTTATTAAGACTGAAAAGCAAACTAAATACACAAGGTGTTACAGCACACCAAATCATAATACAAAATTAAACAATTAATCTAAAAGTAATACAGCATCCAATGAACAAAAACAAATATCAAAATTTTTAAAGTCCAAAAAAAGGGAAGAATAAATAACCAAACTAAAAAAAAAACTCCCCTAAAACAAAAATATGAGAAAATTATATATACAAAAGTATTACTACATACTAAATTATAATACAAATAATAAACAGAAATATGTATTTCATCATACATGCAATGGAAAAAATGAAAAACTCTGTCATTAGAGTTCTAAAACCCAAGTAGTAAATGCTGAAGGTCCTCCCCCCTTACTTAAAGGAGCCAGGGATTCTATGAGAGAACTAAAATACCAAAAATTGTATGACAACATACAAAATAAAAAAAAAACAGAAAGAAAAATAAGTATACAGCATACTTTTTGTCCCTTGTAAACCTAAAGGGAGAAAAAAAATTGTGAAAATAAGATGAAAAACATAAACACAACATTATCCCATACATAGTAAGCTGAAATAACCCCCCGCACATGCATACCACTGTATGGCAGTATGTTTTCCCAACCCAACACACCTCATATAGAATTAACTAGTATTCACAACACACACTTCCATAATATACAGATTCTTCATGTTCCTATATTGTTTTTTTTTAATTAAACCATAATCAAAATCAAGAATACTCCTCACCAGAAAATAATTCATTTCTACCAGAAACTGCCACTTCTCATTAATTAAGGCCAGAAGAAAATAACAGTGAAATTACAAAGAAAAACACTCAGTATCAGTCATAAGCAAAAGTGGAATTATGCAATGACTGAAATGTATCTCAAAATATACCTTACCAACTCATAGCCAATCTATACTGCACCACCAAGACTGGAAGATTTCATATGGCACTGACTTCCTTTCAGTATTTTTGTGACTAAGAACTGCAGTAGTAATCGTATGAAATAATTGTTCCTCTGTATATTCTAATTGCTGCAGTGTCAGCCTACACTGCACATGCCATATATAGAGTTTAAAACACACCAAAAATAACCAAAGTGTAACCCTATCATGTTTAGTCCATTTGAATGGAAGAATACCCAAGTATAAAATCTCAGGGGTTAAATCAAAAAAGGGTGATGTAGGCCATTTACCCCATAAAAAATTTCAAAACCATTTTACAAAAGACACAGAAAGAACAAATGGCCCATGGATTCCACCACCTCAACACAAGTCTCCCTAGGACAGTAACAATGTTCTACACTTTTATGTTTTCGGTTTCCTTTGACATTGAGTTTCCCATGTAAGGAAAGCCACATAACATCCCACATATGAATCGGTATATGGGTAGATGTCAACATTTTCCCAATCAATATTTTATCTGAAATAGGTTTGAAGTCAAAACAGGCTGTATCGTGAAAAAAAGTAGATAGAAGATGTGCATATAGTGTTTTCCAGTCCTGTTGTGAAAAATGTTCCAGTACTAAACACCACAGTTTTATTTTCCCAAAACATGCCCTTAAAGTTTCTGGAATATTATACAAAGAACCCTGTTTTGGGATGCATGAATGAGGAAGCCAGAAGGGGAGTATCCCTGTCAAGGAATCCAAAACCCATGGGATCCAAATACTCTCAGATTTCAGTAATAATGGTCTCAAGTTCACATTACCAAAAATTGTAAAAAAGAAAACAATGGGATTATCATTTTAATATCCCCTATTTTTTTCTCTCTAAACAGTAAACACCATTTAATTGGATTCAGTCTACGACCCCAAATGCCTGAAAAAAAAACAACCATACATCCAGGTCTCCAGCTTAGGGGGTAGACTAAAAACTGCAGCTAAATACAAAAAAATTGAGAGTAAGAAGGTCTTAATTTGGACAATCTCCACTTATTCCACAGAAAAATTTTTCCATATGCAATGTCCAATTTGGAGGACCAATTTAAGAAGACCAAATCCCCTGTACCAAAAAGAAGTCCAAGAATTGTACAGGTCCCTGTCACAACAGGGATCCCAATTACTGTAGACTCTAAAAAACTTTCTAATCCAAAGGGAAGGCATTTACTTTTCCTATAGTTAACTCTGTCTCCCGTGAATTTGGAAAATTCCCAAAGTATTTGTCCCACTAAACAGGTCAAAGGTAAATCCTCCACAAGAAAGCAGATGTCATCTGCATATGCAATACTTTTAATTTCTTCTGAGGTGCTAGAAAAAGAAACCCCTGAATAGCAATATTATCATTAACGTGACTAATTAAAGGGTCCAGTGTAAAAAGATAGAGAAGGGGACTCGGGGGACATCCCTGTCTAACTCCCCGGGTAACCAAGCATACCCTCCCCATCCATCCATTACAGTATGCTAAAGCTTTAGCATTAGAATAACAATATTTTATCCAAAAAATAAAAGTACCCAGAATCCCATAACTAGCCAAACAGTCCCAAATATATTCATGGTTTACCCTGTCAAAGGCCTTTTCCTGATCTAAACTAAGAATGAAACCAGTTAATTCTTCAGTCTCCCCCCCGGGACAACATTTCTCTTAATAAAATTAACCCATCCATTATACTCCGGTCAGGAATAGTACAAGTCTGGGAAGAATGTATCAGAGTAGATGCACAAAGCAACAACCTGTTATTCAACAATTTGGTATACAATTTAAAATCAGTATTTAATAATGTGATGGGGCACCAATTTGAAAGCTCAGTCCTGTCCCCAGATTTATACATAAAAACCACCAACCCATTACCCATTGAATCAGGCAAATTCTCTGAAACCATCATATCCTGAAATAACTCTAGGATTTCAGGTAACAAAACTTGCAGAATCACACTGTACAATTCATATGGAATTCCATCTGTTCCAGGTGCAGAATTCTTTTTAACCATTGCAAAAGTGGTCATTATTTCAGATTGAGTAAGTGGTGACACCAGTACCCATTGATCGGATGACAAAACTTGTGGTAAAAAACATTTTTCCAACCAAACCGTATGACCATCCCGTGAGGATTCCTGATGACTAAATAAAGACTGCACATGCTCCTCTATGGCTGTCATAATTTCATACCTTTTGGAACAAAGACACCTCTTCTCATCCTGAATTAAAGACATCCGCTTTTGATATTGTTGATGAGCACAGAATTGAAATGGATTCATAAAATCCTGTGAACCCTGGGTTCCAAATTTCTGTTCCTGTTCTAAAGATCTAAGTCTGTTATATTGTAGATCATTCATTTTTCGCCTGGTTTCTGCCAATTCTGCAAGAATCATTTTATCTCCTTGGGAAGCCTGGAACACTAAATTCTGAAACTGTGTTTTGTAAATACAATGTTGGTCCCTCTTAAATTTCCCATTTAATCTACCTATGTGTTGAAAGTATCTTTTAATATCTAGCTTTGGGTCCTCCCATCATTCCTGTGAAGTATCATATAACATTTTAACCGATTTACATGCTTCTAATAAGGAAATAAAACCATCCTTAACAGTTGGAAGAGACAACAGTTCCAAGTTCAACCTCCAATACCCAGGCTCTTGTTGCATACCATCATAATTAGAGACCATCAGTTCTATGATGACGTGGTCAGATGGAGCAACAGGACGGGTCCTGGTATTTTTAATCTCCAGGGCAGGAGATATAACACAGAAATCGATTCTAGTAGCTAGGTTATCTCTGAAATAGGTCTTACCTGGCCGGCCAAAAAAACCACAAGCATTAACCAAACCAGTTTGTGAAATCAAAGCAGCCAGGCAATTGGTATCACAATATAATTTTGGGGTTTGAGGACCCCTACAAATACAACCCGTAATTGAAATCTCCTCCCAAGAAAGCATAATGAGATGTAAACAAATAAGGCTGTACAGTGTTAAAAAGCTCAGTTCTAGCTGTCTTTGTTTGTGGGGCATATACATTAATAAACCGACAGTGCAATTTATTAAATGTGACATCTAATAACAAAGCACGGCCCGGGGCTATGTCCACTACCTGTATAGATTGTGCCAAAGGGGAATTTAAACAAATTTCAACCCCACAACAAAGATCCTCTCCAGTACCCCCATTTCCATCCCACAGAGGCTCTATCCATCTCTTGTCTGCTATGTAATCGAGTGTCTTGAAGGAATACCACATCATAAAAAAAGGAATCAAATAAAGCATATACCAAAAGTTGTTTTCTATCTGAATGAATACTGTTAGTATTTAAAGAGGCCACAGTAATACTAAATAACATATTCATTGCGTATAAAAACAAAAAAAAGAAAACATTAAGTGTTAACTAAAGAAGAACTAATTAATCCTGAAAAAAAATGTAAAAACATTAGGATTTCTTCCTGACCCATTTACAGGAACCCATCCTAGATTTATTTTTTGGGAGGATAGTCAAATCTTCTGTAGAATGCTCAGTGTCTGATCCTCCATCTGCTTATGAACATATGAAATTTGCCAGCAGATAAAGGCCTAGAGGTCTATCAAGTCTGCTCGAATTTGCAGCTAGCACCCCTTATTCTGCAGCTGCCCCTCCCTTCCACCCTTCCTCTTCATTAACCCTCCCCTTTGTCCTGTCCCATCCTCATTTGAAGCAGTCCACTGTTCTACTGCATACCACTTCAGCAGGTAACGCATTCCACCCAGCCACCACCCTCTCTGTAAAAAAGTGTCTCCTCATCTCCCTCCTGAACCTTCCTCGCTCCAGTCTCATATCATGGCCCCTGGTGGCCCTCCCCTCCCTTACTTTGAACAGCCCCTCTGTACCTGTCTTGTTTATTCTTTTCATGTATTTAAAGGTTTCAATCATGTCATCCCGTCTCTCCTCTCCTCCAGTGAGTACATGTTCAACTCCTTCAACCTCCTCTCGTATGATAAGTCCCCCAGCCCCTTGATCATCTTTGTCGCTCTGCACTGCACCCCCTCCAGTAACTTAATGTCTCTCTTCAGATACGGATGCCAGTACTGCTTGCAGTACTCCAGGTGTGGTCTAACTAATGACCTATACAGTGGCAGAATCACCTCCTCTCACCTTGAGGATATACCCCTTGCAATACAACCCAGCATTTTGTTGGCCTTGCAGCTGCCTTCCTACATTGTGCTGAGTTGTTCATTGACCCTGTAATGAGCACACCCAGTTCCTTCTCCTCCTCTGTCTGGGCTAGCTGTACTCCCCCTAGCTGGTAACTCCTCCTTGGGTTCTTCATCCCAAAATGCAGCACCTTGCACTTTTTGGCATTAAAGCCCAGTTGCCAGGTGTCTGACCAGGTTTCAAGCTTTGCCAGATCATCCTGCGACTCCTGCCATCCCCCTAGGGCATCCACCACCGCGCTTACCTTGGTATCATCAGCAAACAGACTGATCTTGCTCTTGATGTCCCATGATATGTCTGCAATGAATATTCCAAACAACACTGGTCCTAACACTGAGCCCTGTGGAACACCACTTGTCACTGCCCTTGGGTGTGAGAGCTCCCCACCCACCACCACCCTCTGTTGCCTTCCCTGCAGCCAATTTCCTATCCATCTCACCAGCTTTTCACCCTCCCCTGTGCCTACTAACTTCCTTCCCAGCCTTCCATGTGGCACTGAGTCGAGTGCCTTACTGAAGTCCAGATACAGGACATCCACTGCATGGCCCCTGTCCAGTTGCCTAGTTACCCAGTCATAGAACTCGACCAGGTTGGTTTGGCAGGATCTGCCACATATGAAGCCATGCTGTCTGCTGTCCTGTAGTCCTTTGGCCTCTAGGAGGGCCACCAGCCTCTCCTTCAGGATAGTCTCCATTACCTTACCCATGATGGATGTGAGGCTCACTGGTCTGTAGTTTCCAGGTTCATCCTTGGGGCCACTCTTGTGGAGGGGCACCACATGAGCCATCCTCAAGTCCTGAGGTACACACCCTGAATATAGTGAGGCATTAAATAGGTCTGCCAAGGGTCCTGCAAGGACCTCTGCCAGCTCCTTCAGTACCCTGGGGTTGATGCCATCTGGGCCTGGCGCCTTGTCCACCCTCAGTGCCTTCAAACCCTCTTGAACTCTGCTCTCCATGATTTCCCCATCTGTCACCACTCCCCCCCCTTGCTTCTGCCATTTCTCCCACCTTGGGTGTCACCCCCTCTTCTCTTTAGTAAATACTGAGCAGAAGTACTCATTTAGTGCTTCTGCCTTATCGCACTCTGCTTCCACCCAACTCCCCTCCTTCTTAATCCTTATTATGTAGTCCTTACAGCTCCTTTTCTCCCTGATGTACTTAAAGAAGTAATTCTCCCCCCTTCTTAATGCCTTGTGCCAGCCTGAGTTCCTTAGATGCTTTGGCTCCCCTTACTGCCCTTATCACCTCCTTCGATTCTGTCAAGTACTCCTTGAGAGGAGTGAACCGAAACCGAGTCTGATTCTGTACCTACATCAGATTCTTCAACCTGCAAGGTGGAAAAGGTGTTTTGCACTGGGAGATGGAAGACTTCTGAAACAGATGCTGCAGTTTTCTTCCGTAAACTCCTTCTTCGATTATTAACTACAATGAAGGCACCTTCTGGTGGAAGGGGGGGAGGCATAAAACCTGCATCACCAGATACCTGTAGTACTAAAGGTTCTGCCTCAGATGGAGGCATGTGAGAAACCAAAACAGAAGTGGAGAAGGCCTCTGAAGGGGGATTAACAGGCCTTTCAGGAGGTGCCCTCTTAGGTGGGGGGGGCCCATATTGTTTCAAAGCCATTTTTAATGCAATATTCAAATTTATTTATTGAAAACATTTCACCAGGAAAGGCACACTGAACAAAAAGATGCTCATCTCACGGTGTGACCTGGGGAAAGGGGTTACAATGGAGGCAGGTATACAGACAAAAGTTGAACTTAGAAATAGAGCAATACAGCTAATGTACATAGTTGGGTGGGATTACATAGGACTTTTTTACAATATGAGAACAGTACAGAGCATACAGATAATGTACATAGTTGGGTGGGATTACATTAGCACTTTTTCCAGTAGGAGAACAGTACAGAACATGGACATCAAGGACAGGGTATACATATCATGGGAACTCATCGAGGGTAATACATGATTACCTAAGTGCCAATAACAAGACTTGAGTGCCAGTAACAGGACCTGAGCTGAAGCGAGATGCACCAAGTTGACAGTAGGAGTTGGAGGAGAATATGGGGGGTGGTATAGGTGGGATGGAGGGGAAGGAGAGGGGAGCAGTAGCAGTGCATAAGGCTGAAGAGCGTGGGTTTATTTAGGAATGAGGGGGAAGGGAAGGGAGAGATTAGGAGGGAATATGAGGGGGGGAGTGAGAGTGTAAGTGCATGGGCATTGTATAAGCCAGACAAATAGGCGAAGGCCGAGACGCTGGTCAGGCGCTAAGGGTGGAAGGGGAAAGGAAGCTATCGGGGGGGTGGGTCAGGGGCAGTTGCAGTTTGGGGCAAGGAAGTTAGTGAGGGCAGAGGATAGGGAGTGTTTGGATGATGAATGGTGGATCTGTGCCAGCAGGCTGTTCCAGAGTTTAGGGAAGAGTTAAGAGAAGGCTGACTGGCCTGTGGTGGTCCTTCGGTGAGGGATGACTAATAGCCTGGCATCAGAAGACCTGAGGGAGTGGGTGGGGGTAGGAGGAGAAGATAGGGAGGATGAGAGGTAAGGAGGGAGGGAGTTGAGCCAGAAGTTGGAAGCAAATTTAGCACTATGAGTTAGGCGCCGGTTGCATAGGGATGGCAGGGCCAGTGAATGGTAGAGGTCACAGTGATGTGAGTGGGGGGGCATAGAGGGCAAAGTGGCAGAAAGCATTAAAGAGGGGTTCAAGTCTGGTTAGAGTGGTCTTGGCAGCGGAGCTGTAAATGACATCGCAGTAGTCGAAGGAGGGTAGGATAATTTTCTGGACTAATTCACATCTGACAGGTAGCAGGAGACTAGCACAGTTTCGATAAAGGGCACCAAGTTTTGGGTACAGTTTTGAAATGATGGCATCCATGTGTGCGGAAAAGGAGAGGTGGCGATCAAGCCAAACTCCTAGATACCTGAAAGAAGGCACTTCATCAAGGATGGTGTTATTTAGGGTATGGAAAATCAGGGGGAAGGTGAGTTTGGATAGATGCTGTCTAGTGCTGAAGGACATAGAGACAGTTTTCTTGGTATTTAAGGAGAGCTGGTTGGTGTTGAACCAGCGCTGGATTTTGTTGAAGTCGGTTTGAAGTTTGGAGGAGACTTCTGTGTGAGTCCGGCCGGAGGTAAAGAGGACCGTGTTGTCTGCATACATGTGGATTGCGGTAGAAGAGCAAGAGTTAGACAGATCATTTAGAAAGATGAAGAAGAGGATGGGGCCAAGAACTGAGCCTTGGGGAACACCGGTGGTGATGGGGGGGGAGGTGTGGTCAGTTATTTTAGTGGATTGGGTTCGATTTAGAAAGTAGGAACTGAACCAATTTGTGGCAGATACTGCTAACCCAGCCCCTGATAGGCAGGATAGTAGGAGAGGATGGGATACCGTGTGGAAGGCTTTTGCTAGGTCAATGAAGATGGTGGCAGTGATTAGACCTTTATCCATCCCAGTAAGGATGGAGTCATGAGTCTTAGTAGGGAGGAGGTGGTAGAGTGGTGTTTTTGGAATCCGGACTGGAATGGGGTGAAGAAGTTAGTTTCAGAGAGAAAGTGGGAGAGTTGGGATAGCACTAGGTGTTCCTGGAGTTTGGCGAGGGTGGGGAGGAGGGAGATGGGGCAGTAGTTAGTCATGGAGGTAGGATCATCACGTTTTGGGAGGGGTATGACAGTGGCATGCTTCCATGCGGAGGGGAGTGACTTGGTGGTGAAAGAGAGATTTAGTAAGGCCGTGAGGGGAATAGCAATGGTGGGGGAAGATAGGAAGAGGAGTTTGTTATCAAGACCATCAGGAGGGGTTCAGGGAGTGAAGGGCAACTAGGGTTTCGGTTGGGGAGATGTGTCTGAAGGAAAAGGGGCTCCTACCAGATGGAAGGTGGATAGCTGTCTGTGGAGTGGGTGTGGTTGCAGGAGGAAGGGAATCTAGGGGGTCCTGGGTGCAGGTAGTAAATAGAATTAAACTCGAGAGCTACCATCAGAGTCGGTGGGGAGAGTCCTTGGGTGAGGAGGAGGGGGCTTGTTTGGGGGTGAAAAGGGAGTTAATGACTTTCCAGAATTTCGAAGGACTCCCAAGATTTGCATTTAGGGTATTGTTAAAATAATCAGCCTTAGCTAAGTGGATGGCCTTTGTGCACTTGTTGCTGAGCATGCGGTAGGTGATGTAGTTGCCTGGGAGGAGCGTGGATTTGTAGTTCCACCAGACCTTGTCATAGGCTTATTGGCATGCTATCAGCTCAGGTGAAATCCAGGGTAGGTGAGACCCCCAGACTCTAGCTAGGCGCAGGGGGGCATGTTTGTCCCAGGTGGCGAGGAAGGTGTTCTGAAAGTGTGTGAGGGCCGCATCCATGTTAGAGCAGCTAGAGCTCGGGGCCCTATTAGAGTGAGATAAATCATCCGGGGGGGGAGAGGTTGAGGGATTTGTATGACCGTTGGAATATAAATTTGGGAGGGGATTTAACTCTGTGAATCTTGCGGACCAAGTAGATTAGATGATGGTCACTGATTGAATCAGGGAGGATGCCTGAGCTGACGACACGGTGTGGGTGGGATGTAAGCGCCCAGTCTAGGAGGGAGTGGTTACCGGACTTATGGTTAGAGCGTGTGGGTTCTGAAATGGTTTGACTAAGGTTGAGAGCGGTTATCTCAGTTTGGGTTTTGTTAAAAGTGGATGCTAGCCAGTTGTGATTAAAATCACCCATGACATAAAGTTCACCCGACTGTGGGAGAGATGACAGCTGGCCCAGAAGGTCAGTGACTACTGTGGTTGGCATGCCTGGGCAGCAATATATTCCAGCCACAAAGATAGGTAATGAGGAGGGGGGGACAACTTTACCATGAGAAGCTCGTAAGCTTTGGGTTCAGCTTTGGAGAGAGAGACAGTGAAGTGTAGGGCTGATCTGATGTAGATAGCCACCCCTCCATCTCTGGAGGGCCGGTCTTGCCATGTGATGGTGAACCCTGGGATAGTAATGGTATTATCAGGAAGGCTGGGGTTTTAAAATGAATCTCCTACCCAGATTATTATACCCGATTCATTTCTCACCCTATAGCATTTCGAAGGGAAGGTTTAACAGAATTCAAAGGGTAATTTCAGAATTTCTGTGGGACTCCAAACCTCATAGGAGGAAGCACACTGTCTTACGCCTTCCTTATTCTAAGGGGGGGATTAAGCTTCCGGACCTTTTCCTATATTATGTTGCAGGCCAGCTTGGTGCGATGGGGCGGTGGACAAGGAGTGGGGAAGAAGGGGGATACACTCCAACATGGCTTCAGCTTGAACAGCTTATGCTAAAGGATCTAAAACTCTCCCACGCTGCAATGCTGTTTATAGACCCGGAGGCTTTGCTGGAAAGGGGAAAGCAGTCACCAATTTATAAATCAGTTAAAGCACGGTGGGAGTTACTAAACTCGGTACAAAGGAAGACGCAGAGGGGAACCAGAGATCAGCCTGTAATAGGAAACCCTAACCTTCGCCTAGGGGGGCAAGTAATTAGTGGTCAATGGGCACCACAACTGTCTGACCTGATCCTGTCAGACTTTATATTAGAGGACAGGTGGAACTACCAGTGCAAGCTAGGGCATGGGATCCTTTTAAAAAGATCCAAATTACAAATCTAGTGCAGAAATTTATGCGGGACAATAAGGAAAGGGGACAAATACTATTTACTTGGGACCATTTGAAGGAGATTGACCTCCTACAACACCCCCTCTCAAAAGTTTACAGGGTGTTGTTGGATTTTATGAGCTTGGAAGTTAAGGCTCAGATAGTGTACTGGGAGAAAATTTTATCCCCCCTGAGGCCTGAATGGAAGGAAATTTGGAAAAATATTAAGGTCTTGCCTATACCGAAGTATAAAACCATGCAGTTTTTTATTTGTTCAAACATCTACTATACTCCTGTTAAATTATGTTCTAGAAGGGGGATCACGTGATGCAGAGCAGGAGATAGCAGCAACCTCCCGTAGCTCCCTCCGACCGATCCTAAAATAGCAGTTTTTCTATTTTATTGCAACTCCCTCTCTGCCCGGAGAAGTGTCGGAAAGCCTCAGGGAGCACCCAGTACAAGAAAATGGAGACAGACCTTAAAGACTCGCTGCCCAAACACACGCCTCGCAACTCCCCGAGAAGGCCCCAAAGAAAGCCCAGGCCTCGGGTAATCTGCAGCTCACTCCAACAACGCCCAGTATCCTGAAACAGAACCACTCACTTTGGTTAATTTTTGAAAGAATTTCAGCCATTTGCGAAGAAATGAAAGAACTTCTGACTGAAGTTAAGGCATGTCCCGGCTCTAGATGACTTAACTCATGGGACTGCTGATGCGGAGGCTCATTATCTCGGTGGAGCGGAAACATGGAAAGCTGGAACCCGACATAATAGCGATGAAACAAAGGATCAATAAACTAGAAAACAAGGTCGAAGACCTTGAAGGCCATTCTCGCCGCAACAACGTAGTTATTATTGGTCTCCCAGAGAGAGAGGAGGGTTCAGAACTGATCAAATTTGCCCAGTGCCTCATCCAGAAAATAGCTGGCCCTTCACCTTGTGGCCAAGCATATGTCATCGAGAGAGCACATAGGGCATTGAGGGCCATGCCACCACCTGGTGCACCACCCCGCACGTTCATTTTCAAATTTTTAAATTATCTAGAGAGACAACACTTCCTGAATAAAGCCAGGGACCTAAAAGAAATATCTTGAGAAGGCTCAGGAATAAGGGTGGTTCAAGACCTGCCACTGTCCATTCGGCAGAGGAGAGCATCGTTTCATGCCTTGATTACTAGGTTGATGGCTGCAAACATTCGATTCTGGATGAGGTATCCAGCCCGATTCAAGTGCTGGCAAAAGACACCTGGCATAACTTGACAATGCAGAAAGTGCGTGGGGCTAAGGCAGCTGTTCCCAGATTTATTCGGGACCCATGAAGTTGTTACTAGGGCGGTCATTAAAATTCTGCTTGGTGGATTGACTCTTACATCTGACAAGGAAGCTTTGGCACATAAGATCGCTATGTGGAGCTGAGCCTCAATACTCTGGAGTAACCCCTTTTTTTTTTTTTTTTTTTTGAGACACCCTCCCAGAATGAGGATGCAAATTTGACCTGAATCACTTCTCAATCCTTATAACACCCTTGAACTTTGGAGACCATGGAAAGGAGAGCCATTTACCGGAGGAGAACTGGTCTTTCTTGCAGATGGGACAAAAATGACAGAACTGTGTTTTATTCGATCATTTAGTATACCATCTGTATATTTCACCATGGCAATCTGCTAAGGAACACTGTAGGCCCTTTGCTATTATGGTTTGTTTACAATCCCCTTTTTTTTACGCCTTGTCAACCACCGTGAGTTCTGGGAGTCGAGTAGACAGGGAGGGACAGAGTTAATCAAGCCAACAATAACTCTGCTATTTGTGGACTCGACCTATTCTTTGAATATATTAAGAAGGGTGGGGGAGGTGGACACTCTCATTGTTCTGGTATCATGTTCGTTGATAGCTCGGAAGGATAAGTGGAGGGGTTCTTGGGGTTTAGGGTATGTTTCTGTTACGGGGTTTATGGGA
Source organism: Neoceratodus forsteri (assembly GCA_016271365.2). Classification (NCBI taxonomy): domain Eukaryota; kingdom Metazoa; phylum Chordata; order Ceratodontiformes; family Ceratodontidae; genus Neoceratodus; species Neoceratodus forsteri. Next base: position 192,626,894 of record CM028138.1, on the reverse strand, counting down.
TTTTAGGGGAGGGCGCTCTTGCACAGCACTCCTTATTTCTCTAGGCCCATTAGCACAAGACTGGTATCTTATTTGTTTAGGTTCTGAGTGTATCTTACCGTATGGCTAGGCACATTAATGTGGTGTCCTGAATGTGACGGACTTCGCTATAAATCTAAACAATACAAGGTCTTAAAACATCTAGATTATGTGAAAGCAGATATTATGCTCTTGCAAGAATCACATTTGATGAAAGCCGAAATCAGCCAGTTATGCAGACTTCAAGTTGGTCAGATTTTTGCCTCAGAAGGAGTTCCCAAAGCAGAGGGTCATGGTTATGGTTCATAAATCACTCCCATTTCTTCCGACTCAAGTAATCAAGATAAGTTTGGGAGGTATGTCTTCGTAAGGGTACTTTGTCAACTCTAGGAATTATTTTTGGTTCAATCAACGGCCCCAATATTGACACCCCAAGCTTCTTTGTTCAAATTATGGAAATACTCTCTCCCTGGAGTAACCTGCCAATAGTGTTAGGGGGTGACCTCAATCTGGTTATAGACCCATCAATGGACAGATCACCCTCTGTCAGGAAAGGATTAACCCCGGGTCAGAGGGCTATCAGGGAAATGATGGACAGACTAGGCTTGTGTGATGCCTGGAGAGTGTTTCATCCATCAGTAAAAGATTTTACCTTTATCTCACAAGTGCATAACACCCTATCCAGGATAGACTATATTTTAATTTCAAATACTCTCTTGTCTGGGGTGTTAGACACTAACATTGTTTCTGGGCCATTATCGGATCACTCTATGGTAAGATGTATTCTTACTTTTTCTATTCTATCTAAACCAGAGAGCAGATGGAAAATTAACAATCAGATTTTAAAGGATCCCAAATTAGTTAAATACCTTTTCAGAACAAATAACGAATTTCTCTCCTTTAACCTTAATTCCACCAATAAACGGATATGGAATGGGGAGCTTTTAAAGCTTTTATCCGGGTATTCTGCTAGCTTGGCCTCTACTGAAAAAGAAAGGCAAAATCATATTTCCGAGCTATTAACCAAAATCCGGGATAAAGAAAGGGACCTTTCTGACTCCTCCTCAGAGGGTTATAGGCAGGAATTATTTTTGTTAAGGGACTCGTACCTTAGAATTCTAAATGAACAAGCTGAATGGGCTTATATAAAATCTAAAGCTATTTTCACAGATCAAGGCGAGAAAGCAGGCCGACTATTAGCTAGAAGAATTAAGCAACTAGAGTCTTCCAAGTGGGTGTCAGCTATTCGCCCTTCAGAGGGGGGTCCACTCAAAACTTCCCCTGAGGACATTTTAAATGAGTTCGTTAAATATTTTAAAGAAATCTACGGACCTATGAAAGACCCTCCATCTGAAGATAGGATAGATTATTTTCTGGGGAAATTAAATCTCCCATCATTGGATGAAGTAGACCGACTTCAGTTATTGGCCCCCATTACAGTAGAAGAAGTAGACCGGATTATTAAATCCCTCCCATTAGATAGAACACCAGGCCCAGATGGCCTCTCTGCCAATTTTTACAAAACATTCTCAAGGAATTAATCCCTGCTTTGTTACGATTGTTCCAATGTATCCTGGATGGTGAAGCCTCTGATAAATCTCTTTTTGAAGCTCTAATAGTGCTTTTACCTAAGCCGGGTAGACCCCCTGATCTTGTTGCCAACTATAGACCCATCTCCCTTCTCAACCAGGACATTAAAATTCTCACCAAGATATTGGCTGATAGAATAACTAACGTCCTTCCGGGATTAATTGGACCTGAACAGGTGGGATTTATGAAGGGCAGATCATCTGCGGACCACTTGAGGGTCTTGGATCATGTCTTCTCGGCCTCCAGAGACTCAGATCAACCCATGGTCCTTGTCTCTCTGGATGCCGAGAAGGCATTTGATAGAGTATATAATAACTTCCTCATAAAAGCTATGAGATCTTTTGGTTTCCCTCAACAATTTCTAGAATGGATCCAAGCCATTTACAAATTTCCATCCGCAAGAATTACCTGCAATGGAGCTACCTCATCTTTATTTAGACTCTTCCTAGGTACCAGACAAGGCTGCCCTCTCTCCCCACTTCTTTTTAATTTATATATTGAACCCCTTATTATACGGATCAAACAAGAACAAGGAATTCAGGGTATCCAAATTCGGGAGTACACACTGAAAATTTTAGCGTATGCAGATGATCTCCTTTTGCAAATATCACACCCATCTTCCTCCATTCCAATTCTGTTAGATATTATTGATGAGTTCGGCTCTATCGCTAATTATAAGCTTAACATCAGCAAATCGGTGGCTTTCCCCTTGAATTTTAGAACAAATGCACACGAGATTACCTCTTTCGGACTGGCTTGGAATGCTAAGCTTATCAAGTATCTTGGTCTTATGTTGACTAGAGACACATCTCGCCTAAGGCAGAATAATTTAGACTCGGTGCTGCGTGATATTGAGACGGACCTAAGGAGGTGGGCAGTTATCCCCTTGTCTATTTGGGGTAGAATTAATCTGGTAAAAATGAACATTTTCCCTCGATTATTTTACCCCATTAGTATGTTAAACGTTTGGCTCCCAATTAAATGGTTTAAGAAAGTTCATAGAATTATCTCTGGTTTCATTTGGAACTACAAAAACCCAGACTGTCTTACTTTAAATTGTCTGCTCCTAAAATATCTGGAGCTTGAGACTTCTACTTTTGCGGTATATTACTGAGCTAGCCATGCATCAAAATACCTTCGCTGGATTAAAAACGGATGATTCACATGTTGACATACGTACCACTTTGGTTAAACATAGAGGTAGCTCCGATTCTGAATCTGGCCTAAGCCAGAGGCCCTGCTATAGTGTCCCCTGAAAGCTCTCCCTCAGCTCTTCGCAGACAACCATTGAAACCTCAGTTAGGTACATATACAACTATGTTCATTTTTAAAGTATTGTCACATTGGGGATCCGCTCAACCAATAATGGGTAATCCTAATTTTTTAATAGGTGGAAAACCTATCCAGAATATTTGGTTACCTTTATTGGGAAAAGTGTTGGTCAAAGAGTTGCTTGATGAGGGGGGTAATTTACTTACTTCGACCGATATTTTGAGCAAGTTTCTGATTCCCCCGGGCCTGATTTTTAAAATATTTAAACTCTGTCATCTCCTAGTGGAGAAGCTGAGTATCCTGTCTAAGGATTGCGGACTATCTGATTTTGAAGCTACTTTGACACAATAGTCCGAAAAGCTCATGCCATTTCCACAATATATAGTATTTTGATTGCCTGGTTGCACCCTAATATCCATGCCCCTAAACAATACTGGTTGCAATTGTTTCCAGAACATGTCTTTAAATGGGATGAAATTTGGAGGCGTGTCATAACTTTTGTACAAGACAGGCTGAGGCTAATGCAGTTCAAGTTATTACATAATTCTTATTTCTCCCTGCAAAATTAGCTGAGAAAGGCATGGCCTCCTCATCTTCATGTTTCAGATGTCAACAAGGGTTTGGGGATTTACTTCATATTTTGGTACTGTCCGAAAATTACTGGGCTATGGAGACTATTAAGAACAACCTTGATCCCCTCTTGGGACTTGAAATTTATTTACCCTGAGGTCTGTATTTGGGAGATATGACTCGGGTTGGTGTCCGCGAGGAAATATCATATGGGGCTGATCTCGCTTCAGTCAAAAAGCTAGTTTTGAGGCATTGGAAAGATAGCATAGAGATCTCGTATGGCGAATGGTTGCAGGAATTTTAGCTAACCTTAGAACGGACAGAACCATTACAAGTTTGCAATACAAACTTTCTAATTTAATTATACCTGGGGTTCCTTATATACCTTTTTTTCTGTGCCACTGTAATTGGTAACGAGTTTTCCAGTCAGTCTGTTCCTGTGTGCTGTGCAAAAGATGGGTGCTTGGGATGGTGGGGGGTTTTAGGAGGGGAGGGTGAGGTCTACATCCTGACAATTGGTCCTTTTTTCTTTTGTGTGTGGCAATTAATTTTGCTGTCATCTTGTTACCTTTCTGGATGTATTCCTCAAAGTTGTTAAATCTTAATAAAATTTGAATGGAAAAAAAAAAATTATGTTCTAGAAAACTCAGACAGACAGACCTATGTTTCAGGTGTGAAGCAGAATCAGGGGATCTGTTGCATGTAATGTGGAACTGCCCCATAATCCAGCCATTGTGGGTTCAAATTGGTCAAAAAAATGGATCTGTTACTAAATTACTCTGAGTATATCAAACCAGAGTTATGCTTGTTGGGGGACATGCAAGTGGTAGTGAGGGACTCAGCCAAATATCATGTGTCTCTGATGTCCTCCTTGGTTAAAGCATTTGTCCTCAGGCACTGGAAAAATGATAGTATTTATAGCTATGACCAATGGGTTAGTGACCTGTTGCAAGTCTTGGACAGACTTAAAAGACAGATGGTAATAGAGGGGAAAAAGAAGGTATATGATAAAAGATAGAGGGTGTTAGAGGCAGTGTACTCGATACAGTTGAGAAGTGCTCGGACACAGATCTGTCTGTCTGAAGGAGTTTAGCTTGTATGGTGTTTTCTGTCAGGAAAATGTGAGAAGGGGGATAAGACTGTATGGAAATATAGGATTTTGTATAGGATATTTCTTGTATTAAATGAGGCATAATACTCTCATGAGATGGTCTATAGCTGGATTAGCAGGTTTTTATTTTTGGCGGGTAAGGATGGATTCTCTCTCTCCCCTAGGGACACAGTTATTAGAGTTCTGTCCGGGAAGATACTACCTGCCTTGAAAGTTGGGATGACACTATTAAAAAATTTGGGCTAAGAATTAGACTAGATTAGAGCCAACTTTCAAGGAATAGTATTGATTGTGACATTAGGCAAAACGGAACTAAACTTTTGGCCTTGATAAAATATAACTGTGACTGTAAATAGTTGTGGGGATGTATATAGTTGCCATATCCAGTTTGGGGATGTGGGCAAGGGAGTAACCCTGGGATATATGTATGTAAGTATATTGTTGGATAAGATAAAACTTGCAATAAAGAAGTTTAAAAAAAAAGGAAGGCTGGGGTTTAGCCAGGTCTCAGATAGGATGATTATGTTGGGGGCATGATGGGTGACAAGGACCTGGAGCTGATCGAGCTTAGGGGCTAGGCTAAGAATATTTAGATGGAGAAGGCGTAAGCCATGGGAAAGGTAGCCAGAACAAGTGTTGGTGGTGGCCTTGGCTGAGGGGTTTGGTATGGGGTGGTTGGGGCCTGAGGTTAGGGGTGGGCCGGGGTTAGGGTGTATATCCCCTGCTGCTAGAAGGAGTAGGGCAATGGTTAGATGGTAATGTAGAACACGGAGAGACCAGGATTTTGCCATGCGGAGGTTGGTGATGGCAATAGGGTGGGCTGAGCAGAGGGAGTGAGTACTGGAGAGGGAGAGAGAGGCCAGAAGGCAGCCAAAGGAATAGACCGAGGAGGAGGGGGGCGTAGGGAAATGGAACCAGGAGATAGCTGGGAGAGATGCAGTGGAATTATAGGGGGCATTTGTAGGATGAGTCAGAATAGCCGGTGGGGGTGCTGGTAGCCACTTGGGGGAGTTAAAATAGGAAGGGATAGTAAGATGGAGGAGAACAGTGGTACAAGGTTGTTGATGGGGACATTTTAGCAAAATTGGGGAAGAGGTGCCCAAAAATAGTGCCTAGGTAAGCAGGGTGATGAATTTAAGCAGCTTAAGGCTCCTCACAGTGCCGAGATACCACTTTGAGTAGTGGTACTGTCAAGGACTCTGGTGGACAGGGTACAAGGTTCAAGCCCTTAGCTGGGCAGTTGGGATAAGGCTTGGCTAAGAGCAGGGAATCCAGGTTCTAAGTGACGTTAAAGCAGATAGGTTTGGAACAGAAAACAGGGTAGAAATAGCAACTTCTAGTGGTCACTGGGGTTAGTGGCAGGCTGGGTGAGTGTCGGGCAATTGGGCTAGCCAGATGGCTGGGCGAGGGTGAGGTGTGGGCAGATGTAAAGGTGGGAGTTGGGAGAGAAGTAACCTAACCAGGTAGAGAGGTTACAGAAAGTAGGAGGGGTTTCAGGTGGGGAGACTGAGGCGTAAAAGTCAGAAGGTCCCTCTAGTGGTTAGCAGGTATAACCTGCAAATGGAGAAGTGGGCAATCACCCATCTGCTGTGGGGGTCTAATTTACATTTTAAAATGGACCAGGACAGGGATTTGTGTAAGAGGATAACCACTCCTCTTTTCTTTGTGGGGGCACTAGCATGAAATTATTTTCCCACCCAGTCTTTCACCAAGCAAGCATGGTCCTCTCTAGTTATCTTTGTTTCTTGCAAAAAGGCAACTTGGGTCATCACCCTTTTTAGCTGTGTCAGCACCTTCTTCTTTTTTTGAAGGAGAATTAAGCCCCTTAACGTTCCAAGTAATAAAGAAGCTCTCATCCATAATAGTGGGTATATCAGAAAATCTTGAGGGGAAGAGGTAAGCAGCTGACCAAGGCTGAGGCCCATCTATGTTAGTTAGATGGAATCTTTTACAGGCTAAAAGAACAGGCATTTTCCCAGAGGGAGAGGCTGTATAATAACATTTGAAACCAAAACAGTGTCCATGCATTGACCCAGTTGCATACAATGATCCATAATATATAGACAGTAACATCCAGAAGACATTAAAAGAAAATAAACTATTTTCAAAAACTGTGTAATGTCGCATAGTAGAAGAAGTAGGTATGGCAGGCCAAGGAACATAGTCCTTTTAGACCTAACCTGCCCATCTGTTTGGGGTGGGCCATGATGTGCTACAGTGGTGACCCATAAGCTCAGTTCCACTAGGTGCTGGATTCTAACAAGGGGGGCTTAGGTAGGCTGCATTGTGCCTCGCTAACCCAGGGCATTAAGCTAGTAGGGTGCAAACACCTGTATCACCAGTATCCCGAAGGGTTTCAGGCACTGAGGAGGTCATGCTTGTGGCGGTAGGAGGACAGTAGGCCTCTGGGTTAGGATCTCATATCCTTAAGCCTTAGTGCAACCTTGTCTGCTTCCCCTTACACCACTATCAGTAAGTTGACACTCACATGTAGAAGAGATGGGTTTATAAAGGGTACCATTATGTGTTCAACTGTGCAACCATCTTTCTGTTATGGCTGCTACAGAGTTGCTGCAGTGTCCTGAAGGTTACACCCAAACTAGGATGAGCATAAGTACCCATACATTCATGGAGGAGGGGCATTCCAACCAAAGGGGCCAGCCTTAGTTGAACTTAGGTCATCTGAACAGATGCTGTACTGGGTACATCCAGAACTCCTCCATCCAGCCCTAATGGGTAGGTTTGGCACACCAACATGGTGAAGCTTTGAAATCATTTAGTAATTACTCTGGCCAGCCAGAACAGCACTGACATTTTAAATATCGTGTCCAGGATACTTTTTTTAATTAGCAGGGCAAGGGCACTGGGCAAAATAGACTCTTAACTAAGCTCAGGGGGTGTATAACTGGCAGTTATTCATGTCGGTGCTGATACCAAAACACTAAACTTTGGGAGCTATCCCACTAAGCCCATTCCTGTGCCCTGATTACAAGAAAAATTAGTAAGGACACTTATCTAAGTATGCTCCTTTGGCGCTGTTGCTTGAAGATCCACTTCAACTGTTGGAGGATGTTGTGCCTGCTTCTGTGGACCAAGATCCACAAGGTCTGTTGGGCAGTGGGACAGAGGGGAGGCTGCACTCAAAGGCTCCTTGACAATCCACTGTTGTAGCTTTGCTTCCATAGCGGAGGTTTCAAGCACCATCTCCTCCTCCAGATATTCAGGAAACTCTCCTGTTTTGGCCTGTTCAGCAGTAGCCAGTAATGCATAGTGGTATGGGGTTGCAAATTTGCTCATACTGGTAGTGGGTGACCCCAGATCCCTAGGTTGATGCTGGCCTGATTCTGAGGTGCTGTCCTGTGGGAGGTTTCTTTTGGCATGTTGGCCCGACTGTTGCCGCTTTTGGGATCTGGCTGGGAGGCCTGGGCCTGCCCCCATAAAACTGAAGCCCTGTTTGAGATCCTCTTAATTGTTGTGTGACTTTTTAGGTGAGCCTTGGTTCTTCCCCTGGTCATGGGGCATCAGTCCAGTAGGAGAAGGCTTCCATTCTGAAATGGGATGGCCAGTTGTGGTGCAGGTACTCCATGAGAGCTTCTGGAGTCAAGAAGGAAATGGAGGTTCCGTTCACCTCCAAGCACATTGTGGCAGGGTAACGTAGGGAGAACCTGATCCCCAAGGAGTGCATTAGGTGGTTGGTTTCAGTGTATTCTTTCCTGCTGGCTGCCAGCTAGTGGGAGTAATCCTGGAAAATCAGAATTTTGTGGCCATGCCAGGACAGAGTTCTGAGCTCCTGGGCTCTTGTGGTAATCCATTACTTATCTGCAAAGTTCAGGATTCTGGCCATAAGTGGCCTAGGCCTTTCCCCAGGTTTGGGTGCTGGGTTCAGTGTCCTGTGTGCCCGCTTGATTGCTGTGCAGGATGCAGATCATGTTTCAAAACCTCTGGCAAGACATTATATAAAAATTCTAGAGGGTTCCCCTGCTCTGCACCTTCAGGGAAACCCAGGAGCAGGAGGATATTACGCCAGCTCCTATTCTCTGTATCATCCAGTTTGGTCTGGAGTAGTTGTATTGCCCTCTCTTACTCTCGTACGGTAGAAGTGAATAAGTCTATGGCCTCTGTGTTAGCATTTACTAGTGTCTAAGTTCTACAAATCCTGGCATCCATTTAGTGGATGGCCATCGTCGTGTTGTTAGCGGCCAGAGTGACCTCCGCCATGCGCTGCATCAGGGTCACAAACATATCATTTATCTGCTGCATTTTAAGGCCCATAGGAGCTTCTCACCCCTGCTGTGCACCATGCTGGTGTGGGAGAACAAAACGACTCCTATGACCTCGTTTCTGGTAAGTGGTAACTTCAAAATAGTGCAAGTTGTTCCAGGCTGTTCTGTGTACATTAAAATCTGCTATACTGTGTGATTGTATGATTTTAAACAGTGTATATAAGCAAAGTTAAACCCCAGGTTTGCAGAGTGCTCGGATCAAGTGGCCATTATGGTAGGAGCCAAGCCATGCCCCCTGACTTTTGACTTTTTAGATAGAGTTTTCATGCTGAAATGTCTTGAGACTTGGAGGGTAACGGAAATGTTATTGATAATGATTTAAAAAGTATATGCAAAAACTACAGTAAAGGTTTCAGTCAAAGCATATTTGTCTGACTCCTTTAGTATGTTAAATGGAGTTTAACAGGGTTAAACCCGTCCCCTGTTCTTTTTATAATGTGTTTGTAACCCTTTTTGAACTATATTAGAATGAATCAGGGAATTCAGGGAATACAAGTGGGCAAGAACCATATTAAAGTAAATATCTTTGCTGATAATGTTTTGCTTCTGGTCATAAATATAAATCAAGGTCTGCCTAATTTTCTGAAGGAAGTTGCCAAATATGCAACCTATTCAGCCTAACATCCAATAAATATTATTCAGCCAACCCTGGAATTGAAAAGGGATAATATGGTCCAAAAAAGCTTTACATATTTAGTTTGTTCTTTCAAACAACCAAGCTGAAACTGTTAAAGTTAGCTTTGAAAAGCAGGAGATAATATTAAATAACTTTCAGACAACTGCCACAACCTCTCTCTGTCATTATGGGGTCATAAAAAAGCCATAAAATAATTAAGGCTTTGCCACCTAATGGGCTCTCCTACAAATGTTCAGTATAAGTACATTAAAATAATTGTTACTAAGATCCTTTGGGGGGGGGGCAAACTGAGAATAAGGTAGCAACAACTAACTATTCCTATGAGCATTGGGGGGGTTATACTTGCCCTGATCCTGCAACATATGGTGGGAGCCACTAACTTTGCATTCTGTGGGAATGGGCATTCCATGTAATAGATTCAAATTTATGTGAGTTACTAACCCTGAAAGAGGATACTAAAAATAACACTACTGGACATACAATGAAAAGTACAGGTAATTTCACAATTGCTTGGCTCTTTATGACCAACAATTTAGTATGCCTCAGAGAAATTAACCAAAAATAATTATTTTCCATGGTTATACCTAAATATATGGGGTAGTAGATTAATTTTGTCTGAAAGACTTAAAGGAGCATTAATTGCATTTAGCAAATCTCATATTCAAAACTTGTTTTAATTAGTAGAGAAGGGATAATTCAGCACATATATAAAATTAAAAGCAATATGCACCCACAATAAAAACAATCATTCTAACCTATCTTGCACTTAAAAATAAATTTAATATACTGCTTAAAAATACAAGTTAGGATCATGTAGTAATCTAGATAGATTAATCCAAGAACAGGAAACTATAATTAAAGCTGTCACAGATAAAGTACTACAAAGAATTTATAAAACAAATATTAAATGAAATTCAGAAACTGGTCTACCCTACTCGAACCAGCAGTGGAAAAACCTTTGTGTCAATATAAAGATTATATTTTCACAAAAATAAAGCAACACAGAAAAAATTATTGATAGGGCTTATTATACCCCAAAAATGTTAGGGAAAATAGGAAATCAACGGAATCAAAAGTGTTGGCACCAAAGTGGAGTTATGGGGAACCGTCATCATCTGTCATCATCTGTCTGTGGGTATGCCAAAAAATTCTGCAATGGTGGACTTGAACTGCCAAACTATTAACCACAAGTGTTGGTCCCAAATGATACAAACAAGTTAAATTTAAATAAAAATTAGTTTTTTTTTGTATCGGCACAATGGCAGATTGATTCTTCAAAAATGGAATACTCAATCAATAGATGACTTGAGGAACTAAGATGGTGGTATATGATAAATGAAGCCATCTCATTTGCAAAATTATTGTCTGATTTCTTACAGAAATAAGATGCCTCAGAGCCTTCATGGATACATTTTGAATCCTAGGTAAATAATTTAAAAGATTTGGGGAACTATGCTCTAAAATGGTTCTTGTAATTGTTTTTGCTTCTGTGTATGAAATGTGAAATTTTCTTCATGGAGATACAAATGTTGTATGTATTTGTTTCATGCATAATGAATGTACACAATGTGTAAAACTCAAAATTTATTTGGAAAAAGAAGTTACTGTTGGGCCTGCTGCCATGAGCATATTGCTTGCAAAAGCTATTTGACCTACCATCAGCCACAAAAAGTAAGTCCATCTGGGCTTTGATGTTAAACCCTGCCTCCTGCTGAAGCCCTCCTGGGTTATGCTGTGACACACCATACATTCCCCCAGACACACACACTAGTGGCACTGAGACCACTATTTGTATTGCATGTTGATTAAATACATTGTGTGCCTTCCCCAATGTTGTGTGTTTCCCAATCCCATTCATGTATGCAAACACCAGGGTGCCCACCCCTGGTGCTGCCAAACATCTGTGACTCAATGTCACTCTAGACCTGTAAATAAAAAACTGTCCCTCATAGTCTTTTTTTAGCAAATGTAACCTAAAAAAACAGAAAACCATCTGTTGATGAGTTGTGCTGGTCAACCCCACCCACCCCACCACTCAGCACCCACCACCCACAACCCCCTCCACACCCTCACTCACCTGTAAATAGTCCACCATGACTCTTCCACTGAACATGTCATTTTTCTCCAATGCCGACAAGAAACTGAAGAAACAAGGTAAGTGCAGTTTATGTATTTTCAATGCATTTTGAACTTTTTCTCATACCTTCATCAATTAAAAAAATATTTTCATCAAATTTTTGACATGCCTTATTCTAGACCACATTTCATGAACAAGGCTGGTGAAATTATTCAAATCCATCCCAAAAGGTGATTTTGCAGTTGCTCCACAAAATTCCCTTTTCAGTGAGATTTGAACATTTCACCAACTGGGTCATGAGGTGTAGTCATAAGAAGGTTATGTTGAGATTTCGGGGTAAAAATATTAACAAATAATAAAGTTATGTATATTAACATTTTTCAACGTGCACTCATGACTTTGATAATTTTCAGTATTGCTATCCCTGATTTTCAAAATATCCATTTTTTTCACCCCACTTCATGAACGTGACAGCTGTCGTTTTTCAAATCTTAGCAAAAGTGGGATTTCACACTTGTGGTGCAAAATTACATTTCATCCAGAATATTATTAAATAACACCTCTTATAGAAGCATAGAAACATAGACTTTGATGGCAGATAAGGACCACTTGGCCCACCCAGTCTGCCCATTTCCCTATCTATTGAATAAGCTGCAGATCCTAGTTAACAGTTTACTTCCTCCTACTCCCCCACCAGAATTGTCTCATGTCTGTCCCATGCATTCTTGAATTCCCCCACTGTTTTGACCCCATGACCTCCTCAGGAAGGCCATTCTATGCGTCCACCACCCTCTCCATGAAAAAATACTTGCTCATCTCATGTTCAGAAGTAGGGGGTCACAAAACAACTCTGTGCAAATTTGGGGGTCAAAATGTCACAAGAAAATGATGAAGTAACATTATTTGCAGGGACATCCATTGGATCAGTCCACACTGCCTTATCATGCCTGTAACCTAAGTTTGGGTGTGAGCTCAGTGAGCCAGCTATATGGGATACACAGTGGGGACCTGTGTGATACATTATTTACCTATACATGTGCTGTTGGACCTTGGCTAATCTCATGAACTGCATAAACAGCATAAGTATAGATTAATTATTTATCATACAATGTCCCCTCTGCATATATCATTCATGCTATAGCACAGAACCTTTTGTGATAGATTAAGTTTTTTTTAAATATTATTTATAAAATATTTGTGTTTATTTTGTGAACTAATGGTTTAATGCATTCCCTCATTCCAGTTGCCATAGTCATTGCCAATGACTTGGCATCCAGAAGATGAGCTGATGATGCGATGTGGCTGTTCATTGTTGCCACAGAACTGCCACAGAAATTGCCAGCCACCACCACAGAAGTTCTGTGGCAAATGGTAACCCTGCCACAGAATTTTGGTCCCAAAGTGCTGCAGAAAAATCGGGGCCATGGGCATGGGCATGATAGAAAATGCACAGCCAGCCAAAACAGCTCAAGCCACACATGCATCTTGGAGCCCCAGTAATTAATTGGATCAGAACCATGAAAGAAACATTTGCTGTCCCAGAAATATTCCTCCAGCTGAGTATCAAGGTATACACATCTTTTGGAGCCTACATCAGATATCTTTGATGTCTTCACTATTAAATTTAGCACAAACATGCACTACATAGAAACATAGACTTTGAGTAAGACAGATGACCCCCAATAGATATATAACACTGTATTTATCCGAGACACACACACATAGAAACATAGAATTTGATGGCAGATAAGGACTGCTTGGCCCACCTAGTCTACCCATTTCCCTACATGAAGGATAAGCTGCAGATCCTAGTTAACCAACAGCTTATTTCTTCCTATCCCCCACAAGAATTGCCTTATGTCTGCCCCATGCATTCTTGAATTATCCCACTGTTTTAGTCCCCACCACCTCATCAGGAAGGCTGTTCCATGCATCCACCACCCTCTCTGTGAAAAAATACTTCCGCACATTGCCCCTGAGCTGTCCCCCTTCTATCCTCAAATTGTATCCCCTTGTTCTTGCACATCTCCTTTTCTGAAAGATGCTACCCTCTTGGACTTTGTTGTTTCCACTGTGGTACTTAAAAGTTTATATCACGTCTCCTGTGAAAGAATAACCCCAATCCTTTTTTTTTCATGTTTATCATTTGTTCTCTCAAGCTGGGAAGATGGTGGCTTCTGGATGTGTTTTTATGTTTTTTAAATTGTTCTTCTGTTACATGTTCTGTCTGTAATGTCTTCTTTGTTGGGCTGGCCACTCACTTTGTTTATATTATCTTATTGTTAATTGTTCATGGTTTTTATTTTTGTTTTATTGTCTACTGCGTCTTTCTAGAATCCCTATTACTCCTATGCAGAGAGAGGGAGATGAAATAATAGCCATAAGGGGACTTCTGAACTGTTGCTGTTAATTATTACAATGCGTTCATTTGTTTATATATTGGGAGCCTTATACTCCTGTCCCCCTTGTTAAATCATGTGTAAAGATCTGGCTGGAGCTGTTTATGCTCCGCGGGGCTTTATTTATTTGGTCTTCATCTGATTTAGCCCCTGTTTAAAGGTCCGTGTATTTTGATATCTTTTTATAGTGATATTCCCCTGTATAAAACCCTTCAGGGCTCTGTTTGCCTGAGTCAAGCCTTGGTTTGCTTGCTGTGCCGTTCGGGTATATCAGCCCATGTAAGTAAACATTAGTTTAGACATTCCCCTGGTTTTGTACTTATTCAAGAGCCCCTAGATACAGTAAATGAGTCAAGTGTCGTTTTACCCTGAACTAGTGCTTAAAATGTTTACATGACTGTGCGAAGGTGAGTGCCGGTACAGCAAAACCCGCTCGAACTTGCTCACAGTCGTGAAGTTGTTTGCTTCTGAAACTAAGCCCAAAGAAGGATATTTTTGAAATAAATGCCTGGGTATCATTCTGCTTACCTCTTGGAGCTGAGACAGAGCTCCTTTAGGGCTGTTCTGAGACTTTTTAAAAATGAGGGATTTCTTGGAATTAAACAGCTTGTCCGGGCGCTGTGTACCATTCCCCTTCAATGCAGCATTTCTTAAGAGCTGGCCAGCCTCTATCAAAACACTTTTATGCTGCCATTGAAAGGGGAGGTGCCTCCTGAAGCTGAACAACTGTTCAAATATGCACAAAAAGACTGTAAATCATTTCTTGAATTGTCTACAAGTTAATAAAGTGTTTAAAAGGGCCACGTTATTTTAAATAAAATATTTGTAATTCAAATAAAGAATATATATAAAATAAAGTTTAGGGGTGGAGCTAGGTGATCACATGACACATTTTTATGGTATTTAATGTGCACATCTAGGTTAAGTAGTCAGATAAGATAGAGCGTTGGTGATGAGAATGCATCTGATGAACGGAAAGCTTTGAATGGGGATGTGATGCTGTAAACACCCCTAAAGCTAGTAACTTCTAGCCTTCGTTTGTTGACTTGTTTATTTTTTTGTTTTGTCATTTTCAGTCTGCTTTATACAAAATAAATATATTATTTTGCTGCAGTTAACCTCTGTGGTCCATCTGTTCACCTACCTATGACAGATGGTGTCAGAAGCGGGATTGCTTTATTGAATTTGTGCTCAAATTCTGAATTGGCCCCAGATGCAAGAGGAGGCAGCAGCTGTGACTGGTACAACTACAAGGTCCATTGCAAAGATGCTACAGTTGCCATTACTGACTGGACTGGACCCAGTGGTATAGAGGAAAACAGATAGAAGAGGAGCCATGATGGATAATCTACCCATGGAGGACAAGAAACCAGTGGAAGGAGCCCGAGCAGCTGAACATGATGTAGAAGAACCACTTGAAGATCTCCAGCACTTACTCCGCTGGCTCTGTATTCGACAGATGGAAATGGACAGGGAGAGGGAAAGAGAGAGGAGAGAAAACCAAGCCCACTGGGAAGACAACCAGGCCAGATGGGCAGATACTCTCCGAGCAATCCAATCCATAGGCACCAGTAGACCTCCCTTACCTATGAATGTACAGAAAGACATTAAAGTGGTAAAACGTTCTGCATCCAATGATATAGAAGCATTTTATTGACTTTTGAGAGGGTGGCAACAGCTTGTGCCTGGCCAAGAGATCGATGAGTGATCTGGTTGGCCCTATACTTGACTGATAAAGCTCAACTTGCAGATAGTCATGTGGACATTATACATGCTAATGATTATGATCATGTGAAACAGGCTATCTTAAAGAGGTACGATATCAGTACAGAGACATACAGACAACGATTTCGGTCTTTCAAGTTTCATAGTACTGTTAATCCTCAAGATGCCTATACTCAATTGAAGGATTTGTGTAACAAATGGTTACAACCCACTACACGGACAGTCACACAGATACTGGAGATTATTATTTTGGAGCAGTTTATAAAAATCTTACCTCAGGATGTCCAACTGTGGGTCAGAGAACACTGGCCAGAATCAGCAGAGGTGGCCATCAGGTTGGCAGAGGACTATATAATAGCATGGCCTCATAGACACTGACTATTGGGAAGTTCCATCACACAGCCACCTATGGTAAGACAACCTTCATTTACACACCATCCACAGCATAATAATACCCCTGGAGCCAAACAGAACATTAGACCCGGAAAGGGGTATAATACAGACATTGTTTGTCATCATTGCAGTGGGAGAGGACACATAGCAAGGTTCTGCCCCAAAAGGAAAGTTTATGACACCCACTTAGCTTTAGCCAACTGGGGACACTATGTAGTGCCAGTTTGGGTTGGAAAGAAGGTGGTAACTGGACTTATAGATTCAGAAAGTAAACAAACTTTGATCCATGCTTCCCTGCTTGATACTCATGCAAACATAAAAGGCCCAACTACTGGGATCACATGTATCCACAGAGATATACACCAATGTCCACTGAAAGAAACTATAATAGAGGTAGAGGGACACGCCCAGAAGATGAAAGTGGGTGTGCTTCCTCACATTCCTGTGCCAATAGTTATTGGACATGACTTTTCCAATTTTGAGACTGTATTAAAGCCCAATATCAGTGCTGTTACTACTAGAGCACAAACCAAACAGGAAGAGATTTTAGGACAGACATTTCCCTTTCAAGAAGATCTCTGTGAGACTGGCGGTAAAGATAGGAAGCCAAAAAGCCAGAAGAAAAAAGAGAAGAAACTATGGACTTGTAAATACAAGACAAATGGTGTATCGGACATTAAAACTGATTCTATTCTTGATCAAATGTGTACGTAGATACATAGACAGTGTCAGAAGATAAGGGCCTATGGCCCACCCAGTCTGCCCATTTAAGCTTGTAAGTTCAGTTTATGTTTTCCTAGAAGTCTGTTGCCCCTTACCCCTGACCTCCAGAATTCCTTTATGTCTATCCCATGCATTCTTAAATCCCATGATTGTTTCAGCCCCCACCACTTCCTCTGGCAGGATGTTCCACTTGTTCACCACCCATTCTGTGAAGAAATTCTTCCTCACATTTCCTCTGAATCGCCCTCCCTCCAACTTCATCCCATGCCCCCTAGTCCTGGAACATCTTTTTCACTTAAAAATAGTGTATTCCTGCACCCTGTTCCTCCCTGTAAGATACTTGTATGTCTCTATCATATCCCCTCTCTCCCTCCTCTCCTCCAGGGAGTACATATTCAGTTCCTTCAACCTGTCCTCATAGGACTTGTGATGCAATCCATGTGCCATCTTTGTTGCCCTCCTCTGAACCTTCTCTACCCTGTCTATGTCCTTACATAGGTATGGCCTCCAGAACTGTACACTGTGCTCCAGGTTGGGCCTCACTAGTGTCTTGTATAGTGGAATTATGACCTCCCTTTTCCTGCTGGTGATGCCCCTGCCTATGCATCCCAGCATCCTATTTGCTTTACCTGCTGCCTTGTCACACTGTTTCCCTACCTTGAGGTAATCAGAGATGATAACCACAAGATCCCTTTCCTGCTTGGTGCATGTATACTATTAATAGTTCTGACTTTAAAGAAGCACAGAAAGATGATTCACTAACACCATTCTTTTCATAGGTTGGAAAGGTCAGTAAGTCAAAAGGTCATGTCTTTGAACTTAGAAATGAACTATTGTATAGGGTATGTACCAATGCGAAAACAGGGGAGACAGTAGAGCAATTAATGGTGCCACAGACATATAGCACCCAGCTACTTAATATAGCTCATTATATTCCTATGGCTGTGCATTTGGGTAGGGATCGAACTCTGAGTCACCTTCTACATTGCTTTTTCTGGCATGGCATTCATGAACAAATAACAGAGTACTGTAGGAGTTGTGAGGAATGCCAAAAGGTGACTAAAACTAGTCGTAGAGATAAAGTACTCCTGTTACCATTGCCATTGGTATCCACCCCATTTAAAAGAGTAGCAATGGATATTGTTGGATCACTACCAAAAAGTACAAAAGGAAATAGGTTTATTTTAGTAGTAGTGGATTACACTACAAAGCACCCAGAAGCCATACCTTTGAGGACCATTACAGCCCCTAAAATAGCTGAGGAACTGATAAAAATCTTTAGTCAGGTAGGTATACCAAGGGAGATTCTAACAGATAGGGGTACAAATGTCTGTTCTGAATTGCTTAAACGGTTGAACCAAGACCGTGCGAAGGCAAGCACCGGTACGGCAAAACCCGCTCAAACATGCGCACAGTCATGAAGTTGTTTGCTTCTGAAACTAAGCTCAGAGAAGGATATTTTTGAAATAAATGCCTGGGTGTCATTCTGCTTACTTCTCGGAGCTGAGACAGAGCTCTTTTAGGGCTATTCTGGGACTTTTTAAAAACGAGGAATTTCTTGGAGTTAAACAGCTTGTCTGGGCACTGTATACCATTCCCCTTCAATGCAACATTTCTTAGGAGCCGGCTGGCCTCTATCAAAACACTTTTATGCTGCCATTGAAAGGGGAGGTGCCTCCTGAAGCTGAACAACTGTTCAAATATGCACAAAAAGACTAAATCATTTCTTGAATTGTCTACAAGTTAATAAAGTGTTTTAAAGGGACCATTGTATTCTAAATAAAATATTTGTAATTCAAATAAAGAATATATATATATAAAATGAAGTATAGGGGTGGAGCTAGGTGATCACATGACAGATTTTTATGGTATTTAAGGTGCACATCTAGGTTAAGTAGTCAGATAGGATGGAGTGTTGATGCAGCGAGTGCATCTGCTGAAAGGAAAGCTTTGAATGGGGATGTGATGCTGTAAACACCCCTAAAGCTAGTTACTTCTAGCCTTCATTTGTTGACTTGTTTATTTTTTTTTTTGCCATTTTCAATCTGCTTTATACAAAATAAATATATTATTTTGCTGCAGTTCACCTCTGTGGTCCATCTGTTCACCTACCTACGACATCCCCCCTCTCCCTCCTTTCCTCAAGGGTATACATATTAAGCTCCTTTAGTCTCTCCTCATATGGCTTCTCTTGCAGACCCTGCACCATTTTAGTTGCCCTTCTCTGGACTGCCTCCATTCTGTTTTCGGCTGGTGATGCCTCTCCATATACATCCCAGTATTCCCCCAGCCCTCCCTACTGCTTTCTCACATTGCTTTCTAACCTTAAGGTCATCTGATATAATTACCCCCAGGTCGCTTTCCATTTTTGTTGTTGTTACTACCTCCTCCCCCATTGTGTAATCTTCCCCTGGGTTTTTGTTTCCCAGGTGCATTATTTTGCACGTCATTGCATTGAATCCAAGCTGCATACATCTGACTATTTCTCCAACCTTGCCAAGTTCCTTCTCATCCTTTCCACACCTCCTTGTACATCATCCCTGTTGCAGATCTTTGTATCTTCTGCAAAGAGGCATACTTTTCCTTCCACTCTTTCTGCAATGTCACTTCTGAAGACATTAAAAAAAACTGGACCCAGTACTGAACCCTGCGGTACTTCACTAGTAACCCCTCTTTCTTCAGAGTGGACTCCATTTACAATTATCTTCTGTGTCCTGTTGTCTATCCAATGTTTTACCCAGGCTACCACCCTGGGACCCACTCCCAGGCTGGTTAATTTGATTATTAATCTTTTGTGTGGGACTATGTCAAATGCCTGCTAAAGTCTACGTAGTCCATGTCCACAGCTCCTCCCTGATCTACTACTTTGGTAACCCAGTCAAAGAAATCAATTAGATTCATCTGACATGACCTTCCCATCTGTGAACCCATGCTGCCTTTGGGTTCTGTGCCCTACTTTCCTCTAGGTACTCCACAATTCTTTCTTTCAGAAGTGATTGCATCACTTTCCCTACCACAGGGGTCAAACTGACAGGTCTGTAGTTTCCTGCCTCTGTCTTGCTCCCACTTTTGTGACCAGTCCTCAGGTACCACACTATCCTCCCATGTTTTGTTATAAAGGGTAATCAGTGGTGTCACTAGTTCTCCCCTTAATTCTTTTGGAATTCTGGGGTAAATTCCATCAGGTCCCATTGCTTTGTCCACCTTCAGTTTTAGGAGTTCTTTCAGAACACTTTCTTCTGTGAAAGGACTGGGATCGACCCCCTATCCAGAGTGCTTCAGTTAATTGAATTAGGCACCTCCTCCCCTCCTCTTTTGTGGATACTGAGCAGAAGTATTCATTCAGTATCCCTGCTTTTTCACTGTCTCTTTCAGCCTTCCCACCATCCTTTTTATTCAGCCTCACTATCCCTCCCTTTGTCTTTCTGTGCTCCCTGATGCACCTATAAAAAGTTTTATCCCCCTTCTTAACCAAGTTGGCTATCTTTTCCTCAGTTTGGGCCTTTGCTATTCTGACTTCCCTCCCTGCTTCCTTCTGCCTTAACTGGTACAGTTCTCTGTCCTGCTCCTTCTGTGCTTCCTTATACTTCCTCAATGCTATCTTTTTCTCCCTAACCTTCCCCACCACCTCTTTTGAGAACCATAGTGGCTTTTTCTTTTATTTTGATTTGTTTATTTGCTACACACAGAGGCCTGTTGCCTCTGTGATGGCAGTTTTGATGTTTCCCCATTGTTGCTCCACCCCTCCTAATCTGTTTGCTAGTGCTTTTCTGAGGCACTCTCCCATCTTGCCAAAGTCAGCCCTCCTAAAGTCCAGTACCCTCACTTTTGTATGGCTTGACTCTGTAGCTGAGTTTATCATGAACCACACTGTTTGGTAGTCACTTGTTCCCAGATGGCTGCCTACTTTTAGATCTGAGATCCTCTCACTGTCCCCATTTGAGAGTATGAGGTCTAACATCGCTCCCTCATGAGTGGGTTCCAAAACTAGCTGTCTAAGGCATGCCACCTGTAGGGCATCGAGAATGGTCCTGTTCTTGGATGTGGCTGCAACAAAGGTGCTTCAGTTAACATGTGGCATATTCAGGTCCCCCATCAAAAGCATCTCCCCTTTCTCTGCCATCCTAAGGATGCCTTCTATCATATCCTTGTCCATTCCCTCTCCCAGACATGGGAGTCTGTATACAACCCCCATGCAGATTGTGGTGCCATTTCCAGTCTCTAAGGTGACCCACAGTGCCTCCTCTCCTCCCTGTTTACTTTTTTGTTCCATTGCTTTTATCCATTCCCTTACATAGAGAGCTACTTCTCCCCTCTTCTACCCTCCCTGTCTCTCCTGTAGGTTGTGTATCCTGGTATGTTAACATCCCAGTCATGGTTCTCAGTATACCATGTTTCTGTGACTGCTACGATATCCAGGCATTCCTCCTCCATCAAGGCCACAAGTTCAGGAAGCTTGTTGCCCAGACTATGGGCATTGGTACTTATTACCTTCCATTTCCTGATGGCCTTACCCCTTTTTGGCCCATCCCTGTCCTTATTGCCTTGGTCATTTTCTCCATTTACCCCTGCCCTTCACCCTATTGACATCTTTATCTTGGTGTTTACCTCACTTGCTACCCTGATTTTTTTTGGGGGGCCTAGGATTTCCCTGCTCCTTTCCAGTGCCTCACCCCTTGGCTAATTTAAATGCTTGCCAATGATGCATTTAAACCTATCACTTAGGAACTTGGTTCCCCTCCTAGACAGATGCAGACTATCATGCCAGTATAGGCCTACATCACTTCAGGTGGACTCCCAGTCCCCAATGAAGCCAAATACCTGAGCTCTGCACCAGTTTTTCAACCACTGATTGAATCCCATGGTATGGAGCACCCTAGCTTCATCCATGCCATAGACAGGTGGC
Source organism: Neoceratodus forsteri (assembly GCA_016271365.2). Classification (NCBI taxonomy): domain Eukaryota; kingdom Metazoa; phylum Chordata; order Ceratodontiformes; family Ceratodontidae; genus Neoceratodus; species Neoceratodus forsteri. The sequence continues at coordinate 192,605,190 of CM028138.1, read as the reverse complement.
ACCTTTGAGAAGGTTACCATGCATACTACCTGTCTAAGGCCCCTCCCCAACTCCACAAACACTTCCTGCACTGCTCTGATCCTTTTCTCAGCCAGGTAATTTGTCCCTAGGTGGACAATGACATCCAGCTCCCTCTCCCATGCAGATGCTCCAGCGATCCTGAGGATTCATTCCCTGTCCCTCCAAGCCATGGTGCCAGGAAGGCACCTTACCTCCCTCTCCCCTTCCTCCCCCAGTTCTACCATTCTAACAATGGAGTCCCCCACCAGGAGTTGTTTCCTTCCCCTGTGGGGTCCCATGCCACCTTCCTGGGGGTCTTCTTTGTGGAGGTTTCCAGCATCCTTCTTGGTCTCCACTGTGGGTGCCTCCATAGAGGAACCACACTTTGCCAGAATGGCATATGAATTGTGGAGAGGTACAACTGGAGGAATGCACCTCTGTTCCACCACCTCACCCTCCCTGAGCCCACTGTGGTCCAACCACTCCTCTTTCTTGGCAACCTCTGAGGCAATGGCAGTGGCCCTGGTGGTCCCTGGGTGGGAGAGGAGGTCCCCCAAATCCTGGCCAACTCAGCCTGGAGATGAGCAACCTCCTCCCTCAGCCCAGAGAGATGCCTGCAGATGGGACAACACTGCATCCTCCAGAACATCTCCCAGAAGACTGCTGCTCCACAGCCACTACACTGCACCACTCCCATCATGTCTTATTTCTGACCCCTTATCTGTTGTTTGGAATATTTACTTCTTTCCTCTGTTTTTTTTTCTTCCTACTTACTTACTGCCTCTGTGCCCTTTAAGCTCCTGATCTTCCTGTTCTGAGACAAGAAGTTACTATACTTCTCAGTAGTCTCCTAACTTGCTCAGAGTCAGACCTCCAGTAGCTAGGGGGGATGGAGAGCTGCTCATTTCCTTCTAGGATGGTGAGTCTTTTCTGGCTCTGTGATCACTCACTTCCTGCTCCCAAACAGGAAGTTCCTTTTGTCAGTCAAATCCTATGCCTATAAAAGTAGAACTGGCTTAGGGTGGGGGGGTGGAGGGGAGGGAAGGAGGGCAATATAGTCCCAGTAGAGAAGTATAGTTATAACAGCAACACCTACTTTCCTGGTGTTCTCTGCCTGATCTCTGGCATATGTTATCTAGGGCAGTGTGTAAATCTGGCTTTAACCTTGCTACCTTCTAGCTGAGCCACTCCACTACTTCACAGCTCTTTCTACATTTAGTAGTTGCACAGATAATAATTCCCTTCAGCCACTTGAAACAGACACCTAGATAACTGCACAGATAACAATTCACTTCAGCCAACTCAGGCAAACACACTAATTTTTGTTGGTTTTTTTTTTACCCTAAATTGAAGGTCCCAGTAGTAGAGGTCTAGTTCTTTAGTCCCAGTAGAGAATTATAGTTATAACAGCAGCTCCTTCTTCTTGGTGTTCTCTGGCAGAAGCTATCCAGCAGTGAAACATCTGATGCAGGTGACATCTCCTCTTTGTCATCTGACTCCTCTCCCTCTGTGCATCCACAATCTTCTTCCTCACTCTCAGGATCTTCAAGTTCAGATTGACTTTCAGAGTAAATCATCATCTCCAAGTTGTGACACAGAACATCTCACCAGTGTCCCATGTCATGATAAGGAGGCAAGGCATTTATAACCTTATTTTTAAAATGCAAATTCAACATTGTAGAGAAGATTTACTGATCTTCAAACATGTGCTGCACTCTTTTGTTGCCACTAAGAAAAGCCAAAAGGGAATCCATGATTACTTTCGCACTATGTTCTTCTGAATCTCATCCATACTGTGCACATGTCTACTGCAAGATGCAGAAATATGAGCTGTGACAGGATCTTGCTCATACATGACAAGATGGAAATTACTTCCCTCATAATGGCATCAAAGGGTTCCAAGAACTCCACTAATGTCTTACTAATATCTTCACCATACCCCTGCTGTCACAAACCCACTCAACAAGTCAGCCCTCTACTCCCATAGTGCCAACCTTCGAATACAGTCTTGTGAACAGTTAGCAGAAACCGGGTAATCCTCCTGTCTGTTTTGTGGGTTCAGATCAACCTTTGATCTCAGTTCTGGAGGGATTCAAACTGTGAACCTCTTGCTAGCATACTCAATGCACAGGCTCAGATAAATCTGTCTTTAGGAGGCCAGATATCTTTTTCTATGGGCACCTAACCAGGTGTACAGAAATGAACCCTTAAAACTTTAATAAAGACCTCAGATTAAAATGTTTACCTTTTTCCAGTTTGGTATCACCATTCAAGCTTATTTACAGTGTCTGCTTTAACCATATATACTTCACTTGTAAAGGAAAGAAATTCAAAGACTGACCAAGTAGGCTCTAAAATAGAGTTTTACTAAAATAGATAAAAAATACGTAAAACATAAAATACAGAGCTATTATATCACAAGAACATACAAATCTTTTAAAAGAACAAGGTTTTAACAGTGCAATTCCTACTACAGTACTTAGATTTGGTCTCTCTCTCTCTCTCTAAATACCTGCTTAAAGTGCTCAAAGATGTTTCTTTGTCAGAGTGTAGATAAAAGTGTAATTGAAGAAAAACAGAATATTATTAAAAAAAACTGTCTTGACCAACCCCTTTGTGTGAGGTCACCTAGCTCCTCCTCCTCTGTCAGAATATATAAAAAAGTATATATAGCTATACAAAAACAGGATGTCTTTTCAAAGTATTAAATTCTGTAATTCTCAGCACAACTCATTTCTTCAAATTATTTTCATTGATCTTATGATCAGCTTCCCCCTTTCTAGGACATCAAAGTATCTTTTATGACTTTGCACTAAAACGTCACAACCTGCTCTTCTTCCTCTAAGCATTAAAAAAGTTTATGGTCTCTCTTAGCAGTTAGGTATCTTCTAGCCAGTAATTAACTTCTGGCCTTCCAGGTAACACCTTGTATCTAAATGTGTGTGTGTGTGTGTGTGTGTGTGTGTGTGTGTGTGTGTGTGTGTGAGAGAGATCTCACATCATGCTGTTTCAGCATTTCTCATGAGAGACAGTCAATAACCCAATTTTATATTACAAAAAAATGATACAGTGACCAGAACCAGCTGTCCAAGTGTTACAATTCCTTCCCATTTAGAATGAATTTGGGGGCTCTATCCCCTGCATGGGATGAACTTCCCAAATCAGTTCACTCCTCATAGACCCTAGACAGCCCATCTGAGTTCTGATTTTTGGCTCTAGCCCTATGTAATATTGTCAAATCATACCCTTGCAAATCAAGACTCTATCTTAGCAATCTACCATTGTTCTTTCCCATCTGTGTCAGCCAAACCAGGGGGTTCTGGTCAGTCTGCACCAAAAAATGCTGCCCATATAAGTATGGCTCCTACTTCTTTAGGGCACACATGGATGTCTGACTCAGTACTGCCCTGATACCCACGTCTGCAGCGTCAGTCTAAACTATAAAGGTTTTGCTATAGTCAGGACTTATCAAAACAGGAGTACTGCACAGTGCCTCCTTTAGTTTGTAAAAGGCTTCCTCACAGGCTGGGCCCCAGGTAATTTTCTTGAGCATCCTTCTCTTTGTCAGGTCAGATAGGGGAGCAGCCAGGGCACTGTAATTGGGTACAAATTTTCTGTAATACCCTGCTGTCCCTAGAAAACTCCTGACCTGCTTCTGTGTTTCTGGACTGGGCCACACCTGGATTACCTCTATTTTTATTTGGTTAGGACAGAGCTGTCCCAGGCTTACCATATGCCTGAGGTATGCCACTTCTCCCATGGCCACCTGGCACTTCCCGGCTTTGACAGTGAGCCAGGCCTTCTGTATCCTGCCCAGCACTTCCCTAGGGTGGGAGAGGTGTTCCTCCCAGCTGGCACTAAATATGGAAATGTCTTCCAGGTATGCCACAGCGTACTCCTCAGCACCATTTAACACCTGGTTCACCAACCTTTGGAAAGTGGCTGGGGTGTTCTTCATTCCAAAAGGCATTACTTTAAACTCAAATCAGCCTATCGGAGTGATGAAGGCCGACCTCTCTCTAGCTCTATCTGTCAGATCTGCCTGCCAATACCCCTTTGTCAGGTCAATAATCGTGAGATAGGTTGCTCCTCCCAACTTGTCCAGGAGTTCACCCGTCTGGGGCATAGGATGGGTGTCTGACTCCGTGACTGCATTCAGTCCACGATAGTCCACACAGAAATGAGTAGAGCCATCTGGCTTAGGCACAAGGACTATGGGTGAGGCCCAGGGGCTGTGGGATCTCTGGATTACCCCTAAATCCAGCATCTCCTCCACTTCCCTCCTAATATCCTTTTGGACAGCCTCTGACACCCGATATGCTGTCTGCCGTATGGACGTCTGTGTCTCTGTCTCCACATCATGAGTCGCTAAGGGGGTTAGTCCAGGTTTGGCGCTAAACAATGGGGCAAAGTCTGCTAAAACCTCTCTTACTTTCTGGATCTTGTCCAGGGTCAGCTGGGGAGACAATTTAACTTCCTCCACAGAGGACTCCCACTTAGTTTCTTCCAGCAAGTCCAGAAGGGGGTCTCCTTCATCCATCCTCTCCCCAGGACTACACACTGCAAACACCATGTCAGCCCTATTTGCATATGGCTTCATCATGTTGACATGGTACATCCTTTCTGTCTGTCTTTGGTCAGGTAACTCCACAATGCAGTTCATGTCATTCACCTTCCTAACCACTTTGTACGGTCCTGCCCACTCAGCCTGCAGCTTGTCTTTCCAGACTGGAATAAGGACCATGACTTCCTGACCCACCATGTATGAGCAAGCTCTGGCTTTGTGGTTGTACTACACTTTTTGTTTCTGTTAGGCAGCTGCTAGGTTGCTCTGGGCTGTCCCCATAAGGTCCTTCAGCCTTTCCCTAAACCTAAGGAAGTAATCCACAATGGGAGTTTCCTGGGTGGCATGCTTGCCTCCCCAGTCCTCCTGGATCAAGTCTAGGGTGCTATGTACCCGGCGTCCATATAAAAGTTTGAAGGGGGAAAATCCTGTCGACTCTTGGGGAACCTCCCTATATGCAAACAACAGGTTGGGAAGGTATTTCTCCCAGTCCCTCCCATGGTGTTTAGGAAATGCCTGGAGCATTGACTTTAGGGTACCATTGAATAATTCCACAAGTCCATTGGCTTGTGGGTGATATGGTGTTGTGCATCTCTGCACCACCCCACACTTCTCTCATAAACATTTCAACATGAAGGAACCTCTTCGATTGGTGATAACCTCCTGTGGAAACACAAAATGGGAGAAAATCCCAAGTAAGGCATCTGCCACTTTGTCTGTCCTCAGTGAGGATAGGGCGACTGTCTCTGGGTACTGGGTGACATAATCCACCACAGTCAGTATGAATCTCTTCCCTGAGAAGCTGGGGGTATTTAAAGGCCCCACAATATCCATTCCCAACCTCTGGAATAGCTCCTCCACTATGGGCAAGGGAATCAGGTAGGCTTGGGTTTTCTTGCCCGCCTTTCCTATTTCTTGGCACCGGTGATAAGACCTGCAATACTCCTTCACCTGCTGGGTGAAGTTAGGCCAGTAGAAATTCTGAGCCAACCGCCGCATAATGCATGTGATTCCCAGATGACCAGACAAGGGAATATCATGTGCAATCTTGAGCAACTGCTCATGATACCCCTGGGGAATGACAAGCTGCCTGTCTAGCACCCTCCCTCTGTCTGCACAGCCTGAATAGTCTGCCCAAGCCCTCAGCTTCACTAAACTAGGGTCACTTCTCTGAGCAGCTACAAACCCATCACACATTCCCAAGGATTGGGACAGGTTCCCTTTAGTCACTAAACTAGGGTCCCTAGCACTAGCGTCAGGGCACTCAGGATCACTATCAATCCCAACCCTCTGACAATGGGTCACCCTCTTCAAAGTAACTCTCTGTAGCTGTGTGATTACTTGCTACTGGGGAAATTTCTACCCCCTCTTCATTAATCTCCATATCAGGAGACACAGGCTGGGGAACTAGCCTCTCAGTGGTTTCCACAATGGCTTCTGCGGGGTTCAGGGAACTACAATTTTCCCTTGCTGCTTCGCTAGGGGTAACTGCACATACCATCCTCTGTTGGAGATTGTTGCCCAGGATTACATCCACTGCTAATGTTTTGGCTACAGCCACCTGTTGCACAGTTCCCCCTGTTTCACCCCAGTCTAAGAGAACACTAGTGAGGGGGCAATGTTTTCTCCCCACCTGCAAAGTCCTATACAGTGACATATTTATTGGGTATAAGCTGACCAGGCTGTACCAGATCCCCCTTTACCAAGGTCAGGGATGCCCCTATGTCCCTTAACCCCTGCGTCGGTACACCATTCACCATGACTGGGTGCATGTGTTCCCTCATGTTCACTGGCATGCTTCCAGGGACACAAAAACAACCCACTTCTTTTCTAGCACCCGGTTGTGTATTATTGCTCGCCTTTTTGGGACACTGTCTGGCAATATGCCCAGTTTCTTTACACAACCAACATTCATTTCTTCTTTCAGATAAATCTTTTCTCTGAAACCTATGGCTAACTGGTTTTGGTGGAGGCAGTGAGGGTTTTAGCTGCTCTGAAGGTGTGCTTTTCCCTTTCTGCACTGCCACACCCACCCCATTCATTCTCAGAGCGATCCGAGAGTTCAGCAGCCTCTTGCACTGTTTTGGTATCTTGGTCCTCCAGCCAGGTTTTCAGCTTTGCTGGGCATAGCCAGAAAAACTGTTCTAATAGAATCACATTTTCAATTTTATCAATAGAGTTTGCCTCAATTCCTTCCCACCAACATTTTAAAAACTGACGTTGTTTCATGGCTAGCTCCTTGTAGCTCATGGCAGGGTTTCTCTTGAGCTTACAGAATTTAGCTCTGTATGATTCAGCAGTTAATTTAAATTTCTTTAACAGTTCAGCTTTAAGTTTGCTGTAGTCGTCACTGTCCTCATTGTTCATTTGACCTGATGCATCCCGAGCTTTCCCGGTAAGTAGTGGGGATAGCTGGAAACTCCAGGACTCTCTAGGAATTTTAGCCTGCATGCAAACTTTTTCAAAAGAATTTAAAAAGGCATCCATATCCTCCCCCTCTTTAAATTTGGCTACTAATTTGGAATTCAATTTGTAACCCAGTCCTGCAGTCCCAGTTAAACCCAAGCCACTTACCTGCTCTGGTGCCACTGGTCGGAGTTGTAGTTTCTCCAGTTCATGTTGCCTCTGGCACTCCTGCTCCTCATGGTCTGCATCTCAGCATTCTCGCTCTCTCTTCTCCTTTGCATCTCGCTGGCGCTCACGCTCCTCACAGTCTGTCTATCTCTGTTCTCACTCTGCATCTCGGCATTCTTGCTCTGCCTCACAGCGTTCTCACTCTGCCTCATGGCATTCTCATTCTGCCTTCTCTTCTGCAGCTCACTGGCACTCACGCTCCTCACAGTCTGCCTCCCACTGTTCCCGCTCTGCCTCTCATCTCTCTCATTCTCTCTTCTCCTGGAACTCCAGTTCCATCCTGTGCAACTCAATTTCCAGCCTGAGTACCTCTGGATCCAGGATACTGGTGACCTTCCCCTGATACTGTGGCCCTTCACTGACAGTGGCCCTGTTGCCCTCCTCATCAGATCTGGACATTGCACTGGCTGCTAACCCTGCCACACTTGAGGTTTGGTCCTTTTCAGTCATGGTCTGTGACTCACTGCTCTGGGTATCTGCTATGATCAGAGCATCTATGAGGTTCTGCTTGCTGGCTTTCACCTTTAACGGGACTCCTCTGTCCCTGCACAATGGCCTTAAGTAGTCTACAGTGTGTCTGCTGTAGTTGGAAGCCATCTTCACTCACTACTGCTACTCTGACTTGCACTTTATAAAAAAAAGGGTAGGAACTTGACTATACACCAAGTGATATAGTTCTGTTTCCTTTTTCAAATAAAACTCTGCCTTTTTCTTTCTTTGCAAGTAAGCTGATGGTCTCAAGCTGACACACTGAACAGTAAAAGGTTGTGATACCAAAATTATACCACTGCTGACAACCAATCTGTCACAAACCCACTCAGCAGGTCAGCCCTCTACTCCCAAAGTGCCAACCTCTGAGCGCAGTCTTGTGAACAGTTAACAGAAACAGGGTAACCCTCCTGTCTGCTTTGTGGGTTCAGATCGACCTTTGGTCTCAGTTCTGGAGGGATTCAAACTGTGAACCTCTTGCTAGTGTACCCAATGTACAGGCTCAGATAAATCTGTCTTTGGTGGGCCAGATATCTTTGCCTACAGACACTTAACCAGGTGTACAGAAATGAACCCTTAAAAACTTTAATAAAGACCTCAGATTAAAATGCTTACCTTTTTCCAGTTTGGTATCACCATTCAAGCTTATGTACAGTGTCTGCTTTAACTATATATACTTCACTTGTAAAGGAAAGAAATTCAAAGACAGACCAAGTAGCTTTAAAAATAGAGTTTTACTAAAATAGATAAAAAAAAATGTAAAACATAAAATACAGAACTGTTATATCACAAGAACATGCAAATCTTTTAAAAGAACAAGGTTTTAACAGTGCAATTCCTACTACAGTACTTAGATTTTGTCTCTCTCTCTAAATGCCTTCTTATAGTGCTCAAAGATGTTTCTTTGTCAGCGTGTAGATACAAGTGTCTCTGAAGGAAAAAAAGAATATTGTTTAAAAAAAACTGTCTTGGCCAACCCCTTTGTGTGAGGTCACCTAGCTCCTCCTCAGAATATATAAAAAAAAAATAGCTATACAAAAACAAGATGTCTTTTCAAAGTATTAAATTCTGTAATCCTCAGCACAACACACCATCACATCTGCTCCTCTAATTGAATTATGAAACAGATAGTCACAGATGGCCAGCTTTTGCATTTGGAACCATTCCAACAAATGATATCTTGAGTTCCACCTTATCACATAGTCCTGTATGAGTACAAGTTCCAGAAGTTTTTTTCATACTGGAGCACATGCAGTTCCCTCAGGGGTGTAACTGAGTGGGAAAAGGTACCGAGGGAGCTAGCAGAAGAACTTATAGTCCTCTTGAAACATATGTTAAACCAGTCACTTCTAACTGATGTTGTGCCAAGGGACTGGCGATGAGCGGATGTGGTCCCTTTACACAAGAGGGGAAGTATGGAAGAGGCTGGCAACTGCAGACCAGTCAGCCTCACATCTGTTGTGGGGAAACTTACGGAGACCTGAAAATAGTCATTTCATGGCTAGTGCACCTACCCGGTTAACAAAAACTAAATAAACAGGATCTTGTGGAGTATCTAGAAAGGAACTGCCTTTAAGATATCAGACAGCATGGGTTCATAGCAGATAGGTTGTGACAGACAAACCTCCTTATGTTCTTCGATGGGGTGACCAGAATTTGACAAGGGCCACCCAGTAGACCTCCTATGCTTTGACTTCAGCAAGGCCTTTGACTCAGTGACACACAACCATCTGTTAATGTTGGAGGACCTTGGCACTGCTGAGGTCATAGTCAGGTAGGTGGGAAATTGGCTCAGTAACAGGAGTCAGGGCATGGTGGTCAATGGAGTGAGGTCAAATGAGGGAAGTATCACTATTTCACATGCCAGGTCCAGGGCATCAGGAGTAATTCCAATAGGGAAGGCTGCAGAGCCTCAAGTAGATGCCTACAAATGGGTGCATCTGGGAATCCTGCTGGTTGAATTATACCTGTACTGGGCTTGCAGTGGTTTCATTAGAGGTGTGTGGGTAACAACACATTTCTGAACATCCCTCACTCACAACAAGAGACCCAATCAGAAGGGAGGTGGGCAGTGCCATAAAAATGGAGAAAAAGACCCTTATCAGATGTCAGGATGAAGAAACAGCCAATCACCACACACATTTGTACAATAGGGACACACACATACGCTGATGCTTATATAATTGAATTTTTACTTTGTTGTCCACTCCACATGCTCTGTCCTGAGGACTCATAATGGTGTGCTTGCCTAGGGTATACAATCCTGACAACAGCATGTCAACTGCCACCAGCACTACAGCGACAACAGTGCCAGGTCACTGTAGTGTCAGTGCCGAACCCCGGCACTGTTTTCTGGGGGTCTTGCACCCCATCCCCTAATCAGCTCCAACTCAGAGTTGATTATTTTAAATGGGGGGATACAGGGGGTGAAGCCCTCCAAAGAAAACATGGAAGGCAGTGATCACCTTTATGCCAACTGCAAATGCGGTCAATATAAAGGTTTCACTGTAACGTCGGTTGACAAAATTGTTGTCGACCTGGCATCGTAGATCCCTTGCCTAGAATGCCCCAAACAGATGACCTATGAAAAGCCCCTGTGGAAGGAAAAGGACTGAGATGGTATGACTGAGCTTGGACTGTAGTGTACTGACCAATGGAGACCATAGGACAAGTGAGACACAAGACACAACCTTAGAGAAAAAAGTCAGACAACAATTTCAAATAAGCAGATTGGAATTTATGAATAGTTCTGATGGTGCCAAATACTGTAGGTTAAATTTCATAAATATTTAAATAGTTAATAAAAATGATTCTAGTACTCTATAAATAAGTACCCGCTAAAACATATTTGCTGTGTTCCCACAGGCTACTTCACTTGCAAAATATTTATTTATTTGAGTTTTGGTAATCGGGTAAGTCCACTGAGACAATTACAGTCCCTTTTTCAGAGTCGACCCAGGGTAGACACAAACAAATGCAGAATAATACAATGAAACAAGCAAATACTATACAGTCAGATAAAACAGATATACAGAATTAAGATTACAAAAATAGGCATACAGTATGAGGAGGTATAAAACAATTATTATACATTAAAATAACAAGGCATAATAAATGTATATACTGTACAATCTTCACTATATACAAAGATGCAAGGCTTATGCAGTTGAGTTTATGGGATACAGTTCTAAAGCTGAGAGGAATAAATTATGGGATCAGGATCGATTAGCAAATAGCATAGTAAGGTAAGGAACAGGGGGAGAGACAAGGGAGGAGGATTCAGGGATAGATAGGAGGAGGAGGAGAGAGAAGAGGTAGGAGGGTTCACGGGCAGGTAGGAAGAGGAGAGAAGAGTAGGGCAGAGTGAGAATAGATAAGGCATTAGAGGAAGCAGGAGAATGATACAGAACTGGAGAGAGAGGCAAGCAAATTCAGTTGGAACTTGGGGAGAGAAAAGCAGGACAGGATGGAGGGAGGAAGGGAGTTCCAGTCGGATACTGCTGCAAAGGAAAAAGACTTATAAGCAATAGCTAGATGCTTTAAGAGAAAGGGAAGGGAGGCAGATCTGACGGCATAAGGAGCTTGTCTTAGTCGTATTGTCTCACTGAGGCAGGGAGGTGTGAATTTGAATATGTATGAAGCTCAGGGAGGAATACTTGAGTTTGGATTCATAGGACAACCAACCCAGTGAGGAGAGGATATCACAGTGGTGATGATGGGCATTAACCCCCAAGGCAAACCTTCCCACTCTATGGTAAGCCTGGGAGAGGAGAGACAGGGTTGAGGAATTAGTAGAGAGTAATAGGGGAGCACCATACATAAGGAGAGAAAGAAGGGATGATGAAGCAATCTCGAGGCAGGAGGCTGTGGAGAGAACTAGTGACATAGGAGACATGTGTATTAAGGGAGAGCCAGGAGTCCAAGGTAATGCCCAGGTATTTAAAGGAATGGACAGACTCAATGGTATCTTCACTTAGAGATGTAATGCTAAGAGGGGAGTGAGTACGTGAGGAGGAGGGAATGTGGGTAAATAGCATGCCTTTAGTTTTTTTTCATATTAAGAACAAAATGATTGCTCCCAAACCAGCCCTCCAGGAAAGCAAAATTGGAGGCAAGTTCTTTATTAATCACAGCAATATCAGGAGAGAAGAGGTAGATTATGGCATAATCAACACAGAGGTGTACAGAGGCCCTACTACAAGAGCTGGGTAAGTTGTTAATGAATAGTGAGAACAACACTAGTTCCTGAATGGAGCCCTGTGGAATACCATGAGTGATGAGTCTAAGATCAGAGACAGAGCCATCCCACTTGAACCTTTGGGAGTGGCAGGATAGATTGCTTTGGACCCAATTCAGTGCACTGGAATCCATACCAAGAACATGAAGCTAAAGGAGCAGAAGACCATGATTCATCAGGTTGAATGCTTTTGTAAGGTCAACAAAGATGGCACCAGTGGCAGAACCATGGTCCATTGCTGGGAATATGTCTGAGGTCACTTTTATTAGGGCAGTAAGGGCACTATGATTCCTTCTGAAACCATGTTGATATGGAGATAGTAGGTTGTGACATTCCAGGTGGTTCTAAAGGTGGTTGTAAATGATTCACTCTTGAATTTTAGCCAAAGGGCAGAGAATGGAAATGGGTCTAAAGTTTTTGACAAAAGTGTTGGGTGCCCACTTATTCACAGGAATGACTACTGTCACCTTCCATTTGTTTGGGACAGTACTAGTTAAGAAAGACCAGTCGAATAAGTCACGGAAAGGGTGAGCAAGGGCCAGAGCACCCAGCTTAAGAAATTTTGGCTCAAGGGAGTCATGGCCAGAAGAGCTCTCAGCTTTTAAATTAGCAAGAAGTCTCTGGACCTCTTTGAAGGAGGCTTGTTTCAAATGGAAAGCAGATTGAGCCTTAGGGGTACTTGGGGTGGGGTGGGGCAGAAGGGGGAGATGATGAGTTACTGAAGAGCGAGGTGTATTTTTGGAGGTCAATAAAAAATTCATCAAATCCTGAGGTGATGGACACAGGGTTTGTAAGGGTTGTACCATTGGCTGAGATGAAGCTCGGTGCTTCAGCAGCCTTCCCTTTTATGAAAGAATTAACCTGTCTCTAGAATTCCTTAGGGATGAAGAGGTGCTCAGTTTGTAAGGATTTTTAATGGTGGCGTTTGGCTTTATGGAGTGAATTTTTGCACTTGTTTCTATATTGCCTATAGATTTGCCAGTCACAGGACAGTCCACTTTTCTTATAGGTCTGCCAAGACTTGTCACAATGGGACATAAGTGTCCTAATTTCCTTGGTGACCCAGGGAGCCTTGATCCCCTTGAATCTATATTTTTTCAGAGGGGCATGGTTGTCAACAATTTGAGTGAAGGTGGAAACTAAGAAATCTAAGGCTTGATTTATATCAGGGAGAGTCTTAATAGGGCGCCAGTCAGTGTTGTTGATGGAGGAGATAAAATTACTAACATCGAACCTAGACATGTCCTGAACCAGGGAAATCTTGGGAAGGGGATTAGGACAGTTATTCCTCCAAACACAATATGTAGGGGAATGGTCACTAATACAGTCTGAGAGGACATCCACTGCTTTGATCCTTTGAGGGCAGTTAGTGACCATCCAGTCCAGCAGGGTGTGTTTTCCGGACTTGGTATTGATACACATTGGATCCTGAATGAGTTGTACTAGGTTTGAGTCAGCGAGTGTTGTGCACACTTTGTTAACATCAGGGTGAGGCCAGTCAGTATTGAAGTTGCTGCAGAGTAGAAGGTCATGGTGGTGGAGACTTACTAGGGAGGTTAGGAAGGGGGCAGTCCTAGGAAAGCCTTATTGGGGCCAGATATGCACATCCAATGATAAGTTTCTTGATGTTTCCGAGGGTTAGGGAGATGAATATGGAGTTCATGGGGGGGGGGGGGGAGCCAGAGTTGGGCACAGAGAGTTCGACAACGTTCAGATCAGACAGTGAGTAGAAAAGAACCCCACCACCTCTTTTATCCACCCTATCTAGTGTGTGAATGTAAGCATAAACTTCCTCAGCCTTCCCTTATGACTGAATTGTAAAACCGCAGGCCATCCCACCTGCAAATACTGGGTGACTATAGACTTAAACCTCCACTGCCTTTCATTGTAACTACTGGGCCCACCCCTGTGGTTGAAAGGGCAGGACCAGAGAGGACTCAGGTCCAGAAGTGAAATTTAAAGTCTGACTCAGTTACAGGAGCAAAACTGGAAAACATTGCTCCTGTTCAAAATAAACACACCCAAGGACTAAAATTGAATCAGTAAAGTATAAAAAAGCAATTTAAATGAGGAAATGTCCCCAGACTCCTGCACCATTGGTGGAGGTTTCTCCAGTAAATTATTTTCCATTTCCAGTACTGGAGACGAACCGTGAGCCTCTGGCAGTGATAATCCTTGGAGACAGATGATTATAGAGTTACTGGGCTGAAAATGAATGCATATCTTCTCTCTGAGAATATTTTACTGGCAACACATGTACCTCAATGCAGCAGGAAAACATTAAACTTTTCTTGATCTCACTCACTACTCTACTGTCTATATTGTGGGATACAAGTGATCCCTAGTTAACCAGGCTTTACAAGAGGGCAAGTTTCCCCAGCCACTACACTTCCTGTAGGCCTCTATAGGCTGACTGGTCTGTGTTCTGGTCTATTTTTCCCAGTTAGGTCTTCCTGAGCAGTCTGTTAAATCTCCCTGCATTTGTGCTGTGATTCCCCTTATAAACTGCTCAAATAAGTAATTTCCAGGTCTGTCAGCTGAGATGTAGTGAAGTTTTAATTCACCAGCAAATTTTCAACAAAGTCACCAAATCCACCTCCATGGGTCATTTCGTAAAGTTGTCCATTTATTTAAATATTCATCACTTGTAACTCGGCCTTGATTTTTTTTAAGTGCAAATTGCACTTAAAAAAAAAAAGCAAGAAAAAGGTAGAAATGGCAAACCTGCCCCCCCCCCACCAATCCACCTCCATTCAATTCCCTGATATCTAGTGGTTCCACCCCTCCCTCTGCTGATCACCGCCTGATGTAAAATAAAATTATAAATTCAATCCATGTTGTCTAGTGGTCCTCCCCACACTGATTGCCAACCCAGTGTTGAATAACATTATATTTCCCTGGTGTCTAGCAGAACCCCCTCCCTTGCTTCATCCCCAAATGTTGTCAGTTCCCTGGTTTCTAGTGGACCCCCCACCTCATCAGGTAGTGCTCCACCATCCCACCCCCACCCCAACCCTGAGCAGGCAACCAGCACAGCTCTTCTCTCTCCACCATGGCTGGCCTGCTGATTGAGCTGGAATGAATGAGCATGTACTTGTACATGCACACACTCATTCATTGAGCTCTTTTGGTGGGCATAGACAGAAGGAGGAGGCTGTTCCGGTTGCTGGTGGAGGGTCGAGATGGGGGTGGAACGGCATCATGGACCCCCCTCCCTGGGTCTCCGACACCCTTCCCCCCCCACCAGTGACTGGAACAGCCCTCCACTCTTGTCTGCACTCCCCCCAAAAGAACTCAATTAATGAGTGAGTGCAATCTGGCAATAAATGAATGTGTGCTTGTACCAGTACCCGCTCATTCATTCCAGCTCAGTCAGGTGGCCAGCCGTGGTGGAGAGTGGAGGGCTGTTCTGGTTGCCCACTCAGGGTTGGGTGGGGGGAATGGGGGGACCACTAAACACCAGTTAAATGACAACATTTGGGTCTGGGGATATGGAGAGGATCCGTTATACACCAGGGAAATAATGTTATTCAACATCGTGTCAGTGGTCAGCGGGAGGGGGGAGGGAGGGAGACTACTAAACACCAGCGATTAAATTAATAATTAATTTTTACATTGGGCTAGTGATTGGCAGTGGGGGGACACTAGACAACAAGGATGTTAACTTGTAATTTAATTTTACATCAGGCAGTGACTGGCGATCAGAGGAGGGTACCACTAGACACCAGGGATCCGAATTAATAATTTAATTTTACATTGGGTGGCAATCAGTGGGGGGGCCCTAGACACCAGGGAAGTTTTATTCTTTGTGAGGTGGCAATCAGGTGGGGGTGGGCAGATTAGACAATAGAAAAAGAACTCTGGAAAATGCGGAGTTTGAACTCTGCATTTTGCGGAGTTTTTGGGAGGGAGGGGCTGAAGAAGTTAAGCTTCACACCAGGATTAAACTACACAAAATGAGGAAAATCCATGAAATATTTCGTGGAGCAAATTTTCTCCACTTCATCCATCTCTATTTGTGAGAGGCTAGAATCTCTTTCCCACCACATAGCACCAGTCAGATTCCATTGCCTCTTGGAATTATACAGCAGCATGAGCCACACTGGAATATTCAGCCTGAAGCTCTTTGAGAACTACTTTTGCAGTCCAGACCACTTTCCTCTCCTGAAAAAGGGCAAAAGCTACACACAAGCACTTAAAAACAAAACATTATAATTACAACTTCCTCTTCATATTTCTTCACATACGTTGTTGGAAAGCTGACTCTGTGGGCTTTCTTCTCAGTTTGTTTGGCATTGAATGGCCCCAAGGAACCCTATGTTGCTACTCCTTGAAGTTTTCATGTCTGTATTTTATTGTGACACATTTTCCCCACTACTGATTCTCTGTAAGAAAGATACATAAAAATGGATATGTTTCATATTACAATGTACTTTAATGTGAAGCTGTACCACATACTTTAACATCTCACTGCTTCAATAACTTAACTCCACCCAAAGGCTGCCCCATGGCTCCCTCCATGAAATATGAGCCGTGGCATGAATGAAGCACTTCCCCTAGGCTGGTTTGCTAACACTTCCTGAACCTGAACGAAGATGGTTAATTCTTACTCCTCCTTTATGCTGCAGCCACTATTCCTTCCAGGGGTAGCAAGCAACAATCCCTCTTGTCCTTCTAGACCCCTGAAAACTCCATATGTGTGAGTACATCTTTTAATCTCACCATGTTCCACATTTGGTGCACAGCCATTACTGTTGAGATGTGATTTTCCTCTCAGAGAAAAAAGTGCATTTGCCTCAGTTTAAATTTTGTGTGTGTCTCACTGGCAGCTTCCTGACTTCATTTACAGTAGCTCTCTTTGTTTATACTAAACCCCGGAGACACGCACTGCCTGCTATGCCTGAATCTTAACATCCTTATCTCTGCCTGCATGGGTTTTATGTAATGATTATATGCTGTTTAGTGTGTGTTATTTCATAATTTGTATGTGCCCCACATACCTGCCTGCACCTCATGTGCACCTCTGTATTGTGGCATCATATCTACAGCAAATGTGAACACTGACCCTTCTCATCTCAATATTCTTTTAAATATGCATCCTTTACAATGCTGGTCAGTCACTTAAATTTATTTTCCTGGAGCTTATTGCCTGCCAACTAATAATTTCCCTTACAAACCATCCCCTGATGATTGCACAGCTCCACTCAGGCAGAAGTCTGTCTTCTGACCACAGTGACGATTCAAGTACCCCACCCAGCCCTTCTCTGCTGGGAATCCCTTTCTGTTCATGTGGTAGTGATATGGACTGTGTGTTTGTCTCTCTTGCTCTGTCTCTGCTGCCACTCCGCAGTATATTTTAAAACATAACAGCCTACTCTTTTCTTTGAAAACAAATAAGGGCAACAGCTAAACTGTATATATGTACATATATTTATTTTATTTTAGTCTTTGGCAGCTGGGTAAGGCCCACTAGGCACAAGTACCTGTTTTCAGGGGTGACCTGGGAGCACTGGGCAGTTAAGTGACTTACTCAGAGTCACATAGTATGCAAGTGGAGGTTGTGAGAATCAAACTCAGGTTTGGTCTGCTGGATGTATCAAGCTCATTCACACCTCGTTCCTCTAACCTGTAGGCTATACTGCCAGCTCGATATATACATGGACAAACAGATAGATAGGTACACACATATATATATATATACATATGCCAGAATGCAATACAATACCCTGCAATAAATATGCCACAAAATACTGCATGACAAAAGGGCTGAATTGCTAATGAATTACATTGTTCCCTGCAATGTACTGAAGCATTCTGCAGTGGTACTGCACCTCTATCTGTCTATCTATCTATCTGTTGATCTTCATTGCAAAAATTATGATAACACAGATTAGGGTTGCTAGGATGCAACACTACGACCCCACAAAATTGAAATGTGCATTTACAGTCTTCAACCCAATGCCCCCCAAAGCTTGTAATGTGCTATAATGATGGGGCTGTGAGGCCTAACTCCCATTCTCTTCTCCCTTCCTCCCATTATCCTAGGCCAAGCTACAGGTATGGGACCATGCATTAATTGTGTGATACCTCATACAGGGCCAACATATTCAACATTTTTTAAAAGCAACCCTAATCCCATTCCCTCCCCCATCCTCTAGACTAGTGACCAAAGATCAAGCTAAATCTTTAGCTCCATATTACTGTAAAAGGGTGTGCTGGCTCACATGAGTCTCTATAGGCCTATTTACCACAGGTTTTAGCTTGGATGGTGTGTGGCTTTGTAAACCCTGTGTATAGTACAGCATCCATTTAACAGCAGCATTTTGTTTCACATATCGGCTAGTAGGATATATATATATATATATATATACTACCCACTTATAATAAGTGGTGACCCCCTTTATCACACTGATTATCAGTGTGCTGAAATGTATTAATAATGCGGTATGACACCATATCCAGTTATTATGGCATTTGGGGCACTCGTGCTTCACTTTCCCTGTTGGGAAACTTATTTTTCTGCTCATGTCCCTGAACCAGTCATTGCTAAAAAATAAAACATACATAACTGTATTCTTAAGAATTTTTACATCCTCAGTGTGTAATGACCACATAAACCTCTTGAGCTTCACTCTTGAGGTTTATGGGTCAATATTTTCTGGTTACTTACTATAATGAATCTCACGCTCGGTAACTCCGTAAACCAGACTTGTGGTTTATGGAGTTCCGTAAACCACAGCTACGGCAATCAGGCGAGAGTCTCCCTGTGCCTCCCCGAGAAGATGTCCTTGTGCTGGCAGTCAGCCTGAGCTCCTCATAGAAAACTGCCAGTGCGAGAGACATGCTTCTCAGAAATCTGAAAGAAAAATATGTATGCAGCTTAAAGTAAACTCTCAAAAAAAAATACAAAAGAAAATGGCAACCGCATCCCATTTTGCTGCTCCCAGTGAAGCAGAGCTCCTCACAGCAAAGACACAGCTTCCACTTCAAAGAAATGAAGAAAAGATATGAAAAAAAAAACTTCTTAAAAGACTGTCTTTCACTGAAAACATCCCTCCAGATAAGTCAAACAGGGTGGGAAAGCTCCCCAAAAAACTTTAAAATGTTATAAATTCAGTTGTTACAAGATATATGGCATGCAGGATGACAAGCAGCAAGGCTTCACCAAGGGAAGATCCTGCCAGACTAACCTGATAGAGTTTTTCGATGGGGTGACACAGATAATGGACCAGGGAGGAACGGTGAACGTGGCCTGTCTGGATTTCAGTAAGGCCTTCGACACTGTTCTGCATAGTAGGCTAGTGCATAAGCTGGACAGACTGGGGGTGGACCACAGGATCACCAGGTGGGTGGAGAACTGGCTGATGGGAAGGAGTCAGACAGTGGTGGTAAATGGGACACATTCCAGGGAACGGGCGGTGACCAGTGGGGTGCCGCGGGGCCAGTGCTAGGATCACTACTCTTTAACATCTATGTTAGCGACCTAGTGGAGGGTCTGAAGGGACAGGTGTGCCTGTTCACAGACGATACAAAGGTCTGCAATAGGGTGGATTCAAGCTATGAGGTGGGACCTGGAAAGGCTGGAGAAGTGTTCTGAGACCTGGAAATTGAAGTTTAAAGCACAAAAGTGCTCGGTGAGGCACCTGGGGAGGAAGAATAAGAGGGAAACTTACTCCCTTGGGGGGTGGTGATTAAGAAGAAGGAAACAGAAAGGGACCTGGGGATTATGGTATCGCGTGACCTGAAGGTGGGCAGCCAGTGTAGTAGAGTGGTGGGCAAGGCAAATTATCAGTTGGCCTGCATTGTGAGGGGTTTTACTAGCAAGAAGAGGGAGGTGCTAATGTCATTATACAGAACCATGGTCAGGCCACACCTGGAGTATGGGGTGCAATTCTGGAGGCCTCACCTATGCAGAGATATTGAGATGATGGAGAGGGTCCAGAAAAGGGCAACCAAAATGGTACGAGGGATGCAAGATGTACCCTATGAGCAAAGATTGAGAGGGCTGATTTGTACTCTCTGGAGACTAGGAGGGGGGACATGATTGAAACTTTTAAATATTATTTGAAGGGAATAAATAAGGTGGAGGGTGGTAGCTTGTTCAAATTGAAGAAGGGAGCGAACACGAGGGGACATAGCCTCAAACTGGAAGGTGGGAAATACAGAGGTAATGTCAGGGGCAGTTTTTACTGGAAAGGGTGGTGGAGGCCTAGAACAAGTTGCCAGAGGAGGCAGTGACAGCTGAAATGGTGGAGGGTTTCAAGAGGGCTTGGGACAGATTTAAGGGGTTGGGAAAAAAGGTGGAAGCATAACAGAAGGGGGGGTTAAGGTATTAGGCAGACTAGATGGTACGCTGGGCTTTTTTCTGCCATCACATTTCTGTGTAATCTGTATTCACACAAAAAAAGGTTCAGCTGTTGTTCAATACTTATAGCCTGTTGATTTACATTTTTTTTTGTTCCATTTAACTAAAATAAATGTTCTTCACAGAAATTGCTCGAATCTCTTAATTACAAAATTAACCAGTAAACATAAAAAATAAACCATGAGGAAGTGCATCAATTCAGATTTTATGCACACCCTCAGTGTGTGATGCCCAGATAAACCCCTCGGACTTTGCTCTTGGTGTTTATGGGGCATCACACACCTTGGGTGTGCATAAAATTCTCATAAACCTCACTTCCACATGCATTATTCTAAATTTACTCACCTCTGGTGTGTAAAAAAACTTCATAACACACAGTCACCTATGCATTATTCTCTATGTAATTTGTCTCATACAGCTTCAATAAGACCGTGCATAAACAGTTTACATGTCATAGACATGTAGTTCCAAGTATGTGTCCTAAAGAAAGAAAGCAACAAGCATGCAATCCTTATCTTTTAAGTCTGTAACAAGTCTGCTGTTTTGTGCAGTGTCCACAGCACTTTGTGCAAAGTAAGCCACATCATAAATGGATGTAAAGCCTGTTAGCCGTGCCCCACAGGCATTCTAACTACAGATCCAGAATAAGTAGGATATGTATGAATCACCAGATCTGTGTGACACGACTCCAGACCTATAGCTTGGCCTTGGTCATGAGGGTAGAGGTAAGGGTTGGGGAAGTGTTGAGGATTAGGTTTGCTATTTACAAATTTTGAATATATTGGCCTTGCACAAGGTACTACACCCTTGATGCATGGTCCCATACCTGTTGGCGGGCCTTGGGTAATGATGGTAGGAGAGAGGAATAGGAGTTAGACTTGACTACCATAACAGCAGATTTCTAAACATTGTGAGCATGTGATTGTAATTCATTATAACACATTTCAAAACTTTGTGAGGTATGCATTTTGTGTGGTAACAACCATTAGCTGAACATAGGTTTTTGCAATTAATTTCCTTAGTTTCTGAGGCTGTAGGGCGGTACCTTGCTTTGAGCAGGACACTTGTTGCCCTTTGTAAAGCAGGATGTGGCTCATGACTTACTTTATGCAGGGCTCTTTGGGCCCTGCAAGAGACAAGATGTGCAAGGTTTTTTGGTTCCTCTGCATAGTCCTAAATTGTCTTGTGGAGGGTGCTGCTCAAAGCATGAGGTAAGATGTAACTTTCTTAGTATTTTGTTTGTGTATGACTTAAACTGCAGTAAAAAATGCATAACAAGCTTTTTTTAGCCATTTGTATCCTTGACTGAAACAGTTAGTTTAAAGGTTATCTGTCCAATTACAGAACAGAGTATATACAAAAGGAGACTGTATATTCTACCAGATTTATTTTGTTATAAGCAAGAGTATCTGTAGACAAAAGACACTATGTTTTGACCACATGAGAAAGGCGCACACTGCCAAACCTGTAGGAGCTGTGCAAGGGGCAAGGACCGAGCTGTGATGAATGCCAAACATGGGCAGAACTCATACATAAAAAAAGTGACCAGGGAAGCAGTGCAAAAGTGGTCTCTGCTAGCCAAAGTCATGAGATGGAGGCTAGGAAGAATGCAAATGAGCCAGAGTGAATGACTAGGGCAGCTGTGAGAGCAGAATGGGAACAAATGTTGGAGCTTGAGTGTACCCTGGTTAAGGTGAAGGCAGAAATTGGAGGTGAAAGGCAGATGCAGAGCTGTAGAAGATGAAGCTGGAAGCAGTAGAGTGGAAAAAGGCAGAGAAGTGAGAGGCCATAGAGCAAGTAAAGCAGTGCCAGCACAAGATCCAGATGAAGGAGCTTAGGCATGAGAGGCAGATGGAGATTCTACACCAGAAGACAACACCACAAACTGTGAGTAATGGCATGTGGGATTTGACCCAGGAAGTCAACATTAATTCTAAACTTTTTCCCAGATATCAGGAGGGGAATGAACTTGATTTGTTTTTTAAGATCTTTCAGGAGAATCTGTGGCAATTTAAATTTAGCAGGGCTACTTTGGTGACTCACCTATAGCCATAGATTATAGGCATGGCATTAGAAGCCTTTTCCAGAATGGACAATGAGCACTGCATGGACTACGATAAGGTGAAAAATACCTTCCTAAAGCATTTTGAGATAACTCCTGAGGCCTATAGGCAAAAATCTTGAGGTTTAAGAAAGTCACCAGGAGATATCTCTGCTGAAATGGGTGTGCAGCTAATTAACTTGTTAGAACACTGGGTAAAGGGTGCAAAAGCTTGCTCTGTAGAGGAAATAAAGATGTATTTCCTCTGAAACAGTTCCTAAAAACTATACCTCAGGAACTGAGAATGTGGTTATTGTATAGAACCTCCAAACTCCACAAGGGAGGAAGCAGAAAGGGCTGATCAGGTCATATCCAGATGACCATCCTCTCATTGCAAAGGTAATGGGGGAGAGACAGCAGGTGGTATAAAGGGAACCTGAGGTGGGGGCATGTAAAGGAAGCTGGACTGTGCCTCAACAAAAAGGGACGCCTCCTGGGGCTCGATTCTTAAACATTGATACATGCATTGCCAGCGGCAGCTTGCTCTGATCACTGCTGTGCCAGGGACCCTGCACCTGATTTATCAATGAGTGGAGTCCAAGAGCCACTGCCAAAGTTCCACAGCTTGCAGCAAATGTTGCTGTGTGCCAAAGGTAAGGTGCACAGGAGAGGATATCTGCAAGCTTCATGGTGGTAGGATGGCATTGGCGCCCAGTAATGGGGACCAGCCTGGAAGCTGACAGTGTTGGGCAGGATGGGATGGGATAGGGATTGGGGAGGTCAGGTAGGGCACATATTGGTGCCAGGGGGAGGTCCCTGAAGAGGATGCAGCCATGTCTGTGCTGTTTGTAGGGAGGGCTACTGTTGCATGCCTGGCACCATGGGGGAACCTGAGGGCACGTCACTGGGTGTGAGTGCTCTGGGTTCTGTTAGGGCATGGAATACTGCAGGTAGGCAGCAGCACTGGTACACCGCTAAGACTCCAGAGGTGGTACAAGGGCCGTTAGACCACCTGGTTGGTGGTTTAAATCCTGACTGGTCCTGCTGGCTGTTGGAATCCCATTTAAGGGGATGCTGCAGCCAGCATCTGCTGCAAGCTCCCTAGCACCCTGGCACTTCCCGACCTTGGCGCAAGCCTGGTGCACAGCTGGTTTGGTGTAGGGGGTTCCCTTTGTGCCACAGCTGCCCTTTCTGAGTTGGAATATCTGCAAGTTGTGACACAAGGTTCCCCTTACGCCACTTCTGTTTGACACTGGCACCTTACATCACAATCAGAGTTTCAAGAATTGAGCCCCTGGTTTCAAAAACAAGGAGACAGGTGAACACAGACACTATAACATGCTATATATGGGGCATTTGTCTTACGATTGTCCAAAAAATGTGAAAAAAGGGGTTAGTGCAGCAGGAGGGGGTAGCTCAGCAAGCTCCCAGCAGTTAGTAGCCTGCACACAGAATGCAGTGCCCTCCAACTCCACTGCACATATGCACTCTGCGTTTGTAAATGGGATTGTAACCCAGGAATTATGAGACACTGGGGCCTACATTTCTATAGTGAAGCAAGACTTGATTCAGGAGGAACAGATCCTGCCTGGACAATTTTCTAGGATTAGTGGAGTGATGGGTCCTGCTGTCTCAGTGCCAGTCCTTCAAAGCAAAGTTGGGAAGGTGGCCAGGACGTACAGGAGGTGGGTGTTGTACCAGATGTGCCTATAGATGTAATTATGGGTAATCACCTTGATAGTAGTGCCAGTATTGTGTATCATAAACCATAGCAAGGCGAGGGAACTAGCTGCTAAAGACACAGAGGGGGCAGTGTATAAGGAAGCACAGCCCCTACCTCAGGTAACAGGAGAGGTTGTAGCTAAAGAACAAGCTGGGAGCAGCAGTTCTGAGCCACAGCTACAGACTGAGGAGAGCCCTGCTGTGGGCTGCTCTCCCACAACAGAGTGTGTTATGGGGAATTGGAATGCAGAGCTAGGGAAAGCTCAGTAAGCTGACCCATCCCTGAAACAATTAAGGGAGTTAACCACCACTGTGGAAGGTGAATCTTCAGGTTCTGGGAAAAGGGAGGCATACTGGAAGAATGGTCTCCACTACCATGACTGTGTTCCTATGGATGGACTGGAGGAAGGGGTACTCTGGCAGGTAGTGGTTCATAGGGAACATAGGAAGCAGCTTCTGGCCTTAGCCCATGACATACCCTTTTCTGGACATCTAGGGGTCAGCCATATAAAAAGGCAACTGACAATTTTTACTGGCCCAATATTTTTAAAGATGTGGCAAACTACTGCCAGACTTGTCTGCAGTGCCAGAGGGATGGAAAGTTGTGGACAAGGTGGCTTTGATTCCCCTGCCTATTTTTGACAAGCCATCTTAATAAGTTGCCGTAGACATTTTTGGGCCACTAAGCACCTCAAGTTGCATTAGCAAGCAGCAGATCTTAGTGGCCGTAGATTATGTCACAATGTACCCAGAGGCAGTGGCCTCATCCTCCATCAAGGCTGAGAAAGTGGCAGAGGAACTGCTGGGGATATTTGGTCAGGTGGGTTTTCCCCAGGAAATTCTGTCAGATCAGGACACCAACTTCATGTTTGATCTGATGGCTAGCCTTTGAAAGATGGGTGGGATAAGGCAGCTCAGGGCCTCTCCATACCACCCCCGACTAACGGTCTGGTTGAGTGATTCAGTTGGTCTGTTAAGACCATGTTAAGAGTATTTGCTGACCAGCAGGCAAGACAGCGGGACAAGTACTTACCCCATCTCCTACTCACATATAGGAAATTCTGCTAGGAATCCACAGGGTTCTCACCCTTCAAGCTCCTGTTTGGCCATATGGGTACAGGGTCCCCATTATTTGGTAAGGGATGAATGGGAGGATAAACTTGCTCACCAAGGGGAACCTGTTGTGGAGTATGTCCTGAATTTCATGTCATGGCTCAGGGAGCTCATGGGGTTTGTCTAGGAGCACCCAGCCACTGTGTAACAGAGGTAGAAGACATGGTACCGCCTTGGGGACAGAGCCCAGGAGTATGAATTCGGGCAATGGCTGATAGTGCTTAGAAAATTGGATTTTTATTTCCTGGTCTCTGATTGGCTGGTACTCCTGCCAGGGGGTTATATTAACTTTCAATAGATGACCAGGAAATAAAAAGTGCCAACCTACCATGCCTCAAATTGGTGTCCCTGTGCCAGTTAGAATTTTCAAATTTTCAAATTTGTTCCCCTCGCTAAACAAGAGCAAAGATTGGCTCAGCCGAACCACACACAGAGAGACATGCACCCACTACCCTTCCCCAAACCCCACTGCCAATCAATTCTTTAAAAGAGAAGTAACTCCATTCCCAAAAATCCAGGCCGAGTTAAAATTTTAGTGCATTTTGAAAAAAAAATAGGATGCCAAGACAAATGTGGTGGACAGTAAATGGGCTGGCTGCAAGGGTACGGGAGCACAAACTTCAAACTTCAAAGCACCTACATACATCAATATAGTCAAAAGTCTCACAGATGAGTACATGAACAGAACTTCCTGTTTGGGAGCAGGAAGTGAGTGATCACAGAGCCACCAAAGACCCACCATCCTAGAAGGGCAAGAGTAGCTTTCTGGCCCCCTCCAGCTGCTGGAGGTCTGCCTCTGAGCAAGTAAGGGGTCTACTAAGAAATATAGGATATTCTTGTTTCAGAACAGGACAATCAGGAGCTTAAAGGGCACACAGGCAGAAAGTAAGGAGAGAGAGAGAGAGAGAAAAAAAACAGAGGAAAGAGTAAGGATTGCAAACAGTTAAGGGACCAGAAATAAGACATGATGGGAGTGGTGCAGTGCAGTGGCTGTGGAGCAGCAGTCTTCCGGGAGACGTTCTGGAGGATGCGGTGTTGTCCCATCTGCAGGCACCTGTCTGGGCTGAGGGAGGAGGTTGCTCATCTCCAGGCTGAGTTGGCCAGGATTTGTGGGACCTCCTCTTCCATCCAGGGACCACCTGTGCCACTGCCGTTGCCTCAGAGGTTGCCAAGAAAGAGGAGCAGTTGGACCACAGTGGGCTCAGGGAGGGTGAGGGTGGTGGAACAGAGGTGCATCCCTCCAGTTGTACCTCTCCACAATTCCTATGCCATTCTGGCAAAGTGTGGTTCCTCTATGGAGGCATCCGCAGTGGAGGCCAAGGAGGATGCTGGGAACCTCCACAAAGGAGAGCCACAGGAGGGTGGCAGAGGACCCCGAAGGGGAAGGAAACATCTCCTGGTGGGGGACTCCATTGTTAGGAAGGTAGAACTGGGGGGGAGGGAGGTAAGGTGCCTGCCTGGCACCATGGCTTGGAGGGACAGGGAGCGAATCCTCAGGATTGCCGGAGCAGCTGTACAGGGGAGGGAGCTGGATGTCATTGTCCACCTAGGGATAAATGACCTGACTAAGAAAGGGATTAGAGAAGTGCAGGAAGAGTTTGTGGAATTGGGGAGGGGCCTTAGACAAGTAGCACACACGGTAACCTTCTTGGGGGTGCTGCCCATCTATGGTGTAGGAGAGGCTAGGGTGTTCCACACCATGAGATTCAATCAGTGGTTGCAAGGGAGAAGGGCAGGGGTAAATGGAGAAAGTGACAAAGGCAAGAAGGACAGGGATGGGGCCAAAAGGAGTAAGGCCATCAGGAAATGGAGGGTAATGAGTACCAATGCCCATAGTCTGGGCAACAAGCTCCCTGAGCTGGTGGCCTTAATGGAAGAGGGATGCCTGGATATCACAGCAGTCACAGAAACATGATACACAGAGAACCATGACTGGGATGTTAACATACCAGGGTACATAACCTACAGGAGAGACAGGCAGGGGAGAAGAGGGGGAGGAGTAGCTCTCTATGTAAAGGTAGGGATAAAAGCAACTGAACAAAAGAGTAAACAGGGAGGAGAGGAGGCACTGTGGGTCACCTTGGAGACTGGAAAGGGCACCACAATCTGCACAGGGGTTGTGTACAGACCCCCATGTCAGGGGGAAGGAATGGACAAGGATATGATAGAAGGCATTCTTAGAATGGCAGAGAAAGGGGAGATACTGTTGATGGGAGACCTGAATATGCCAGATGTTAACTGGAGCACATTTGCTGCAGCCATATCCAAGAGCAGGGCCATTCTTGATGCCCTACAGGTGGAAGGCCTCAGACAGCTAGTTTCAGAACCCACTCGTGAGGGAGCAATCTTAGACCTCATACTCTCAAATGGGGCAGTGAGAGGATCTCAGATCTAGAAGTGGGTTGCCATCTGGGAATAAGTGACCATCAAACAGTGTGGTTCACGTTAAACTCAGCTACAGAGTCAAGCCATACAAAGTGAGGGTACTGGACTTCAGGAGGGCTGACTTTGGCAAGATGGGAGAGTGCCTCAGAAAAGCACTAGCAAACAGACTAGAAGGAGGTGGAGCAACAATGGGAATCACAAAACTGCCATCACAGAGGCAACAAGCCTTTGTGTGAAGCAAATAAACAAACCAAAACAAAAGAAAAAGCCAATATGGTTCTCAAAAGAGGTGGCTGTGAAAGTCAGGAAGAAAAAGATAGCATTCCGGAAGTATAAGGAAACACAGAAGGAGCAGGACAGAGAGCTGTACCAGTTAAGGCAGAAGGAAGCAGGGAGGGAAGTCAGAACAGCAAAGGCTCAAACTGAGGACAAGATAGCCAACTCGGTTAAGAAGGGGGATAAAACCTTTTATAGGTACATCAGCGAGCGTAGAAAGACAAAGGGAGGGATAGCGAGGCTGAAAAGAATGAACAGTGGGTGGGCAGAGGGGGGCAGTGAAAAAGCAGGGATACTGAATGAATATTTCTGCTCAGTATTCACAAAAAAAGAGGGGGAAATGCCTAATCCAACTAACAGAAACACTCTTGATAGGGGAGGTCGATCCCAGTCCTTTCACAGAAGAACGGGTTCTGCAAGAACTCCTAAAACTGAAGGTGGACAAAGCAATGGGGCCTGATGGAATTCACCCCAGAATTCTAAAAGAATTAAAGGGGGAACTAGTGTAACCACTGGCTACTCTTTTTAATAAATCATGGGAGGATGGTGTGGTACCCAAGGACTGGAGGAAAGCAGATGTGATTCCCCTTCACAAAAGTGGGACCAAGACAGAGGCAGGAAACTACAGACCTGTCAGTCTGACCTCTGTGGTAGGGAAAGTGATGGAGTCACTTCTGAAGGAAAGAATAGTTGAGTACCTAGAGGCCAGTGGGGCACAGGACCCAAGACAGCATGGGTTCACAGCGGGAAGGTCATGTCAGACGAATCTAATAGATTTCTTTGACTGGTTGACCAAAGTAGTAGACCAGGGAGGGGCTGTGGACATGGCCTACCTAGACTTTAGCAAGACATTTGACACAGTCCCACACAGAAGATTAATAGTCAAATTAACCAGCCTGGGAGTGGGTCCCAGGGTGGTAGCCTGGTAAAACATTGGCTGGACAACAGGACACAGAAGGTAATTGTAAATGGAGTCCACTCTGAAGAAAGAGGGATTACTAGTGGGGTACCGCAGGGTTCAGTATTGGGTCCAGTCCTTTTTAATGTCTTCATAAGTGACATTGTAGAGGGACTGGAAGGAAAAGTATGCCTCTTTGCAGATGACACAAAGATCTGCAAAAGGATTCATACACAAGGAGGCGTGGAAAGGATGAGAAGGGACTTGGCAAGGTTGGAGGAATGGTCAGAAGTATGGCAGCTAGGATTCAATGCAAAGAAGTGCAAAATAATGCACCTTGGAAACAAGAACCCAGAGGAAGAATACACAAGGGGGGGAGGTAGTAACAACAACAAAAAAGGAAAGGGACCTGAGGGTGATCATATCAAATGACCTTAAGGTTAGCAAGCAATGTGAGAAGGCAGTAGGGAGGGCTGGGGGTATACTGGGATGCATAGGGAGAGGCATCAGCAGCAGAAAACAGGAAGTTGTTATCCCTCTGTACAGACAGTTGGTGAGACCCCATCTGGAGTACTGTGTCCAGTTCTGGGGACCCCATCTCCGCAAGGACATAGACATGATAGAGGCAGTCCAGAGGAGGGCAACTAAAATGGTGCAGGGTCTGCAAAAGAAGCCATATGAGGAGAGACTAAAGGAGCTTAATATATGTATACCCTTGAGTAAAGAAGGGAGGGGGACATAGAAACATAGAAGTTGACGGCAAATAAGGACACATAAGGCCCATCCAGTCTGCCCATTTCTTTTCTACCTTATAAATGTGCCATCAGCCTTTGCTCTGTCAGTGGCCTGTCTATTCATAGTCATTGTATTGCTCCCTTATGCCTATCCATGCCTGTTTGAAGCCCTGCACTGTATTCATAGCCACCACTTCTTGTGGTAAGCCATTCCATGCATCCACCACCCTTTCTGTGAAAAATAATTTCTCACGTTCCCCTTAATCGGCCCCTCTAATCTCATGCTGTGTCCTCTTGTCTTGCTATTTTTCTGATATTTAAACATGTTAGACTCTTTCACCTTGTTAATGCCCTTAAGGTGTTTGAATGTCTCAATCATATCACCTCTCTCCCTCCTTTGCTCAAGGGTATACATATTGAGCTCTGTTAATCTGTCCTCATATGTCTTCTGATGCAGTCCCTGCGCCATTTTGGTTGCCCTTCTCTGGACTGCCTCAATTTGGTTAATGTCCTTGTGAAGGTGTGGCCTCCAATACTGCACGCAGTACTCCAGATGGGGCCTAACCAGTGTCTTGTAAAGAGGGATGATTACCTCCCTCTTATGACTTGTGATACCCCTAGTAATACACTCTAACACCCACCTAGCCTTACCTACTGCTTTAGAGGTCTGCTTGGATGATTTCAGGTCATCAGTGATGATGATGCCCAAGTCT
The DNA here is from genome assembly GCA_016271365.2 of Neoceratodus forsteri. Taxonomy (NCBI): domain Eukaryota; kingdom Metazoa; phylum Chordata; order Ceratodontiformes; family Ceratodontidae; genus Neoceratodus; species Neoceratodus forsteri. The sequence goes on along the minus strand of CM028138.1, from coordinate 192,575,019 downwards.
CTTTCTTCCTTTGTGACTGCTAGCAACTCCCCTCCCAGCCTATAGGTGGCTTCAGGGTTTCTCTTCCCTATGTGCATGATTTTGCACTGCTTTGCATTAAATCCCAGTTGCCACTCTTCTGACCATTTTGCTAGTTTAGCCATATCTCTTCTCATTCTGCCCACCCCATCTGGATCATCTACTCTGTTGCAGATCTTGGTGTCATCTGCAAACAGACAAGCCTTACCCTCTAGTCCATCTGCAAGGTCACTAATGAAGATGTTGAAGAGGACTGGCCCCAGGACTGATCCCTGAGGTACCCCACTTGTGACTTGCATCTCTTCTGACTGTATACCATTTACCACCACTCTCTGTTTTCTACCCATCAACCAGTTTGCCACCTAGTTGACCAACTTCTGACCCACCCCGAGCCTACCCAGCTTATTTATCAATCTTCTATGTGGAACAGTGTCAAAAGCTTGCTGAAGTCAAGGTAGGCGACATCAACTGCTCCCCTTGGTCCACCACTCTGGTTACCCAGTCAAAGAAATCTATGAGATTAGTTTGACAGGACCTTCCTTTTGTAAACCCATGCTGTCTTGGATCCTGTGACCCTATGGATTCCAGGTGTTGCACTATCCTTTCCTTAAGGAGTGCCTCCATAATCTTGCCCACTACTGAGGTAAGACTGACTGGTCTGTAGTTCCCCGCCTCTTCCCTGCTACCACTCATGTGGAGTGGGATCATATGAGCCTTTCTCCAGTCTTCTGGGACCTCTCCCATGCTCAGAGACTCACTAAACAGTTCTGCTAATGGCTCTGCTAGTTCCACCTTTAGTTCCTTAAGTACCCTGGGATGTATGCCATCAGGTCCCATTGCCTTATCCACCCTGAGCTTAGCAAGCTCTTGTAGGACTCTTTCTTTTGCGAAGGGAGTAGTGCTCACCTCCCTCCCCCCTGTGTCCATGATGCTGAGCTGTGCTCCCTGACCTACCTTCTCTTCAGCAAATACTGAGCAAAAGTATCTATTTAGGATAGATGCCTTTACAGGGTCCTCCTCCTCACATGCTCCCTTTTCTCCATTAAGCTTAGCAATACCTCCTCTGGACTAACTCCTTTCACTAATGTATCTATAGAAAGTCTTGTCACCTTCTTTTACTGTTTGTGCTAGTGTTTCCTCAGTTTGGGACTTCGCCTGCCTTACTGCCTTCCCTGCTTCCCTTAAGGCAGTTTGGTATGCCTCCCTATCTTCATCCCGCTGTGTTCTCTTATATTTCCTGAAGGCCAGCCTTTTGGCTCTGACCTTTTCTGCTACTGTATTTGAGAACCAAAGTGGTTTCCTTCTTCTTTTGCACTTCCTTTTCTGTCTAACACAATGGGATGTTGCTTCAAGTAGTGCATCTTAATGCTTGCCACTTTGCCTGTACCCCTCATCTGTGTTTCTTTTTGCCAGGGCTAGCTTAACTCTGTTGGCCATCTTATCAAAGTCAGCTCCTCTGAAGTCCCATATTTTGCCTTGGAATTGGATGATTTAGATGTAGTAGCCAAATTGAACCATACCATGTGATGGTCACTGGCCCCCAGGTGACCTTCTACCTGAGAATCTGTGATCCCTTCCTTGTTAGTCAGTACTAGATCTAGGATAGCTCTGTCTCTTGTGGGTTGTTGTACCAGTTGTTTGAGGCCCTTCCCTCTGCAGGGAATCCACTATGTGTCTAGTTCTGGCAGATGTTCCTGCTGGTATTGACCAATCTGTATCCGCATGTTGAAGTCTCCATTATCAGAACCTCCTTTAGCTGTCATGTTTTGTATATCTTCTAACAGTAATGTGTCTATGTCCTCCCGGTCTGGGGGCCTGTGAGACAACCCCAGTTCTTATGGCTGTCCCATTTCCTGTTTCCAGGGTGACCCACAGTTCTTCTGGCTCCTTATGTGTATTCTGAATTTCTGTAGCTTTGATATTTTCATTGACATACAGGGCCTCTCCCCTCACCCTTTTTGCACCTCAGTCTCTTCTGAACAATACTTAGCCAGGTACTGAAGTCTCCCAAGTGTGGTTACTGGTAAACCATGTCTCACTAATTGCTACTATGTCCGGTTTAGCCTCTGACATTATTGCCTGCAGGTCTGGGATCTTATTTCCCAGGCTGTGAGCATTTGTGTACATGATTTTCCATTAGCCAGATTTTGATGTGTTAGTTGTTGGGTGAGGTTTGGCATTACCCCTGTGCATCGTATTGGGAGACAAACCTTTTTTCTTACCTGGTGATGCAAATGAACTGCAAACATGCTGAATCCCTGTTTGACCACTAGCTGAGGGGGGAGGGGTGTTCTTCAAATTGACGTTTGGGGTGCTGCCCCTCTCCCCATTTGCTAGTTTAAATATTCTGCAAAGACATCAAACTTCTGCCCCAATGCACTGACTCCTCCTGAGTCAGATGCAGTCCATCAAATTTAAGAACTTTCGGCTCCCAGAACTGTTACCAGTTCCCTACAAATCTGTGTCCTTTTTCCTGGCACCAGCCCTTGAGCCACGTGTTTAGCTCCCCTATCTCCCCTTCTCTGACCTTCCGTCCATCTGCCCCCCTCTTCCAGAGTGGCAGGATCTCAGAGAAGGAGATGCCGGATGAAATAGATGATAGTTTGTCACCCAGCCTGGTCAGGTGTTCCTTGGTCTCCACAACTGACTGGCTGGCGAGATCGTTAGTCCCTATGTGTACTAGGACATTGATGTTTTCTCCTGCTTTGTGAACAATTTTAGCAATGCTGTCAGTGTCTCTCCATGCTGATGTACCTGGGAGACATCTGACCATTACCCCTGGCTGAAGATAGGTATCAACTCCCCGAATCATGGAATCTCCTATGATCAAAAGTTTTTTGGATTTCCTTTTTGCTTTTTTTGTTTTGGTTCCTGATTTGGGTGAGTTTTGTTGTGCTAGCTCCTGTGCTGCAGTGTCCTGTTCTGCAGTGTCTTCTGCTTCTTTGTTTGATTTCAGAGATAGAGGCAGATACCTGTTTGTAGTGTTTATATGGTTTTTGGAGGTAATATGTTGGAGAGCAGAGAGTGATGGGGCACCCGATTTGCCCCTCCTAACCACCTGCCAACCTTCTGGACCAACTACCCTCTGCGGTCAGAGGTTTTCTGTTGGATGCTGGGGAAATGGCGGGTGGTTCTTATAATGTAGTTCCTCTTGAATATGAAATTTGAGGCGTGCAATCTCTGCCCATGCTGCCCGGAGCTGAGCCCTAAGATCTCCAAAGGCTCCAGCATGTGGGACAGTGTCCTAAATCCTGTAAGACTGTCCTTCTGAAAATTGTTCCACAGTACCTGCAGTTAATGATATCCATTCCAGATAAGTTGCTGGGTTTATAACCTAGTCAGAGTAATTAGAAGGAAAAAATGCAAGTAATGGTTTGATTGTGTTTTGTTTAACTTGTTATAACAAGTTAAATTACTAATGCCCTGTAAATGAGCTCACCTTGTGGAGGCCCCACTGATCCACCCTTCCTGCTCTGCCACAGGAAATGTCACAACTGTGGTACCCTATAAAAGGAGTGTAGTGTGGGTGGTTGGGCCCTTCCCCTGCTGAAAAAGAAGAACCACGGATGAAAGAACAAGGAGGTAAGAGCAGAAACAATCAGTCAACAACAAATGCAGTAACCCTGAAAGCTTATCCTAATCTTAGATAAAACTGTAAAACCTGTAAAGCACCACCTGTAATAATTTCAAAGAAGATATACCCTGTAAGAAACACTTTGCTACATTGAAAAATAAAGCAATGAAACGTTAGCAACAAACAGTAACAATCCCTGTAAGTAAAAAATAAAAACAACACCACACAGTAAATCTGTTTAGCCAAAATAAGTCTTAATCCTTTTCCCTTGCTCTGGGAAGTTTCTCTACTCTGCCTTTCAAGCAGTCTTAGAAGATAAGAGCTCAGGTGAAGCTAGGTGCCTTGGCCAGCAAACCAAGTCTTCTACCTCCAAGATATCAACTAACCTGACTTTTTACCCCTTCTTTCTGTTGGAAATTACTGACAGTTTGCCAGCTCCACCCCCGACATACACACCTAATCCTTTGGAAGAGCTGTGGGAGGAAAGCAATTAGCTCCTTCAATGTGAGAAGGAGACTGAAACACCTGTGAGACAACAAACCTTTTCAACAAACAAAAAAAAAAACAAGAATAAAATAAAACAGTGTCAAACAGTAATTTTGCTTAGACCAATGAAAAAAAGTCACAAAAATTTAGCTCCACCTGTAATACAGTAATTTCAGAGAAGATATACCCTGTAAGAAACACTTTGCTACAGAGAAAAATAAAGCAGTAACAGAAGATATACCTTGCAAAAGACAATTTGAATCAGAAGATTACAGCAGTAATCTGTTAGCACACACCTGTAGGCACACCTTGTAATAATGCAGAAGAAGGTATACCAGCAACAACAATTTGAATCAGAGAAAAATAAAGCAATGAAATGTTAGCAACAAACAGTAGCAATCCCTGTGAGTAAAAAATAAAAACAACACCACACAGTAAATCTGTTTAGCCAAAATAAGTCTTAATCTTTATCCCTTGCTCTGGAAGTTTCTCTACTCTGTCTTTCAAGCAGTCTTAGAAAAAAAGAGCTCAGGTGAAGCTAGGTGCCTTGGCCAGCAAACCAAGTCTTCTACCTGATAGAAACTTTTAAGTACCTCAGTGGAATCAACAAAGTCCAAGAGGGTAGCATCTTTCAGAAAAAGAGACTTGCAAGAACAAGGGGACACAATTTAAAGATGGGGGGGCAGTTCAGGGGCAATGTGAGGAAGTATTATTTCACAGAGAGGGTAGTGAATGCATGGAACAGCCTTCCTGAGGAGGTTGTGGGGTCTAAAACTGTGGGAGAATTCAAGAATGCATGGGACAGACATAAGGCAATTCTTGTGGGGGGGGGTAGGAAGAAATAGGCTGTTTGTTAACTAGGATCTGCGGCCTATCCTGTAGGTAGGGAAATGGGCAGACTAGATGGGCCAAGCGATCCTTATCTGCCATCAAAGTCTATGTTTCTATGTTCCATGCATATTAACCTAATGGCTCTAGTCCACTGACAGTTAATAATAATAATAATAAGCTTTATTTATACAGCACAATTCACAAATAACAGAGAGCTTTACAAAAAATAAATATCACAATTAAAGTAAAGAGCCATAAATAGTCAAAAGTCAGATAATAACAGTTAAAATCCACCATGTTCAATTACAGAAAAGCAAGGCTAAATAAGTAAGCTTTCAGTGTGGCTTTGAAACTCTCCACCATCAGGCACTCCTGAACCTGATGAGGTAGAGAATTCCACAGGATAGGAGCTACATTAACAAATGCTCGAGCACCAGATGACTTCAACTGGACCCTGGAAATCTCTAGCAATCCCTCATCGGTGGAGTGGAGTGGTCAGGAAGGGCGATGGGGTGCAGAAACTCTTGCAGGTAGTATGGTCTCTGTCCATGTAGGACTTTATAGGCCAGCAAGCCGACCTTGAAGGTGACCCTCCACTGAAGTGGCAGCCAGTGCAGCTCATGTAATATGGCTAGATTGAGAAAGCCCAGTTAGTAATCTGGCTGCCGCATTCTGCACTAGCTGCAGCCAGCGGATGTCTACCCCTGGCAACACTAGGTAGAGGGAGTTATAGTAATCCAGGCAAAAGGTTACAAAGGCATGGACCAATATCAGCAGGTCATTGGGCGGAAACAGGTGTTTGATCTGGGTGATATTCCTCAGATGGTAGAATGAGGGCTTGACAACGGACAACACCTGAGATTTCAGGATCAGCCCCTCATCAAGAATAACACCCAGACTCTGCACCCATTCAGAGGTCCTCAGCTGGCAGCCTCCTAGTACAAGACCAGTTGCTTGTCCTGCCAAAGACTCCTCTACTCAATGACCTGAGTACACAAACAACACATCAGTCTTGTTGGCACTCATCCAATCTTGGATCTAGAGGCTTCTCTGGTTCCGTACCTGCATGCAACTTCCCAGCTCACTCACTCTCCAAAGGGAGCCCTTCTTCACACTCCCAGTCCTCAGGGCAGGCAGTGAGGACCAGGAACCCATAAAACACACAAAAAAATAGTAAGGATTCAGTCCCAGTCCTCAGGGCAGGTAGTGAGGACCAGGAAACTGAAAAAAACAACCACCACCAAAGCCAACATTCAATCCCCAGGGCAGACAGCATGGATCTAAAGTTTTTTCACATAAATTGCATATGATACCAGTCCCAAGAAGAGGCAGCAGGGACAAGAAAAAGCAAACATGAATGAATAATTTAATTATAAAAATAAATAAATAAAATCCATTCCAACTTAGCCATGTGTGTGTATGTGTATGTTGGGAGGGGTAACCATGACAACCAGCTGTAAACTTAAAGAGGCTCCAGTAGGACAAAAGTCCCTTGGTCAAACAAAAACCATAGCATTCTACTACAGGCGGAGGAACTATTTCATTATAAAATAAATCAAACAGCTAAGAGTTTTAACATGTAAAAATAATATTTTTTTTCAAACATATTTAATTCAGTGGCCAATTTTCTAAACACAATAATACCCTCCAGAGTAGGTGGTATGGGCTATACCGGACCATCCAGGAGCTATAAGGCCCTCAGTCTGTAGTGTCAGGCCTCATTTTGCCCCTGGGCAGTCCAGTATAGCCCAATACCACCCACCCTGTCAGGTATTATTGCTTACTTATAAAATGGCAAGAAAGAATTCTCACCCCTGATTGGCTGACACTGCCTCCAAGCTGGGCATTTATTTCTCAATAGATGCCCAGCTAAAAACAAGTGCCACCAAAATCCACTTCACAATGTACCCTGCTGCCCAGCCTACTTCCTCATTAGCTGAAGGCAGCTAATAAATTTAAAATCCCTGCCATGTTTTTCTCTCGGTTAGAGAGAGACAACTACCCCCCCCACCTCCCCACTTTCCCTCACCAGCACACAATAAATAAATAAAAACGAACACTGCGTCCTGTCATTTTGCAGACAGAAGACTGAAAAGACACAATGACACCAGCCTCCTGACCGCGTTCTTGCAATCCGTACTCCCGAAGCTGACATTTGTGTCAGCTTCATCCAGCACGCGGCATTTCCAAAAAAAAAGAAGACATATAGTACCGCTTGGCTCAAAGCTGGTCCCACTGCCGCTCTCCATTCCCTTTCCATTACTCGTTGACTAAGCACTCCTCGTTTTCCACAAGCTGCAGAAACAACCTCTACCCGTACCACCAATAATTACTACAAAAAGCCAGCAGCATTCAGTTCCACTAAGGTCAAAGGTCGTGAACTCAACAGACACCTTCCGAGTTCCGATCTGTGACCGTAACAAAATGAAACAAAAAAGGTTTAATAATTCAAAACAAATATAAACAGCTGACACACTTTAATTCAATATATTTTAAGGCACACTTCTTTCGTTCTACAGTCTGCGGTGTGTGTGTGTGGGGGGGGGTGCTCAGGAAACCAGAACAGCACTGTAGGCAGCAGGGAGGGGTAACAGCACCTAGAACAGCTGGTGCACTACTTTGTCAATGAACACTGTTTTTAACAGTGTTTTGAACATTTTTCACACTGATTTCCTCTTTATTTTCACATTTCACAAAAATGTAGTTACATGGCCATTTTATAAGTGCAATAATACCCTCCAGGGTGGGCATTATTGGAAATACTGGGCCTTCAAGGGGCTATAAGGCCCTCCACCTGTGGTGTCAGGCCTCATTACATAAACATAAACAGCAAGGCTACCACATTAACATGATGAAACCCTACCATAACTGGGATGAGATTTTGCAGGCTGAGTGCAACTATCTTGATGAGGCTAAAGCAGACCCTCTGGGGAATATCCTTGATAGGGGAAGGAAGAATCCTTAATGGATGCTGTTACCCTCTTGGAGCGGCTGGCACCAGCCCTAGCTGCTAAAAATCATTGGATGCTGCATATCTAATGACCAAATTATGGTCGTGAGCACCTGACTTGTAGTGTAACCAACTTTCATCACTTACCAAGTGCTCCGGGTTCATTCTAAGGAGATGGAGAGGGGTTGCAAGGAGAGGCAGATGACAACTTCAAATGCAACAAATGGTTTATTCAAGGATAAGAGCAGGGATCCAACCACTGTAAACAGCAATGGCAGGCACACTGGAGGCACTTTGCTTTTTTAGGAACAACTATGAATTGCGGAACTTGATATTACTCTATATAGTATTACTGTGCTTGTTACCACTACTATTGCTCTAGCAGTACTATGACTATCTCACTACTATGACTCTATTAGTACTATGACTCTGTTAGTACTATGACTCTGTTACACTATGACTCTATCACCTTGGCCAGCTGTTACTAGAGTACATTCTGGGTTAACCCTCATTGCAGCTATGAAGTGACGCTGTGCAGACAAAAGGATACTTACAGGAAAAGATTTCCAGGGATGCATGAACCACACAAGGGCCAAGCACAGACTTTTCCAAGGACTCAGAGGCAACTGCCTATAAAGCAGGGATCAACAGAGGGTGCTTCTCATCCCCAACAAACTGACTTGTAGCCCAGGATAGGTTGTAACAGATCACCAGGCCAGATGCACTTGAGAAGGATGAAATAAAGAACACAGGAAGGATGATGGATGCCTAGTACAGGTCATCCCAGACCACCAGGCAGGAAGCACAAGGAATTGGTTGATCAGTGGAAGGTTGTGGCAGACCGCTGATCACTCGGGAAGATAGGTGCTTTATCCACAAGCTCCTCTGGGCGTTGGTGAAAGGTCAGGCCAGACCACCGACCACGGTTGTCAGAAACTTGGGATCCAATGACAAAGATGTCTTGCATCTTTCATCTTCTCTCAGCTTTCGTCATCCTTGGTCTTGCAGCTTTCACCATACCTGAAACAACAAAATTCCACCCCACTATGAAATGGAGCCCTAACTATTGAGCCAGGGTGGCTCCTAGGCTGACTAGACTTTCCTTATAGGGGTAGGGACGTAGTAATGCAGATAAGTCGAATGGGGCCTATCCTGACTATCGGCTCATTCTAGCTCAATGGCCACTCACTAAAATAATCCACTAGGTTGATGGAGAACATTTGCTATTTGTTTATAGCAACAGTGGAGGAAGATTACGTCACTTGGTAGCCAGGATGCAGAAGTCAATAGCAGTAGTCACTGCAGGTAGTTGAACCCAATTCAGAGCACTTGCAAGGAAATGTCACAGTTCGGGAGCAATTGCAAGGCAATGGATGCTGTTTGGGGAAATTGCAAGATACTAGAGGCAGTTTGGGCAATTGCAGGATGCCAGATGCTGTTTGGGGCAATTGCAAGGTATCAGAAACAATTCGGGCAGTTGCAGGTGCCAGATGCTGTTCAGGGAAATTGCAAGGTACTAGAGGCAGTGCAGGCAATTGTAGGGTGCCAGAAGTTGTTCGGGGAAATTGTAAGGTACTAGAGGTAGTCTGGGCAATAAATACACTTCAGGCAGGTTTTCACATGTATTGCCCCTTTAAAATGCCCCAAATGCCCTCATGCCCAATGCTAGCCCGATTAGAAAACCACTAGCCAGCTCCTTGCTTGGCTGCCTGTATAGCTGGTCTGAAGGTGGGAAATATTTAAACCCCCTTCCACACCTATGCAACCAGGATTGCTGTCCCACACACTATCAATAGACCAGGGGTCCCCAAACACAGTTGCTGTAACTCAGGGCTAACTGAGAATAATTATTTATTTAAATGTGAGCCCTCTGGCCAGCCTGTCATGGCCATCAGCTGAATTAATAAAATGCCTAGTGCCTTTAAAACAAAATACACTTTTTTTTTTCAGTTACTTGCAGTCAGCATTCTTCCTTTGGTGCTGCCACTGACTCACCACCCTAGCCCGGGGTGAAGACAGTGCAGAAGAGAAGCTGGAGGTGTCTGCAGAGGAATGGACTTGTGGGCAGAACCGCAGGTAATTCGGTGGATGACTGGGGGCCTTGCAGGTCTTCATCTGAAATGCAGCTCTTCCACACGCCGCCTCTGTGGGACCGGAACATACTTTAAAAAAAAAAATGGGGCAGAACGGAGCCCTCACCATGGTACTGGAGAAACAGGACTGTCGCAACATTGCAATGGGACTCTAAGCGAACCACTGGATGACCGCTGGACTTCACCAACGGGACCCGACACCAACTAGGAGGGACAAGAGGTGGACCACAGATAAGCCCTTTTACACTGCCATTAGACCTGTGTCCCCTCTCTCCCTCATACAACCACCGCAGTCATGCTTTTTTTCCTTTGGTGTCTTGAAAGCCTCACTGGCCTTCAGTGCCAACAGCACTGAAGGCAACAATCTGCCTTCTCTTTACCGCCACAGCTACTCTGAACTAATCAGCCAGCATTCAGGACGTATGTCCCTGGCAATGCTGGCTGGTCCCTAACAGCTCAGCACAAGTTTGACTTTATAAAATGCTCCCTTGGCTCACTCTGCTTTCCGGGAGGAGTCCAGAATGGAGTGCAGGTAGCCAGGGGAAGCTGCTGGCAAATGGGGGGGGGACACACACTACACACGGAGTCCCTATGCTGCCCCTTGCCACCCCTACCTGCCTACACTGCCCAGGGACCATTAAAGGGGACAACTTATTTTATTTAAATTAAGTTACTGTTGGGCCCCATACCTTGGGGTACTACACATACATTAGGTGAAATGTTCACGGCAAACCTGGGGTATACCATACGGGCAGAGCACCACATTCCCAAGCTCTGCTAGGACAGCCACCCTACAGAGTCCCAGAAGGAGTAAGATATGCCAGAGAAGGGGCGATGACGGACTTGCTGACTCTTCATGTGATCCAGGAGTCCGGTAGTCCCTGGGCCTCCCCAGTGCTACTGTTTCCCAAAAAGGATGGGACCATGAAGTTCTGCATTGACTACCACAAGCGTAACAGCTGCATGGAGTTTGACACATACCCCATGCCCAAGACAGATGAGGGCCTAGAGAGGTTAGGAGGAGCCCTTTACCTGTCCACCATAGACCCGACAAAGTGCTACTGGCAGGTAATCTGACCCCCAAAGCCAGAGAGAGGTTGGCCTTTGTCATCCTGTTTGCATTACTCAAGTTTAGGGTAATGCCATTCTGGATAAAGAATGTGCCAACCACCTTTCAACGACTCATGACCACACTCTGAATGGGGCAGGGGACCTTGCTCTGGAGAATGTGGATAACATCGCCATATATAGCTAGAATTGGGAGGCTCATGTCAGGCATGTGTCTGAGGTTTTCTGCTGACTGCAGGCCTCTGGGCTGACAGTCAAAGTGGAGAAGTAACAGACAGGTACAGCAGAAGTGCCATACCTTGGGCACAGAGCGGGGAATGGCTACATCTGGCCTGAGCCAGTGAAAATTGAGGCCATATAGGGATTGGTCACGTGCATGATCAAGAGAAAAGTACAGGCCCTCCTAGGAATGGCAGGGTAAATAGGATCAATACATTCTTGCAAAATGAGTGGCAGTGGATATTAAAGTTGAGAACACTCAGACCCAATTGCTTTAATGACCATATGGACTGGGAGCCATTTCTGCATTAGTCCTTCATGTGCCTCCCAGAAGTTTTAATTTTACAGCAGATTCAGTACCTTGCTGCCAGAAGGTGTGGTTCTTTTTTCTTCTTTTGTGTTTTTTGTCCCCTTCTGGCCCTCCCATCACACTCCCTTTTCCCTCCCCTATCCGGCCCCTACCCCACACACACACCACCCTCAGGCCATTAATATTTTCTTCTCTTTTGTTTGTTTTCTCCATATTTCATCTAGCAGCAGTGATTCGATATAACTGTCCACCACACTAAACATTGACTAATAGGCTTATAGATGCTTACTGAAAATGTTATAGATATATCTTGCCCAAAAAAAGTTTATAGTTCCAGTTTTGTGGGATCATGCTCTTGAAAGCATTGGTAAATATTGATGTTTCTGACATTAAATTTTCCTCTTCAGAACATGAATGCTGTCAGAGTACAATCAACTGAACAATTTGGAATGTTCTTTCTAGTGAAACCTCTATATGGCACCATATGTGTAAGCACCCCTCACTTCCGTGTCTATGGCTATTTGAGTTGTTAAAGTTCGTGGGGAAGGGGGAGCGCTGTACAGCCAAGAAAATACAGTTCAGAAATAAGACAGGAAAAACAGTACCTGATTGTCCATGGGTGATGATGGTGATGGATGGACTCCATTGGGGTGCCCCGGACCCTCAGGGCACTGAGCTGGTACACAAAAGGGGAAGGGATGCAGATCTTCAACTGCCTGGCCTTGCCCACTTCACCTGGAGGCTTTTGTAGACAGTTTTCACCAGTCAGACCTCTCGATGTCTTCCTCGGTGGTTCTCTGGTCCCGGCTATCCTGGATGCCACCATGGAACACACTGAATGCAAGGCTATGGAAGCAACTTCTTTTAGCAACAGCAAAACATTTTTTTCAAACACAAGAGGTAAGCAGCAAAGTTGCAAAAACAGGATCCCATTTAATGAGCAGTCAATAGAATAACAGTCACTCCATGGAGCAGTAAAGCAGGACCAGGGAGTCACATTAGTAGCTGAACTGTAGAAGGTAAACTGTACTTTGGACCCAGGGGTCCCAAATCAGAACTTGCTGCAGTACTTCCATGAAGTCACAGGCAGCTACTCCAGAATTTCTGGGAAGCTTACAGTCCAAAGCAAGGGCACACTTGATGCACAAACAGGCCATCTTGAACAACACAGGCTGCAGATCACTTTTTTGGCTCCCTCACGAAACACTGCCACAATGAGTATGCACACTTGGTGGGGGGGGACAACAACTGCCTGACCCTCAGTTGCCCCAACACATGCTTCCTATAAGATGTGGGCATGAAGCTCAGAATTGCTATTTAGGCACGGGGGAATGCTTAAATCTGGGGCTGCCCATCTCCAGACCCCACACATACCCCCTTATCGCATGACTCCATTAGCTTGAATGACAGGCAGCTGTTACCCCCCCGACAGTGACATTTCACCAGTGAGGTCCCCCACAGTGGCTACAGTGCCATGCCACTGTGGGAAACCTGCTGGTACCAGGCACTGTCTGTCGGGGGTCCTGGACCCCCCAATCAGCTCTGACTCGGAGTTGATAATCCTTAAGGGGGGGGTGCGGGGCTTCGGGGAGCAAAGTCCCTCATAGAAAACACAGTCAGCCTGTGGGAACCAGCAGCTGGCTGCTGAATGCGGTCGACCTGCTGGTGTCACTGACGGGGCGTTCAACAAAAATTTTATTGAGCACCTGTCGTGGATCTGACAAGCAGCATATCCCCTCTGCATCTTTCCTTTGTATTTTCCCTCTATGGATTCTCTGGCTGAGGATCCTAGGGCTCCCACAGAATGGCAGCTGCCACTCCTCCATATTTTTCCTCAGGTGGCTGTACAATAATAAAAATGTGCAACCCTGGCCGCATGGCTGAGCGGGCGAGCACCCCACTCTGATCTCCTCCTCGCTCTATCTCTCTCTCTCTCTCTCCCTCGATTCTAATCTCCTGTTTCTCTTTCTCTGCACTCTCTTTTATCCCCTTAGAGGGCTTGGCACCTAAAACAGTGGTCCAAACACAGACCAAATCTACTGGCACCAAACCTGCTGCCCATTCTGGTGTCTCATGGGACTTGTAGTCCCAAATCCAATATTTATACTGTGCCAGCCAGCACTGAAAACTACAGACTGCAAAAGGTGCTACTGCTCCTTTAAATTTCTCCCTCTGGCAGTAGCCACACATGTGCATAGTGAACGGACCTGTCATCTTATAAAATATTTACTTACATTCAAGCGGTCCTGAGTCCGATCTGCCCCAATACTGGACCCAAGACCACATACCCCGTGCCCAACAGCATGAATATCTATCCTGGTACTCGGCTTGGCCCCAAATGGGCCAAGACACCAGGAAAGAATGGCCATAGCAAGGTGCAACTCCCACCAATGCCCCTGGGAAAAACTACACCATGGAGGAGCTGGGGATCATGGAGCTCCAACAGGTACGCCCACTTTGGGGGGCTTACACATGTTATGTGGGACAGTGTGCAATTAATGCTTATTGACTTAATACTAGTCTCAGTTACTATCAAGTTCTTCATTCATTCCTTTTTCATTTCACCGCACACATTTCATTATGTTGGGTTCACTGTGTAAGACACCTCTCATGTTACTATGACTTTATTTATTTATTGGGTTTTTGATTACTGGATAAATGCACTAGACAATAATATGCCCATTTTCATAACAATTAAGATTACTTTCTTTGTTGATGCTCTATTGCAGCAGCACAGCATACCTTAGGCTACTAGGGTTAGTTAAAAAAATTTAGTCACAGCAGACCTAAGCACTGTAGGGTGAAGCTTCCCAAGTTTAGTCACATGTCCTAACTACAAAGTCCTTCAATGATCATATATGGAGGTAGGTTCTCCCCACATTCCATCATTTGACTTTTGGTTATGTAAACTGACCCCATCAATGCTTCAGCCATGCCCCCTGAGGAACAGGGTATGCCCTCGAAGCACCAGGGTTACACGGGTTTGGTCTAAAGTGCATTCATTTTTCATTTTTCCCTACGTTTGCAGGTTTAGCAGTATTTGCACCATTTTGTAACTACAATTTATGGGTGCACTATTTTGTAAAACATAGCAACATTAAAATCTTTGAATTTGAGAATGGACTGGAGTGCTTATTTCTGTCTTACTGTTTCTAGCTGTCCTGATCTGAGGGCTCACTGTTGACAGATTTACCCTCCCTGGAGACCCAACACTACCACCAATAGGGTTGGATTAGGTTTCTGCCCCACCATTGGAAGCCATTTGTTCTCCCCGTAACAGCCAATGATTTGATACCTTGTCCTCACCCTAACTCCTACTCCTCCCACACATACTGCTTTATTCCCAGCCCCAGTACTCTTGACTCTCCTTCCCTCTAGTTTGGGTGGGTTTAACAGCCCCTGTTATTTAGAAATGCTGCCCAGCTTGCAGTTTTTTTTTCTCCTGGATGCCCTGTTGGTATCATTGCCCTGCACATTGTGCTTTAAATCAACTGGTTTCACCCTGAGGTACTATAGCACTATTGAAATAGCTGGCTTTAAAGGCTGGTTCTTCAAATAACTATGTTGGAGTGTATTCACTGCAGCAGAGGGGCATTAGTAGCTGTGATAAATTATCCCAGCACTAGCATATCAGGGCATTCTAATGAATGTCCTCCTTAATACTCTATAATGGCAATCAACCCTACTCATATTTTATCATGGAACCTTAATGGAATAAACAAACCAGTTAAGTGCAGTAAATTATTGTGCAGTATTTGAAAACAATATGGGACCAGTGAGTATACCGTTAGGTGGGCGCTGCAATTAGGGCGACAGGTAAAGGTCGTAAGTGACAGGGGCATTATGGATTTTGCAGCACTCTGCACTCATGATGTTTTAGCCATCCACACTGTTCTACTCCCTTCCACGTGTGCCCAGACCCAGAGGTGATTAAAATAAGTGTTGGGGGTTCAGGAGACAAAGCCCCCTGAAAAAACTAGCTCTTCTCCACTACTGTCCATTGGCAGCTTACATGTACTGCAGTGGAATGTGGAGCTGTGGTCAGTGTGAGCAACATGTTTCTGGCACTCTAATTTATGGTGACCAGATTCATGTTGCACCACCTTGAGTGAACTGGGCCAGTGAGAAGTTTGTAACTGGTATGGAGGTAATACAGCGACTACAGAGGTGAGCCTTGAGCTCAACAATAAATATTAACATTTACTATAGCTCTCAGCTGGGACACAAGAATACTGTATAAGACATTATTTTCACTGGAATAACATTTTTGCTATATTCACTGTTTTGAAAATCCAGTGAAAATTATATGCCAGTGAAAATATATACTACAATTGACAAGTTAGCTTGCTCTTGTGCTTGCGCTAAATCAAATTGCTGTGAAAATGTTGGAGCTGATGAAACTGTGAAATTTAGCTGTCATGAATTCATTCTCTTATACAGTAGTGCTCATTGCAGACTGTGCCACACTACCACAAACAGTAATTCACAGCAGATGTATGATAACAGCCATGAGTAAGGTACCAGTAAGTCATATTCATTGCTTATCTGAAGGCTTTCTTACCCCCATGTGTAGTCGATTTTACCTTAGGACAATACTGCAATGCAAGCTAAAGTCGTTTGACTGAACTGATGAAGCTAAATTGAATTTTCAGAACCCATGTTGAAGCTGAACCAAAGTTTCCTCTGAACCACTTCTTTCCTTTCAGTGTGGTGCTCCATGGGAGATTTAGTGATTGCGCAAAGCCACAGTGGTATAACCCTAACTTCAGTACCATCTGTCAGAACATTGGAGTTGAAATAAATTGATGTGCCTTGAAGGATAGTGTGAAAGTTAAATTTTGAGCAATCATTCAAACCCCAAGGAGCATCACACCACGCAATCAGGAAGATTCAGGGTACAGTACTTCCATGAATAATGCCTAAATGTAGGTTTTTACAATTAATGTCAGATATAAGCTGAAATGTGTCTGAAAATGTATGACTTTTCAAAGACATCTTACCCAAGCTGAAAGGCACACTTTAAAAGATCAATGGGGAAACTAGCTTCATGGCACCACAAAGCATGGCACTACCTGACATGCTGGTGATGCTAGTTCCTATCCCAGGTCCAGGGCATCAGGAGTAAGTCCAGTTGGGGGGGGGGCTGTAGACTCTCACATGTATGTTCCCAGATGCATGCATTTGGGAATACTGCTGGTTAACTTACACCTGTGCTGGGCTCACAGTGGTTTCATTAGAAGTGTGGGTGGCCATGCATTTCTGAACATCCCCCATTCAGAACAAGAGCACTGCTAGTTAGAGACCCAATCAGAAGGTAGGTAGACAGTGTCATAAAAATGGAGAAAAAGCCACTCATCAGCTGTCAGGATGAAGGAAAAGCCAGTCACCACACACACATTTGGCAGTGGGGGCACACATGCGTACTGGTGCTTATGCACTTGGGTTCTTACTTTTTTTTCCATGCCACATGCTCTGTGCTGAGGACTCTTCATGGTATGCTCAGTTAGAATGTCCCAACCAGATAACCTGTGAAAAAAAACGTGTGGAAGGAAAAGGACTGAGAGGGTGTGACTTGGTTCAAACTGTAGTGTACCCACCAATGGAGACCACAGGACAAATGAGATACAAAACACAACCTTAGAAAAACAGGAGAAACAACAATTTCAAATAAGCAAACTTTATGAATAGCTCTGGTGGTACCAAACAGTGTAGGTTAAATTGCATACACCTTTAAATAGTTCTTTAAAATGCTTCAACTGCTCTATAAATCAGTATCTGCTAAACAATATGTGATGTATTCCCACAGCCTACTCCACCTGAAAAATACTGTGCAAATGTAGACTTAAACCTCCCGAGCCTTCCCTTGTGTGACTAAATTGTGAAACCAGAAGCCATCCCACCTGCAAATACTGAGTGACTATAGGCTTAAACCTCCACTTACTTCTCTTGTAACTATAGGGCCCACCCCTGGTCCACTGTCAGTCTACAACCCTGACTGCCAGGCAGCTACCACCAAAGTCAGTCCACTGACCCAATCAGATACTTTACTTCTTGGATATCTAGCACACTTGCAATTTCTATCACTTTACCACTTTAAATATATTTGTACTCTTGGTTATGCGGTCCTTATTTACTGTAAGCATTCAATAAATTCACATTACACGTAACAGACTAACAATATTTCTAGACCCAGGAGACTCCACTCCAAAGTCTGTTTGAGTATCAGTCCCTTTCAAAGACATTTAAATAATATCTTTCAAATAAATTTTACTTAGCAATGTACCTTTTTAAATGACAAATAAAATCACAGCCCATATCTAATGCTGATGATGAAGCTGGAGATGAACAGTGGTCGAAAGAGTGGGGATCCAGGAGAACTCAGGCCCTGAAGTGAAATATAAAGCCTGACTCAGTTGCAGGAGCAAAACTAGGAAAGTTTGCTCCTATTCAAAATGAACACCTACAAGGCCTAAAACTCAATCAGTAAAGAACAAAAATGCAATGTAAAATGGAGAAACGTCCCCAGACCCCTCTCTGGTATGTTTGATCTTGCACCAATGGCGTTGGGTTCCACAATTGAATTATTTTCCATTTCCAGTACTGGAGATGAACAGTGAGCCTCTGGTAGTGATGACAGAAACATAGAAACAGAGAAATTGTCGGCAAGTAAGGACTGCCAGGCTTAATCCTTGGAGACAGATGATTTTTATAGACTTCACTGGGTTGGAATCGAATGCTGGTTTTCTCTCTGAAAACATTTCACTGGCAACATATGTACATGCCTCAATACAGCAGAAAAACATTAACCTTTTCCTGGCCACACTCACTACCCTACAGTCTATTCTGTGAGATACAGGTGATCCCCAGTTAACCAGACTTTACAAAAGGGCAAGTTCCCTCAGCCCTTACCCTTCCTGTAGGCCTCTATACGCTCACTGGCCTGTGTTCTGGTCTGTTCTTCCCTGCTAGATTTTCCTGAGCAGTCTGTTGAATCTCCTTGTTAAACTGCTGAACATTGTGAATAAGTAATTCCCAGCTCTGGGAGAGGCTGGAATCCCCTTCCCTCCACATAGCACCAATCACATTCCATTGAGTCTCGGAATTATTCAGCAGTATAAGCCACAGTGGAATATTCTGTTTGAAACTCTTGGAGAAGCACTTTTGGAGTCCATACCACTTTTCTCTCCTGGAAAAGGGCAAACTGCACATAGGCACTTAGTAACATAACATCACAATTACAAGTTCCTCTTCATATTTCTTCACATACATGGTTGGAAAGTTGTGGGCTTTCTTCTCAGTTCACTTGGCATTGAGTGACCCCAGGGACCCCTAAGTTGCTACTGTTTGAAATTTTCATCTCTCCATATTTTATTCTGACACATTTTCCCCACTACAGAGGGAGAAAGATACATAAAAATTGATATGTTTCATATTGTAATGCGCTTTAATGTGAAGCTGTACCACATACTTTAACATCTCACTGCTTCAATAACTTAACCCCACCCAAAAACTGCCCCGTGGTTCCCTCCATGAAATATGAGCCCTGGCATGAATGTAGAACCTCCCCTAGGATGCTTTGCTAAGGATTCCTGGATGAAGATGGTTAATTCTTACTCCTCCTTTATGCTGCAGCCACTATTCCTTCTAGGGGTAGCAAGCAACCTCCTCCTTGTCCTTCTAGTCCCCTGAAAACCCCACATGTGGGAATACATCTTTTAATCTCACTATGTTCCAAATCTGGTGCACAGTCATCACTGTTTAGATGTGACTTTCCTTTCAGAGAAAAAGTGCATATGCCTCAGTTTAAATTTTGTGTGTGCCTCACTGGCAGCTTCCTGACTTCATTTACAGTAGCTCTCTTTGTTTATACTAAACCCCGGAGACACGCACTGCCTGCTATGCCTGAATCTTAACATCCTTATCTCTGCCTGCATGGGTTTTATGTAATGATTATATGCTGTTTAGTGTGTGTTACTTCATAATTTGTATGTGCCCCACATACCTGCCTGCACCTCATGTGCACCTCTGTAGTATGGCATCATATCTACAGCAAATGTGAGCGCTGACCCTTCTTATCTCAATATTCTTTTAAATATGCATCCTTTACAATGCTGGTCAGTCACTTAAATTTATTTTCCTGGAGCTTATTGCCTGCCAACTAATAATTTCCCTTACAAACCATCCCCTGATGATTGCACAGCTCCACTCAGGCAGAAGTCTGTCTTCTGACCACAGTGACGATTCAAGTACCCCACCCAGCCCTTCTCTGCTGGGAATCCCTTTCTGTTCATGTGGTAGTGATATGGACTGTGTGTGTGTGTGTGTGTGTGTGTGTGTGTGTGTGTGTGTGTGTCTCTCTCTCTCTTTGCTGTCACTCTGCAGAATAATATTTTTAAAACACATAAACTTACTCTTTACTTTTAAAACAAATAAGGGAACCATCTAAATTGCATACATGTATATATATATACTGCAGATAAACAGATAGGTAGATAGACAGACAGATATGGAGGTGCCAGCCAGAATGCAGTACCTTGCAGTAAATGATATGCCACAAAATACTGCATGACAAAAGGGCCAAATTGCCATTGAATTACACTTTCCCTGCAGCATACTGCATCATTTTGAAGTAGTACTGCTATGTACTGTGCTACTCACTCTGTCTGTCTATCTGTCTGTCTATCTATCTATCTATCTATCTATCTATCTATCTATCTATCTATCTATCTATCTATCTATCTGTTTTATCTATCAGATTAGGGTGACTAGAACACAACACTGCAAACCCACAAAATTTGAAATGTATTATTAGTTTTCAACCCAAGCCTAAGTCCCACTCCCTTCTCTGTCCCATTACCCAAAGCCATGCTACAGGTATGAGTCCATGCATCAATTGGGCAGCACCTCATACAGGGCCAACATATTTAACATTTTTTAAAAGCAACCCTAATCCCATTCCCTCCCCCATCCTCTAGACTAGTGACCCAAGATCAAGTTACATATTTAGCTCCATATTACTGTACAAGGGTGTGCTGGTTCACATGAGTCTCTATAGGCCTATTTACCACAGGTTTTAGCTTGGATGGTGTGTGGCTTTGTGAACCCTGTGTATAGTACAGCATCCATTTAACAGCAGCATTTTGTTTCACATATCGGCTAGTAGGATATATACTACCCACTTATAATAAGTGGTGACCCCCTTTATCACACTGACTATTAGTGTGCTGAAACACCCTAATAACAACTACATATCAAGTTATTCTGGTGTTTGGGACACTCACACTACACTTTTCATTGTTGGGAAATTTGATTTTTTTTGCTCATGTCCCTGCACCAGTTATTACAAAAAATAAAACATACCCGACTGTGTGCTTATGAAGTGTTTTTACTCATCCTTAGTGTATGATGATCACATAGACCTCTCAAGCTTCACTCTCAAGGTGCATGGGTCATTAAACACCTTGGGTGTGTGAAAAAATCTTCATAACATACAGCCACCTATGCATTATTTTCTATGTAATTTGTCCCACACAGCTTCAACAAGACCTTGCATAAAACAATTTACGTCACAAACATGTAGTTCCAAGTACGTGTCCTAAAGAAAAAAGTAAAAAACATGCAATGGATATAGTACTTATAAGTTTGTAACAAGTCTGCTGCTTTGTGCAGGGTCCATAGTACTCTGTACAAAGTAAGCCACATCATAAATGGATGTAAAGCTTGTTAGCTGTGCCCCACGAGCATTCTAACTACAGATCCAGAATGAGTAGGATGCGTATGAATCACTAGATCTGTGTGGCATGACTCCAGACCTATAGCTTAGCATTGGGCATGTGGGTAGGGGTAAGGGTTGGGGAACTGATGAGGATTAGGGTTGCTATTTACACAATTTGAATATATTGACCTTGTACAAGGTACTACACCACTGATGCATGGCAACATACCTATTGACTGGCCTTGGATAATAATGGTAGAGGAGAGGGGTGGGAGTTAGGCTTGACTACCATAACAGCACATTTCCAAACTTTGTGGGGTATGAGTTTTGTGTGGTAACAACCCTTAGTTGAACATAGGTTTTTGCAATTAATTTTCTTAGTTTTGAGACCGTAGGGTGGTACCTTGCTTTGCACAGGATGCTTGAGGCTTTTTGTAAAGCAGGCAGTGACTCTGTGATGAGGTGTGGGATGGATAACATGACACAGATGTTAGAGTTGGAGTGCACCAACTAGTGAGTCCTTTTATTAGTGAAATATAAAATGGAAAATAAAACTTTACTACGAAAATAAGAAAAGAAAACAAAAGCAAAACAGCATTCACAGAGTGGAATCATTTCAGTATCTCACTTGTCCATTAAGCTCTGTGTTCACCAGAGATCCTCCTGGCACAGCCTCCTCAGCTGAACTAATCTAATAGACCTTAGGAAGGGTCCTTTTTATAGGACAATTTGGTCACTTGATCCACCCCTATACTAATACATTATAAATGATATGTTATACAAAATAATGGGGGATCAGGATGGCCTTATTACTTTAAGACATTCCACATATTTATAATGATAGCCATTTTAAACTTCAATAGAAAATAAAAATACTGAAAAATAGAGCAAATTCTGAATAATTGGTCACTAAGCTAAAGAGGCAGTATGGCGCAGTGGGTTAAGGCTCTGAGCTGCAAATCGGGAGACCTGGGTTTGAATCCCTAGGTGCATACTGTGTGACCCTGAGCAAATAACTTAACTTCCTTGTGCTCCCAGGTTGCACCTGCAAACAAGCTTTCAGCTTAGTGTTCTCACCTGGTAAAATAATTGGTTAAAAAAAAAAAAAAAAAAAGCTCCACCCACCTCCAAGTGACTGACAGTGACCATCCCATAAATAAGCTGAGCTTTAGGCCGCTGGCTTCCTAGGAGACAACACCCCACAGCTTCCAGAGGAGCAGCAGCTGATCCACACTCTGCCTAGGTATGTAGGGCCTAACCTTTGGGGCTGTGTTTAGTTAAAAAAAAAAAATAAAGCTATTATAAACAGAGTGCTTTGTTTAAGAGTTAACCTATTTCCTTCCTTTGTTCATAATGGCATTCAGTAGCAAAGCATTTATCCACAAAAAAAAAAAAACAGAAAGGGGAAGAAAATAGCTCAGAGAGCCCTGTATCTGTATTTCTAATATTATTTATATAGCACTGGGTTTCAATACTCTTTATCTAATATGAAAGCCTCAAGGAAAATAGGGTAAAACACTTCAAAGACAGAGAAAAACACCCTTTGTTTGCATTTTGGCGTCAACCCTATTATTATTATTATTTTTTTTTAGTCTTTGGTAACCAGGTAAGGCCCACTAGGCACAAGTGCCTGTTTTCAGGGGCGACCTGGGAGCACTGGGCAGTTAAGTGACTTGCTCAGAGTCACACAGTATGCAAGTGGAGGTTCTGAGACTCAAACTCAGGTCTGGTCTGCTGGATGTATCAAGCTTGTTCACACCTCATTCCTCTAACCTCTAGGCTATACTGCCAGGCCAAACACAGATACAGTCACCTTAGAGAAACCTCCTAAAGGGATTTCTGACTTGTTAAGGTGGCTTGCCATCAGCCAATTGGAGTTGAACAAAAACAGAGAGCGTCCGTCAGTTCAGGGATTTATACAAGTATAAAAGTGCTTTTAAGCACAATACAGTAAAAGCTTTCTTTTCTTTTCTACAGCACCCCGTGGGAAACACTGTAATTTTGTATTTGGTCCCATGCCAGGAGCTGTCAGCCCATAGTATTTCTAGTTCCCCTGGTGCTTTTAGGTACACTTTAAACATAGAAGCTACCACTGTCACCAGCATTGTGCAAGTGGTTGAAGCAGTTTTACTATGTTTTAAGAGCTACAACCAACCTGTCAAACAGGTCCATGACAGGGTACTGAAAAGCAGTTCACAATAGCCGCAATGCTGATTCAGCACTACAGAACACAGCGGGTCTAAACTCTGCCGAATCCTGAGAACAGAAGACCCGCTGTGATCAGGCAAGAACTTAATAAAACATGTTGCAAGGGGTTCTATTATCTTCTTTATGTGTCTGCACTTGCACTTTACAATTCTTTTAGTTGTATGCCAGCACAGCAGGTAAAGAGAGATTTTAAAATCACTGGTGAGAACAGAAGAATCTGTGGGCATTTTGCACTGGGCAGGGCTTCTTGACTCACCTATAGCCACTGCTTGTAGGCAAGGCATTAAAAGCTTTTGCCAGAATGGACAATGAGAACTGCACGGACTACTATAAAGTGAACAAGCATTTGTCAATGCCGAATGTTTGCTTGCTGGCATTGGCATTGGTAGTGTAGGAGTTAGAGAGATGCATAATAGGAATGGCAGTGAAGTACTGAACTGAAGCCAACCCCACCACCACCTTGCAGAGACTGACAGGCACTGGGGTGTGCCTTTGGGTCGTCAGGCATAAAGATCACACCATTTCACCACACCCTATCTGCAGACACCGACAAGTGTCATGGTGTGCCTTGGGGTCTTTGGGCCTTATACCTACCCCATTCCATAAGGAAATACAGTGGGATGGGTCCTGTATAGGAGAATGGGGTGAACTTTGGGGCCGAAGAGTCCAAGGCACACCTCGATGCCTGTCACTGGCTGCAGGGTGTGGGTGGGGGTGGAATGGTATGAGCATTACAGGTGACAATCCCAAGTCACAGCTCTGATGCCTGTCAGTCTCTACAGGGTGGGGCATTCTGGCCGGAAACCCTAACGCCCCAGGCATTCATTGGTATTTTCACTCCAATTTTTTAACATGGGTTTTTTGTGACCCCCACCTCATGAACAGTGGCAATATCAGTTCGTTAGCCAAAAGCTGATTTTGCACAGTGACTACACCATTTGGCACCACAGGTGTGAAAACACATTTTGAACAGGATGTGAAAAATGACAGCTGTACTGTTCATGAGGAGGTGTAAAAAATGGCAATGTTGAAAATCTGGAGTGAAAATATAAAAAAACTGGTGAAGTCGCAACGCACACCCGTAATGTAATTAGTTTGGGGATTGTTTACAGCAGACTGTCAACACAAGCATTTTGGGACCTCCGCTCATGAACAGTGTCACTGTGATTTTCTTAATCTGTCCCAAACACTGATCTCCCACAGTAACCACGCATTTCTGCACCAGAAGTACGAAAACACATTTTTGTCAGTGTGTGAAAAATTACAACTGTACTGTTCATAAGGAGGTGTGCAAAAATGCCAGTGTAGAAAATCTGGACTGAAAATATTACAAATTTGTGAACTTACAAGGGTAGAAACTGCACAATGCATGCTCATAACACAGTCATTTTATGGACTTTTGTCACCAAATTTTCAACATAGCCATTTTAAGACCTCTACTCATGAACAGTGTCACTGTGATTTTTTTAATCTGTCCCGGACATTGATTTCGCACACCGACCGCGTCATTGTGCGCTACATGCCTGAAAACACATTTTGGATGAGATGTGAAAAATGACAGCTGTACTGCTCATAAGAAGGTGTGATAAAATGGCAATGTTGAAAATCTGGGGTAGAAAATATTAAAATTTATGAAATTCTGAGCATTATAGGAACTCATGCTTAACCACTGCCTTAAACAAAGTCATTTTGGGAATTTTTTACCAAATTTTCAACATAGGGTTTTTGGGGGCCTACCTCATGAATTGTGCCACTGTTGTTTCATTACTCAGTCCTGAAAGGTGGTTCCTCGCAGTGACCGCGAAATCACCTTTTGGGACCAAATAACAAAATGAGAGTGACTGCTGACAGCAGTATGCAATTTGCCTACATGATACCACTGCTGGTTGTGGTGGTGTTTTCTTCAGAACTGTACACCACTGCATTTGAACGGCTGTCATAGACAGCTTGGAAATTCATTGGCACAGTGCAGCCATGCCTGCAAAAGGGAGCAGGGCATTGGAGGTGGGGGAGGCACACCTACAAAAATTCGTGTGGTGACACTTTGTTTCTTGCACATGCGTGCAAGCAAACATAAAAATGCCTTGCTAAAGCATTTTGAGTTAACTCCTGAGGCCTATAGGCAAAAATGTAAAGGTTTAAGAAAGGCATTGGGAGATAGCCATGTTAAAAAGTGTGTGCAACTAAGTAAGTTGTTAGAAGGTTGGATAGAGGATGCAAAATCTCGCTCTAAAGAGGAAATAAAATATTTATTTCTTCTGGAACAGTTCCCAAAAACTGTACCTGAGGATCTGAGAATATGGTTGTTGGATATAACTCTGAGCTCTCCAAGGGAGGCAGCCAAGAGGGCTGATCAGGTCATATCCAGATGACTGTCCTCTCATCAAGAAGGTAATTGGAAGGGACATCAGGTGGTTTTATGGGAACCCTGATGGGGGCAACTAAAGAAAACCACCCTGTGCCTGAACAAAAAGGGAAGCCACCTGGTTTCAGAAGCAAGGTGACTGGTGAATGCAGGTGCTATATCTGCCAAAAACTGGGGCATTTGTCTTATTGTTGTCCCGAAACTGTGAAAAAGGGGGTTAATGAAGCAGGAGGGAGTAGCTCAGGAAGCTCGCAGCAGTTAGTAGCCTGCACACAGAGTGCAGTGCCCTCTAACTCCACTGCACACATGCATCCTGTGTTTTTAAATGGGATAGTGACCAAGAGATTGTGCAACACTGGGGCCTACATTTCTATGGTGAAGCAGGATTTGATTTAGAAGGAACAGATCCTGCCTCACCAGTTTTCTTGGATTAGTGGAGTGATGGGCAGTGCAGTCTCAGAGGGGGCAGTACATGAGGAAGCAACCTCTATGTCAGTAGCAGGAGAAGTTGTAGCTGAATAACAAGCTGGGAACAGCAGTTCCAATCTGGTATCCTGTGTACAGGGTGCCCACAATTAAGCACTTTCAAAAAGGGCGACTCAATCATGGTGCCTGTGCACAGGACTACCTGGCAGGGTAGCAGCCAGATACAGGTGGCAGGTGAATATAACGATGAGATATCACTATGTATACATGCGTGGGGAGGGAGGACCTTGCTGTGCAACAGGCTGAAGGGAGGGAGGGTTTGTGGGCTGTAGTTGGGTTGGTGGCAGGCTGGGATTGGGAGGGTGACGGGTTCAGTTCTGGGCGTGATCACGTTTTTGTGCTGGGTCATTTTTTTTTGTTAAGTTTTGCACCCTTCCCCAACATGCACCCCCCTTGAGTTGAGAATCATTTAGTAGGAGGTGTGTGGGTGACGCAGCCCCCCACATTAAAAAGAAACCCATAGATCTTGGGTGCCCTCTTGCCATTCTCCATGAATGGGCATCGCCGAAATTCATTTTCAGTGATGTACACTCGCCCAAACAGCGATTGCTATTCCGCAATCGCTGTTATCACATAGAACCTTCTGAGCCACAGCTACAGACTGAGGGAGGCCAGATCTGGGCATCTCTTTCACAGAAGAGTGTGTTTTGGAAAAAGTCAGGCATACAAAGAGAGCTGAGCAAACTGACCCATCCCTGAAAAAATGAAGGGAGTGAGCCACCAATGTGGAAGGTGACACTCTCTGAGTTCTGGAAAAAGGGAGATGCACTAGGAAAATGGGCTCCAGTACTGTGAGTGGGTTCCTAAGGGAAGATCGGAGGAAGGAGTACTCCCGCAGATAGTGGTTCCTATGGAGTACAGGCAGCAGCTATTGGCCTTAACCCATGATGTATTCTTTTCTGGAAACCAAGGGGTCAGCCTTATAAAAAGGTTGCTGACCATTTTAACTGGCCCAGTACTTTTAAAGGCATGGCAAACTGCTGCTAGATTTGTCCACATTGCCAGAGGGTAGGAAAGATTGGGGCAAGGCTCAGGTGGCTTTGATTCCCCTGCTTATTCTTGACAAGCCTTTTTGTCAAGTTGCTGTAGACATTGTGGAGCCACTTAGCACCCCAAGTCACACCAGCAAGCGATATATCTTGATGGCTATAGATTACATTACAACGTAGCCAGATATTTAGTCAAGTGGCTTTTTCCAGGAGATTCTGGCAGACTTGGACTCCAGCTTCATGTCTGATCTGATGGTTAGTCTTTGGAAAAAGTATGGGGTAAGGCAGCTCAGGGCCTCTCCATACTATCCACAGACTAATGTTCTGATCATACTATTCAGTGGGTCTCTTAAGACCATGTTAAGGGTATTTGCTAACTAGCATACAAGAGAATGGAACAAGTATCTAGCCCCATCTCTTGTTTACATATAGGGAAGTCCCCCAGAAATCCATAGGGGTTTCACCCTCCAAGCTCCCGTGTAGCCATAGGGTAAAGGGTCCCCTTTATTTGGCAAGGGATGAGTGAGGGGGTAAACTTGTTCCCAAAAAGGAATCTGTTGTGGAGTATGTCCTGAATTTCATTCCATGATTCAAGGAGCTCATGGGGTTTTCCCAATAGCACCTATCCACTACACAACAGAGACAGAAGACATGGTACCACCATGGGGCCAGAGCTTGGGAGTATGAAATTGGGCAAATATTGATAGTGCTTATCCCTGTCCAGTATAACAAATTACAGGCAGTGTGGGAGACACCTTACTCAGTGGTTAAGAGTGTGAATGATGTTAACTACATTGGTGTGGCTACCAGACAGGAGATGCAACCAGCAAGTCTACCATGTTAACTGTTTGAAGCCCTACCATGACCAGGATGAGAATGTCCTGACTGAATGCAGCTATCCAGAGGAAGCTGAAGCTTGGGGGATCTCCTGGGTAGGTTAAGGAAGAACCCTCAGTGGAAGCTGTCACTCTCTCGGAGTGGCTGACACAAGCCCAACCTGCTGAAATTCATGGGGTGCAGCATACTGTACATTTGGTGAAATGTTCACAGTGAAGCCGGTGTATACCACACTGGCAGAGCAGCACATGGATACATGTTCCTAAGCTCCACTGAGACAACCACCCTACAGAGTCCTAGAAGCAGTAAGACATGCCATGGAGGGAGAGATCAAGGATATGCTGACTTTCCAGGTGATCCAAGAGTCCAGTAGTCCTCAGATCTCCCCAGTGGTACTGATCCCAAAAAAATATGGGAGTACAAGGTTCTGCAATGACTACTGCAAGCACAACAGCTGCATGGAGATGGATGCATACCCCATGCCCAAGACAGATGAGGTCTTAGAGAGGTTAGGGGGAGCCCTTTACCTGTCCACCATAGACCTGACAAAGGGCTATTGGCAGGTAGCCCTTGACCCCTGATGTCAGGGAGAGGTCTGTCTTTGTCACCCTGCTAGGATTATTTAAGGGCAGAATAATGCCATTCAAGATAAAGAATGTGCTGACTACCTTTTAGCAGCTCAAGCACTGTATTCTGAATGGGGCAGAAGATCTTGCTCTGGAGTACATGGACGACATCGCCATCTATAGCCAGACTTGGGAGGATCACATCAGGCACGTGACTGAGATGTTCTGCTGACTGCAGGCCACTGATCTGACAGTCAAGGTGAAGAAGTGCCAGATAGGAATGGCAGAAATGTCATACCTTGGGCACAGAAGTGGGGAGTGGGTACATCTGGCCTAAGCCAGTGACAATTGTGGCCGTACAGGCACTGGCCATGCCCATGACTAAGTGACAATTACAGCCCTTCCTAGGAATGGTAGGGTACTACCGCATGTCTGCACCAAATTTTAGCAGCATGGCCAAACTCCTGTCCAATCTCACCAGGAAGAAAATACCGGAAAACGTTTAGATGACATAAACCTCCAATACTGCATTCCACCAGCTGAAGCTGTGTTTGGCACCTGTGCTCACCAGCCAAGATTATTCTCTTAGGTTTATTATGCATGCAGATGCATCTGATCATGGGCTAGGCATGATTCTAAGTGTTGGGGAAGTCAATGCATAGTGGTGTCTCTCTGGACTTCAAACTAATCGCAATCACACTAGAGGAAGTGCTCTTACCCATAACTAAGATAGTAAACCTCTCACTAACTCTGTCTCAGTTCTCACAAGTGTGGAAAACTGCACTGGTTACCCCAGTTCATAAGTCTGGTGATCAATCCCTGCATAGCAACTATAGGCCTATATCAATTCCTCCTCCCCTATCCAAGGTGCTGGAACGAATAGTTGCAAACCAGCTTGTGGACTACCTAGAAACTCACTCCATCTGATGCCCACAACAGCATGGTTTTAGAAAAGGACATAGCACCACCACAGCACTGCTAGAACTCACCAGCTACATTCAACAATCCATTGACCAAGGCAATCTTGTAGGAGCGGCATTTATTGACTTAACTAAGGCTTTTGATACTGTGAATCACTCACACCTACTCAGTCAGCTCACAAACATTGGTCTCTCACCACAAACACCGAAATGGTTCACAAGCTACCTAGGAGATAGATTACAAATGGTGAAGATAGCTAATGTCATCTCAGAACAGAAGGCTGTCTGGTCTGGTGTACCACAAGGATCAATCCTGAGTCCTCTCCTGTTCAGTATCTTCCTGAACAACTTGCCATCTGTTTGTCATCAACGGACACTCCTATATGCAGATGATGTTGTCATCTTCGAAAGCCACGTTGACCCAAACACACTTCAAACCAACCTACAACTAGGATTCATAGAGCTCAGAAACTGGTTCAATACCTACAAATTGGTGCTAAACTACAAAAAGACAAAAGTGCTGCTGTTTTCATCTTCTCGCCACAAGTACAAGGCCCATACTCTCACTGTCCTAAACAACCAAGGAGCCCTTCTAGAGCAACTAAAACATTTTAAGTACCTTGGTGTAACCTTGGTCAGTCACCTCACCTATGTACCTCACATAGAGAATGTCACTAGAAACGTTAACACCAGGATTGGGCTCCTCTATAGATATAGATGGTGTCTGACCCCAGAAGCTCTGAAGCTTGCAATCCACAGCTCGGTTCTATCAGTCATTGACTATGGCTTAGTAATATATGGAGCTGCCACCACATCACTCAATCAGCTAACTGTTGCTCTGAACAAAACATGTAGGCTATTCACAGGTGCTGCCCGTCTTACCCACACCTGTGATCGATATGCCAAAACTGGGTGGCTTCAACTAACTGGTAGAATCAAGTACCAAACATGCCTGCTGACCAAAAAAAGTATTCTTGGGCTCTTGCCTCCAGGAGTTGGATACCTGTTTAATAAATCCCTTAAGACCCCGCACACCCGTACCTCAGAATCTGAACACCTTCTCATCCCATGGTGTCAGACTGCACAGTACCAAAGATCCTTTTTGTACAGAGCCCTGCTTTGGTTCAATGGCCTGTGTAGTGAATTGACCAAGCTAACCACGTTTGCACAGTTTAAACAGTTGCTTTGGCGGGGGATCACGTGACGTGCATGGAGGAGTAGCTATAGCTGTTTGGGGCTCCTGCTTTAATAACTTGAACCTGCTGCTAAAACGCATCTCGCAGTTCTATTTTGCCTCTATCAAGAAGTTAAAAGTTTGAAGGCAACACCAGTGCTTTTTGGTTTCGCGGGCGCTCGAAATGCAGGCGTCGGATCAAGAACTAGAAGCCAAGCGGCCACGTCGCAGTTCGTCACCATCAAGTACTGAGGAAGGCATTACCTCAAAAAATCTACAGTGATCTGTCTACTATAAAAGAGCGCTGTTCAAACTAGTGGATGAAGTGGCAGAATTTAAGCCTGCGTTGACTCAATTAGTTCGTCGGTGACGGACACAGAAGCTCGTATTTCATCGATCGAAGATCTATGGAGAAGACCGGCCTGCTCTGATTGAATGCAAAAGGGCACTAGTGAAGCTTGAAGATCGCCTGGAGGATTTGGAAGGTAGAAGCAGGCGTAATAACTTAGTGCTTTTGGGTCTCCCTGAAGGAGAGGAGGGCCCGAATACTGTGCAGTATTTGCAGAAGTTACTGAGGAAATCGGTGGGGCCTTCACCTAATGGGCCGGAGTATATAATTGAACGGGGCCATAGAGCCCTTAGAGCTAAGCCAGCTGCCTCTGACCCACCGAGGCCTATTATTTTTAAGCTGTTAAACTTTCTAGATCGGGAGCACATTCTGAGAGAGATTAAAAAGTTGGCAGCATTTCAATGGGAGAGCAAGAAGTTAAGAGTAGTCCCTGATTTAACCTGGAAGATGAGACAAGCGCGGGCAAACTTTCAGCCCATCACCTCCAAGCTTTGGGCAGCTGGGATTCGTCATCGGATGCTTTACCCAGTGAAGTTAGAGATCGCAACTAAAGATGGCACTAAGCGCTTCGATTCAGTCGATGAAGCCTTGTCAATGCTTAAAGGGCTATTTCCTGATCTTTTTTCAAAGGGATGAAGCTCTATTAGTCGGGAGGTGCCAGAAGTTGCAGTTTACCATACTGGTTTAGTCTCTAGCTGACATCTAAACAGTGCTTACAATCCCATTTTGGACATTGTTATTCTATTATAAGATTGCGAGCTAAGGAGAGACTTTTTCAAGATACTGGACATCATTTTATTACAGTTTGCTATTTTTTTTTCTTACTATTTGGGGTTTTGAATATAGTATGGACCTCTCATGTGAAATTTTGAGACGCACTATTTGAAATCGCCCACACGAGGGTGCTGTCGGCTTATATATTTTATTTTATAATATGGACAGTGCTAATTACAAGCCGCCTTATTATTTGGGCATTCTAACTACTTGTTATTGGTTAGGTGTATTGACTGTGATGGAAAACGTCCTGTTTTTTTTTTTGTTTTTTTTTCTCTATGCATGAGAAAGCATTGTATGTGACAGTATGTATAAGGGAAAGGGTGGTTAGGTCATTTTCTCCCTTCTCTTTCTCGCTACATTTTCCAACTCTCAATGGCTGTGCAGGAATTTATATCAATTCTTCCTTGGCTTTACTTTTCACTTTGGTGGGGTATAAGGATCACTCAAGCTATAACCTAACTCAGGGTTATTATAATTCTGGATAATTTTTCATTAGATCAAGGTAATCTCAGGGTATTTCAAACCATAGCTCTAGACAGAGACCTTGGAAGGTTAAATACTTATTTTGGGCCCAAATTACTGGCGGACACTACGCCCTCCTGGAGGTTTGCTGATAGCTTTCCCCTTTTTCAATTTTTCTCCTCTTCCGCTTACGTGACGCAGTGCGCTATGTCTCAATCTATAGTAGGTGGTCTCAGCTGTTGAATAGTGGCAAGACCCTGCAGGTTCTCAATTTAATTATTAAGTTTTTTTAGATTTTACTGAATAAGAAGTAGGGACCCGTACTAGGGCGCACTATGTACCAGGGCTGGAGGGAGTTGGCTTCTGGGCCAGTAGGGATAGTTTTGGACGGGAGTGTAGAATTAGTTATATTAGGGCGGTGGGGGAGGGATTGGGGTTATGTGGTTGGGTTTTAGGGGAAGGGTATAGGTAGCACAGCTATCCAAATTTTGTTTCATGGGAGCGACATTCAAAATAAATGGTTTTCTGGATAAACATTTTGTCATGGAATATTAAAGGGGGAAGGGACAATTGCAAAAAATTTGTGATCTTAAATCATTTGAGCCAATACAACCCTGCTATAGTTTTTCTACAGGAAACTCATTTACTTTCTGACCGCTTATCTCATCTCAAAAAAAAATGGGTAGGACAGGTTTTTGGAGCTGGTTTCTCTTCTAATAGTCGTGGAGTTGCTATACTAGTCACATGAGGGATTCCGTTTACCCACTCAGAAATAACTTCGGACCCAAACGGAAGATACATTTTTGTCTCTGGTAGACTTTGGGGGTTACATCTGGTATTGGGATCAGTATATGGACCTAACGTGAGTCACCTTCCTTTTTGTTCAACTGGTTACGATCTCATCTCTTTAAAGAGAGGGTCATTATATTAGGAGGTGATTGGAATTTAGTCCAGGCTAACAGGCTGGACCGCTCAGGTTGTAGGGGATCGTAATCTTCCCTGCCCAAGTTGCACTGGCAGAGTTTGCTACATCTCTAGGATTGGTGGACCCGTGGAGATTATTCAACTCGACTACCCGGAGTATACTTTCTTCCCCAGTCCACAAATCCTATTCAAGGATAGATTTTTTCCTAGTGAGTCAACAATGTTTACCAGGCGATCAGAGATTGAATTTTTACCTAGGGTGATTTCCGACCATTCCCTATTAAACTGACTTGGGGTTTACTAGCTCCCTTATCAAGATCTCACTCCTGGTCACTTAACAATAATGTTCTAAAGGACCTCAAGTATTATCTCAATTCAGAGAGTTTTATCTAATATAATTGCGCCAATTGGGGCTCTATTAAAGCTGTTGACAAATGTGGGCAGCTCTTAAAGCTGTATGGAGAGGGAACTAATTCGTTGGCAACTATTCGAAAAATAAAAGTAATAAGGAACTGGCCGATTGTCTAAATAAAATAAAGGAATTGGAGGCTATAGGAGAGGGGTTGAGATCAGAGGGTCAAGAACAGCAGTTATGCACCCTAAGGACATGGTATTCTAATACATTGAAGGAGAAAGTGGCTGAGTCTGCTTCTAGAATGAAGGCCGATATTAGTCAGGGCAGCAAGGCTGGGAAATTGCTGGCCTGGCAACCAAAACAAAAAAGAAGCTAAATGGATAGCAGCACTAAGACACCCTTCCTCCAAGGAATTAGTAACAGATCCGAAGGTATTTTAGGGATCTTTGTTGATTATTATAAAGCTTTTACTCAAGCCAACCGCTTCTCCTCAAAGTATACTTAGAATGCAAGAATTCTTGATTAATCTTTCTCTCCCCCAATTGTCAGTGAAATCTAAGCAAAGGTTGGTAACCCCTATAACAAGCGAGGAAATAGTGATGGCCATTGACTCACTCAAGATGGATAAAGCGCCAGGGCCGGATGGTTTCACACCCTTCTTTTTTAAACTATTTAAACTCAATATAGTACCATTATTGAGCCAGCTCTTTACTTTTTGGCTTGAACAGGGAATAGTTGATAAAACCCTTTTTGAGGCCAAAATAATTTTGTTGCCTAAACCAGGCAAATCCCCGGAGTTTGTGGAAAACTTTAGACCAATATCTCTACTAAACCTTGATGTAAATATTTTTGCCAAAATTTTGGCCTCTAGGTTGAAACAAGTATGGCTGGAACTTATCAGTCCGGAACAGGCCGGTTTTGTTGAGGGCCGTTCCTCCGCTGATCACTTCCGGAAGTTGTTTTACTTAATTTCTGCGTCTGGTGACCCAGGTTTGGAGGCTTCCCTGGTGTCACTAGAGCATAGCATGTCGACGGGTTGAATGGTCCTTATGTTTGCAACTCTTGCTGAATTTGGGATCCCGGACAGTTTTTTACATTGGGTTAAGATTCTCTATTCGTTCCCATCTGCAAGAATTCAGTGCAATAATTTAATCTCGGCTGTTTTTCCTTTAACAAGGGGAACTCGACAAGGTTGCCCTCTATCCCCTTACTTATTTAATTTATATATTGAACCCCTAATCCGAACTATTAAAAAGGACCATTTAACCCTAGGTATAACTATAGGCGATGTAGAGTATAAAGTGTCCGCATTTGCAGACGATTTATTATTGCATATTCGGAATACAACGTCGTCGCTTCCACGTGCCTTAGACTTAATTTCTAGGTTTAGTGAGTTTTCCAGTTATAAGTTAAATGTGTCTAAAACTACGGTATACCCTCTTTCCCCTCTTCTGCATAGTAGCTGGTGTCTATCTCTGGGCCTACAGGGGCAAACAAATTCTCTTACATATTTAGGGATACAAATTTCTAAGGACCTAGAGGAATTAGCCAATCTAAATCTTAAGCCCCTACTAAAATCTGTAAAAGAGGATTTGGAAAGATGGTCCAAGCTCCCACTATCATTTTCAGGGAGAATCAATACAATTAAAATGGTAATCCTACCTAGGATTTTTTAACCTCTCTCGAATCTAAATATTTATCTCCCTAAATCTTTCTTTAAACCGATTTACAAACTTTGTTCGCTTTTATCTGGCAAGGAAACTCTAATGTAGGGGCCTATTCTAAACTTTGTCGGCAAATGTAAGTCAGGTGGCCTATAGTTGCCTGACTTTTTCCTTTATTACTTAGCAATTCATGCTTCCAGAGCGGTTCAATGGATATCCAGTATTGGGAAGCTTCTCCTGGACTTATGTTGGATCATGTTTTCTCAAAGTTTTGAAGTTAGATCTGGAATCTCTCTTATATACTTCATGGAAAAACATTTCTAAGAAGGCTAGGAATACCCCACTGGGCTGGGATGTTAAAGCATTGTACCAGCTTTATTCTAACCTCAAAATAACTCCATTTTATGACTTATCCCAACCTTTGTTAAGGAATCCCAATTTTACGATTGGTAACCAACTGATTACTAGATTTTTCCCAATACCTTTACATAAGATTCGTATCTCAGAGTTTTATTCTGGAAACTCTATGCTACCATTATCAACCTTCTCTACTAAATTAGGGGTTAAGCCTCAATCCCTGCTGTGGCTAGCGCAACTCCAAAGCAGTATCAGGTCTCATATGAGTAAAGGTAAGCGGTCTGAAAAGGCAGGGGGGCTGTGGCTTAAGTTGGGTGAACTCGTGGCATCAGGCAAGGTTATCTCTAAAATTTATAAGTATATTTCAGTAGAACTGGAACCAGCTGCATCCCCGGTTCCCTGGCACTGGAAAGTTAATTTGTCCTTGGACTGGACTGTGACGACCTGGGAGAAGATATGGAGAGACTTGTATGGTTATATTAAGCAGGATAGATTAAGGGAGACCCAGTTTAAACTGCTCCACAATCTTTATCTCTCTCCAGCAAAACTGAATCGATTAAATGGCTCATGCTCCCGGCATGCAGAGAGTGTCAAGACCCTTTGCATCTACTTTGCACAAAATGTGGTCTTGTCCCAAAATATCCAAATTCTGGAATCTGTAAACGCTGGGTAAGCTTTATTTTGGGATTTAGAACCATTCTTTAACATTGAGGTCTGTATTCGGGTTGTATAGCCACATCCTCAGAAGACCCAAAGGTATCAAATGGCATTGATTTCATCAGTCACCAAATTATTAATTCTAAGACACTGGAGGAGAGATTGGTCTCCTTCTTTTCGAGAATGGTGGGAGGAACTCTTAAATACTCTATCGCCAGAGAGGTCTGCGTTTCACTTGTCAACGCTAAACAAATTTAATAAGTGTTGGGGTGGATTTCTTCAGTCCCTAAGAGTAAGTATCACTTCTGAAATTTGATTCCCCTGCCTCAATGCAATTTCTGTAGCTTTTCCTTGACCACCCTTCGTGTTTTATTGTTTCTATAGAATTCGCCCTCCCGTGTTTTGTAATTTCTTTATTCTTTTCTCCTTCTCTTTCTCCTTTTGGGTTATTCTTGGGAGCTGGATATTTTATTATACATGAATGATGGTTAATTCTGGATCTCCCCCCCCTTCTGTCTTCTTACATTTTCTTCCACTGACTTTCTGACCTAATTTCTTTATGTCTCTTTCCCTGTTCCCTAGTATAGTCAGGTGTTAATAATAACATATTATATGTCTGCCTGGATGTTATGTTAAGGCACTCCATTTGGATAGCTGTGTGGGGAGGGTGGGGAGGGTGTAGGGATTTTCTTTTTCTTTTCTTTTTCTTTTTTCTGTTTTTGTTTGCTTTCCTTAGTTAAATAATTGTTACGACTTCTCTTGGGTATGTGGGGATTATTATGGATTTTATACCTGTTTGGAATACCCATCATGTATTTTGTGTGCCTTTTGGTAACAATCATTAATAAAGTGCAGTTATTTGCAAAAAAAAAAGTTGCTTTGGCAGCATCTTATAACTGAAAGCACGTGTGATTGTACCACCCAATCCTAGTTCCTGTCTGTCAACCTCAACCGTGTACTGTGGCACCCTGTCCACACCCTTTGTCACTTACATGGCACCGATCACCCACATCATCCTTTCACCTCACCTTCCCTCTATCCCCCCCCTCCTACACCCCTACAACATTTGACACAAAGCCACTGGCTGCTACCCTCCACTCTGATCTACATCACATTGCCATCACCTTCATCTACCCCTCTATCTTAACTCCCTACTGCCTCCCTTGCTTATCTGTCACTGTATGCTTGGATGTATTCACTTACTGTTTGTTGCAGCATAACTGTCAGCTCACCATGCTGGCTCTCCTTACTGTTTATTCGATATTTTATTATTGCTCTACTAATCATCTCATTTAAAGGTGTACCATGCATACTGTACTGTATCCTTTTTTTCCCCTGTCTAACTGTGGAACCTTTGTAAATGAGCTGCTTTGCACTCAAAGATACTTGTAATCCAAGAATGAATAAATAAATAAATAAATAAAAATAAAATTTCTCTGGGGAGGTGTAATAATGTTTGTGTATTTTTTGTTGTTGTTCGTATTTGTGTTTAATTTTTATTATCAGCTTGGCCTCTTTTTGTATATCGTAGTTTACTGTATCATAAGAGAATCAATTTAGGAGTATAACAGATACATAGTTAAAATGCCTAGTTGTGGCAAGTCCCTTGAAACTACAACTCTAAAATTGTGGTGAAAATGGTAACTTAAGGGAATTGATTGTTGAACAGAATTGATGTCGCCTATTAAGATTGCCTTAACCTAACTGTCTACTTCAACAAATGAAGGATACAATTTTTTGTTAAGAAAACTAAGAACATCTTGAGCATTGTTCCTAACTAACCATACGTTACACCACCTGTGCATCACTACTACTGCTGAAATACTCCATATTTATAAAAAGTTTTATTTCTACTGTACTAGATCATTCTAATCTCTATACCTATATACCTAGAAAAATACTATGTAATCTACCTAACTTCAATGTGTGCTGCATAGGATAGTGCTTGTGTATACAGTAGCTATGAACTTTGAAGTTATGAGCTATTAATTGGACTTTTCTCTATTCCTACCCTTGGTAGGAGTGCTGGGCAGATGTAGGAATAGAGGCCCAGCATCAAGGGTGAGAGAATAGTGCCAGAGGGGTAGGAGGCTGGGGAGGATGGCAGGTGATTTCGAAATGCTTGAAGCGGAGCAAACTGAAGTGCTAGGTTTAAGTAGGGGATGTGGGAGGAGCTATTTCTCCCCATTGAACCTCGGGCTTTTAGCCCTCCCATTCAATGTGTAATGCATAGCATAGTGCATGTGTATACTTATGAACGTTGAAGTTCATACTACTAAGGATCATACTAAGGAAAGTACAAGAGCTAGAAGGCCGAAGCCCATGATGCTCCTATTCTAATCCAATATATAGTAAGAAAGATCATACCCATTACTAATAAGGTTATCTAATATATTTTTAAAAATACTTTTAGTTTCACTAATGACAACTTCAAGTGGAAGTCTATTCCATGGACAAACAACTCTAATGACGAAAAAGTATTTACGACTTGTTTTCACGAAGGGTTTTCTGACCAATTGTAAAGGATGTCCCCTGATGTTATGATAACAGCTTTTAAATTCTAGACCGAGTTCACACAAAAGATAGGGATCTTGAATGATGTCATATAATAACATTAGATCACCAAAGTCGACGGTGGATAGAGGCATAAGTCTTAGAATATTCAACCTACCTCATAAGAGACATCATATAGCCCTGAAATCTTTTTAGTAAATTTCCTCTGTACAGATTCCATTAAAAGGCCTTCAGATTTTTATATGGACACACATAGCTGGGAGGCATATTCCAAATCCGGTCTAACATATGCACGATATAATGGTAATAGCACATCGTTCTTTCTTGATTTAATATTGCGTAAGATAGACCACATAAC
This sequence comes from Neoceratodus forsteri, assembly GCA_016271365.2. Classification (NCBI taxonomy): domain Eukaryota; kingdom Metazoa; phylum Chordata; order Ceratodontiformes; family Ceratodontidae; genus Neoceratodus; species Neoceratodus forsteri. Next base: position 192,535,793 of record CM028138.1, on the reverse strand, counting down.
TTTGTTAGATTTGTTAATAATATTATGAACATGTTTATTGTAGGAAAAGTTATCTGAGTTACGAGTTTTAATTTGGCTTTTCTATATTCCCACCCTTGGTAGGAATGCTGGGTAGATGTAGGAATAGAGGCCCAAAAAGATTGTTAACAGTTAGAGATTACCTCCTCCAACTCCGGAGGATGTGACCAGTAGCACACAGGAGAGGAAACACCACTGTGGAGGAAACTTCTGAGGACCCAAGGTTACTGACCTGCCCATCCTCTGGGCAGTCTATGAGGAGATAATCATAAATGATTGGACTGAGGTTTCTTTCTGGTCAGGTTGATGAGATATGTCCTCTGAATTTTTGACTGCTCTGAACCATTGTTAGGTAGATGAATCATATCCTGAATCTTTGACAATGTGAGTAGGAAGATCGATTCTAGAAGATGAAGGAGAATCCTAGACAGAAGAATGCCCAGATGAAGGAAGATGGTGGTTAAATGATGTCTGGGATGTCTTTATGGTATTCAGTATTAAAGGCTTATAGGTATACATATGATTAGATAGTTTCGAACATATGGATGAGCATGAGCTGTCCAGGATTTCTGTTGTGGTATTTGATTACTGGAAGTCTGTAGCAAAGATGAATTCAGGGAATGAAATGGATGGGTGAGCACTAGACAGTGGTGCACTTGAAGGACCACAGAGGAATATGGAAGGAGGAATTCCAGGAGGCACTCCAGGGCCAGTCCAAAGGTGAGAAAGGAGCTGGGTCAAGGTAAAACATCACTATGAATCAGTAGGAGGAAGCAGGCAATATTCTGATCAAAGGGGCCGGAAGCCGCCGCTGAAGAAAGTACAAAATGGATGAACAAAATGGTGAGGGCCTGACAGCCAAGCCCATGATGATGCAAAATGGCCATCCAGGAATCTGGCAGAGAAATCCAAGTTGGGGGAACAGGCAGGTGAGAGACGACAGGTAGGAGGTGAATGATGTCCAAGGCAGGTGATGATGGCAGGCAGAGAAAGTCAACCAACATTCGATGCCCCCTAGGCAGTGCTAGAGACATAGCTGCAAGAGGATGGTAGACTAACGGGAAGGAAGGACAGAAAATAGAGGAGCAGTACTCACAAGCCTGGCAGACAGGACAAACCCACCTTTGCTCAATACTGCTCGGTAAAGCTAGGGACAGAGCTGCAGGTCAATGGTGGACAAACCAGAATGGCGGGCAAACTGTGATTAGAAGAGAGGATGGAAAATGAAGGAGCAGGACTCCCAACTCTGGCAGGCTAGACAAGCCCACTTTCACTCGATACCACCAGGTACAGCTAGGGATGGAGTTACAGATTGATGGCAGACATACCGTGATGGGAAGCAAGGAGCAGGGAGCAGGAGTAGGGGCTATAAATGGCAGAAACTGAGGCAGGGAGATCACTCAGCCATGAGGGGGGCTCATCAAGTAGGGCTAAATGGCAATACTGGAGGCTCCAGTCAGACCAGAAAATTCCAAACTCAGGCAGCGGTGGCCCAGAGATGGTGTCATATGGTACCACACTGCAACAACAAATAAGTTCAGGAAGCAGCAAAGTAATGATCACTGGAAAAGTAGTCATATGCCAAAGAATCCAAGCAGCAGGCAGAGGAAAAGGTATCCTTGATGGGAGTGTCACAGGAAAGTTCAATTCACCATAGAATAAATTGAAATTCAGTATGGTGGGAATGACACATGTTTTGCAGCATGATAATGAATTCAGTTACCGGTGAACACTAAAATATTGGCTAATGTCCTGGCTAACAGGCTATCTGCAATCCTGCCTAACCTGATTCACCCTTCCCAGACCAGTCTCAAGAGGAAAATCAAGCGCTGATAATCTGCGACTGATCCTGGACCTTAAATGGCTAGCACTCCAATGTAACATCCCATGGCTGCCTTGGCGATTGATTTTGCTAAGGAATTTGACTCTCTGGAATGAGAGTATCTTCACAAAGTCCTCAGGATATACGGGTTCGGACCCCACTTCTGCTCCTGAGTATCCACGTTATACCATCTACCTACGGCTAAAGTAGTCACCAATAGAGATATTTCTCATCCCTTTGTACTACAAAGAGGAACCAGACAAGGTTGCCCTCTCTCCCCTCTACTTTTCCTTTTAGCCCTTGACCCTTTGATTAGGAAATTGATAAACACACCTAGCATTGCCGGCATCCCTGTAAAGGAATCATCCTATTTAGTTAACGCATATGCGGATGATATGCTCCTTACACTTTCCTATCCCCCATCCTCTATCTCTCCAATCCTCACAATTTTGCAAGAGTTTGTTTCCCTATCAGGGCTTACTATGAACCAAAAGAAAACCACTCTCTGTCCCTTGAATGGGAAGTGCACTGGGAACTTCCTTGCTGGCACCGATATTACTTGGGTCCCACATGGTTTCCTCTATTTAGGAGTGACCATTATACATCTTGGAAAGATTTAGAATTGGCTAATTTCTCTCCCCCTTGACTTCCTTAATGGCCAAAATACAGCATTGGGGAAAACTGCGCTTAACCTTGAAGGGCAAGGTAGCAGCTATTCGTATGTTCATTTTTTCTAGGGTATCCTACCTATTAAATAATCTCCCAATACTATTGTCCCAAAAAACATTCAAAGCTCTAGACAAACTTATATCAATGTTCTTGTGGGAAGGTAAAACCTCAAGATGGAGACGGGCAAAACTATGGCTGCACTGGACCAAGGGGGGACTAGGGCTACCCTAGTTCTAGGGCTATCATCTTGCCTTTAGAATGGCCCAAGCTACAAATTGGTTTATTCCCTGTTCTATCCCTCTTCCTCAGTGGGTCAATTTGAAGACTGAGCTATCCGTAGATTACTCCCTTTATTCCTTACTATCTAGGAAGAAGCCAGTAGACCACCACCTTACACCCCCTATGGTGGAAACATGCAGAGCATGGCGTAGAGCAATGGCACTCACTGGAGTTCCCACTTCAGGGTCTCTTCCCCCCCCTTTCCGGTATGCCTCACTATGGAATAACCAGCTTGTGGTAATAGACCACAAGCCGATTAAGTGGACCTTATGGGCTACTAGAGGCATTAGGGTGGTAGATGACCTTCTCCTTCCAAATACTCAAACCCTTATGTCTTTTGAACAGATTCAGAGTAAATATGGGCTACCTTTATCAGATTTTTGGAAATTTTTGCAGCTGAGGAGTGTTCTAATCCCCCACCTCAAAGACCCGTCAACTCAGACTACATGGTACTGCCTACATACTCTCCATTTACCCAGGAAGGGTCAAGGTCTTATTAGTATCCTGTACAAAACCCTCAGAGATGCACAACCTGATACTATATGGTCCAGCAGGACCGCTTGGGAACGTGAGCTGTCTTGTCCTATATCCCCACAACAATGGTCAAACTATCTCAAAGCTGCCCATACCGCCTATGAAGATTCAAAGAGCCAGTTAATACAGCTCAAAATTCTCCTCAGGTGGTATAGGACCCATTCCATTTTACATAATCTTAAGATTATGCCACATGACCACTGCTGGAGATGTCAATCTTCCCCTGCTCATCTATTTCACATACTGTGGACCTGCCCAGATCTGCAGAACTTTTGGAAGCAGGTTTTTGATGACTGTTCCGGGATAATAGGCAGAATACTTTCCCTCCAACATCATCGTCTTCTACTAGGAGATACTTCAACATTACATCCTCTTCCCTCTTCCAGTAAAGACTGGCTCTTGGTGGCCCTGATGGAAGCCAAAAGATTGATTTTGATTAAGTGGAGGTAACCCGTACCCTGACACTGTCACAATGGTGAGCAGCTATGGCCAGACTGGCTGCCTTTGAAAGGTTTACAGTGGTAGCTAAGGGAAGTGGATATTATAAAAAGTGGAATGCATATTTGAATTCCCATATCTGCTCAGTGGCACGTCCACCCCTGCGAAACCCCCTGATAGCATGAGTGTTGATGCAATTGACCACAATGATCTCGACTTGAGTGCTGTTAATTGGTACCACCTTTCTCTATATTATAATATACTCACCTTTTTTTCTTATCTCTAAGACGATACTTTATACTAACTGATAGATTTATATATTGAGGGGCTAGAGAGATAGCATTTATGAATATTGAATTATAATGCTGAAGTGCATAAGTCTTAGGGAGGCAATATAGTGCATTGGTTTAAGGCTCTGAGCTGCAAATCTGGAGACCTGGGTTTGAATCCCACAGCCCCACTTGCATACTGTGTGACCCTGAGCAAGTCACTTAACTTCCCTGTGCTCCCAGATTGCACCTGTAAACAAGCTTTCAGCTTACTGTGTCTCATCTGGTTAAACAATTGGGGAAGTCTTACTAAGTATGTGTTGGACTGTCCTGTGATGTTATACCCTAGGAAATGTTTGATACTTGACGTTTAGGTAGGATAACCTGATTATAAGTCGAATCTCTTTTTACTTATATAGTATAGTGTTTTTACCTGTTTATATAGTGTTAAAGTACCTGGAGTGACTGTGCTTCTTTAATGTGCTGGTTAGTTTGATGTAGCTTTATGTTTTTGATCCTTCTAGAATTCAGGATAGTATGTGAACCCTGTGTATATTTGGTTTCTTTATACTAGATGTTATTGAAAAAAAAAATGCAATAAAATGTTAAATGATAAAAAAAAGAGAGAATGAATTTAGTAGAGAAGTAAGACATTGACATTTATCTTAGGGCCAAGGTAATGCAAGTTGGTGGAAAAAACACTGAAAATACCATTCTTACATACAGAACAAAATTACTAATGAAATACTTCAATTTTCTTTAATTAAAATGTTGAAGCACGGCAGAATTCATGGGGGTATACAGTTCAATACTTCAACCCAGTTACTTCATGTTTAAGTGGAAAGAGACACCCAAGATGAAAGGAATCACTAGCATTCAAAATAATTTACCACATCGAATGAAAGGTGGTTCAAAAAAAAATTGTGAGCACTTGCTGAAAAACAGAGCAAGTGCACTTAGAATCTAAGGTCCTTATGGTCACTAGAGTAATAAGTGGATCCCGCACAACGGTATAAACTGTTTATGTTGCAGCCATCCATAAATTAAGGCTAAGTAAGTAACTGGGGGAAAGGGAAGAGTTAAGCTCCCCGAGTTGGTGGGGGAGACAATAGCTTTCCAGTGTCAGAGCTTCAAATGCTAATGTCCCAATGGTAATTATGCATTCTTTGATGAAGCAAAGTTAATAGGATGGGTTATCAGATGACAGGAAAAGTATATCTTGATGGAATAACTGTTGAGTCTCGGTGAAATGCAAACAGCATTTGCTCACAGTAAGGGATCTAGTCGACATTGTAGACCAATAGTTCAATGTTTGGGGCAAAACATAGCTTCAGGAACAAAGGTATGGCAAGTGACGTCAGACCTGAAAGCGCTGTTGGAGAACTGGAGCCATGGCTGGTGAGACAGAGAAGAAAAAAGCCCGAAAAGAAATATGGAGATGGAGGAGGAACGAACAGTAGACAAAGGAGATACATGGACAACCCAGGATGAAGAAAGGAGCAGGGAGGGGAAAGGACAGGGGAGGAAGTAACAATGGGGTGAACGGGGGGGTGAACAAACAAATAACAGAAGGGAGGAAAATGAGCAGAATGGAGAAAACACCCACATGAGTGAAAAAAAGGAGAGCAGGAAAGACAAGGGGAAAAGGGAAAGGGAAAGCACCCAGCCACACCAGCCACACATCCGAGGAGCAAGCAGCACAGGAGCCAGAGCAAACGAGAGGTCCAGCAACAAGCAGCATTTTGAAATGCTTGAAGCAGAGCAAACAGAATTGCTAGATTTAGGTAGGGGATGTGGGAGGAGCTATCCCCCCCCGCATTGAACCTCTGGCTTTTAGCCCTCCCATTATGTACCTTAGGCATTGAATAATAATCACATTGTTGTATTATATGGACATTCACCCTACTCTTGTATATCTTCCAAGCATGTTCATCCTACATAGGTAAGACGTGTCATTTTGCATTGCCATCTCTGGTGAAAATGAAGACTAGCTTTTGGGTTAGGGTTAGTAAATAAACAGCATTAGGTGTGGTGTGTGGAATTTCCTATAGGGTGTGTTCTTCCTGCATATACATCCACTTATAATAGATAGTCAAGAGAGTAAACAAGAAAATGTAAGCTGTTGTGGCCTTAGGGGTACTTCCCTTCCACTTTACCCAATTCTCTTGGGGTGAGTGTGCATGCTCATCTCTATCAGCCATGGCTCTCAGGTGGATAAGAATTTATCCCACTGACCCCTGGCCCCATAGCACACTTTTAGGAAGGAAATGTGTCTAGTGACTCCTGCCTCCCATTATTTCCCTGTGGGGGCTGTTGTTTACCTCCACCTCATCTTGGTGTTTTTGAGGTGGAAGACTAGGTTTGCTGGCAAAGGCACCTATCTTTTCTTCTAGGTTTGCTTGTAAGGACAGAGCAAGGAACAACATTATCAGAGCAAGGAAAAAAAATAAGGCTTCTTTTGGCTAGGCAGATTTACTGTGTGTTATTATTTTCTTTTGTGCTTACAGGTTTTGTTGCTGTTTTTTGCTTACATTTTACTGATTTATTGTTCTCTGATTCAAATTGCTGTTGCAGTGTATACTTTCTGCTGCATTGTTACAGGGTGCGCCTACAGGTTTGTTACTGTTTTGTGCTTGCAGATTACTGCTGTAATCTTCTTTGATTCAAATAGTTTTTGCAAGGTATATCTTCTGTTAAAGTGTTCTGCAGGTCGTGCTAACAGGTTTTGATACTTTTTTACTGCTTTATTTTCTCTGCAGCAAACTGTTTTTTGCAGGGTATATCTTCTGTGAAATTGTTACAGGTGCTGCTTACAGATTTTACAGTATTCTCTATCATTAGGCTAATCTTTTAGGGCTAATTACAGGAGCACATATGAGATACGGACAGGGGATAGCAACTGCATTTGTTGTTGGTTGAGCATTTCTGCTCTTACCTCCTTGTTTCTTTCATCTGTGGTTCTTTTTCAGCAGAGGAAGGGCCCAACCACCCCATGCTACACTCCTTTTACAAAGTAGCACAGTTGTGTCATTTTCTGTAGCAAATCAGGAAAGGGAGGATCAGAGGGGTATCCAAGCAGTGACCTCATTTACAGAGACACAATTAATTTAACTTGTTATAAAAAGTTATACAAAAACAAACAAAACAAAAAAATATAAATGTAACCCCTACCCAGTCTACCGTTTGTATCTGACAGCAATACCAGGTGGGCTGAGTTCGGGGAGGAATAGGCCACTCGGCAGAAAGGCTAGGTTTAGCTACTCTGCACAGGGGCACACAAATAACTCCGAACACAAGAAGCAATAACTGTAATGTCCAATACCAGAAGTGGGATTCTAAAGTGTGGCTTTTTATTCACATCCAAACAGAATAAACAAAGCATAGATGGACCCCCATGGGGCTACACTCCAGGTATGCAGATTAAGAGACTAGAACATTTCCTCAACACTTTAGCCCTCAGGCTCTGAACCCACTGGGCACACAGCCCGGACTTTTATGCTGCTTTGTGTTACACAGCCCAAACTTGTACACTGTTCTGGGTTTTCCCTGGCTCGGCTCCCTTGCCAGCCACTTGGACACCTTCCATACTTCATGGAAACATTTTCTGGTGGCTCCCTAAACCACATAAGAGCACCTCAACTCCATCAGGGAATCTTCCTTTCAATCCCACATCTGGGTACTTTCCTCAGGCACTGGCCAAGTACCTGAGAGAAAACAAAAGGTGTCTCAGAGCAAATCCATAGAGGTGAATTTGGTTACTAGGGATGGGGGGGTCTCCCACCTCTTGCTCCCACAATTTATACCCGGCCATCTATCTGGACAGTAAACACCTCATCATGTAAAGCTTTGCAATGTAGATTCTTGCTAAATGTATTTCACATTCCATCTACTTGTCTTGCTTCACATTTGTGCTGGATTTGAACATACTTTTAAGTGGCATAGTCCATTACTCTAGACCCCCCACTGAGTTAAGCAGTCCAATCCCCAATTTCCTTCACTCTTTGTGCTGGACTTGAACATACTTGAATTAAGTGGCATTGTCCATTACTCTAGAGCTCCCACTGATTAAGCAGTCCAATCCCCACTTTCCAACTGTACTTGGCTGTCTTTTCCTGACCCCACAGTAACAGTCCCTTTAGTTTCCTTCTGTTCAGGTGAAAACACTTGGCCCTTTTTCAGAGCAAACTCACCCTTTGGTTGCAGGTGCCCCACAGGCATTTCCTACACAAGGAATCCTCCTCTCAGAGCTTCTGGTGCCTCAGCACAACTTGAACATGGCAGCTTATTTCCCTTAGCCGGACCCAGGGGGGGTTGCCCCTGGAAAACAGGCAAAAACCTTCCCCCATCCCCTCACAGATGGGGCTACTGAACCATTGAAAGCAGTCTCCACCACTTCAATCACCACTTCCTGTGTTCCTCATCAGGTGGAAACACACACCTTCCAAAAGTAGCTCTTAAACAGAGCTTAAAGCTCTGAGAGCCTGCATACACTCAGCTGCACTACAGTCTCTCACTCTGATTGTGCACAGACTGGCTTCAAATTCCCCAATGTTCTACTCTAACCTCCAACTGCAACATTCCAGTGTGGCTTATGCAGCTGCGATAGTTCTATAATGATATCATCCCTCAGTTTCAGCTGAGACTGAGAACAGAGTGAGACAGTGTGAAATCCATTTAACTGGAGTTTCACAAGCTGCCTTCCCTGCCTACCGCTAGGTCTTACTGGGATTCTAGTAACCCCAGGTAACAGGGGGGTTACATAAAAAAGAAAAAAAAATAAATCTTTTTCTTTCATTTTCCTTCTGATTACTCAGACCAGGTTATAAACTCAGCAACTTAACTGGAATGGATATTATCAACTGCAGGTACTGTGGGACACTTTTCCAAAGGGCAGTTATACAGGATTTAGAATGCTGTCCTACATGTTGGACCATCGGAGATCTAAGGGCTCAGCTCCTGGCAGCATGGGCAGAGATTGAGCACCTCAAATCACATATTCAGGAGAAAATTTATTAGAAGAACTACCTGCCATTTCCCCAACATCCAACTGAAGCACTTGAACTCAGAAGGCAGTTGGTCCAGGAGGTTGGCAAGTGGCTAGGAGAGGCAAATTAGGTGCCTCATCACACAGTGCTCACCAGCATATCACCTCCACACACCATATAAAAACTACAAACCGGTATCTGCCTCTATCTTCAAAATCAAACAAAGGGGCAGAGGACACTGCAGAGCAGGACACTGCAGCACAGGACCTAGTGCTACAAAACTCACCCAAAACAGGGACCAAAACAAAATAAGCAAAAAGGAACTCCAAAACACTTCTGATCATAGGAGACTCCATGATTCGGGGAGTTGATTCCTACCTCCGGCCAGGGGTAATGGTTAGATGTCTCCCAGGTACATCAGCATGGAGAGACACTAACTGCATTGCTAAAATCATGCAGGAAGCAGAAGAAAACATTGATGTCCTTTTACACATAGGGACTAACGATCTCGCCAGCTGGTCAGTTGTGGAGACCAAGGAACACCTGATCAGGCTGGGAGACAAACCATCTTCCATTTCATCTGGCATCTCCTTCTCTGAGATCCTGCCAGTGTAGGAGAGGGAGGCAGACAGATGGAAAGTCAGAGAAGGGGAGATAGGGGAGCTAAACATGTGGCTCAAGGGCTGGTGCAAGGAAAAAGGACACAAATTTGGAAGTAACTGGCAACAGACATGGGAGCGAAAGTTCTTTAAATTTGATGGACTGCTTCTGACTAAGGAGGGAGTCAGTGCATTGGGGCAGAAGTTTGATGTCTTTGCATAATATTTAAACTAGCAAATGGGGAGATGGGTGCAGCACCCAATACATCGAATGGGAAGAACACCCCTCTCCCCTCACCTGGTGATCAAAAAGGAGTTCAGCATGTTTGTAGTTCATTTGCATCACCAGGTAAGGAAAAAGGTCTGTCTCCCCATACAACGCACAGGAGAAAAGCCAGACCTCACCTCGCAACTAACGCACTGAAATCTGGCCAATTGAAAATCATGTACACAAATGCCCACAGTCTGAGAAATAAGACAACAGACTGCAGGCAACAATGACAGAGGCTAGAAAGCCAGAAGGGGAAGGAAGGAAACATATTCAATTCAGTGCTTTAGAGTAACTGGTAGTTGCTATTTTTTTTAAACTTAGATTGTGCGCTTTTAGTGACACTGTACTTTCTTTGTTGTCTTTACTTAGAATTGTTTTTGGGCTGTTGAAAATTTAAAATGTAGTGGTGGTGTATTTCTGTGCTGTCTTTAATTGCTGCAGATTTTGTCTTGGCTTGTCTGACTGCCCTGTAGTTTGGGTGAGAGGTGTTAATTGTCTGACCTCTGACCTCAGCTACGTGATAACTGGAGGTGGGGCTTAGTCAGAGTTGAGGTAGCAAGTGAGTTTTATTTTCTCAGAAGAAGCCAGAAGGGGAAGGAAGGAAACATATTCAATTCAGTGCTTTAGAGTAACTGGTAATTGCTATTTTTCTTTTAAACTTAGATTATGGGCTTTTAGTGACACTGTACTTTCTTTGTTGTCTTTACCTAGAATTGTTTTTGGGCTGTTGAAAATTTAAAACATAGTGGTGGTGGTGTATTTATGTGCAGTCTTTAATTGCTGCAAATTTTCGCCCCTCCCCTTCCCCCAACTCTTAATTATATGCCCTGTTAAATATGATTGACAGGAGCTAAACACAGGGTATAGTAAGGGGTGTGGAGTAGGAGGGGCATAAGGGAAGAAGCCCACCCTCAGCACGAAGTGTTTTGACTCATTTATTTATTTATTGGTTTATTTTCTTTTTTTAAAAAGAAAAGTATCTGAGGATCAGTGGCAGGATTTTTAGGACAGTAAATTAATAAAAAGGGAACTAGGAGAGCTTCAGTAGCAGACAAGTAGTGGAATAGCAGTATAATTGCAGTATAATGTGGGGAGTAGTGCAATGCAGTGGCTGTGGGGCAGCCATATTCAGGCAGACCTTCTGGACACTGAGGTGCTGCCCTATATGCAAGCATCTCTCTGGAGTGCAAGATGAGGTAGCCAGACTCAGAGTGGAAGTAAACTAGGTCAGGAGTACCATCACCCCTATCCAGAGACCACCCAGTCCAATGCAACTGCCTCAAAGGATGCCGAGAACGAGGAGCACTTGGATGACAGTGGGCTCAGGGAGGGTTAGAGTGGTCAGGCAGAGGCACATCCCAAATCCTATTCCACTCAAGAACTCATATGCCACACTGGCAAATGGGGACAACCAAATAGAGGCACCCAGAGAATTGGAAGGAAAGGATGTGGAGGTTTGCCAAGGAGGTGACCTCAGCGGGGAAAGCAGTGGACCCCAGAGGAGGAAGAAGTGAATCCTGGTGGGGGACTCCATCATAAGAGGGATCCAGCTAGGAACACAGGAGGGGGAGGACAGGGAGGTGAGGTGCCTACCAGGTGCCACGGCATGGAGGGATGGAAGGAAAATCCTGGGGATCACTGGGAAGGCAAGATGGGAGGGTGAGCTGGATGTCATTATCCACCTAGGTACTAATGACCTGGCAAATGGGAAGCCAAAGGAAGTTCAGGAAGAGTTTAGGAAATTGGGGAGGGGTCTCAAGCAAGTAGCTACTTCTGTCACTTTCTCAGAAGTACTACCTGCAGGAGGCAAGGGAGAGACAGGAGTGCATGCACCAGGAACTTTAACTCATGGTTGAAGAACTGGTGCTGTGAGGAAGGATTTGGATTCATTGGTGACTGGGAACCCACCGGAGGATGAGTTTGTTCAAGCCTGACGGCCTGCATCCATCCTGGAGGGTAATCCAAGCACTTAATGATAAGTTTAAATGCTACATTGACAAGCATTTAAACTAGCAAAGGGGGGTGGCAGACCAGCAAGGAGGGTACCTACTTGCTCACCCCCCACAGCTAGCAGTGGAACCAGTGAACCAGAGGAGTGGCTATCTCTACAAAGCAGTGTGCAAAACATAGAGATTAGCACCCAAGAGGTGGATAGGCAGAAAAGGGGCCAAATTCAGCAGAAGGGCAGACAGCAAGGAGAACCAGGGATAAAGGACAACCAAGGAAGGGGCTGGAGTAGAACAGTGAAACAGTCTAGGGAGGTCAAATCATGGAAAGCCACATGTGCAAAGGCCAGGAGCCTTAGCAACAAGATGGAGGATCTGGAGGCTGTCATGGTGCAGTCAGACCTGGACATTGTGGCCATCACTGAAACCTGGTGTAATGATAACCATGACTGGGAGATGGCCATACCTGGATACAACATATTCAGAAGAGACAGAGCAGGCAGGAAGGGAGGAGGAGTGGCACTGTATGTGAAAAATGACATAAGGGCCACAGAGATCCAGGAGGAACAAAATGGGGGAGAGATACTGTGGGTTAAGCTGGAAAGGAAAATGGGGACAGCCATCTGCACAGGTGTGGTCTATAGACCACCAGCTCAGGAGGAAGAAACAGATAGGGAGCTGATGCTAGCCATCCAAAGGATGGCAGACAAGGGTGAGGTAGTACTGGTTGGAGACTTCAATATTCCAGACATGGACTGGAGCATCTCAGCAGCAGCATCAACTAGGAACAGATTTATCCTGGACTTCCTTCAGGGTGCCTTCCTCAAGCAACTGGTCATGGAACCAACTCGGCAGAAGGCAATACTGGACCTTGTGCTCACAAACAGGGACAGTGTGATGGGGGTGACAGTGGGGGAGCACCTGGGGAACAGTGACCACCAGTCATTGTGGTTTGAAATCACAGAAAGAGGGAACCAAACCACACAAAAACATGTATCCTGGATTTTAGGGGGGCATACTTTGGGAAAATGGGGAGATACTTGAAAGAGGCAGTAAGAGGAATGGGACAGGAATCAGGGGTTGAGGAACAGTGGGCAGTATTTAAAATGGGGATTAGAAGAACACCAGAATTATGCATTAAGCAGGTTAGCAAGAGGAAAAGGAAGAGGAGACCATTATGGTTTTCCAAAGAGGTAGCAAAGAAAGTGAAAACCAAAAAGATTGCATTCAGGCAATACAAAAGACACAGGCAGAAGGGGATAGGGAGAAGTACCAGGAGAAGCAAAGGGAGGCAGGGAGGTCAGTAAGGAAGCCAAAGCTCAGACAAAAGAACACATTGCAAAATCAGTGGGTAGAGGGACAAACCTTTTACAGGTACATAAGGAAAAAGAAAGTCAAAGGGAGGGATAGTGAGACTGAAGGGGGAGGATGGGAGTCACGTGGAGGATGACAACAGTAAAGCTGACATATTGAACAGGTATTTCTGCTCAGTCTTTACTGAGGAAGAGGAGGGTAATGGATCTGAAGGGAGTACAAGGGGTGAGAATGGTGCAGAAATGGACACAAGTCCCTTTACATGAGAGAGGGTCCTGAAGGAACTGGAAGTAATAAGAGTTGAGAAAGCAATGGGGCCAGATGGGGTGCACCCCAGGGTCCTTAAAGAACTAAGAGAGGTGGTGGCTGAACCTCTGACTATCCTGTTTAGCCAATCACTGGAAACAGGGGAGGTACCCAAAGACTGGAGGACAGCAGATGCAGTCCCCTTATACAAAAGTGGGAACAAAGAGGAAGCAGGAACTACAGACCAGTCATCCTCACCCCAGTAGTGGGGAAGATCATGGAAGCACTACTGAAGGAGAGATTGGTGAAACATCTGGTTGTCAATGGACTACAGGACCCAAGGCAGCATGGTTTCACCGGGGGAGGTCATGTCAGACCAATCTCGTTGAATTTTTTGACTGGGTGACTAGGGGGTGGATCAGGGGAGGGCAGTGCACATGGCCTATCTGGACTTCAGCAAGGCCTTTGACACTGTGCCACATAGAAGACTATTACACAAACTGGGGAATATGGGTGTGGGCAGGACAGTAGTGTGGTGGGTAGGTAACTGGCTGGGTGGCAGGACACAGATGGTGGTGGTAAATGGCTGTCACTCTACAGAGGGAAGAGTGACCAGTGAGGTACCACAGGGATCAGTGCTGGGACTGGTCCTATTCAACGTCTTCATTGGTGACATTGCGCAGGACCTAGAAGGCAGAATTTCACTGTTTGCTGATGACACAAAGCTCTGTAACAGAGTAGACACATCAGAGAGTGTAGACAGAATGAGAAGGGACCTGCAGAAACTTGAAGAATGGTCAGGGGTTTGGCAGTTGAAATTCAATGCAAAGAAGTGCAAGATAATGCATATGGGGCACAAAAACCCTGGCACAATGTATCAGTTGGGGGTGAGGATATAGCATGCACCAAGCAGGAAAGGATCTTGGGGTTATCATCTCTGATGACCTCAAGGTGGGGAAACAGTGTGACAAGGCAGCAGGTAAAGTAAATAGGATGCTGGGATGCATAGGCAGGGGCATCACCAACAGGAACAGGGAGGTCGTAATTCCACTATACAAGACAATAGTGAGGCCCCACCTGGAGTACAGTGTACAGTTCTGGAAACCATACCTATGTAAGGACATAGACAGGGTAGAGAAGGTTCAGAGGAGGGCAACAAAGATGGTGCATGGATTGCATCACAAGTCCTATGAAGACAGGTTGAAGGAACTGAACATGTACTCCCTGGAGGAGAGGAGGGGATATGATAGAGACATACAAGTATCTTACAGGGAGGAACAGGGTGCAGGAATACACTATTTTTAAGCAAAAAAGATGTTCCAGGACTAGAGGGCATGGGATGAAGTTGGAAGGAGGATGATTCAGAGGAAACGGGTGGTGGACAAGTGGAACACCCTGCCAGAGGAAGTGGTGGGGGCTGAAACAATCACGGGATTTAAGAATGCATGGGATAGACATAAAGGAATTCTGGAGGTCAGGGGTAAGGGGCAACAGACTTCTAGGAAAACATAAACTGAACTTACAAGCTCAAATGGGCAGACTGGGTGGGCAATAGGCCCCTATCTGCTGACTCTGTCTATGTATCTATGTATCTATGTATCTATGTAAACTGCACATAGTAGCCATCAGTGAGCCATGGTTCACCAGTAACCACACTTGGGAGACTTCAGTACCTGGCTATGTACTGTTCAGAAGAGACCGAGGTGCAAAAAGGGGGGGGAGTGGATCTTTATGTTAATGAAAATATCAAAGCTACAGAAATTCAGAATGCTCATAAGGAGCCAGAAAAACTGTGGGTCACCCTGGAAACAGGAAATAGGACAGCCATACGAACTGGGGTTGTCTACAGGCCTCCAAACCAGGAGAGGACACACACATTACTGCTAAAAGATATACAAGACATGATAGCTAAAGGGGAGGTTCTGATAATGGAAGACTTCAACATGCCAGATACAGATTGGTCAATACCAGCAGGAACATCTGCCAGAACTAGACACATAGTGGATTCACTGCAGGGGGAGGGCCTTAAACAAGTGGTACAACAACCCACATGAGACAGGGCTATCCTGGCTCTAGTACTGACTAACGGGGAAAGGATCATGGATCTCCAGGTAGAAGGTCACCTGGAGCCGAGTGACCATCACATGGTATGGTTTAATTTGGCCACTAAAACTAAATCATCCTATTCCAAGGCAAAAATATGGGACTTCAGAGGAACTGACTTTGATTAAGATGGCCAACAGAGTTAAGCTAGCCCTGGCAAAAAGAAATATAGGTGAGGGGGTACAGGCAAAGTGGGCAAGCATTAAGGATGCAATACTTGAAGCAACATTTCGTTGTGCTAGGAAGAAAAGCAAGAGCAAAAGAAGGAGGAAACCACTTTGGTTCACAAAAACAGTAGCAGAAAAGATCAGAGCCAAAAGGCCGGCCTTCAGGAAATATAAGGCAACACAGCGGAATGCAGATAGGGAGACATACTAAACCTGCCTAAGGGAATCACGGAAGGCAGTAAGGCAAGCAAAGGCCCAAACCAAGGAAACACTAGCATGAACAGTAAAAGAAGGTGACAAGACTTTCTATAGATACATTAGTGAAAGGAGAAAGTCCAGAGGGGGTATTGCTAAGATAAAAGGGGATAAGGGGGAGTTTTTGGAAAAGGACCAAGGAAAAGCATCTATTGTAAATTGATACTTCTGCTCAGTATTTACTGAGGAGAAGGTAGGACAGGGCCAACACCTCAGCACCATGGACACAGGAGGGAGGTGTGCACAAGTCCCTTCACAAAAGATAAGGTCCTACAACAGCTTGCTAAGCTCAGGGTGGACAAGGCAATGGGTCCTGATGGCATACATCCCAGGGTACTAAAGGAGCTAAGGGTGGAACTAGTAGAGCCATTAGCAGAACTGTTTAGTGAGTCTTTGAGCACAGAAGAGGTCCCAGAAGACTG
Source organism: Neoceratodus forsteri (assembly GCA_016271365.2). Classification (NCBI taxonomy): domain Eukaryota; kingdom Metazoa; phylum Chordata; order Ceratodontiformes; family Ceratodontidae; genus Neoceratodus; species Neoceratodus forsteri. The sequence goes on along the minus strand of CM028138.1, from coordinate 192,519,456 downwards.
AAAAGGGCTCATGTGATCCCACTCCACAAGAGTGGCAGCAGGGAGGAGGCAGGGAACTACAGACCAGTCAATCTTACCTCAGTAGTGGGCAAGATTATAAAGGCACTCCTTAAGGAAAGGATAGTGCAACACCTGCAATCCATAGGAGCACAGGATCCAAGACAGCATGGATTTACAAGAGGAAGATCCTGTCAAACTAAACTCATAGATTTCTTTGACTGGGTAACCACATTGGTGGACCAAGGGAGTGCAGTTGATGTTGCCTACCTTGACTTCAGCAAAGATTTCAATACTTTTCCACATAGAAGATTGATTAATAAGCTGGGTAGGCTTAGGGTGGGTCAGAAGTTGGTCAACTGGGTGGCAAACTAGTTGATGGGCAGAAAACAGAGAGTGGTGGTAAACATTATACAGTCAGAAGAGATGCAAGTCACAAGTGGGGTACTTCAGGGATCAGTCCTGGGGCCAGTCCTCTTCAATATCTTCATCAGTGGCATTGCAGATGGACTGGAGGGTAAGGTTTGTCTGTTTGCAGATGACACCAAGGCCTGCAACAGAGTAGATGATCCAGATGGGGTGGGCAGAATGAGAAGAGATCTGGATAAAGTAGCAAAATGGTTGGAAGAGTGGCTACTGGGAGCCCGGCCTGGTGGCACTGACTGTTGAGGCACTGGATGCCACACCTTGCGCTACACCGGTGAACTGAGTTCGGGAGTGAGCTCAGGTGCTGGGGGTCGGCAGAGGCGGGTGAGGACTGAGCACCTGCTGGGCTGCTCTCCTCCCTGGCCAGCAGCTCCCGGTGGAGACTGAGGGTGCTGCAGCATGCAAGACAGCATGTACATAGTGTGGCTGATGATTGGCAGGGTTGCCATGTGCCGTAGCATCAGGGACATGCACTATGCACAGGAGGGGGGGGGAGTGCACACCAGAACAGAGAAAACACCAGTCTGTGGGGCAGGTGATGGCACCTGCCCCATACCCACTGCTGGGTCTATCCTGCCTGGTCTTCCAGAGTCCTCCAACCAGGGTCTCACCCACAAGCCAGAGACTGACTGTACAGAGCACCCAAGAGGATGGGCAACCCCACCCTGGAGGGGTTAAAGAGTACCCCATAGGCACCCCCTCCATATACCACAGCTGTAGCACAATACCTCCATAGGCTTCACAACAGAGATTGTAATAGTCACCAAACGAGGCACTAAGCTTCTCAAATAACCACTTGCATCCACTGTATACAGTTTATATTGGAGGCAGTATAGCGCAGTGGGTTAAGGCTCTGAGCTACAGATCTGGAGACCTCGGTTTGAATCCCACAGCCATGTAGATGCATACTGTGTGATCCTGAGTGAGTCACTTAACTTCCTTGTGCTCCCAGGTTGCAACTAGAAACAAGCTTCATCTTAGTGTGCTACTCCTGGTTAAACAATGTTCCCCCTATACTGCTTAACTGAATAATATGTAGTAGTTCTGACATTTGACAGGAGCTACATACAGTACCTATTATGACTACATATAAGACATAAAGTGCATATCACACAACTTCACTCAAATATAGGGCAAAATGATATAAGGTACACAATATGTACAGTACAGTATATAGACAGTATCCTTATTCCTTACCCTACTCACATATGAATAAAAGAACACTTAATACCTTGATCTTTTAAGGAAACGTTTCAAGCATTAATTGGGACACACGGTGAGGTGTCAGGATTTCCTTTATTTTTTTAATGAGTAACACTATAACAAGACTAGTGCACACACACACACACATACACACACGCACGACTCTGGTTTAACAGTGAACTCAGATTACAGAGAAAGGTGATACTCAAAACATAAAAACAGTAATCTTAAGTACCCATATAAATAAACTTAGTAAACCAAAATGAGTCTGCATTGAAAAATCAGATCACTATTACAATATATTGTGTGCTATAAGGATAAAATTAACATTTGAGTACAGGATACTGTACAATTTCCTTTGATTGTCATCGAACATAAGCAGACCAAAACTGAGCTTATCCATCATGCCCAATGATCATTCAAAAGATAGAGGGGACGATATACAGGTTTTGTTTAAAAACGTGTGCCTCACTTGCAGGGTTTCACCTTTTATACAGATTTTTAATGACCGCCTGCCAGAGTTTTTCCCCTGGACTTCGCTGTCAGAATTTGCTACCCTCTGACTATTGCAGCGCTCATGCGTGACGCTAATATGCATGCGCAGTTGATGAGGGTAGCAAATTCTGATGGGTAGCATGATTTGATACTACACCGGGAATACGTCTGCACTCTTCAAAGTCAACCATGAACTGAGGAAATGCCAGGAAGCTGTATAATGGCATAAAAGGGTTTTTTCAACTTTGGTGCATATCTTGGCCATTTTAGGGAATTTTGGCACTAAATTTTCAAAATGAGGTTATTGGGACCCCTCCTCAAGAATTCAGTCACTGTCATGGCATTATTCAGTCCCAAAAGGTGATTTCACGGTAACTGCGTGGAATCACCTTTCAGGACTGATTAATGAAATGACAGTGCCACTGTTCATGAAGAGGGCTCTCAAAAAGCCTATGTTGCAAATTTGGTGAAAAAAATCCAAAACATAGCAGTTTTACAAGTGTGCGCTGCACAGTTTCCACGCACGCTTGTAACTTCATGAATTTGTAATATTTTCACTCCAGATTTTCAACATTGTCATTTTCCCACACCTCCTTATTAACAGTATAGCTGTCATTTTACATATCCTGCCCAAAATGTGTTTTCGCACCTGTGGCGTACAATCGCATGGTCGTTGTGGGAAAACAAATTTTGGGACAGATTAACAAATTCACAGTATCACTGTTCATGAGGGGATGTCCCAAAATGCCTATGTTGAAAATGTGGTTAAAATAATCCCCAAAATAATTGGGTTACGGACGTGCGCGTTGTGCAGTTTCTATGCATGCTTATGACTTCAATTTTTCATATTTTCTCTCCAGAATTTCAGCGTTGCCATTTTTTTACACCTCTTCATGAACCATACCATTGTCATTTTCCACATCTTGCCCAAAATGTGTTTCTGTACCTGCAGCACCAAATGGCACAGTCACTGTGCAAAATCACCTTTCGGCTAACAAACTGATAGTGCCACTCTTCATGAGGTGTGGTCACAAAAAGCCCATGTTTATAATTTGGAGTGAAAATACCAACACACACCTATGGTGTTAGGGTTTCCAACTGTAACACCCCACCCTGTAGAGACTGGCAGGCATCAGGGGTGTGACTTGGGATCATCAGCTGTAATGCTTCCGCAATTCCACCCCCACCCCCCTGCAGCCAGTGACAGGCATCGAGATGTGCCTTGTAGTGTTCAGCCCCAAGGTTCACCCCATTCTCCTATACTGCACCCACTCAGCATATTTCCTTATCGAATGGAGTATAAGGTCCAAAGATACCAAAGCACACCACAACACTTGTCACTGTCTACAGGGTAGGGTGAGGTAAATTGGCACGAGTGTTACAGCTGATGACCCAAAGACACACCCCTATGCCTGTCAGTCTCTGCAGGGTTGGGGTGAGGTTGGCATCAGTTCAATATTTTACTGCCATTTCTATTATGCATCTCTAACTCCTGCACTACCAATGACAATGCCAGCGACACAGCATTCGGCATTGACAAATGCTTGTTTTTGGTGAATTGAGCAGCTGCAAACAATAAATCATTAATAACTTCAAAACAAATAACCATTTTTTTCACCAAACCATCAAAAGGACCTGTTCCTCCAAAACATCTGAATTATTGACACTCCACTGTTGTTATTAGCAGCTCTCTGTTACCATGTTTGGCTGTATATACAACTTACTGATTTATGATCTCAGCTGCTTGTAACATGTACAGTATTTTCCCTTCCCCAGTTTTAGGAGGTCTAAACCTACTTTCAGGTTCTTGACAATATTGGGAATGCAAGTAATCACAGACACGTTGCATTACAGTAATAACCAAGTTTATTACTACCAAAAGGATAAATCACAGTTGCCCTAAGCAGTTCTTACCAATATGAACCGGGAGCCAGTACTAAGCATTCCCTATACCTCAAGGTTTCTCTGTGTCTCTTGGGGTCTCTCCTGAGGTCTCCGAGGTATAAGACTAGTGTACTACATTATATACCTATGATAATTACTATGGTTACTGTAAGATAGAAACATTTCTAGTTACTGAGTTGAGCCCTATTGGCTAAATTAGAGGTGGCTCCACGGTCCAAGATAACACTATACAATTCTGTAAAGTCATCAGTTTCTAAACAAAAGAGTTCTTATACAGAGTCTTACATAACTCAGTGTAAAAGTACAATTCACCAAAAGGTGACAATGCCGCCTTACATATTATAATTATTCCAAGGACACAGGTGCCTTGGCATCTTACAAGTAAGAAAAACACAGAAAATACATAGAAGAATATATGTATTAGCAAGCGAAGTGTATTACAACAATATGCATTTATATCCTGACATCTACTCTTGTACGGTAGATGCCCTTAGCCCTATATGTTAGTATAACATATACCCAGGGCCCCTGGTGTTCTGCAGCAGAATTTTATGATTTCTACGGCAGTGCTCCTTGACTTCTGCGGCAGCATTTTCTGATTTCTGCGGCATGATTTATTCATTTGTCTGGGAGAATGCAGTCCTGTCATTGGCTAAATATGATGTGATGTTATCAATGACATCATATGCTGAGCATAGAGGATGGGCTTCAGGATAAACAAGGTGGGAAAGAAAGCCTGACACTATGGAAAAACAGTATATTTATATGAAAATTCACCAAAACAATGAATTCTGCGGCACTATATATATTCTGTGGCATGATGCAAATTCTGTGGCAAATTCCACAACCGAAGAACCACAGAATTCCAGGGGCCTTGCATATACCTAAGTGCTAGCTGTTTATGGTGTACCTCTGAGGGTACCAATTAGGGTTCAGGGACCTTGCGTAACAATTCCCCCCTTGTTGCCTCCAAGGGCAACACAGGCAAATGTCTAGGGAAAGAACAGAGAGCAGTGGTCGTTCACAAACCCGACGCGTGAGCTTTGTAAAGGAACTCGAGCTGCTCATGGCGTTGGCGCAGTGTGTGCCATAGGCCGCAGAGCATAATACTCAAAATAAAGATTAAAAATGCTTGTATAATAACAAAACCTTTAAAAGTAATCTCTAACCAGGTGGTAGTCAATGCATCATTCATGTCACCGTCATTAATCAGGGAGAGGATAGCTTCATTGGCTTTGGTCATCTTATTGCTGATGTGGATGAGGTGTGTGTCTTTCCTGCCTAAAAGTGACTTTAATGTAAGTGTGAGTGGGTCCATGTGTACATTAAAGTATGGTTAGTATTCAGACATTGTGAGCAGATAATCGGGGTTACCATCAATGATGTCTGCATCTAGGAGGGGTACGGGGGTTATAACAGTATGTCCAATGACAGTCTTCTGGTGGGGAACAAAACAGAAATTGGGGTAATCAATGACACATGTAACAGATCCATAAGTATATGATTTGTAGTTAGTTACCATGCAGTATTCCCCATCAGAATTATACTGTGAGCGCACAGTAGAGAATCTCCACTTTTGCAGCTGGACAGGGCAGGTGTAGGTCGTCTTTGAAATCCATGTTGACAGGTGATGAACCTCCTCATGATATGATTGGTAGAGCTTATCCGGAGCCAGAGTTGAGTCGAAGGAGTTGGTGCCATTGGCCGTGATGTCATCATCCATGGTGAAAGTCCAATCAATGCTGTCTAGAGAATAACCACAAACAGGTTGAATAACATCAAATACATCACATCGGCACAAGTAAATGTATTGCTTTTTAGCACAGCAGTCCATGTGTGAACCCACCCAGTCGTCCAGGAAAGGATGGTAAACCAGTAGAAGCAGTAGATCCAGGCGTTCTCTGTAGATGTCTTCATCCAAATGCCCAATTGAATGCACCAGTGCAAGCTTGTCGAACAAAGCTGTAGTGGGATCAAAACGTGGTAAAGAGACAGTAAAAGAAACAAACATGGTATATGTTATGGAACATTTCTTAGCAGCAAAACAAGGACCAGTGTTTCTGGTCACAAACCCCACATTCCTAGCTGTAGAAAGAAGAATGGTTAAAGTTTGTTGCATGCACATAGAAACACAGCAAGGGGTTTTACATCGTGGACAATACCATTTGAAGATGCATCTGTCATGTATGGTATCAGGGATTCTTCCAGATTCTAGATCACGGAAGAAGTTGTTGATGGTAGTGATAATGTATGAGCCATAGGCAGAGAAAAGGATTTCTCTGGCAATGTATTGTTTATCTGCTTCTTTATTGTTCTGTTGTATGAGTGTGTTGATCTTATCTCTTGAATCAGTGAATGTCTTAGCAATGTTGTGCATGTTGTATACAGTGTATCTTTCTTCCTGACTAAGGCCATCCACACCATGCAATAATGGGGGTAGTATGTTGTTGACCAAACCAGTGGAGAACTTGGCAGAGTGAGCTTTGATAGCAGCAATGTCTGCTTTATTCCAGAGAGATATAGCTGTACCAAAGAGGCCTGTGACAGTACCTGTTGCACCTGTGACATCAGAACTGTCAACTTCACGTGTCTTTCATTTCCGAGTTAGATCATCAGGAGAGGGCTTTCTCCTGAAGTTACCTCTTTGTTCAGTAGAATGGCCCCCTGCAATAGGGTCTTGAGTATGAATCTGAAATGCAGCTAAGCTATCAAGCAATAATGTACTAGAAAATGCTAAAGTGTTAGTGTTGTGACACATACCAAATTCTTTCATATTCCAGTAAGTAAGATTAAATAAAACAGGTGTATGCATAAACTGTAAGTTGTTAATCAAAGAACCTGGGAGGGCAGTGGCTGTTAGACCACTACGGGGACCAGGGATATGCTTTGGATATTCCAAAAGCTCTTTATCAGTGGGAGGTAACACAGAGTGGTACATGGCTGCAGAAGCCATGTGGTGTATAGCACAAAATTTCCTAGCAGAATCTCTGAACAAAGAATTACAGTATGAAAGATCAATTAAGGCAGTTTGTAACAAGGACAGAGAATCACATGGGGATCATTTAGCATTGGAACAACCTTGGAAAGTCCCTTTGAAGAGTTTGGCCATAGGGAGAATTTGTCCTTGCGATGTGGTTTGCCACTCAGTTTGAAGGGTAAATTTATCAGGAACAACAACCGAGGCAGTGAGGTAAGCATCGGAACCTTCCTGGACAGTGATCATACTATCTGGTATATTGATGAATACTCCCTCTGGAGGAGGTGCTGGAGGATTGAGGTGTCGTAGGAGGTCTGGTACTATGCCTTGGATGCAGGGGATAACTCCTGAGAGGAGGAGGTAATGGAACAAGATAGCCATCTTGTCAGTGTATCTGAAAAGGAAAATCAAAGATTAGTATGTTAGTACTATGCCACCCGATGGGGTGAGGAAAAGTAATTTAAGCTCCTTTATACAGTTTCAGCTGGTTTGCATGTAATCATTTGTCAGTCAACGTGTTGTTATGCAGGAGTCTAACCCGATAGACTGCCGGACTGAGCTTGTTGACAGTGGGGTATGGGCCTTCCTACTTGTTGGAGAAGAAGTGGGTGGAATGTGCAAATTGAAGTACCATTACCTGATCTCCAACTTGCCAATCCACTTCTTGTGCATGTTTGTCAAACTGTATTTTGGATTTTTGCTGGGCCTTGCCCATGCAGTTGGCAGCAAACAAATGAGTGTGTATGAGGTCTTTCCTGAGTTTTTCCACATATTGGCCTACAGACACACGGTCTACAGTGGGGGTATGCAGGTCAAACAACAGGTGTTCAGGTAATCTCATCTGTCTACCAGTCATCACCTCAAAGGGTGTAAGCTGGGTGGTGGCTGAGGTTGTGCCCCTAATTTCCATAAGGAGTAACCGCAGTAGGGAATCCCAAGTTTTGGGATTATCCTCAATAAATTTGGAAAGCATTTGCTTAATCCGTCTGTTGGCTCTCTCTACTTGACCTGAGGATTGGGGATGGTAGGGTATGTGGAACTTCTGCTGAATTCCCAGGAGTTCAAGGGATTCTTTAATTAACTCACCTGTAAAACTGGTTCCTTTGTCAGAGTCTACTTTTAAGGGTAGACCCCACCTGGAGAAAATCTGTTCCACCAGGATTTTGGCAGTAGTTTCTGCAGTGCATGTCTTAGTGGGGAAAGCTTTAACCCACTTAGAGAAGAGATCAGTTACCACAAGAGCATACTTATTATTTCTGCTTGTGTTGGTTAGAGGACAAATGAAATCAATCTGTATGGCATGCCAAGGACCAGAGTGTCATTGTCGTAAAAGTTTTCCATTTTGTTTAGTAGGGATGGGGTTGTTTTGTGCACAAACAAGACAGTTGTCTATGTATTGTTTAACATCTTTGGTAACACCAGGCCACCAGGCAATGGTCTTGAGTCTTTGGAGGGTATTTTCCACTCCCTGGTGTCCACCAGTGGGTGTATCATGCACTTGATGCAGGAATTTGGATCTTAAGTGTCTGGGGACTACCCACAACTTGGTGGTGGAATCATCCGGTTGGAACAAGATGAGCTCATCATCTGGTGACAAGTGTAACTTACCTTCATGCCTCTGATATGGGTTGTGTGTGGGAAGTTTCTCTTCAGTACCCTTGTCGAGGAATCTGAACACTTCTTTAAGGTCAGTATCAAAATGCTGGGCTACTGAGAGGTCCAAGGGGGAAACAAGTTTAAGTTTCTTCCTGAGTGCTGCAATCTGCACAGCTGCATTGGCCTCTGGATGGTTCATCATCCAGACATTCCCCCTCGGGCCCCTTTCTTAGCAAGGGTGCCTGCTATGTCATTGAAGGCATGGTAGGGTCATGGAGAGAATGAGCTTTGACTTTGTGTACATAGAGTTTGTGTGCAAATTTTTGTGCCAGTGAATGTATGTATGTTACCAATTCCTTGTACTTCACTGGGCTGCCATCAGAGGAGAGGAAATAATTCTTCTTCCAGAAAGGAAAGAATTCTGTAAGAGAACAAAAAACCCAATTAGAGTCTATAAAAATGATAGTATCCTTGGTTCCATGCTGGACGAACTCGAGGGCACAAGCCACCGCTGCCATCTCTGCATATTGTGATGATGCTACACTACAGTGCTTAGAGATTTTAACAGTGTTTCCATAAAGGTAGATCACTAGAATGCCCATCCCTGCAATTTGTTCTCCCTGATAGTAGGATGCTGAACCATCAGTAAAGACACAACACAAAGAGGTGTCATCAAGTATTTGTGGCATGGCAGGGAGGAAAGGACCTGGATCTGGAAGATCAGGTGACTGTCATGGGGTTCTTTCTGGAAAAGGAGTCCATGAGCCAACATAGATGGAACTTTTGTCGGTTGTACCTGTATGTCTCTATCCTGGAGAAGAAGTGACCAGTGTGTCAGTCTGGTGTTAGAGACTGACCCATCCTTCACTCTGTCTGAGAGCAGAAAGGTGGTTGGGGTGTGGTTAGTGTTGCTGATCAGTGGTGAGTACCCAATGATATACAGGAAGTGCTTGACAGCCCAGTAGGTGGCCAGAAGGTTCCTTTCACAAAGGCCGTACTTCTGTTCCACTGGGGTCAAGAGCTGTGAGGCATATGCAATGGGTCTCAAGGTGCTATACACCTTCTGGGCCAGCACTGCTGATATGGTAATGTCTGAGGTGGCACATTCCAGATGGAATAGTAGTGCTGGATTGGGGTTGACCAGAGCTGGGGTAGAGGCCAAGGCCTGCTTCAATGACGACATAGCCTGGGTGTGTATGGGGCCCCAAGTCCATGGGATGTCCTTTTTGAGCAACTCATACAGAGGAGCAGCTTTCTGAGCAAAATCGCAAATAAAATCTCTCGAATAGTTCACCATACCTAGAAACCTTCGAAGAGTTGCCACACTGGTGGGCAATGGCAAGTCTTGCAGTCCCTGTACCTTCTTCCAGGTAGGGCTTCAACCTTGGTCAGTTATTTTTAGACCTAGAAAGAGTACTTCTTTCTGACACTGTTGTGCTTTTGCTGGATTGCATTTCAAACCTGCGCTCTGAATGAGAGTCAGTAGTTCATCCAAGAGATCCAGATGTTGTTCCTGTGTGGCTGTTGCCATCAACAGGTCATCCACATATTGCAAGAGACATTGGGGAGTAGAGAAACTCTTGAGGGAGTCCATCATATGTAGATGGAACAGGGATGGACTGTTATGGAATCCTTGTGGCAAGCAAGTCCAAGTGTACTGTCTTCCTTTAAAGGTGAAGGCAAACTTATATTGACTCTTAAGGGCCAATGGTAATGACCAGAAACCATTGCAGATATCCAGGGTACTGAACCATTTCAAGTCAGGGGTCAGAAGTCGTAGCACATCTGGTGCTGATGCCACAGTTGAAGAACAACTGGGGGTGACCTGATTCAGTTTTCTGTAGTCAATAGTAAGTCTCCAAGCTCCTGTGGGTTTCTTCATGGGCCACACTGGGGAGTTGGCAGTGGAAACACAAGTTCTGATTACTCCTTGCTTTAGGAGTGACTTGATCATCTCTCTAAGGGAAGGAAAGGCCTCAATTGGGAAAGGATATTGCCTTTGCCTCTCATGTGCTGGGCCTGGCACTTTGATGACAGTGTGCATTCTACCATAGTCATGTTTGTTGATTGCAAACGCTTCCTAATGTCATTGCAAAATAGGGAGGAGCTTTGTAAAAAGTTCATGAGTCTTGAACAAATCTATGATGTCATACTCCTTGTCATCAGCAGATATTGTTGCCATGACGTGTGAATCAGGAATCAAAATGGTATGGTATTGACCCTGAATCTGTATCAGTAACATGTTAGCTAGGTCCACCACACAGCCATGTGGTGCGAGCAACTCAATCCCTATGATACTAGGGTGATCATGCAATACCATCAATTGGAAAGTGTGTGAGGCCTTTAGATGGCCTAGCTCTACCGGTAGGGGTAGAGAATGGTATGCAGGTAACCTAGTACCATCGACTCCTGACATATTGGTCCTCTGTCCGGTGGACCAAGGAGATGTATCTGGGTGTTCATCATGTAACACAGATACAGCTGCACCTGTAGCTAACAGGACTACTAGAAGGCGGCCCCTGACCTCGGCCTCGGTGCAGGGCCTTCCGTTTGTATCCAAGACTAGCTTGTTTACAATCCGGACTGGGGCCTGTAATTGTCAATCTGTACTACTGGAAGCATGGAGAGGTTGGGCCTGACTCTTGTGAATCACTTCACCATGCTGCACTGATGCTGTATAGGGAGGAGCTTCTGAGTTCAGGCCTGTATGGGCCTGAGGGCCTGCACCACCAGTGTCCCCATGACCAGTTAGGGTCTGGGTTGCCAGTTGTACTGCCGCAAGAGCCTGTGTGGGAACAGCATCCGCTGCAGAGCGCACTTTTCCCAGGAGCTATATGAAGGGCCTGTTCTTTGCTGTTGTGGTTTGCCTTTACCCTTATGCGTTTTATACTTATGCCAATTCCGGTTCCTACCCGATTGTTGTTGCTGTTGTTATTGATGGGCCTGTTGGGGGTGTTGGTTATCAGCTGAAGGGGCTTGTTGGAGTTGGGCCTGTTGGTGTTGGGCCTGCCCTTACACTGTGTAGTGTGTCGTGGCCTCCGGAGTAGGCTCCACGGTGGCTACATTCTTGGAATCGGAGCCCAGATCATGGATATAGAGTTGGTACACTCTCTCGGTTTTCCGAAGGATGTCGGCAAACCTATCCGTATTAGGGTAGGTTTTTGGCTCTACCTTTTCTCGTACTGCTAGAATCATGTTCCTAAGGAATGGGGTCTTATATTCAATAATATCTACGTCCGCAGCTTCCTGTGCCAAGTGCTTTCCTGCTCGGTAGGCCATCCAAAGTCTCTGGTGGTAAGTAGCTGGACTTTCCTTTGCATTCTGTTTTACAGGGTATGCAAGCATCAATCCTACTACACCTGGGCTGTGAGCAGAAATGAGCTCGGCTGCAACCTCGTCAAAGGTGGCAGTCCCATCCTGGTGGACGGCATCAGGGAGTTTGGCCCACAAACCAGGATCGATGGTCTGGCATAGTATTTGGACCTGATATTCTGCAACAAGGCTAAGCATCTCGCATTTAGAACGCACCTTTTCCAAGTGACAGCTGAGATTGTCAGACAGGCTCATCCGCCCGATGCTGTCAGCAATTTGCTGAACAGAGTAGGCTATTTGTAGGGGATTACTGGGTCAATCAGGCAGAGGTAGATTGTCTCGAGCACCATCCGGGGCGGCCCGAGCTGCAGCCTTGGCCTCAGTGTGGACAATCCCTTCCTGAGTGCCAGCCTCTTGCAGAAGCTGTCTAATCTGGGTTTTAATGGCCCGTTCACTCCTCTCAGGAAGAGGTACATTGCCTATCGCAGTTTCAATCATGGTTTCTATCTCATGCCTGTCTTTCGCATTAATAACGGCTATCAGTGGTGCCGTCGGGACCAGGCCTGGGCCTGCTCCCCCCCATCATGGGGGCCTCCATGTCGGCATCGATGACGTATGACATGGTGAGGGTGGAGTGGGGACCCGCCATGTTGTGGATAGCTGGGCCATAGTAGGGGCATGACTGGGCATTGAATTGTGAAACGTCGTCATCTGGCAACCCCCCTTCAGATGATGTATGTAAGGCAGGGGCTATGCCTCCCATTGCCTTAACATGTTCAGACAGAACCTCCCGCTGATGACGCAGTTTCGCCATTTTGGTTCTACATTCTGTATGACTCACACTTGTAACATCCATATCAACCTCATCTTGCTTTTGCTTTTGCTACACGGCACTCAATTTGCGATTGTCCCTAATAAACACTTCTAAATCATTACGTACCTGGTTTATCTCGTCCTGCAGCTCACCCATTTCCTCACTCAACTGAGTATTTGCAGCACTTAGCAAATCATTCATTTGCAACGCTTGTCCCTTATCCTGTCTCAAACTTTCACACTCCTGTTTCAACATACACAGTTCCTGTTCTCCAGCTTGAGCTGAATGATGCAATAGTGAATCCTTTTCATTCCACAGAGTTCGGAGTTCAGACTCAAAGTTCTGCTGTAGTCTGATACATTCTGTTTCCTTCAAACCCATCTGTTGCTTAAGAGATGAAATTTGCCGATCAAGGGTTCGAAACCTCGCTTTGGAGGTTTCCAGAGCAGCATAGAGAGCCTCAACCATCAACCCTTTAGCTTGTCGCTTATTGGCTGATTGTCTTGTCTCCATGTACTGGGTTGAAATCCCCAGTGTAGGGTTTTCGGATTGACTTGCGTCCCACGTGAAGTCAGCCCATCCTCCGTGGGAGGCAAAGAAGTTTGAGACATCTAGTCTCAGTTCTGCACAGATATTTGATATGGTGGCCATTCTGTGGGAGGGAACAAAAAAGCAAACTGTGAAAAAGGCACCATGCTGTGTATCGATCCACAGCAGGAGCACTTTATACACAGTCAGGCTACTGTATAAGTTGTAGGCTTGCAATTCAAAGCTGCTATGGAGTGGGTCGAGACGGCATCGACCACACCTGAAAAGACAGCCAGACTTTGCAAGTTACTACAAACTGGTTTTAAAATTGGAGAGGTGATACGGGAATGTAAACCTACTGTCCCTGTGGGAAAGGGAAAAAGTTTTAGCAACAAGTCAAACTTACAAACACCAAATATCGCCTGCACACGGTCGCCAATTTGTTAGGAGGTCTAAACCTCACTTTCAGGTTCTTGACGATATTGGGAATGCAAGTAATCACAGACACATTGCATTAGAGTAATAAACAAGTTTATTACTACCAAAAGGATAAATCACAGTTGCCCTAAGCAGTTCTTACCAATACGAACCGGGAGCCAGTGCTAAGTGTTCCCTATACCTCGAGGTTTCTCTGTGTCTCTTGGTGTCTCTTCTAAGGTCTCCAAGGTATAAGACTAGCGTATTACATTACATACCTATGATAATTACTATGGTTACTGTAAGATAGAATCATTTCTAGCTACAGAGATGAGCCCCATTGGCTAAATTAGAGGTGGCTCCATGGTCCAAGATAACATTATACAATTCTGTAAAGTCATCAGTTTCTAAACAAAAGAGTTCTTATACAGAGTCTTACATAACTCAGGGTAATAGTACTAATCACCAAAAGGTGGCAATGCCATCTTACATATTATAATTATTCCAAGGACACAGGTGCCTTGGCATCTTACAAGTAAGAAATACACAGAAAATACATAGAAGAATATATGTATTAGCAAGCGAAGTGTATTACAACAATATGCATTTATATTCTGACATCTACTCTTGAACGGTAGATGCCCTTAGCCCTACATGTTAGTATAACATATACCTAAGTGCTAGCTGTCTACTGTGTACCTCTGAGGGTACCAATTAGGGTGCAGGGACCTCGTGTAACACCAGGTCAAGCCTGAAAATGAGCTGCAGCTCAATGCACCTTTCCCAGTTACCAATGTTCAAACAGATAAATAAATAATTAACTTCTAACAGACCTGTAACTTTCCTATCGTTAGGTCTTTGTAGGTTTTTTCTCTATCTGCTGGCAAAATATTGGCTCAATAATGGGCAAAAATACATATATTCAACCCTAGCACTGTTACAAATTTTAAATTTGCATGAAAATTATGGTGAATTCACCTGCTGCACAGTGCAGAGTTTTTGCATTGTGGACACTTTGCAATTTGTTGCAATTGCGTGAATTCTACTAAGCAATGCAAGCACTGAGGAAAGGGTTACCATAAAGGGCATTGGCCAGGTAGCCAAGTTTCAAATGAAAATATAAAATCCATTGTGGGAGTATGTGTGATTTTGTATTTCTTTGAAACTTGGCTTCAATGATGCTCTTTAGGGTAACCCTTGCCTCAAGTGCTAGCACTTAAGTTCTTTGTCTTTTAGCTTGTTTTTGTTTTTATTGGGCTCACCACAACCGAACCCAGATAGACCAATTTAGAGTAGCTTGTTCATTCCACTGGGGTGTCATACAGACGAAGCACACTAATGAGTCCCAGTAGGATGAAACAAGTGTTTGTGTCTTCTGTTGGCATCCTTTGCAGACTGTGTGAGAGGCCTTTTGGCACCATGCATTTCTGCTTAAAGTTGAACCAGCAAAATAGTTTCTAGTGATTTGCATATACAGCCCATGATGCTTTGCATTATGGAGGTATGTGTGATTGTGTGTGTGTGTATATATATATATACACACACACACACACACACACACACACACACGTATATGTAATAGATAAGCCACTCTGAGGTGTGTGGTCATGCCTGATATATATGCACGCCTTGATGTGCAGTGCACGCACTTGCGCCGGGCCAGGCCAAGTGTGCCGAAGGCCTGCCATGCATGATATCCGAGCTTGTCTGCACACCTCAGAGTGGTTTATCTATCTTATAAAATGTCAAAATTGTTTTGGAGGGTAAAAGTGCAGGTGTGCAGTCGCGGTTTGATATACGCATGGTCACCTGATGGTCTTTCACCAATTGATTAGCTTCTTTTCAAACCCATTTTATAAATATATATATATATATATATATATATATAGATATTCATTCAAAAACTTTGTTAATGCATCAGTTAGGGTTGATAGAACAGTGAAAAAGTTTGGAAATTCGATGTTAGGGTTACCACCCCTACCACCCCTGACCTCCCACCCTGCATACACCAATAAACATTGAGGTGTGCCATGGGGTCTTCATGTCCAACTTTCACCCCATTCCATGTGTAAACAAGCTGTCATGTTATTGCATATGAGAATGGGGTGATAGTTAGGACTGATGACCCCATGACGTACCCCAACATCTGCTGGTGTGTGCAGGGTGTTGGGGTGGTGGGGGTGGGATGGTAGGGGTAGTAACCCCAACATTGAATTTCCAACATTTGTCACTGTGCTGTCAACCCTAACTGATTCATTAACAAAGTTTTTTGCAATGAATTTCCCTTCTTTTTAAGAAAGTGTAATGGAAGTGATATGTGGTTGTCCACAAGTTTGTGAATGCACCCTACCCCCACCACCTCACCCTCCACACACCAACAGGCATCAGGTTGTGAGTTGGGGTCATTGGGCCTAACTCTCACCCAATTCCATGTGTAAACAAGCTGAGGTGGTGCAGTATAGGAGACTGGGGTGAGAGTTAGGCCCGTTGACCCCAATGAACACCCCAACGCTTGTTGGAGTGTGGAGGGTGGGGTGGTGGTGGTGGGATAGTAGGGGTTGGTAACCCTAACACTGAATTTCCAAACTTTTGTTGTTGTACTATCAACCCTAACTCATGCATTAACAGAGTTTTTTGCAATGTATTTCCCTTCTTTTTGAGAAAGTGCAATGTAAATAGTAAGTGGTATGTCGTCGTAGGATAAGACTGAAAATGTTTGTGTAATGGTATGTGTATGTGGGAGCATACTCTGGGCCCTGCGCTCCCACTTACACATAAGTCTGAGGACATAATGCATGCCCAGAGACATGAAAATGAAATCTTGGAACACTAAATTGCCAATATCTCAGAAACCATAGCAGCTAGGGAAAATATTTAACTTTGGTGGTATTCATGACCTTCTAACCTCCACCCATTCTTAGCTGTAAATAGTGAAAAATCCGTATCTCAAGCCATTTTCAAGATATGGGCATCAAAAGGCTAGATGAGCGTCGCAGCGTTATCTTATGGGTAATTTTGCAAGAAATTGTGCAACGGACACTTGTAAAGTGGTCATTTTTTTTACATTTTGTAACTGTAACCCCTTGTTACCCGGGGTTACTAGAATCCCAGTAAGACCTAGTGGTAGGCAGGGAAGGCAGCTTGTGAAACTCCAGTTAAATGGGCTTCACACTGTCTCACTCTGTTCCCAGTCTCAGCTGAGACTGAGGGATGACATCACCAATAGAACTTTCGCAGCTGCATAAGCCACATTGGAATCTGCAGCAGAGGGAGTTAGATAGAACGTTGGGAGTTTTCAAAGGGAAGTGTTCGGTTCCAGTTTGCCTTCAGTAAGAAGGAGTCAGTGTCCAGTTTGCCTTGAGCAAGTGAAGGTGTGCTCAAGTGGTGGAGACCGCTGTCCGGGTCTCAGTGCCTCCTTTTCCTCCGGGGGATGAAGACCTCATGCAGACTCCTGGGCAATCCCCTTAATTCTGCCAAGAGGAAGAAAAGCTGCCATTTCAGTTCAGCCTTTGTTTTGGAAAGTTGGAAGATTTGTGATTCGCCTGTGGGGCACCTGCAACTAAAGGGTGAGTGTTTGCTCTAACATGAGATGGCAAAATGTTTTCTTCACCCTGGGACATGTGTGGGAATCTAGGAATTGAGCTACAGTTTGGGAAGCCTATAGGACTAGGCCAAACAAGTGGAGTAGTGTCAAATGCTAGAGTGCTGTGTGATTCAAGTAATATGTAGAGGAGATGCGCCAGTTCATCTACCCTTTAATCTATATTCAGAAGTTTCAGTTTTCCAGGGAAATGGCCGAGTATGGGCTGTGGGAGCTGGAGGTGGGCAAACCCCCCATCTTTAGTAACCAGGTCTACCTCTACAGATTTCTGCTGTGGTTGCTACTTTGCCTCATGCACTTGGCCAGTGATGGGGGAAGTACCCAGACTTGGGGTTGCAAAAGGGAAAATCTCTCTAGGAGTCACAGACTTTAAGTGGTGTGGGGAGCCACAACAAGTGTAAAGAAGAATTCTCTTTGTGAGATGGGGAGTCATAAGAAGTAAGGAAGAAATCTCTCTAGGAGTCGCAGACTCTAAGTGGTGTGGGGAGCCACGACAGGATAATTGGTTCATTCTTCCGATGGACCGTGGATCAAGTGGCCGGCGGGGGAGCCGGGCCAGTCGGGCTGTGTATCCAAAGCGCGTGCAAGTCCGGGCTGTGTGCGTGGTGGGTCGAGCCTGAAAACAGTATAATAGGTTCATTCTTCCAGTAGACCGCGTTTTAGTTCTAATCTGCATTACCAGGAAATGTAGCCCCATTGGGGTCTGTCTATGCTTTTTTTGTTCAGCTAGTTTGTGAATAAAAGCCACACTGAAGAATCCCATTCCTGGTTCTGGACATTACAGTTATTGCTTCCTGTGTTCGGATTTACTTGGGTGCCCCTGTGCAGAGTAGCCAAACCTAAGTCCCCTTGTGCCGAGTAACCTCATCCTCCTCGAACCCAGGTCCCCACCAGGTACTGCTGTCAGCTTCAACAGCATGCCACCTATCGTTTTGGTAAAAAGACAGGGGTGAGGGGTTACATAACCAAATTTTCAACATGGGCTTTTTGGGACCTCTCCTCATGAACATTGGCACTGTGATTCCGTTAATCCTCCTGAAAGTTGATGTCACACAGCGACCATGCCATTCTGCGTCACAGGTGCGAAAACATGTTTTGGGCAGGATGTAAAAAATGACAGCTGTACTGTTCATAAGGAGGTGTGAAAAAATTTCAATGTTGAAAATCTGGAGTGAAAATATGAAAAAGTGGCGAAGGCACGAGCGTGCATAGAAACTGCACAAAACACGATCATAACTCAGTAATGTTTTGGAATTTTTTCACAAAGGTTTCCACTTGGGCATTTTGGGATTGCACCTCATGAACAGTGGCACTGTTGTTTTGTTAATTGGTCCCAAAAGGTGATTTCGTGCAGCGACTGTGAAATCACCTTTCAGGACTGAGTAATGAAATGACAGTGACAGTGTTCACCAGGTGGGGTCCCAAGAACCCCATGTCAAAAACGTTCGTTCGCATATCTGGTCCTGTGTAGTACAGTATGGTCTGCAAGCCCATTGGTCCACACTGTGGACCAATAGGTATACAGATCATACTGTACGCTGTCATTTGGCAGGTGGCTGGTCAGTATGCGGGCAGGTTGCTGCCACCTGCCGATGATGGGGGGGGATGCTGGGTGGCTGGGGGTCCTCTGTGGGTGGATGGATGGATGGGGAAGGGGGTACCACTAGTCCACCAGGTACAGCATTTGTATTATAATGGCCCTCAATCGGGTGTACAGGGAGGGGACCACTAGACCATCAAGTTCTTTTATTACTTTTACTGATGCCTGTGATTGGGTGTATGGGGTGGGGACCACTAGACCACTAGGTTCTTTGATTACTTTGACAGATGCCCATGATCGGGCATATAGAGAAGGGACCGCTAGACCACCAGGTCATTACTTTACATTTACTGATGCCCACGATTGGGCATACAGGAGGGGAAGGGGTTACAAACACCCACCAGGGACTCACCCCAATGATAGCAGCTTGATAGTGAGCCAGGCGTATTTCACTGAGTCACCCTGCACACCACATGCAAATGGGGCCATAATGACATGCAAATGGCCCCATTTGTGCCTTGCATATATTATGGCCTCATTTGCATGCCCCGGCTGAATATTGTGGGTGATGCATCAAGCACAACTGCACTTGCACTGGCGCATCCCTGTGCTCCCTCTCTGTGGCTTGCGCTGGCGCAGTGCCACTGCACCATGTGCAGTATGTGCGCCGCCCTTGCCATATTCAGTGGTGCTGAGCCATGTGATTACCACCCCACTTCCCTAACATTGATTCTGGGTAAAATCCTTGAGGTCATTATAAAAACCCATTTTACTGATGAGTTGATCTGGTTAGGGGATATAGACCAGCATCGACACAGCTTTAAAAAAGGCAGATCCTGTCAGATGAACTTGTTGGAATTTTATGGCAAAGTTAGCCAGGCTCTGGATTCTGGGAATGTAGTGGATATTATATTCTTAGATTATTCAAAAGCCTTCGATAAAGTTCCTCTTGGCTATTTTGTTGAAGCCCTAATCTAGCATGACATACATGGAAATATTACCCATTGGATAGAAAACTGGCTGACAAATAGGAGACAGAAGGTATTTGTGAAGGGCTGTATGTTGTACAAACATACGAAAATATGAAGAGGCCAGCAGAAGAAGGCCATTTGGTCTGTCAAGTCTGCTCGTATTGCAGGGTCCACAGCTTGAGCTAATGTCCCTGTCCTCCCTCCCCACTCCTCCCATCCTCCCTACCCATGATTCTTACCTTCCCCCTATGCTTATCTCAGCCCTTCTTAAAGCTGCCCACTGTCTTCAATGAGATGACCTCTTCCGGCAGTGCATTATAAGTGTCAACCACCCTCTCTGTGAAGAAGTGCTTCCTGACCACCCTCCTCAACCTCCCGCCCTCCAGCTTAAGACTGTACCCCATTGTGATATGGTTGTCACTCAGCTTAAAGAGACTCTCCTTATCAACCTTATTTATCCCTTTCAAGTACTTGAATGTCCCAATCAAGTCCCCTCTCTCTCCTGTCTTCTAGGGAGTACATGATCAGTGCTCTCAACCTCTCCTCATATGCCTTGCCCTGCTGACTGGCTATCATCTTTGTAGTCCTCCTCTGGACCTTCTCCAGCAGGTTAATGTCCTTTTTGAGGTGTGGGCACCAGTACTGAACTCTATACTCTAGATGCAGCCTTACCAGTAACCTGTATAAGGGCAGTATGATCTCTTCTCTCCTACTACTGATCCCCCAGCTATGCATCCCAGCATCTTGTTTGCCTTTGCTACTGCTTTCTTGTGCGGCATGGAGTGCTTCAGGTCACTAGTGATCATCACTCCCAGGTCCTTCTCCTCCTCTGATGCAGATACTCTGACTCCACCCAGGTAATACTCTGTCCTAGGATTCTTGGCTCCAATATGCATAACTTTGCATTTCTTGGCATTTAAGCCAAGCTGCCAGATCCTAGATCACCTCCCCAGCTTTTCCAGATCTTCCTGTAGGTCCAGTAT
This sequence comes from Neoceratodus forsteri, assembly GCA_016271365.2. Taxonomy (NCBI): domain Eukaryota; kingdom Metazoa; phylum Chordata; order Ceratodontiformes; family Ceratodontidae; genus Neoceratodus; species Neoceratodus forsteri. Next base: position 192,498,691 of record CM028138.1, on the reverse strand, counting down.
CCCTTCAGCTGTGCCCACTCTCCCACAGAGCTTGTCAGCGTGGGTGCAAGTGACTAGTGGGGTCCCCCAGGGTTCAGTGCTGGGCCCTTGTCTTTTTAATCTTTACATATCTTCTATGCAAAGTACCACTACTGCTTGGTTATCCACATTTGCAGATGACACAAGATTGGGATCTATAATAAATCCTAAGTATGATGCCACTATTCTTCAATCAGCTTTGAGAGAACTTGAGTAGTGGGCAGTACCAAATAAATCTACCTTTAATACAGACTAGTATTAGGTCATGCTCTTGGGCAAGAATAACAGTCACTATAAGTATAGTCTAAATGGTGTGGAGTTACAGATAGTCCAAGAGGAAATAGATTTGGGCATTTTAATCAGCAATGACCTGAGCTTTAAGCCTCATTGCAATAAGGGAATTTGAAAAGCAAGCAGTTTGTTGTACTGCATAAATAAACATATTAAATGTCAAGACAGGCAGGTGGTGATGCCCCTGTACACAGCACTGATCCACCTGCATGTGGAATCTTGTGCTCAGTTCTGGTCACTTGGGTGTAAAGCAGAGATTAGAGCATTGGAATGGGTAGAAAGGACGGCAACTGAGTGTATCAGTGGTCTAAAAGGGCTGAGCTACAACCAGAGAATTCAGTCATTGGGTCTTTATTCTCTAGAATTTCATAGGCTAAGGGGGGGGGATATGTGCCTAGTATACAGAACCCTGTTCGATGATGAGCTGTGGGCACAAGTGGGCTTGGAATTGAGAACACAGGCATATACATGACAAGAGCACACCCAGTACAATTAAAGGGTTCCACCTATCAGACAAAAAAAAAAAGAAAATTATAGTCCAGTATTTGAGTTATTAAAATTTGGAATGAGCTCCCATTAGAAGTAGTGGCCAGTCAGACTATGTCAGAATTTAAACAAACATTTGTCAATGCTGAATGTTGTCGCACTAGCATTGGCAGTGGGAGTGATGTAGCTAGAGACACATAGTGCTGTGATTTTGTGAATGTGTCTCAAAAGGTGATTTTGCACAGCGAGCATGCCATTGTACGCCACAGCTGTGGAAACACATTTTGGGCAGGCTGTGAAAAATGGCAGTTGGACTGTTGATAAGGAGATGTGCACAAATGCCAGTGGTGAAAATGTGGCATGAAAATATTGCAGATTGACAAAGTTACAAGGGTGCGTAGAAACTGCGCAATGCACGCTTGTAACTCTAGTCATTGTATGGAGTTTCCGCACCAAATTTTCAACATAGGCATTTTAGGATCTCTGCTCATGAACAGTGTCACTGTCATTTTTGTAATGTGTCCCAAACACTGATTTCGCACCATGACCATGCTATTCTGCGCCGGAAGTGCGAAAACACATTTCGGGCAGGATATGAAAAATGACAGCTATACGGTTCACAAGAAGGTGTGGTAAAATGCCAAAGTTGAGAATCTAGCATGAAAATATTCCAAATTCGCTAACTTACGAGTGTGCGTTGTACAGTTGCTACGCACGATCATAAAACAGTCATGTTTTGGATTTTTCCCACCAAATTTGCAACATAGGGTTTTTGAGAGCCCCCCTCGTGAACAGTGGCACTGTCATTTTGTTATGAGGTCCCAAAAGGTGATTCCGCTCAGTGACTCGAAATCATCTTTCTGGACCAAATAATGTCATGACAGTGCAATAATTCATGAGAAGAGGTCCCAAAAACCCCATGTTAAAAATTTGGGGCCAAAATTTGCAAAACTGCCTGAGATATACAGCAAAGTTGCAAAAACCCTATCTATTACATTATTCAGCTTACTGGCATTTCCTCAGTTCGCGGTCGGTTTTGAAGAGTGCACACGTGTTCCCGGTCCACTGAAGAAGATCATCTACTGTCTGAGGTAAGTATGGGTGAGGGTGGGTGTGGGGAGGCAGGCTTATGAGGGTAGGTGCGGGAGGGGAGCACAGAGACTACGAGGGACTGCTGCTTTTACAGGTTAAAACAGAAAAACATTGCAGAACAGTTTTGTTTTGAGAGCATTTGGCACGCTGGGTGGGTTCCCAGCATGCCACCTAACTGTTTGGGGGTGGTGTCTCTAGTCAACGTGGAATAGGACACCTTCACCAGCAAACAACATGGGGGGGGGATTTATGCTGACAGGGATTGGGCACCCCCGTCAGTGCACAAAGACGGGTGGGGGGTTGCAGAGAGAAGGGGGATTGGGCACCCCCTCAGCATTAAACAATTGGGGGTGTGCTTTATGCTGACAGGGAGTGGGCTCCCCTGTCAGCACATTCACAGGGGGCAGGGGCAGCCGACAGAGGGATTGGGCACCCCTGAAGTCGGCAGTTCTATGGCCAGTGTCCTGCCATGTACGTAATGACGGTGAGCACGGCAAGAAAAGGACCGCTGCATCTGACGAGCTTTGCTCAGACTGCAGTGGACCTTTTCTTAGATGTGCTCGACACATTATGTATGCATGGTGTGGCGCCGGCATGCAGGCTGATTAGGGAATGCAGGATGCACCTACTAGTGTGTGTCCTGCATTCGCCCAACAGCGACCGCGCCTCTAAAGCTGCACTGTCCCATGATGTTGGCTGTGCAAGCGTGCCAACATAAAAATGACTAGATGATCATTTGGCAACAATGGGTATTATGGGTAATAATTTAAAGTATGGTGAGCTGCTATGGACTTTAAGTCCTATTGGCTCTGTACCTACCTATGAGACCTATGAGATTGTCCAATGCTAGGACTATTGCTCACTGCTAGGCATTGTGAGGACAATAGTTCTGGCTATTTTTGGTCAAGGGACTAGTTTTGGGCTAATCTTTGGTCACAGTTTAAGTACAAGGTTCACAAATAATCTAAAATGCAGGAACACAAATAAACCTGGAAATCTTGGATAGAAACCCTCTATTACCAACGTTGCACTGCTTCACACATTCCACAGCTGAATGTGTTTGATGACACTTCCCATAGCCTACCTCTCATCTGTCTCACATTAGGAGAAGCACACCTAATTTTACTCCTCAGAATCTCTTACCCCACATGAGGTTTCTGATTGGTAAAATGAGGGACTTTCCTTCTATGTTGGACAGCTGAGAGGTATAAATCCCACTGTAAAATGTGGGAAAGCAACTTCTCCATGTAGGACTGAAGGGGTTCTATCTAGTACAATGAGGCATATTCCTCCTAATGTGGGATAGCTGAGAGGTATAAATTCCACTGTACAAAGTGGGACAGCACCGTTTCCATGTAGGACAGGAGGGTTCTGCGTGGTAAAAATGGTGATGACCTCCTAGTATGAAACACTTGATTGAGAGGTTGAATGTACAATGAGGTACAGCACCCACTACATGTGGGACAGAGGGGTTCTAAGGGCTAAAATGAGAAATGTCCCTCCTCATGTGAGACAGCTGAGAGGTATGAATGTACAATGTGAAACAGCACCCACTACATGCAGGGCTGAGGAATTTTAAGTGGCAAAATGAGAGATATCTCTCTAATGTGTCCATATAGTAAGGATTAGAAAGGGGGGTAGAGGCAGGGGTGTTAAGGCAGAAGCGTAAATGATTACTTATGCTCAGTATATACTAAGGAGAAGGGGTGATACCAAGGGGAGGGAGGGAAGGAGGGCAGGAATGGAGGGGGAGGGGGTGACAGATGAGGAAATTATGGAGGACAGGGTTCTGGAAGGTTTGAGGGCACTGAGGGTGGACAAGGTGCCAGGCACAGATGGCATCCACCCCAGGGTACTGAAGGAGCTGGCAGAGGTCCTGGCAGGACCTTTGGCAGACTTATTCAATGCCTCACTACACTCAGTGTGTGTACCTCAGGATTGGAGGATGGCTCATGTGGTGCCCCTCCACAATATCAGCCACAAGGATGAACCAGGGAACACAAACCGATGAGCCTCACATGCATCACAGGTAAGCTGATGGAAACTATCCTGAAGGAAAGGTTGGTGGCCCTCCTGGAGGTCAAAGGACTACAGGACAGCAGACAGCATGGCTTCATAAATGGCAGATCCTGCCAAACCAACCTCATGGAGTTCTATGACTGGGTAATTAGGCAACTGGACAGGGGGCATGCAGTGGATGTCTTGTACCTGGACTTCAGTAAGGCATTCGACTCAATGCCACATGGGAGGCAGGGAAGTAAGTTAGAAGGCACAGGGGTTGAAGCAAAGTTGGTGAGATGGGTAGGGAACTGGCTTCAAGGAAGGCAACAGGGGGTGGTGGTGGGTGGGGTGCTCTAATCCCCAAGGGTAGTGATGAGCGGTGTTCTGCAAGGCTCGGTGCTGGAACCAGTGTTGTTTTGGATATTCATTGCAGATATATCATTGGGCATTAAGACTAAGATCAATCTGTTTGCTGAAGACACCAGGATGAGAGCGGTGGTGGATGACCTAGGTGGATGGCAGGGGTTGCAGGATGATCTGGCAAAGCTGGAAACCTGGTCGGACACCTGGCAACTGGGGTTCAATGCCAAAAAGTGCAAGGTGCTGCATTTTGAGGTGAAAAACCCAAGGAGCAGTTACCAGCCTGGGGGATTGCAGCTATCCGAGACAGAGGAGGAGAAGGATCTGACTTGCTTATTACAGGGTCAATGAACAACTCGGCACAATGTAGGAAGGCAGCTGCAAAGGCCAACAAAATGCTGGGTTGCATTGCAAGGGGTATATCCTCGAGGAGGGGGGAGGTGATTCTGCCACTGTACAGATCATTAGATAGACCGCACCTGGAGTACTGCGAGCAGTACTGGTGCTCATATCTGAAGAGGGATATTAAGTTACTGGAGGGGGTGCAGCTCAGGGTGACAAAGATGATCCAGGGGTTGGGGGACTTACCATATGAGAGAAGGCTAAGGGAGTTGAACATGTACTCACTGGAGGGGAGGAGGGACAGGAGGGATATGATTGAAACCTTCAAGGCTTCAAGTACATGAAAGGAATAAACAAGACAGGTGTGGGGGGCTGTTCAAAGTAAGGGAGGAGAGGGACACCTGGGGCCATAATATGAGACTGGAGAGAGGAAGGTTCAGTAGGGAGAGGAGGAGACACTTTTTACAGAGAGGGTGGTAGCTGGGTGGAATGTGTTACTGGTGGAAGTGGTATCCGTTAGTACAGTAGGCTGTTTCAAAAGGGGCTTGGACAGGGCAAGGGGGAGGGTCAGGGGAAGGGGAGGGCGGGAAGGAGGGGCAGATGTAAAATAAGAGGTGCTAGCTGCACATTTGGGCAGACTTGATAGACCACTAGGCCTTTATCTGCTGGCAAAATTCATATGTTCGTATGTTTGTAATGTGGAGCCATTGACAAGCAGTAAGAATTAGGGCTGAGTGAGCCAGTTCTGAACCAAATACCTCACCCACCCTTGACTCAGAGCAGCTCAGATCATTTGAATCAAATTACAAGAGATCTGCACCACTTCGAATCAGAATCAAAGCCAGTTATTGTTTTGGTAACTGGGTAAGACCCACTAAGCACAAGTGCCTGTTTTCAGGAGTGAACCAGGAGCACTAGATTGGTTAAGCGACTTGCTCAGAGTCACACAGTATGCGAGTGGAAGTTGTGGGCCGCAAACCCAGGTCTGCTGGATGTACCAAGCTTATTCACAACTCAATATAATATTTAGCCTGACTTAAATATAGATTTGGATCTCCCTCTGATGTGGGCTGACTTGGAGTGATCGGGATCATCAGGTACAAAATGGCAGAGATCTAGACTAAAATCCTGACTTGATCACAGCTGTTCACCAATCCCCGGCATAAATAATTATCATGTAATTTGGGTAACACCCTCAGCGTGTTGGATGGCTAAGGGGTATGAATCACTCTGTATAATATGGGGCAGTTACTCTCTTAATGGGAGTACAGCGCAGTACAATTCATCTAAGGAAAATGGTCAAATGTAATTTATAAAACTCAACAACCTTCCTTTGAGTATACCCCTGTAGAGAGCACATAACCCTGGTGAAGTCCACATAAAACAAAAACAAAAAGATAATTAGAAGAGCTCTGAAGACGAGTTTTAATTCCCTGGGCCATGGGTGACAGATGTGCCCTGATCTCCACCAATGGCTCTTTGCATCCCCAGCTGCTCACAGTTGCCATGCCAACTGCTCCTGTTGATTTCCATCAGCCCCTGTGGCTTGCAGGAGCCTAATGAAAACAGGCCATGCACTCCTGGTGATTAAATTTCCATTACAGTCAGCCTTATTTAGAAGCCAGGAGAAAAGAAATGCCCTCTCTTTACACAGACTCACTTTTGATGGTCATGGCAGAAGAGTATTTTTCCTGGTACTGTGTTGGATCAGGATGCAACACAAGCTGTGTGCTTTAGGGAATTGTGTTTCTGATCATAATAGCTCTGTCTTACATTCAGCAGTGATTTATTAATCGGGTGATGGGAGGGGGGTTCTGAGTAAGTTTCTAATTCTTGCTGTCTCTTTCTCTCTCTTAGCTCTGTTATCAGCTTAATCAACATGATGGCCATAATCCACTTATGACTCTGTGCCTAGATAAAGCATACTGTTTCAGCAGGGAATCAAAGAATGAACATGTCAGCCTCATAGGAAACAAGAAAATAGAGAGGAGATGGGGTTGAAGCAACAGAAAGTTAGAGTGAGAGAGGGAGGGAGAGACACTAAAGGTGACAGAGAAAGATAGAGAGAGAAATAATTAGTGCCCGAGGAAGATTAAACTAAGAGGATCAACCTCTGCAAGAAAAGGTTCTCTGAGCATGTTATACCATAAGGACAACATTTTATAATCTACCCATAAATAGGAATACAGTTATTTGTTTGTGTCATTCAATCATTTTTCTATATGGTGGTGAAACCTAGGATCTAACTTTGAGCCAAGACCACGTGATCTGTCCGTAGACTATGATGCTGACAGAAATTATACATTTATTTTGTAAGCATGTACTGAAAGTTTACTAAAGTTTATCGAAGATGCCCATAAAGAAGAACTACAGCAATACCCATGACTATGCCAACAGTGGAGAAATGGGCTATGAACTTTGGGTTATATCCCAGTCAGAGGGACAGCCAGATAAACCTACTACTCATTTAAGGCAACCAGCCTCCTCCCAACACAATCTTTTAAGTTACCACTTAACCTGACCCTGTGTTGTGTATTGTACATGGTCTTCATAGTCATACCACCACAACCACCAGATCCCTAAACCATAATTTTGCGGGGGAGGGGGGCACAGAGGCAGCAAGTTAGAACTGGGCACAATTTTCAAATTCTGCATCTGACTGCATTCTGTGAAATTTTGGAAATCCCACCTAAATCTATGGACTTGCAAAATCAATATTTAAACCACTGATTACTCATTCACATTTCACATAAACTGTGGATAAGTGTTGCTGTGGTTTACATAAACAGAAGATTAGGTTTCCTCAAACTGCCGAAAAAAAGAATAGTGGTTTAAGTTGAAAGACATTCAAAATTCTATGGAATTTAGTTGAAAATTCAAAAAAGTGATTTGAAACTGGAATTGCTACTGCAAGTGTAACCCCCCTGCAAATGGGGGTTCCCAAAAGTCTTCCAGGAGCTTGCCTAAGTGCTCCCAGTCTGGGTGGTGTGCAGCGTTAAAGCCGTTTAGTTGAAACGGCAGTGAGTGCTTTTGGAGCCTCCAAGTACTGTCTCTTTAAGAGCTGCCTGCTCGCAGACATAATTAGTTTGCCTGGGGGGACTGTGTTTCTCTGCCCAAGTCCCACCAGGGCTGCTGTTTTCTGCCATTGCTAAGTGCACGGAGGGAGCCCAATTGAAAGCTGTAACTGTTTGTGGAGAAAAATGCAGAGTAATGGAAAAATGCAGTTTGTCTAACCTGCCTTTCTTGCAGCATGGACTGTTTCTGTTCTGCTCCACCATTTTGGTCCCAAACTGCCAAATTGGACCAATCGGGGGGCGAGGACTATAAAATGGAGCCTGCCAGAGTGTAATTTATGGTGCCTGACTCTGGGAAATGTAGTTTTGGATCCTTGGCACCTTTTTGCACCAATAGAGGGAGCCCTGCTGTGATTGACAACTGGACCGACCAACCGAACTCTGTGGATCTAGGGGATATGCCCTGACTGTTTGCTGGCAAGCCATATTCGAGTTGGATGCTGAAGGAGCAACACTGCTGTGTGTGTTCGAGTGGCTGTTGCAGCATAGTTTGCGCAGGAGAACCTTGGAAGGCCTGATTCCTGGCCTACTTGCCTGCTGTCTGCCGTGAGACGGAAAAGAGGACGTTTTCGGACTGAATCCGATTTTGCAGAGAACTAAACAAGCTGCTGATTTATAGCCAGGCTCTCTCTGTAGAAGACCGAAGATTTTGCTGAAAGCGATCGACCTGTCAGGACTTTAGCTACCGTAGTGCTCCTGGGTAATTGCAGTGATTTTATGATTGGGATCTAGGAGTAGCCTGCCTGGTATAAATGTGCTATGAACTGCAAGGAGGTCGCAATATGTTTTCTCCTCTGTCTGTAAACTGTGTGTTGGCGCAGGAAGTGTTTCTCTGTCAGAATCGGACTGAATCCGTGCTGCCTGACACAGATAGGCCCTGCCACGCGGGTCTAGTCCCCTACCCTGCTGCACAGAAAGATCCATCATTGAGGGGCCAAGCTTCCTCTGGCAAACCAGACAGTCAGCCATCAGCCCTCCTGTGTTTAGCCTGGGTAATGTGAGTAATTACCAGGGTAGCTCCCTGCAACTTTTGTTTATTCAAAGTGTGTCATCTGATTGTTTGTGCTTTTCTTTTCACGAACTGAGCCATCCAGCTCCGGATTACAAATTGTGTGTGCATGTTCTTTTTCCATCACAGGGTCCCAACCAGCTGTGATGCCAGCCTACCCCGGGCAACGGACCTGGCTAGCCCCTTTCCCCATCCTGGGTACCCAGAGAGTGTGACTGAGTGGGACTCTAAGTGCATGCACAATAGTGTGATTATTAATGTGTTCAAACTAATTAACCTGATTATTCCTCCTCCCTGTTACAGACCCCTGAATAAATCAGATATGTTTGTTTCTGCAATTTACATTGACTGTGATGTCAGTTTATGCTGAAGGTATTGCACTGTTGCTGTTGTACTTCCTCACCTTATTTTACAGGGGGTTCCCAGAGTCAAGCTGAAGGAACCAGTCCTGGGGGTAAGTGCCAAGTACAAGTGTATGTGGTTTGTATATCAGGGGTATTGGGAAAGTCACTGTTGTGTATGGTGTGAGGCCACTAGTGGGAGAAAAGGGGGGTCACAGTGTCCCAGAGGGCTGTGATCTGGTTAGCATAACCAAAACCAGCCCAGACCTTTGGGTGGAGGCACCTGTTTCAGAACTCATGTCCCTTAACCTGTTGGTAGGCAAGCAGGCAGGGGTAGTAGCCCAAGGGATAGCGCTACCTAGGGGTTACATCTTGGAGGCACTGCTGGGATTAGAATCCTCTAGTGGCCACATGAGGAAATTACCCCGATATGTTCAGTTTAGGAGAAAAAATGGAGGAGCATACTACGCCTAAGCTAAAAATTGCCCTTCATAAACTTTTAGTGCACCGAATAATGGGGTGGAGAGAAGCTAAAGGGGATAAACCCCCAAAAGGTGATTCTGTTGTTGCTGTCCCCTTAGGGACCAGTAATGCTGACATTGTATCCACTGTGGAGCAGATTAAGGGCTTGGGCAAGGTTGAAGTAAGGGGATGAGATGCTGATTTATTTGAACAGACTATAATAGTACTGATCTTGTGTAGTTTCCCCAGTGGACCCAGAGAAAGTACCCCCTGTCATTTTGCCAGAAGGTACCCAGAAGAGATGGAGGGTCATTCATTTACATAGTGGCCCCGCCACCCCGGGTGGGTCCCCTAGTATAGTAGTATAGATGGGTTTAAAGAGAAATTACTCAAACTGTTAGCATCTGAAGGGCAAACTGCTTAGGAACTGGTAAAGTTGTTAGATCCCTCAGGTGACCACATGCCCCTGCATTCCCCAGGTACATGCCCAGTTTCCCCAAAGAGCACTCCAGTAGCCCCCTCCCCATCATAATTCCCCCCATTCAGCTGGACTCCTACCGAAAGCTTAGACTTTTCTCTGCCACAGTCCCAGTGCCCTCGGGGGAGGATGATCTAAAGACATGGATGGACTATGCCACCCCATTAGTGCAGGAATGGCAGTGCTCAGAGGGGGAGAAGAGGAAGCAACTAATGGAGAGTTTGAGGAGCCCTGCACTGGAGACCATTCATTTTCTATGAGCGACTAGTCCAAAGGCTACTGCAGCTGAATACCTCTCTGCCCTAGAAGGAGTGTTTGGCAGCACTGAGTCAGGGGACGACTTGTTTTGGAAGTTCAAGTCAGCTAAACAGTGGAAGAATGAGAAGTTATCAGCCTTTGTTACCAGGATCGAGAGGGCTGTGCAGAGGGCCCACAGGAAAGGGGGAGTGCCTGCAAAGGATCTGAACAGGGTCAGGCTGGACCACATTCTGAAACCCGCTAGATTTTCCAGTGTAATGGTGTTAAAGCTCAAGTTGCAAGATAGGAAGGCCAACCCTCCTGAGTACTGTCACCTCTTGAAAGAAATTCATGAAACTGAAACTGATGAGGAGGGTTTGGAGCCCTATGCGGGGGTTGTGAACACTTGCCAGACTCCAGAGAGAAGTGATTCAGATGAGGCCCAACAGTTGAGAGAATTGATCAAAGAGTTCACTGAGGCAGCCAGAGAACCTGATCTGTATCAGGCACCAGAGAATAAGAGTGGAGTGGGAGTGTATGTTGTTTCTTCTGAGACCCAGACTGAGGGTAACTTGTTGGCTGAGATACGAGAGATGAGAGCCATGGTGGGGGAACTGCAAAGGACTGCCCTAACCCCCAATCATAGTGGAGAGACAGAGGTCCGGGAACGTAGACCCCAAGTCCAGGAAGTGCCTCGAGGTGCCCCAGAGGTACCCCAGCCAAGAAAGTACTCCCCACCTGTTAAAGACTCTAGAGAAACTAAGGTTTGCTATCACTGTGGGGAGGATGGGCACACCCACCCTTTCTGCCATTCGCCCGAAGATCTGAGGAGGTTCCGTGGCAGACTATTAAATTTGCTTCATCCAAATACCAACCAGTCACCAGGGGGAGCTGCTCAGAAAAGTTACGCTACCAGGGCCAATGCCAGATCAACACCAACATCAGTGCCGCCGGATTGGTCCGAAGTAGTGGGTCACTCTATGGAGACAACTGTGAAAGTAAATGGAGTGTCTATTAGGGCTGTACTAGACAGTGGCTCCCAAGTAACCATCATGTTCCAAGACTGGTACCAGAAGCATTTGTCTGATGTGCCCATACAGCCATTGGAAGGATTGCATGTCTGGGGTTAAGTGAAAAGGCATACCCCTGCTCTGGCTGCATTAGAATTTGGTTGTCTTTCCCCACCTCAATAGCTGAAGTGGTAGGGCAAGTGGAAACCTTGGCCTTGGTGTGTCCCCCTACTGGATTGTATGATGGGGTTCCTCTACTGATTGGGATGAACGCCCATATGTTTGGACGGCTGGCACAACTCTGTTATGAGAGACAGGGGCAGAGAACTGGTAGATCTTTAAGAATTCCTGCCTTGATCAGGAGGGCCTATGAATCACAGAAGAATGCTGACGAAATGGACGTGGATGAACCAGTTGGGGTTGTATGGAAAAAGGATCCTGAGTCCATGATCCTGGTGCCTAATGCGCAGTGTACATTACATGGAAAGGGCTGCCTAAGAAAGGATGTTAAGAATAAAATACTCATGCTGGATGCCCCAGGTGATAGAAAATTGCCAGAAGGATTGCTAGTTAAACTCAGTATCTTACCTGCTTGGGCCCATGCCTATGCTCGTCAAGTAATAGGTTCACAATGTGTCAGACACAGAGATTTGGGTGAATAGATGTTGCACCCTGGCTAATGTACACTGTGTGGACACTGCATTGCTACCCAGTAACAAGTATTCGGGGGAGAATGGCAGAGTGGCGTCCGACTTGTTTGATTTTGGTGACTCACTGTTGCCTGCTGAATGGAAGATGAGAATCAATGAGAAACTTGCCCAGAGAGACCAGGTTTTTTCACTGAAGGAATGGGATGTGGGATATGTGCAAGGAGCTGAGCATCATATCTGGCTGCATGATGAGCGGCCATTCCATGAGAGGTCTCAATGGCTGGCACCTGCTGATATAGACGATGCAAGATGGCACCTACAGGAGATGCTTGCAGCTGGTGTAATACAAGAATCCAGAAGCCCTTATGCTTCACCTATTGTAGTGGTGAGAAAGAAGAATAGAACAGTACGGATGTGTGTGCATTATCGGACCCTCAACAGGTGGACCATCCCCGACCAATACACCATGCCCCGTATCCAGGATGCTCTAGACTGAATGGTAGCAAGTGGTTTTCAGTGTTGGATCTGCACAATGGGCACTGCCAGATCCCCATGGCCCCAGAAGAACATGAAAAGACAGCCTTCATCTGTCCGCTTGGGTTCTATGAATTTATGAGGATGCCCCAAGGGATCTCGGGTGCCCCTGCCACCTTTCAACGGCTGATGGAGCGTGTGGTGGGGTCATGAACTTATTGGAGTGCCTAGTATATCTAGATGATGTTATAGTGTTTGGGAATTTGTTGGAGAAACATGAAAGCAGACTTTTCAAAGTATTGGACCGCCTGGAAGATTTCGGCCTCAAGCTATCCATCGACAAATGCCAGTTCTTTCAAACATCAGTAAAATATGTGGGGCACATAGTATCCACCGAAGGGATAGAGACTGATCCTAGCAAAGTTGAGGCATTGACCACCTGGCCCCAGCCCCACAACTTCAAAGAATTGCAAAGATTTCTAGGGTTCTGTGGCTATTACCGGTGGTTCATCAAGGACTATTCAAGGGTGATTCACACACTTTTAAATCTTACCCAAGGTTACCCTCCCACAAATAAGAAATACAAGAGAGTGGCCTCCACTGAAACCAAGAGAGTATATTTCCATCCAAATTAATCTTTTGGGTCATGCTGGACACCTGATTGTGAAGCTGCTTTTTATGAAATCATATACCAACTCACCCATGCTCCTATCCTTGCCTATGCTGATCCTGCGAAACCCTATGTGTTACATACTGATGCTAGCCTACAAGGCTTGGGGGCTGTGTTATATCAAGAGCACGAGAATGGCTTGAGACATACTATTTGCCAGCAGATTAGGCCTTACGGTCTATCGAGTCTGCTCGAACCTTAGATCCTTAGTTGGGTGCCGAGATCCTCCCATCCCTTGTGCTCCAGAAACCCCCATCATCCATCCCCAACCCCTGGGACAGGCCATCATCTGATACATCCACTTTCTGTGTCTGTCCCACCCTCTCTTGAAGCCCTCCACTGTGGATCTCTGAACCAGCTCACCAGGCAGTGCATTCCAAGGGTCCACCACCCTCTCAGTGAAAAACCTCCTCCTCTTCCCCTCACCCTTCCACCTTCCAACTTCAAACCATGCCCTCTGGTGATACCTCCTGCTTTAGTCTAAAGATTCCCTCCATGTTTACCTATTTATTCCTTGAGGTACTTGAAGACCTCAATCATGTCCCCCCTGTCTCTCTCTCTCCAATGAAAACAGGCAGAGCCTCCTCAAGTCTGTCCTCATACGTCAAATCCCCTAGCCCTCGTATCATCTTTGTTGCCCTCCTCTGTACCCTCTCCAGGATCTGTATGCCCCTCTTCAAGTGTGGTCTCCAGTACTGTACACAGTACTCAAGGTGTGGTCTAACCAGGCCATTGTACAGCGGCAGAATCACTTCCTTGCTCCTAGAGGTGATCCCCCTTACGATGCATCCCAACATCCTGTTTGCCTTGCTAGCCGCTCTCCTGCACTGCTCAGAGTTATTCATACATGCATCAACCATGACCCCTAGGTCTTTTTCCCCAGTTGAGGCCTCCAGCGCCTCCCCTCCCAGGGTGTACCTGTGTTTAGGGTTTCCCCGACCAAGATGCAACACTTTGCACTTGGTGATATTGAAATTTAATTTCCACGTAGGAGCCCAGCTTTCCAGGGTGTCCAGGTCCCCTTGCAGGGCTAACCTCCCCTCTTCTCCCTCAACTACTGCTCCCATCTTGGAGTCATCCGCAAAGAGACTCATTTCACACCCTATACCCTCCCTGAGGTCCGATATGTATGCATTAAACAGGATCGGCCCCAGGACCGAGCCCTGTGGTACCCCACTACCAGCCTCTCTAGGGTTCAAGAGCTCCCCACAGACCACTACTCTCTGGGTGCATCCAGCTAGCCAGTTTTCAATCCATCTGACCATCAAAGGGCCTACTCCTAACCCCATCAGTTTCTCCACCAGACCATTGTGGGGGACAGAGTCAAACGCCTTGCTGAAGTCCAAGAATAATACATCCACAGGCTTTCCCCTGTCCAGTTCTGATGTTACCCATTTGTAGAACTCCACAAGGTTAGTTTGACATGATCTACCTGGCACAAACCCATGTTGCCAGCTATCCAGACCTCCCACCTCCTCCAAGTACACCCCCAATCTTTCCTTTAGTATACTCTGCATTCATTTTCCCACCACCGAGGTCAAACTGATGGGTCTATAGTTACCTGGTACTTCCCTCGACCCCCCTTTATGGATTGGCACCACATGTGCCTCTCGCCAATCCCTAGGTACCCTCCCTGTCTCAAGTGACCTGTTGAAGAGCTCCGCCAGGAGTGCAGCCAGTATGTCCACCAATTCCCATAGTAATCTCGGATGAATGCCATCCGGTCCAGGAGATTTGTCTTTCTTTAGGGCCTTGAGAGCTAACCACACCCTTTTGGCGGAGATAGCATCATCCGTCCCCTCCACCTTACTGGCCTTTTTATCCTTGCCCAGATGTGACACCCCTGGGGTACCTCTCCCTCCCTCTTGCTCCATTTCTGTTGCTCCCCTGATCCCACTTACTGCTGCTTCTATCCCCTTCGTGCCTTGCTTTGTAGATATCCCATCCCCCTCCCTAGTGAACACAGAGGCAAAGTACTCGTTAAATACCTCTGCCTGGTCCCTCACCTCTTCCACCCACCCTCCTTCTGATCTCAATCTGCTGAGATGGCCCTTAGTTTTCTCCACTCCCCAACGCACGAAGAACCCTTTTCCCCTCCATGTATCCCTTGTGCCAGCCGCTCTCTTACTGGACTTTGCTCTCACCATACTGGGTGACTTTTCTAGATGCAAGCTGGTACATTTCCTTATCTCTTCCCCCCTTATTGTTTTATATTTTTTGTAGGCCGCCTTCTTTTCTCTGACTGCTACCTGTACCTCACTGGACCACCAGCATGGTTTATGTGACCTTGTTCCCTTACGTTTCAACTTAGCGCAGATCCTGACTGCCTCATGAAGTCCCGTTTATGACCTCCATCTCCTTTCCACACTTGTCATTGAGGTAATCCCTTCAAGTGATCCTTGAGAATATTTCCAAGCCCATAAAGTCTGCCCCCTGAAGTCCACTGCCAGTGTCCAGATCCCCCATGCTTATTTGAAACCAGACAGTATTGTGGTCGCTCCCAGTCAGGGGGTCCTGTACAACCATGTCCCTTACCAGATCCCCATCTGCCAGAACCACATCCAGGACATGCCCCTCCCTTGTGGGCTCCATCACATGCTGTGTTAAGAACACATCCTGGAAGCTATCCAGCAGCCTCTGCCCGTTGGCCACCTTAGAGGACATGGTTCCCCAGTTTGTACCTGGCATATTAAGGTCCCCCATCAACACCAATCATTCCCCTTTTGGTCCACACTGGGCAATGATGTTGTCCAGCAAACCATCCTCTAGAACATCACTCATCCGGGGGACCTATATACTACACCCAGCTTGACCTTATCTCCTGCTGGGGATCGTAAGGTGACCCATAAGGCCTCCACGTTTCCCTCTGCCTCTTCTACCCTAGCAATTTCTATGTCATCTCTAATGAACATAGCCACTCCACCCCCTCTGCCCTCCTTTCTGTCCTTCCTAAGCATAGTGTACCCCCGTACGTTTAGGTCCCAGTCATGGTTTTTGTTGGCCCACGTCTCCGTGACCGCCGCCACATCCACTGCCCCCCAAACAGCATGGCCTGGAAGTCTGGCAACTTGTTTCCCAAGCTCCTGGCATTTACTAACACCAACCCCACCCTTATCCCTGATCCTCTTTGTCGAACCCCACCCAGATTCCTTATACTTCCATCCTTCCTCTGCTCCTCCTGAAACCTCCACCCCAGTCTGTTTCCCCCTCCCCTCTTGGGCTTGAAGGCTACTCCCTCATCTGGAGGAGAGGGCTTTGGTCGCTCCCTATCCCTTCCCCTCACAAGTTTAAACCCCACTTTTCTTGTATGTAGTCAGCCATCCCCTGTTTAAGGACTTCCTTCCTAATGGGGCAAGATGAAGCCTGTCCTTGGCATACACTCCTTATCCTCCCAAACTCCATTCCAGTTCCCTAACACCCCCAACCCACTCTCTTCACCCCACTTCCTGAGCCAGTCATTAACCTCTGTGAGCCTCATTTTTTTCTCCACTGAGGCCTTTGGTACTGGCAATATCTCCGAAAAGGTAATGTTGCATCCATTATCCCGACAGACTCTGGCAAGTTCTTGGAACCTTGCTTGGATTTCCAAAATGCTATTTCCCTCTAGGTCATTAGTTCCCAAATGCACCAGAAAATCAGGTTTCCCTCCACAATCCCTTAACCATTTCATACACCTATGAACTTTGCTCTGTGCACTGTCAGCCCAGAGATACTCACTACCTTCGCTTGGCTATGGCATCCACCTCCCCTGTCCCTCCCATGGATACCCTAATCATCGAGTCTCCCAATACCAGAACCTTAACTCGCCATCATCCTTATGGTTATCTCCACTATGCCCTCTCAGCCCCACTTCCCCTTTATTCATGATCTCAATTCCATGGGAGTCTTCCTGCCTTATTAGAGACCCCTTGTCACCCTCCCTTTCTGCCTCCCTTGCTATTTTGCCCACTTAACTCAAACCCTCTGAATAGGTGTCCCTTTAACCTCTCTTATCTGAACCATTTATCCTGGCCCTGATGGTTTCTCTTCCCCACACCGCCATCCTCCCCTTGTAATAGTACTCTGCCTCCAGAGGCTCTCTGTGGGTCCTCTTTAGCTAGGGCCCCATCCTTGGTACTGACCCCTCTGCTGAAGGGGGCCTCTCCCACCTCCTTGTCTCCCAGTTTCTCCAATCATGCTCTCCTCCTCATGTCTGGAATATGTTGCATCTCCCCATTTGCTTAACATATATGTTTCCCTTCTCCTCTGGGACTGTTTCTATCCTTTCCATAGCGGTCTGTGATGCCCTTGGGTATCCGACCTCTCCCCGGCCTCTGTATAAGTTTCCTCATTTCCACCAACCCCTTCCTCCACCTCTATGTTGCTTAGTAGCTCAAATTTATTGTGACACTCTATGTCAGCTTCCATCAAGTAACCTGAGTTTCCCCTGACTGCACCTCTGAACTGCCCCTCTTCTTCCCCTCTTGCTCTGTTCACCTTAGGAGCTCCCTTCCCACAGTCTGCTGTTTTAGGCTTCCGGACAACAGCCCCTCCTGACTTTTCCCCCTCCACTCTCTTTGTATTCAGAATGTTCACCCCATACGCTTTCCCCTTAGCATCAACTTCCCTATCTAAGGGTCCTCTGTCCCTAATATCCCCCCTCCTACTTGCTGTAACATAACGTCCTGTAATTTCATAGCATTGCCCCAGCCTCCCCTCAGCCCCACCCTTCTGCTGCCCATATCCACACCCCTTATCCTTGGACACCCCCCCAGCTCCCCCAGCTTACTCCTTAACCAATATACCTCACTCCTGATACAAGATAGCTGTCTACAGAGTGGGCAGCCTCCCTCTCCAGGCCCAATTTAGAATTATTGCCATCCCACAGGCTGTGCAGCCTACAACCCTTCGAAGATGCCTGCATGGTGGAATATGGCCACCCTGTTTGTCCCCCTTTGTTTATAATGGCACACCCCCTTTTCTCAGTCCCTTTCCCCTTGAATACAGTTTCTTTCTATACTGACTGTAGTTATTTACAAACCCAATTTCAACCCCACCAATAATGTTCCCAAGTCTCACAAACACATACAGTCCAGTGTGTGTTCGGTCCCACTAACAGTGTGTGTATATGCAGACATCAGGTACCACCAGCTCCTGTTGCTTCGAATTTCAGTCCCAAACAGAAATACTCAGCCCTTCAATCCCAACCCCCAGTGGCTTTTCAGTATTTAAGAAAGCCTACAAAACAGGGTGGGAGGGCTCTTACCAAACACCAGGCAAACAACAAATTTAAATTTCCCTCTAATTAACCCTGCCAAACAACTGTTCCCAAGCCTCCAACGTTACAATATCACAGCCCAAGTAACAGTTCTACTCAAGGTAATAATTTTAACACATAGAGCTAATTTCACTTACAAACTATTCAAATATTTCAGTTAAAACAGAATATAACCCCAGACCTCTGTCCTTAGCCTGCTGCTTAAGTTCCCAAGTGAACAATGAAGGCCAAGGTAATTCCTGTTTAAAGACAAGGTAATTGCAGCTAATGTCCCCTCCGCCAACACCAGGCAAACAACACATTTACATTTCCCTCTAATTAACCCTGCCAAACAACTGTTCCCAAGCCTCCAACGTTACAATATCACAGCCCAAGTAACAGTTCTAATTCAAGGTAATAATTTTTAACACATAGAGCTAATTTCACTTACAAACTATTCAAATATTTCAGTTAAAACAGAATATAACCCCAGACCTCTGTCCTTAGCCTGCTGCTTAAGTTGTGGCCTTTGCAAGCAGAAGTCTGAGCCCATCTGAGAAGAACTATCCTGTGCATAAATTGGAGTTCCTGGCATTGGAATGGGCTATTGTGGATCAATTCCACAAATACTTGTATGGAGCTAAGATACTGGTAAAGACAGATAATAATCCTTTGACCTATGTGCAGACTTCAGCCAAATTAGATGCCACTGGCCATAGGTGGCTTTGTGCATTGTCTACCTATGATTACGCTGTTGAATACAGAGCAGGCCTAAATCACATAGATGTTGATGCACTCTGCTGGAGGCCTGTTTCCAGAAGTGATTGGGTCAGACTGTCAGAACCTGATATTCAAGCACTACGCCAGAAGTTTGACAAGGAGGAACGAATGTCCACGGATGCCGTGGACTGTCTAGTGGATTGCTTGGGGCCCTCTGACAGTTGTATACCTGCTGCTTACTGCCACGTTTCTGCATTAGACATGGGTGCACTGTCTCAGTTAGATGACAGTCTTCAGCAGACTCAATCCCAAGATTCTATGATCAGATCAGCACTCAAAGCCCTCTATGCAGGGAAGGATGTGTCCAAGTTGCACTCCTCTGATTTGAGAATTGCATTGTTGTATAAAGAAGGCACCAGACTGAAACTGATTAACCACTTGCTGTATAGAGAAACAGTAGACAGAGGGGGGCAAGTAGACAAGCAAAAGCTGGTTTTGCCCACCACTTTCAGAGACTTGGCACTGAGGTCCCTACATAACCACATGGGGCACCTCAGTATAGACCGAACCCTTGATCTAGTGTGGTCAAGATTCTACTGACCTAAAATGGAGGCTGATGTTGAGCATCATATACAGACTTGCAGTCTCGGCCTGCAGAGAAAGGCTTTGCCCCAGAGGGCTGCCCCCTTGTTACCATCACCACCAGCACCCCCATGGAGTTGCTTTGTATTGACTTTCTGAGTTTGGAGCCTGAGCAATGAAATATTAGCAATGTGCTGGTGGTCACTGACCATTTTACGAGGTATGCCCAAGCCTTCCCCACCAAGGACCAGAAAGTATCCACTGTGGCTAAGGTGTTGGTAGAGAATTTCTTTGTACATTATGAAGCCCCTCAGAGAATCTATTCAGATCAAGGCCAAGATTTCAAGAGCTGATTAATCAAGGAGATGTTCTCTCTGTGGGGAGTGTGGAAATTCAGAACCACCCCTTACCACCCCCAGGGGGACCCACAGCCCGAACATTTTAACCGCACTCTGCTTGACATGCTGGACACTCTCCACCCAAAATACAAGCCCAGATGGAGCCAGCAAATTAGCACCCTGGTACATGCTTACAACTGCATCAGAAGTGATGCCACTGGGTTGTCCCCTTACCACCTCATGTTTGAAAGATAAGCTCAGCTACCGGTGGATGTTTGTTCCGGGGTCTCCACTGATGGGGTCCTAGCTGACAGTTACCTACAATATGTGCAAAAGTTAAAAGCTCAATTTAATCATGCCTACCAACTAGCTCAGACCATGGCTGCAAAGAGAAATTTGGTTAACAAAGAAAGATATGATAAAATGGTGAAGGCCCAAAAGCTCCAAGCGGGAGACTGTATATTGCTGAGAAATCTGGGACTACATGGCAAACACAAGATTTCTGACAGGTGGCACCATCTCCCTCACATTGCAGTGGGCAAACTGGATGATCTGCCCATGTATAAAGTAAGGCCTGAAAATAATTCAAAGGATGTCAAGACAATGCATCGCAATCATTTGTTGCCCATCGGTCAGATACTGATTGAATCTGAGCCCCTAGAAGTTGCTCCTGCTGGACCAGTGACGAGGGCTGCTGCAAAACAGAAACAGAGAAAGTCTGCAACTTCCGATACTGACCCAAGGGTTTCTTCCCAGCCAACACAAGTTGAGAATGACCGTCAGTCTGTTTCAGATGAAAGTGAGTACAACTATGGTTACTACCCCTAATACGAATTAAGTCAGCTGTTTCAAGGTAACCCCCTGGTTAATTAAGGGGATGAAGCTGGGGCCTCTGGACTGCCTAATCCCCCAGCTTCGTCCTTGGAGCCAATGCTCCCTGAAAGTGAAGTGCAGAGTGTTAAGTCTGATGATCTCGAATCGTTATGTATGGTGGAACTGTGATTTCTCAGAGGAGGAGACAGATGAGTTGGGACCGACTGGTGACATACCAGAGCAGGAAGAGTATTCTGAATGTAATGACAGCTCCCTTCCAGCAGCAGAGTGCCCTCCATGTGAGCCAAGTGTTGTGAGACCAGAATTTGCAGAGTCAGAGGCTAATTGTGCCCCAAGTTTGGATTCTACTGCACAGAGAGTGACTCCCCCTGCCAGTAATGAAAGTGCAGCGGCTGTAACTGTTCCCCCTAGGAAAACTGGTCAAGCTGTAAAGTCAGTAATGCACCTTAGCTATGATTCCCCGGGGAGGCCTGTAGGCTTGTCTCTCAATGGTGTCCACAAAGGAGTATATGTATCCCAGAGCTCACTGCTCAAACTGAGCATAAGTGCCAACTCCAGATTAATTGTTCTGCCCTCTAGGTATGGTGCCCCTGTGCCATCTAGCCCCAAAGTAGCTGATAGAGAAGGGCTCCCTCTCTCCAAGTTTCATGTACAGGAAGTAATTACCTGAGTTCAAAGGTAATGTATGTATAATACTGTGTAAAAAGTAATGTGCTGAGCAATGTAAACAAGCATTTGTCGATGCCGAATGTTGAATGTGCTGGTGTGTTGAGCTCGCTCACTCACTGCCCCTCTGTCACTCACTCAGTCTGTTTCTCCTGGTGCTGCAGCCTGCTGTTTTGTACTAGGATCCTGCCTGCATTGGCACCTTGTTCTGCCCACTAAGAAATCCACAGCTGTCCTGACAGAGCTGCATTAAGGTGGCTCACTCCCCCTCTCTCACTCACTCTGCCCTTTTGTACTGGGCTCCTGCCTCTGTTGGTGGCTTTTTCTGCCCACAAAGAAATCTGCAGCAGTCCCAACACAGGTCTGTTGAGCCTGCTGAGTCCTCCTCTCTCACTCACTGATTCCGTTTCTGCCAGCGCTGCAGGCTACC
Organism: Neoceratodus forsteri; assembly: GCA_016271365.2. NCBI lineage: Eukaryota > Metazoa > Chordata > Ceratodontiformes > Ceratodontidae > Neoceratodus > Neoceratodus forsteri. Next base: position 192,476,890 of record CM028138.1, on the reverse strand, counting down.
CTTTTGTACTGAGCTCCTGCCTCTGTTGGTGCCTTTTTCTGCCCACAAAGAAATCTGCACAGTCCCGACAATGCTCCATTGAGCTCGCTCAGTCCCCTTCTCTTACTCGCTCATTCCGTTGCTGGTGGTGTTGCAGGCTGCCCTTTTCTATTGGGTTCCTGCCTGTGTTGCCACCATCTGCAGCAGTTACAATACAGCTCCATTGAGCTCGCTCATTCCCCCTCTCTCACTCGCTCATTCTGGTTTTCCTGCCACTGCAGGCTGCCATTTTGTACTGGTCCCCTGCATGCATTGCTGCCTTTTTCTGTCCACAAACAAATCTGTAGCAGTCCTAACAGAGCTCCATTGAGCTCACTCACTCACTCCCCCTCCCTCACTTGCTCATTCTGTGTCTCCTGCCGCTGAAGGCTGCCCTTTTGTACTGGGCTCCTGCCTGCATTGGTGGCTTGTTCTGGCCAGAGAGAAATCTGAAGCAGTCCTGACACAGCTTCATTGAGCTTGCTCACTCCCCCTGTCTCACTCACTCATTCCATTTCTGCCCGTGCTGCAAGCTGGCCTTTTGTACTGGGCTACTGCCTGTGTTGCTGCATTTTCTGCCCACAAAGAAATCCACAGCAATCACAATAAAGCTCCATTGAGCTCGCTCACTACCGCTCTGTCACTCACTCATTTTGTTTCTCTTGGCACTGCAGGCTGCGCTTGTGTACAGGGCTGCTGGCTGCATTGGCACCTTTGTCCACAAATAAATCCGCAGCTGTACCAACAAAGCTCCATTGAGGTAGCTCAGTCTCCCTCTGTCACGCGCTCATTCTGTTTGTCCTGGTACTGCAAGTGGCCCTTTTGGACGGGGCTCCTGCCTGCATTGGCACCTTTTTCTGCCAACAAAGAAATCCACAGCAGTCCTGATAGAGCTCCGTTGAGTTCACTCAGCCCCCCTGTCTCACTCACTCGTACTGTTTCTCCCACCACTGCAGGCTGGCCTTTTATTACTTGGTCCCTGCCTGCATTGATGCCTTTTTCTGCTCAAAAAGAAATCCGCAGCAGTTCTGACAGTGCTCCGGTGAGTTCGCTCACTCCCCCCTCCCTCACTCACTCTCTCGTTCTGTTTCTCCCAGTGCTGCAGGCTGCCCTTTTATACTGGCCTCTTGCGTTGGGACCTTTTTCTGCCCACAAACAAATCCGGAGCAATCCCGAAAGAGCTCAGTTGAGTTCAGTCACTCCCCCCTCTCACTCATTCCATCTTAATCTATCCCAAACACTGATGTCTCACAGTGACCGTGCTATTCTCTGTCAGGAGTGCAAAAACATATTTTAACTAGGATGTGAAAAATGACAGCAGTACTGTTCATAAGGAGGTGTGAAAGAATGCCACTGTTGAAAATGTGGTGTGAAAATATTACAAATTTGCAAAGTTATTACTGGTGCGTGGAAACAGTTGAATGCACGCTTGTAACACAGTCATGTTATGGAGTTTTGACACCAAATTTCCAACATAGTGATTTTAGGACCTCTGCTCATGAACACTGCCACTGTCATTTTCTTAATCTGTCCCAAACACTGATTTCCCACAGCGACCACGTTATTCTTGCTGCAACTGTGAAACCACATTTCACTCAGGATGTGAATAATGACAGCTGTACTGCTGATAAGGAGGGGAGAAAAATTGCCATTGTTGAAAATGTGGCATGACAATATTACGAATTTGCAAAGTTACAAGGGTGTGTGGAAAGTGTGCAACGCACACTTGTAACACAGTCATTTGATGGGCTATCATCACCAAATTTTCAACATAGACATTTGAGGACCTCTGCTCATGAACAGTATCACTGTCATTTTATTACCCTGTCCCTGACAGTGATTTCCCACAGTGACCGCTCTATTCTGCGTCGGAACTGCGAAAACACATTTTGGCCAGGATGGGAAAAATGACAGCTGCACTGTTCATAAGTAGGTGTGGGAAAATGGCAATGTTGAAAATCTGGAGTGGAAATATATATTCGCAAAGTTATGAGCGTCCATGCAAACTGCGCGACGCACGCTCGTAACACAGTCATTTTATGGAGTATTGTTACCAAATTTTCAACATAGCCATTTCAGGACCTCTACTCATGAACGGTGTCACTGTCATTTTCTTAATCTGTGCTGAACACTGATTTCTGACAGCAACCGCGCTATTCTGTGCCGGCAGTGCGAAAACACATTTCTACCAGGATGTGAACAATGACAGCTGTACTGTTCACAAGGAGGTGTGACAAAATGCCAATGCTGAAAATCTGGCATCACAATATTGCAAATTCATGAAGTTACGAGCGTGTATAGCAACTGTGTAGAGCACGCTCATAAAACAGTCATTTTGGGGATTTTTCCCACCAGATTTGCAACATAGACTTTTTGAGAGCCCATTTCATGAACACTGGCACTGTTGTTTCATTAATCAGCCCCCAAAGGTGATTCCACACTGTGACTATGAAATCACCTTTCAGGGCTGATTAACGCCATGACAGTTGAAGTATTCATGAGGAGAGGTCCCAAAAACCCCATGTTGAAAATTTGGTGAAAAAATTCCAAAAAATGGCTGAGATATGCAGCAAAGTTGAAAAAACCCTATTTACTCCATTATACAGCTTACTGTCATTTCCTCAGTTCGCAGTCAGCTTTGAAGAGTGCAGACATTTTCCTGGTCCACTGAAGATCGTCGCGCCAGACTACGGAGATTAGTATGGGGTGAGGGGGAGGCAGGGGGAGCAGTGGGTAAGTAGGGTTGCAGGAGGGGGGTCTGGGAGACTGCAAGGGACAGTTTTTTCTTTACAGGTAAAAAAAAGACAACGCAGGATGGTTTTAACTTCACAGGGGCATTCGAGTCTCGCTTTGGGGAGCACTGTAGCTGACAGGGATTGGGAACCCCATCGGCAAAACAACAAAGGGATAATTCCTTTGCCGACGGAGATTGGGCACCCTGCTGGCAGACAATGAATGAGAGATTATGCCGATGGGGAGTGGCCCCTATCGGGTAGATAACATTGTGGGTGAGGGTTATATTGTTTGTGAACAGGACGGCAACCTGCCACCATGTTCACAAACAATATCAGGCTTGCTAGATCCACCCTGTAATGATGGGTCGCTCCCTCATTGCAGAGGATGGCTTACACTGCAATGACGAGGTGGCCCCTGATTGCAGCAGCTGATTTGTCACAAGTTGGTGTGAACTTTCCAAACTTGTGTCACCAGCAGCCTGCAACAGCATTGGGGGAAGTGGGACAAGCCTTTGCAGGCTGTGGGGGCATTGGCCACAACAGTGCCATGCCTCCACAGCCTGCTTCTCAGCAAGCTGTGCCAATATGTTTCTTGCGCTGCATGCAGTCAACATAAAAATGTGTTTATAACAAAGGTAATATGCTGGAGTGTAAATGTACATAATGTTTTATATTACAGTTTATGGGGGTACTGACTTGATGCGGACAGCAAGTTTTTCCAGGCCAGGAAGGGTGTAACTCCCCCTGCAATCATGGGAGGATGGGGTGGTACCCGAGGACTGGAGGAGGGCAGATGTGATTCCCCTTCACAACAGTGGGAGCAAGGCAGAATCAGGAAACTATAGACCTGTTAGTTTAACCTCAGTGATAGGGAAAATGATGGAATCACTTCTAAAGGAAAGAACTGTCGAGTATCTAGAGGCCAGAGGGGTACAGGACCCTAGGCAGCATGGATTCACAGTGGGAAGGTCATGCCAGATGAATCTGATAGATTTCTTTGACTGGGTGACCAAAGTAGTAGATCAGGGAGGGGCTGTGGACATGGCCTACCTAGACTTTAGCAAGGCATTTGACACAGTCCCACACAAAAGATTAATATACAAGTTAGCCAGCCTGGGAGTGGGTCCCAAGATGACAGCCTGGGTAAAGAATTGGCTGGAGAATAGGACACAGAGAGTAATAGTAAATGGAGTCCACTCAGAAGAAAGGAGGGTTACTAGTGGGTACCACAGGTTCAGTATTAGGACGGTCCTCTCAATGTCTTTATAAGCGACATTGCAGAAGTACTGGAAGGAAAAGTATGTCTCTTTGCAGATGACACTAAGATCTGCAACAGAGTTGATGCACAGGGTGGGGTGGAAAGGATGAGAAGGGACTTGGCAAGGTTAGAGGAATGGTCAAATGTATGGCAGCTTAGATTCAATGCTAAGAAGTGCAAGGTAATGCACCTGGGAAACAAAAACCCAGGGGAAGAGTACACAATGGGGGGTGAGATACTAACAACAACAAAAATGGAGAGGGACCTGGGGGTAGTCATATCAGATGACCTAAAGATGGGCAAGCAATGTGAGAGGGCAGCAAGGAGGGCTGGGGGGATACTGGGATGCCTAGGGAGAGGCATCACCAGTAGAAAACAGGGAGTTATTATCCCTCTGTACAGACAGCTGGTGAGACCCCATCTGGAGTACTGTGTGCAGTTCTGGAGATCCAATCTCCGCAAAGACATAGACAGGATGGAAGCTGTCCAGAGGAGGGCAACTAAAATGGTGCAGGGTCTGCACCAGAAGACATATGAAGAGAGACTTAAGGAGCTTAATATGTATAGCCTCGAGGAAAGGAGGGAGAGGGGGGACATGATAGAAACTTTCAAGTACCTCAAGGGAATCAACAAAGTCCAAGAGGGTAGCATCTTTCAAAAAAAGAGGTGTGCAAGAACAAGAGGGCACAATTTGAAGATAGAGGGGGGGCGGCTCAGAGGTAATTTAAGGAAGTATTTTTTCACAGAGAGGGTTGTGGATGCATGTAACGGCCTTCCGGAGGAGGTTGTGGAGTCAAAATCAGTGGTGAAATTCAAGCATGCATGGATAGTCATAAGGCAGTTCTGGGGGGTTGGGGTAGGAAGAAGTAGGCTGCTGGTTAACTAGGATCTGCAGCTTATCCAATAGGTAGGGAAATGGGCAGACTGGGTGGGCCAAGCGGTCCTTATCTGTCATCAAATTCTGTGTGTTTCTGTGTTTCTGTGCAAATGGGGTTCCCAAAAGTCTTCCAGGAGCTTGCCTAAGTGCTTCCAGTTTGCGTGGTGTTCAACGTTAAAGTCGTTTAGTTGAAACTGCAGTGAGTTGGTTTGGAGCCTCCAAGTACAGTCTCTTTAAGAGCTGCCTGCTCGCAGACATAATTAGTTTGCCTGGGGGGACTGTGTGTTTCTCTGCCCAAGTCCTGCCCGGGCTGCTGGCTAAGTGCTCCGTTTCTGCTGTTGCTAAGTGCATGAAGGAAGCCCAATTGAAAGCTGCAACTGTTTGTGGGGAAAAATGCAGTTTGTCTAACCTGCCTTTCTTGCAGCATGGACTGTTTCTGTTCTGCTCTACCATTTTGGTCCTGAACTGCTGAATTGGACCAATCAGGGGGCAAGGACTCTAAAATGGAGCCTGCCAGAGTGTAATTTATGGTGCCTGACTTTGGGAAATGTAGTTTTGGATCCTTGGCACCTTTTTGAACCTATAAAGGGAGCTCTGCTGTGATTGACAACTGGACCGACCAACCAAACTCTGTGGATCTAGAGGATATGCCCTGACTGTTTGCTGGCAAACCAGATTCGAGTTGGATGCTGAAGGATCAGCACTGCTGTGTGTGTTCGAGTGGCCGTTGTGGCGCAGTTCATGCAGGAGAACCTGGAAGGCCCACTCACCTGCTGTCTGCCTGAGAGGGAGAAGAGGACGTTTTTGGACTGAATCTGATTTTGCAGAGAATGAAGCAAGCTGCTGATTTATAGCCAGGCTCACCCTGTAGAAGACCAAAGATTTTTTTGAAAGCGATTGGCCTGTCAGGACTTTAGCTACCGTAGTGCTCCTGGGTAATTGCAGTGATTTTGCGATCGGGATCTAGGAGCAGCCTGCCTGGTATAGTAATTTTGTTTACATATAAATGTGCTATGAACTGCAAGGGGGTCTCTGTCTTGTTTGCCCCTCTATCTGTAAACTGTGTACTGGCGTGGGAAGTGTTTCCCTGTCAGAATCAGACTGAATCCGTGCTGCCTGACTCAGATAGGCCCTGCCACGCGGGTCTAGTCCCCTACTCTGCTGCATTAAGTAATTAAGTTAATCGTTCCAGAGTGTGTTAAACAATCACCTGTTTCTGATTCTTGTACCCCCCACTGTCTCAAAACAAGTGTTAGTCCTGGGAGATTCAATCATTAAGCACATTGACAGGGCGGCATGCAATAGTGAAAAGAGCAACCGCACTTGTTCTAGCTTCTGTGGGGCCAGGGTATCTGACATTACCTCCATGATGCCTAAAATTTTACAAAATGTGGGGGAAAATCCACTGGTTATCATACATGTTGGTGTTAATGATATAAACAACACCCCATTTAATCAGTTACAACAGGACTATGTGGCATTATGTAACCTGTTACTTGATAGGGGATGCTGTGTATTTATAGTTGAAATTCTACCTGTCCCGAGAGCTATATCTACCATGATGCAGAAAATCAAAACCCTAAATGAATGGCTGAGAAAGTGGCATTTTAAGCAGGATATACCCTGTATTACCCACTGGGAATCATTTTCAGATCATTCCTCCTTGTTTTGCTGGGGCAGTTTACATCTCAGTCATAGGGGTAGTACACTTATGGGGAGAAGTATCATTAAAATCATAAATCATTGTTTAAACTAAAAGCAATGGGGGAGAATGGGTCTATTCCCAAGTCTCTGAATACTTACCAAAATATTATTACAACTAAATATAAATTCCTAACTTTGAATACAAGATCTTTAAACCAACTCAAATTAGCAGAACTCAAAGCCAAATCTAAAACTTTAAATAAAGGTGAGGTGGGAGTAACTGAAACTTGGTGGAACACATCCTCAATTTGGCCCAGATGAGTTCCACATTATAAGTTATATCATAAAAACAGATTAGATAAGCAAGGCAGTGGAGTTTGTATGTACATACGAAATGATATTCCTTCTTTTGAAGTGTGTTCTCCCTTTCCTTTGTAAAGTATATGGGTTAAAATCTTATTGAAGCAGCAGTCCTATATAACTATTGATAACATCTATCGACCTCCATCTGCAAATTCAGATTACACAACTGATATGTTTAAAGAAATTACACATTTTTCAGAATCTCAAGATACTGTAATATTTGGTGACTTTAACCTCCCTCATATTAACTGGGACTCATTCTCAGGATAATCCTATGCCGAGAAACGACTAATAGATATGGTAGTTAGTACTGGATTACAACAACTTGTTACTGAACCCACTCGAGGTCCTAATATTTTGAATCTATTAATTGCTAACATTGAGCAACAAATTAGCAATTTACAAATTTGGGATCCACTTGGGACCAGTGGTCATTCTTCTATTCTTTTTGAAATTCAACAGTTTAAAACTACACAAAGGAAGTTATACTGTACAAAAAATTATAATAAAACAAATTTTTCTAAAATCAATGAACACTTACAAAACATTAACTGGGAATCTAATCTTCATAATTGTACAACACAACAAGCTTGGGACTTTTTTAAAAACATTGTACATTATTTGGAAAATACCTTTATTCCGTCTAAGAGAAAATTTAATAATAAAGGAAAAATTCCCCCTTGGTTCAACAAGACAATTAAAAATCAGATTAAAATAAAAATTAGACTTTTTAGGAAACTTAAGAATAGTTCTGTTCCATTTAAAACTACTCTATTACATAAATACAGACTATCTGTGAAAAACTTCAAAAATTCTATTAAATTGGCAAAAAATAAGCTAGAATTTAAACTAGCTCACACAAAAGACTGTAACAAATCTCTTTTCTCCTATTTATATAGGAGAAAAGGACCATTGGTCCCATTATAACCAATGGCTCTTCTCTATCTGATATAGAAACCTTAAATCTCTTTAATAAGTACTTTTGTTCTCTCTTCTCTCAAAAATCACCTATTAGTACATTTAAAGTTCACCACATTGATTTTCATAGGTTCTATCCAACTGACATTATACAGGCTATCAAAAAACTAAAAAAAAATACTAGTCCGGGCCCAGACAGTATTCGTCCATGGTTTCTGATCGAAACCTCTATAAATATTTCTATACCTTTGTCAATTATCTTCAACAAATCCTTACAAGAAAGCATTGTACCAAATGATTGGCGTTCAGCAATAGTTACTCCCATATTTTAAAAAGGCACTAGAGGTTCTGTGCAAAATTATCGTCCAATTAGCCTGATATCAGTGGCTGGTAAATTAATGGAACAAGTAATGAAGTCTCTAATAGATCAAGATTGTAAAAAATTAGGAATTTATGATTCAAATCAGCATGGGTTTACTCCAAAGTATTCCTGCACCACCAATCTGATATCTTTTTTACAATAATATAAGTACTCTACTAGATGTGGGTATCCCTACTGATGTAATTCTTTCGGACTTTAGTAGAGCTTTCGATAAAGTCTCACATGAAAAACTCATTACTAAAATGCACACTCTAGGTTTGTCACCTGATATTGTCAACTGGACTTTAAACTGGTTGACAAGTCATTCTCAGAGAGTCAGAATTAATAATATCTTGTCTGATTCAGGTAGTGTGACAAGTGGTGTACCACAGGGGTCGGTCTTAGGACTAACATTGTTTAATCTCTTTATCATTGATTTACAAACAGAGTCAAATAACTTCATGGTTAAATTTGCAGATGATACTAAATTGGGGGGGGCAAGGTTAATAATCAAGAAAATATTTCTGCATTAAAGAAGGATTTGGAAAAATTAACACTTTGGGCAAATGAAAATCATATGCAGTTTAATCAAGACAAATGTTTAGTAGTGCATTTCAGTGGTGGCTGACTGGCTGGTTTGCCAGAGGAAGCTTGGCCCCTCGATGATGGATCTTTCTGTATTACTTGGTATCATTACTTACTTGGTATGAAAGAACAGAAGAAGGCCAGAGCCCATCGAGACTGTTCCCCACACTATGTGGGGCATTATTTATCTATTATCCCTAATGTTAATAATAAACTTACATCAAATGATCACTGTGTTAGAACTGCTTGCATGACCAACAGACTTTTGAGGCAAATAAAATGCACTTTTGTTAATCGCACTGAACAATGCCTTATTCCATTGTATAGGGCATACATTAGACCGTATCTAGACTATGGCTCCCCTTTCTGGAATCTAAACCAAAAAAAAGACATAGCAATTCTTGAACAGGTTCAAAGGAGAGTAACTAGAATGATTCCAAGATTAACAAACTTGGATTATCAAAACAGATTAAAAGCTACTGGTCTCTTCTCTCTTCAAACTAGAAGATTAAGAGGTGATATGCTTATGGTTTTTAATTTAATAAATTCACCAGATCTAATGGAAAAATGTGGTCTAACACTCTTCAAAAGGAGACATGTTCCGTGACTGCATAATAAACAGCTTGAAGTAAAAACTTATAAAACCAGCAAAAGGGGAAACTTTTTTCCAATAAGAGCATCCATTGTACTGAACACCTTGCCACAAGAATTAGTAGAGGCAACTAGTGCCACTGTCTTTAAAAACAAATTAGATGTTTGGTTGAGGGATAATAGATAAATAATGTCCCACATAGTGTGGGGAACAGTCTCGATGGGCTCTGGCCTTCTTCTGCTCTTTCATACCAAGTAAGTAATAATACCAAGTAATACAGAAAGATCCATCATTGAGGGGCCAAGCTTCCTCTGGCAAACCAGCCAGTCAGCCATCAGCCCTCCTGTGTTTAGCCTGGGTATCGTAAGTAATTATCAGGGTAGCTCCCTGCAACTTTTGTTTAATCAAAGTGTGTCATCTGATTGTGCTTTTCTTTCCATGAACTGAGCCATCCAGTTCCAGATTACAAATTGTGTGTGCATGTTCTTTTTCCATCACAGGGCCCCAACCAGCTGCAACATCGGCTTACCCCAGGCAAAGGACCTAGCTAGCCCCTTTCCCCATCCTGGATACCCAGAGAGTGCGACTGAGTGGGACTCTAAGTGCATGCACAATAGTGTGATTATTAATGTGTTCAAACTAATTAACCTGATTATTCCCCCTCCTTGTTACAGACCCTTGAATAAATCAGATATGTTTGTTTCTGCAATTTACATTGACTGTGGTGTCAGTTTATGCTGAAGGTATTGCATTATTGCTGTTGTACTGCCTCATCTTATTTTACAGGTGATCCCCAGAGTCAAGCTGAAGGAACCAGTTCTGGGGGTAAGTGCCAAGTACAAGTGTATGTGGTTTGCATATCAAGGGTATTGGGAAAGTCACTGTTATGTACAGTGTGGGCCACTAGTGGGAGAAAAGGGGGGTCACAGTGTCCCAGAGGGCTGTGATCTGTTAGCATAACCCAAACCAAGCCAGACCTTTGGGTGGAGGCACCCGTTTCAGAACTCAGGCCCCTTCACTTGTTGGCAGGCAAGCAGGCAGGGGTAGTAGCCCAAGCAATAGTGCCACCTAGGGGTTACACAAGTGAATTTAAACAGTAGATTTATGCATTTCACACAGCTGTACAACATGTATACTCGGTGTCTGCAATGCTTCCTTAAACACTAGCTCAAATCTTAGGAAGAATACTCAAAACATGTTGTTTTGACAGAAATCAGCTTATATTCCACATATTTTCCATAGTTCTCTTCTCCTCAGTCTACCTTACTAATGAAATTGCATGAAAACTGCATTTTTTGTCATCCCTTAGAGTTCAGCTACTCAAGCTGCATAATTTCCATTTGAAGCTATAATCCTACACTGCTGACATCAGGGACACAATATTCAAAACTCTGCCTGGGGACAAGTCCCAGTTTGCCCGAGCAAACCAGGCTTTGCGCAGATGTCCCATATTCAAAAGCCCGGTTAGCACAGGCAAACAGGGTTCACACTCGGGCGATATTCAGAGGGGGTACAATGCAAATGAAGGGGTGGGGACCTGAGTATTGGCACGGTCCAATATTCAGAGTATATGTGCCATGCAAGGCCATTTTGCTCAGCCCCCTTGTGCAGTGCACATACTACCAATCAGAACTTTGACTTATTCCCACACAACCTTAGTGGTTGTTGGAGGAAGTGTGGCAGCTCACCCATTCCCAGCACAGTACTCCCTGACATCTAGTGTCCCCCTCCCACTGATCACTGGCCCGATGTACGGATTGACAGTTTCCCTGCGGCTAGTGGTCCCTCATCCCAGTCCTCTGTATAATGATGTGAAACCATTCTCTGGTGTCTAGCAGGCCCCCTCCCTATGCCTGATCCCCTCTATAATAATGTAATGTTCCCTGGTGTCTAGCAGACCCCCACCCCAGCAGGTAGTGCCCTACCACTCTGCCCCCCCATCCCAACCCCGAGCTCATGACTGGCACAGCCCTCTGCTCTCCACCATGGCCAGTCCCCAACTTAGCTGTCAATGAACACATACTGTACAGTATACGCTCATTGACAGCTCAGTCAGAATCCTGCCATGGTGGAGAGTGGAGGGCTGTACCAGTCACCAGCTCAAGGTCGGGATGAGGGGAGAGGGGTTGTGGGGCACTACCTGGTGGGTGGGGGGGGTCTGGCAGACACCAGGAAATGGTACTACATTATTATACAGGGGTCCAAGGATAGGGAGGGAGTCCACTAGACAGGAGGGAATGGTTTCACATCATCATTATATCAGGGATTGGGTTGAGGGGAACAGTGGACACCAGGGAATGGTGTTATTTTGATATACAGGGGATCAGGATGGGGGGAACACTGGACACCAGGGAATATTAATGTCACATCGGGCTTGGGAGGGGGTAGGGGAGGGATCACTGGACACCAGGGAAGATTTATGTTTACAATTGGGCCAGCAATCAGCAGGGGTGGGGGAAAAGTAGCACCAGGCACTCATGGACACAGGAGACCATCACAGTATCAGCTACTGCAAAAGCCTGGGGCTGATGGTGTCTGTCTAGGATACTGATGTCACAAATAAACACTTTTGCAATTGCTAATACTGTGTCAGTCTCCTGTATCCATGAGTGCTCAGTTTCATTTTTCTACAGCTGGTTGGGATAACTGCTTATGCTTTGGGGTGGATGGCTTCAGTTGGCATTTTGATTGCTGCTGCTTATGCAGATGAATGGAAGCACCAAATGAGGTAAGAAAGTCTATGATTTTGGGCACAATGCAACACTTTTTCCAATGGGATTTGCAAGTCAGGTATGCTCTTTAGGGTTACAACTTTATTTATTAATTTGTTTTATTTATTTATTTGTACATCAGAAAGACCTTTAAACTATGAGCTCATTTGCAAAGGTTCCACATCAAAAGTTAAAACAAACAGATTATATACAGGAATTAAGATGAGCATTTGTTAATACATTAATTACATTGTTACAGGCAGTTCAGATGAGTATTTGTCAGGACAAAGAAACAACTGAACAATACAAGGTTGGCAACTCAGTAGATCCATAACAATAAATACATTGTATGGTTTGATTGGAGGAGTGGGGAGTTAATAGAGGGAGACAAAGGGGAGGGAGACAAGGTACGATGGAGCTATGGAGGTAGGAGCATAAATGGGTCAGGCAGGGGTAAAGGGTCAGGTTATGGGAAGGGTTACGATAGGCATTTACACCTGGATACTTGGGTGAGTTCCTTCTTTAGGGCTCTCCTGAACTGTGACATATTAGGTAGCTCAGTGATGGAGGTTGGGAGGTTGTTTAGCCAATGTGCGGCTCAGCCGGCAAAAGCTCATTGGCCCTGGTTGGGTCTACATTTGGGGACTATCAGTGCATGCCTTGCCATACCCCTAGTGGTGTACTTATTGTGAACTGGGTGGAAGAGTGATGCCAAGATAGGGGGAGCAAAGCCACCAAGTGCGTTTTTGGTCGGTAGGATAGTCTGGAATTTTATACGTTCACACAGGGGAAGCCAACCTGAGAGGGAGTATAAGGTGCAGCAATGTGTGAGTCTGTCTGTGCCTGTGACAAATCGGCAGGCTTTATTGAGCAGTGCACTCACTCTGTTCAACACAGTATCAGATGCGGCTCCATATATTGTGAGACCATAAGCAAGGAGAGGGAGGACAGATCTTGTTACAGCTAGACTCCTGGCCTCATGGGTTAGGTTAAGGTGCTGTCTGAAGAGGGCTTCTAGCTTTCTGTTGGCCATTCCAACCATACTTTCTATATGCTCCGTGAAGTTGTGAGACTCATCTAGTGTGACCCCCGGGTATCTAAAAGTGGGCAGCTGCTCAAGTGGGAGTCCCTGAGTATTCAGGATGCTCAGAGGGGAAACTTTGTTTTTGGTATGAGTGCCGACAAATAGCATGGTTTTAATTTTTGTGTAGTTAAGAACCATCTTATTCAGCTTGAACCATCTTTCTAGGGAACTGAAGCTGCTTTGTAGCTCCCTGGTAACTACCTCATGTTGTGGGCTACTCTTGAAGATTACTGCATTATCAGCATAGAGTAGCATCTGAGTATGCAGACAAGCACCAGGAAGACCATTAATGAAGAGGCTAAAGAGAAGATGTTTCTGCACCATGCAGTTCTGCTTAAAGTTGAACCAGCATAACATTCTGTGGTGATTTGCATATGCAGCCCATGATGCTTTGAATTGTGTGGGCAGGTGTGATTTTCCCAGCCAAATGCCCTTTGGGGTAACCCTTGCCTCAGTGTTTGCGCACAGAGGTTCTTTGTCTTTTAAATAGTTTTTTATTTTAATGGGTTCACCACAACATATCCAAGACACACTGTCTTAGGGTAGCTGGTCCATTCCACTGGGGTGTCAAACAGACGAGGCATACTGATGAGTCCTGGTAGGATGAAACACGTGTCTATGTCATCTGTTAGCACCTTGCAAACTGTGTGAGAGGCCTTTCGGCACCATGCAGTTCTGCTTAAAGCTGAACCAGCATAACATTCTGTGGTGATTTGCATATGCAGCCTATGATGCTTTGCATTGTGTGGGCATGTGTGATTTTGTATTTTCTTGAAACTTGGCTTTCCAGCCAAATGCCCTTTGGAATAACCCTTGCCTCAGTGTTTGTGCACAGAGGTTCTTTGTCTTTTAAATAGTTTTTTATTTTAATGGGTTCACCACAATATAGCCCAGACAGACTGTCTTAGGGTAGCTGGTTCATTCCACTGGGGTGTCAAGCAGATGAGACATACTGATGAGTCCTGGTAGGACAAAACACGTGTCTATGTCATCTGTTAGCACCCTGTGCAAACTGTATGAGAGGCCTTTCCGCACCATGCAATTCTGCTTAAAGTTGAACCAGCATAACATTCTGTGGTGATTTGCATATGCAGCCCATGATGCTTTGCATTGTGTGAGCATGTGTAATTTTGTATTTTTTTTAAAGAGAAGATGTCCCAGTATTGACCCCCTTGGGAGCTGCTAGAGTGACCTGCTTTGCTTCAGAGAGGACCTCATCTATTTTGACCCTCTGTGTACGACCAGTGTGATAGCATCAAAACCAAGACACTGTCTCAGTAGAGAGGCCAAGGCATTGGAGTTTTGTCAGCAGCAAAAGTTGATCAACAAGGTCAAATGCCTTGGTGAGATCAACATATGTGGCACCTACCAGATGATCTTTGTCAAGAGCTTCGTGTATGTGGGATGTGAATTCAATGAGTGCAGTTGTGGTACTGTGCAATTTTCTAAACCTATGCTGTTGGCAGCACAGCAGATTGTGCTTCCCGATGTAGGAGACCAGCTGATCGGATACCATTCTTTCCAGAGCTTTTAAGAGGGGGGAAGAGTATTGAGATGGGTCTGTAGTTGGCCATGCTTTTTCTATCCACACCCTTGTGCCCTGGTGTTATTATGGTGGCTTTCCAGATCTGTGGAAATTGGCAGAATCATAGCAAGCTACAGTACAAGTCACATTAAACTGTTCCATTAACTCACTGGTGTAGCTTCTTTTTTGTGATTCTACTGCAGGGGCAACTTGAATTGTTGAAGCTTTCAATTCTTTTCCAACCATTCTTCACTACCTATTCAACTCACTTGTACCTGTTTAGTGATATGGCAGTAGCTGTTTTGCAGTGTTAACGCAATGCATTTTCATGGCATTGTTTATAAATATCACATCATTCCTTAAGAGCATTGTTTATAAATATCACATCATTCCTTAAGAACATTGTTTATAAATATCACAGCATTCCTTAAGAGTTGTTTAGTCTGCCTTCTGAAATGAAACTCATAAGCACTCAGCTGAAAATAAAGCTTATAGTCCTAACAGCTAGTTGCAAACCAATACTAAGCTTTTATTAATTCATTGAATTAAATACTGCACAGATTAGGAAACTCATTGAACAATGCTACACCAGTGAGTTGAGGGAACAGTTTAATATGACTTGTACTGTACTGCCAGGGAACCTTTACCTTTTACCATCAGGCCAGCAATTTGGGGAGGCACTGGTACCATGGAAACTGTCAATCTGTACATCAGGCAGAAATCAGCAAGTGAGGGGACAGTAGCATGAGGGAAACTGTTAATCTGTACATTGGGATGGCATTCGGTGTGGGGTGACATCTAGAACTAGGGAAATTGTCAATCTGTACATTGGGCTGGCAAATGGTGGGGGGGACCACTAGCACCAGGGAAACTATAATTCTGTACATCGGGATGGCGATCGTCAGGGGGAGACCACTAGCACCAGGGATAGCTCTCTGGGACTGGGCAAGTTGGGGGGTGGTGCCATGCTATATTGCTAGGCTACTCATGCAAATGAGCCCATAATGGGCATACAAATGGCCCTTTAGCACCTTGCATGCCCAATGAGCTTATTTGCATGGGTATATTTGAATATCAGAAATGTAGCATGGGTGCAAGCCATTGTGGTACCATATTTTGGAAGCCATGTCTGCCCAGTGGTAAGTGTCTTGGAGCTGGGCCAACATGGCCCTATAGTCAGTCGAATAGTGCCAGTGTGCTGTTCCACTGAATACATCATTTTTGGACACCAGGGCAACTGCAACACACAGCACTAATGTTTGAGCTGTGGTTTGCATCTTTTCCAAAATCAGGCCCCAGTTTATTTCTGTGGCAAATACTGCAATGTCATAAGCAGGGGTTTATAGTCTCAAACAGCTGGAGCAGATCATTTCCATGGGGCAAAGATCCTGCTTTCATGCAAACATCTACTATATTGAAGATAGGGGAAAAATACATACAAACATTGAAATATAAGCAGAATATGGTCTTAATATTTTTTTAATGTTTCCCAAGGTGTCACTTGCTCTTTAAGTATATATGTTTCCTGCCAGCCCCCCACCCAACCCAACAGCATCTTTTAAGCCACTTCCCAAACTCACCCATTTCCATTCTGCACATGAGGCAAAGGCCCATTTTATAAGCTTCACTCACCTTGGAACCCCAATCAATAATCTGGGGGGGTGCAACCCAGGTCCAATCTCAGCTGCTAAATTAGAAGTCTTCTATCCTTCCTCACCCCAAAAACCTGTAAGGAACAAATGGAGGGGGACTGTTTACTTAGCATCTAGCATCAATGAATGATTCTAAGTAAACCATAATAGAAGATTAGTTTCCAGCTCATCAGTAAAATAGATCAATAAGCCAAGTTCCTAACTAATGTACTTGTGTCTACAAAGCATCACTCACTGATGTAAATTAAAACATTCCCCCAACAATGTGCATCAGAGTGGTGTAGCAGGGAGGGATTATGTTTTCAGGTGGGAGGGGGACTACAAAATGGATCTTTACCCAATTACAGAATGGGCCAGAAGAGGTCAGATTAGGAAGGGCTGCTTTTAAAAAATGGAGATAAAGGTTCTGGTAGAAATTATTTATCAGGCAGTGTGAACTAATAGAGCACTGGCTTGGGAACCAGGTTATCAAAGGTTCAAACAAAAACTGCAAGTTTAGTTTCACCAGAGAATCAGGTTCCTTGAACTTTAGGTGTTCAATTCTCAAAAACTCTCATGAACTTTAGGGCCAAAACTTAAACATTTAGCTTGACTAGTTCGAATTGTGTGGTCCAGTGGAATCAGTCGCAGTGATGCACAGGTGAATGACAGCTCATGCGTGACTGTGATTACATGACTTCCACAGTCTGCCAGATAGGCTGTCACATGCTCATTTTGCTAATAGCTCATTGTGATTGATTGACCATCCATGGCACTCCAGACATTACCTCATGGGTTTTAGCCCACCTAATAGGCTAGGTGATGCACATGACTCTAGGATCAAATTTCTAGTATATCCAGGTGCCAGAAACCCCTGCTGTCCAGTTCAAATTGTGTATCTGATCAGGCTACAAGCACACCAGTATCCCTGCTGTCCTAATTTTCAAGGTAGGCTTCTTTATACTTAGTATTTTGTTTACCTTTCAAGAAAATGCATCCTACCATATATACAGTTGTTTTTCAATAATAATTACTTCCCATTTGGGAGTATAGTTCTGCAAGGATTTTTTGTTGGCTATAGTTCCTTGCACTGTATTTGTTTGCTTGGTTTTCTTCTACTATGGTTAGTTAGCACTGAGATCCTGGTAAAAATTAGCTCTCATGAGCTAGGAAAACTCCACTCTGTGATTTCTTAACTAGCTCAAGCGTACGCTGTTCATTTGCGATCTCTTGTGCTGTTTATAGACCTTAAATGACTGTTTTTTGCTTATTGAGAAGTTAAAATACAGTGGCAGTTGTTATTTCGACGCCGAGTTTTTATTTGCTCTGAGGCTCATCCTTAAATCCCTCGCAAATGCTTATGCACAAGGCCTGTGTCTTCCCATGCTTGTGGGCCTCTCCCTATGTGTCCCTCGCCTACCATGCTCCGTTTCTATATGCGCTAGACAGCGCTCAGCTGGCTTCATGTAAGCCTGCTGGGGGATGAGTGTTAGGTGCCATGCTGCTTTTTAGGGCTTTTGCGCTCGTTTTTCTCTCCTCCCCGAGCACGACTGTTGTTCCCTGGGCCTGCTGCACCTCTTCCTCCTCATGGTGCAGCACACGCCACATGCTTTGGCCTTCCCTCCTGCTATCGCTCGTCTCCTCGTGAGCATCTAGAGCAGCCAGACACCACAGGCTTTTTGGCCTTCCCTCCTCCAGCGATCGTTTGCCTCCTCGCTAACATCTATAGCTGCGCCCTCCACATTATGTGGGGAATTATCGAATTTAAACAGGGGAAGCACAACAGGAGGGAATTAAGGCCTCCTATGTAGCACCCACAGGAGGCACACCCTTGTGACCTCAAGCCACAGCGTGGCGCTCCTACCCAGCCACATGGCCTGGCCCTTCAGCCATTTACTGTTCTGGGCTGACCTAGCAGAGTCAGCAAAAGCAGGTGCGACTGCACCCAGGACAGCGATGCAACACCCAGAGGTGCTGTCTTTATGACCTCTGGAGGGTTCCTCTCAAATCCCTAATTAACGCTGCCAGCCAATTCCCAAGGCCTACTATTAGGCATTTGGGGAGGGGTGGGGTCGAAGTTCGTTTCTGCTGACCGCGCATGCACAGCCATCGCGATCCTGAGAGCACAGCTGCATTACTAGGGTACTAGGAATGGCAACAAATACCCTGTTGTTTCAAAATGCTGCCTAATTACAGAAGGCTCATAGGCAGCTTACAAGGGGCCTATGTAGACATTCTGCAGCCTTGTCCTTTACCTCCATATGGGGTCCCTTTTTCAGTCAGCGACCTTATACTCTGAGATACCCCCTCCCCCGGTCCATATGGGTTCCTCTCTACAGCAACCCATATGTCCAGAACCTTACATGCTGATGTACTGGTGGTCCCTCTCCATAGCGACCTCCAGTCTGCTTGTCTCCATGCAGGTCCGTCTCTCTAGTGGCCCCCATGAGGAAGACAGCCTGCATCTCACCTCACATCAGTAAAAAACCTATCAGCAGCAATAAACAGATTTGGGGCAACCACAGATTGGAGGCCCATTGTTACGCAACCCTAACGAATACACATCCATTTTTTTGTCTTCCCCTGATGGTCAAGGCCAAGAAATGCACTGCCTGCAGCGCTAACCTTCTGCCCCACACCCCAGGCCCCCTATGCACCACCTGCCTCTACCACGACGACAACCTATCACTGGAACAACCTGCTGGCATGGGCCCCAATAACCCAGGGCCCAGCAGTTCCACATGGATGGATCTGGGTGCCTTCTTACTCCAGAACCAACAGGCCACTGTAGTGATGATGGAGAGTCAACAAAATTTCATGCTGAAGGTGATGGAGAAGTTAGAATCCCTCCTGCAGCACAGGACACCGACCGCACCACCTCCAGAGCCAGACATTGAGGGGGGGGCAATGAGGACCACCTGGATCACGCAGAGCCAGTACCAGATAGCCACAAGCTGGACTATGGAGAGGACAAGTACATGAAAGATGAAGACGGGGCTGACACTGATGACGAGGACATGGAACCTCAATCCGTTCCATCCCTCATGTCCAAACTATGCTCCTTCGACATGGTTCCAGGCCTCATGAAAATTGTCAAAGCCACTATGGGGTTCAAAGTTGAGGAAAACAAAACAGAATTGAAGTTGGACCCCATGATTCAGCAGAGGGCAACCGTTAAGGAAACAATCCCGGTATGTCCAGCGATCGAGGACATCGTCACCAAGGAGTGGCAGTCTGCAGAGCCTAGAAGGATGTTGAGCAAGAGAAACTTGGACCGCATGTACCCAGTCCAAGTGGACAAGACCAGGAACTGGTGCACAGCCCCGACCATTGATCCTCAGGAGGCTGCACTTAGTAGAAAGACTATCTTGCCATGCGGAGCCATATCTTTGAAGGACCCCACAGAAAAAAGAGTGGAAGATATGTAAAAGAAGGCTTTTGAGACAGAGGGAATGGCTGCAAAGGCATCCACTATGGTCATTTACACAGTACGGGCCCAGATACATTGGCTAGAAGAGCTTCTTGAGCAGGCCAACCCCAAATCGAGAGAGGCGGAACTGTTGGAATGCATTCTTGATGCAGAAAAATACCTGGCTGATATGGCAGTGGACTCACTCAGACTGAACACACAGGCCACAGCCATCACTAACCGTGCAAGAAGAGCATTGTGGCTCAAACTATGGGAGGCTGACAATGAATCCAAGACATTACTACAAAATTTGCCCATGAAGGGGAAACATGTATTTGGTGAGGGCCTGCAGGAGTTCCTAAAGCAAAAAGAGAAGGGCAAACAACTCCTCAAGAACAAAAGTCAGCACTCCTATCTACCCACTGCTAGGTGGAGATTTTGGGGGGACAAGTCTTACCACACATGTAGAGATACCTCATATCCAACCAGTACATTTTGAGGCAGAGGTGCACACACCACACAACGTACCCCTTTCACCCACTCCTACCAGCCCTCCTCCTTCAGATCCCACGGGTCAAGGTTTGGAGGAAGAGGTAGAGGTCAGAGGGGAAAACAACAATGACTACTCGCACAAATCCACTTGCAGGTGGGACCGGTGTCCCCCCGTGGGACAAAGACTATCACTCTTCAGCCCCCAGTGGTTCTACACCCCCTCGGATAAGTGGGTTCAAGAGGTGATGTCCCGAGGATACTCAATAGAGTTATCAGGATCCCCCGTCACACACAGGTTCATCACCACCCCCATTGCCAAAAGGAAGGCTACAGCCCATCAGGTACAACAAATCCTGTGGGACCTGAACCAGAACAGAGCTATACAGCCCATACCTCTGCACGAACAGAAGCTAGGAGTATACTCCATCTTCTTCCTCGTGCCAAAGAAATCAGGTGAATTACGCCCCATTCTGGACCTCAAACACCTCAACCAGCACATAGTCCCCAGAGGTTCAAGATGGACACACTAAAATCGACCCTACGGAGTATCCGCGTAAGAGATTTTCTGATGTCCATAGATCTAAAGGACGCATACCTCCATATCCCCATCAGACCGAAACACAGACAGTTCCTCAGATTCCACATCCTAGGCCAGCACTTCCAATATCAGGCACTACCCTTCAGGCTTACCTTGGCACCAAGAGTGTTCACCAAGGTGTCAGTAGTGCTAGTGGCCAGGCTCCGAGAACAGGGTCTCGATATCATCCCCTACCTGGACGACTGGCTGATTCGGGCGTGCTGCAGAGAGCGCTCCATCCAACACACCAGGCTCACCCTAAGGGCTCTCAAGGAGCACAGATGGGTGGTGAACCTAGCCAAGAGCCATCTGGTGCCCACACAACAGATAGAGCACCTAGGGGCAAACATCAACACATTACAGGGCTGGACAAAACCATCCCAGACAAGGGTGCTCAACCTGATCAGTTTGTCACGCCGACTGCAGAACTGCCATCAGGCGACCATGAGATGACTAGCCCAGCTACTGGATTACATGGCATCTTGTATCGACCTGGTACCTTGGGCCAGATGGCACATGCAACCCCTACAGACTTATGTCCTCACATGGGGGTCTCTGAACGAATACAACCTGCATGTCACAGTCCCGTTACCACCATCAGTGAGATAATCACTAACATGGTGGACAGTATGCACCAATCTCACTCAAGGGGTGCAGCTGGAGGCATCTTACCATGCCTCCATAGAGACGGACGTGAGCCTTCTGGGATGGGGTGCTTGCCTAGGTGACAGGATGGCACAGGGCCAATGGATGCCATCAGAGACCCAGTTGTCGATCAATGTCCTAGAAATGCGGGCAGTATACCACGCTCTCAGAGCCTTCAAGATCTCCATCGCAGGACAGTCGGTCCTGATATGTTCCGACAACCAAGTCACTGTGGCGTACATCGCAAAACGGGGAGGCACCAGAAGCAGAGCTATGCTGAGAGAGGTGGCAACAGTCCTCAACTGGGCACAGAACCACCTTACCCATCTCGGCGTTGTTCATCTCACCGGCAAGCTCAACATTCACCCAGACTGGCTCAGTCGACAAGTCCACCCAGGTGAGTGGCATCTACACCCCAGCCTCTTTGATCTGATCCAGGAGACCTGGGGACCAATATCCATGGACCTCATGGCCATGGCAGAAAATGCACAGGTCAGGAGATATTACTCAAGATGCAGGGAGATTCAGTCCCAGGGGACTGATGCCCTGTCACAACCATGGTTCCAGGACCAGTCGTACATCTTCCCACCCATACCCATGCTACCACAAGTTCTAGCCAAGATCCGAACTTCAGGATGGACCATCATTCTAGTGGCTCCTTACTGGCCATGGACAGCATGGTTTGCCACAGTGCTGACAATGACATTGTCCAGTCTGAGGTTACCCTACCAACCCGACATGTTGACCCAGGAACCGGTACTACACCTGGCCCCACGGACACTAAAGCTCACAGCCTGGCTCCTGAGAGGAAGAGACTAATGAATGCAGGATATCACGACTCAGTCATTCTCCACAATACTGCAATCCAGACAGTCCTCGACCACTTCTACCTATGGTAGACAATGGTCGGTGTTCAGGAAGTGGTGCCGGGATCAGGGCAAGGATCCAAAGCTAGCAGACATTTCCACGATACTCTTATTCCTTCAACAAGGAGTAGAGAAGGGATTGGCCCACTCGTCCCTTAGAGTGCAGCTATCAGCCATCAGGGCAGCCATTGGTCCCATAGGGGGACACAGCCCAGGTGCTCACCCAGACGCATTGCATTTTCTGAAAACAGTTGAAATACTGGGACCCCGAGTCAGACCATCCATAGCTTCCTGGGACCTCCCACTAGTACTAGACTCCCTCAGTACAGCCCCCTTTGAGCCGCTACAGGAAGTAGACCTGTTCTGGGTTGGTCTGAAGACCTGCTTCCTTGTCGCGATATGTTCAGCCCACAGGATTGGGGAATTAGGGGCGCTGTCCTGCAGAGAACCCTACATGGTGTTCACCCCTCAAGGAGTATGCCTAGGCACGGTTCCAGCCTTCCAACCAAAAGTCTCCTCCACCTTTTACAGGGAACAACCCATTGAGTTACCCACATTTACTGGAAACACTCAACAGGGAGACAAGACCGTCCCACACCACCTAGACGTAGGGATCACCCTATCCATGTACATATCTAGGACTGTACCTCTATGCAAGACTGAGAGGTTGTTCATTGTCACAAGGAGACAAAGATAAGGAAAGGCCACATCCAAGACTACCATTGCCGGCTGGCTCAAAAGAACCATTCAGGAGGCTTACAAAGCAAAACAAATGACACCCCCCCAGGGTATCAAGGCCCATTCCACCAGGGCAGTAGCTACTTCCTGGGTGGAGGGGGCCAGTGTCTCGGCAGAAGACATCTGCAAGGCGGCAACTTGGACTTCCATCCATACATTTGCCAGGCACTATAGATTAGAGCACCTATACCGGCTACAGCCAACCTTTGCAACTCGGGTCCTCTCCACCACCAGCTCTTCTTCTCACTCCTAGACCACTCTGTCTCCTCCCACGGGTACAGTACTGCTTCTTATCTACCCATGAGGTATCAGTCTGAGTGCATGGATGGTCAACCAATCACAATGGGTGTTTACTCACCTGGTAAAGGTGATTGTGTTGGTTGACATCCATGGCACTCCAAGACCCACCCGACACAGTGCTCAGAAGTGATCAGGATTAGATAAAATAGACTGTCTGGGAATAACTGATTCCGTTTTCTCAAAAGGACATCCAGGATGTCGACCGCCGACCCCTTAAGGGCCGAGTTTTAGATTGTATTACTAGGAAAATAAAACAGGGGCCTATGGCCCATTTTTTTTTTTACATGTAGCCTCACTCTGCATTATTTATACAGGATGGTTACTGTTTTTCTTTCTTGCTAGTAGTGGCTGTGTTACTAACCTTACTTTCAGCTTTGGAAGATTCGAACTGGAGAGCAGGGGTTTCTGGGACCTGGATATACTAGAAATTTGATCCTAGAGTCATGTGCATCACCTAGCCTATCAGGTGGGCTAAAACCCATGAGGTAATGTCTGGAGTGCCATGGATGTCAACCAACACAATCACCTTTACCAGGTGAGTAAACACCCATTACTCAACTGCAATGTGAGATCTTACTGATGTGTTGGCCATCCATTGACAGTGAGCTACTACTGATAGCCAGTTTTGCTAAGTTTTCAAACTTTTCAACAGAAAAAAATGGAATTTGAAAGAATAATAATATTTTAAAACTTGTCAAACTGTGTTTTTTTTCCTGTTAAATCAAAGCAGAAATGAAAATTTAAAAAATGTTCTGCTATGTGTGTGTGTGTTTGTTGTGCAGTATGCAAGTCAATGAGCCAGATGTTGGAGTTAGGAGGTAAAGGCTGTGCTTAGGCAGAGGGCTGGACTCATAGGGCAGCCAGTCAGTCTCTGGGCTGGCAGCCTGCCAGTGTCCACTATTAGTAGACATTGTATTCCATTATAAAAATATTATTTAAGAAGGAGGTTCACTAAGTCTGCAAAAATGGGGAAAACGAGAACTTAAGGAGGTTGGGAAAACATGAAGGGGGAGAACAAATAAAAATTAAAAACAGGTTTGGGCACAAGATGGAAAGCAAAGCAAAGCAAATTTTATTTATCAAACGCTATTCCAAATTGACCATAGCGTTGTACATAGACAAAATAAAAATGAAAATAAATCATAAATATCACAAAACATATACTTAAAACCAGATAATAAAAAGAGAATGCAAGATTAAAAAGATAAGACTTTAAGGCAGATTAAAAGGCCTCAAAGGATGAACACTCTTTAATCTGGTGAGATAGAGAATTCCAAAGGGTCGGGGCTGCAAAGGCAAACGATCTAGCTCCAAAGGTAGTCAAACAAACCCTGGGAATCTCTAACAACCCCTCGTCAGTGGAATAGAGTGGACGAAGGGAGCAGTAGAGGCAAAGGAGTTCTTGCAAATACTGCAGTCCCTGTCCATGTAGGGCCTTATAAGTCAGTAATCTGACCTTGAAGGTTATCCTCCACCGCATTGGCAGCCAATGCAGGATGCCATAATGTCAGAAGCTGGGGAAACAAAATCAGTGAGCACCAGGCAATGGTAGCAGACACTGGGCTGGATCTTGTAGTCATTACAGAAACTTGGGCCACAGTGAACAACAGTTGGAACCTGATGATCCCAGGCTACATCATGTATAGGCATGATAAGGGAAAAGGTAAATGAAGGTGGATATCCCTCTATGTCAGGGAAGGAATTCAGACAGTGGAGGATGTAGCCATCAGGAGAGGGAATGGGGTAATAGAAGTGTAGTGAGTTTAGCTCATGGAAGCATCAGGTAAGAAATTGTGCATGAGGGTGTTCTACAGATCACAAGGGCAGGGGGATGAGAGTGACAGGGAACATGGGGCAGCAGTAGAGAAGGGGCAAAAAAGGGGGAGGTGGTAGTAGTGAGGGATCTTACCCTGCTAGACATTGACCTGAACATTCCAGCAGCTAGGAGCAGCAGAAGTCAGGTCCTGCTACGCATGCTGTCATTCCAGATGTTGTACCACCAACTCGGATAGGATAGGCAGAGTGCAGGTTGGGGAACCACTAGAGTCCAGCGACCCCACAGAAACATAGAAACATAGACTTTGACAGCAGATAAGGACCACTTGGCCCACCTAGTCTGACCGTTTCCCTACTTACTGGATAAGCTGCAGATCCTAGTTAACCAACAGCCTATTTCTTCCTACCCCCCCACAAGAATTGTCTTATGTCTGTCCCATGCATTCTTGAATTCCCCTACTGTTTTTGACCCCACGACCTCCTAAGGAAGGCCATTCCATGCATCCACCAGCATCTCTGTGAAAAAATACATCCTCACATTGCCCCTGAGCCATCCACCCCATCTTTCCATATGGTTCAAGTTGGCCCTTGGTGCCAGTAATTTGTAACTTTTATTAACCAGAAAAGGCACATTAAGCTATGACAGCTTGTTTCCAGGTGCATTCGGGGGAAGGGGGTGCATAACCTATTTTTTTCTGGTGGAGGAATGTTGGCCATGACATCAAAAAACCTCCTCCACTCATCATTGATAAGTGCCAAGGGATCTTTTCTTCCCCTTGACAGTAACCCCATATAGGCAGTAGAGACATTGGTTTAACTCCTCATCTGAAAGATGGTCCTTGTCAAAGGCTGAAGTTCTGGATTTCAGAAGTGCAGGATTCAACCAGATGAGGGAACTAGTCTGGGACAGGTTGATTGGAGTAGAAAGTATTAGGGGAGTGGAGAAAAAATTGGAAGAAATTAAAGGGTCCATTCTCAAGGCAACAAAGACATGCATGAGAATGGTTGCCAAAAGAAACAGGTGCAAGAGAGCAATATGGTTCTCCGAAAGGGTCAGGGAGGCAGTGAAGGCCAAAAAGAAGACCTTTATTATGTATAAGGAGAAGCAAAGGGATGAAGAATTTTGGAAGTTCTGATTAAGAACTGGAGAGGCCAAGAGGGCAGTGAAGGATCCAAAAGCGGATACAGAACTGTGTATTATTGTGGGGGTCATGGGTGGAGAAAAACAGTTTTTTAGGTATATAAGGGAGAAAGGAAAAATGGGTGGGGACCGAGGGAGGCAGGGTAATAGTGGAGGATGAGCAGAATGCAGCCATTCTGAACAACTACTTCTGCTCATTATTCACTAGGGAGGACAGCGGGCCTTTGCCAGAGAACAGCAAAAAGGCTGCTTAAAGGGGGCCCTGAAAATAAGACAGCAAGTATTTATTTGTGAAATGGTCAGAGAAGGGATAGCATCCCTGAAGATAAATAAGGTCCCAGGGTCATGCAGGGTGCACCCTTGGGTGCTCAGGGAACTGGCATTGAAATTAGCCAGACCCCAGATAGGGCTATTCAATAGTTCATACAGGGCTGACTCAAAAAGACTAGAGGATGCCTGACCTAGTTCCGTTACACAAGGGTGGGAGCAAAGAACAGCTGGGTAACTAGAGATCTGTCAGTCTTACCTCCATTGTGGGTAAACTGATGAAGAAGATCACTAGTCAAAGAGGCGTTAGTGGACTACCTAGAGAAAAACAGGATGCAGGATAGAAAACAGTATGGGTTCATGGAAGAATGGTATCAACGACGTAAAAGCTGTACGGAAAAAAAATTCAGTTTGTCAGTGCTCTAGACAAGGCAACTTTGTCTTGACACCCTGTCCACTGGGCTAAGGGCACTTGACAGGAACAGTCCAGTGAAAATAAAGTATGGCCACTGTACATCAGAATAAGACTATGCCACTCACACCTTAGACAGCATTGACGTTTTTGTTGGAGCATAGTTATGCTCCAAAGTTATGGTCCTTGTACACACTCTTTTTTAAGAAACATTTGAATTCTGACATCATGAGAAACATCTTTTATCAACAATTGAACAATGAAACCCAACTTATTGTACCAAGGCTGTGCCTTTTGCGGACATGCATCTCTTGAATAAAGCTGAGTTTAAAAAACAAAAAAACAGCAGACTCCAGGGAGACAGTGAAAGTGGACCTGCTGCAAAAGAAAAGCAGGAAGCAGTAGGGGCAAATAATGTGTCCCTGCCTGTTTGCAGAATTGCAAATCTGTGTTCACGATATTAGCACATTTTCACCTGCTAATACCCATGTTGTGCTGCAAGCATGACATACTGTGGCCCTTTTTCCAGTGTGATCTGTAGTATGGGACCTCCTCCAAGCCAAGACTCAAATCCAAGTCCATGTCCTGGATGCCGCCAAGCCTGGTCTGTAGTATAGGGCTTCTCCTCCCCAAGTCCAGTTAGTGGCCTGGGATGTCTCTACTCCACAAGTACATTCATAGAACTGGACCTTACCATGGTTCATTATTGTGTAGCCCCTTCTTGCTTTCGATGGCTGGTGTCAGTCTTGGGTAGACAAAATTGTCTTCCCTGCCAGGTTCCTAAGAGTTAATGCTCACTCACTGTGGTTATGACTTTAAGTTGTTTACTGTTCAGTTTAGAAAATGTGTCAGTTTTGAGAACAGGTTTTGATTACTTTTCTACGTGTAGCTCCTGTGTTGTCTGAACCCTCTTATTCCAGATGTATAAAAGGTGGGACATGTCACTAAAAGTAGTTGGAGGAGGGGAGGAAAAGAAGTGTTGAAGGGTTTTACTGTGACTGTCCAGAGGAGAACTGCTTGGCCTGGGATGTGGCAAGACAGGTTCTGGTGTATTGGGTGGCCTCTATTCCCTCTGGGCCATGTCTCCAGAGGCTGCTGCTGGATTTGTGGCAACCAACCACCAGTGAGATGGTTAGGGCCTGTTGTGTTCACTCTGAAGGGGTGTGGCTGATGGCTTCCACTGTGTTCACATCCTGGGGTTGATCCAGCATTCCTTGTTGTTGACTGTAGATTGGCCCTTGGCATGAACTGAACTACCTAAATGGTGTCTGCTTGATTTCTATGCTGCCGGAAAGGGATTAAGGTATGCTGTAGCCACTTACCTTAGAAAGGGTACAAGTGGGTACTTCCATGTTGTACACAGAGCATGGGTATATCCCATATTATACAATGGCTCAGAAAATTCTCTAATTGTCTATGTATCTATCGTGAGGCAGAATTTCTTCACAGAATAAGTGGTGGACAAGTGGAACACCCTGCCAGAGGAAGTGGTGGGGGCTGAAACAATCACGGGATTTAAGAATGCATGGGATAGACATAAAGGAATTCTGGAGGTCAGGGGTAAGGGGCAACAGACTTCTAGGAAATCATAAACTGAACTTACAAGGTCAAATGGGCAGACTGGGTGGGCAATAGGCCCTTATCTGCTGACACTGTCTATGTATCTAATTTGATTGACTGGCTGGCACGATTTACCAGTTGTAAATCCTGGCATTACCAATGGATAAAAGTGCCAGCCAGATGCATCAGCCATCATGTTTTTATATCAATTCGATTGACCATCAACAGTGGAAAACTCAGTGGTAAATGAAGACGCTTCAGGGGAAAATTCAAATTGCTATATTGTTCGAAATTTACAGTACCCAACAGCAATCCCCAAACTGAGTGTAAAAAGCAAAAAAACTTCTATATTTTAAAAGATGCCACAGTTTAAAACAACTAATGTAACTGTTTATTGCCCAGTGTGAAACCATGGCTCTTTCCCAACTGCAGGCAGCATATTATCAACCCCCCCCCCCGCCTGCACTCCAGTCCACTTCTCCCCGACAGCACCCCATACATCCAGTGTAACGTGTTAACCCTCTGCTAGTTGTAATTATATTCGTGATATAAATATATGTTTATTTGAATGTCTGCTTAGGGAAATGGCAGCCAGTAGCTTTTAAAGAGACCTCATCTTCTGACCCCAAAGTCCCTGGCTTGCTGAAAACAATTGGCTATATGAACACTGACTCAGTAAATGAATTAATTAAAGCTTCCTTTTGACATCTCCTGACATGCCTGTGTTATCTGTTATATAACACATTGTAAAACTTCAATTAGTTTGAAGTCCAGGAATGCCATAGAAGTCTACATCTTTTACGACATCCTAGGAAGCAACAAATTCTAACAGATGTCTGTTACATAGAGACACGTGAGAGCACCACTAGAAGAGAACTGTTTGTCAGGATGTGTTTTTTTAAGGATCAAAGGTGAATGCTCAGATCAAGGAGACTGTGATATTTTGATATTGCTAACTCTGCAGATTTCCAGTCAGCAGTAAAATGACACCCTTTTGGATATACTTGGTCAGGTTACAAATTAATTACAGGACTAACAGTGTCCTCATGAGCTGTGACTTCGCAGGATGGGAAGGGCATTGTGGCTTATTATCACTCTGGCTAAAAGGAATGAAAACACTTCTGTCTCTGGACTTCTAAGAGAACACACACAGTATGTTCTGGCACTTCTGGCAAAATAGGTAACATCAAACTGAAACTGCGTTAGACTTAGAAATTCAAGTAAGAGCTGTTTTTTTATTTTTGTAATTTCCAGTTTCTTTTGATTGTAAGTATTTATGTTATATGTTCTACGTGTTGTATGTATTTACTATTTTTAATTTCAGTAAACATTTTGGTTTCCTTAATCCTGCTTGAGTCTTTTCTTTTGCATGTGAATTCTGAGACAGTATTTGATATTTCTGACAAAAACTGTTAAGGGCTTAAAAGTGTGTTACTGTCTGGCTAAGTTAAAGGGAAGCTGTCACAACTGTAATTTTCTCCACATGTTTTATTTACTTGCCTATTGTTTCTGTGGTGTGGACCATCCCTTGAGCTGATTTGTTCATTTTATTTTTGACATTTTGTTGTGGTCCCGTGTGAGAGGCGCCATTTCACAAACTGTGAGGGTGTTCCACCTCAACTGTTATGCAAATGAGCTTATCGAGGGTGAGCGCGGCATCACGTGACTACAACTTAGTGTGAACTTTGACTGCACGTTCCTAAGTTACGGTCGCATTCTGGTACCTCCGCTTCTGTGCAGGGTCTTCCTGATAAGGCACTGCAAATTGCAAAGGGAAGCTGTCAGTGATATCTTTTGTTTTAGTGAGAGGTACACTATTGGCCTCTTTTAATTTTGGCATCATTTTTATGTTTTAACAGTAGTGTAACAAAAGCTACATAAAAAATAAATAAGTAAATAAATAATGTCCTCCTTTTACCGTGTGTGTCAAAAGGCTGCTGTGATCTTTGTTTTGTGGTTGCTGGTAGGACCGGACTTGCGGTCGGTGTTGTGTCTCATGGTTTAAGTCCCCTACAGGAGCAAGATTTTGTGGAGCTGTGGAGTAGGACAGCCTGGATACAGGCGAGGAGACTCAGAGGACTGATTGTCTGAGGAGGTGACTTGACTGTGAGTTGATCAGAGGTTTCCATTTAGGATTGCAGCAAGGGGTGCAGCTGAGTGTGGGTCTTGGATGTTGGTGGCTTGGCTACATGGTTGCCTTTGGGGGAGCAAGTTTATCGCATGGCCTGCCAAGCACCGTTGACACTCATAAGGCCATATCACACTTTGGACACATGCCCTACTGCCCCAGAAACCAAGATAGTTGTAGAATGGTGATAGTTTTGGATGCAGTAGTCCCTCACTGGATGCATTTAATCCAGGGGTGTCTCCTCTTAAGTACCCCACTATGAGGACGGTGTGTAGTTGGTCATCTACTGAACCATTTCCTTCTGTCCACTGCTTTGCTGTGGCTCAGCCTTGCAAAGTGGACACAGAAGCCAAAGGCATTCTTTTTGGGTATCCTTATACACACATTCAGTGATCTATAAGCTGGTGTGTATGTTTGTTGCCAAATGATTTGCAGGTGGGGGGTTGGGAGGTGGTGTGGCTTTCTGCCAGTCAGTCAAGGCAAATGTTTACTGAATTTTCCATGTGCCTGCTGACTAGTCTGTGCAGCGTACTGTACTTTGGCATGATAACAACCACACAGCTGAAATGCCTGTTGCAAGGGAACTGGGTAGGTGTTCTGGGAGTGGTTGTAAGGATGTGTAAAGCAGTGATTCTCAGTTTACGTATGGTTGAATCTTTAACTTTAACTACTGTAAAATGCAGCCCCTACCCCTGCAACCCAGGGAAGTTGCTGTCTCCAACAGAAGATGGAGAAGTTTTCCTGACTGTGGTTCTAGGAATAGTGTAAAGGATGTCTATTTCCCTGAAAATTATGGCCTTCTATTTGTCTGGCATACAAGCAGTTGCTAGCAGATGGGTAGAGTGTGCCAGTAACTGAGGTACAAGGCACTGAGTTATCAGGCAGGCCACCCCCCACCTCATGCAAAGGTGGTGGTTATGTCTATTTATGGCATGCAAATGGGCTTCAGATCTCAGTAAGGAGGTGCAATTGTAACACCACCATATCACTGGGTGTTTGGATGGTGTGGGTGGCGGTTGGAACTAAGGAGAGTAGTGACCTGGTGTGCACAACTCCCTTTGTGTCACACTCTTACTGTAGCTCTATTAGTGGCATTCTATGATTAAAGGCCAGGCCATGCCAAACAGCCACATACCCGATGGAGTGTGGGATGAAGGTCGGCTGCAGTTTCCCAAACTGGGAGAGGACACCTCTTCACAGGCTCAGTGTGAGCATGCATGTGTTTGTGTACAGGTTTTGCCCTTGATAGGCTGCTGGAGCAGGTGATAATACCCGTGGCACAGCTCCAAGGGGCCCAATGTGCCCAGTCTATTATATACTGGTAAGAGGCTTCAAGCTGCTAGTGTCTTCATAGTAAGAAATTTCTCTGGGGCACACCTTTCCTGTCCAGTGTACTCTTCCTGTGTCTCTGAACAGTATGATGCACAATACTACGGTTTGTGCATTTTTCTTCTGCACATAACCTTCCTCTCAGCATGTTACCAGACACATCCACTTTGTCTGCAGTATGTATAATAGATGTATATAAGGTGTTTGTGTTTTTTATGTACTGTGCCCCCAATTTTTGTTCATTCTGTCATTCACATTTTGTGAATGCAGCTTTCATGTCTTTGCTTTACAGTGACATGGTGTTGTACATTATCAGTCTAAAGTGAAATGTTCCAGTTTGGGAGGTGGTTTGAGCCCAGTGGAGGTGAATGCATTCAATTCGGTGTGCTGAAAATGTCAGTTTCACATTAGTTATGTGCCCCACCTCCTTAAAAACCCTGCCACAGTCTTACTTTTAAGTTACACACTGTGAATTTTTATGTTCCTGGTGTGCGCAATTTGCAATTCATAACAGTGGTATAATAGTGGTATAAATACTAACCTTTTATGGTCATTGAGTTGATGGTTGATAGTGAACCTTATTATAATGTCGAGATGCCCATACATGTGGATTCATTCTCTGAGCACACTGCAAACCACTGTGTTCATCTGTGCAGTGTGTCTTTACATTAATCATTGGATGGTGTGTACCTAATGAGGAATGACTTTGGGTACTTTGACAAGTGCAGTACAGTGTTGAATTTGTCGCTCATGGCAAACACAGAACAATCATGGATCTTGTAAGAGGGAACAAATGATTAAATTGGTGCATGACCATGTCCTCACCAAGTAACAAACAGAACTGTAGTTATCACTTCAGATCAGCCACATTTGTGAAAGTACTGTACTACTGATGCAGTATGAGACAATGGCATGCTGTCATGCGCATTTAAACCAATGAGTTCTACAGCTGAGAGGGGACAACGCCATATTTTTAATGGAGGAGGTTGTGTAACATGGACATAGACCAAACAATTGCCAGCAGAGGTGGGGTGTGGCTTGGTGGAAGGAAATGTCCGATGCACAGCAGTACGGCATCGACAGGATATTGTTTTGATGTGCTGGCTCACTTAGGGTGGTAAGGATGGTGGGGATATTTGTGAGTAGTCCAGAGTAGAAAGGGGGATCAAAATTGCGATGGTATAGCATTCAGACAGAGGTGGGGGTCATGGTTGAAAGGAGGACCAGTCATGCAAAAAAAGTATGGGGTAGAACAGGGCATCACAAACTAGACTGGTGAAGGGTGAAGTGGTCTCTGTTCCAAGATGATGTAACATGCCATTGGATACCAAGCTTTGATTTAGCATGGTTATAGGCCACACAGGATGGTCAACATGGCAGGTGGGTGACAGAGGGGTGTGGGACGGACACAGCACAATGGGTGACAACTGTGATCATGAAGCACATTGTTGATGGGATGTGCATGTACAGACTATGGTTTAACCTTTTCAAAGTTACCCAGAAAATGGAATATGGGACACAGGAGAAATGATGAATAAAAATTACTAGTAGTGGTGTAGTATATACACTGAAGGGGTCACATTTGCAATTTATATATATGTATATAATGGGGTCACAGGGAAATGTATATTACAGGAATCAAAAGTGGCACCAGCACTAGACAAATGTTGGTTGATTTAGTATCTGGCTAGTACAATTTTCCTTCAGCTAGCCTTTGTGTCATTTTACCTGACAAGGTAAAATTTCAGGAAGTTCAGCAACTGGGACATTTTAAACATTTGTGGGGCCAGTGGATGTTCCCAGTCATTATCCCTACTGGCTAGTGTCTGAAAAACTTAATTTTGACCCATGAGTATATCTATAGCTATATGGGTGTAGTCTGTACATCTTTTGAGTGGGGAGTGTTGGGGTGGTGTAGCTAGGTAAGAGACGGATAGGGTGGGGAAGGAAGAAGGGGGCAAGAGGCAGGCACTGGAAATCAGGAGGAATGGGGGTGCATGGTGGGTGTGAAAGTGGGGAACAGGGCAGGCAGAGGGAATGGAAGTGGGGAGCAGGGAAAGGAGGGGTCAGGTGAACAAGGAGAAGGCTGCAGAAATTGTGGGGAGACTGAGGGTAGGGGCCGGGGCATTGCACTAGGGGGGTGCTGAACAGGACAGGACGAAGCAAGTAAGAGCCAAGCTTAGCCTGCAGATAGGGGAGGATGGCTTAGTCAAGGGCAGGGATAGGAGATAGAGATACAAAAAGGATACTCAGGTGGGGGATGATGCCCAGGACTGGAGTAGAGGGGGTGGCCAGTGACAATAGGGAGGGGGGCCTACCTTTGACACTCAGATCGTGGGAGGTGCGAGGAGCCAGTTGGGGGAGAGACTGGAAGAAAGGGAAGGATGGACATGGAAGGATGGGAAACCTGCGGGGTGAGCATGGAGGCAAGGGGGATGTTAGAGTGCTACTGTTGAGGGACTCCATGATCATCGGTATCCAGTGGGAGGTGCGGGGGAAGGTAAAACCTGTCCGATAAAAAAACAAATGGCACCCTGGCCTGATGGTGCACAAGGCCAAGCACAAGGTATATTCACTAGCAAGGGAATGATGGGTGTCCCTGGACATACTGGTGCACCTGGGTACAAATGGCATAAATAGAAATAGTGAATTTGAGATACAGGCAAGGTTTCGTGAACTGGTCAGGGTATGCCATTACATAGGATGTTTTATCTCCCTCTCGGAAATCCTGATGGTGCTGAGGGCTAGTGGGGAGAACAATCAAAAAATTAGGGTGATAAATCAGTGGTTCAGGGAGTGGTGTGAGGCTAGGGAGTATGGCTTTGTGGGGGACTGGGAGGCAATATGGGAGGATAAGGGGCTGTACGCTAGGGACAGGCTCCACCTTAATTTGGAGGGGAGGGAAATCTTAAAGCTAAAATGAGCTTGGTTCATCAGTGAAAGGTGGGGTTTAAACTTGTGAAGGGGTAGGTATTCGAGGAAGGGGCTGTTGCAGGGTGTACAATAAAAGAGGAACTCGTTCTCCACTCCCCTAAGAGGCTGGAATGTTACAGAAAAAGGCCAACAGGTAGGGTACAGGTGAGGGGGAGCATGTGGCCGAACTGGACCACAAGGGGGGAAAAGAGAGGAGGGGAAAGGGGTGGAGGGTGGTCCTGATAAATGCCAGGAAGATTATGAAATAAGATGCCGGAGCTCCAGTCGATGCTAGTTGAGAGGGCAGTAGATGTGACAGCGGTCACTAAGACCTGGGCCACCCAGGGGGCACGACTGGAATCTAAACCTGCAGGACTACACTATGTTCACAAAGGACAGAGGGGAGGGGAGAGAAGGGGGGGGTAGCACCGTTAGTCAAAAATTGCATAGGTATATGAGGGGAGGAGGAGGTGGAGGAGCAATTTGGGTCACCGTAAAAACATGGGGAGGGTAAAAAAGTAAACATCGGGGTGGTATACACACCCCCCCCACAATGGCGGAGGCTCTGGAAGAGAGTTTGGTGGTAAATGTTGTGACTCACTGTAGACTGTGAAAGGGAAGGGTAGTGGTGATGGAGGACATAACCATACCATGGACAGACCGGGGGACTATGACATCTCCAGTGGCCAAGGAGCAAAGGTTGCCGGATGTCTTCCGGGACACGTTCCTGACTCAGCAAGTGGGGTAGCTGACTAGGGAGGGCAGGACACTGGATATAGTTCTGCCGGACAGTTACCAGATTAGGGGCCTGGAGGTGAGGGACCTGTTGGCAGGGAGTGATCATGCCACAGTCTGTTTTTTCCTGGACCTGGGGGGGGAGGAAAGACACACAAAGATGGTGGAAACTGACTACAGCGGGATGGGAAGAATCTTTAAGGGTCATTTGGATGGGATAAGACAAGACATGGATGATGTCAGTAGGTGTTAGATGATTGGTGGGGGTACAGAAGGCTACCAGGTCCTGTGCAAGACAAGGCATAAATTGGATAAGGCCAGAAAACCCTGTTGGTGGACTCAGGAGGTTCAGGAGGCAGTGAGGGATAAGAAGGTGCTTCAAGTGCTCTAGGAGCGAAAAGGATCAGAGGGAGTATGAACTGATGGCCAGGGGGGTCACCAGGGTGGTGAGAGCGGCTAAGGCGAGGAAGGAACAGATCTTGGCCAGGGAGATCAGGAGGGGGACATGAGGTTTTTAGACACATTGGGGAAAAAAGGAAAGTGAGGGGTGGATAGCAGGATAAGGACAGGGGGGAGGGAGGAGGAGGGATGGGCAGAGGAAGCGGGTGAGCAGACCGAGGTTCTAAACGAGTACTTTGCCTCACTTTTTTACCAGGGAGATGGGGGCTACATCTTGTGGGAGGGAGAGGGGGCAAACCGAGTGAAGGGGTGGGACCCTTAGAGATCAGGAGCCCTGACATGTCTGGGGAGACGGAATGGCCAGCACTGTCAGGTGGGGGCTGGCAATACAGGGAGTAAAGGGGAGGATGTGGAGATTGAAATCCTGGTAGAGAGAGTGAGGGAAGTCCTCAGGTCCCTTTGGATGTAGAAAGCACCATGACTGGATGAAATACATGCCAGAGTGCTGAGGGAACTGGCGGATGTCCTGGTGGCCCCCTGGTGGAGCTTTTCAACATCTCTCTCTGAAGACGTGGTGGGTACCCCAAGACTGGAGGGTGGCCCATATTGTGCCTGTCCACAAGGGGAAATCAAGAGAGGAGGCGGGGAACTATAGGCCAGTTAGCCTAACGTTGGTGGTGGGCAGGTGATGGAGGATATTATCAAGGAAAGACTAGGGGGGTACTGGAGCAAATGAGGTATCTGGACGATACACAGCATGGCTTCATCCCAGGAAGATTGTGTCAGACAAACCTTGTGGAGTTCTATGACTGCGTGGGTCCAAAGGAGGGCAACCAAAATTATCTGGGCACTGGGGGAAAAGGACATACGGGGAGAGGATCGAAGAGATCAACATGTACATCCTGGATTAGAGGAGGAACGCGGGGACACGATAGAAGTATTCAAGTACAGAAAGGGGATTAATAAGGGAGGCTCAGACGTGGTGCTCCAAAGGAAAGAGGTGGTGACAACAATAGGGCATGGGTTGAAGCTGGGGGGGGGGACTCCGGGGGTAGAGGAGGAGGAGGTGTTACTTCACTGAGAGGGTGGTGCTACTGTGGAATGTGCTGCCCAAGGGATTGGTGGAGGCAGAGACTGTGGAGGGGTTTAAGAGGGGATGGAACAGGTATGGGGGAGGGTGAAGCTGAAAAAGTCCAATACAAGGGGCATATCTTGGACTGGGGACAGAGGAACGAACATCTTGGACTGGGGACAGAGGAACCCAAGGGGGTGGAGGGGACAGCAAAGTTGGTGCCCAATATGGGTGCTGACTATCGAGCATACACAATAGACTATTAGGCCTCTGTTAGTACTGTGTGCAGTACTGCCGATCATATCTATATAAGCATATCACATTATAGGAAGGTGTTTAATGGTCTGTAATTGCACACCTCAACCTTTGTGCCACTATTGATGTAATGGCACCACGTGGTCCATACTCTGATCCTCCAGCATGTATCCTCTGTCCATATGTCTTTTGTCAGGTCGGGCAGTGTCACGGCCAGTACATATGCTTATTCTTTCATCAGTCATGTCTTTATAATGTGCAGGACTGGTGCCTTATTCAACATCACACACTTTAGACCTTCCTTTGCCTTGCCCTGAATAAAACTTGTACTTGACACAAATCTTGTTATTACTGTTGGTTATCTTGATTGCTTCTTGCTTTCTCCTTAACATGTCCCTTGTGTTCCTCCACCCCTGCTTTCCATGTTATTGTGTCAGCTCCATCACTCAGTGACTACACTGAACATGTTTTTATCATCGTTCCTGTAACGTCCTCATACCCTGTAACTATCTGTTCTTTTCAGACTTTGTATGCTGTCATCCCCCTGATCTTTCCATCTTAAACATTACAAGAAGAAGCTGGTCGGTGGCACACCATGGCCTAATCCACCAGGTGGAAGCATACATTGGAAGTTCAGAAAGTTATTCTGAACGCTGGGAAATGTCAGACATAGGAAACATTGGTGATGATGACAGTATGTCAACATTACATGAAGATAAGGAGACAGATGACAGTACTAGTAGTAACAGTGACACATCTGATTTACTGCAAGAACTCCTCAGTATGAGTGTTACTGCTGGTATACGCCCATACATGTTTGAGCCTAGAAGAGTGACACAGGAACAAGAGATGGCAGCAAATACCAATAGCAGTATGTCCAGTGAAGCTAACGATCGCAATGCTGAGGTCGGAAGCAATGATGGTCAGACTACGGAATGTACATACATGGTGTTCTTGTGCACACTGCACCATTATGCCTACAATAAGAGAGTGCATCTGCTGTCAGGAGGTCACCCATAACTTGGGGGGGGGGACTTGATGGATTAATTTGTATCACAGAACACCACCACTTCCACACAGGATGCCTTGATCCATTTGTTGTCCATTTGGCACTAGCAAACATATGAGGGTGCTACAGACATCCCCATCCACCCAATCCAGCACCACATAGGTAGGCTGCTCATCGCATACAAATCTTATTTTACTTTTTGGCACGGTGTGGGTAAACTTTGATATATTACAGTGGTGCAGCACGGCAGCTATAAATCTCTGATGATTGCACTAACAACCGCGTATTGTCCTCCCAGGTTTAACAATATTACTCAGGAGTACAATTGCTGAACACTCCCTCCCCGTCCCAACACACCCATCCACCCCCTCCCTGGTTTGGCCCCACACGTCTGGGAGATGGGCCACCTGACCACCATGGGGGACTTTCTGATAGTAGAGTGACAGTCCTGTGCCATGCCTCGTGGCTGGGGAGGGCCGGTGGGTGGCTGGTCATGCATTCCGATGTGGCCTTAGATTCCTGGGACATGTCTCACATCCGTAACTCCTATGTGGATTTTACCTTCCATTTCCACACGGGTGTGCATGTGCAATGACAGCCGTGCATTCAACGTGCTTGCGTCTGCTGCTGCACCACCACCCTGTTTTGGCATTGCTCATTGCAGGACCACAGATTTCACTCAGGGGCTGCTGATCAGTGATGCAGGCACACACCCACACCGGGAGGTGAGAGCAAACCTCCGGATCACAAATCCCCTCCATCCCCTGCCATCCTACGACAGGCCAAATCTGTTCCTGAACGCTTGTTGACCATGTTGCGTGATGTCTGTTGTGCACCACCTTAACCCTCAGCAGCACCTGAACAGCCACAACATACAGTTCTTTACTGCGTATTCAACAAAGTAATTACTCTTCTGATATACCGTCACCCATTCTGAAATTAAAATTCAGTGGCTGTTGACTTTTTACTGTCCTTATCAGGTTTGGTCATGGTCAACATTGGTTGTGATGTATCTTTTCATGATGAGAGACAGTTGTTTGCCATTCTGTCCCGCAAATAAGCAGTGACAGTTCTCATAGCAAATGTCTTGGTCACATGACATACTGTGCTGCTTGTGACCACACCTCAGAAATGCTTATCAACATTCTGCAGTTATGTCATGCTGACATAACTGTTGATTACCATTATTATGGCTGCTGACACTGAAAAGCTTTCATCAGTCTTAAACATTTAATTGAGGGAGGATGCTTCTCTTTGCAGGTCGATGATTCTGGCAGCATACATTCAGTACACACATTGGATCCATGACATCTTGGGGGAAAAAGGTCCATCAAGTGATTCCCTCATGCATTGTCACCGCTATTCATCAGCAATGGCCAGAGCCAGATGGACAATATATGGGATTCAAGGAAGCTGATAAAGGGAATGAAGATATCGGGACACAGTCATTCCTTCAGGAATTATCTTGACTTGTTATTTTGTCAAGTTTTTCTAGATAATATGTGATTATTGTCAAATTTCATAAGCATGTGTAATTATTGCCTTAAAGCAGTAGTACACCAGTTGTAATGTTACATAAGTTGTTATTGTAGTTCACAATTACCTTCCACGTGTGTGCATTGCTGCACTGTCCTGAGGCAGGGATCCTGAGCTGAGTAGGGAAGGTTGTTAATTATGATGTTCCAGGGCATGTGGTGGATGGATGGTGATCCTATTAAGGTAAAGGCTGGTGGTTGGCCAGGGATATTAATACTGTACTGTGGATCTTGGGTTGGATGATCGCCACCCTCTGCCGGGGAGGGAGTGCTGTCGTGACGCTATTCTGTGAGCTGGATGTCTGGGCACTGTGACACTGTTCTTAGCAGTAGAGAGTGGGTAGCTGTATAATCATGTTCTGCTGTGGAGTGGATGGTTATAGGTTATGGTTATGTGTCAAGTCACTGGCTTTTTTGGAACACTGTCATCACATGTGTATGGTCCACCATGTGGATGGTGATCACGTGCTGTGGAGGGTTGGCTGTTAGGGCACTGTGCCCGAGGTGTGTGAAATGCACCACTGTTCCTCACTGGTTCAGGTGTTGGGAGAGGATGTGTATCTTGTTCCGTGGTTGGTGTGCTGTTTGCTATTTTACTGTTCTTTGTGCCGGAGATGTGTACAGTACAACACAGACCTGAGCCGTGGACGATGGGCATTTGGGGGATGATCTGCTGGCATAGATGTTTGTCTGTTAGGTCAATCTTCTTCTTGTACTGATCCCTGGAGGTTGGAGTGCCATTACAGTTCCCTGAGCCACACTGTGGTAACAGGTGGATCATGATGCTGTGACGGGGTCTGGGGGTGGGTCTCGGTCATCAATGTTTGACCGTTATTTTGCAGTGGTACAAAATTGTGCTGAGCATGGAAGGTGGTTGGGTGGGGTG
Source organism: Neoceratodus forsteri (assembly GCA_016271365.2). Classification (NCBI taxonomy): domain Eukaryota; kingdom Metazoa; phylum Chordata; order Ceratodontiformes; family Ceratodontidae; genus Neoceratodus; species Neoceratodus forsteri. Next base: position 192,436,144 of record CM028138.1, on the reverse strand, counting down.
AGTCAGATCCTGAACCACATCCATTCAGGTGGTCGGTTTGCTGGAATATAAGCGTTAATAGCTCATGATGTGGGTGTACTGGAACATGTTCCTTTGCCATGTAAGTGTGACTCATAGTTTGGTTTTGAAAGAGGACAAGAAATTATTTCTAATTAGCAGCTGTTTATAATATTCCTGGTTTCAGAAATGATATTCATACCCCTAAATGATCCATATGTAACTTTACCTAAATACAATGAGATGTGGAAAACTTTTATTCACATTGTTTTTGTTTTTTTTATGGGCAGCGTTCTGTTACAGTTCTGTTCACAGAACCAGTGATCTGGAATTTTAACTATGTCATTGTTTGATCTCAGAACTCTGAACGTGGTTCTGATAGGACAACAGCTCTTACTTGGCATTCTGTACCAAAACCATGGCATAGTAAAAAATACAAATTACTTGTTCCATGAAGAGAACTGTAACAGAATGATGTCCATAAAAAGAAAACAGTTGAGAACACAATTTTTCACATCAGTGCTTGTTCAATTACAGTTAAATATAGATAATTGGAAAGTGGAAATTTCATTTCTGTAAATAGGAGCATTACTACTGTAACTGCTGCCAATCAGCACACATTTCCTTTCCCCTTTAATACATCTTCAGCGTGGTTTGTTACTAAAGTTAGTCAATGTTGATTGGACCAATAATAACAAATGTCTGTAATTGTACCAATGCAATGTGTGTTGACAGAAACGACTGCACAAGAGATCTGTGTTGGCTCACCAAAAAATATGTTTCATTGACAGTACTCCCAAAAAATATTTGTTACTGTTAACGAGTGAACATGCTTGTTAATTCTGTTGACAGAAACATCATTAAGTGACAATTAATAAATCAATATCAGTCTTCATGTATGTTGGACTGAAAAGTAATACAGTTTGATGATCTTTCTTCCTCATGTCTCTTACAAATATCACTGTCAAGCATTTGTTGTAACGAAGCCAAAATTATTAGTCACATAGTACCATATGCAACATCATAATGCTACTTTCAAAATCATATTTTCGGTTTGGTGCATCTAAATGTCTCAAACGGAACCACTTCACAGTGTCATGTGGCATTCAAAACTTTCAATGCTAAAGTTACAAGTAAAAGAAATGAAATGAAGTTTAACTACAAAGCAATGTATTACAGTCCTTGAAAGCAAGCAAAATCAACAATGCTGTTCAATGTACTATCTGCCTTTACAGTTCTTTGAAATTACAGGTGCACCATATGATGTTAAACAGCCATCTGGTGGGCATCACAATAGATATTGGGGTGGATCAAAGGTGGTCCATCATTAAGGAAGGAATACTGGTTGCCACAGATGAGTGCGTTAGGCCCGGGGTGAATAACCCCGAATAAAGCGAATAAAGTGCCCAGCTGGTTCATTCCTGGGGTTGACAAGCCAGTAAGGGAAAAGAGGCTGCAAAATAGATAATTCAGGAAGGCCAAGAGAGAGAGGTGGACAGGAAAATTACCTAAGGTTGCCTAGTGAGGCAAGTAAGGAAGTCCAGTGAGCAAAGGTACAGAAGTAGCTGCAGCTAGCTAAAGGAATTAAGAAGGGGGAGAAGGGACAAGAAGGAAGGAAGGAATTGTTAGGCTCAAGAAAGGGGTGGAATGGGTGGAGGATAACTGAGGAAAAGCAGAGATACGAAATGAATACTTTTGTTCCATCTTAACCAGGGAGAAGGACTGACCAGTGGCTTCGGGATGGAAAAGAGGAGCAGGGAGGGAGGGGAACACAGATGTAGTGATAGAGAAGGATACAGTGAGGGAGGGCGTGATGGCATTGAAAGTGGACAAATCACCATGCTCGGACAGAGCACATCCAAGGGTACTAAAAGAAGTGGCTGAGGAGCTGGCAGGGCCACTGGCAGACCTATTTAATCACTAGAGTCAGGCATGGTACCGCAGGACTGGAGAACAGCACATGTAGTGCCCCTCCACAAAAGCGGTTACAAGAATGATACAGGGAATTACAGAGCCCTCAGTATGACTTTCATCGTGGGCAAGCTCATTGATACCATACTGAAGGAAAGGTTGGTAGAACATGTACAGGATCATGGTTTCCAGGATGAGAAGCAGCATGGGTTCATGGGGGGGGGGGGATTGTGTCAAACAAATCTGATTGACTTCTTTGACTGTGTCACTAAGACAGTAGATGGGCCAAGCGGTACACATCCTCTCTCTTGATTTCATCAAGGTGTTTGACTCTGTGCCCCACAAAAGGTTGATTTGGAAGTTGGTGGATCTTGGAGTTCGGGAAAGGATGGCCAGATTGGTGAAAAACTTGCTGAGGGACAGAACAAAGAGGGTGGTTGTGGGGGGCAGTTATCTGGCACCAGAGAGTTAACCAGTGGGGTCCCACAGGGCTCTGTGCTGGGGCCAGTGTTGTTCAATGTATTCATCAATGACATTGGGGGTGGCTTTAAAGGCAAAATGTGACTATTTGTGGATGACACCAATCGCTGTGGGACAGTGGACACAGCTGAAGGGATACAGGACCTACAGGAAGATCTGGAAAACCTGGAGAGGTGGTCCAGAATCTGGCAGCTTGGCTTCAATGCCAAGAAATGCAAAGTTACGCATACTGGATTCAAGAATCACAGGACAGAGTACTACCTGGGTGTAGTCAGAGTATCTGCATCAGAGGACGAGAAGGACCTGGGAGTGATGATCACTACTGACCTGAAGCACACCACGCAGTACAAGAAAGCAGCAGCAAAGGCAAACAAGATGCTGGGATGCATAACTAGGGGGATCAGTAATAGGAGAGAGGAGGTTATACTGCCCTTGTACAGGTCACTGGTAAGGCCACATCTAGAGTATGGAGTTCAGTACTGGTGCCCACACCTCAAAAAGGACATTAGCCTGCTGGAGAAGGTCCAGAGGAGGGCTACAAAGATGACAGCCGGTCAGCAGGGCAAAGCATACAAGGAGAGGTTGAGGGCACTGAACATGTATTCCCTTGAAGACAGGAGAGAGAGAGAGAGAGGGGGACATGATTAAGACCTTCAAGTACTTGAAAGGGATAAGCTTGATAAGGAAAGTCTCTTTAAGCTGAGTGGCAACCATAACACGAGGGGGCACAGTCTTAAGCTGGAGGGTGGTGGGTTTAGGAGAGAGGTCAGGAAGCACTTCTTCACAGAGAGGGTGGTGGACACCTGCAATGCGCTGCTGGAAGAGGTCATGTCATTGAAGACAGTGGGCAGCTTTAAGAGAGGCTGGGATAGGCATGGAGGAAGGTAAGGATCATGGGTGGGGAGGATGGGAGGAAGGGGGAGTCAGGAACATTAGATGAAGCTGTGGACCTTGCAATACCAGCAGACATGATAGACCAAATGGTCTTCTTCTGCTGGCTTCTTCATATGTTCAAATGTATGTAAGTGGTATTGTCATCATAGTGGTTAGGTTACCAGGGCAAGCCACACCTTCAATAAACACTTGTGTCATTTAGGAGTACTGCATCAGTGGCAGCTAAAAGAGAGGCAGCAATACTGATACATATGGTTGTACTGTTGCCTGATGGATCATTGCTATGACACAGAAATAATACAACTGCATAATTTTAAACTGTCAGTGCACTTGCGATGTACGTTCAACATTAGTACCTTGCATGCCCAACATCGCAGGCTGCCCATTCTGCAATGCTGCTGACAAGGACACACAGACATCGCAAGTTATCACTTGCCAAAAGAATATTATATGAACTTCTGAGAATTGCAGTATTTGTCACAGCTGTGATGGTGCAGCTATGGAGACACACTTACGAAGTACAACAAATGTAACGTGCAACATACTGTAATGAATGAACTGTTATCAGTGTACTCATCATACATTAACTGATGGTGCACAGTATGCATAAACAACACTTGTTTTAAACCTGCAGTACCAGTAGGAAGTAGGTGAAAACATGGCTTCAGTACACCATGATGTGTTGTAGTGTGCTATGGTAACGTGAAGTGTAATGTAGTCGAATATGGTGTTGCTGCCAGTGACCCTGCAACAGGGTATGGCATCCATCAACAGTGTCGCATACTGTCACTTATGGAACCATGTGTAACACTTGTTAATCAACTCCTCCTTGTCTGGACATGGGACAGGAGCAATGTTTGGAGGAAGCGCTGGAATGTTAAGAAATGGAACATCTGAAAGGAAATGCACATAACGTCCCCTATGCAGTATTCACCGGGATAGGACCAAAAGCCGCATATCACACCCCATGATCGCCACACCTGTGGGCAGTTGTGCACCGGTGGAATCAACAATCGCTGGACACTGGTCACTGTCACTGCTATACCACAGCACACAGATTCTCACAGGATGTAAGGGGGCATAGTAGCATACCATAGTGGGTGCATAATGAAATGGCATGCAGGGGTCATGCAGTGCATGTTGTGCTTGGCATACCACATGGCCAGGGCATTGCATACAGTACCTACTGCTGCCCTGCAGTCATGTGCGGCCATGGCTTTCGTCCTGTGGTCACTCCTGCATGTACCATTTACATGACGAGAAACGCCCATAGCATGGCAAGTTTTGTGGGTGGCTTATCAATGCAGCTGGGGGGGCAATATTGGGAAGCTGTGGTGGTGAGGGTGTTCTGCACGTGCTGCCAGTACCAGGTGTGACCCTATGTGTGAGGCACAAGGAGAGCATAATTGCAGTTACTGAATTGTTTCCCCTCACTTATCCTGCACACATGGAGGACACCCTGCAGTAGGCAATAAGCACCTTGTGGAATTGCTTGTAGTTCTGTCACACCACCTAAGTGCCACACTCCCTGCATTGCTGTATGCACAGTGGTGTGATTGGGCACATTGGTGCTGAGTGCCCTCCTTTTTGTCATTCTGTTTGTGTGGCATAATAGGTGCAGAGATGCTACACGGCCCACATAAGCATTGCATACCATGTCCTACCATTTCACGCACCCCGAGCAAAATTTCTAGCCGGGCGCCTGATCCCGGGCGCATCATCAGCCACCGGCCGAGCACACCGACTCTCTCCTCCGGCCCTCCTGGTCCTGCCTCCTGGACAATCAACCAGGCAACTACCACCAAACTCCTACTGCTGCCCAGCTTCCAGCGCCTCCCTGATTGGTGCGCCTACCAATTTGGCGGCCCCTGATTGGACTGGCGAGCAGCTCTCAACATCTAATTGCGGCGCCTTCCTGCCTGAGCCAGCCAAGCTGCTACCCACCGCTTGGAGCCCTCCAGCCGGATTGCCAGGAGCAGCCGCTAGCCAGAGACAAACTCTTTCTGCATAGCTTATTTTGTTCCATCCCCACCACCCCCTCCCAGGTGACCTATTAAATACACTACTTGCCCACCCCTTTCTTCCTGCTCCAATCCCTCTACCGACAAGTATCACCCCTTCCCTCTGCTCTCCCAGCTATCTTCCTAGCAGTCCTTGCGACCACTCCTCTTCTCCCTTCTCTTCACTGCCTATCTGTGCCTCCTGTACACTTGGAATTCTGGCACAAGCAGTAAGGAACTTATTTCGATCTCCTTCTTCCTATTTTTCCTACCCCTTTAACACCTCCTATAACTTGCTACCCCACCCTCCCCACCCTCTGCAGAACTAACCCATCCTACAAATGCCCCCCAAATGACCACAACATCTCTCCCAGCTACTACCTGGTCCTGCTTCCCTATAAGCCCCTCCACCTTGCTCTATTTCTATGGCTGCCTCCAGTTTCCCTCCACCAAAGCAGCTCTCACTGTCCCCACACTGCCTGCCCTAATGCCACCCCTTAGCGGCGCTCATCCAAATCTCGGTGCCTTTACATACTTCATCACCACTTAACCCTTGCCCTACTACTCCTGGCAGCAGGGGATATACACCCAAACCCCGGCCCAACACAAACCCCCAGTCACAGCTGCCCCATGATAACCCCTCAGCCAAGGCCACCACTGACACTCGGTCTGGCTCCCTCCCCCGGGGATTACGTTTAGGTGGTTTAAACATTCGAAGCCTAGTCCCCAAGCTCGATCTGCTCTAGGTTCTAGCCCCTCACCATGCCCCTGACATAATCATCATATCTGAGACCTGGCTAAACCCAAACCTTCCGGATCCAGCCATCGCTATTCCAGGGTTTACTATCACTCGGCAAGACTGACCCACCAGAGGCGGAGGAGTGGCTATCTATACCAGCTCAGCCTTACATTTCTCTGTCACTCTCACAAAAGCTGAACCCAAAGTCTATGAGCTGCTTATGCTGAAATTGTCCTCTCCTTCCTCACTCCCTATCTTTGTGGCTGGTATTTATTGCTGCCCTAGTACCCCAGCCGTAATAGTCACCGACCTCCTAAGCCAACTAACGTCTCTTGCCAAGTCAGGTGAACTTTACGTTATGGGTGACTTTAACCACGACTGACCAGCCCCTGCTTTTAACAAAACCGTAACGAGATATCTGCTCTCAACCATACCCAAACCATCTTGGAACCTACATGCTCAAACCATAAGTCTGGAAACCACTCCCTGCTTGACTGGGTGCTTACCTCTCATCCCCACCGCGTTGTCAGCTCCAGCCTCCTCCCTGACTCCATTAGCGACCATCATTTAACCTACTTGGTCTGCAAAATTCACCGGGTTAAATCCCCTCCCAAATTTATATTCCAACGGTCATATAAAACTCTAAACCTCTCCCCTGTCCTGGAAGAACTAGCTCACTCTAACTGGGACCCCATCCTTAGAAGCACTAACATGGATGTTGCCCTTACGCGCTTCCGGAACACCTTCCTTAGCATCTGGGATAAACATGCCTCCCTGCGCCGTGCTAGGGTCCGAGGGACTCACCTTCCCTGGATTTCCTCTGAGCTAATAGCATGCCAACAAGCCCATGACAGGGCATAGCGAAAGTACCAATCTATGCTCCTCCCAGGCGACAACTTCACCTACTGCATGCTCCAAAACAAGTGCACAAAGGCCATCTGCTTAGCTAAGGCCATCTGCTTAGCTAAGGCCGAATATTTTAACAACACCCTTAACGCCAATCTTGGGAGGCCATCTAAATTCTGTAAAGTCATCAACTCCCTTTTCTTCCTCCTGACAACAAATCCCCTTCCTCACCTTCTCTCCCAAGGGACTCTCCACTCCGACCCCCTGACGGTTGCCTCCGATTTCAATTTCTACTTCACTACATGTGCAATGACCCTCCTGGACTCCCTTCCATCAGTAATGCCACCCAATCTCAGGACAGTTACCCCCTCCCACTGCCTAACCAGAACCCTTTCTCCTTCAGACACATCTCTCCCATCGAAACCTTAGATGCCCTGTGCTCCCTGCATCCCGCCAAAGGAAAATCTCCCAACGGTCTCGACAACAAACTTCTCTTCCTATCTGCCCCTGCCATAGCTACTCCCCTCTCTGCCCTGCTAAATCTCTCGTTCACCACTGAATCACTCCCATGGACTGGAAACATGCCACTGTCCTACCACTACCCAAAGGAGGTGACCCCACCTCTGCTGCAAACTACCGCCCCATCTCCCTCCTCCCCACCCTCACTAAACTCCAGAAACACCTTGTGCTATCTCAACTCTCCCACTTCCTCTCTGAAACTAACTTCTTCACTCCATTTCAGTCCGGCTTTAGAAAAAGTCACTCCACCACCTCCCTATTAAGACTCATGGATTCCATCCTCTCAGGAATGGACAAAGGACAAATTACATCCGCAATATTCATTGACTTAGCCAAAGCTTTTGATGCAGTATCCCACTCCCTCCTATTATCCTGCCTGTCAGGTGTTGGGTTATCTGAGTCGGCCACTAATTGGTTCAGTGCCTATCTACAAAATAGAACCCAATCTGTAAAAATAGCTGACTCCACCTCTCCCCCACTCCCTATTACCAGCGGCATTCCCCAGGGCTCAGTCCTTGGCCCCATTCTCTTCTCCATCCTACTAAATGATCTGCCAAAGACTTGCTCTACTACCTCAGTTCATATGTACGCAGATGACACGGGTCCTCTTTACATCCAGTCGGACCCATGAAGAAGTCACCTCTAATCTCCAGACCGACTTCAATAAGGTACAACACTGGTTTAACTCCAACCAACTCTCCCTAAATGCCAAGAAAACAGTCTCTGTGACTTTTGGCACTAGACAGAGACTATCCAGACTTACATCCTCACTGATCTTCCATACCCTGGAAAACACTTTTTTTTTTTATTTGTAAAATTTTTTGATTTGTACCCTGGATAACACTGTCCTAGCAGACGTGCCCTCCTTTAGGTACCTGGGAGCTTGGCTTGACTGCCACCTCGCCTTTTCCACACATGCGGCTGTCATCCTGTCAAAACTGCGCCCTAAGCTCAGTGCCCTCTATAGAAACCGCACTAGTCTCCCACTTCCCATGAGATGCGAAATCATTCTGAAAATGATTCTACCTTCCTTTGACTATTGCGAAGTTGTCTACAGCTCTGCCCCCAAGTCCACCCTATCCAGACTGGATCCCTCTTCAATGCTTTCTGCCGCTTCAGCCTCGATGCCTCCATACCCATCACTGCGATCCCTTCCATTATCTGGCCCTTCCATCCCTGAGCAACTGGCGCTTACTTCACAGTGCTAAATTTGTTTCTAATTTCTGGCTCGGTTCCCTTCCGCCCTACCTCATCACCTCCTTATCTTCCCCACCAACTCCTGCTCATGTCCTCAGGTCTACTGACTCCAGACTATTAGTAATCCCTCACTGAAGGACCTCAGCAGGCCAATGGGCTTTCTCTTACCTTCTCTCTAAGCTTTGGAATGAAATGCCGGCCCAAATCCACCATTCTTCCTCCAAACACTCTCTATCCTCTACCCTCACTAATTTCTACATACCTAATTGTACATGCCCCTGACCTCCTCCCCCTCCCCCCCTTGCTTGGTCTCTCCCCATCATTCTCCCTCCTCACCTTACACAGCCTGACCAGTGGCTTGGCCTTTGCCCCAAAATTACTGGCTTATAAATTGCCCTACCAACCCATGCACTTGCCCTCTCATGGCACTTCTGCTATCCACCTGCTTATCTCCCTGACAGCGTCTTCCCTAAGTCAACCCAATCATCTTTCCTTGTGTATCCTACTCAGACCTGTCACTGCACCCTGGTCCCATGCCCAGGCATCTAGTTCTATTCGATCAACTCTGTATAAAATACTGCAAACTAAACACTAGATAGTAGGCACTTATACATGTATGCATGTTTCTAGATGTGTAATCAAGTATGTAATATCACCCACCTTGTGGCACCGGTATGTAGTGTCTCTCTCTTCATGTAAAGTTATCCTTAACTATGTAACAATTGCTCGAATTGCTTGACTCTAATGTACAATCAATTGCTTGTTTCATGTATATCCTCCTCCCTGGTACCCCCCACCCAGGTCGCACCATGAGACGAGCATCTTATTGCTCAGTGTGCCTCTCCTGGTGAAACATTTTCAATCAATCAACAAGTCAGTAGTGCTCATTTGACACCAGAAGATACAGCTGGTCTGGGTTGACAAGCTCTGGTGTTTGATAATACCCACATGTCCATCTGTCTGTTTACTGATACTGTGGTAACGTGACACAATCATATTTAACAGGATGTAATGTGACCACCATGGACATTGTTTGTGACACATTGTGTCAAGAAAAAAAGGTGTCACATTTTCAGTAGTAATTGCATGAATCTTCACCAGTGAAGTACAGTCCAAAGCTAGGGACACAATGATAGAGTGCATGGATGGCTGTAACCGTTGTGGCATTAACTGCGCAGTACTGATAGAATGAAGGAATTATTACTGAAGTGACATGAAATATTGTGCATGTGGTACTGCCCAAACAGGTGGACATGACAGAGTAAGTGCTTGTTTACTGATCTGAACACACCCCACATTTTAAAAGAAGTTGATTTAGGTGGGGAGGGGGAGGTGTGTGGCATATGTGAATGTTGATATCTGTATCGGTTACTGGATTGTGTCTCAAAGGAGACCACAGAGACATCCAATCGGATACATTTTGTCACATTACATGACAGACTCATAATTGTAATGGGCAGCAAGAGTACCACTTAATGAAGCACTGCAGAAATTTGTGATGACTAATGGGTGGTTTCTGAAGGAGCTGTGGGTTTGAGAACTGCGTTTCTGTCATGACAATCCCTATAAGTTCTTTGCACTCCAATTTTTTCCCTGATCTATATAACAAAAAGTCCTTCTCCCCTCCCTTTATGCCCTGTGCTAACCTTAGTTCCCTGGAGGCACTGACTATTCTCACAGGCTTGGTCAACACCTTGGTCCAACTCCTGCAAGCCTCCTTATCCTCTTCCTACCTTGTTCTCCTGAACTTTTGGTGCAAAGTCCTCTTCACCATAACCCCCTGCAGCACTTCACTGTTCAGCCAGCATGGTTATCTGGCTCTGCACTTCTTGCTCCTAGTCATGGTGCAGGCTACTGTAGCCTCTGTTAGCACAGTTTTAATAACTTCCCACTTTTGGTCTGCATCCGTCTCCGGCCTTATGTCCTAAAATGTCCCTTCCAGTATTTCTCTCATCCTCCCATTGTCCACCCTCCTACAATCCCTCACCTTAGTGTCTGTGCCTCAAGACTCACTGCCCAACGTGAGTATGATCCAGTGTTTGGTGGTCACTACCAGCTACTGGTTCCTCAACCCTTACCTCTCTCACTGCCTCGTCATTCGCCAGTACCACATCCAGTGTGTTACCAAGCCTTGTAGGCCCACTTACCATCTGTGTCAGGAGGACATCCTGGATCACATCCATGAGCACCTGCTTCCTGGCACTGGTGGGGGCAGGAGTGCTCCACTCAACCCCTGGTAGGTTGAAATCCACCACTAGTGCCTCTGTCCTGCCTTCCTCTCCCTCATCCCTCGTACATTTGATCACTTCTCTCACATACAGTGCTACCTCACCCCCTCTTCCAGACACCTGGTTATTACTGTAAATACTATACCCCGGGATTGCAATGTCGCAGTCATGGTACTCAGTGGCCCAAGTCTCAGTTAATGCAGCAATGTCTACATTCCCCTCTGACAAGAGCGCATGAAGTTCTGCAGTTTTATTACCCAGACTTCTCACATTTAGGGCGACCACTTTCCATCCGTACCCCTCCGTCCCCTCTCCCCTCTTTTCCTTGATATGCTCCCCTCCTCTCAGTGGGCCTCTCCCTTTATCCACTCTGTTATTAAAAGGGGGTGGCGCATTCTGCACTCCACCATGGCTACCCTGCATATCCCTATGCTGTGTCGCTTTGCCTCTGCCTTTACCCATAACTAGGGGGTGAGCTCACTAGGTTCCCATTTTTGGATCCTTTTCCTATCAGCAGTCCTCTTGCCACCCCCTCCTAGTTTAAATCCATGCTAGTATCTATATACTCCTCTAATCCACTGTTTAGTACTCCACTCCCCCATTGAAGTGTAGCCTGTCTGCTGCATATAAGTCACTATTACCCCAGATCATGCCCCAGTCTGTCAGTAAGCCATAATTCTTGGTATGGCACCAGCCCCTCACCCACTCATTCAACTTCTCTATCCTTCCTTTCCTCCCCATGCTCACCCATGGTACCAGGAGTACATCAGATAATGCCACCGACCCCCTCCAGCCTCCTCATCCTGCCTACCCAAATCCTCGAACCTCCGCTTTATCACCTCCTACCGCCTACCCCGCCAAGTCGTTTGTGGCCATGTGTACAGTACCTCCGCCTAATCTACCCGCAGTCAACCCGAAATAGTTTGACCACCATATCGGTGTGTGCCCACCCTTCCACCCAATCTGACCCTTTCAGTATAGAATCCCCCCAACACCAGTGCACCGCCCCTGTTCATGTCCCATACCCCCCCCTCCCTTTTACCCTTTCCTCATCTCCAGAGTCCATACTGCTCTGGCTCTTACAATGTCCTGCGGCACCATGTGTTTCTCTACAAAAGTCACCCCCCATTTCCACCACTCTCACTGTCCCTGCTCTTTCCCACACCCCTAATCACCTTACCATCCTTACTCCTGTCTTCAGGGCTTTGACTATCACTCTCCACCCCCCTCCTGCTGATCTAAGACCCCTCACTTACCACCTCTAATGCAGACCCTGAGCACCTATTACCAACTACCCCCATAACAGTGTCCCTCTCATCCTTCTCCCTGCCCTGATCTTCTCCATCCCAGTTTCACCACCCTCCTTCCTTAATAGCCCCCACAACCCTGCCGACCATGTTTTTCTTGCCCCTTTCCGGTGCCAGCCCATCCTCCTCACCTTGCTCTCCATCCCATTGATATTTTCCTCCTCCCCCTCCCACTTGAATAGCAGTGGTGCAAATCTGTTATTAAGCAATACACCTCCTACTTTGCAACACCCTGACAGTTCTCCCCTCCAACGTGCTCCTCTGTGAGCCTCTCATGGTCCTCCTCTACCCTAAACCGACTGCCAGTTCCTATGGTACTTCTTGCAATCCCCTCCACCACTGCAGGGGTCTCCACATTTGCCTCATATACACCCTCCCTTCCTCCCTCTATTCTGCCTGTGCCTCTGGTACTGGGGTCGGATACAGGCCCTATTTGATCTGTCACAGTCTGGCCTTTCCAGCACCCTTTTCCTCCCCCCATGCCAGGATGAGCTCCGATGCTATTCCTCCTCGCATCTCTCTCTCTCTCTCTCCCCCCTCTGGCTAGTGCTGCTTCATGCTGCCCATTAAATAGGGCAGCAGAGCCTGCAGTGTTGGCACCTTTTTGGGGGGGTTAATTTGTAGTCCTCCTGAGATCCAATGAGATGATCTTACAGTTTCAGGGTTTTGCAGCAAAAAAACTCACAACTGGGGCAAAAAAAATATGCAAACTGCATTTGTGTCATGCTATCCCTCCTCACTTCAGTTTCTCCCCTCATCTCTTCTTTATCATTGTGTATATGCACTCCAGCAGTACGTTACCTGTGCCCATTGCTTTGCTTGACTGGGTCAACATCTGATTCTCACCAGTGGTTATAAGTACAAGATCCTTATCCTGCCTGATTATAGCCTTATTCCCCCTTCCAACCCCCACCACTACCTCCATCATCACAGTGGGTATATGAAATTTGGATTACACAGACAGAACTGCATCACTGTTGTTTTCCTGGCATTGAATATCTGTGGCCGTGTTTCCATCCACTGTTTCACTAACCCCTGATCATTGCAAATTGGGACCAGTTGGGTGTGGGGCTCTCAGTGCTAAGTGATCACATTTAGAAGTGATTGTGCATAATCTGTGATGGCTTTTTATGGCTATGAGGGTTGTGCACCATGCATTAACTAAAGAAATGGGGGTAGGCATTGGAGGGTGGGCAGTGGAAAGTACAGTACTATGCATCAGGCACAGTGTATTATCATCTTCTTGCTAGCTGAAGGAACTGAATACATACTGTAGATATGCATTCATCCTGCAGCCAGCCAGATAGCAATAATTTTCATTACAGCAAGGGGTGGTGGAGAACTCAGAGATTGGTCATTTAGCTTAACCACTTACACACACACACACACACACACACACACACACTGCACCACAGAGCATCTAGTACACTAGTGCTTCTTGTGGCCTAGAAGCCCCCAGACCACTGGCCTAAAAGCCAGCAGGCAGAGCAGCAAGCAGCATCTGTGGTTGGCTGAGTATTGTACTACCTAAGATCAGTACAATACCCAGCCAACCACAGCTAGACTCTATTCCTAAGGTACACTGATTATCAGCATCTTGGTAGCCTCAGGTACTGAATACAGTATATATACTGTATACAGGTACTGAATACAGTATACATTCGAGCAGACTTGATAAACCTCTAGGCCTTTATCTGTTGGCAAATTTCGTATGTTCATATGTTCGTATATGTATTCACCCTACAGCCAGCCAGATACTAATAATTTTCCTTAGAGCAGCCAGTAGAGGACAGCTCAGCTATGAGTTGTTTAGCTTCAAAATAAGCCTCAAAATGCACCACAGAGTATCAGGTACCCAGGCATCTGAGGGTCTGGAAGCCACAAGACCCCTGGCTTTTTTTAAAAAGTCATAAACTACAAGAAAAGAACCCCCCTTGCAGAAATTCTGCCAACAGGCCTAATAAATAGGTAGGGCTAAACTTTTATAAAGGATGTGTCTGAACTATAGTCACTGCAGTTTTTAAAGTGGTAAATCAGTCTCATGTTAGAACACCTTAGATGATCTTACAGTTTCAGGGTTTTGCAGCAAAAAAACTCACAACTGGGGCAAAAAAAATATGTAAACTGCATTTGTGCAATTTTTTTAAATGAAAGTAGTGGCTTTTTGTCACTAATGGACACAGCTTTTGAGACTAGCAGAAGAGCGTCTCAAACACATTTCTCACATTGAGGGTTTTGTTTCTGGCTCTGGTATCCTTGGTTTAGGATGTTGTATGCTGATCTCCAAGTGCAGATGCTGACTAACATGATACTGTCTGTGCCATTTTAACTTATATCAGGGGTTTGAGGCAGGGCTACCCCGGTTCCCATTCATTAATATTCTGTTCCTGGAGGCAATGGCTGTGGTCATTCGTAGCAACGCATGCTTCAGGGATGTGACATGGGAGGTTGTTTCTATGTTTTTTCCTGTTTTACGCATGTTATCTTACCCTACCTCAGTAATTAGGTGGAGGTACTATGGGAACCGCACTCTTTGTGAGGAGTATGGGCCTATCTCTGGTCATTGCATAAATTGGCATAAGAATGGGCTGATACCCATGGAGAATGTGGGTGCTGTAGGTGTCTCAGCTCTGGCTATCCTAGTGAGGATATCCTTTTACATTAAAGTATGTGTAACCCCTTGTTACCCAGGGTTACTAGAATCCCAGTAAGACCTAGTGGTAGGCAGGGAAGGCAGCTTGTGAAACTCCAGTTAAATGGGTTTCACACTGTCTCACTCTGTTCTCAGTCTCAGCTGAGACTGAGGGATGACATCACCAATAGAACTTTCGCAGCTGCATAAGCCACATTGGAATCTGCAGCAGAGGGAGTTAGATAGAGCAGGTGGGAGTTTTCAAAGGAAGAGTCAGTCTCAGTTTG
Source organism: Neoceratodus forsteri (assembly GCA_016271365.2). NCBI lineage: Eukaryota > Metazoa > Chordata > Ceratodontiformes > Ceratodontidae > Neoceratodus > Neoceratodus forsteri. Next base: position 192,421,107 of record CM028138.1, on the reverse strand, counting down.
CCTTCAAGTAAGAAGGAGCAGTTCCAGTTTTGCCTTCAAGTGAAGGAGTCAGTGTCAAGTGGTGGAGACCGCTGCCTGGTCTCAGTGCCCCTCCTGGGTGGGGATGTAAAGATCCCATGTAGATCCCTGGGGCAATCCCCTTAATTCTGCCAGGAGAAAGAAAAGCTGCCATTTCAGTTCAGTCTTTGTTTTGAAAAGTTGGAAGATTTGTGATTCGCCTGTGGGGCACCTGCAACTAAAGGGTGAGTGTTTGCTCTAACATGAGAGGGCAAAAAATGTGTTTCTTCAGCCTGGGACACGTGAGGAAATCTAGGAATTGAGCTACAATTTAGGAAGCCTATAGGACTAGGTCAAACAAATGGAGTAGTGTCAAATGCTACAGTGATGTGTGATTTCAAATAAATTGTAGAGGGGATGCGACAGTTCATCTACCATTTAATCTACATTCAAAAGTTTCAGTTTTCCAGAGAAATGGCCGGGTATGGGCTGTGGGAGCTGGAGGTTGGCAAACCCCCCCATCTTTAGTAACCAGGTCCACCTCTACGGATTTCTGCTGTGGTTGCTACTTTGCCTCATGCACTTGGCCAGTGATGAGGGAAGTACCCAGACGTGGGTTGCAAAAGGCAAAATCTCTCTAGGAGTCGCAGACTCTAGGTGGTGTGGGGAGCCACAACAAGTGTAAAGAAAAATTCTCTTTGTGAGATGGGGAGTCATAACAAGTAAGGAAGAAATCTCTCTAGGAGTCACAGACTCTAAGTGGTGTGGTCAGCTACGACAGGATAATTGGTTCATTCTTCCAATGGACCGTGGATCAAGTGGCCGGAGGAGGAGCCGGGCCAGTTGGGCTGTGTACCCAAAGTGCATGCAAGTCCGGGCTGTGGGCCTGGTTGGTCCAGAGCCTGAAAAACAGTATAATTGGTTCATTCTTCCAGTGGACTGCATTGTAGTCTCTAATCTGCATTACCAGTAAATGTAGCCCCATGGGGGTCCGTCTATGCTTTGTTGTGTTCAGCTAATTTGTGAATAAAAGCCACACTGTAGAATCCCATTCCTGGTTCTGGACATTACAGTTATTGCTTCCTGTGTTCGGATTTACTTGGGTGCCCCTGTGCAGAGTAGCCAAACCTAGGTCCCCTTGTGCCGAGTAACCTCATCCTCCCCGAACCCAGGTCCCCAACAGGTACAGCTGTCAGCTTCAACAGCATGCCACCTGTTGTTTGGCAAAAAGGCAGGGGTGAGGGGTTCCAAAAATTGAGGCACCACTTTGGATATGTTCGGGAAGTAAGGTGCTTGGGCAAGGGGGCTAGCGTTTTGGGTATCTGGCAGTGGGTAGCCCAAAAAGCTGAAGCAATTTCCCTAGTGTGTTGCTGTGTGCTGTGAATCTTGTGCTGCTGTTTAAAAAATGCCAAGTGTTTACCAAGGAGCTGTAAAGCCAAAGAGTGTGCCCTTGTCCTGCATCATCAAAATTGTTTACAGCGTTTTTGCCTGCTTTAAAAATAAACTGTTGTGAAGAAAAGTGTGGAAGACTAGGGGTAGCAACAGGAAAATTGTGCCCTGGACATTTGAAATGCTTTTAAAATAAACTGTTGTGAAGAAAAGTGTGGAAGACTAGGGGTATCAACAGGAAAATTGTGCCCTGGACGTTTGAAATGCTTTTAAAATGAATTGTTGTGAAGGAAAGTGTGGAAGACTAGGGGTAGCAAAAGGAAAATTATGCCCTGGACATTGGAAATGCTTTCTGAGTGAATTGAAAGACTGCAGAGTAAATGGCTATGTTATATGGCTGAAATGGGCTCCCGCCGTGGAGTCAGTTGCAAAAAAAAAAGTTGCATTCTGCAGTTTAAATTTGCCTGCTCAACGATCGCCGCGAGGAGAAGAGCCCTCGCGAGGAAGAAGAGGCTCATTTTCATGGTGTCGTGTGGTTGGTCAGGCTGCAATCAGTCCTGCCCCTCAGCCAGCTCTACAGAGACTGCCTCAGCATTCGAGAGGGAGTGCAAGTGGAGTGCGTGTACTGGCAGTGGAGGAGCGTCGCGGAGTGTTCAAAGTGTTGTAAACAGTTTAAAAACAGACTTTCTAGTTTAAAATCAGGCTCAACCCGCAAATCGATCATCCAAATTACAAGTTTGGTGTTTAAAACGACGATCGCTAGGACTGCCCGCCCATTTGTGTACAGAGGCCTTCAAGAACTGGCTGCAGGCCGTTTTCCCCATCGCAGCAAACTGCTACTGATAACAGTAAGTAAACAACCAAGAAACTGCTCAAACAGTGATTTTCAGCCTATGCCATATAAAATGTGTGTGCAGCAGTGTAGTCGCTTTGCAAGTAACGACTGTGTGAAGTCCTGCCAGCAAGTGCAAGTCTGTTAAGCCATTGACTGTGTGCATAGCAATGAATTTAGCCTCAGTTTAAAGTTTGCAGCCAGAGAGAGACTGTGGGTTGTAGAATAGTGCAGCACTAGTAAAAGCAGGCAATCTTGTGCTAAAAACCTGAAGCTTTCAAAGGACTGTAATAAAATGAATGTTACCAGCATGTGAAAAGTCCAAGGAAAATCCTGTAAATGTGTGTAAAGCCAGATCAGAGCAAGTTGTGCAGTTTGAGTAAAAGTTATCAGTAGCTTGTGTAAATCTGGTGTGCAGTGGCTTGACCCAGATTCTAAATGTTGATGCACAGGAGTGCTGCCGCCGCCATTACAGGGTGGGGTAGTAACGTAAACACAGCAGCAGAGGAGCCATTTACAGCTAAAGAGTGTTCAATAAAGTGGACTTTCAGTTACAGTGAACTTTTGTTTATTTTTCTGCAGTTATGGCCTCAGGACCAGCTCGTTACCCGGATCATGCCCGGGTTGCAGTAACAGCAGCAGTAAATAGACTGAGAGATATTGAAAAGTGGTGTTATGGAGGGCAACTGCTTCCTGATGTGGCGATTCCTAATTATCCAGTGCGAGTATGCCAAATATGCTTGGGAGCTGGAAGGGACGTCTTCATGATTCCTCACTGTGCTGGATGCGTACAAAAATATGGCTTGTATAAAGGAGCCTCCAATTCCTTTGGCCCCCACATGGACAAAAATTCAGGAATCTGCAGTTGGCAGCGCACAGCACCAGACGGAGCCTGTGGAGGAAGGCCCCTCGGGGGAGTGTGGCACAAAGCTAGAGGGTGCAGAGTTAGAGACAGAACCAGAAGTTGAGGTTTCGGATGCTGGATCCCAGAAAGAAAGTTCGGATAAAGCATCAATGGACCCCTGGGTGGGGGGGACTAGCCCAAGTCTCTTAGGTGAAGATGAGATGCGGGAGGCCTTTAAATGGGAGGTGTCGACCTCCGCGTCTAGTGATGAGTGGATAGTCTCGGGGGTGAGAACGACTGCTCACTCCCGGGCTCAGATCCTCAGTGAAGAGGAAGATGAGGGGGAACCTATGTGGCCTTGTGAAAAAGGAACGGGTACACAGCCTCAAGATCTTGCCTCAGAGGAATGTATTGAAAAAGGTGGTGATGCCACTGCCCTGGCTTTACAGGAGGAAGAAGTCAGGGATCCATTTCTAATTTCCTTAAGGATGCGAAGCTGGCAGAACCAGGACTGGCCACCCCCAAGCCAGGCCAGCGGTCTCAGATTGACCAAAGCAAGTAAAGAGGAGAGACTGGTTCATAGAAAGGCAAATGAGATCTATGGTATGACCTTTCCTACCTTTCCTCAGAAAGTCTTGGAGGAGATTGAGAACTGCAGGAAATCCTGGATCTGGGATGAAGCAATGAAAAGCGTGCATCCTGGGGCCAACCAGCATGTAAAGAATAGACTGTTCCACGAAAAGTATACCCAGTGGAAGAGAGGCAGGACACTGTTTATGGACAGAGTGAGAATAGTGGATGGAGAGGAACGTGAAATCTCCCACTGTGTGAATTATGTGCACCCAGACGGGGTAATAATTCAAGCCCCTGACCCCAGGTACTATTTTCCTCAGTGCAAGGACCTCTCAGCAAATGTGCCCGTGCCTACAAAATGGAGAGCCGAGCAGTGGTAGTCAATACTGCCACACCAGACTGTGAAGTACCCTTATTGATCTGCCAATATGAATATCCAGGACTCAGGTGCCCCACATTCATCAGTCTACAGTGTACTATCCTGTCCAGCAACCATCCACTGGCCCGCCAGATGACTTCAGATCCAGAGAGGACACCAGCCCAGCTGTTTCCTGTTCATCACCTGGTAATCGGATGACGTCAGACCAGCTGTTTTCTTTTTGTTCCTGTTCTAAGGTTCCATCTCCAGAGATGACATCAGCCCAGCTGTTTCCAGATGTGCCCTCCTGTGGTTCCCGGAAGATGTCCACCCAGCTGTATCAGAAGAAATGCTGCCAGGGAGAGTCTTCGGCTGTGATGCAGGTCAGTGCCTAGTATTGTACTACAAGTGGCTGGTAAGTCCAAACTTTTCTATCTTTATGACATTGCAGTACACACCCTACACTACAGACTTCAAAAATGTATGAACTGTCCACACAAAGACTCTCCCCTTCGGGACTTTGGCCTGTTAGAACTGTGCTTCACCGGGCTCCGGCCCAGGAGAGACTCTTTATTGGACTAGCCTTCGGGCCTTGTGGTCACTAGTTAGGACTTTTAAGGCACTCCATCCCCCCAAATGTGTATTGTAAATAATGTCATTGTTGTATTCTAATGTAAATACTGTTTTTCTACCTTTTTCTAAAAAAAATCTTTTTGGGATTTTGCAGTGTTTTGATGGTAGGGGTTTTAGGTAGACTGTGTATGCAGATTAGGAGCATGTGTTTTGTCTTTCTTTTTCTTACAGGTGTTCCTGGGAAGACAGAAGAGAAGACAAGAAGAGGAGGAGGGAGGGGCTCATCAGAGTTCCTCGTCAGTGCTTTATTGTGTAGAAATTTAAAGTACTGTGGTGTTATTGTTATGGTTATTGCTGTATTAACCCTTTCCTTCCACAGGTGTGGTTGTGGGGGTAGGGAGGAGGCAGTAATTAGTATTTTAATGGTGTGTGGTTGCAGGTTGCCAAAGGTCGGGGAAGTCCCCGGGTTGTTTTTTGTTTTGGAATATTATGTTAGAGGCAGATAGGTTTTCCCTAGAGGGTTGGGGGGATAGACAGGCTGTGGTCCTGAACGGCCATAGGGACTGCAGTGCTGATCTGTCAGGGCTATGCTCTGGATGGTTCTACCAGAGCCACTAGGTGTCCATAGTAAGTGGATAGAATACAGGCTGACATGTCAGCTACAGGCCTCTTGGCCCTTAGTGTTACCTGCCTGTGCTTGCACATGGTAGGAGGGGCCCTGATCACCCCCCTCCGCAGGTAGCACATAGGGCGGGATGGCCTAAGGCCGGGTAAATAATGACTGCGGACAGTCATTTTCCTGGTCAAGGGTGAGTGTAACCCCTTGTTACCCGGGGTTACTAGAATACCAGTAAGACCTAGTGGTAGGCAGGGAAGACAGCTTGAGAAACTCCAGTTAAATGGGTTTCACACTGTCTCACTCTGTTCTCAGTCTCAGCTGAGACTGAGGGATGACATCACCAATAGAACTTTCGCAGCTGCATAAGCCACATTGGAATCTGCAGCAGAGGGAGTTAGATAGAACGGTGGGAGTTTTCAAAGGGAAGAGTCAGTCTCCAGTTTGCCTTCAAGTAAGAAGGAGCAGTTCCAGTTTTGCCTTCAAGTGAAGGAGTCAGTGTCAAGTGGTGGAGACCGCTGTTGTGGTCTCAGTGCCCCCCTCCCGCTGGGTGGGGGATGTAAAGATCCCCATGTAGATCCCTGGGGCAATCCCCTTAATTCTGCCAGGAGAAAGAAAAGCTGCCATTTCAGTTCAGTCTTTGTTTTGAAAAGTTGGAAGATTTGTGATTCGCCTGTGGGGCACCTGCAACTAAAGGGTGAGTGTTTGCTCTAACATGAGAGGGCAAAAAATGTGTTTCATCAGCCTGGGACATGTGAGGAAATCTAGGAATTGAGCTACAATTTGGGAAGCCTATAGGACTAGGTCAAACAAATGAAGTAGTGTCAAATGCTAGAGTGATATATGATTTCAAGTAAATTGCAGAGGGGATGCGACAGTTCATCTACCATTTAATCTACATTCAAAAGTTTCAGTTTTCCAGAGAAATGGCCGGGTATGGGCTGTGGGAGCTGGAGGTGGGCAAACCCCCCATCTTTAGTAACCAGGTCCACCTCTACGGATTTCTGCTGTGGTTGCTACTTTGCCTCATGCACTTGGCCAGTGATGAGGGAAGTACCCAGACGTTGGTTGCAAAAGGTAAAATCTCTCTAGGAGTCACAGACTCTAAGTGGTGTGGGGAGCTACGACAGGATAATTGGTTCATTCTTCCAATGGACCGTGGATCAAGTGGCCGGCAGGGGAGCCGGGCCAGTCGGGCTGTGTACCCAAAGCGCGTGCAAGTCCGGGCTGTGTGCCTGGTGGGTCCAGAGCCTGAAAAACAGTATAATTGGTTCATTCTTCCAGTGGACCACGTTGTAGTCTCTAATCTGCATTACCAGTAAATGTAGCCCCATGGGAGTCCGTCTATGCTTTGTTGTGTTCAGCTAGTTTGTGAATAAAAGCCATACTGTAGAATCCCATTCCTGGTTCTGGACATTACAGTATTGCTTCCTGTATTTGGATTTACTTGGGTGCCCTTGTGCGGAGTAACCTCATCATCCCCGAACCCAGGTCCCCACCAGGTACTGCTGTCAGCTTCAACAGCATGCCACCTGTCGTTTGGCAAAAAGGCAGGGGTGAGGGGTTACATATGCAAGGATTACTACCCCCTCCCCAAAGTGTTCCCAATTCTTTGCAAAGAATATTCCATTTTAAATGGCCAGCAGATTGAAATCGATGGAGGGAGGTGCCTCTTACATCGATAGTCAGGGTTAGCATGATTAAAATCTATGTCCAGACTTTCTAAGGTTCTGTACCCATTGCAGACTCAGCCTATCAAGATTCCTAAGAAGTGGTTTGCTGCCTTAGATGATGTTCCTCACAATTTTTTGTGGCAGGGAAAATCTCTCACAATTAGGAAGCAAGTCTTTGGTTTGTCCCTTCCCAATTTTGAGGAGTACACACTGACTGCACAGTTGGCGTATTTGAATCAGCTGATGTTGGAGCTGAGTGTCCAGCTGGCTTGGGTGGCCATAAGGTTGGATGGGCAGGCTGATTTGTTGAACCTGAATGGGCTAAGTGCTATGTTATGCTGAAGCAACGTAGATTATATCAGGAACCTTCTTACCCACCTAACTGTTGCTACTTGGATGCGGGCACTGGAGGTGTTGGGTAGGATGGTTGTGCTTTCCATGTGTCACTGTATATTTCTGTAGCTGAGGTTATGTCCAAGGACACCTTTAGGTTCCTTTTTTTTGCTATGAAGCTGTTTTTCTTCTGGGGTGATGAGCAAGCTTCTCAGCTTTGTCCCCACTCCTCATGACTGTGGCATGCCTGTCTTGACCCCAGGGGACAAGTCTCCCATGGAGTCCTTCCCCTGGCAGAGCTAGAAGAGGGAGTGGGAGGTCCATTCCCCCACCTCGGTCAACATCCATCCGGTCCCCCCTCGGAGCTGAGTGGCAGTGTTGGCTGTGAGGGGGCTGGCAGGTCTTCATGAAGTCTGTCCTCTCACTTTTCCATTTTCTCCTCTTTCTTGCTGTGGTGACATGTTAGTACACGTGGGTGGAGGTGTGCATATCCTGCTGAACCATGGCCCTGTCCATCAAGTGGCTTGCTTCCTACACCAACACCACCTGTCCTCCACCCAGTGGCAGTCAGAGGCTAATAAGGCTGGTCACCCCTCCCTTGGACAGGAGAGCAGTCCCTGGGACACTTGATGCTCTCTCACCACACTGACCCCTGGCAACCCCTGCTTGTTCCTGAACATGGTTTGACAGCGTGGCAGAAGGTAAGGCAGTCATTGCCTTCTCCTTCCACATCACTGGGTTGAGCATTATGCTGGTTGCTCTATGAGGATGGGCTGGTAGGGGTTTGGAGACCATGGACAGTCTATTTCACAGGGGAGAGTTGCAATCCTTTCAGGACCTGCAGGCGCAATTTGGGCTGCATTTTCATTAGTTTTTTTTTCATGTATCTGGTGGTCTAGCACTTACTTCTTCAGGAGCAGGGAACTGTTGGAAACAGTTCAGGGCATCTGATTTGGGGATGGTGCTCCAAAATTACTGGGGGGGGGTCCTTTTCTTATATTACCCGTTGCTCTATTTGTCAGGAGGTGATCATTATTTGAGAAGGGTCCTTAGTGCATGGGAAAGGGATTTAGGGACAGGATCATTGCCTGACAGTTGAGGGAAACTCTTTGATATCTGAGGGTCTGCTCTTCTGTTTTTACTTGGGTAACTTGTTTCTATATCCGGTGTATTCTCTTCCTGTTTTCTTGCCTATCTCTTACAAATTTCACAGGGACATCCTACTCTTAGAGTTTATAGGGTGCTTTTTATGTTGGCTTGCGCGCATGCGCAAGCAACATCTTGCGACAGTGCGGGTCTTGGGAGTGCGGCTGCTGTTGGGCGAATGCAGGCCACGCATCAGTAGGTGCATCCCTCATTCCCCAATCAGCCTGCATGCCACCGCCACAGCATGCATACATAATGGGGTGAGCACATCAAAGCAAAGGTCCGCTGCATTCGTCATACGCAGCAGTCCTTTGCTTGACGTGCTTGCCGCCATTATAACAGTGGTCAGTGGCGGTCGGCTGCCTCCTTCGACATTGGGGTGCCCAATCCCCTGTCGGCAACCCCCTGTGTTTGTGTGCCAACAGGGCCCACTCCCCGTCGGCATCCCCTACAAATGTGGATGCCGAGGGGTGCCCCAATCCCCTCGACTTGCACTCCCCTTTCTTTGTTTGCGGGCGGTGCCCAATCCCATGGCGGCATTACCCCCATGTTGAATGCCGAGGGTGCCAAATCCCGCCGGCTACTGACACCCCTCCACCACAAAACTCCACTTAGGTGGCACACTGGGAGCTCACCCCAGCATGCCAAATGCCCTGCAATGGGAAAACTGTCCTGACGGTTTCTTTTTTCACCTAGAAAGCGAAAACCGTCCCTCGTAGTCTAGATCCCCTCCCCCATCCTCACCCACCCACTGCGCACCCTGCCTCCCCTCACCCCCACCCCACACTTACCTCGGACTCCGGCAGGCGATCTTCAGTGGACCGGGAACACGTCTGCACTCTTCAAAGCCGACCACGAACTAAGGAAATGCCGGTAAGCTGTATAATGCAATGAATAGGGTTTTTTAAACTTTGCTGCATATCTCAGGCATTTCTTGGAATTTTGGCACCAAATTTTTAACATGGGGTTTTTTTTGGGCCCCTCCTCATGAATTCTGTCACTGTCATGGTGTTACTTGGCCTCAGAAGGTGATTTCGCAGTCACTACGTGAAATCACCTTTCGGGACCCATTAATGAAATGACAGTGCCAGTGTTCATGAGGTGGCCTCTCAAAAAGCCTATGTTCCAAATTTGGTGGGAAAAATCCAACAATTGCCTGTTTTACGAGCGTGCGTTGCGCAGTTGCTATGCAGGCTCGTAACTTCGTGCATTCCAAATATTTTAAAGCTGTATTTTCAGCATTGGCATTTTTGTGCACCTCCTTGTGAACAGTACAGCTGTCATTTTCCATATCCTGCCCGAAATGTGCTTCCACACTTCCGGCGCACCAATTGCGCAGTCGCTGTGGGAAATCAGTGTTTGGACCAGATTATGAAAATGACAGTGACACAGTTCATGAGCAGAGCTCCTAGAATGCCTATGTTGAAAATTTGGAGCTGATACTCCATTAAATGACTGTGTTACGAGCGTGCATTGGCAGATTGCACGCATGCTCGTACTGTTGTGCATTTGTGATATTTTCACCTGGATTTTCACCATTGCCATTTTTACACACCTCTTGATGAACAGTACAGCTGTCACTTCACATATCCTGCCCAAAATTTGTTTCCGCACTTCCGGTGCAGAATAGCGTGGTCGCAGTACGAAATCACTTCTTGGGACACTTTCAGGAAATGACAGTGACTCTGTACATGAGAAGAGGTGCTAAAATGCCTATGTTGAAAATTTGGTGCCTAACGCCCACAAACTGGCAGTGTTGCAAGCGTGTCTTGCATATTTCCCACGCACCCTTGCAACTCCGCAAATTTTGTATATTTGTATGCCACATTTTCAGCACTGGCATTTAATTACACCTCCTTATGAACTGTGCAGCTGTCATTTTTCACATCCTGCCCAGCATGTTTTCCTGCACTGTACTAACAAACACCCACAGGGACACCCTAATGCCTCTCACTCTCTGCAGGGTGGGGGTGAGTTGGCATCAGTTCAATACTTGACTGCCACTCCTATGCTGCATCTTTCTAACTCCTGCACTGCCAATGGCAGCAAGACAACATTCGGCATTGACAAATGCTTGTTTGTCACTGAACTTATTAAAACAAGCATTTGTCAATGCCGAATGTTTGCTTGCTGGCATTGGCAGTGGTAGTGTAGAAGTTACAGAGCTGCGTAATAGGAATGGCAGTGAAGTATTGAACTGAAGCCAACCCCACCACCACCCTGCAGAGAATGACAGGCATTGGGGTGTTCCTTTGAGTCGTCAGGCATAACGGCCACGCCATTTCCACACACCCCACCCTGTGGACACTGGCAAGTGTCACAGTGTTCCTTGGGGTCTTTGGTCCTTATGCGCACCCCATTTCATTAGGAAATACAGTGGGATGAGTGCGATATAGGAGAATGGGGTGAACTTTGGGGCCAAAGAGTCCAAGACATACCTCAATGCTTCTCACTAGCTGCAGGGTGTGGAATGGTATGAAGCATTACAGGTAGGAATCCCAAGTCATACCCCTGATGCCTGTCATTCTCTACAGGGTTGGCATTATGGTTGGAAACCCTAATACCTCAGACATTCATTGGTATTTTCACTCCAAATGTTCAACATGTTTTTTTTGTGACCCCACCTCATGAACAGGGGGAATATCAGTTTCTTAGCCGAAAGCTGCTTATGCACAGAGACTACAGCATTTAGCACCACAGGTACAAAAACATTCAGAACAGGATGTAAAAAATGACAGCTGTACTGTTCATGGGGAGGTGTAAAAAATGGCAATGTTGTAAATCTGCAGTAAAAATATTTAAAAAAATCAGCAAGCCCTACCTGAGCTTCAGGCTGATGTTGCACAGCTGGACTAAGGCACAAGCACCCACGGCATGTTCTTATAGTCCCCATTTATATGTCCATTTTTGTTCTTACAGCGCTGATTGCCCAACTGAGCCAAGATGTAAAACAGATACTAAAATGTCAGGTTTATTTCAGGTGACCAGGATCATAGTGAGGTATTTTTTTTCTGGAGGATTAGAACCCATGGAGTCCATGAAGGTGTGCTTTGGAGAGCTGGCATGTGTAAGGACTGTTGGGCACCCACACATTTTGGTGGTCCTGCTTTGGCAGGGAACAGTTTATTAAAGTAAAGATGTGTGGCTTGTCTCTCTAAGCTAGACAAGACTACACCATCCTATCAGGCAACAGACACAGTTGATCAGTGTGTGTGTGTGTGGCGGGGGGGAGCTGCTCACTGAAGCGTAGCTCCATCTTTCAACTGTATGCCACTGCATTTTCAACTGCTGTCATAGACAGCTTCAGCAGTGATTGGAGAACTGTGACCACGCCTGCAAACACACTGACTGAATTGGAAGATGCTGACACACCTCTGAAAAACTCAGATGATGGCACTATGTTTCTTGCACATGCGTGCAAGCAAACATAAAAAGTGGGACATTGCTTAATCTATGTATCTCAAACTTTAGGGAACAAACATGGCATTACATTCCCCAATGTAGGGTAGTATATTATTGGACTACATCATGGACTGTAATCTTTGGGAAATGGCCATGCTGCTCTTGGGCTTCAATTCAGTACTAAGTTTTGATGTACCACTAATATGGCAGATGCATGTTTATTCTTCAGTGATTAAGGAGCTTTCAGCTCCTTTGGGAGTTGTACAAATTAAGTCTTTCTACCACACTGCAGTAGTTGATTGTATATCAATTGTGAAACTAATAAAAACTAAGTTAAAAAACAAATGTTATTAGGTGGGTGATTCAAAAGGGAGGTGAGGAAGCCTTTCTTCCCAGAAAGGGTGGTAGATAAATGGAACAGGTTGCCTAGGGAGGTGGTGGGGCACAGACATTAACAGGATTCAAGCAAATATTGAACACACACATGGATATCATTAAATGGAAAAATCACCCATAGAGGGTTGGGGAAACTGGGGGAAGGGTATGCCCTGTGCCATCACATAGTGTTGGTAGGGTTAGGGCAGAGAAGATCAACCTTGTAGTCTTTTTCTGCTGACAGAATCCATATTTCTAAGAGAAGTGCTGTAAGTCCTGGGACTAGGACTGGAGAGTGTGCATGCAACTGAGAAAAGTCTGGTGGCCTGGAGGCGCAAGCAGCAAGAGCCCGTTATCCAGAACATCAAAGCCTGCCTGCTTCTGCTGCTTTTTTCTTCTGCCCTCCCAAATGGATGAGCATGCTATCTAGGGTGGATGGGGATGCATAGCAGTGAATGGTCACCTAACTGAACCTCCACGATGCCACCACCAGGAGGCGCTACTGGAGCTGTGCTTCACCAGCCATCATATTCAAGAGGCGAGCTTCTACGCAGATGCTCCGAGCCCTTCTTACCAGTCTCCACTCCTGCCATCCTGTGTTTGATGCGTTGACCTGAGTCACCAGTGTGCTGTATCAGATTTTAGGCAAAATATGGTTATTTGCAGTAAATTTGGTGTAAAATGGGGCAGAAACTAAAATGATTATATGACCTGGCAAACTAAAAAAAAAAAAAAATTAATCAGTGGCCCTAAAAAGCCCCCACCCACACCCCAACAGAGCTAGTGAGTGCTTTTAAGGGCCAATCCACAGAACCCTTTGCACACCTACACCGGTTTGTAGGTCAGCAGTGGTTGGGTGGTGGCCACTAGCTACAGACACAGAGGGCTCCATACATCACAAATTGCATCTCCCCATAGCAGCCCTCAAGGGATCGAAAGATTTTTGTGGGTAGGCAGGTTCAATGCTGTCGGCGGGGGGGGGGGAATAATGGCAAACCTTGTAAGGTTCCTGAGCACGAGATATGTACTGCAGAGACATCAGGAAGGAGTGAAGGCAACATCAGGTGATCCCAGCATATGTCCTCCACACCTCCTGGGACTGTTGCTCCAGAGTTGTCATGGCCTCAAACCCCTCCCCGCCAAGACGTTGGTTGTTTTTCCTCTGTTCCACAGAAGCAACCACTTCTGACCCCCCACCCCCACCACAGCCATTTAGTGCATTGAGACTTGGAAAGCGCTGTGCAGAGCTGCTCCAGTGGAATTTAAATTAACAGCCTCTGGTTCTGAACAGTGGATCTGAACAGTGCCAGAACAGTAGTCTTCCACCACTTAGAACCACTAGGCCAGTTGTCATGATATATTGAACTTTCTCAGATGTTTAGCAGAACATGACATTAATGGTAAACCACTCATCAAGTCAGACCATTTGTGATAATAAACTTTTACAAGATAATCACAGTCATACTTATTACTCTAAAAGTTTAAAGTACCAGCAGAGAAAGCTTGTGCCTGATTATAAGTAACTCATTTTGTAAAGCTTTGTCTGCTGCTAATGTAACCAAAGGGTCTGTAAGAAAAGTCTTTAACTGTCCCCAACTAATCTGAGTGCCTCTGCTTGTGATATCGTCCTGCCCTGTAGCTGTACAGCCTCCGACACAAACATTAGTGAAAGCCCTGGTGGCATAGAGGTCCCCCCCCACTTACTCAGGACCCCCACTGTCCAACACCCACAGCCAGTCCCATAGCGGCAGGCAACACAGCCCACCTGCACACTGCCACGGCTGCCTGCCGACTATGCTGTCAAAGACTGACAGCATACTGTACAGCATGTAGCACATTGGCCATCTATGTCGACCAATGGGCATGCAATGGGTACTGTAGACTGTCATTCACAGCTGTGTACAAGTTGTGAATGACAGCCTACTGCGTGCATGCCGTTAGTGAACATGAACAGCCACTGCGCTGCATGCTGTACACAAAGCTGTCGATCTCTTTCAGCATGGTCGAGTGAGCAGTATGGCGGTATTGAAAGTGACTTTGCTACCTGCCAATAAGGGACCGCTGTGGGGTGTTGAGCAGTGGGTCTGAGTGGCGAGGGGACCACACTATGCCACCATGGCTTTCATTAATGTATGTGTCGGGGACTGTTCAGCTACAGGGTGGTGGTGGGGAGTCACTATGCCACCAAGGCAGGTTGTAGGTTTGCAGGTGTTCTGACAACCCTGCAGGGCATCCGGTGCAATCGGCCAGGTGCATCCCTGCTAGGTGCATGCAAATGGAGACATAATGACATGCAAATGGCCCCATTGTGCCTTGAATGCCAAATGGCCCCATTTGCATGTCTGTGACTGGGAATGGCAGTTTTGGGTGCAGCGCATTCCCCATTGTGTTCCTAGCCCGATGTGGGGGATGTGCCGACGCAGCCTGGGCTGGGTGCAACTGTGGTATTCACAAAGGGGATGTGCCGGGGGCATTCCCCAGCGCATCTTCCGTGAATACCACTGTATGCACTCAGTGCATCTCCACTGTGCTGTGGCAGTCGAGATGCACTGAATGCATCTCCTTTGTGAATACTGCCCTATTAATTTTGTTGTCCATAGCTGAATACATTGCACAGTTTTGGAAATACAAGATGTGACCCATACAGAAAGAAACAAAACAAAGATCGGCACCATGCTGTGGTCCAGTTTTGTGGGCCACTATCAGGTACATCATATCGGTAACACCATGTGTTGTAGCACACTACATGGAAGATACTGTGCTGCATGTTCAACATTTTCTACATCGGATAGGAATGACTACAGTCAGAATATGAAGGGGTTATGTTCATATCACGCCAAAATCATGAATGAAGTGACAATGCTGTAAAATGACAGTGTAACATTTATACTATTGACAGCTCCCTAATCAGTCTGACATGTGACATTCCATCCTATGGGCTCTCCATGTTTGACACAGTGTCACTTACTAGCTCATTTGTAAAGGTCATGGTCAAGCAGGTGACTAGGCAACTGAGATAGAATGTCATGAATGTGTTTCTGTAACATGACAAGCCTCAGATGGAAGCCTCAAGAAAGCACCCTGTAGTGTTGAAAGGGTGGATTAGGGACAAATACAATGCACATCGGAACAGCCTACAAGACTGCAGCACAGTATGTGATACATGTTATTTATTTCTGCATGGGGACGATCTTATTTTTTCAACAGTTGTGGAATGCATTGAACTATGGCAAAAAATGTATTATGCTGTAAAAAATTAACTGAGATACAAATTAGGGTCATATAAACAAAGCAATGAAGTACAAGACTTTCATCAAGGCAACACTTGAATGTGTAATACTCATTTTTATGTTTGCTTGCGTGCATGCACAAGAAACATTATGTGACAGCTTAGCAGCTTAGGAGAGAAGTTGGTTGTGGAGGCAGCACTGTGGCAGCAAAGGGAGGCACAGTATTTGGGGGCTTGGCAGTGGTGGGCCAATGGAGGCACAGTGTGTAGATGACACTGGCTTCCAAAAGTGCCACCAAGTTCTTACGTTTTCACCACAGCAATCAGGGGCCACCTTGTCATTGCAGCGTCAGCCATTCTGCTGCAATAAGGGAGTAACCCGTCATTGCTGGGCGGAACTTGCTCATGGACTATTGTTTGTGAACATGGCTGGCAGCTTGCTGCCTGTTCACAAACACACACTAGCTTTCCCCAGTGCCGAGGGTGCCCAATCCTCGGCAGCTTGTGCCCCCCACAATAGTGTTTTTGCAGATGGGGGCCCCAATCCCTGTTGGCTTCAGTCCACCTCCTAGTTAAAGTTGCTGATGGGGGAGCCCACTCCCAATTGGCATTATGTCCCCCCCACAAAAGCCCAGTAGATTTGTGCCGAGGGGGTGCCCAATCCCCCTCTGCTCTTGTGCCCCCCCTTTTGTGATGATGGGGGTGCCCAATCCCCTATCAGCTACAGCTGTCCCACCAAAAAAACACTCTGTTGGCTCGCTGGGAGCCCACCCTAGCATGCCACATGCCCCTGTAAAAAACAAAACCGTCCCGGGATTTTTTTTTTTTTTAACCTGTGAAAAAAGAAAACGGTCCCTCGCGATCTCCCTGCCCCCTCCCACAACCCGCACCCACCCACTGTGCATCCTGCCTCCCCACACCCCCCTCACCCTATACTTACCTCTGGAGTCCAGTGTGATGTTCTTCAGTGGACCGGGAACATGTCTGCACTCTTCAAAGCCGACCACGAACTGAGGAAATGCCAGTAAGCTGTATAATGGCATAAATAGGTTTTTTTCAACTTTGATGCATATCTCAGGCATCTTTTGGGAATTCTGGCACAAAATTTTCTACATGGGGTTTTTGGGACCCCTCCTCATGAATTCAGGCACTGTCATGGCATTATTCAGTCCCGAAAGAATTTTCAGAGAACACCAGGACAAGGAGCTGCCGTTGTGACTGGACTTCTCTACTTGGACTATATTGCCCTCCTTCCCTCCCCTCCACCCCACCACCGAAAGCCAGTTCTACTTTTATAGGCACAGGATTTGACTGACAACAGGAACTTCCTGTTTGAGAGCAGCAAGTGAGTGATCACAGAGCCAACAAAGACTCACCATCCTAGAAGGACAAGAGTAGCTCTCTGCCCCCCCCAGCTGCTGGAGGTCTGCCTCTGAGCAAGTAAGGGGACTACTGAGAAATATAGGATCTTCTTGTCTCAGAACAGGACGATCAGTTGCTTAAAGGGCACAGAGGCAGTAACTTTGTAGGGAGAAAAAAATAAATAAATAAACAGAGGAAAGAGTAAGTATTCCAAACAACAGTGAAAGGGCCAGAAATAAGACATGATGGGAGTGGTGCAGTGTAGTGGCTGTGGAGCGGCAGTCTTCCGGGAGATGTTCTGGAGTTTGCGGTGTTGTCCCATCTGCAGACACCTCTCTGGGCTGAGGGAGGAGGTTGCTCATCTCCAGGCTGAGTTGGCCATGATTTGTAGGACCTCCTCTCCCATCCAAGGACCACCAGGGCCACTGCCGTTGCCTCAGAGGGTTGCCAAGAAAGAGGACCGATTGGATGACAGTGGGCTCAGTGAGGGTGAGAGTGGTGGAACAGAGGCACAACCCTTCCAGTTGTACCTCTTCACAATTCATATGCCATTCTGGCAAAGTGTCGTTCTTCTATGGAGGCAGCCACAGTGGAGACCAATAAGGATGCTGGGAACCTCCATAAAGGAGAACCACGGGAGGTTGGCATGGGACCCCACAGGGAAGAAAACAACTCCTGGGGGGGACTCCATTCTTAGGAAGGTAGAACTGGGGGAGGAAGGGGAGAGGGAGGTAAGGTGCCTACCTGGCGCCATGGCTTGGAGGGAAAGGGAGCGAATTCTCAGGATCGCCTGAGCAGCTGCCCAGGGGAAGGAGCTGGATGTCATTGTCCACCTAGGGACAAATGACCTGGCTAAGAAAGGGATCAGAGCACTGCAGAAAGAGTTTGTGGAGTTGGGGAGGGGCCTTAGACAAGTAGCATGCACGGTAACCTTCTCGGAGGTGTTGTCTGTCTATGGCGTAGGTGAGGCTAGGGTGCTCCACACCATGGGATTCAATCAGTGGTTGAAAACTGGTGCAGAGCTCAGGGATTTGGCTTCACTGGGGACTGGGGGACCAACCGGAGTGATGCAGGCCTATACTGGAGTGATGGTCTGCATCTGTCCAGGAGGAGAACCAGATCCTAGGTGATAGGTTTAAATGCTTCATTGGCAAGCATTTAAACTAGCCAAGAGGGGAGGCACTGGAAAGGAGCAGGGAAATCCTAGCCCCCCCCCCAAAAAAAGTCAGGGTAGTAAGTGAGGTAAACACCAAGTTAGAGATGTTGATAGGGAGAAGGGCATGGGTAAATGAAGAAAGTAACAAAGGCAATAAGGACAGAGATGGGGCAAAAAGGGGTAAGGCCATCAGGAAATGGAGGGCAATGAGTACCAATGCCCATAGTCTGGGCAACAAGCTCCCTGAACTGGTGGCCTTGATGGAAGAGGGATGCCTGGATATCATAACAGTCACAGAAACATGGTACACTGAGAACCATGACTGGGAAGTTAACATACCAGGGTACACAACCTGCAGGAGAGACAGGGAGGGGAGAAGAAGGGAGGAGTAGCTCCCTATGTAGGGGAAGGGATAAAAGCAACTGAACAAAAGAGTAAACAGGTAGGAGAGGAGGCACTGTGGGTCATCTTAGAGAATGGAAATGGCACCACAATCCGCACAGGGGTTGTATACAGACCCCCATGTCAGGGGAAAGGAATGGACAAAAATATGATAGAAGGCATTCTTACGATGGCAGAGAAAAGGGCGATACTGTTGATAGGAGACCTGAATATGCCAGATGTTAACTGGAACACATTTGCTGCAGCCACATCCAAGAGCAGGGCCATTCTCGATGCCCTACAGGTGGCATGCCTCAGACAGCTAGTTTTGGAATCCACTCATGAGTGAGCAATCTTAGACCTCATACTCTCAAATGGGGACAGTGAGAGGATCTCAGATCTAGAAGTGGGTAGCCATCTGGGAACAAGTGACCACCAAACAGTGTGGTTCATGATAAACTCAGCTACAGAGTCAAGCCATACAAAAGTGAGCATTCTGGACTTCAGGAGGGCTGACTTAGGCAAGATGGGAGAGTGCCTTAGAAAAGCACTAGAAAATAGGCAAGAAGGAGTAGTGGAGCAACAATGGGGAAACATCAAAACTGCCATCACAGAGGCAACAGACCTTTGTGTGAAGCAAATAAACAAATCAAAATGAAAGAAAAAGCCACTATGGTTCTCAAAAGAGGTGGCAGTGAAGGTTAGGGAGAAAAAGACAGCATTTAGGAAGCATAAGGGAACACAGAAGGAGCAGGAACAGAGAACTGTACCAGTTAAAGTAGAAGGAAGCAGGAAGGGTAGCCAGAAGAACAAAGGCCCAAACTGAGGAAAAGATAGCCAACTCGGTTAAGAAGGGGGATAAAACCTTTTTTAGGTACATCAGGGAGCATAGAAAGACAAATGGAGGGATAGTGAGGCTGAATAGAATGGACGGTGGGTGGGCATAGAGGGACAGTGAAAAAGCAGGGATACTGAATGAATACTTCGACTTAGTATTCACAAAAGAGGAGGAGGGGGAGGTGCCTAATCCAATAAACAGAAGCACTCAGGATGGGGGGGGTAGATTCCAGTCCTTTCACAGAAGAAAGGGTTCTGAAAGAACTCCTAAAACTGAAGGTGGACAAAGCAGTGGTGTCTGATGGAATTCACCCCAGAATTCTAAAAGAATTAAGGGGGGCACTAGTGACATCACTGACTACCCTTTTTAACAAATCATGGGAGGATGATGTGGTACCTGAGGACTGGAGGAAGGCAGATGTGATACCCATTCACAAAAGTGGGAGCAAGACAGAGGCAGGAAACTATAGACCTGTCAGTTTGACCTCTGTGGTAGGGAAAGTGATGGAATCACTTCTGAAGGAAAGAATTGTTGAGTACCTAGAGGCCAATAGGGCACAGGACCCAAGGCAGCATGGGTTCACAGTGGGAAGGTCATGTCAGACAAATCTAATTAATTTCTTTGACTGGGTGACCAAAGCAGTAGACCAGGGAGGGGCTGTGGACATGGCCTACCTAGACTTTAGCAAGGCTTTTGGCACAGTCCCACACAAAAGATTAATTGTCAAATTAACCAGCCTGGGAGTGGGTCCCAGGGTGCTAAACTGGGTAAAACATTGGCTGAACAACAGGGCACAGAAGGTAATTGTAAATGGAGTCCACTCTGAAGAAAGAGGCGTTACTAGTGGGGTACCACAGGGTTCAGTACTGGGTCCAGTCCTTTTTATGTTTGCTTGCACGCATGTGCAAGAAACATAGTGCCATCATCTGAGTTTTTCAGAGGTGTGTCAGCATCTTCTAATTCAGTCAGTGTGTTTGCAGGCGTGGTCACAGTTCTTCAATCACTGCTGGAGCTGTCTATGACAGCAGTTGAAAATGCAGTGGCATACAGCTGAAAGAGGGAGCTACGCTTCAGTGAGCAGCGCCCCCCCCCCCACACACACACACACAGATCAACTGTGTTGGTTACCTGATAGATTGCTGTAGTCTTGTCTAGCTTAGAGAGACAAGCCACACATCATTACTTTAATAAACTGTTCCCTGCCACGGCAGGACCACCAAAATGTGTGGGTGCCTAACAGTCCCTACTGACACCAGCTCTCCAAAGCACACCTTCGTGGACTCCATGGGTTCTAATCCTCCAGAAAAAAAATACCTCAGCATTTGATGTGAAAACTCAGACTTCGTTGTATGTGTAATTCCAAGCGTTTTCTCTTACTAGACTCTGTCAATGTGAACTCCCCACTGCTAAAACCTATGCAAACGAACTTGAGCATAATGTACTACCTGCAGCTGACGTAAAGAACAGCCAGAATGCACAAAGGAGAACATACTGCTATGCATTTCAGCAGCAGCCAGTGGGGGAGGTTTTCATGACTGAAGCACTTTAATGCACCTTTTAGTGCTGTCATATACACACTCCTGTGTGGTAATTCACTAAACTGCACACTTAGGGCCAGATATTCAAAACTTTGAGCCGGGCCAAAACCGTTTGCACAGGTTTAGTGCGGGATTAGCGCGGGTCTGCTATATTCAAAAGGCCAAATAGTGCGGGTAAACTGCATTAGCGCTGGGCAAAATTATAATGTATGCAGGGGCAAACTGACATGAATACAGGAGCAATGCTATATTCAGCGACTAGCGCCATGCTAAGTGGTTTTGCGCGACTTAGCGTGACACTTAGCGCGGTGTACATTACCGCCCAGAAAAAGCTTGTCTTAACCCTGGGCAAGCAGCTTTGAATGACACTATGGCTTTTCGGGTTTAGCGCGGGTTTTGTGCGACCCTAACAAAGAAATATGACACATAGATAAAGCCAAACATAGAGGAAGCATGCTGCTAACTGATGGCATCACAATGATACCATCATCTGCCACCAATCCCAGCCATGCCAGGCAGTAAGTGGTGACCCTGCTGCCAATGGACAGCATGGCAGTGTGGCCATACAGCACACACCTGTGCACCACATTTCTGTGGACACCAACAGATGCCAGCACACACATGAAGCACTGTGGGCATGGAGGATGTTGAGGGGAGTATGTATTGGTGGCGAGGCTGTGCCACAGACCAGATGTGGCCACAAGGCTGGGACACATCATGCAGTGCACATGGGCCAGTATTGGGAATACCCCAACACCAGTGTGCCTTTCGGATAATATATGCCCCCCCCGGCCACATACTGCACAGCTATACAACTGCCACAGCACACAAAGCCAGAAATGTACATGTCACTGTGAGCATCCCATGCCACAGGTACAGCATCTGTGGGTCACACAACAGTGTAACAGTAATGTCCACTGTCAGTAAACACCTGCAGGTTGGGCCTCTCACTGTGTATAGTGCAGTCATCATCACTGCCCAACACACCATAGACAATGCTGTGTCCACACACTACTGGCCCCTTGCTACTGTAGTTTCTGCTGTGCACTGTAGCATGACCTACAGTGCGACAGTTGCATGCAGCACCACCACCAACTGTGCCTATGCTGTGTTGTCCCAGTACAGCTGCAGGCAGCAGCGCATGTGGAAGTAGTGTTCAAAACTGTATAATAGTCCCCAAGCTGTTTGCACAGTGCTAACACGTTTGCGCGGGTTTAGTGCAGGGCTAAACCGTTAGCCCGGTGCAAACTGCATGCAAATCAGGTCATAATGAGATGCTAATCTGGATGTTTGCCCACAGACTACCTAAGTAGGCTCATTTGCATGTCACTTTTGAATATGGCAAAGTTTAGCGCCGGGCAAATGGTTTAGCCATGTGCTAAACCCGCTCAAATGTGTTAGTGCTGCGCTAACAGTTCGGGGAATATTTTACAGTTTTGCACACTGTACTTTCACATACACTGCTGCCTGCAGCTGTACTGGGTCCACGCATTTGCTGGCACACACACATTGGCCACATAGTTCATCTCTACCTACCTTCACATCACTATGCACTGTGTTGCTGTTGTGGTTTGCACTTCCTGGTTGCCATAATCAGAGCTGTCTTATTCCAGGGCTAAGTTTGCCCTGCACTCCCAGCCCAGTTTGCCCGGCCTCATTCCCATGCTATATTCAGAAGCTGTTTGCCCAGGGCTATTCCTTTTGAATATAGCTTGCTCTGTGCTCCGGGCTAAGTTTGCCTGCCGGGCAGTGCTAATTTTGCCCCGAGGCAAAGTTTTGAATATCTGGCCCTTAGTCTGGTAATGCAGCTTCAAAATATTTTTTTTTTCTGAATTGCCCTGAGCTGGCATTTTTATGTGACTGCAGAAACAAGATGCTGTATGTCAGCCATGTGTCTGCATTCCCACACTCATCCCCCTCACAACTCTCAAGCAAAGCCAATGGTGCTTACTGAATTGAGAAGTTATATGGATTTCAGAAGTTGTGCCAGATGCACTGCACATTGCCTCATCCACTCTGTTTCAACCCTCCACCTCCACTTCTCTTGGGCAAAGCATGAAGGCTAGTTCACACTAGCACGTTCAGATACTTAATAATACACACTTCCTTTGAAATCAGGGAAAGGCATGTTGTTGGTCTATTACACTATGAAAACAAGCATTTGTCAATGCCGAACGTTCGCTTGCAGGTATTTGCAGTGGTATTTGGCACTTGGATATGGCTTAAAAAAATCAGTGACAAAGAAGTACAAGCATTTGTCAATGCTGAATGTTGCTTGCTTATATGTGCTGTTTAGGTATTTGGAAGTCATTGGAGTGCAAATATTGAAAATTCACGAACTTACAAGCGTGCGTAGGAACTGCGCAATGCACACTCATAAAACAGTCATTTTTAGGAATTTTTTTCACCAGATTTTCAACATAGCCATTTTAAGACCTCTGCTCATGAACAGTGTCACTGTGATTTTCTTAATGTGTCCCATACATTTTCACACCGACTGCACCATTGTGCGTTACATGGCCAGAAACACGTTTTGGGCAGGATGTGAAATATGACAGCTGTACTGCTCATAAGGAGGTGTGGTAAAATGGCAATGTTGAAAATCTGGAGTAAAAATATTGAAAATTCACAAACTTACGAACATGCATAGAACTGCGCAATGCACTCGTAAAACAGTCATTTTTAGGAATTTTTTCACCAAATTTTCAACATAGCCATTTTAAGACCTCTGCTCATGAACAGAGTCACTGTGATTTTCTTAATGTGTCCCATACATTGATTTTGCACACCAACTGCATCATTGTGCGCTACATGGGCAGAAACATGTTTTGGGTGAGATGTGAAAAATGACAGCTGTACTACTCATAAGGAGGTGTAATAAAATGGCAATGTTGAAAATCTGGAGTGAAAATATTGAAAATTCATGAACTTTCGAGCCTGCATAGGAACTGTGCAATGCACACTCGTAAAACGGTCATTTTTAGGAATTTTTCCACCAAATTTTCAAAATAGGCTTTTTGAGAGCCCACCTTATGAATGCTGGCACTGTTGTTTCATTAATCAGGCCCAAAAAGTAAATGCGAAATCACCCTTCGGGCCCAAATAATGCCATGACAGTGACAGAATTCATGAGAAGGGGTCCCAAAAACCCCGTTGAACATTTGGTGCAAAAATTCCAAAAAATGCCTAAGATATGAAACAAAGTTGAAAAAAACCCATCTAGCCCATTATACAGCTTACCGGCATTTCCTCAGTTCACTGTCGGCTTTGAAGAGTGCAGACGTGTTCCCGGTCCAGCGATGATCGTCACGCCAAGCTCTGGAGGTAAGTATGGGGTGAGGGGGGTGTGGGGAGGTAGGGTGCGCAGTGGGTGGGTGCGGGTTGTGGGAGGAGGGTGGGGAGACTGCGTGGGACCGTTTTTAATTTACAGGTTTTCTTTTTTCTATAATTGACAACGCGGGATGTTTGCCATGCTGGGGTGGGCTCCCAGCGTGGCAGAAGGCTGGCTGGGGTGGCTGTGGAGCCAACAGGGGATTGGGCACCCCTGTCAGCAGACGACGTGGGATGTTTGCCATGCTGGGGCGGGCTCCCAGCATGGCAGCAGAGAAAGCTGTTTGGGGGGAGGTGGAGCCGACGGGGGATTGGGCACCCCTGTCGGCAGATGATGCAGGACGTTTGCTACACAGGGGTGGGCTCCCAGCGTGGCAGCAAAGATTTGAGGGGGGCGTGACACGCTGCAAGCACACAGCGGTGGTTTTCTTTGAAGAGAAGACTACCGCTGTCATACACAGCACTGCAGCGATTGGTGCAGGACCGCCACGCCTGCTCAACAGAGCAGGGGATTGCACAGGGCAGGCACACCTCCAAAGTGTCCCATTCTCCCAAGACGTTCCTTGCGCATGCGCGCAAGCGAATGTAAAAACAAAAAACAAGTGATGGACTATAGAGGACACAGTAGCAGTGCTATCACATTGATTTTGCATTTTCCTGTAACTCTAGTGCAAATTTTCCTCCCCCCCCATACATTTCATTATTTCACATGAAGCAGAATTGCTCTGATGCCCCTGAAGCAAATGATTATTTACCTTTTAATGGACCAACATAGATGTAACAACAAGAACAAAGTGCTCTAGCTTTCGGACCAACCAGTCCTTCTTCAGAAGCTCATGGCAGTTGTTTAGAAAATACAATACTTATAACAGCTAGATAATGCAGAGAAAAACAGAAAAAATCCCAATTGGTTTAAAAACTCATTTAAAAAAAAAACAGAAGATGATGTCAGAGAAGTTTAACAGTACTATACTGCCTTCAGCCAGAAGCAACCTTGGGTTAAGCGTGCTTGGTGGAGATACACGTACAAAGAATCAGATGATACAGACAGTGTCGGCAGATAGCAGCTCGGCCCACCCAGTCTGCCCATTTGAGCTTGTAAGTTCAGTTTGTTTTCCTAGAAGTCTGTTGCACCTTACCCTGACCTCCAGAATTCCTTTATGTCTATCCCATGCATTCTTAAATCCGTGATTGTTTCAGCCCCCACCACTTCCTCTGGCAGGGTGTTCCACTTGTCCACCACCCGTTCTGTGAAGAAATTCTTTCTCATGTTTCCTCTGAATCGTCCTCCCTCCAACTTTATCCCATGCCCTCTAGTCCTGGAACATCTTTTTCGCTTAAAAATAGTGTTTTCCTGCACCCTGTTCCCCCCTGTAAGATACTTGTATGTCTCTATCATATCCTTTCTCTCCCTCCTCTCCTCCAGGGAGTACATGTTCAGTTCCTTCAACCTGTCTTCATAGGACTTGTGATGCAATCCATGCACCATCTTTGTTGCTCTCCTCTGAACCTTCTCTACCCTATGTCCTTACGTAGGTATGGTCTCCATAATTGTACAGTGTACTCCAGGTGGGGCCTCACTAGTGTCTTGTATAGCGGAATTATGACCTCCCTTTTCCTGCTGTTAATGCCCCTGCCTATACATCCCAGCATCCTATTTGCTTTACCTGCTGCCTTGTCACACTGTTTCCCTACCTTGAGGTCATCAGAGATGATAACCCCAAGATCCCTTTCCTGCTTGGTGCATGCTATATCCTCACCCCCCAACTGATATATTGTGCCAGGGTTTTTGTGCCCCATATGCATTATCTTGCATTTCTTTGCATTGAATTTCAACTGCCAAACCCCTGACCATTCTTCAGGTTTCTGCAGGTCGCTTCTCATTCTGTCTACACCCTCTGGTGTGTCTACTCTGTTACAGAGCTTTGTGTCATCAGCGAACAGTGAAGTTCTGCCTTCTAGGTCCTGCGCCATGTCACTGATGAAGATGTTGAATAGGACCGGTCCCAGCACCGATCCCTGTGGTACCCCACTGGTCACTCTTCCCTCTGTGGAGTGACAGCCATTTACCACCACCCTCTGTGTCCTGCCACCCAGCCAGTTACCTACCCACCACACTACTGTCCTGCCCACACCCATATTCCCCAGTTTGTGTAATAGTCATATACTGCATATAAATTTAATTGACATAAGATAACACTGCTGAAGCAGATAACTCCTAAATCAAGCTATGAGTGTCACAGTTAGTATAAGGATGTGATTACTGAAAAGGCAACCCCCACCCAGATTAAAGACAAACTAAGATTGTTATAGGGCTCATGAAGTTTCAGTGTCTGCATTATAGACAAGAATTTACCAGTAAAGTTGTCTTAAAGACATAAGTGCACACTGTGTGATGTGTAAAACCTAGCTGGACCTGTCACTCAGCTGTACTCTCCAGCTAGATATAAGGCCCAAGAAATTTCAAAACCTCAGGACTATATAAATGATAATTTAAATATAAATTGATAATATTAGTGTCAAACAAAAACTCTAGTTGAGGAACCTCAAGGAATTAAGACCACATAGCCTGATATGTACTGATGTCAATATACACTGAGAATGTAACAACTTGATGTACCACAAGTGTCTAAGGAATCTGAAAAAAGATAAAATGTAATTTCTCTCCTCCTCTTCATACAAACAATACACCTAACCCACCCCACATCACCATAATGTGGGGAGATACATAGCTTTACGGAGATGTTCTCTCTCTCTCACCCCCCCCTTTTTTCCCTTCTCTTTCTCTCTCTCACACACACACACACACACACACACACACACTCACTCTCTCCTAGTGAACCTATATTCACTTCAATCACTGCAATTGTTCCCCAAAAGAATTCAACTTGTCATGAAATCCTGAGTAAAAGGGCTTATGTCTGATGCCCCTGTAACCAATGCAAGTCAATGGGAACAATTTCCCTGTAAATGACTCTCTATAGATCTGGGAGCCCTGCTGTATGTAGTCTGCCAGGGTCTTACAATATAATTCTTATTTTAATGCAGTGCATTCAGAAAAATTATACTGAAGCAAATGATTTGTTGCCTTTTACTGAACCAACATACATGGATGTTACAAAAAGAACAAAGTGTCTAAGTGTTTGGCCCAACAAGGTCTTCTTCTGAAGCTTACCTAAGTAAACTTACAAGGGATGTTCTAGCCTGTGTGACAATGGTTTCAATTCTAGGGGGGTGGGGGTAGGAAGAAGTAGGCTGCTGGTTAACTTGGATCTGCAGCTTATCCAGTAGGCAGGGAAATGGGCAGACTGGGTGAGCCAAGCGGTCCTTATCTGCCGTCAAATTCTATGTTTCTATGTTCTATGTTTCTATGTATGCCACTGAATTTGAAAAAAACAGCAATTAAATAGCTTAGGATAATGCAGGATATATAAATGAAATCAGAACGCATATGTGAAGGCATTGTTGTCGTGTCAAAAGACAGCAACAGTACAGCAGCTACCTGAATTCACCTGCTTTTAATTGCTGTTTTAAAAGGGGGATATTTTTTAAATATCCTGTAAATAGTTTCACAATAATTCCCTCATAACTTTTTACCAAGTGTGTGCTCTACATAATTCATTGGTTGGCAGCTCCTCCACAGCACACAAATGAACAGAGACTATTTTAGTTGTCATTTTTCATATATCGCCCAAAATGTGCTTCCGAGCATGTAGCGCACAATGGCGCAGTTGGTGTCCGAAATCAATGTTTGGGACAGATTAAGAAAATCACAGTGACACTGTTCATGAGCAGAGGTCTTAAAATGGCTATGTTAAAAATTTGGTGACAAAAGTTCATAAAATGACTGTATTATGAGCGAGCATTGCACAGTTTCAACGCACCCTCATAAGTTCATGAATTTGTAATATTTTCAGTCCAGATTTCCACCACTGGCATTTTTCCACATTCCCTTATGAACAGTACAGCTGTCATTTTTCACACCATGGCCAAAATGTGTTTTCACACTTCCAGCGAAGAAATGCGTGGTCACTGTGGGAAATCACTGTTTGGGACAGATTAAGAAAATCACCATGACACTGTTCATGGTGGAGGCCCCAAATGCCTGTGTTAACAATCTGCTGTAAAAAATCCCCAAACTAATTACATTACGGTTTGTCGTTGTGCAGTTTTCTATGCTCACTCATGACTTCACCAGTTTTTCTGATATTTTAACTCCAGATTTTCAATATTGCCATTTTTTTACACCTCCCCATGAACAGTACAACTGTCATTTTTCACATCCTGTTCGAAATGTGTTTTCACAATTGTGGCGCCAACTGGCGTAGTCACTGTGCAAAATCAGCTTTCAGCTAACAAACTGATATTGCCACTGTTCATAAGGTGGGGGTCACAAAAAAACAATGTTGAAAATTTGGAGCGAAAATACCAATGAACGTCTGCAGCGTTTCCTGTAGAGACTGACAGGCCTCAGGGGTGTGGCTTGGGATTGTCGCCTGTAATGCTCATACCATTCCACCCCCACCCACACCCTGCAGCTAGTGAGAGGCATCGAGTTGAGGTTTGGACTCTTTGGCCTCAAAGTTCACCCCATTCTCCTATACTGCACCCATCTCACCATATTTCCTAATAGAATGGGGTCAACATAAGAGCCAAAGACCCCAAGGCACACCGTGACACCTGTCGGTGTCTGCAGGGTAGGGTGTAGTGAAATGCCATAGCCGTTATGCCTGATGACCCAAAGGCACACCCCAATGCCTGTCACTCTCTGCAGGGTGGTGGTGGGGTTGGCTTCAGTTCAATTCTTCACTGCCATTCCTATTATGCAGCTCTGTAACTCCTACACTACCAGTGCCAATGCCAGCAAGCAAGCAAACATTCGGCATTGACAAATGCTTGTTAATGTCTTTATAAGTGACATTGCAGAGGAACTGGAAGGAAAAGTATGCCTCTTTGCAGATGACACAAAGATCTGCAATAGGGTTGATACACAAGGAGGCATGGAAAGGATGAGAAGGGACTTGGCAAGGTTGGAGGAATGGTCAGAAGTATGGCAGCTTGGATTCAATGCAAAGAAGTGCAAAATAATGCACCTGGGAAACAAAAACCCAAAGGAAGATTACACAGTGGGGGTGGGGGGGTAGAAACAACAACAAAAATGGGAAAGGGTCCTGGGGTTAATCATATCAGATGACCTTAAGGTAAGCAAGGAATGTGAGAAGGCAGTAGGGAGGGCTGGGGGGATATTGGGATGTATAGGGAGAGGCATCACCAGTAGAAAACAAGAAGTTGTTATCCCTCTGTACAGACAGTTGGTGAGACCCCATCTGGGGTACGGCGTCCAGTTCTGGAGATCCCAACTCTGCAAGGACATAGACAGGATGGAGGCAGTCCAGAGGAGGGCAACTAAAACAGTGTAGGGTCTGCAAGAGAAGCCATATGAGGAGAGACTAAAGGAGCTTAATATGTATACCCTTGAGGAAAGGGGGGGACATGATAGAAACTTTTAAGTACCTCAGTCCGGATTGTTTTCAAAGAGTTGATCCAACTGGGATTATAATCCGTATTGTCTATGACAATATCAGGGGTCCATCCGGTTCATCTGCAAGTGCAAGGGCACCCCTTTCACTGGTGGTGTACAGTGAGAGAATAAACGAGCAACAACTCCTCTCCTGGCCTCCACCACCACCTCCAGCCAGATGATACAGGTGTCACAGGTGGACCCACCCTGGCCCATGGGGGCTCAACACGTAAGCCCCATCTTTTGGGGGGAGGTTACAATAGCTTCCTTCTTAGCAGTTTACATACAATTAACAAATAGTTCAGTCTCAAATTTTATACATCTAACATGTTTAAAACACAGAAAAGTTATTTTATTTGGAGGAACAAACAATTGCACACAGTAATGCTGGCAGCCATGTTAGACTGAGTTAGTTACACTGTCTCCCAGAATCTGTCTGCTTATCATTCCCAACATGCATCTGACCACTACAGCCTTAACCCTTAGATGCACAACTTCAGTATTACTTGTACAGTAAGATATTAAACAGGATCTGAGCAGTTTATCAATCACAGAAAAGTTACAATATTAACAGCATTTTTCCAAACGAATAAAATAGCCTGTCAAACCTCTGCATCATGTCTGTGAGGTGCACAAGAATTTGGAATGTTTTTTTAAATATGACCTCTCTCTCACTTTGCTGGTCTCAAGCCTCCCAGTATATATACTGTAGATATTTGAGCTGAAGACTCAAGAACTAATTTTAAAATTACATTCCAATTACAGCAATATAAATTTAGGTTTAGAAAAATGGTTTTAATGACACAGAGCAGGCAACATTGACCATTAAAACCCAAGCTATAAGTAACACTAAGTGATTCTGAAGAACATAATTACCTTAGCTTAAAAAGGGGAGGTAATGAATAGTGTTAAGCATATTCAGCAGAATATTCATATCTGGGGACCCAAATATTCTGAACTTTGGGGTTCCATGTCATAACAGAGATAGCAAAACAGTGATCTCTATTATGGCGAGTGCATATGACCTAAAAGTAAATCGGCGATATGCACTTCCAGTGACCACACTTCTGGAAAAACTTCGTGCTTTTGCAGCTTTGCTCCCCTCACCCTCCTGATTTGGGATTATCAACTCTGGGAGGGGGTGCATGTTGAGGAGGGGGCAACATTTCTGGGCAGGAATAGAGAAAAAAAAAAAGCAGCTATAAGCAGTAGCAAAATTCTTTCCCCTGCTCTGTCCCTAACCCAGTGCCTACTGCACCAGAGCTAGCAACCCTCACCACCACACCACAGGGCTACAGCAGGCACACACCCCTACTTAAACCCCCTTCCATATCCTTCCCCTTCCAGTCGGCGTCCTCACTATTGCATCGCTACCCTTGTAGGGTAGCCCAAAATGATAGTGCTGAAAATGAGTCACTATTTTTGTAGTTGCTCATTTTTGGTCACTAGTATCACTGGATCCCGAAATTTGGTATTTGTATTCATTATTTATGTACCTGTGGGGAGGGGGTTAAAAAACAGCCCCCACACCCTCCTCACCAGCCCAATCATCTTAAACTACAACCCCATCCCTCCGCCCTCTGCAACAAAGCCCAAACCCCCCCAGCACCCAACATTTAAGGTTAATGTTGGTTTTGCATCCTGGGTAGCCATTTTTTATCAGGGTTAAGCAATGGATGGTCTGGACTTCAAACACAGCTTTTAGGCACATGAGTTAATAAAAAACGAGTCCCATGATGGGCGACAGGCACAATCTGACTGCCACCATGGTCGGCTGCCGTCTCCTCATGCTTTATTATTGTAAAAAACCAATAATTCTCCACCCCCACCCCAGCAACAGCCCCCAATTGAACTTCACTCTCCTACCTCCAGCAGCAAAATTTAATAACATGAAGCCCCAGACAAAGTGAAGGTAAACGGCACAGCCCACTCTACTCCATGGCTGGACACCTTCTTCTCAATGGAAGCACTCCTGCACTTGCTCCTATAAATAAAACGGCTGATCACATGATCAGCTGTTTTACTATAAGAGCAAACATGGAGTGCTTCCATTCAGAAGGAAGCCAGCCGCAGAGGAGGACATGTTGTGCCGGTTGCCTTCGCCACACCTGGGGGGGCTTCATATTGTTAAATTTGGGTGCTGAGGGGAAAAGATGGGAGGTGGAGGTTGCTATCATGGTAGGGGGATGATTTTTTCACAAGGAAAAGGGTGAGAAGACTGATCAGCTGTGATGGTGGACGGGTTTTGTCAGTTACCCATCATGGGATTCAGTTTTTTATTAAACCAGCTAAAACCTTAAATTGTGGATGCTGGGGGGGGGGGTTGGTCTTTGTTGCAGAGGGTAGGGGTTGGAGTTGTAGTTTAAGATGACTGAGCTGGAGAAGAAGATGGGGCTGATTCTTTTTCTTTAGTTAAGTATTTCCTGAATACAAGTAGGCACAAATAGTGCCACTATTCATTATTTGTATCCAAATGATAAATAGTACATTATTCATGGTATTTGGGAAATACTATTCATTGCTCACACACCCCTAGTAATGAAGGATTAGTTTGACTGGCTCTTCTAA
Organism: Neoceratodus forsteri; assembly: GCA_016271365.2. NCBI lineage: Eukaryota > Metazoa > Chordata > Ceratodontiformes > Ceratodontidae > Neoceratodus > Neoceratodus forsteri. The sequence goes on along the minus strand of CM028138.1, from coordinate 192,389,073 downwards.
TCCTTTAGAAGAAAAGCTGTTATTATGATGAGTAACTTTTCCTTCCAACTACAAGAATTAAAACAGACAAGCAAAATGATGCCTCTAAGCAGTACTCTCTTTCAGTATTCCTTGGAAGTGGGATGGTAACTGATGGGGTGTGAGGGTGCTAATGGGGGCACTATAGGTCTGGTAAAGACCAGGAGGTGCCCTGGGGCAAAACTGACCCAAGAAAGAGGCCAGACATGTTTCGTGCCCATACCCAGGGATTCCACAGTACCACATGGGCAGGTAGTCTGTTGGCCGGCAGCCTCCATCCATCCCCTGTGGACAGTGCTGCACAATGCCGGATTGATGAGGAACAAGATGCCATTGTGGCAGATTTAATGTCTTGTTCTTTGCTTAATCTGTCTTGTATAACAGAGACCTGACTGAGTGACGAAACCAGTCCTATTTTAAAGGTGGCTATCCCAACCTGTGGTGCACTGCCCCAAGAGAGACCATGAGGAGGAGTGGCCAACTGCTTTAGATTTTAAATTCAATTTCACTGTGCACCTAGTTGGGGATACTTTGTCATTTGAATGCATGGCTGTGCGTGGAGGTCCAGGTGCAAGTTGCAGGATTCTTTTTGTTTACAGGCCTCCGAACACGAGAGGGTTTTCCTGCAGGAAATCGTAGACTTCATCACTGAGAAGGTGTTGAAGTCATCCAGATGTTATAGCTGGATGACTTCAACACCTGGATCAGTGATGAACTCTCACAATTTGATCAAGATTTCCTCAAGATGATGGTTTCACTGGGCCTTGAAGAAGTAGTTAATTCTGTGATTCATTAACACGGTCATGCCTTGGACTTAATATCTTCACTGGAGCTTAAATTTAATATCCTCAGGATTGGTAAGGTCAGTTGATGTCTCTTGTGTGACTGGATCAGAGGAGGTGGTGGCAGCTTATAATAGAGCCTTTTCCTTGGCCTTCAATGCAGTTGCACTGGTCAATATATGACCCCAGACTTCGTGTTTGAGATCCCGTGGTTTGACGGGGAGCTCAGGGATGTGAAGTCCAGGAGTCAGAGGTTGATCGGCAGTTGGAGCATTGTTGGAGGATATTTAGATCTGATGAGGACTAACTGGCTTTGAAGACTTACTACAGTGAGTATCAAAGGGTGATCTCGTATAAGAAGGCAGTATTCCTGTCCAGGGAGATTGCTGTAGGAAGAAACATTATCTGCTGTTTTACTATGTGAGCAAGCATGGGAAACTTTTATTCACTAGAACGAGGCTGGTTGAGGATGAGGGCGGGCTGTGTTAGTCACTTTTGTTGTTGCACCTAGGGCTTCTGTTAAAAGAAAGTTCAGATGCCGAGGGTGGAAGCTGGGAGTTTGATGCATCCACTGAGGGTGGGAGGAAATATTGATTTGTAGAAGCGAAACAAGCTGAAGATGAGATGGAGATGGTGGCTGGCCATAGAGGCAAGCGGGTTGTGCTGGTCACACATCGTGGGAATGTTTTTGTTTAACACATGAAATTGTGGGTGCCAGGGTAGGAGGAGGGTGGATCAGGGATTGTAGCAGAGGGTGGGGGGAAGGGAGGGGGTTGCATGTTAAAAACGAAATGTAAATAATATTGCTGAGTTTATATGTCATCTGTTGTTGTTATTTTATTTGATGGTCAATCAAAATCGTGAACCTCTCATTGTGAGTTTTTAAATGTTTTAAGTTATTTTGAGGTACTGTATTTGTTTTCCCTCTACTGTTAATCCTGTAACATTTCTCAGCTGCAGAAAGTGTAGTGCATGACAGCGATGACATTGCAACCCCTGTCAACATCCAAGTGGGAAATGTATCAATGCATCTGCATGACATCGTCCCTGACAGTTTAGCAGAAATGGTATGTCAATTTTCTCTTTATTCACTCTATCAACAAAACAAGTAATGTATGCTATATGCATTTTGTTTTTGTTGAATTTTGTTTACCCAGTAAGCCCACCTGGCCTAGAAGTCCCTTTTTCTGGGGCGACCGGGGGGGGGGGGTTACAGATGGTAAGCTATTGAATTTGAACCAGATTAAGCTGTTAGTGGTATTTTAGTGAATGAGGGAAATTTGGCCAGGACACTGGGAAAATTCCCCCACTCTTTTCGATAAGTGCCATGGGATCTTTAACATCCACTTGAACTACCACCAATCCAGGCAGATGGGACCTCAGTTTAACATCTTATCCGAAAGACGGCACCTCAGAAGTGCAGCACCCCTCTCATGCTGCACTACAGTGTTAGTATTGTGATATTAACCCGAGTGCCAGATGTGGGAACTGAACCCACAGCGCTCTGATCTCTCAGCCTCAGAGGCGAGCGTTCTATCTACTGAGTCACTGACACTGATGATTTGATTAGGCAACATTATTAAATTTTAAGTTCTTTTTTTTTTCTCCTGTTTGCATAATTGATCTTAGGGCCGAGACTCGATCACTGGTTTATCACCTCAAGTAGAGATAAGTGGAGATTGTGTAAGTAGTTAAATTTGATTATAAAGAAAACAAATGAAGTTAGCTAGCTGTGGCGACTGTTTATTTATTTATTTTTTAAATAGCAACTGACACCATTAGGACAGCTTTAACAAACCATAATATTTAGACACAGCTCAGCTTGTATTTCACATTAGTTCTGTATTTCTCCTCCCCGTTATTGATCACTGAGACCATTTGCATGAAAATGGGATCTTTGCTCATGAAGAGTTCGTTCATCTATTCCTGTTGCTTTTTCCCTACCTAAGATCATAATGCTTTATTTGTGACATCACAATTACTTTCATGGCAACAGATTATGATGTCACAACAGAGGACTATGACATGAAGTAGGGAGTAAGCTAATGAGGCAGATGAACTCTAAGGGATATAGAGCATGTTTCTATGCAAATTGTTCAATAATGAGTAATGGGGAGGAGAAATCTATCAAATACATATAGAAAGCAAGCTAAATTGTTTATAAATTATTATGCTTTGCAAAGTCTTCTTTGAGGCATCAGCAGTTCTTCAACATTCCATAAATCAGTTTTGAATTTATGAAGCTGCCGATGCGTCAAGTGGCATAATTTCTGGCCCATAGTAATGGTATTCTGTGTAAGAGTGCTTCATTTCTAATTTCTTTGTTGTATAGGTTGTTTTTTTTGGGGGGTGGGGGAAGTGGCACCTAAACTGATAAAAAAATATAGATTTTTTTAAGAATATGTGTTTTCAGTTACCATTAGCAATTAGTGTACTACATAAGGGGTTTTGTTTAGCCTGCTGGCAATGCATTGTTCAAGTTGCAAACAAACTCTGCCATTTGCACGGTCTATGTGTTACTCACTACAGGCATATTCATGTATTATTTAGAAGTAGAGATGCAGCAAATTTAAATTCCACAGAAGAAGTGAACGCGGAGTGGGCAATGCAAAGTGCTCACTCCGACTTGTCATTACCACTTCACATTAAGGCGGAATGGCAATGCGAAGTAAGGCAAAGTCATTGTTTTTAATGGACTTCGCGTTCCTCATTATGATTCTAAGCGATCCACTTGGTGTTTCAGATTTGGAAGCTCCCCCACACATCACATGGCTTACAGTACTGTAAGTCACATGCTCTTTAACCAGGCAGGAAGGAAGTGAGTCATACAAGTAGACACTTTTACTTTCTCCTGTGCAGATGAAGAGAGAGGAGTGTGTTTTGTGACTGCTGATACTTTGGGATCAGAGCGAGAAGGAGATTTAAACTTTGATTTAGACCCAACAATCTTTTTTAAAAGCTAAATTTTTTTGTCTCCTATGTACTCTTTTTTACTTAATTTGTTCTTTCTGTAAATTTTATTTTTCTTACCTTTATAAGTAGTTAGTTGTTTGTCTATGTCTGTGTGACTGTGTGTGTGTTCTATGACAGTGTGAGCAGTGATTGCTCAGATTGAGGAAGCACAGTAGGAGAGATGGACCAGGGTGAGGGAATGTCTGGGGCGCAGGCAGCTCTGCAAGAGCATGGTAGTGGTAAGTTCATACCATGCGCATGCATGAGGGGCATTGGTGCCCATTCCTGTTGGACTGCTCAAAACTTGTGAGTGTCCCCCCCTCCCCAGAAGCAGGACCAGCACTGCCTTCTGTCCTTACTCTGAGGCAGTTGAACCAACACCAAGTCCACCACCAGGTTCTCTGGAGCAGGATGTGCCTGTGCCCCCGGGCCCAGGTGTAGAGCCCATCCCTGTTCAGCACCGTGACCAGTCGGCTGCCAGTTTATCTGACCCTCCTCTGCCTGTGCCTGGTCCTCCCTGCGTCTCCATTGTCTGGCAGTTTTTTGACTGTGTCGGGGGGACAGCAGCGTGGTCAAGTGCCACCTATGTGAGGTGGAGGTGCACTGTGGCCCCCAAGGGACTCACCTGAGGACTGGGGGCCAGCACACCTATATGCTTAATCACCACCAGTTGGAATAGCAGGCTGCCACAGAACGGACCATGCCTGCACCTGCTGGCCATTCTGTGACAGAGGGTGAAGCTGTGCATGGTGGCATCCCTAAGAAGAAGAGGGCCACAGCAGCACCTGCTGCTCAACTAGCATCCTCATCACCACCACCAGCAGGTCAGCCTATAGAACATGTGGACCCCAGAGAACTGCGTGTAACACAGGATGACTTAGAAGTTCTCTGGAGTGCTGTTGAGGAGAACAATGAGAGGGTGAGGACTGTGGAGCAGCAGCTGGATCACATAGAGGGACATCAGTTGCAAATTATGTCCATACTGAAACTGCTGCTGGATCACCATGGGATCCAGCATTAGTTTTTTTTTCCCTCACACCATGTGCCCCCCCCCACATTTTACTTGCTGTGTTATAAAATGTATTCCTCCACCATCCCTGACCCTTGTATGAAATTATGCCCTTTTTTGTTGTCTTCTGTATGCGTGACACTTTGTATTCTGAGCAGTTCAAGTACACTGTGCTAAACTTCATGTGTGCAGTCAGTATTCTTTCCAGTCTGTGTATGTTCTGTAGACACTGTCCAACTTCCTGACTTAAAAACACTTATTAATGAGTACAATGGTGGGGTGGTGAAGCATGGAGAGATACTACAAAACAGGCTTACAATACTTACATAGATACATAGATACATACATAGATACATAGACAGTGTCGGCAGATAAGGGCCTATGGCCCACCCAGTCTGCCCATTTAAGTTTGTAAGTTCAGTTTATGTTTTCCAGGAAGTCTGTTGCACCTTACCCCTGACCTCCAGAATTCCTTTATGTCTATCCCATGCATTCTTAAATCCCGTGATTGTTTCAGCCCCCACCACTTCCTCTGGCAGGGTGTTCCACTTGTCCACCACCGTTCTGTGAAGAAATTCTTCCTCACGTTTCCTCTGAATCGTCCTCCCTCAACTTCATCCATGCCCTCTAGTCCTGGAACATCTTTTTCACTTAAAAATAGTGTATTCCTGCACCCTGTTCCTCCCTGTAAGATACTTGTATGTCTCTATCATATCCCCTCTCTCCCTCCTCTCCTCCAGGGAGTACATGTTCAGTTCCTTCAACCTGTCCTCATAGGACTTGTGATGCAATCCATGCACCATCTTTGTTGCCCTCCTCTGAACCTTCTCTACCCTGTCTATGTCCTTACGAAGGTAAGGTCTCCAGAACTGCACAGTGTACTCCAGGTGCGCCTCACTAGTGTCTTGTATAGTGGAATTATGACCTCTCTTTTCCTGCTGGTGATGCCCCTGCCTATGCATCCCAGCATCCTATTTGCTTTACCTGCTGCCTTGTCACACTGTTTCCCTGCCTTGAGGTCATCAGAGATGATAACTCCAAGATCCCTTAGCTGCTTGGTGCATGCTATATCCTCACCCCCCAACTGATATATTGTGCCAGGGTTTTTGTGCCCCATATGCATTATCTTGCATTTCCTTGCATTGAATTTCAACTGCCAAACCCCTGACCATTCTTCAAGTTTCTGCAGGTCCCTTCTCATTCTGTCTACACCCTCTGGTGTGTCTACTCTGTTACAGAGCTTTGTGTCATCAGCGAACAGTGAAATTCTGCCTTCTAGGTCCTGTGCAATGTCACTGATGAAGATATTGAATAATACCGGTCCCAGCACTGATCCCTGTGGTACCCCACTGGTCACTCTTCCCTATGTGGAGTGACAGCCATTTATCACCACCCTCTGTGTCCTGCTGCCCAGCCAGTTACCTACCCACCGCACTACTGTCCTACCCACACCCATATTCCCCAGTTTGTGCAATAGTCTTCTATGTGGCACAGTGTCAAAGGCCTTGCTGAAGTCCAGATAGGCCCTGTCCACTGCCCTTCCCTGATCCACCTCCCTAGTCACCCAGTGAAAAAATTCAATGAGGTTGGTCTGAGGAGGTTACTTCCAAGTAACTATTAAAAATAATTAATATTGTGATTCGTGACGTGATCGTAAATCGTGATTTGTGACTGCAGTTGTGACCGTGATGATGAAGAAACGTGAATGCCTACGGCTGTACTTCCTCGGGCCCCGATGAGGTGTGGCACAAAACTCCCTGACTTAAAAACTCTCATTAATGAGTACAATGGTGGGCTAGTGAAGCATGGAGAGGTACTACAAAACAGGCTTACAGTACATTCAAGTAACTAGTAAAAAAAATGAATGTTGTGATTCATGACGTGATCATAAATAGTGATTTGTGACTGCATTTGTGAACGTGATGATGAAGAACATGATTTGTATCACGAGTGACTCGTGATGATGGTCCTGACTTAAAAACGTATATTAATGAGCACAATGTTCAGGCAGAATTATGCACCACACCTGTCCAGTACTCTGAAGGGAAGCCAAAGAAACAACTGTGACTTACTATAAATTAGAGATGGAGATTGGGCCCTAAAGAGATGCAAATGCACAGACAGATTAAGATTGCACTGCGCACTGAAGAGATGCAGATGCAAAGGCACAACACTTAACCAGTGCTCACCATCAGAAATTCAAATCTGGAAAAGAATACCTTTGCCGGTTGGGGCGGGCAGCGGGGGGGGTGGGGGCAGTGTACTGCACTGCTGCAGTAACAGTCACTAGTACTAGTACCAGTAAAGATACCACAAAGAAGTACAAAAATTACACAGCTGCAGTGGATAGCAGGTTCACATTGAGGGAAATTATGTGGCACAATAAAAGGTGTCTGATTTGATGACACACGTCACACACATACTCACACACACACTAAGTAATACGTTGCAAATTGAAAACTTCAGTAATATAACCACATATTTTAAACAAACTAAAATTATGTGCTGTTGCACCACAACAATCAGCAAAAAAAATGGAAAGAATTATTGAAAATATTACTGTGTGTACATTTACACAGTTACACAAGAAAAATATCACCAAAACAGAAAGCACTGTCTTTTTCTCCAAATTAATCTACCTACACCACAGATACGCCCCTCCCCAAGGCACACTTCCACTGTCTCTCAGTACACAGACTGAATGTTGTACATTAACATTCAAAATCCACACACAAACAATAAATGCTCAATGATATGAGTATAGGAGGGTTTCCTATAATCGAACTAAAGTTTCAGCTAAAAAAATGACTCGAAAAGGTTTTTTTAACAGCTTTTTGAAGGTTTGAATTGCAGAGAGCTCTCACAGCAGATTGTCTCCTACAGCTTCCTATACACACTACCCCAAACTGAGGCTGTGCAGAACAATCTAGAGCCCATGTGAACTGAAATCCCATGGATCACTGCAAAATTCGCCTTTGGAGTTTGAAAACAAGGCGAAGTGAGGCGCAGTACATTGTTTTCAATGCGCCGCCCTTAAATTGGTAGAGTAGTGGTTTGGGAAGGCGGAGTAACATGAAGTCATTGTTTTCAATGGACTTCACATTACCCATTATAATGCGAAGTACTCCGCTTCGTGTTGCAGAGCACTCCGCGAATCACTTCACGGAGCGAATCAGGGCCACTTTGCCCATCTATATTTAGAAGTCAGTATTAGTTTATGAAATATTTTTTTATTATAATATTCAATTCAATATTGATTATTTGAAATGCATGAAGAATCCAGTTTGCATCTGAATTCAATCTGCTGATTATTGATGTCTGTCATGTTTTTATTTAGGAGCATAGGAACTGGCAAGTACATTTTTGGACAAGGTGTAAATAGATTTTATGATCTGCAGTCATTTTCTGTTGTACTGATATTATTTTTTTTCTATTTCTCTATCGTAGTATATTATTGATCATGCTGCACGACTGCACGTCATACAGCAGCTGATTTCCCACCATTTTTCAGTGGCTGATCTATCATTTCATTTTTTTTCTGCAACTCTCAATGTGCATATAGTAAATTAAAAAGCTTTTTCCTTTAATTTTAAAATTTAATAAAGTTTATTTTGATATAGGCATGCAGAATGTCCAACTTAACGTCATCAGCAATATTATTTCTAAATACTGATATTTGTCCAAGCAGAAGTATATATTATGATTTATCATGTTTGTCTTGCACAAATGTTGAACTCTAAATCTGAATATGTAATAAATATTCAACTGCCTTTCACAGCAATGCACCCCAGCGTTGGTGCTGCAGTACACGGGTATCTTGTTTTGGACTGTTGTGTGGGTCATCCTAGAGACAGGCTCTAGATCTGCACATGTAGTAAATATAAAATGTAATGAAGTGTATAATTTTTCTCATCATAAAGACTGCATGTGGGTTCATTCATGCTACTGTGTTCTCCAAAATTTGACCGTGAGATGGTAATGTTTTTTTTTACCTTTCTCATTCATTTGACGCCTGTTTCCGATGTGTGTATTGACTGTGCTGCATAGCTATTTTTTGTTTCCTATGTGATGTACTGTTTTGACACATGTACATCCAGATAACACTACATGAGTGCACTTGTCTGGTTTACCCATGCCACAGGGACAATGACAAACATTTTGCCAATGCTGATTATGGAGCTGGCAAAATGTCACCAAGCACTACAGTGCCAGGCATTTTGTTTCCCAGGAGGTACAGTGCCAAAGCACCCTCCTGAGAAATTATTGACTTTTGCAGGGAAAGCCTCCCATATCCCCCAGAACTACATATAACCTCCTTCGGGGCAGGCATGCCTCAGAGGGGTAGAAACTGATTGGGGGCAAAGGGCGACAGGAGTGAGGAGTGATCTAAAATCAAGATCGCCCCTTTCACTGTTGCTCTTGTCATGGCAACAAAATTGCTGCAACCTGATGTACTCCTCAGCTTGACAGGAGACACACTTGTCTTGAGTTCTGTACTTTGCAGTCCATATTCCTTTTACATTTCACTGTTATTGCATGCAGATAGGAGCATATGAATAATCTTACTGAAAAAGTCCTTATATTCTAACTTGTATGCTCCAATGTGTAGTTTTTTTCTAGTGGAGATTGCTCCATTTCCCTGTTTCCATCATACCCTACAATAACAATTACCCTAAACCTTGGAATTTGGTCCATCTCTTACTGCAGTGTTCCAATTCACCACCTCATTTTCTTGTTTCTAATGAGTTTTCAGTTATGCCAATTGGCACTCCTTTCTATGGTCTGTGGCAACCCCTTTCCTATCCTGTTCTCCACAAAGGTTCTCCTGTGTTTTCAGTAGCAACACCTACTCCATATGGCAGTCAAACCCTATGATTGTTCCTTGCTGTGAATGTCACAAGCCCTCCACTTACCTTCTTTTGCAACTCTCACAACAATCCTGTTACAAAAAAAAAAACTCAAAGCAATGTTGGCACAATCACTTTCATTCTTTTTATTTATTTTTTTATTTATGTCTTTAGTAACCAGGCAAGGGCACTTATCCATTGGACCATTTTCCAGACATGACCTGGGCCACAGATGTGGCTGCAAAATAACATTCTCCATCTTCCCTCAGTCAGTAACTCCCCCACATTTCTAAAATGACAGAAGCATGTCGACTTTTGTGAGTATGTATTGAATACTGGCAATCTCACCCATTGGTGATTTTTAAAAACATTTCAGTTGGAAGTTGCTGGCATATCAGATTGGGGCTCACATTGATGAGATACTATTCACCCCCCTTTTTGGGGAGGGGTATTTTGGTGATTTGCTGACTAGGGGTACATGTGTAGGGAGGGTTGTGGCCCAGTGATAGATGCAGAGTTTTTTTTTGTTGCCATTCACAGTGGGCAAGCCATGAGTAAATCACATTTTCTTAAGGCAGTTTGCACTATATACCCCATAGCAGCATTCGGTTGTGACATCACTGTGGTCCATGTTACGGTAATGCAGCATAGGCACTGTAAGCTCACCCACTGCCCCCCCATCGAAACACATAAAATTTCACTTCAGACTTGTCACAACCCATTTTGAAGTTGGCCACCATATTTTGTTCAGTGAGATCACCTTCATTTGTAGCTTATTCTGCTTGTCCATCACCCTCTTTGAGGAAAAGTGCCTCTTCATCCATCTTGAACATTCCTCTCACCAGCCTTACGCTATGCCTTCTACTGGTCTAAATAGTGTCATTAATAGAGAACATGTGGAGCCATTGAACCTCACCTTATTGGTGACAAACTAATTTCCCTAAATAATCCCTGTTGCCCTTCATCTGATAATGTAAAACAGGATGACCATCGATATTGCCTATACAAAGTAATGGTATGTTTGTTATCGGAATGCATTAGACTATTGTCATTGTTACAATTATATGTTTGTGTCTTATGCGTTCTTTGACCATATGTGATAGTAAACATGTTGCAAATGGATAAAATTGGACTTAGTGAACTAGGTAGTTGAGCTGGTCACTGGGAACTATGCAGTCACAGTATTATATAATCTTGTTTTTTTTTTCTTTTAAATTGTACCTTTTTTTTATGTGACTGAGTAAATCACTATGGCTGAAGTGATACTTTCCAGTGATGAAGAAAGTGAATATGGTGCTCTAAACTGTGTTGGACATCATGTGATAGTACCATATAGTTTTGAACCACTTGCTCTTGAGAATGTGACAGTCCAGCATGATACATCAGTGGAATCAGGTATGGAAACAACTAATGTCTCTGTCAGCACTTGGTAATAATTTACAAATAATACTATGTTAATATATTTGTATTTCTCTCCATTTGAGATGCTGGCATTGTAGTACTGTATACATGATAAAAAAAAGTCTTTATATTTTTTAATAGTATGTGGGGTTCAGTCATACTGTGTTGCACTTAGGCATGTGATCTGATTGCACATAAGAGCATGCCTTGATGGAGTGAATGCTCAGTGAGTCATAGTCCAGGGTTTATTTTCTTTAAGTAAAATATGCATTAAATAATAATAATAATAATAAAAAACACACCTCAAATGACATTGTCTTGCAATTATGTACATTATGGAGCATGTTTGCATTTTTAAATATTGAGATACTACATGACTGAAGTATAGCAAATGTACTACATAAAGTTTGTGACTCTGCATCACAGTGTTACTCACATTTTTTTTTATCTTTTCTTACTTTATTACGATAGATGCTGTTGTGGCAACTGCAAAAATATGCCAACTAGCCATGAAAATGTATGTTGCTACTCATATCCAAAAATTAAAGAGCGGCTACATTCAATAGACTACAACTACACTACCCAACATTCTGGTTTTCACTCAAAGTGCCTTAGTATTTATTTTTGTGAAATGCTATACTATGAATCTCTATATGAAGATGGTCCTCAAAGTGATTTCTAGCCAATACATGAGTAAGTTTTTTTCTATGAATTAATCTTAACAATTATTAGTGAGTAACTCAGACAATTATGTATGTTCTCAAACATTACATTATACAACACAACAAATGATTATTTATATATACATGCCACAGAATTGTACAGTGCTATATGGTAATTCATCCATGTACATTGTTCAGCTTCAAGTTTCAAGATATAGATTCATTATGAATATAAATAAAAACAGATGAATATCTGCAATGCATATTTCATAAGTAGTTACTTTACAGAATACACTGGTAGGCTTAGATTTATACTATAATGCACATAGGTTATTAACATAACATAAATAGATTGACACTGGTGGGTCATTGTTATTCATTAATATTATATATTTATCTAATCAATGAGATTAATAAGATGTCATTCATTATGGACCATGTTTCTGTACTCAGTCAGAGATGTGATTATTTACTCAGTCAGTTTGCTATTTATAATAAGCAGAATTAGTTAGAGCATAATGGGGGTGGGAAGTGTAATCTAGCCTCAATTTGACATTGACATCACATTTAAGTATTGGTTTTAAATTTGAGGTTGTAGTTATTGCCTCAATATTCCTTTGGTCTTCTTGACTATGTGATTCACTCATTGCTTAGGCAGTCTTTTAATACTGAACATGTATTCATGGACCTGTCCAAGGTTTTTGATTTGGTGGACCATCACCTGCTACTTAGGAGCCTGGGTGACCTAGGGCTCACTAATTTGCCTCTTGAGTGGTTTAATACTTACCTGAAGGGAAGACCTTTGAGATTCTCATATGGAGGCACTTTATCTGAAAGTAGGGAGTTAGAACGGGGAGTTCCCCAAAGCTCAATTCTTGAGCCGCTCCTCTTTACTTTTTTTTATTGACGTAGTCCCTTCCAATCTGGCAAACACTAATAAAATACTTTACGCCTATGATATTATAGTATATAGTAGTTTGAACTCAGTTGAAACTATTGGCCAGCTTCTGAATAAGGATTTCCATGTATTGGAATCCTAGTTAAATAAACTCCAACTGTCTCTAAACTGTACAAAGACCAAAAGCATGTTATTTGGATCAAAACCAAGGCTTGAAAAAAGCAGATAAATGAAACATATTTAACAATTCAGGCACTATTTTAGAGCAGGGTTCCCAATTCAAATATTTGGGTATTCATTTAGATCTACAATTAACCTTCTCTTATCCTATCGGAGTAATAACCAGACAGGTGAATCAAAAACTGGGAGTTCTTTTTAAACTGCAGCACTCACTAACACTTCATGCAAGGACTGCCATAGCTAACAGCATATTGCTATCAAATTTAAACTACAATACATTTTTATTTACAGATTTAACCAAACAGGTTCTGGCTATTCTTACATCAGCATCTCATAGTATCTGTTGATTTACTCACAAGTTACCTTATTGTACCTTTCACTGTATTTTATATCAAGTTACTGGATGGTTTCCACTAGCCCAAAGCAGTTTATATAGCTTAAGCTGTCTTATAGACCATGTTCTTCGACAAAAAAAAACACTCTCCTTTATTTTCATTATTTTAATTTAGAGAGTTTACAAGACAACTGTGGTCTAATGAAACACCTAGTTTTATAATCCGAAAGACTGAAACAAAAATGGGAGATTGAGCTTTGTCAGTTAAGGCTGCAAAAACTTGAAATGATCTTCCTGTTGCTTTACAATTTGGCATAAGTAATGAAACTTTTAAAAATGAACTAAAGAAGCATCTTTTTAGTCATTTGGAATGTCAATGTTTTTCTTACCTTTTGCTAGCACTGATTCATTATGCATTGATTGTTAAATGTCTGTATAATTGTGTTTGTATGTTATTATTCATGTAACATCTTTGCAGTTTCTTATAATGATCTTGAGTTGCACATGAAGAATGGCCAGTGGCTCATGTGCTTACCCAGTTAGCAAAAATTAAAATAAATAAATAAAATAAATAAATGTGCCTGGCAACTTGAACTTGGAACAACAGTCTTTTTCAAAACAATTTTCTCACTTGACAACATTTGATTTTTTATTTATTTATTGTTTTTTTTGGTATGATTTTTGAATTCAGGTTTTAAATACAGAATATAATAGTATATTGACCTGAATATTAATTATGGAAATCTGCTATATATATAAAAATGTATATGTTATATATATTATAGGAACAGGGTCTATGTTTAGGGTTAAGTGGGCAGTTTAATGTTAAACTCCAATTTATGCACTTTAATAACTTCCCAACAGTTCAACAGATTTGTATGACATTTTGCATGCATTGTCTTGTGGAGTAGCTCTCTAGAAGTGCCAAGTTTTGTTTCTGTAAGATGTGTAGATTCTGAGTTCTGAATAGTGAAAAAAGTGCATTCTCATATGTTTTTCACCCTTGGTTTTGCTGGGTGCTCATCTGATACCTGTAGCACCCAGATGGTTTGGAATTTTGAGCTGATATTTTTAGGGTGGAAATAAGCTAGTCCACAGATGTGCCTTTTGCTTGCTGTGAAAAAATATTAATCTGTTCCAAAGTAATTTAATTTTAAAATTTTGAAAAGTTGGTTCTGAGCATACTCAGTAAGCACTTCAAAATAGCTGTATGAAATGAAAAATATTTTTTTTTTCATATTGACATCATCCTTATTCATGAGGGGAAATCTTTTGTCATTTGCCGCCATCTTATTTTCCATTTTTTCCTAAAAATTCTAATTTGAAAAACTACAAAAATGCCATTCTGGACAGGGACTAACCCATGTATCTTACTTATTGGGACCCCCTTAGCTAGATTCTGCACTTAACTGTCCAAGAACTGCCCCTCAAATGTGTTTTTTTAAGACTATAAATCTTTGTTCATATCACGTGACATGAAAAAGAATCTTTTTTTGTATCATGAGTCATGAAAAAATATCCTTTTTTGTGAGGGAAAATATTTTTTTGTTTGCCAGCATATTTTCCCTGGTATCTAGTGGCACTTCATACCCTTTAATCCCTGTTCCCTAAATGGTTCTATATTTCCCTGGTGTCTACTGGCACTCCCATCCTCCAATCACCCTCCCCTGGATTATTTAATGTTTTCCCTGGTGTCTAATGGCACATCACCCTCCACTCCCCATTTCTTTATTCATTTAAATTTCCCTTGTGTCTAGTGGTGCTCCACCCCTCTGATCATCAACTTATTATAGTTTTCTTGGTGTTAGTGGCACCCCCCCACCATCCAATCGCTGTCCCTGTAAGTTTTATATATTTCCCTGGTGTCTAGCAGCAGCCCCCCACCCTGTGATCACCATTCCCATAATGTTAAGGTATTTCCCTCATGTCTAGTGGTAACCCTTCTCTCTGCTTATCCTCTCCACGATTGTCATAAATTTTCCTGATGTCTAGTGGCACCTTCCTTTCCGATTGCCATCCCTGTATAGAGCCTGTAATAAAGAAAACCTTCTCTCAATATCTATTTTGACCTGAAAAAGGGTCTCTTGCCTATCTGACCCCAGCCCAACCTCCCACTGTGCACCCACCACTCACAGTCCACCACCCACCACACCCAAACCTCCCCATACACAGTCACTCACCTGAACAGGTCCCATGGTCAAGATCCACTCTCTGATGGAAGACACATCTTACTGCTGCAACCACCGACTTCAATATGAAAAAAAAAGATAAATGAGGTTCAATGTATTTCAATACAGTTTTGAATGTTGATGCATTACTGTGTCATTTTTGCATGTTTTGATTCCAAATTTTCAACATCCTCTTTCTGTGACCCCATCTCATGAACGATATCAGTATAATTATGCAAATCTGCCCTGAAAGGTGATTTTGAGGTTGATTGGCAAAATAACCTTTCAGACAGGATCTGAACATTTTCACCATGCTTGTTCATGAGGAGGGGTCATGAAAAGGATATGCTGAAAAGTTGGGGTCAAAATATGAAAAAATGGTAAAGTTATGCACATCCATTGGCATTATTGCAACACTCCCTCATAACTTTAGCAATTTTAAATATTTTGACCACAAATTTTCAACATAACCATTTTTTTTACACCACCTCATGAACATGACAGCTGTCATTTTTTAAATCATGGCCAAACTGTCTTTTCATGCCTGTAGTGGGGAATGACACTGTAGTGATGCAGAATCATGTTTTGGTGGGGATTTGAAAATGTTCAGTACAGGGTGCATGAGTTGGGGTAATATGAAGGCCATGCTGACAATTTGGTTACTGTTGTCCTACAAATAGAAGTGCACTTCCACAGCAACATACATATACACATTTATGGAGGGATGGAAGTGCAGGTCCCAGAGGGCCCTGTGCTCCCACAAGCAAGTAAGGATATGATTACACAATTAAAAAAAAATATGGAAGGTTTGTAGGGCAGGGTCCAGAGGGTCCTGCACTCCCAAAAACAAATAAGGATATGACAGCATTATACTGTCTCAAAAAGCAAGAACATTTTCTGCAAAAAAATGACTTTAATGCAATATTTAGGGTTGAGGCCACAGCCAAAAAAAAAAAAAAAGGAAATGTGGCTTTATGGTTTCAAACCCTTAAACCCCACCCCCACCACTGAAGCAAATCAGGGGTGCAGTCTTCCTTGAGGTTGTCAACCCTAAAGCTCACCAGTTGTGTATCTTTTCTGGAGTCTATGGAATGGGGTGAGCTTTAGAATAGACAACCCTAAGGAAGACTGTACCCCTGATTTGCTTCAGGGGTGGGGGGGTTTAGAGCTAGAAACCCTAAAGCCACATTTCTCTACTTTTTTCACTGTAGCCTCAACCGTAAATGTTAAGCAGTCTGTCTATCTATCTATCTATCTATCTATCTATCTATCTATCTATCTATCTATCTACTGTATCTATCTTCATTGAAATGGTCGGAAGAGTGGCAACTAGGGTTTAACGCAAAGAAGTGCAAGTTCATGCACATATGGAAGAGAAACCTTGAAGCCACCTATAGACCATGAGAAGAGTTGCTGGCAGTCACAATGGAAGAAAAAGACTTGGGCATCATCATCAATGATGACCTGAAATCATCCAAGCAGACCTCTAAAGCAGTAGGTAAGGCTAAAAGGATGTTGGGGTGTATTAGTAGGGGTATCAAAAGTCAGAAGAGGGAGGTAATAATCCCTCTTTACAAGACATTGTTTAGGCCCCATCTGCAGTGCGGTGTGCAGTACTGGAGGCCACACCTTCACAAGGACATTAACCAAATTGAGGCTGCCCAGAGAAGGGCAACCACAATGGTGCAGGAACTGCATCAGAAAACATATGAGGACAGATTAATGGAGCTCATTATGTATACCCTAGAGCAAAGGAGAGAGAGAGGTGATATGATCGAAACACTCAAACACCTTAAGGGCATTAACAAGGTGACAGAGTCTAACATGTTTCAATATAAGAAAAATAACAGGACAAGAGGACACAGCATGAGATTAGAGGGAGACTGATTAAGGGGTAATGTGAGGAAGTTCTTTTTCAGAAAAAGGGTGGTGGATGCATGGAATGGCCTACCTCAGGAAGTGGTGGCTATGAATACAGTGCAGGGCTTCAAACAGACATGGGATAGGCATAAGAGAGCAATACAGATGGATATGAATAGATCAGAGCAAAGGCCTATGGCACATTCATAAGGTAGAAAAAGAAACTGGCAGACTGGATGGGCCTTGTGGTCCTTATCTGCCATCCACTTCTATGTTTCTATTGAAAAAACCTTTGTTAATGCACTAGTTAGGGTTAAAGTGACAAAAGTAGGGAAATGTGACATTAGGGTTTCCAACCCTAACACCCCACCCCCACCCTGCAGGCAGCAAGAGGCATGGGGTATGCCTTGCGGTTGTCAGCCTCATGCTCATCAGTCAGCCAAAATTTGGGCTTTAACATAGAAAGTCCTGCTCAACCCTAACTGTAGTGGTGCTACCAGAACCTGATTCCGCTGTTGTGTTACTCTATCTGGACTCCTCCAGAAAAATGCTGTTATTGATTTAAGCAATAATGCCCGACAAGGTGTGTGTTGTGCTGGGATAACGTCACGCCTCAGGTGGTTGAGCACAAGACCACAGGCCGAGTGCGTCCAATGACTGAGGTGTGACGTTATCCCAAATGACACACACCCTGGAGGGCATTATTGCTATTATACAATGGCTCGTTGTTATACAGCATAAAAAAAAATTTTAAAGATGTTTTTGTGTGGAAACATATTTTTGTTTTTTTAAGAGAAGATGAAACAATCAATCAAAAGCTCCATAAAATGCTCATCTGCAGGTTCACAGTGAGGCTGAGACTAGACCCATGATGTTGTACTGGGATAACATCATGGGTCCAGACCAAGACTGACCAATCAAAGTCCAGGATTTTTTCTTGCCATTGTATAATTTCTGACCTCTAATCATTCTACTGCTAATAATTTTTTCCTATCTTTAGACACAGTCTTATCAACTGGTACAAGAACATATACTCTTTCTATAGGTTCCATATATCTGTTATTATTTTCTATTTTTTTATTTTGTTTGCTACAGTTCCCTGGTACATTAACTTTTTATCTGTAATCTTATCCTTTTCTGCCCCTCTCTCTGGTACTTTCTTTTCTTTTTTTTTTTTTTGTTTTAGGATATCTTATTGATGTTTCTACCATTAGATCTAAATGTTCAAATTGCCCCTTTGACTCTGACAGTAGTTGTCTTGTAATTCTCTTATCGGTCACCAAACAAACTCGCCCTTTATCTTTTCCTGCTTAGTACCTATATACTGATGACATATCTGTCCAGGTGAATTTATTCCCTTAGATGCCTTTACAAATATTGCAAACTGCTATTTTGAGTGTAGTTGAATTTTCATTCCTTGCCTTATCCTGGAACTCATGTGTAATTTAGTGACTGCCCTATAGATGACAGTAGTGAGTGTTAAACTTTGCACTGTAATATCTTAGCAACTGTTCAATGGATTTGCACAACATTTTGCATATGCCCCCATGGGGCAGATCTCTTGCTGTGCCAAGTTTTGTTCTGGTCAGATGTGTGGATTCTGAGATATGGATAGTGAAAAATGTAAAAATATGCTGTTTTTTTGCTGGGTATTTTTTTGTCATCGCCTTGCACCCAAATGGTTTGGATTTTGGTCTGACATTTCCAGAGTTGAAAGGGCTTGACCCACAGATGTGCCTCTCACTGGTTTTAATCTGTTCCAAACTTATTATTAGGTGTGTGTTGATCTTATAACAACACATCCCCTGTCATGCATTATTGCTTAATTGGAACGTGTTTATAATTTAGTGTCTGCCATACGGATGGCAGGAGGGATCAGTTCTAGCTGGTTAAGTGAATAATTTATAATGGAACACAGGTGTCATTTATTGACTGCCCTACAGACAGTAGGAGGGATCAGTTCTAGCCGGATAAATGTATAATTTATAATGGAACACATGCGTAATTCAGTGACTACCCTACAGACAGCAGTAGTGAGCATTACATTTTGCACATTAAAGAGCAGCTGACACCTGCAGGACCACTTTAAGAAACCATAATATTTAGACACAGTTCAGCTTGTATTTCAGGTTACTTCTGCATTCCTCATCCCCATTATTTATTACTGAGGTCATCTGCAGTAAAACAAAATGTTTGTTCCTGAAGAGTTCATCTATTCCTGTTTCTTTCTCCCTACCTGAGATCATAATGCACTGCTTGTGACATCACAGTTACTCTCATGACAACACATTGTGATGTCACAACAGAGAATTGTGACTTGAAGTAGAGAGCAAGCTATGGAGGCAGATGAACTCTAAAGGCACTCTAATGGATAAAGATCATGAATTCATGCAAATTTACTCAGTAATAAATAATGGGAAGAGAAATGTATAGAATATATATGGAAAGCAAGTTGAATTGTACCTAATTATTATGTTTTCAAAGTTTTCTTTGAGGCGTTGGTAGCTGTTTAACATCTCTGCAATTGTTCAATGGATTTGCACAAAATTTTTTCCATCATTTTGTGCTCAGACGGTTTGGGATTTTGAGCTGACATTTTCAGGGTAGAAAGGGCTTAGCCCACAGATTCACTGGTTTAGTGAAAAATATTAATCTGTTCCAAAATTATTATTAGGCATGTGTAAATCTCACAACAGACCCCCTGTCATGCACTATTGCTTAAATTGACACATGTGTAATTCAGTGACTGCCTACAGATGGCAGGAGGGATCCGTTCAAGCTGGGTAAGTGTATAATTTATAACAGAACTCATGTGTAATTTAGTGACTGCCCTACAGATGTCAGGAGGGATCAGGTCTAGCCGGCCTGTTGGCATGGTGGTAGCGCTACTGCCTCAGAACAATCCTGGGTCATCGGGGAGCCAGCTGGGAGGAAGTTTGAGCATTCTATTGAATGCTGTCCAGTTTGAGCATCCCATTGGATACTGTTATCCTCTGTGGGGAGGATTGCTGTTGCACTGGGAAGCATGGTCCTCCCGGTATGGAAAGGGGAGGATGTCATTGGATTCTTGGCTGGGAAATGCTTTCATCTGTTCACTGTCTAAACTTCGTTCCTTGTGCCGGCATCCTCAGGGGGCCGGGTTTCCAGAAACCAACATGCAACAGTCCACAGAAAAACCCAACCCCCATGCCATGCACCATGATCCCCAAGAGCCACCACCTAGCCACTGCTGGCAGTGGGTGAAAACATGTGAAATAAAAAAAAACAAGCATTTGTCAATGCCGAATGTTGTCTCACTGGCATTGGCATTGGTAATGCAGGAGTTAGAGATGCATAATAGGAATGGCAGTGAAGTATGGAACTGATGCCAACCCCACCCCCACCCTGCAGAGACTGACAGGTGCTGGGGTGTGCCTTTGGGGTGTCAGCTATAATGCTCATGCCATTTTACTTCACCCTACCCTGTAGACACTGACAAGTGTCGTGGTGTGCTTTGGGACCTTTGGGCCTTATACTTACCCTATTCCATAAGGAAATACACTGAGACGGGTACTGTATAGGAGAATGGGCCTCACCCTACCCTGCAGATACTGACAAGTGTCGTGGTGTGCTTTGGGGTCTTTGGGCTTTATACTTACCCCATTCTGTAAGGAAATACACTGAGACAGGTGCAGTATAGGAGAATGGGGTGAACTTTAGGGCCAAACAGTCCAAGACACACCTCAATGCCTGTCACTGGCTGCAGGGTGGGGGTGGGGGTAGAATGGTGTGAGCATTACAGCCAATGATCCCAAGTCACACCCCTGATGCCTTGCAGTCTCTACAGGGTGGGGTGTCACAGCTGGAAACCCTAATGTTATAGGAGTTTGTTGGTATTTTCACTCCAAATGTTCAACATAGGCTTTTTGTGAGCCCACCTCATGAGGGGCGGCACAATCAGTTTGTTAGCTGAAAGGTGGTTTTGCACAATGGCTATGCCATTTGGTGACACAGGGACGAAAACACATTTTGGGCAGGATGTGGAAAATGACAACTGTGTTGTTCATGAGGAGGCACAAAAAATGGCAACGTTGGAAAATCTGGAGTGAAAATATGAAAAAGTGGTGAAGTCATGAGCATGCATAGAAACTGAGCAACACATGTCCATAACCCAATTGTTTTGGGGATTTATTTAGCCACATTTTCAACATAGGCACTTTGGGACCTCTCCTCATGAATAGTGGCACTGTGATTTTGTTAATCTGTCCCAAAAGTTGGTTTCCCACAGCAACCACGCCATTGTGCGCCACAGGTGCAGAAACTTTTGGGCAGGCTGTGAAAAATTACAGCTGTACTGTTCATAAGGAGGTGTGAAAAAATGCCAGTGTTGAAAATATGGCATGAAAATATTGCAAATTTGCGAAGTTACAAGGGTGAGTGGAAAGTGCACAACGCATGCTTGTAACACAGTTATTTTATGGACTTTCATCACCAAATTTTCAACATAGGCATTTTAGGACCTCTGCTCATGAACAGCATCACGGTCATTTTCTCAAACTGTCCTGAAAACTGATTTCTCACAGCGACTGCGCAATTCTGCGCCAGACATGTGAAAACACATTTTGGGCAGGATATGTAAAATGACAGCTGTATGGTTCATAAGAAGGTGTGGAAAAATGCCAATTTTGAAAATCTGGAGTGAAAATATTACAAATTCACGAAGTTACGAGTGTGTGTGTGGAAACTGCGCAATACATGCTTGTAAAACAGCCATTTGGGGAATTTTATCACCAAATTTGCAACACAGGCTTTTTGAGAGCCCCCCTCATGAACAGTGGCACTGTCGTTTTGTTATTCAGTCCCAAAAGGTGATTTCATGGAGTGACTGCGAAATCACCTTTCTGGACCAAATAACACCGTGACAGTGACTGAATGCATGAGGATGGGTCCCAATAACCCCATGTTGAAAATTTGGTGCAAAAATTCAAAAAAATGCCCGAGATATGCATCAAAGTTGAAAAACCCCTATTTATGCCATTATACAGCTTACCAGTATTTCTTCAGTTCATGGTTGGCTTTGAAGAGTGCAGACCTGTTCCCAGTCCACCGAAGATCATCGTGTCAGACTCCAGAGGTAAGTATGAGGTGAAGGGGGGTGTGGGGAGGCAGGCTGCGCAGAGGGTTGGTGTGGGTTGGGGCAGGGAGCTGGACAGACCACGAGGGACCTTTTTCTTCCTTTACAGGTTAAAAAAAAAAAAGCATTGCAGGACTTTTTTTTTTTTTACAGAGGCTACATTGGCATGCTGGGGTGGGCTCCCAGCATGCCACCTGAGGTGCTTGGGGGGCTAGCCAATGGGGATTGGACACCCTCGTCTGCACATACTGAAGGGGGGGCAAGAGCCGAGGGGGATTGGGCACCCCCCCTCAGCACATAACAAATGGGGGGGGTGCATTTTGCTGATGGGGAGTGGGTTCCCCTGTCGGCACATAAACTGGGTCAGGGCATGCCAATGGGGGGATTGGGTACCCCCAAAGTCAGTATTGTGGCAGGCAGTGTGCTGCCATGTTTAGGCTAATGTTTCACCAGGGAAGGCACGTCAGAAAGTGCCACTGCATATGACAAGCTTCACTCTCATTGCTGCAGACCTTTCCTTAGATGTGCTCACACATTATGTATTCCTGGTGTGGCACCTGCATGCTAGCTTATTGGGGAATGAGGGATGCACCTACTGATGCGTGCCCTGCATTCGCCGAACAGTGACCGCGCCTCGAAATCTGCTACTAATGCAATAGGTTGGCTGGCGCACAAGCGTGAGCCAACATAAGCAAGCATTTGTCAATGCCAAATGTTGTCGCACTGGCATTGGCAGTGGGAGTAGTGTAGCTAGAGATGCATAGTGCTGTGATTTTGTGAATGTGTCTCAAAAGGTGATTTTGCACAGCGAGCACGCCATTGCGCCACAGCTGCGAAAACACATTTTGGGCAGGCTGTGAAAAATGGCAGCTGGACTGTTGATAAGAAGATGTGCAGAAATGCCAGTGGTGAAAATGTGGCATGAAAATATTGCAGATTGACGAAGTTACAAGGGTGCGTTGAAACTGCGCAATGCATGCTTGCAACACAGTCATTGTATGGAGTTTCGGCACCAAATTTTTGACATAGGCATTTTAGGACCTCTGCTCATGAATAGTGTCACTGTCATTTCCTCAAACTGTCCCAAAAACTGACTTCGCACAGAGGCTGTGCAATTCTGTGCTGGACGTGCGAAAACATATTTCAGACAGCTGCACTGTTCATAAGGAGGTATGGAAAAATGCCAATAATGAACAGCTGGAGTGAAAGTATTACAAATTCACAAAGTCATGAGCGTGCGTGCAAACTGAGCTATGCACACTCATAAAACACTCGTTATATTCACTTTTGTTCCCAAATTTTCAACATAGGCATTTTAGGGCATCTGCTAATGAACAGTGTCACTCTCATTTTCATCATGTGTCTCGAACACGGACTTTTCACAGCGACCACGCTATTCTGCGCCGGAACTACGTAAACAGATTTTGGTCAGGATGTGAAAAATGAAAGCTGTACTGTTCATTAGGAGGTGCAGTACAATGGCACTGTAGAAAATCTGGAGTGAGAATATTAGAAGTTTGCGAATGTACGAGCATGCGTGCAAACTGTGCAATGCACGCTCCTAACACAGTCATTTTATGGAGTATTGTCACCAAATTTTCAACACAGGCATTTTAGGACCTCTGCTCATGAACAGTATCACTGTCATTTTTGTAATCTGTCCCGAACACTGATTTTGCACAGCGAACACAGTATTCTGGGCCGAAAGTGTGAAAACACATTTCAGCAAGGATGTGAAAAATGACAGCCATACAGTTCACAAGAAGGTGTAGTAAAATGCCAAATTTGACAATCTGGCATAAAAATACTGTGAATGCGCTCAGTTACAAGCGTGCATTGCACAGTTGCTATGCACCTCGTAAAACAGTCATTTTATGGAGTATTGTCACCAAATTTTCAACACAGGCATTTTAGGACCTCTGCTCATAAACAGTATCACTGTCATTTTTGTAATGTGTCCCGAACACTGATTTTGCACAGCAACCACTCAATTCTGCTCCGGAAGTGTGAAAACACATTTTGGCCAGGATGTGAAAAATGACAGCTATACAGTTCACAAGAAGGTGTGGTAAAATGACAATGTTGAGAATCTGGCATGAAAATAGTGTGAATGCGCTAACGTACAAGCGTGCATTTCACAGTTGCTATGCACGCTCGTAAAACAGTCATGTTTTGGATTTTTCCCACCAAATTTGCAACATAAGGTTTTTGAGAGCCCCCCTCATGAACAGTGGCACTGTCATTTCCTTACTCTATCCCGAAAGGCGATTCCGTGTAGTGACTGCGAAATCACCTTTCGGGACCGAATAATGCCATGACAGTGCAAGAATTCATGAAAAGGGGTCCCAAAAACCCCATGTTGAAACTTTGGGGCCAAAATTCGCAAAAATGCCTGAGTACTAAAGTTGAAAAAAATCCTGTCTATCCCATTATACAGCTTACCGGCATTTCCTCAGTTAGTGGTCGGCTTTGAAGAGTGCAGACATGGTCCCGGTTCACCGACGATCGTCGCGCCGAGCTCCGGAGGTAAGTATGGGGTGAGGAGGGTGTGGGGAGGCAGCGTGCACAGTGGTGGGTGTGGGTGGGGGAAGGGACACAGAGACTATGAGGGACCATTATTCTTTTACAGGTTGAAAATGGGAAAAAAAATCATCGTGGGACAGTTTTCTTTCAGGGGATTTGGCACCTGGGGTGGGCTCCCAGCATGCCACCTAACTGTTTGGGGGTGTCTGTAGCTGATGAGGGATTTGGCACCCTCGTCAGCAAACAACATGGGGGGGCAGAAATTATGCCAACGGGAATTGGGCGCCCCCATTGGCACACAAAAAAGGGGGGGCGCAGAGCCGAGGGGAGATTAGGCACCCCCTCAGCATTAAAAATTGGGGGTTATTTCTGCCGATGGGGAGTGGGCTCCCCTGTCAGCACACAAGGAAAGGGGGAGTGGGATAAGAGCCAAGGGGGATGGGGCACCCCCTCAGCATTAAACAATTGGGGGGTGCCTTATGCCGACGCGGAGTGGGCTCCCCTGTCGGCACATTCACGGGGGCAGGGGCAGCCAACAGGGGGATTGGACATCCCTGAAGGTGGCAGTTCTATGGCCAGTGTCCTGCCATGTACATAATGGTGGCAAGCACGGCAAGAAAAGGACCACTGCATCTGACGAGCTTTGCTTGGATTGCAGTGGACCTTTTCTTAGATGTGCTCACCCCATTATGTATGCATGGTGTGGCGCCAGCATGCAGGCTGATTGAGGAATGCAGGACACACCTACTGGTGCATGCCCTGCATTCGCCCAACAGCGACCATGCCTCTAAAGCTGCACTGTTCCAAGAAGTTGGCTGCGCAAGCATGCCAACATAAAAAGGAGGGATCAGTTCTAGCTGGGTAAGTGTATAATTGATAATGGAACTCGTGTAATTTAGTAACTGCCCTACAGATGGCAGGAGGGATCAGTTCTAGCCAGGGTAAATGTGAATTTATAATGGAACTCCTGTAATTCAGTGACTGCCCTACAGATGGCAGTAGAGAGCATTAAATTTAGCACTTTAATATCTTTGCAACTGTTCAATGGATTTAATTTATTTATTTATTTTATTTCAATTTTGCTAACCTGGTAAATCCACTGTCGCCCGAAGATCCATTTTTCAGGGGCAACCTGGGATTAGTTACATTCAATAAAAACATTTTGCAAGGTACAGTGCATAATATATGAAAGCATATGTCACTTTTGCTTACAATCAAGACATTGCACATCAAGGAGTCATACATTTATCAATAGACAATTCATTTCACAATCACGTTAGGATTCGACTTCCAACCTGGGGGTGAATTAGTACAGGTCAATAGAGTAAGGGTGAGAACATGACACCACACTTTGAATTTTCACCTCAAGTTTTGAAGAGGATTCAGCAGTAATGGGGTAGTCTAGATTTACTTTGGCCTACTTCTTATCAAGTGCAGGAGCATTTACTGTTGTCCAGCAGGTGCTTTCATAGCCCTTTACGGAAACCTACAGGTGGGCAGGGAGCTTCTTCCTGGGTACCGGTGCAGTATGGTCAAAGGATTTGCTGCCAGCCATAGTCCTTACCCTGGGTTCCTCCAGTAGGTTCCTGTCACAGGTACAGAGCTGTCTACCTGAGCATTTGGGAGTCAGTAGGTCATCGTGGCTTACTGGGGGGGTAGTCATTAATTCATTTGTATGCATTGCACAGGAGAGGATACTGTAGCCAGTGGTTAAGGATTGGCCAGTTTAGGGAGGCCAGTGCTTCACAGTGATGGCATCTCGGGTGGGACATAGTGGCGAAGTGTGCAATCTTATTATATAGTGTTTGCATTCTGCTATGCTCCTTTTTTTGCTATTGAATGCATGACTGGAGCTGCAAAAGTTAGGGTGGGAAGGAGATGCTATTTGCTATGGTAATCTGAGTTTCAGGGATCGTTTGAGCATTCAGCAGGTAAAGGAGCACTAGATTTTGGCGAATTACTTTGGTAATCAAATCTATGTGGGGTTTCAGGGTAAAGCCTTTGTCCAACTCTAAGCCCATGTACTTGAATGACTTCACTACCTCTGTGGGTGAGTCTGATGTGGAGATGAGGGGGAGGAGGGGGTCTTCTATCAAGGCCTAGGGCTCTTGGTCTGAACATAATGGCTTTAGTTTTTTTTGGCATTCAGTATCAGTTTGTTATCCAAGAGCCATCTTTCTAACATTGTGAAATCTGCTTGTTATAGAGGATTCAGGTTTGCTGCGCTGTTCGAGGTTCTGTAAAGTATTGCTTTGTCATCATACTGGATCACAGAGCTGCCCCCACAGAAGCTGCTGAGATCATTTGCAAACAGGAAACAACAGGAGGGGTCCTAGGATAGAGCCCTGTAGTACCCCTCCCTGATAGGGAGTGATCCAGATGTGGCACCTCTCCATTTGACCCGTTGGGAGCGGTGGGATAGGTAGTTGTTGAACCAGGTTAGTGAATGTCAATCAAGACCAAGGTGTCTCAGTTTTGATACCAACAGGATATGGTCCACCAAGTCTAAGGCCTTGATCAGATCAATAAATACAGCCCCAGAGGGGGTGCCATTGTCAAGGCCTTAAGGACATTTTATAGAGAATTTGATGAGAGCTGTGTCAGTCCTGTGTTTTTGTCTGAATCCATGCTGGGTACTCACCAGCAGCTAGTTTGCTTCCATATAGTCTCAGAGTTGGTGGTAGACTATCTGCTCTTTGAGTTTGGCTAGTATGCACGAGAGAGATAGGCCTGTAGTTACCAATAGGCTCCCTGTGGCCTTCCTTGTGGATGAGTACCACATAAGCCTGTTTACATTTGTTAGGTACAACTCCTTCCAGCAGGGACCTGTTGATGAGCCATGTAATGGGTAAGGTTATGGCAGGGGCAGCAGCTGTGAGCAATCTGTAGTCAAGGCCATCAGGGCCTGCTGTGCCTTTTGCTTTACTGTTCTTTAATAGTGGGAGTACTTCTTTTGGATGTACTACCTTTAGGTGAAATTGTGGGTGCTGAGGGTTCAGTTTCTCTGGGCATGGCTGCACCATAGATCGGGGGGGGGTCCACCTTGTAGCTTTCAAGGTCTATAAAGAACCTGTTGAAGGCATTGGCTGCCTCCTGGCAGTTGCTGAGTGTTTGGCCATTGCAGTCTATCGGGTCTTGGGGGTTAGTGGGGGTTACCACTGCCCTTTACCAGTTCATTAATATGGATCCAGAAGGACCTCGGATCTGTTAGGCTGGCCTATTGAAGCTTCTTAATGTACT
This sequence comes from Neoceratodus forsteri, assembly GCA_016271365.2. Lineage (NCBI taxonomy): Eukaryota > Metazoa > Chordata > Ceratodontiformes > Ceratodontidae > Neoceratodus > Neoceratodus forsteri. The sequence continues at coordinate 192,361,086 of CM028138.1, read as the reverse complement.
TCCTCTTTGCAGCCTTTGCATTTTGCTCGACTTCCTGTGCTTGACCCAGGCCTTGTCACGCTTGATCATCAGTGATTTAAGTTCAGGTGTAAGCCATTTGCAGCAGTGACCCTGGGCTCTAAATCTCATAAAGGGAGCATGCAGGTTAGCTGCTGAGATGAAGGTATTCTGGAAATATTCCAGTTCTTCATCTTTGTTAGGGAGAAACCTGATAGGGTTCCAGTCAAGACTGAGTAGATACTCTTGGAAGGTATCTGAGGAGAATTTGGAAAAGTCTCTTGCTGTAACGATTCTTGGAGGAGTCTTAGGAAAGCGATTCTTCCAAATGCAGAATACTGGAGAATGGTCGTTCAAGGCATCCACCAGTGTGCCAGCCAGTTGGATGTTTAGAGGATTGGAGCCTGGGAGGCCAGAACCCAATCTATGGCAGAATGGTTCCCAGATTTGGTGTTATGCCTTGTGGGCTCAGAGATGACAAGGGACAGATTAGCATCCAGGAGTGTTGCCCTGACAGCCTGCTCAGTGTCAGGGGCCCAATTCAGATTAAAATCCCCCAAGATTAAAATCTCAAAGTGGCTATCTGCCAACATCTTGGTTAGTGTATTGAGAGCTTGGGAGGCAACTTTGGGTGGGTTGTATAGGCATCCTATCATCAGGGATTTGGCATATTGACTCACTGCAAATGCAGTCGACAGGGGGTAGGGAGGCGGGCACTGCACTCAGGGAGTCATTTACGTAAATAAGTACCCCATCCCCTTTTTTTCCCTCCATATCTTTCCTGAAAGCACTATAGCCACAGAGTTCAATCTCATGGGTTAAGATGTGGGGTTTTAGCATGTTTCAGATACTGCCAGAACGTCTGGTTTGCAGAGATCCACCCAACTCTAAAGCTCATGGATTTTGGGGTGTAGACTACAGATATTCATGTGGGCTAGTCTTAGACCCTTAGAGGAGACCCAGTTCAGGTCATGCACCCCACCAATAGTGAAATTTGCCACAGGGGGTCCAGGGTCGGGTTTGATGTCCCTTCTAAGGAGAATCAGCAGTAGTGAGATTAGCCTTAGTATTTTTAGCACTTCGAGGGGTGTGTCTCTAATACCCTTAAATTTGAACCATGGAACATTAAGTAGCAGGCCCCCTTTCTAGTTAACCCATGCACCACCAGCAGTAAGTCAACTGCATGCTTAGCAGGTTGGTAGTGCATGTAAATCTGGTGGTGGTTCTGCGGTGCCCAGGATGGGTTGAGACCCTTTCTTACATGCAAGAGGTGATCTATCCAACTAATAGTGCATATATACAAAATGACCAGAATTGTGCTTCTGATTGGTATTTTGATTTGGAATACCTGCCTTAATACTAGCTCCTATTGCTGATGTGGCCACAGGGACGCTCAGCCTCTCATCTCAGTTGGGTGGCTGAGATATTTCAATTATCCCTTGCCCTAGCGCTTTTGGTGGCAGAGTCTTACCCAGCTATCACTGGCCACAACCTTGTGGCTAGACATCTTCCCTATCAACATAATCACTTATCAGAATAAACTGATCATACAGACTAGCTGTGCAGGAATATCAGATAAGAGACATTATTGGCTTAACAAACTTGATTAGTTTTGTAGCTGAGCAAACTTTCTTAAGTGGGAGGTACAAGAACTGGAACCTGAGTAGTGGGAGGCAGCATTAGTTTGATGGGGGGAATAAGATCCACCCCCACCTCCACCCAAGAAGCTCCTAAAGATCCACCACACCTTTTTTTTTGGTTCATTTGGGAGGGGCATGAGGTGGATCTATCATGCTGGAACAATTGACTATCAGAGCTGCCTGGGGAATCAAAGCTTACACTTCAGAAGGAAAGAAAAAGCCTGAAACTGTATCCTTATACAGCACTTGTTTTTATTTATTTTATTTTTACTTTAGCCTTTGGTAACCTGGTAAGGCCCACTAGGCACAAACGCCTGTTTTCAGGAGTGACCTGGGAGCACTGGGTGGTTAAGTGACTTGCTCAGAGTCACACAGTATGCAAGTGAAGATTGTAAGAATCACACTCAGGTCTGGTCTGCTGGATGTATCAAGTTTGTTTAAACAGCCTTGGCTCAGCTTACATTCCTCTCATGGCCACACATTTTAACAAACATATTCTAAGAGATGCAGAGTCCCTCCTGGTGGGTATATGGTGCTATTCAGACCTGTCCTCCAACCCTGCCCCACTACCTTACTCTGTATTTTGCAACAGCTGAAGCATGTCAGTACAGCAAGAAGTTGCAGTGTATATTTTTACTGGGCTTGCAGTTTTAAAGGAGTAGTCCACTCAGAATTTTCAAAATATATGTTATGCAGAGTGTTTTGATTTGTATGTTAAATCCTAGTGTGTCCTTCCCTCTGTCTGCTATTAGGAGTTTTTCCTAAATTTGACTATTAGCAGATACCTGAGAGCTAGCTAACTGGGGTTTCTGTAAGAAAACCGCCACTAAATTAAGCTCTAATTCACTATTGTTTTCTATGTGTGTCAGGTCTAACTTGCAGGAGTGTTTTAATTTTAAAATGTTTAATTTCCTCAAACTATACACGACCATAAAAGCACAGAAATTGTCCAGATCATTGGCGCTATAATTAGTTAAGGCTCTAGCTGTTTTCTTACAGAAAACCTACTCGGTTAGATTTCAAGTATTTTCTAAACTATAAATGTAGGTACCAGCATTCTATTAGGTAGAACTAGCATTTAGTGCAGATTTTGCTCTGTGACATGATTTTCATTTTTTTTTTACAAATAAAGTTTATGTTATGAAGCTGCAGCCTAGAAACTGCAAAATACTTTAAAGCCACTTTTTCTCCTTTGTGTGGTATAGCATGAAAACTACAGGATGACAGTGACTATTTCACCTACACATTTGATCCCATTAAACAATGGTTCATTGCACTACACATTTAGTGCATCCCACTTTTTCAAATAATAAAACAAATATTCGCCAAACTAAATAGCTCACACATATACATATTTTTATACTTTATTAATAAGATACTTCATATTTGTAACCCAAAAAAAATTGAAAATAATGTCACAGAGCAAAATCAGCACTAACTGCCAGTTCAACCTATTAGAATAGAGGAGGCAGTATAGTGCAGTGGTCTAAGGCTCTGAGCTGCAAACCTAGTGTCCTGGGTTTGAATCCCACACTCTCCACATGCATACTGTGTATACCTGAACAAATCACTTAACTTCCTTGTGCTCCCAGGTCACACCTGTAAATAAGCTTACTGTGTCTTTCCTGGTAAAAAAAAAAAGAATGCAGGTACCTACATTTACAGTTTAGCAAATACTTTAGAGCTAACTGAGTGAGTTTTCTGTAAGAAAACTGCTTTAGTCTTTACTAACTATAGCAGTGACGATCCTGCGGCAATTTCTGTACTTTTTATTGTTGTGCATAGTTTGATGAAATGAAATTTTAAAATGAAAACACATATTACTGCTAGCTAGACATAACACACCCAAAAAACACAAATAGTAAATTAGAGCGATTTAGTAGCTGTTTTCTTACAGAAACCCCAGTTAAGTAGCTCTCAGACATCTGCTAAATTGTAACTCTTGCCATTTGTGCTCACTGGATAAGAACAGTTACAAAGCTCTGCTGTTGTGAACTGATTTTAAAGAGAAAGCACTGCATATGTTGAATCTATGGGCCTGGCTACATCACTGTCACATGAGACAGGGTGCATTGTAGGAGGCAGAAGGCAATAAACCTATTTGTGATGGAGATCTCCAGGGGGTCATAAAAGTACCCTAAAGCTAGCAGCCTAATTTAGGAAAAACTCCTAACAGGAGACAGACGGAAGGACGCACTAGGACTTTACATACAAATCAAAACACTCTGTATAACGTATGTTTTTGCAAATTCTGGGTGGACTGCTCCTTTAATTGGGCCATCCCCAATCTGTATCCTTCCAAGAACCATTTTATGTGGTGTGCATACCAGCGTGGTTATTTCACTCTTATTTTTGGCTTTACATCTTTATCAGTTTTTAATTGCAATTGTGTCTAAAAACTCCACCGTGTAGTCTCCACTCTCCCACTATACCTGCATGCATTGCTGTATTGTTTCACTGCATGCAGGGAGGTTGGAGGCTACCAGTACATATGCAGATAGCAGTGTGGAGCATGGGTGTAGGCTACAATACTGGGATGCCTCCATACCACAGTAACCTGACAGCTGTATGTGCACCCCAGTGGGTGTGCCTCATGTTCCCATCTAACCTACCTCTCTGTTCACACTTGCCTCCTTGAGGGCCACATCCTGATGGCATCCATGTACTGCCCTTGATTACTCTTCTCACTGTGCAGAGCATTGGGAGTACCCTGCCTGCTCATGTGTGATGTGGCAGCAGTACTACCTGCAGAACAGTGCCAGTAGTGAACACATACATTAGTGGAGTTCCTGAGTTCATCGTGGAGCACTGCTGTGGTGGACAATAGACATGTGGCACTGTGTACAGTGGAGCAGTGGGGAATACTGAAGGCAGTAGTAGAGGGTCTGCCTTCAGCCATACTGCAGCAGTACATGAACATCTGTTGTGCCCAGGTGCCCTAATACTGGCAGAAATTATGCCATGTCTCCCCTTCTATCTGTCTCTCTCACTCCCTCCCCTTATCTCCATCTCACTGACGTAGTCCCTGATTCCAACATATGTATCTCCCTCATCCATCGAACCTCTTTCTGTCACTTTCACAACATGAGTGAGTCTCATAACAGTGAAATATGGTTATTTACATAATGTAACTGTTCCATATACACAGTACTCCAAAGGACATATAGGAGGGCATCTCAAAATGCAGCTGTCATCAGCAAGTGCACCATGGGATGTGCACTGCTACTACAAGGTTGAGACCACACACACTATCGCACTCAGTGTGGACAGGCTATAATGTTTTCAAACCATTATCCATACTGTTTACTGGCAGTGTGGACACACTGTAATGTTTACAGTCTGCAACAGTTTGAATCTATTACAGCTTTTTCTAGTGTAGTGTTTACAGGGCCTGAATATCTATGTAATTATGTAACCGAGATAGTGATGTCGCTAGGGAGAAGGGCAGGGGTAAAAGGAGAAAATGACAAAGGCAATAAGGACGGAGATGGGGCAAAAAGGGGTAAAGCCATCAAGAAATGGAGGGGAATGAGTACCAATGCCCGTAGTCTGGGCAACAAGCTCCCTGAACTTGTGGCCTTGATGGAACAGGGATGCCTGGATAGCGTAGCAGTCACTGAAACATGGTACACAGAGAACTATGACTGGGATGTTAACATACCAGGGTACACAACCTACAGGAGAGACATGGAGGGTAGAAGAGGGGGAGGAGTAGCTCTCTATGTAAGGGAAGGGATAAGAGCAACGGAACAAAAAATTTAACAGGGAGGAGAAGAGGTACTGTGGGTCACCTTAGAGACTGGAAATGACACCACAATCCACACAGGGGTTGTATATAAACCCCTATGTCAGGGAGAGGAAATGGACAAGGATATGATAGAAGGCATCTTGAGAATGGCAGAGAAAGGGGAGATACTGTAGATGGGAGACCTGAATATGCCAGATGTTAACTGGAGCACCTTTGCTGCTGCTACATCCAAGAGCAGGGCCATTCTCAATGTCCTACAGGTGGCATGCCTCAGACAGATAGTTTTGGAACCCACTCAGGAAGGAGCAATCTTAGACCTCATACTCTCGAATGGGGACAGCAAGAGGATCTTCGATCTAGAAATGAATAGCCATCTGGGAACAAGTGACCACTAAACAGTGTGATTCACAATAAACTCAGTTACAGAGTCAAGCCACACAAAAGTGAGGGTAATGGACTTTAGGAGGGCTGACTTTGGCAAGATGGGAGAGTGCCTTAGAAAAGCACTAGCAAACAGGCTATAAGGAGTGGTGGAGCAACAATGGGGAAACATCAAAACTGCCATCACAGAGGCAACAAGCCTTTGTGTGAAGCAAATAAACAAATCAAAATGAAAGAAAATGCCACAATGGTTTTCAAAAGAGGTGGCGGGGAAGGTTAGGGAGAAACATATAGCAATTAAGAACTATAAGGAAACACAGAAGAAGCAGGACAGAGAACTGTACCAGTTAAGGTAGAAGAAAGCAGGGAGGGAAGTCAGAATAGCAAAGGCCCAAACTGAGGAAAAGATATCCAACTCGGTTAAGAAGGGGGATAAAACCTTTTATAGGTACATCAGGGAGCATAGAAAGACAAAGGGAGGGATAGTAAGGCTAAATAGAAAGGACGGTGGGTGGGCAGAGAGGGGCAATGAAAAAACAGGGATACTGAACAAATACTTCTGTTCAGTATTCACAAAAGAGGAGGAGGGGGAGGAGCCTAATCCAGTTAACAGAAGCACTCTGGATGGGGGGGGGGTCGATCCCAGTCCTTACACAGAAGAAAGGCTTCTGAAAGAATTCCTAAAACTGAAGGTGGACAAAGCAATGGGGCCAGATGGAATTCACCCTAGAATTCTAAAAGAATTAAGGGGAGAACTAGTGACACCACTGACTGCCCTTTTTAACAAATCATGGGAGGATGGTGCGGTACCTGAGGACTGGAGAAAGGCAGATGTGATTCCTGTTCACAAAAGTGGGAACAAGACAAAGGCAAGAAACTATAGACCTGTGAGTTTGACCTCTGTGGTAAGGAAAGTGATGGAATCACTTCTGAAGGAAAGAATTGTTGAGTACCTAGAGGAAAGTGGGGCACAGAACCCAAGGCAGCATGGGTTCACAGCGGAAATGTCATGTCAGATAAATCTAATTGATTTCTACAACTGGGTGATCAAAGTAGTAGACCAGGGAGGAGCTGTGGACATGGCCCACCTAGACTTTAGCAAGGCATTTGACACAGTCCCACACAAAACATTACTAATCAAATAAACCAGCCTGGGACTGGGTCCCAGGGTGGTAGCCTGGGTAAAACATTGGCTGGACAACAGGACACAGAAGGTAATTGTAAATGGAGTCCACTCTGAAGAAAGAGAGGTTACTAGTGGGGTACCGCAGGGTTCAGTACTGGGTCCAGTCCTTTTTAATGTCTTTATAAGTGACATTGCAGAGGGACTGGAAGAAAAAGTATGCCTCTTTGCAGTTGATACAAAGATCTGCAACAGGGTTGATACACAAGGAGGCGTGGAAAGGATGAGAAGGGACTTGGCATGGTTGGAGGAATGGTTGGAAGTATGGCAGCATGGATTCAATGCAAAGAAGTGTAAAATAATGCACCTAGGAAACAAAAACCCAGGGGAAGATTAAACAATGGGGAGGAGGTAGTAACAACAACAAAAATGTAAAGGGACCTGAGGGTAATCATATCAGATTACCTTAAGGTAAGCAAGCAATGTGAGAAGGCAATAGGAAGCGCTGAGGGATACTGGGATGTATAGGGAGAGGCATCACCAGCAGAAAACAGGAAGTTGTTATCCCTTTGAACAGACAGTTGATTTGACCCCATCTGGAGTACTGCGTCCTATTCTGGAGACCCCATCACCTCAAGGACATAGACAGGATGGAGGCAGTCTAGAGGAGGGCAACTAAAATAGTGTAGGGTCTGCAAGAGAAGCCATATGAGGAGAGACTAAAAGAGCTTAATATGTATACTCTTGAGGAAAGGAGGGAGAGTGGGGACATGATAGAAACTTTTAAGTACCTCAGTGGAATCATCAAAGTCCAAGAGGGTAGCTACTTTCAGAAAAAGAGATGCACAAGAACAAGGGGATACAATTTGAAGATATAGGAGGGACAGCTCAGGGGCAATGCGAGGAAGTATTTTTTGGACCCATGGAACAGCCTTCCTGAGGAGGTTGTGGGGTCTAAAACTTTGGGAGAATTCAAGAATGCATGGGAATGACATAAGGTAATTCTTGTGGTTGGGGGTCGGAAGAAATAGGCCGTTGGTTAACTAGGATCTGCATCTTATCCTGTAGGTAGGGAAATGGGCAGACTAGGTGGGCCAAGCGGTCCCTATCTGCCATCAAAGTCTATGTTTCTATGTTTCTATCTGTCTTTCTATCAATGGCATGTATCGCTATTTTTACCTATTTCTAAAACAAACCTGCATATCACATTTGCCTGCACTCTGAGCACATATTTATGAAACTGTGCATATTTGTACTCCACTTCTGCATATACCTCATATTTTCCTAATATTCCCATTATCACAAGCATAACTACCTTGCCCTTATCAAAAGTGACCCCCTCTGAAAGCTACTATCTAATTTTCTCTGCTAACAGTCCATCATCATTACACTTGACTTCCTGGCATCAAAACATAGAAACATAGAAACATAGATTTTGATGGCAGATAAGGACCGCTTGGCCCACCCAGTCTGCCCATTTCCCTACCTAATGGATAAGCTGCAGATCCTAGTTAACCAGCAGCCTACTTCTTCCTACCCCCACTCCCTAGAATTGACTTATGACTATCCCATGTATGCTTGAATTCCACCACTGTTTTTTGACTCCACAACCTCCTCCAGAAGGCCGTTCCATGCATCCACAACCCTCTCTGTGAAAAAATACTTCCTTAAATTACCTTGAGCTGCCCCCTTCTATCTTCAAATTGTGCCCCTGTTCTTGCACACCTCTTTTTGAAAGATGCTACCCTCTTGGACTTTGTTGATTCCTTGAGGTACTTGAAAGTTTCTATCATGTCCCTCTCCCTCCTTTCCTCGAGGCTATACATATTAAGCTCCTTAAGTCTCTCTTCATATGTCTTCTGTGCAGACCCTGCACTATTTTAGTTGCCCTCCTCTGGACAGCTTCCATCCTGTCTATGTCTTTGTGGAGATTGGGTCTCCAGAATTGCGCACAGTACTCCAGATGGGGTCTCACCAACTGTCTGTACAGAGGGATAATAACTTCCTGTTTTCTACTGGTGATGCCTCTCCCTGTGCATCCCAGTATCCCTCCAGCCCTCCTTGCAGCCCTCTCACATAGCTTGCCCACCTTTAGGTCATCTGATATGACTACCCCCAGGTCCCTTTCCATTTTTGTTGTTAGTATCTCACCCCCCATTGTGTACTCTTCCCCTGGGTTTTTGTTTTCCAGGTGCATTACCTTGCACTTCTTAGCATTGAATCTAAGCTGCCATACATTTGACCATTCCTCTAACCTTGCCAAGTCCCTTTTCATCCTTTCCACCCCACCTTGTGCATCAACTCTGTTGCAGAACTTTGTGTCATCTGCAAAGAGACATACTTTTCCTTCCAGACCCTCTGCAATGTTGCTTATAAAGTCATTGAAGAGGACTGGTCCTAATACTGAACCCTGCGGTACCCCACTAGTAACCCCCCTTTCTTCAGAGTGGACTCCATTTACTATTACTCTCTGTGTCCTATTCTCCAGCCAATTCTTTACCCAGGCTGTCATCTCGGGACCCACTCTCAGGCTGGCTAACTTGTATACTAATCTTTTGTATGGGACTGTGTCAAATGCCTTGCTAAAGTCTAGGTAGGCCATGTCCACAGCCCCTCCCTGATCTACTACTTTGGTCTCCCAGTCAAAGAAATCTATCAGATTTGTCTGGCATGACCTTCCCGCTGTGAATCCATGCTGCCTTGGGTCCTGTGCTCCTCTGGCCTCTAGATACTCAATAATGCTTTCCTTCAGAAGTGATTCCATCATTTTTCCTACGATTGAGGTTAAACTAACAGGTCTGTAGTTTCCTGCTTCTGCCTTGCTCCCACTTTTGTGAAGGGGAATCACATCTGCCCTCCTCCAGTCCTCGGGTACCACCCCATCCTACCATGATTTGTTAAAGAGGGTAGTCAGTGGTGTCACTAGTTCTACCCTTAGTTCTTTTAGAATTCTGGGATGAATCCCATCAGGCCCATTGCTTTGTCCACCTTCAGTTTTAAGAGTTCTTTCAGAACCCTTTCTTCTGTAAATGGGCTGGTATCAACTTCTGTATCCAAAGTCTTTCTACTGTTTGTTTTAGGTACCTCCCCCACTTCCTTTGTAAATACTGAGCAAAAATATTTGTTTAGTATCTCTGCCTTTTCACAGTCACCCTCTGCCCACCCTCCTTCCCCTTTATTAAGCCTCACTAACCCTCCCTTGGTCTTCCTTCGCTCCCTGATGTACTGTACCTAGAAAAGGTTTTATCCCCCTTCTTAACTGAGTTGGCTATCTTTTCCTCGGTTTGGGCCTTTGCTGTTCTGACTGCCTTCCCAGCTTCCTTTTGTTTTAACTGATACAGTTCTCTGTCCTGCTCCTTCTGTGATTCATTGTGCTTCCTGAATGCTTTCTTTTTCTCTTGAACCTTCACTGCCTCTTCCTTTGAGAACCATAGTGGTTTCTTACATCGTTTCGTTTTGTTTATTTGCTTCACACAAAGGCTTGTTACCTCTGTGATGGCAGTTTTTATTATTTCCCATTGTTCTTCCACCCCTCCTTCCTGCCCATTTGCTAGTGCATTCCTTTGACACTCACCCATTTTGACAAAGTCAGCCCTCCTAAAGTCCAGTACTTTTGCCTTTGTATGGCTTGACTCTATTGCTGTGTTTATTGTGAACCATACTGTTCGATGGTCGCTAGTTCCCAGATGGCTATGCACTTCTACATCTGTGATCCTCTCTTCATCTCCATTTGAGAGAACCAGGTCTAAGATTGCTCCCTCTCGAGTGGGCTCCAATACTAGTTGTCTAAGGCATGCCCCCTTTAGGGCATCTAGAATAACCCCACTCTTCGAAGTGGCTGCTGCAACTGCTCTCCAGTTAACATCTGGCATATTCAGATCACCCATCAGCAATAACTCCCCTTTTTCTGCCATTCTAAGTATTCTTTCTATCATTTCCTTGTCCATTTCCTCCCCCTGAGAAGGGGGTCTGTATACAACCTCTGTGCAGATTGTGGTGCCATTGCCAGTCTCCAAATTCACCCACAGTGCTTCTTCTCCTCCCTGTTTTCCCTTTTGTTCTGTTGCTTTGATTCCTTCCCTTATGTAAAGAGCTACTCCTCCTCCTCTTTTACCCTCCCTGTCCCTCCTGTAGATAGTGTATCCTGGTATGTTTACGTACCAGTCATGGTTTTGTGTGTACCATGTTTCTGTGACTGCCATGATATCCAGATGTTCCTCCTCCATCAAGGCCACTAATTCAGGAAGCTTGTTACTCAGACTACGGGCATTGGTACTCATTGCTCTCCATTTTTTGATGACTTTACCTTCTTTTGCAGCATCCCCCACAGATCTTTCTACCTCAGTCTTTTTCTCATCTAGTACCCTGTTTTGTAGCGAGAGACTGTGATTTTCCTGCTGCTTATCAGTGCCTCCCCCCTTGACTAGTTTAAAAGCTTGCCAATGAAGCATTTAAACCGATTGCTTAAAAGACTTGTTCCCTTCCTGGACAGATGCAGACCATCCTGCCAGTATAGGCTGGTGTCCCTCCAGGTGGAATCACAGTCCCCAATAAAGCCAAACCCCTGTGCTCCACACCATTTTTTCAACCATTCATTAAACTGCATGGTGCAAAGTACCCTCGCCTCACTCATGCCATTGACAGGCAGCACCTCAGAGAAGGATATTGTGTGTGCTACTTGTCTTAGGCCCCTACCCAATTCTACAAAGTCCTTCTGCACTGCTCTAATCTCATGATGAGCCAAGTCATTTGTCCCTAGGTGGACAATGACATTCAGCTCAGACTCCCGTGCAGCTGTTCTCGTGATCCTGAAGATGCGCTTCCTGTCTCTCCAAGCCATGGCACCAGGCAGGCACCTTACTTCAGTTTCCCTGCTCCCCTCAGTTCTATCCCCCTAATAGAGTCCCCCACCAGGAGCTGCTTCCTTTCTTTGTGGTGTCCTCTGCCTCCTTCCTGTGGGCCTCCCTTGTGACATTTGTCCTCAGCCTCCTTAGTCTCCTCTTCGGGTGCATCCATAGGGGAGCTATGCTCCCCCAGAATGGTGTATGGATTGTGGTGTGGAACAACTGACTGGGTGTGCCTCTGTTCCACCATCCTCACCCTCCCTGAGCCCACTGTGGTCCAACTGCTGTTCTTTCTTCACAATGTCTGAGGTAGTGGTGGTGGCTCTGGTGCTTCCTGGATGGGGGAGGTTCCCTTCCTACTGTCCAGTGTGGCCTGGGGAAAGGTTCCCTTACTACTGCCCAGTGTGGCCTGAAAATGGGCAACTTCCTCCCTCAGGGCAGAGAGTTGTCTGCAAATAGGGCAGCATCTCAGCCTCCAGAAAGACTCCCAGAATACTGCTGCCCCACAGCCATTACATTGCACTACTCCCCACATTTGTGTGTGTGTGTGTGTGTGTGTGATTGGTTTGTTATATAGAAATATATATATTATACAATGTGTATGCTTATATTGTCAGTGCAGTGTGCTAGAGAGGATATGACAGTGATATGCACCTTGCACTCTTGAGGAAATGATGTCAGAACCCCAGGTATAAAGGAACTATTTCCAGGGGTGGGTGGGGTGAGGGTGGTAAGGGTTGGGCCTAAACTGTGCCTCACAAAACAATCAGCTAAGCTCTGACCCACCGCTGCGATGAGTGCCTTCCTGTCAGCAAGATGCCCTACACAGCAATTTGACAGAGAAAATACCCTGCTAATCAAACAGAGAAAAATCCACACATCCAAGTCAGACACAGGTAAACCTCCCCAGCCCCAAAACAGGACCGGTGGTTTGTGCTCTGAAAGCAGTCAGCCCCAAAATAAGTCAGCTGTGCTTTAAACTCTTCCTGCACTGAAAATCTTAAGAATTGTAATAAACAAATGTAAACCTAGATCCACCTCCCTCTATTGCTTGAAAGACTGTCTTTTCCTGTTTCACACTGCAGATTTTGCTATGACAACTCCTTAACCACAGTAACTTATTTAAAAATAGTTTAACTATCACAAACTCCTACGCACCAGTAAATTATTTAAAAATAGTTTCTGTCCCAAAATCCTAGTAGTCAATCCAGCTACCCCCAAGGGACAACCAAAATGCAGTATTCAAACACTTGTGAAGTTACTTCTAAGATAAGCAGAGTTTGAAAGCTCCTTTTTCAATTCCTCAGCCACCTGTAATTTATTTAAAAGTAGTTTAACTGCCAGAAAATCCTAGTAGACAATCTAGCTACCTCCAAGGGTCTACCTAAATGCAGTATTTAAATCCTTCTGAAGTTACTAACAAGATTAACAGAGTTTGCAAGCCCCTTCTTGGTTAAACATTAAATAAATATGTGAATAAAAAGCAATTACCAAGGGTAGTTAGTTTCACCTCCCTCAGAATTAAGCAAAAGTGCACGTTGTTGCAGATATCAAGTGCAATATTGAATTTCTCACACAGCTCACAGCTGAATAAAGAAGTAGTGTCCTTCCAGGTCAAGAAGATGTGCTTTGTGTCTCTAAATATTGCTTAAATATAACTTACATCACCTCATGGACAAAACCCCTGTTTTTCTAAAAAGGAAAAAAAACTGTGTAAATAATCCCAAGGCTGAACATATGCCAGCCATTACTTTTTCATGTACTGCCACCTTCTGTACCATCATGGGTATTTTCATATGTTTCCCATGATGCTTTGCATCATTGGGGTATGTGCAATTGTGTTTTCTTTAAAATTTGGCTTTCCAGCCAATATCATCCAGGATAACACATACATCAGTGGCATTTGCTATGGGGTTCTTTTGTAAACCTATATTGTTTCCTGTTCCTTCCTTTAAAATGTACACCTCCATGTATTTTCCTAATAACGTGTATGCCTTCCTTAGAACAGAAACTAAAAATAATTTTACTACTTACAAATCATTGTGTTGTTTCTCCATACCTCCTTAACAAGTCCACACAACTTCATTAACTTCATTATGCAGCCGTGGAGGCTCTGACCAGATTTTATTTAAACTTGTCTTAAAATAGACATTAGAGTATTGATTTTGTGTTCATGTGAACTGAAAAAGTTTGAGACAATTTAATGGCTTAGAAATATGCAAAGTTTAAAAAAGACTACTGGCAATACAGAGAAACAGGAAAATACTATTCGCTGGTTTAGTTTGGATCTGTCTTGATTTAGGATAAGACAACACTGACACAGTGATATCAAAAAAGGCAATGTAGTATAGTGGCTAAGGCTCTGTGCTATGATCCTGGAGATCTGGGTTTGAATCCCACATCCCCACAATGAATTGATAGTAACTCACATGTTTATAAAAACTAATTACAAAAAAAGTAGTATCTCAAAAAGTAAGGAAATTAATTGCAAAAAAAGTTTGGTTTAAAGCAACAAAAATAAGGAAATGTGGCATTAGGGTTTCCAACCCTAATACCACACCCCCAGCCTGCAGGTAGCAACAGTTGTGGGGAGTGCCTTGTGGTTGTCAACTGTAACACTCACCCCATTCTCAGATATGGTACCCATCTGAGCTTATTAACTTATGGAATGGGCTGAGCATTGAGGCTGACAACCCCAAGGCACACCTAATGCCTGTTGCTGCCTGCTGCCTGCAGGTGGTAAGTAATTAAATTGGACACCAGAAAATGGATTCAGAATCAGAGTCTGTTATAGAAATTTAACATGGCCAACACCAGCAGCCTGGCTGAAATTGGTACACGTAGCAATAAAAACATTTCCCAAAAACAAATTCAGGGAAAAAAATGGAAACTCACTGCTGAAGATATCAGTAATACAACTGATAACAATGAAGCAATACAACCAGAAAAAGATGAAGCAACACAACCAGAAAAAGAAAAGAAAGTGGGTGAATCCTCTGATCAAAGTAATGCAGCACTGTCAGCATTGCCAGAAAAATCAGATACAAGTAAAACATAAAAACAGGTAGCCAAAGCAGTTAGAACCAGTAAGGCAGTGATTAAGGAAAACACTCTATCTAGTGCCATTAGATATGGAACTACATAATATGCCACTCATGCATATTGGGCTCCTTCATCACTGAAGCAGTGCTTCTGATGAAGAAGAGGTTATAAATGTACAAGGACAAGATCACAGTTATGCTCTTCCAAAGGTGATGAATCAGAATGTGATACTGGTGAGGTAGAGGACGCCACCTGGGTTCCCCCACCAAAAAAGAAAAAAAACACATACAACAAGCACCACCAGTAGCCACAGCCAGCAGTGGAAAAACAATCGATAATCATGGTAGCTCTTCTGGGGACAGCCACAGTGTGCATGAACCAAGGTCAGAAACAGCTGCCACCACAATTGCTGCAGTTCCTGGTGTGATGACAAAACGTCCCACCTCAATTGTGTGGAGCTATTTTCATACAAGTCCTAAAAATAAATGTTTTGCTATCTGCATCTTTTGTTATCAGGAAGTTGACAAGGGGAAACCGAGGGGCCAGTTCGAGATAAAAAGGCATTTGCAAAGAGCACATCCAACCATTTGGCTAGGCAGCAGTCCTGAGCAAGGGAAAAATATCGGTGATAAAAATAATCCTACAGACAATAGTGATGGTGAAGAGACTGAGAGATAGGGCAAAAAAGAAATACATGTTCAGCTTCAATGACAAAAGTATTTGTACAAACTATAGCTTCACCACTGCGATCCCATGCCCCCAATCCCATAAAATAAACAACACACTATTACTGCAATGCCTGAACAAAAAATTGCCTACAGAAGATCACGTCAAGTCACATTAAAAATTAATTTGTTCATAACTGAATTTATTGCCAACCATGTTTTATGTGGAGAATGACAGCTTTAGAGCCCTTTTAAAATATTTTGCTCCAAGCTACAACATACCAAGCCATAAATATTTTGCAACTGTGGCTGTTCCTAAAATGTACGAATGTACGCAAAGTAAAATAAAATTGGCTCTTCAAGAGAATGAATGCGGTTCTGTGCACGTGACCACAGACATGTGGACGAGTTCTCAGACCACTGATTGTATGTACATCACAGCACATTGGGTGTCACGATCATTTTCAAACACCACCACAAGCTGCAGTGTACAGAGAGGAAGACAAAGAATGGCAGCTCTTTGCGTTAGCATATTTTGGTAAGCATCACACCACTGACAATATTTTGGAAGAATTGTGTGATAAAAATTTTCTAGTGGTTAGAGCCCCTGGGACTCTATTAATTAAAACAAAATCTGCCTGGTGTATGTAGTGGTTATTGTGGCACTGTAAAAATGATGACCAACAGACAGCAAAAACTGTGCACAACAGAGTAAGTACTTACTTTTATGCACACTGTTTTTGCTGTCTTTTGACTCACTACTAAACTGGTTTCAGACAATTTTTATTTATTTATTTATTTCAATCTAGGATTACAATACCTTTGAGCTGAGGATCTTTTACAAAGTTTCCATGTCAGCATGTGCAACAGTCATCATTTTTAGTTACAAACATAACGTCACTGCTTACAGACATGTAATAACCAGTACAAAGACTTGAGCTATGAGCAAGACAAGGGGTCAATGGGGGAGAGTGAGGGTAGAAGATTGAGGGTAGGAGGTGCAGGGGATAAGGGGAGTAGGGAGGTGGGTGGAGGCAGGGGCAGGAGGGAGATATGAGGGAGGTGGGCGAGGGTGGGAGACAGTGCAGCCAGGGGGCCTTGTTGAGGGAATATGCCAGGTAAGGTGTTAGGGGTGCAAAGACTGATTGTAAGTGCTGGGTGCTGGGGCATGTGCAGCTGGAATGGTGGAAATGTTAAGATGGGCAATCGCAGGATACAAGCAGTGAGAGGCGCAGCTTGGGCTTGAAAAGGCCGAGTGTTGGAGAGGTCACTATGTCGCTGCCAAGAGAGTTGAGACAGTTGGATGCCCGATAGGCAAATGATCTTTGTCCTTGGGTCGTGCGACATCGTGGGATATGTAGTAGATGGGAATTGGATCTCCTTGTAGTGACATTCCTATGTCTAGGCTTAAGGAGGCCACAGACACCAGGTGGGGCAAGTCTCATTATGATTTTCTTGGCCGTGATGCAGGTTTGGTATTTTATGCGTTTGTCCAGTTGAAGCCATCCAGATTGGGAATAAAGGTCACATGTGTGGGTATGGCGATGTGAGCCAGTGATGAGACGACAGGCCTTATTCAGGGAGGTCGCATACGTTTGAGAGCAGTGGTAGTTGCAGACCCATATATGATAAGACCATAGTCTATGATGCTGACAATGGAGCTTTGGACGGCCACTGACAGTGCTTCTGGGGTTAGGTGTTTCCTGTGCTGGAATAATATGCCTAACCTCGCATTGGCAGACTTTGCCACATTGCTAATATGGACAGCATATGAGAGGTGGGGATCAAGGGTGATGCCAAGGTACTTTAACGATTGTGTTTGCTCTAGGATGGCTCCTTGTTCGGTTGCAATGGAGAGGTGGAGTTGTTTGTTTTTGGTGTGGGGGCTGCAAAAGACCATAGACTTAGTTTTTTTCTGATTGAGAAGTAGTTTATGATTTAGGAACCAGGATTCAATGGAGGAGAAGGCCTGCTGAAGTTTATTTTGTAATTGGTTTGGATCAGGGTCTGAGGTGAGGATCACAGCATCGTCGGCATAGAGAATTATTTTTTCTGGGCAGCTGTCCGGTAGTGAGTTTAAGAATAGGCTGAAGAGGAGGGGTCCCAGAATGGAGCCCTGGGGGACTCCCGACAATGGCACCAATATTGTTAGTGCATTGAAATATGGTGGTTTTACTCACATTTTGTACTTTACACACTCATTAAATCTGTTAATATGAGTTCCTTTCCAGTGACAACAGTATAGTAACACTAGTGGGAACTGCAAAGAAAATCTGTGGCCATTTTAGTAATTCTGTAAAGTCATATGGTATCTTGGCTGACCTCCAGAAAAAAAAACAGCTTGCCAATGCAGCGACTAAAGCAAGATGCTCCGACAAGATAGAACTCAGTGTTTTACATGTGTGACAGATTTCTCACACAAAAGAAGGCAGTCCATGAATATACAGTGGAGCACAATGTAGCAGATGGTGTTGTGCTGAATTCATTCCAGTAGGGCCTCATGAAGAAACTTACATTGCTCTTGACTCTCTGTAAGGAAGCAATTAGACAGAAGTAGTATTGGTGCATACTAAGTGACAAAATGATTGATGGACTATTAATGACCAACCCCGGAATGATGTAGCCCTCACCCATGTCACTTCCGCTTCTTGCTGTGCAGGAAATGACGTAGCATCACCCTGTGTAACAACGATGTAGTTCCAGCAGTGCTGGATGTTACGTAGTGTTCCCAACCCAGATATAATGCACCCCCTTTTCTGGCACGGAATTATGACATGCTTAAGGGTTGGGCAAATTTGAGCTTCTTCAGGCTTGTCAGGGCATGTCAGAGGGTCCAAACCAGACTTGGTGTATATTTTCTGTGAATGAATAAACAAATAAAAAGTCAAAAACACTGATTGTATGAAACTGTCATATTTGATTAAAAAGGCTGTGTAATAAATGAGTGTATTTTTAAAGTGCTGTTTTTCACACTTTGGGGGGTGAGTATAGTAACAGTGGAATTAAACAGTTGGCTTTTCCTCACTGGTTTTTTAATGTTCTTTTTCCTTTTTGTCAGTCTGAAATGGGGTTTAGTGTTCAATTGTACCCTAGCATTTTATATATTTATTTAGTTAAACATCAGTTTAGAAACCTTTGAGCCAGAGGCTCATTTACAAAGGTACCTCATCACAAAGAGGACATCAGAACAGTAGTACAAGGGACACAGTACTTACAAACAAAAAAGTTACAGTTCAATTACAATTTTGTTACAATAGAATACAATCTCCAACGAAGCAAAAGATAACAAAAGGTGCAAAACTTATGGTCGGGGGAGAGCTGGTGGGAGTAGAAGGGAGGGAGATAGGGGAGGAGGAATTAGTAGGGAAAGGAAGGGGGGGAGCCGCTCAGTGAGCATTGTCAAACAGAGTATATATATATATATATATTTTTTTTACACTAGGCTAGCGGCAGTTGCATTTTAGTTTGATTTTGTAAATGGAGCAATGCGTCCTTCTGTAATTAAGAATTCTCTCCCAACATACACAATGCTTTCAAAGTTTTTGTCTCCTGCATCATAAAAAACAACTTATTTTGTTTCTGTTATCATACCAGTGAATCTGATTTACAAAAATTCTGCCCTGCTGCAAAATGTTTGCAGATTAACAAAAGTCATATCCCTGTATGAAATATTGTTTTGTGTATGTAGCTAAAAGGTTAATGTTATCTAAAACTTTACAAAAGGTTTTTAGTGTTACCTGAAATGAACAGAAGCTGCTATGCTGGAAGCTGGTTAGCAAATGTGTGTGTTTCAGACTCCGAGCAGAAATTCATGTTGATGGTATATGAGCAGTCTCTGTGCAATGGCCACAGTGGCCTGAGTTTGACCTTAAAAGATGATGGCCTATAAGCTTGGGAAAATTTAGGAAAATGCTGTTTACTAGCATCTCAATAGCTAGATACCTAATTTTCTTTAACTTTTGTATGTTACTATTCTTCTAAAATGGGCAGTTACAGAAGGTACCACCCAAAAACAAAAGCCCTTCTTAACCTTAAAATGCTATAGCTGATTGAAACACCTGGGAAGGTGTCTGAAAAATGCTATTTATTTACGGCTCAATAGCTGGATACCTATTTTTTTAACTTTTGTTTGATACCATTGTTTTTAAAATGGAGAATCACAGATGATCTACCAAAAAAAACAAAGGCCATTTCTAACCTTAAAATGTTAATGCTGATTGATACGCCTGGGAAAGTTTTAAGAAAATGCTATTTTTTTTCCAGCTCAACAGAGATGCAGTCTGTAATACATAGTTTTAGCAAATGATTTAGGACCATTTGTGTGAGACCCACAGTGTTTATTCCATACCCTTAAAAAAACAAAAGTAATATAAAAGTCTAAATAACACACATCTGTTACAGCAGCTAGGGGTTATAGTGGTTAAAACACTATGGAGTTCTCAAGTATACAGAAAGAGCAATAACATAAAAAGACTGTTTATGGTTATAATATAAGCCCTTAAAACTAGTCACATTTTTCTGCCTTTAAAACAAAATGAAAAGGGGTAAACAATGAATTCCTTGCTGTAGTGAATGTTAATGTTAAACACACACACACACACACACACACACACACACACGGCATGTTGAATATCATTATACAATGGCAGGAAAAAATCCTGGACTCTGATTGGTCAGTCTTGGGCTGGACCCGTGATGTTATCCCAGCACAACATCACGGGTCTAGTCTCAGCCTCACTGTGAACCTGTAGATGATCATTTGCTTGATTTGCATTTGCTTGATTGTTTCTTCTTCTTCTCTTAAAAAACCAAAACATTTTTTCACAAAAAAAA
Organism: Neoceratodus forsteri; assembly: GCA_016271365.2. NCBI lineage: Eukaryota > Metazoa > Chordata > Ceratodontiformes > Ceratodontidae > Neoceratodus > Neoceratodus forsteri. Next base: position 192,340,813 of record CM028138.1, on the reverse strand, counting down.
TCTTTAAAATGTTTTTTTTATCCTGTATAACAATGAGCCATTGTATAATAGCAATAATGCCCTCCAGGGTGTGTGTCATTTGGGATAACATCACGCCTCAGTTATTGGATGCACTTGGTCTGCGGCCTCATGCACAACCACCTGAGGCATGACGTTATCCCAGCACGAAAACTCCCTGTCAGGCATTATTGCTTAATCAAAATACTCTGATAAAATGAGTGTCAGCCATATCTAACTCTGACTTTTTTTGTTGTAACCATGTATACTAACTTTCATGAGAGGGGCTCTTAGTTAAGCAGCTCCAGAGAATCAGCTGTCATAGTCAGCCTAAACTAAGAATGTGCATTGTTATATAGCAAGGTTTAAGTTTCCACAGCCCTACCTAGGCTGAAGCTGTTAAAAATGGCCTACAACATGAGGGGTTTGTCCAAATGAAGGGCAGGTAAATTATGCCCGGATAGATAATCCTTTGCCACCATAATTTGTTTGACCCAGTGTCCACATCAACCTTTGAGATGATAACAAGCATTGTAAATATACCATGTACTGTGATTTTCTGCACAACTTGTCAATCTGTAAGGTCTTGTTTTGTAAACTATGTACAATCTGTCTTGATGTATTGTTCTGTTGTACTAACGTGGAGCCTTTGCAAAGGAGTTTTCGACTCAAAGGATTGTAATTCCAAAAATTTCAATAAATAAATTAAATAAAATAAATCATTATTTGACATGTAAAATAAAGTTTCTAATCTATAGAAAACAACATTTAAACATGAAAGCATCATATTATCTAAGACACCCACCACCCCCTCCCACTACCCCTGTGTATTTAAATGTATTGATTACTAATTAGGGAGTTCTTTGGTCATCACAGGTCTTTGCTACACAGGCTCTCAAACTGCACTATGCTTGGGGTGTGTCACAGCCCCTTGGACAATATAAAAGGGTATGCTTTAGACTGCACCAGTCTCTGGCACTCTGAAACTACCTTTGGTAAGCTTTTGCAAAGTTACCACCACCCTCTATCTGCATGTGTTCAGGTGTGCTGTTTTGAGAAGGCCCCATACATTCCACACAGACTGACAGCTCCCTACAAATATCAGAATTATCAGTCTGCACACATTCACAGTTTTCACTCATACAACACACTGTTTCACAGTCACTATTTTCTTGGCACTCAGGACACTGCTGGCTTGATAAACACACAGGACAATCACACAAACAATCACAAACACAACTGTCAGAATGATCAATTGTGTTGTTTTAAGAAGGCCCCATACATACCTCACTGTCTGTCAAACCCCTACAAATATCAGAATTATCACTCTGCGTACATTCACAGTTTTCACTCATACAACACGTTGCTTCACAGCCACTATTTTCTTGGTACTCAGGAGACTGCTGGCTTGATAAACACATAAGACAATCACTCAAACAATCACAAACACAGCATGATGTGAAAGACCCAGGTTTCCCATGGTTATGCTGTTGTGGCTTGTGTCTGTGCCAGGGACTGTGCTGTTTTTTCATTCTGCTACAGACAATCAATATTTTTTTAGCCCTTCTAATTCTACTACTAATATACTGGCTCACTATATTACGCCTGGTGTTTCTGATGACCCGCCCTTGTTGGATAATTCTATTAATAATGTTATTACACTCATTTTGAATAGTACACATTTTTACATCACCTACAGTTAATTTCTTGAATTAGTTTCCTAGTACCCATCGTTTTTGGTATAACAATCACAGCTAACAGAATTATTTAAAATTTTAAAATTGACTTTACGATTTTGATTCTGCAAGGCTAACCACCTTAATTGTGTTATTAGAAATTTCAAATATTAGATTGCAACTGGTGGGTATCTGCACATGTGAAGAAATTGTCACAGGTGTACCAAAAGGTTCTAAATTGTAACTATATGTATACACAAGTGTACCACTAGTTAGGCCTTTAACATGTGGTGACACTTTTTCAGGCATCAGTGTTCTAGGCCTAATTATAGGGTCAGCCTTACTCACCCACACAGCTGATGATTTACTGCATAGTAGCTCTGCAGTTACACTATCAGTGGCACAGTCTAATGTAACAGGTGTTTGTGTTAGTATATTAGTATTATGTTTGCAGCACCTCTTACCCCCAATCCCTACATGGCAACGGTGTTCACGTTTTGCACTTTTGTTGGTAGAAGGTGTATGGCCAGCTGTTAAAGACACACAAGGTGGAACTGAAGAAAGTTTCAAAATGTCACTATTCTTTTGGGCTGCTGCCATGGTTGCAGGCACTGTGTGCGAATGATGGTCTTGTTAATAGGGCTCTTTTTCTGTCTGGATAGTCTTGAATGTGCATGATGACTTCTTGCAGACTTTTGAAATACAGCTTCTATGTGATAAAATTCCATATCATCTAGTAAGAAAAAAAATAGAGAACTTAAATATATAAACAATATACACCATATTGACTACATCCTGGATACAAACATGCAGTATGTCAACATATTAAATAGTTTGCTACAATGAGCCATACATAATTAAAACTATAAAATCAGAAAAGCTATGTGGTTTAAAAACATTGCCATGCCCAAACTTCTTAACAAATATTGTACAAACATATGGTTTTATTACAATTTGTGTTACAAGAAAGCATGCTAAATTTACTAAAAAAGAAAATATTTACAAATACCATCACAGCTGCCCCTTACCCATCTGCAGCACTGTAAAAAGAAGTAATTAGTTTTCAGTTACTGCCCAACACTATTAAAAACTTTAACACATACCCGCTGTTCTGTCTTCATTAATTGATGTTGTTTTATTTTCAGATGTGGACTCCAGCTGACCAGTTGCTGTTAAAAATCAAAATAGTATATATGCCCCCACTAACCAGATAGTGTTTCCCAAGCATACTGTGTTTAGTCAAACAGCTATTAATTCTTTACACATTTAAAAACAGTATTTAGCTAGTTTTAAACTTTAGCAGGTGTTTTTCATCTATCTACAAAGTGTAGATGTCAATAAATCAGTTTGCTAGAGGGTTTAGAACCATGTGTATACATTGATAGAAACAAATTAGCAAAAATGATCTTGTCTGGACTTGTCCACATAATTAAGACATTGGTACATTTAACTGGACATAACGTATGATGTAATATGTGTGTCTGCAGAAGAGTTGCTTCGTACACACATGGGCCGGCAAACCTGAATTAGGAAAACTTAGTTATAGTTTTATAAGCATGATTTTAAGCAATCAAAACATTAAAAACAATTAAAAAGTGGACTCACCAACAGCTCCATGTGGGCCTTCTGATTCTAGAACAAGATCATGAAAGCCAATCTGAGAAAACTGTTTTGCAAAAAAAGTTGCCATTTTAATGTCATGATGACAACAGTACTTCACAAGCTACAACTTTGCAAAAGCTTAACAAAGGTGGTTTCAGAGTGGCAGAGACTGGTGCAGTCTAAAGCATCTCCTTTTATATTGTCCAAGGGGCTGTGACACACCCCAAGCATAGTACAGATTGAGAACCCGTGTAGCAGAGACCCATGATGACCAAAAAACTCACTGATTAGTAATCAATACATTTAAATACACAGGGGTAGTGGGAGGGGTGGTGGGTCGCTTAGCTAATATGATGCTTTCATATTTAAATGTTGTTTTCTATAGATTAGAAACTTTACTTTACATGTCAAATAATTATTTAATTTAAACCTTGCTATATAACAATGCACATTCTTAGTTTAAGCTGACTATGACAGCCAATTCTCTGAAGCTGCTTAACTAAGAGCCCCCCTCATGAAAGTTAGTATACATGGTTGCAACAAAAAAAGTCAGAGTTAGATATGTCTGACACTCATTTTGTCAGAGTATTTTGATTAAGCAATAATGCCTGATTGGGTGTGTGTCGTGCTGGGATAACGTCATGCCTCAGGTGGTTGGGCATGAGGCCGCAGGCTGAGTGCATCCAATAACTGAGTTGTGACATTATCTCAAACAACACACACCCTGGAGGGCATTATTGCTATTATACAATGGCTCATTGTTATACAGAATAAAAAAAATCATTTTAAAGATGTTTTTGTGTGGAAAAATATTTTTGTTTTTTAAGAGAAGATGAAACAATCAAGCAAATGCAAATCAAGCAAATGATCACCCACAGTTTCACAGTGAGGCTGAGACTAGATCCATGATGTTATGCTGGGATAACATCACGGGTCCAGCCCAAGACTGACCAATCAGAGTCCAGGATTTTTTCCTGCCATTGTATAATGATATTCAGCATGCCGTGTGCATTTATGTGTGTGTGTGTGTTTAACATTAACATTCACTACAGCAAGGAATTCATTGTTTACCCCTTTTCATTTTGTTTTAAAGGCAGAAAAATGTGACTAGTTTTAAGGATTTATATTATAACCATAAACAGCCTTTTTATGTTATTGCTCTTTCTGTATACTTGAGAAATCCATAGTGTTTTAACCACCATAACCCCTAGCTGCTGTAACAGATGTGTGTTAATTAGACTTTTATATTACTCTTGTTTTTTAAGGGTATGGAGTAAACACTGTGGGTCTCACACAAATGGTCCTAAATCATTAGCTAAAACTATGTAGTACAGATTGCATCTCTGTTGAGCTGGAAAAAATTGCATTTTCTTAAAACTTTCCCAGGCATATCAATCAGTATTAACATTTTAAGGTTAGAAACAGCCTTTTGTTTTTTTGGTAGACAATCTGTGATTCTCCATTTTAAAAACAATGGTATCAAACAACAGTTAAAAAAAATAGGTATCCGGCTATTGAGCCGTAAATAAATAGTATTTTTTAGACACTTTCCCAGGTGTTTCAATCAGCTATAGCATTTTAAGGTTAAAAAGGGCTTTTGTTTTTAGGTGGTACCTTCTCTGACTGCCCATTTTAGAAGAATGGTAACAGACAAAAGTAAAAAAATTAGGTATCCAGCTATTGAGCTGTAAGTAAGCAGCATTTTCCTAAACTTTCCCAAGCTTACCGGCCATCATCTTTTAAGGTCAGACTCAGGCCACTGTGGCCATTGCACAGAGACTGCTCATATACCATCAACATGAATTTCTGCTCGGAGTCTGAAACACACACATTTGCTAACCAGCTTCCAGCACAGCAGCTTCTGTTCATTTCAGGTAACACTAAAAACCTTTTGTAGCGTTTTAGATAACATTAAGCTTTTAGCTACATACATAAAACAATATTTTATACAGGGATATGACTTTTGATAATCTGTAAACATTTTGCAGCAGGCCAGTATTTTTGTAAATCAGATTCACTGGTATGATAACAGAAACAAAATAAGTTGTTTTCATGATGCAGGAGACAAAATCTTTAAAAGCACTGTGTATGTTGGGAGAGAATTCTTAATAACAGAAAGAAGCACTGCTCCGTTTACAAAATCAAACTAAAATTCTAGGGTACAATTGAAACACTAAACCCAACTTTAGACTGACAAAAAGAAAAAGAACATTATAAAACCTGTGAGGAAAAACCAACTGTTTAATTCCACTGTTACTATAGTCACCCCTCAAAATGTGAAAAACAGCATTTTAAAAATACACGCATTTACTACACAGCCTTTTTAATCAAATGTGACAGTTTCATACAATCAGTTTTTTTGCCTTTTTATTTATTTATTCATTCACAGAAAATATACACCAAGTCTGGTTTGTACCCTCTGACATGCCCTGACAAGCCTGAACAAGCCCATATTTGCCCAACCCTTAAGTGCGTCATAACCCCGTGCCAGAAAACGGGGTGCATTATATCTGGGATGGGAATGCTATGTAACATCCGGAACTGCATCCTTGGCTCACGGGGTTGGGCTATGTCATAACTTGCACAGTCAGAAGCAGAAGTGACGTGGGGGCTACGTCATTTGCCGGGGGGGGGTCATTAATAGCCCATCAATCATTTTGTCAATTAGTATGCACCAATACTACTGACAGATTAGCAAACAGAATGCTTCTCTAAGCCAGGTTATTCCCATCATAAATTTTCTGAACAAGGAACTCAGGAGGCTGCTTAGAGGTTTTGACCAAAAAGGAGATAAATCTAGTATATCCCTTACTGATACAGTGATTCCTAATTTGCAGAAGACTTCATAATATCACAACTAACAAATATTATCTTCTCTCCACTCTTCTTGAGCCTCGTTCTAAGTTACAACAGCTGCCTCCTCCAGATCTTAGTGACTCTTATCTCGAATACAAAAAATGTTGATTTCAGCAATTGCACAGGAAAGGGAAAAATGTATTTGATGATCCAAGTGAATCACTTGATGTGGATGCTACATCTGATGATGCAACATCTATTAGTGGTGACAGCAATAATTTCCACTTAGGGCTGCCATGTACTCCTTTATCAATATTGGGTAGTCCTGCACAAAGTCCTCTTTCATGACCCTTAAAACAGGCATGTCATTCTAAAAAGCACACAGATGACTTGCACTTTTTGGTTAAAACTCATGGAAACTTATAATTCAGATATGTCTGTCATGGAGCTGCCATCTTTGTCTTTGTCTGATATTGTGGATGCTTATTTATGAGAACCACTCATTAATATAACCAATGGCCCTTTTGAATACTGGCTAGAAAAGAAAAACATCTGGCCTGCACTATCTGCCTTTACTATTAAGCTTCTTAGTTGCTCTCCCACTAGTGTTTATTGTGAGCATATATAGTATTTAGCACATCTGGGAATGTTGTCTCTGATGGCCACACAAGGCTTACTCCTGAACATTTACAGTGCCTTACCATCCTAAAAGTCAATCTCAACAAATTCTCTTACAAGTTTAGTGAAGAGTGGCAGTAATGTAAAAGTGATAATGTTGAACAGCTGCAACAGATGTCTCCCAAGAAGGGTGCTTCCTTGGTGTCTGAAGACAATGGTGATATTATTTAATTTAATGATGTATTTCTTTGAATTCAGAGGACAAAGGTCAGCAACCCCCAAAAAAATCCTTCTTGTAAGGTCATGGTGCATATGACATCATATGTATTGCTGCCTGTATTTCACATTCAATTTGAGAACTCAAGTGGAGTGTAATTTGTTTGTTCAGCAAGTTAAAAAAACAAACAGAGCACAGGCAGTAAATAGCGGGATGTCCATGGGGAAGGGTGGGACCAAGGGGCAACACAGAGGAAAAATACCTATATGCATGCACGGCCATCGTGAGTGCAGGCCCTGCTACCTTCGGATCCCTCACCATATGGATCCCTGCCAACTTGATGATGGGGGGAGCAGTGACAGGGCTGCAGACTCGTAGATGGGCATTATAGCAGGGGGAGGTGGCGGTCAGGCCAAACAGCTCTATAGAAAAAAATCAATGACTGCATTTATTAGTTGTGGAAGCTTGTAGGATAATGTTTTACACACTGCCTCCTTTCACTGAAAAGCCCCAAATGAGAGGCATACACTGGGCTGGATTCACACAGATTTTTGGAACTAAGTTGCGAACCGAAATCTCTGCACCTGTGGAGATTGCTGTTCACTTTCACAGCAGCCACAGAACATGTTATGGCTGGTGCCACCAGCTGTAACATTTTCCCACAGGTGCGGGGATTTCCAAGGCAACATCACCCACAAGCTGTCATAAATTGTGGAGCTTGTTGTAAATTGGCTTCACTTTTGAGAATACCATAGCTGCAGGAGAAATTGCTGTTCTGCAAGTGGCAACCCACTTGTGAAGAGTTTTTCCCGCAGCTGAGGGATTTTCAAGAGTTTTGTGAATCCAGCCCACTGTTAAATAGATACACAGATACAGAGACACTGTCGGCAGATGAGGGCCTATGGCCCACCCAGTCTGCACCTTTGAGCTTGTAAGTTCCCTTTACATTTTTCTAGAAGTCTGTTGCCCCTTACCCCTGACCTCCAGAATTTCTTATGTCTGCCCCAGGCATTCTTAAATCTTGTGATTGTTTCAGCCCCCCACCACTTCCTCTGGCAGGGTGTTCCACTTGTCCACCACAACACCTGTCCACCATGGTTTCTGTGAAGAAATTCTTCATCACGTTTCCTCTGAATCGCCCTCCCTCCAACTTCATCCCATGCCCTCTAGTCCAGGAATATCTTTTTTGCTGGAAAATAGTGTATTCCTGCACCCTGTTCCACCCTGTAAAGTACTTGCATGTCTCTATCTTATCCCCTCTCTCCCTCCTCTCCTCCAGGGAGTGCATATTCAAGTCCTTTAGCCTGTCCTCTTAGGACTTGTGATGCAATTCCTGTACCATCTTTGTTGACTCCTCTGAACCTTCTCTACTCTGTCTATGTCCGTACATAGTTAAGGTCTCCAGAACTGTACACTGTACTCCAAGTGGGGCCTTACTAGTGTCTTGTATAGTGGAATTATGACCTCCTTTTCCCTGCTGGTGATGCCCTGCCTATGCATCCCAGAATCCTATTTACTTTACCTGCTACCTTGTTGCACTATTTCCCTACCTTAAGGTCATCAGAGATGATAACCCCAATGTCCTTTTCCTGCTTGGTGCATGCTATATCCTTACCCCCTCAACTGATATGTTGTTCCAGGGTTTTTGTGCCCCATACGCATTATCTTGCACTTCTTTGCATTGAATTTCAATTGCCAAACCCTTGACTATTCTTCAAGCTTCCGCAGAACCCTCCTCATTCTGTCTACACCCTGTGGCATGTCCACTCTGTTACAGAGCTTCATGTCATCAGGAAAATTCTGCTTTCTAGGTCCTGTGCAATGTCCCTGATGAAGACGCTGAGTAGGACCAGTCCCAGCACTGATCCCTGTGGTACCCCACTGGTCACTCTTCCCTCTGTGGAGTGACAGCAATTTACCACTACCCTCTGTGTCCTGCCACCCAACCAGTTACCCACCAACCCACCGCACAACTGTCCTGCCCTTTCCCATATTCCCCAGTTTGTTTAGTAGCCTTCTATGTAGCACAGTGTCAAAGGCCTTGCTGAAGTGCAGATAGGCCACATCTACTGCCCTCCCCTGATCCACATCCCTTGTCACCCAATCAGAAAATGTGATGAGGTTGGTCTGGCATGACCTCCTCTCTGCCTTGGGTCCTGTAGTCTGTTGGTAACCAGATGTTCCACCAATCTCTCCTTCAGTAGTGCTTCCACGATCTTCCCAACTACCGAGGTCAGGTTGACTGGTCTATAGTTCCCCACTTCCTCTTTCTTTCTGCTTTTTGCATAAGGAGACTACATCTGCTGTCCTCAAGTCTTTGGATGCCTCCCCTGTTTCCAGTGATTGGTTAAACAGGATTACCAGAGGTTCAGCTACAACCTCTCTTAGTTACTTTAGAACCCTGAGGTGTACCCCATCTTATTTATTTATTGAAATGTTTCATCAAGAAGGCACACTGAACAATAAATTGCTCATCTCCAGGTGCAACTTAGGGGGTGGGGTACAATTGAAGGTAGATTTTACAAACAGATTATATTTAGCATGGCTGACAAAAATAGACAATCAATTACATTTGTAACGGCACACTCATTAAAAATAACAAGCAAGTATAATATAAATACAATTACAATTGCATACCTATGGATCCTAGCAAGCAATATTGATGCAGCCGTGGGTCAACATCTTACAGGAATTGCATTGCAATCAAGAGCCAGCAGGTTTAGCAGGTGGTAGGTAGTAGGGGGGAGAAAAGATAAAGAGGGACACGGCATGGGCAGGATAAGTCAGATGGGGAGAAGAGGTGAATAGATGGGGGAACAAAGTGATAGAGCAAGTGAGTAGGATCAGTAGTAGAGGGCATGTTACTCAGGACAAGTGCTAGCTGGAACAGCAAATGGGAACAATAAGAGCACATATCATTTGCTCTGGTGAACTAATGACTCAAAGCCTCTCCAGGATGCTGAGCCATCTGGCCCCATTGCTTTATCAACTCTTATTCCTTCCAGTTCCTTTAGGACCCTTTCCCATGTAAAGGGACTTGTGTCCATTTCTGCGCCATTCCCATCCATTGTACTCCCTTCAGGTCCATTACCCTTCTCTTCCTCAGTAAAGACTGAGTAGAAATATCTGTTCAGTATGTCAGCTTTACTGTTGTCATCCTCCATGTGGCCCCTGTCCTCCCCTTTCAGTCTCACTATCCCTCCCTTTGCCCTTCCTTTTTCACTTATGTACCTGTAAAAGGTTTTGTCCCCTCTACCCACTGATTTTGCAATGTACTCTTCTGTCTGAGCTTTGGCTTCCCTTACTGACCTCCCTTCCTCCCTTTGCTTCTCCTCATACTTCTCCCTTTCCCCTTCTGCCTGTGACTTTTTGTATTGCCTGAATGCAGTCTTTTTGGCTTTCACTTTCTCCACTACCTCCTTGGAAAACCATAATGGCCTCCTCTTCCTTTTCACCTTGCTAACCTGCTTAATGCATAATTCTGTTGCTCTAGTAATCCCCATTTTAAATATTGCCCACTGATCCACCACCCCTGATTCCCTCCCCATTTCCATGAGTACCTCTTTCAAATATGTCCCCATTTTCCCAAAGTCTGCCCTCCAGAAATCCAGGATACGTGTTTTTTAGCAGTTTGGTTCTGCTCCTTCTGTGATTTCAAACCACATTGACTGGTGGTCACTGTTCCCCAGGTGCTCCCCCACTGTTACCCCATCACACTGTCCCCATTTGTGAGCACACAGTCCACTATTGCTTTCTGCTGAGTTGGTTCCATGACCAGTTGCTTAAGGAAGGCACCTTGAAGGGAGTTCAGGATAAATCTACTCCTGGTTGATGCTGCTGCTGGGAGGCTCCAGTCCACATTTGGAATATTGAAGTCTCCAACCAGCACCACCTCTCCCTTGTCTGCCATCCTTTGCATGGCTAGCATTAACTCCTGATCTGTCTGTTCTTCCTGGGCTGGTGGTCTATAGACCACACCTGTGTGGATGGCTGACCCCATTTTCCTTTCTGGCTTAACCCACAGTATCTCACCCCAATTTTGTTCCTCCTGGATCTCTGTGGCCTTTATACCATCTTTCACATAAAGTGCCACTCCTCCTCCCATCCTGCCTGCCTTGTCTTTTCTGAATATGTTGTAGACAGGTATGGCCATCTCTCAGTCATGCTTATCACAACACCAGCTCTCTGTGATGGCCACAATGTCCAGGTCTGACTGCACCATGGCAGCCCCCAGATCCTCCATCTTGTTGCTAAGGCTCCTGGCATTGACACACATGGCTTTCCATGATGTGAACTCCCTGGGCTATTTAGCTGTTGTACTCTAGCCCTCTCCCTGGTTGTCCTTCACTCCTGGTTCTCCCTGCTGTCTGCCTTTCTGTTGAATTTTTCCCCCTTTCTGCCTATCCACCCCTTGGGTGCATATCTCCATATTTTGCACACTGCTTTGTCGAGATATTCCCTCCTTCTGTTCACTGGTTCCACTGCTAGCTATGGAGGATGGGCAATTAGGTAGCTACCTTGATGGCCTGCCATCCTCCCAGCTAGTTTAAATGCTTGTCCATATAGCATTTAAACTTATCATTGAGAGCTTGGATTCCCCTCCAGAATGGATGCAGGCTGTTAGGCTTGAACAAGCCCCTATCCCTCCAGGTGGGTCCCCAGGCCCCACTGAATCCAAACCCTTCCTCACAGCACCACTTCTTCAACCATATGTTACAGTTCCAAGTGCATGTGCCCCTTCACTCTCCCATGCCTCTCACAGGTAGTACTTCTGAGAAGATGACAGATGTAGCTACTTGCTTGAGACCCTTCCCCAATTTTCTAAACTCTTCCTGAACTTTCTTAGGCTTCCCATTTGCTAGGTCATTACTACCTAGGTGGATAATGACATCCAGCTCACCCTCCTGTCTTGCCTTGCCAGCAATCCCCAGGATCTTCCTCTCATCCCTCCATGCCATAGCACCTGGTAGGCACCTCACCTCCCCATCCTCCCCCTTGTGTGTTCCTAGCTGGATCCCTCCTACAATAGAGTCACCCACCAGGATTTGCTTCCTCCTCCGGGGTCCACGGGTTCCCCACTGATGTCACCTTCTTGTTTGACCTCCACATCCTTCCCTTTCACATCTCTGGATACCTCTGTTTGGTTTTCCCCATTTGCCAGTGCAGCATATGAGTTCTGAAATGGAATATAGGATTTGGGATGTGCCTGTGCCTGACCCCCAACCCTCCCTGAGCCCACCATCATCCAAGTGCTCCTCATTCTTGGCATCCTTTGACACAGTGGCATTGAACTGGATGGTCTCTGGCTACCTCATTCCACAGTCCAGAGAGATGTCTGTAGATAGGGCAGCAACTCAGCAGCCAATAGTCTACCTGAATATAGCTGCCCTGCATCCACTGCATTGCACCACTCCCCACATTACACTGCACTGATACTGCTATTCCAGTAGTTGTCTGTTACTGAAGCTCTCCTTCTAGTCCCCGCTTTATTAATTTACTGTCCTGAAAATCCTGCCACCGATCCTCAGTTACTTTTTTTTTTTAAAGAAGAAAACAACAACAAAAAATTAGTCAAAACACTTGTGCTGAGGGCAGGTATCCTCCCCCTTATGCCCCTCCTACTCCACAACCCCTGCTATTACATGTGATTGGCTTCTGTCAATCAGATTTAATGGGGCATTTTATTAAGAGTGGGGGCAGGGAGAGAGGGTGGATGAAAATAAGCAGCAAGTAAAGAAAGCAAAGGAAAACAGCACCACTAAAAGCAACCCAAACTAGGCTTCAAATTTTCAACAGCCCCAAAACAATTCCAAGTAAAGACAACAAAGGAATAACACCACCACTAAAAGTACACAAACCTAGGTTTAAAACAAAAACGGCAATGATCAGTTACTACACTGCATTAAAATGAATCTGGACCCTTCCCCTTCTGGCCTCTGTTTCCTATGAATATCATGTGGTGGTTGACACACAGGACTGGCAAAAACAACAGTCAGTTTATTTAATTGCTGTTGACTGCTTGTTGACCTTGAAATACAACATGAAATTACAGACACAACATTTTTTGTAAATGTTAAATACTCAAATAGAGTAAACTAGGTATACAATTCATCAGAGTAAATCAGAGTACATCAGAACTTTTTGGAAAAAAAATCAGTCGGAATCAGATCTGGCTCAAAGCATACTCACCCATCCCGTCTCCCAAGTCTATATTTGGCTACATTTGCTTATTTCACCATGTGTATGGCTTTCACAAAGCAATAACGTTCTAATATCTCTTACCTAAGGAAGTCATAGGATGTCAGTTCCTTTCTTTATAGTTGCAATGGCATATTATGCTATAATTACAGATGTAACATTTTAATTTATTAGGTTGTACTTTTCAAGAATATATACAGTATATATATATATATATTTTTTTTTCTTGGTGAAAATATGATATATATTTATATATTTTTTTATGAAATTACTGCTTGACTAGCATTTAAACATCACAAGTTCAAGCATATTATGTAGTCTTTTCCCAAACCGTGTTCAGTGCATTTTAAAAAGTTCCAGTTTTGGTTGCCTGGGAAAGTCTTTGCACAATGCTTCTGGAATGTCCCTTCTTTGGAGGCTTGCTGCTGATGCATAGGTCAGATAGGTTGATCTTAGACTGAGCACAGTTTCTTTGATTTCCCACATGTATGCTTGAGAAAAAAAAGAGAAGATTGAGGTATTTTATAATTCATGCTAACTAGCTATGTTCCAATGTTACACCACCCTTTCTGTAAAGATGTGCTTCCTCACATTCCTCCTGAATCTCCCTCATGTTAAATTCCACTTATGACCATGTGACTTTGAGTTGGTATTCAAGTTAAATAATTCCCCACAGATTACCTTGAATTTGATGATCTCTGACATGTCTCCCATCTCCCTTTCTGGTTTCCAGTAAGTATATGTTTTGTGTATTTAGGTGTTCCTCATGTGATCGGCTCTGCTGGCACTGAATCATTATAGTTACTCTGCACTGCACCATTTTCAACCTACCCATTCTTATCTTATTTATTTATTTATTGAAATTGTTTCACCAGGATGGCACACTGAGCAAAAAGATGCTTGTCTCCCAGTGCGGCCTGGGGGGGGTGAGGGTACAGTGGGAGATAACTTGCAGGTTATCAAGAGTTACATATACGAGGAAAAACAGTAGAACATAGCTGAGCACAATTACAGCAATACAGCAGTCAGATTCAGTTGAACAGTTTACAGAGAAAGTTTCAGTTATACAGTTGCAGGATACAATTGTGTGATGGAATAGGGACAAGACAATCAGTACAGTTCATCAACAACACTTGGCAGGCATAGATTATATTACAGACTTAACCAGTGAAATGTGCTGAATAATTTATAACTCGTGGGATAGAATTGGACAGCTGAGGTGTGACACTGGGAGTGGAGAATCTGTGAGGATCAGGCAGTATCAAGTAGGATTTAGGACAGGGCAAAGCCCATGTACCAAGAAGTGCTGAAGTTGGTATAGATAAACCAGCTTCCATAGCATAAACTAGGTGCCGCTGGTCAGGCTGTCAGGAGGGGGGGCATAAGGGGACACCTTCGGGGCTTAGGTGCAGGAGCAATTTACTGACAGGTAGTTTGCTTGTGTTCAAGACATGGAGCGGGTAGAGGAGGAGTGGTGAATTTGGGGAGGGAGTTCATTCCAGAGTTTGGGGAAGCAGTAGGAAATGGCAAATTGCCCAATAGTGGTTTTCTGCCTAGGGAAGGCTCATCATGTTGTTCACCCCTGCAAACTGATTCCTGACCAGTACTCCCAACCTATTTATGTCCACCCTTCTAAAGTCAATTACTTCAGTTCTTGATTGTGGGTTGCCGGCCCCAAGGGCCAGTTCAAACCACATGGAGTTATGGTCTCTGTTCCTTAGCATTTCCCCTAATCCCACAAAAAACTCTCAGGCCCAGATATTCAAACTGCACCACAAAAGTGCGCAACAGCAGGAGCAAGCACAAGTCCACTGCACCCATGTGCAATATGCGTGATATTCAAATACTGTGCAGGTCAAGATGCACTTGCGGCACATGACTGAATATCGTGCCAACTGCACCATAGCGCAACCAGGGATGTGCAGTGGTGCAGGTCAGATGCGCAATAGTAAAACCAGGGATGCCTAGTGGAGCATGGCAGCAGTGCAACAGCACAACCAGGGATGCACAGGGACAGGATGCAGGAGCCCACCACCCATGGTAGGGATGGACAGAGGAGCACTCAGCAGAACAGACATCACCCCCCCCCACACCCCATGCACCACACAACTGGAAGAGAGCAGGAAGAACCAATGGCCCAGGGACACCAGTAAGAAACCCATCACCGTGGCACAGTGCAACAGCACACCCTTGCAAGCTGGGACCGTCACACATGGATGCCCGTCCACCCCATGCCATCCCAACCCACCAATGCAGAGCACACCCTGCACCATGATCCCCATACACCCTGTCCAGGAGCAGTGCCCAACAGTGCAGGACACCCCAAGCATGCCACCACCCCCACCATGACAATACAATCCTGTGCACCACAGAACCATGCAAGGCAGCCCCACCACGAGCACCCAACAGTGGGGAAGCAGCAGCAGACAGTGAAGCAATGGCTGCAGACACAGTGCAGCCACGCACGTTTTCCCCAGGTAAAGCTGTGAGGCTGACCATGCATCAGCACATGAGGTACCACACACGTGATAGGGCACACCCAGGAACCTACCACCAGTGTCACAGCACCCTGCCCACCCTCACAAGGACACACCCCATTCCAGCACTGGCCACAACAGCCAGTGCAGACACCCACAGTGTTGCATGGAAGCATGCACCACACAGGATGCAACACATTGCACAGACAAACAACCACCCATACCCAAGGGCACACCAACACAGGGACACAGTAGCAGGTCAATCAAGCCCCCGGCACGTGACCATGGCAGCCGTGTACTCACAGCCAGAACAACTCCATGGCACAGGTGTGCCAGCAACCCTGTGCAGGCACCACAATGCTCTACGCCACCAGCATGTGGCTGGAACACAAGTGACAGACAGTGGAGCACATCCCCTGCAACAGGCACAGGTGACAGCATCGAGATGGGACAACAGTGGATGCAACAGTGCCACCAGAGGCAGACGTGCACCACACCAGTGACAGGATGCAACAAGGCATCGCGCTGGGTACAGTGGCAGTCCAGCATGGGCAGCCACCACTGACATGCCAGCAGACTGTGCAGGTCACAGACATGCAAGGGTGGCAGCTGCACAGGCCATGGACTGTCTGACAGATGCGCCATGGACACAGCGCATGCACCATGTACCACTGCACATAGTCATCCATTGCACAGGGAACAACACACAAACCACAGACAGTGACTGAGAGCTATGCCCACACCACACTTGTCTCCCCTACAGACACACACACACCCCCATGATAGCACCACCCTGACACCATGCACGCCACTGCAGCTGAGCACCATTAGCCCACTGCAAATCAGAGACCACAACAGTAGGCATAACTAAACAAATATATTATAAAAGTGGTAACAAAACTATGTACAAATATATACATTCGAAAGGGGTGAGGGCCACAGACTGGGTGGAGGTGGATAAGGGGCAGGGGTGAACAAATGGGAGAGGGAAGGAGGGGTGTGAAGGTGGATCCATGGGGCTTCACAAGATATAACTGCTGTCCATCTTTAGCGGGAGCCCCGCTCCCTGCTTCTACGGTGCCTCCTGCCATGATGATGCCTCATACCGTGGTGCTCCATCCATTCGAGGATGGCCAGAGAGGCCCTGGCCACCTGTAACAGATCCTGCAGCACCCGCTCTACAAGTACCATCCTCTGTCCACCTAGGACAAGGAAGCAGAGTCAATAGGCGTGAATGCACAGCCCTCTGCAGCCCACCCATTGTGCATGGCATACAGCCATGGGACACGCCCCTGTGATGGTGTGTGACCACCCACAGTAATCATGTCCACAAGACCTGCCCACCCAGGTTCACACAGCCATGCGGACCGCTGCACACACCCACCGCCCAAGTCCAGAACGGCACCACTGTGGCTGTACAGTGACATGGTTTTGAGGTGCGAAGGCAGTGGCACAGCCATGTACCCGGTGCATGCAAGGACCACCAGTGATGCACTCCCAGACATGCAGTGCCACTGGACAGTGCTGATTGTACTATGTGGTGTGCACAACAGTGGTGTCAATGGATGGTGGCCATGCCTTGCCTCCCACCCTGCTACACAGCATGCACAAAAAATCCTGGATGTAAGGCACTCACCATCATCAGGCTGGTCCCAGTGCTGGGCTGGTATGGTCCTCTGGCATCTTGACGTGCCTCACACTGTAGCCACCTCTCCCTGGCATGCTAGCGCACCTCAGGTCCTAGGGTGCAAACATGGAGATAGGAACACCAGTACAATCCAGTAGCAAAGGCCCCCACCCCCAGGTGTGTGCAATCCCACACAGCTAAACCCATCTGCCCCCCACCCCTATACCACCACCACCACCATGGCCCATACTGGACAGACCCCCCATGTGCTGGACACATGCCTACTGTGATACCCCTATGGACGTAACCAGTGTATGGATGGGGCACCTACCTGGCCATGGAACCACACTCCTCCTGGCGCATGCCCACAGGTGGGCAAGCCTGTCCAGGTCCCTCTGCTGGAGGTCCCCATACCGGTGCCTGCACTGCTCTGCTGTGCACTTGATCCCTGTCACCTCCTCCAGGGCCACCGCCACCTCCTCCTACACAGCACTCCTGGCCCTGTCCAGGGGTGCCTCCCCAAAGAGAGCACCAGCATGGGGCTCAACCAGGGACACAAGGTTAGCCAGTTCAACCTGACTCCAGATTGGTGCCCGTCTCTGTGCCGTCTTTCAAGCATTGAGTATCAAAATGGCTCTCCATAGCACACGTCTGCCATGTGTGGATGCTGCGTGGTACTGCGCTGCCATTCCCCATCACGCTGTCACCGAACAGAGCGATAGAGGTGCACCCATGAGGACGCATGGTGCCTAGGGGGCAAAGATTGGCACAGGGTCAGGGGTCCCTCGCGCACGGACTGCCACAGCACGATTGGTACTCACCGCATGTAGCACAGTAGGGCATCTGTGTGGCACTTCCTGTAGTGGCCTACCACACTGTGGCACCACGGTGCCTACAGCACCCCAGTGCAAGAGTGCTATACATGTGAACAGCACACTAGCATCACTGGCACAGTGGTGGATGTGCAGTGCACTGCCTCCCGCACTCAGCATGTCAGCAGCATGGCAGGAGTCAGCGTCAGCACCTCAGGCATGCGCCGTTCAGTGTCTACTGCACACGCCACAGAGCTGCGCCCTTGCCTGAGCACGTTCAACACAATTGCGCAAGGCGCAACAGCATGATATTCAGCCGGCATATGCAAATCAGCTCATCAGCAATTCAATGGCGCAGCTACTGCATTAGCATCCACTTAAAATTGAGCCTCGCCTCATTTGCATGTGTTGCACTATATAAATGCGACATGGGGCTGCAGAGGCCATAGTCTGGTATTGCAGTCTATTGTGGTGAGTTGCATGCTGTTTGCCAGTGTGGACTGTGGTGTGTGGGAGATGCATGGGACTGCACAATCAGAGGTAACACCTGTCATTCCCACAGGATCAATGATGACCGAACATGAGGTGAAGGAGGAGGAACAGAGACGTGGGAGACAGAGGAGGCCCAACTTCACCAAGGCAGAATCAGATGCCCTGTTTGAGGCCTACCTTGACCAGGAACCGCTGCTCAGTGGATAGTGGGGAACACCACAGGCCCGTGCTGCGGCATGGGGTGAGGTGGTGCGTGCCATCAACCAGCATGGCAGCCACCAGCGGTCCATGCAGGAGTGCAAGAAGAAGGTGGGCATGGACAGGAGGAGGATTAAAGATAAGGTGGCTGCCATCAGGACAGCACTGGCTGTGACTGGTGGGGAACAGCAGGCTGTGCCATGCCTGATGCCAAAGGAAGAGCGGGTTGTTGGCAGCATGTGGCATTGTGCCCTCAGGGGTGTTCCAGGTGGTGGCTTCCAGATGGGTGGTAGTCTGTCACTGTGGTGGGGGGAATGCCACAGAGTAGGGCAGATACATTAACGCTACTGTGTTCCCTTACAGCTCCTGAGTGTCTACATGGGTCAGCAGTGGTGGGCTCATCCACTGAGGGTGATACTCTGGACACAGATGAGGGCCTATCCACCTCCACAGGTGTCCAAGGGTCAGGATGACAGTGGGCCCACCTGGCTGTCTGGACTGAGGTTGGTGGAGCTGGTGCAGAGGAGGCCCTGCCCGTGTCCCAGCATGACAGCGTCCATGGATGCCAGCATGCTGAGACTCTGACTGGTGCCGGATCTGTCACCGATGATGATGGAGCTCACATCATGGACAGTGATACGTGTGGGCTGCAGGATGGCCACACAGCAGGTAACAGCATGGGCATAGCCGTGGGTGGTGCTGTCCTGGAGGCCTGAGTGACATCACAGTCCCAGCCTGTGCCTGTCTGCACTGGTGGGGCAGCACTGGTGTGCATCCAGGACAGTGGGGCTGTTGCGGCTGCTGCGGTGGCACCATTGAGCCCTGGTGAACAGTGGCCAGAGGGGCAGTGTCAGCAGTCGGCCAGTGGCGATGGGGGGACAGTGTCGGGGGCGACGTCAGTGCACCACCTGTGGACATGCCCAGGCATGGCCCTGGTGTGCAGTGCCCAACCTCAAGGGGTGCTGCCCAGCACGGCCGCGAACACCATGAGGGACAGCATGCCGATCAGGCGGATGACCTCTTAGATGAGCACACCCGTATACTCCATGAATCAGTGGATCAGCAGTTGCGGCTTGTGACAGGAGTGGATGCACTCAGTGCAGTCTTGTACCAGGCAGAGGAGTGGCACAGCAGGGACACCGGTCTGCTCCTGGCAGGGACGGACCGGCTGTGGGAGAATGTGACTGCCGCCATTGACAGGCAGACACAGGCATTCACAGCTGTCATGGCCACAATGGGCACACAGTTATTTGCCCATGAGCCACAGACACCGTGCAGTGCCATGTCCACCCCCATTCCCAGCGTCATGCGACTCCCTCCTTGTTGACACCGGGTTCAGCTGTGGGCATCCCGAGCACGCCTGGTGCAGGCATGTTCAGTGAGCTGCAGACCCCTGCTCGACAACGGTCACGTTCATGCATCGGCACCCCTGGGGGACCATCGGTGCCACCCCAGGAGGCCAATGGTCAGCCTGTCATGGCGGTGTGTCTTGGTGGGGCCACCGACACATCTGTGGTGGCTGTGGCACTGTGCCACGTGACTGACCTGTCTCCCACCATGGCTACTGTCTGACACTGCCCTGTGTGCAGTGTGTTGTTCAAAATGCAATGCACGGGTGAGGTACCCAGCCCTGCACACACACACATGGTCCATGTGCACACCCTCCCAGCTGCTGGCTGCTGTGGCATGTGCATGATGATGCCTGCATTGTGCTGTCCACCACTGTGCCATGATGCCCAGCATCTGAGACACACACAATGACAGGCACTGGGCGTGGTGGTCTGTGGACATGTATGTGGCTAGGGGTGGCAGTTGGGGTCGGCGTGCCTCCTACCCTTTGTGCATGTCTGTGTGTGTGTGTGTGTGTGTGTGTGTGTGTGTGTGCGTGCGTGACCACGTGTCATGTTAGGCCTTGCCCATACCTGATGGCGTGTGCGATTCCACACTCAGCCAATTCCCTTTACGCCATGCGCCCCTGGGATTTGTCCATGTGTGTTTGTGGGTTGTGCCCTTGCCATTGGTAGTTGCACATGGCCCCATGACTTACCTGGGTTGGTTGAAGTGCTCCTCTGTGATGGTGTCCCAGTGCAGCTGCGACATCCGGATCAGTCGGGGGTCCCTTCGACCAAGGGGGGCTGCCCATCACCATCTGCACCAGCATCCTCATCGTCCCCATCGCTGTCCCCCTCTTCCACCTCTACAGCTATCCCACAGTCATTGGCCTTGCTGTGCAGGATGCATCTGGCCAGAAACAGCCCACAGGCCTTCAAGGGGCTGTACTGTAGGGCACCACCAGAAATGTCCAGGCAATGGAAACGTGCCTTCAGCATCCTGAACACCCGCTCTATGACATTACGTGTGGTGGCATGTGCCTCATTGTACCGTTGCTGCGATGGGGTCGCAGGCCATAGGTATGGTGTGAGCAGCCAGGAACAGAGTGGATAGCCACTGTTCCCTGTGTGTAGAGGGTGAACATTAGTTTGGTGATCAGCGTCGCCCTGCCATGGGCCATCTAGGCCAGTACCCATGTCACCTCTGACTATGCCCCTCCCAAGATCCATGTCTTTCTGTGTGATTTGCATACTCACCCACTAGATGGCCAGTGGGGATGTCCCCACTCTCGAACATGTGACACAGTGCAGACTGGTGCCAGATGAAGGCATCATGTGCTCCCCCAGGGTGCATGGCACAGACATTGGTTATGCGCCTCCTAGCATCGCTCACCACCTGGCAGTTGATGCTGGCATAGCCCTTCTGATTAATGTATGCAGCACCTTCTGGGCCAGGTGGTGTGTGGATGGCCACATGGGTGCAGTCAATGGCCCTGAGCATGCCATGCATACGTGCTACCCTGTGGAACTCTTGTATGTGTGCTGTGCGCTCTGCCGGTGTGCTGGGGAAATGGATGTACTCTGCAGCATGTGGCAGCAGTACGTTGAGGAATTGTGTGGGTAGGCATGATGCAGCTGATGGGGTTATGTCTGTTGTGTCCCCTGTTGGTCTCTGGAAGGTGCCTGTGGCAAGCAGGCACATGACAGCTGTTATCTTTGTCTCCACTGACAGAACATGGCTCCGTCTTGTGGATGCCTGCATCTTATCACTGCACAGCTTACAGAGCCGCCTCAGGATCACATGGTTCAAGTGGTACCGGCCCACAATCTCTGTGTCACTGTAGTGCTCGAAGCTGGTGTGGGCTCGGTACCACCTGTTTGGGGCATACAGCTGATGGGCCCTTCCATGGCTGCACTCCCCTGCTGCCTGCCTTCTCACACCCCTCATTACCACCTCCATCTGAATGGTGGCACTGGCCATGTCCCTGGCTTGTGTTCCTCCCCCAGCAGCTGTAATCCCATTCCCCCCACTGTCCTTTGTGCTACTCCCCCTGCACCAGGAACACCTCCAAGACTTGGCTGTCCTGCCCTCAGTCCACTGTGGCACAGGCTCCCCACTCCTGTCCTGATGCCCTATGTTCCCAGGTGTGCCCTGTCCTGCTCTTTTCCAGTCCCACTCACTGCTTCCCTGTCTTCTGTGGCTGTCACCTTTCTCCCACCTCTGGCTTCCCAGTAGCATTCTTGCGCCTCTCTTTTGTTCCTTTTTATTTTAGATCATTTCCACTATCGCGAAACTTCTGCTTGCTCCCCTGTTGCGCATGGCGCATGCTGTTGAATATCGCACTGTGCCATTTATTCATGGTTCCTCCCCCTTCAGTTGCACATGCATTCATTACCATTGCACTCTTGTGCATTGCGATTTGGGGGGTGAAGCTGCCTCCCGCTGAATATCACAGTATGGCACATTTTCGGACTTGCGCTGGTGCATCTCTGTTGCGCATGGCGCAACCCTTTTGAATATCTGGGCCTCAGACTCAAACCATAAACACAGTATTAGTAAATGCTTCTGAGTATGGTTATAAAGACCTGGTGATACAGTGACTGAGCAGCTAGACTATTACTAGTTATTCCCCACCATGTTGCGTTACAATAATGATAATGGTATAATAACAGGCAAGCATTTTTTCCCATAGGGAAACCTGGTTATAATTTGCCATTATAACTAGCTGGTTATTATAGCGGCAAACACATGTCAGGTTTCCCTCGGGTGACGCAAGTGCCAGCCGCTGCTGTTCCTTTACTCTAGGCCATTTCTTATCACCGAATACTTCATGGTGGTTCACCCCTTGCAGTCAGCTATAAATTACTCTAATAAGGAAAAAAAGGACTCTATCTCCATTTACACTTTATTTTTAAACATCTGACCAGTCCCAGCAGTCCGTAGGTCTGTCTGTTTATTTTATATAATTCCTGTGGTGAAAAAATGCTCCCCAACAATTATTTTATTTTATTTTTATTTATTTCAGTTTCAGATTAATATCTTTGAGCCAAGAGGCTCTTTTACAAAGGTTCCAAGTTAAAGGTTATATAAAATAAAGGCTGAGTAGATGTATAAAACTCGAATTTTACACACACCTGAGGTGTGGGATGCCTTAATAAAACCCCTTAAACTTTGCTCTTAGGGTTTATCTGGCATCCCACACCTTGGATATGTGTAAAATTGTTATTACCACCTATCCAGCCATTATTCTATGTGTATTACCTGCACTGTGTAACAGATCTGCAGTTAGACATTTCAGAGTGTGACTAGTGGCGTGCTCTTCCTCAATGACTGTGTCTCAATATACTTCTATGCCTTTTTTGATCACACAACTAACCACGTCCTGTCATTTCTTATTGCTTTCATTCAGTATATTGATGATGGTATAGTCAATGTTGATGTAGTTAATATTTAAATTAATCTAATTATTATACCAAAGGTGCACGGTACTTTGATTTCCTTTATAATCACTTCCCCTTTCTTATGCTTCAGGTAAGACTTATGCCACTGAGGTTGTCCATCCTTTCTGTAGGACTGTGCTCTACTGCTGTTCTCATTAAAATGAAAAACAGCAAGAATCAATTAACAAGAAAAGGGAATGAAGATAACACTCAAATGTTAAGTACTCTATGTCTTAATTACTTCTGTTGAGAAGTAAAATATATTTTTTTTCAACTGACCTTGCATTCATTGAATTGTAAAAGTAGTGCAATGACTTTGGTGCATAGTGTATTGTCATGTTATGGTTAGCTTCTAGGCCAGATGTTTGATGTGGGAGCTTTGATATATCCTTAAGTAGGTTTGAATTGTGAACTATCAGTTTCAGCTCATTGTTCCTTACTACCTATAAATTATATTGTGTAAAAATTAATGTACTATGATGGTAATTTTACCCAATGTATTCATTCAATGAAAGTGTAGCAATACTTACCTGTACTAGCCGTGCACTATCACCTAATTCATCATGCATGCATTTTGGAAATAACTCGTCATGTCCCTCATGAATATTACATACATGATTTGTTATAGTCTTCCATTTTGATTTACATAATTCACCACCACCAGAACTGGTGGCTGTACAGCAGTACATATGATTCCTTACGGAGTGTACCATGGTGGCAATATCTTGCACTTTACCGTTTTGCTTAATGATTCTAATTTCTATCCTCTACCTTTTAAGAATCAT
Organism: Neoceratodus forsteri; assembly: GCA_016271365.2. Classification (NCBI taxonomy): domain Eukaryota; kingdom Metazoa; phylum Chordata; order Ceratodontiformes; family Ceratodontidae; genus Neoceratodus; species Neoceratodus forsteri. The sequence continues at coordinate 192,316,546 of CM028138.1, read as the reverse complement.
TACAGATACATGGTTTTTGAACAGCATGATTAATTACAGTAACATCTGACATAATGACAATGAGTGAGACATACGACATATGTCTTTGCAATATATAGAATAATGTATGGCCAACCATACAAAATCAAAGCACTGCTTACACATGGAGGTTGACAGAGTGACACAGAGACCTTGAAATGAAGCTTAGGAATTCACTGTCATCATGGCAACCCAAAGGTAGAATCGCATTCATTGAGCTGTATGATTGACACAGTCTTATAATGGTATATTATATGGATACCCAACACCACACTTTCGAAAGTGCATGTATGCCTCCACGTTCATTACATTGTTATATAAACACATTGATCGTCTGTCACCATGGTGACATTAAGCATTACTCCATGACAGGGTGTGTGTTACATAATCTTTAGCTAATAGTTATGCACAGCCTCATCACTTGCTCTATGTCACCCATGTCTAGTCCATTCTTGAATGAGGCTTAACATTTGAATTCAGTTTCCACTCACCACCATTGCTGTCACTGTGAAACACAGCCAGGAAATAGATCAGTAATTTCAGCTTCATCTTAATTCTGATAATAAAGGCTTTTTAGCCTCCCCCCCCCCACACACACACACAGTAGTAGCAACAAGGCTTTTCCATTAATAGTTCACTGGGCCAGTGCATTTGGCCTCAACTATTGTGGTTGAACTGTAAGCTGTCACAGTAACTACACAGTAGGGTAGTGTCATCATAGCAACATAGCAGCAAGCCCACCACAATGAGTGGTCAGTCAGTTACTGACATTATTAAAAGTATGCCAGCACTGAGCATTGAAAACATTTTTTTCAATTAAGATGTGTTAGAACAAGACACTATTGCTAAAACGAAAAGAACCATGCAGCCAGAATGCTCATAATGGGTGTACTCCATTCTATCTGTTTCCATCATCAGCTCGTGACAAAATCTTCAAAGGAATGTTTAGCAACATGTTAGAAGATGGTGAATGACAAGCATCATGGATTCACATTGCTATAAGAGCAATTTGGTATTCCTAGTGGTTATGTTTGGGGTATCTTCTCACCCCTAGTACCTAGCTGATACCCCTGCCCTGCTTATTCCACATAACCCACCATAAACATACATACAGAGGTTGGTGGTAAATGGAGTTCACTCCAGTAACTGGATGGTGAACAGCGAGTTGACTCAGGGAACAATGCAGGTACTGGTCCTCTTTATAGCAGAACTTTTAGGGGAAGTTTTATGGTCCATATATGAAGAGCCACATTACGTTAGTTTAAACAGATACCCACCTGTTGCCATGTACCAAAAACACAGTACAAATGTTGATACTGTGGGTGTTCACCTCTTATGAACTTTCTGATTGGTGGATGGCAGTCAGCTGTAATGGATTCTATTGTAATTCCCTTTTCTTCTAAGAAGCACAAACACCTTTTAAATCCTTCTATTTCCATCACATTTGAACTGCTAGCTTCATTGCACTTAAAAGAAAAATGATTAAAAATGTATGTTACCTTCTTCACATGATTTATATAATACATATGTAATTACCTACAAGTTTTTAGATTGCACTATAATGTCTGCTCTATCTGAATGGTAATATTTATTTATTTTTTTATTTATAATTTGGTGACCAGAAAGACACACTGAGCTGAAGCTCATTTCCAGGTGCAACTCAGGAGTGTGAGCAACATAAACATACTTACAGGAGAAATACAAATGCATGCAGGAGCTGGATAATAATTAATGTTAGGCTACTACATAGAACAAGTTAGAAATTGTCTCGCTAAGAAAAAAAATATTTACAAAATTGAGCATAAGGTGTACAGTTAGGTATCCCCAACTATATAGAGGAGTGAAAAGTTGTGCTTTGTGGCGAGAGAGAGGAATTTTAGTGAGGGTGCATTGAGGGGGGAGGGAGGTAGGGATGGAGAGGGAGCGGTATGAGTGGCAGTAGTGTTGAGAGACTGGATGTGAGGACAGGTGTGGAGGGGTGGGGAGATAGCTTTAAGTTGGTGTTTAAAGGCCGGGAGGGATTGGAAATCATAGAGGAGAGCAGGCAGTTGATTTCAGAGGTGTGAGATGAGGTAAGAGAAAGCAGAGACACCAGCAGATGAATGCCGGCAAAGGGTGGAGAAGGAGCGGGGATGCCAGGATCATAGGGGTAGAGGGAAATGTGAGCAGAGGAGAAGAGAGAAGTGAAGAGAGGTATGGGGGGAGAAGGCTGAGCCAGAATTTTGCTGTGAGTGAATGTGTCACCTGTGGGAGAGTGGTGCGAAGTTTAGCAAGGAAAGAAGTGTACAGTGATGGGTATGCCGAGGGACGTTTGTGGTGAATCTGCAGAAAGAATTGAATAGGGCATCAAGCTTAAATAGTGAGGAGGCAGGGACTGAAGCATAGATAGCGTCCTCATAATTGAAAATGGGAAGGATAGTCTTGAGAACTAGGTCACGGCGAATATGTAGAGGGATAGCGTGTTTGTTATGAAAGAGCATGCCTAGCTTTGGGCATAGCTCTAAGCAAAGGGAAACTACTGTATATGGACAGAGAGGTTGAGGTGTTGTGAGGTTTCCAAGATGGTCAATGTGGGGGAGGAGGGGAGCCTGGCAAGTTTTGGGGGTGCCAAAAGTCATGGAGATGTGTTTTTTAGCATTCAGTTTTAGGGAGTTGTCTTTGAACCATGTTAGCATGTGGTTAAAGTCGGACTGGAAAGGAAGCTGGATTGAGTCAGTGATGGGGCCAGATATGTAGAGGATGGTGTCATCCACGTAGAGGTGCACGTTGGATTGGGAGCAGACAGAGGGGAGGTCATTATTAAATATTGAAAAGAGGATGGGGCAGAGGATGGAACCCTGGGGGACGTTAGATAGAATGGGGGGGGATGCAGAGTTGCCTACTATGATGGACTAATACTGGTCACTGAAGTAGGATTTGAATCAGAGGACAGTGGAGGAAGTGAGGCCAGCTGAGTGCAGTTTCTGGAGGAGGAGCAGATGGGAGACAGAATCAAAGACCTTGGTGAGGTCAATAAATATTGTTGATGTGAGGTGGCCTTTGTCCATTGCCAAGAAAATAGAGTCTGATTCAGAGAAGAGAGGAAGTTGTGGAATGTCTTTTCCTGAAACCAGACTGGTAATCTGAGAAAAAGTTTGTGGAGGTGAGGAACTCAGTCATTCTTGAGAGGACTAAGGTTTCCTGGAGTTTTACCAAGGAGGGGAACAAGGCGGTAATTTCCAGGGGATAAGGGGTCGTCCCCTTTGTGGATCAGGATAACTTTGGCCAGTTTCCATTGATTTGGGACTAAGTTGGTAAGGAAGGAGAGACTGATTGTGTGAGAGAGAGGAGAGGCAATGGCGGGGCAGAAAGGTGTAGGAACTTAGAGTGAAAGCCATCTGGGCTGGACTTGTGCAGATCAAGAGTACAAAGGACATGATAGACTTCAAGGGTGGTTGTGGGTAGGAGGCTAAACCCATTTGAGGGGGAGGGGAAGTGGTAGTAGTGGGTAGTGCACAGAATGCGAAGAAGTTGTTAAAGATGTCAGCGATTGAGGTGGGGCCAGAAACAGAGAACCCATTTTACATGAGTGTGGGGGTAGTTTCCTGGCTGGAGAGGTTGATGAAGGATTTGACTGTGCTCTAGAAGGATGAGGGGTCCAGGCACAATGACAGATTTGATTTGAAGTACTCAGATTTAGCTTCTCTGCCACTAGCCACCTCAGGAAGCTCTTAAGCAGTTCCTGTGCCCCTGACCAGGCATCTCCTTCACCCACGATGCGGTGCTATGAATCCACCACTGCCCACTTTGCCAACAGCCAACTCAGAAAGCTCTTAAGTAGCTCCTGTGCCCCTGACCGGGTGCATCCTTGTCCCCCAGTGCGGCACTCAGAATCCACTGCTGCCCACTTGGCCACCAGCCACCTCAGGAAGCTCTTAAGAAGCTCTCGTGCCCCTAACTGGGCATCTCCTTCTCCCACAGTGCAGCGCTCAGAATCCGACACTGCCCACTCTGCCACCAGCTGTCTTGGGAAGCTCTTAAGCAGCTCCCATGCCCCTGACCTGGCATCTCTTCTCCCATGGTGTGGCGCTCAGAATCCGCCACTGCCTATTCTGCCACCAGGCACCTTAGGAAGCTCTTAAGTAGCTCCCGTGCCCTTGATTGGGTGTCTCCTTTCCCCATGGCACACAGAATCTGCTGCTGCCAGCTCTGCCACCAGCCACCTCGGGAAGCTCTTAAGCAGCTCCTGTGTCCCTGACCAGGCATCTCCTTCTCCTGCGGTGTGGTGCTCAGAATCTGCTGCTGCTTGCTCTGCCAACAGCCACCTCAGGAAGCTCTTAAACAGCTCCCATTCCCCTGATTGGGCATCTCCTTCTCCCACAGCATGGTGCTCAGAATCCACCGCTGTCCACTCTGCCACCAGCTGCCTTGGGAAGCTCTTAAGCAGGTACATCAGCATTGGGATCTGGGGAACAGGCATTTTCAAATCCAAGGTGCCCTCGCTCCTCCTGTGCTCTGATTGGCTGGAACCTTACTTGGGCATGCTCTGAATGGTTTCCATCTCTCAGCCTCATTTCCTCTGCTCCTGCCTGCAAGCTCAGTCCATTTTCAGCTGTTTCTGGGACTTTCTCTTCAGCTTTCTTCTAGTATTTATCTGCGCTAAGTATTTTCTCCTTTCCTCAGCTAAGCTTGCTTGTTGACTACTATCCTAATCTAGCTAGTTTGCAATTGATTTTAACCTGAGTTATTTGCCAAAGAATCTATCTGCTGTATGTTTAATACTGTAATTGATTTATTAATTACTTATTCCAGTTAGCCGACTGCTCCAAATGCTTACTGCCTAATAATTGCATTAATTTAACACTTGTGTGTAATACTTTCTTATCCTGCCTACCTCCCTGTCTTTGTATCATCTCCTCTATCCCCACACCCCGCTCGACTTCGGCACTGACCCACCCAGCCTTCAGCCCTTCCTACCTGCTAATCCCCTAATTATCTGAATCCCTGTTTAATCCTTCTTTTGTCTTTTTTTTTCTCTGGACCCTCTGCCCCCCTGCTGATTCCCCTGTCTACTCCTCAATTTCAACTTGCCACATAAACTCCAGGCTCACTGTCTTACCCCTGTCCCCTGTCTCTGCTCTATTTAATCTACTCACTGCTTCTTTCTCTCTCTCTCTCTCTCTTCCCACAGCTCTCATGTCCCTGACCAGCCATCTCCTTCTCCCGCGGCACGGTGCTCAGAATCCATCACTGCCCGCTCTGCCACCAGTCACCTTAGGAAGCTCTGAAGCAGGTACGCCAGCATTGGGACCTGGAGAACTGGAATTTTTAAATCTGAGGCACCCTTTCTCCTCCTGTGCTCTGATTAGCTAGAACCTTACTTGGGCACACTCTGATTGAGCCCCATCTCTCGACCTGAATTCCTCAGCTCCTGCCCACAAGCTCAGTCTGTTTTTGGCTGTTTCTGGGACTTTCTCTTCAGCTTTCTTCTAGTATTTATCTGTGCTAAGTATTTCCTTCTGTCCCCGCCACTCTTTAAATACCCTAACTGCACCCGGGCTCCACCCTGCTGCATTGCTTGTCCAATCATTGCTCAGCTGCCTCCCTTCCCCTATTTATCTGATTACGCTACATTGTGCCTAATTCTTAGCTTAAAGTCCCTGGTATGTATTTCCCTGCCTTGCGACTGCCCTATGGTATTTTTGTTCTTCTGGCAACAGTCATTACCTATAGCACAAACATGCCTTACCTATAGTACCTGCATGCCACTTGTTCCCAGCTTTTCTTCCCTTGCAATCTCTGCTACTTGTTATGCAACCTAGCATAGCCAGTGCTTATGATGGCTCTCCCTAGCCAAAGTCTTCTCACTACCTCCCTCCTTGCTCTCTGTCTACCTGCTCTCACAAACTCCCCTGCTCTTGCTCCTATCTTGCCTGTCACCACCTATTTTAGCATGCCTCACCCTCTTTACCATAACTTTGCAATGACCCTCTCTTCTACCCATCCTAACTGGTTGCACTACCTGTACCGCCCTTGTGCTTCACTCCTTTCAACCTCCTCCTACTTCACTTCACCTATTAAAATTCAAACCACCATGCTCCAATCTCCTCCCCCATGTAGCATTTAGAATGGGATCCCCTCAGTATAAGAGTACTAAAATCCATCTCATGAGCATAACTCTACTGCTCTTATCCTCTGGTGATGTCAACCCTAATCCTGGTCCAAGTCCACCTGTTGCCCCTGCACCGTGGTTTGCAGATCCTGGCTATACCCCAATCAGTCCCATTGCTCTACCGTGAGGCCTAAACATTTTGCATCTAAATATCCACAGCCTTCTCCCTAAGCTAGATGCACTCCAGCTGCTAGCTGCCTCTCTTACCCCTGATGTAATCATCCTTTCCAAAACTTGGCTCAATAACAAAATAGATGATCCCTCTCTCTATCCCTGGGTATACCTTATCCAGGCAAGATTGCCCCACAAGGGATGGTGGAGTAGCAATATATGTCTCATCAGCCATACAATTCACTAATATCCTTGCCACTTCTGTCCCTAAGGCATGTGAGACACTCATCCTTAAATTATCCCTTCCTTTTTCTACCCCTATTTTTGTTGCAGGTGCCTAGTGTCACCCTGGTCTCCCCTTCTCTACCATCCTTGAGCTCATTAGTAACATAATTTCTCTTACCTCGTCTGCTGAAACTTATATTATGGGTGACTTCAATCAGAATTGGCTATCTCTTTTCCTTAATAAAGCTTGTAACCATATATCTGCCCTTAACTTAACTCAGCTCATTCTGGAACCAATCCACTTGAACCATAAAACTGTCTACCAGAGTCACGTGATGCAGTGTGGCTGAGAGCAGCTCCCTATCTGGCTCCCTTCCTTCACCTACAAGAACAACCTTTCTCTTCAAGATAATCAACACCCTATTTTATTTTAGCGACCCTAAAGGCTTGCTGACTCCATCTAGCATCCCTAAGCTAATTTTTAAGGCGCTTGAAGCTGAACTAGTGCTGCTGCAGCGATGGAAGCTGACATGAAGTCAGCCAGTGTGAGACACACACCACCAACGACGCCTGAGAAGGCCTCCAAAAAAGCCAGAAACATCAACTCTTCTTGCCCCTCCAAACAAGCAGTTTCAGCTCCTCCAACTACCCTGCTGACTGAGGACCGTTTTCTGCAAGAAATCCTGCCCTTCAGAGAAACTTTGCAGGAGATTTCCATGGAAATCAAATCCATCCGAAAAGACTTCTCTGATCTATCGCGGCAAGTAGGGGATCTGGAAGCTAACGTTACATCTTTGGACCGCTGGAAAAGCAAAACCGATCCGGAGATCACTAAATTAAAACAACAAGTTCAGAGACTCCAGGCTAAAACGGAAGATCTAGAGGGACCAAGCAGGCGAAATAACATCTTGATTCTGGGGCTCCGGAGGCCGAGGAAGAAACAATGCGGTCAAATTTACCCAACACTTTCTGAATAAAGTCATCGGTCCCTCCCCGATCAACCAGACCTACCATATAGAGCGGGCCCATAGATCTCTGAAGCCCAGACCACCACCGAATTCGCCTCCTCGCCCGCTCATAATTAAATTTTTGAGTTACCTCGAGCGGCAACATGTCCTGGCCAAAGTTAAAGAATTAGACTCTCTCCATTGGAACCAAGCTAAGTTGAGAATATCCCAGGATCTACCATATGAAATTCGCAAAAGGAGGGCCGCTTACCATCCGGTCGTTAAGAAACTCATTGCTGCTGGAATTCGTTTTAGAATGGTCTACCCAGCAAAGTTAGTGGTCACTCTGGATGGCGTGGGGCAATCCTATGAAGATTCCGACCAGGCCCTGGCTGACCTCGCTAAGAGACTCCCCAGTCTGTTTAAAGGACCCTGATGTGGTGCTATCTATTAGGCTTTGTAACCCGTTTTGGTTGATGTTTTGGTTTGCTTCTGGCTCCCGGTCTCAATTTTACCCCTAACCTCCTAGCGTTTGAATCCCGCCAAGGTTTGGTCTTACCTGGCCTGGTGGGTCTTGTCTGATCGGGGAGGGTGGATGGTGGGTTCCGACGTAGGCCGCGAGGCCTAAGAGGCTGTGTAGGCCCGACTTCCTGAGGCTCCTCGCGTGCTGACTCAGAGTTGAAAGCCAGAACTCTAATGCTGGGTGATGTTTCTGGGAGGAAGGGTTAAATCTTGGACCAGTTAGGTCCGTCCCGGCTGTTTCCGACCTGCGCTTCCTCTCGTTTCAGCTTTACTCAATGCCGGTGCCTCACGTTGAGTCTCCTTTGGGCCACTACATTCCCGGGTCGTTCCTCAAGGTAATTCCACCTTTTCTGCCCACTATACATTCGGACCTGCTTCCACCGGTCTAGCGATCTATTTACCGGTGTTGATAATATAACTTTAGCTGATTTCCCCCTTTTCTTCTCAGTTACCTGCTGTTTTCATTGTTTTCTCTGCTGGGGTATAGAAGTTTTTGGTTGTTTGGGGGGGGGGTCGAGAGGTGAAATCTGCTGTCTGATCCTGCCTCACGACTGCATTAAGGGGAGGGGGATGCCATGGCCTTTTCTCCTTTCAAGGTTTAAATGTCAGTGTTCCTGGTTAATTAAGTTGTACATTTGGTGGCTGTACACAGGTTTTTTGTATTTGTCTAACTTAACAAGGAGTAGGCCATGGTATTGTTGGGAGGTTTTCAGACCTTGTTGCAAACCTAAAAGTTTTATTTTACTACCTGTTGTTGGGGATATTTGTATATAGTTATGTGGGAATTAAATTGAGGTTTGGGGAGGGAGGGTTTGGAGTTTATAAACTGGCAAAGTCAACTCTAGTGTTATGGCTACCCCTGCCTAAGTTTATGCCGACTCGGAGTTTGATTGATTGGTTCTATATTCCTTTGTGTGTTGAATATGTTTGGGGTATTATATACACACGTTTTGGGCTGGTCGGGGTTAATGGGTTCTGGGGGGGTGGGCTTGCCGCCACTAATCGATTTCCGTGCGGATGTCATCCCTTGCTACTTCCCTTGTACTCACTTTCTTCTAGGGACAATGACATTAAATCATGTTAAGTTCGCTACCTGGAATGTGAGGGGGCTGAGAGAGGCGTCCAAGAGGGGTCAAATTCTTTTGAATAGTTCTTTAATGGAGGTGGATATTCTTTTCCTTCAAGAAACCCATATCATGGTACAAGAATCTAAACTACTGAAATTTAAAGGCTTCTCACAGGTTTTTGCTGCTGGTCAGTCCACTAATAGCAAAGGGGTTGCTATTCTAATTAAGCTAATATCCCCTTTATGTTGAAGAAATGTGTTCAAGATACAAATGGCAGTACGTTCTTGCTTGGGGTCTGCTCTACAACCTTGAAGTTGTCCTAGGTTCTATATATGGTCCAGTGGGAGGAGATGCCATATTCTTGATGGGTCTGACGGACCTACTGACCACTTACTACCATCTAACTTTGTGTTGGGAGGGACTGGAACATCTCTCCAGTTCAAGCCCTGGATCGGTCTAGTAAAGATGCCAGAAATACGCCACTGGCTCAGTTTGCCCTAGCAGAATTTTGTTCATTGCTGGGATTGGTTGACCCGTGGAGACTGTTTAACCCCTCCACTAAACCTATACCTTCTACTCCCAGCCCACAATTCCTGGTCACGTATAGACTACATTTTAGTGAGCTCCAACCTTCTAGCTAATGTCTCCGCCACCAATATCGAGCCAGTTGTTATTTCAGACCATGCCATGTCCTGGGTTACCTCGCTCCAGGACCTCCGGGACAGGACACTACCTGGAAACTTAATAACCAGATCTTGAAGGATGATCGGGTGGTCTTGCTTTTCAAGGCCCTGATCTCATCTTTTCTAGAGGTTAATCAAGATTCAGTTTCCAGATTTGACTTGGTGTGGTGCTCTCTAAAATGCTTTCTAGGGGCGAATTTATCAAAGAATCATCTAGAAGGAAAAGGTAAGGTTGGAAAGAACCAACTCCTTAGCTAATCAAATCAAGTTAGCCGAGGAGAAGCTTTCTGCCTCGTTCTCCCAAGATAATTTAAAAAATCTTTATAGGCTTAGAGATGAGTATGAAGGTTTAATTAGGGAGAAAACGGAATACTCCATTTTGAAAACTAAAACGAAATACCTGGACCAGGGAGATAAACCTGGTAGACTGCTGGCTCTTAAACTTAAAGAAGTGGAGAGTTCAAGATTAGTCCCAGGAATCTCTGCTGATGATGGCTCTATCAAAACTAATCCGAGGGACATAGCTGGGGTTTTCGAATCTTTCTACAGGAACCTATACGGGTCCATTACCTCCCCCTCGAATCTCCCCAGTATAACGGCTTTCCTTGAGAACACCCCTCTGCCTAAGCTTCAACCTAGTCAGTGTGAGGTTCTAACTACTCCCATTACCCTAGAGGAAATTACAGATGCTATTCACGGTCTTCCCCTGGACAAAGCCCCTTGTCCTGATGGGTTCTCCCCAAATTTCTACAAGGCTTTTGGTAGCGAACTTGCCCCTGTTTTGCTAAAACTGTTTAATTATATTCTCACTTTAGGGCCCTTAGACCCCTCACTTCTGGAAGCAGTTATAATCCTAATACCTAAGCCTAATAAATCAACTTTAGATCCCGCCAACTACAGACCAATTTCGATACTTAACTATGACATTAAGATCCTGACCAAAATTCTGTCTTTGCGAATTAAACAAGTTTGGCAATCAATCCTAAGTGCAGAACAGGTAGGCTTTGTCCAGGGAAGATCGGCATCTGACCATTTAAGAACCCTTTCGCACATTTTTTGTACGGCCCAAAACTCTCAATCTCCCATGGCCCTTGTAGCCTTAGATGCCGAAAAGGCATTCGATCGAGTTAGCTGGGAATTTTTATGGGCTACTTTGAATACGATGGGTTTTCCAATACAATTTATTCAGTGGATCAAAGGCGATCTATAGCTCTCCCTCCATGAAGAGTGTATTGCAATGGGGTGTTCTCTTCTAGATTCCCTTTATTCTCCGGTACTCGTCAAGGATGCCCTCTCTCACCCTACTTATTTAATCTTTATTTGGAACCTTTGTTAGCTCAGTATTAGATCTTCGCCTGCTATCACTGGTTGCGTTGTTGGCCAAGAAACACTCACTATGTCAGTGTTCACAGACGACATTTTGTTACATTTATCAGACCCAGTCTGCTCCATTCAGGAAGCCCTAAAAATTATCAATCAATTTGGAGAAGTTTCCAACTACAAGCTGAATCTGACTAAATGCGAAATTTTTCCGTTGAATTCCCTCTTATTTCATGCGGAAGTAGCCCATTTTGGGATGAAATGGGCACCCGATCACCTTAAATATCTGGGCATTTACCTAGCCCGCGATATTACCATAATTAGGAAACTCAACCTAGACGATCTGCTAGACAGGATCCAAGGTGACCTCAACAGATGGACCTACCTTCCCCTGTCTCTAAGTAGTAGAATAAGTATAATTAAGATGAACATACTTCCACGTATATTCTACCCCCTAAACCTGCTTAATATTTGGCTACCTAAGGCCTTTTTCCGGAAAGTACATTCCTCGGTTACCAAGTTTATCTGGAAAGATAAACAACCAAGGAGAGCTTTTTAAGCTATGTTTACCCAAGGCCAATGGTGGTCTTCGTTTGCCCAATTTTGAATTTTATTATTGGGCTAGCCACCTGTCAAAAATGGGCAAATGGCTCTCTCCTTCTCCAAATACTTATCGGCCTTTCTGGTTGCAACTTGAGGTTAATCTGTTGAAGGCCCACAATATAGATCCTCACTCTGCATTTTACTGTAATCTCTCATCTCTTCCCACTCCAATACGCGAGTCCATAGTCGGGACCTCAATTAAGGTTTTCAACCAGTACTGCTCCTCGATGAATATACAAAATACCAAGGACTTCGCCCAACCGCTAGTTCTTAACCCCAATGTTAAGATAGGTGCGCATTGGTTGCTCCCCTCCTGGCTACCGCAAATTCGAGATTGTGTAGTAGGTGATCTCTTTCTTCTGGATTCTATTGGCTCCTCTCGGGATCTGATGTCCAAGCTTAATATTCCTTCCCAGGCCATATTTAAAGTATTCCAGCTGAGACACCTCATAATTAGTTATTTTGGTCGGGTGAAAAAGACATCTAATATATATCCTTTGCTAGAGTTACTTAAGTCCCGAGTCAATGAACCCCATTCCGTTGCTAATCTCTACTCACACCTCCTTCTCAGCAAAACTCTGGACGCTTTACCTGGTTCCAAAGTGTGGGATATGCTGCTTGGCTGTGCCCCCCATTCTTGGGCTCAGGTTTGGTCAGATTTACACCGCTTTCTTTCTTTAGATAGGAATAAGCTTATACAGTTCTATATAGTCAACAACATGTACTATACCCCAGTAAATTTAGTCAAGTTCAGGAAAATTAGTTCCCCCTAAATGTACCAGATGTGGTACTGGCCAGGGAAATATCTTACACATTTTTTGGGCCTGTGACAAAGTAGCTCCTTTGTGGCAACTCATCTGAGATAACTTAAGTCCACTTTTGGGTCTACAAAACCTATTTATGCCTGAGATTTGTATCTTAGGTATCTTCTCCTCTATTAAGGTCAACGAAAGGAAATATCACATGGCCCTTATTTCGATGGCTGTTAAAAGGCTGGTCCTTCGTCACTGGGTTGACCAAACCGAAATTACCTACCAGGAATGGGTGGCAGAAATGTCACACAGTTTTAAAATTGAAAAATTGATTGCCAGTATCAGGCATGATTTGCCTGCCTTTCACAAAAAATGGGGTAAACTTTATGCCTTGTACCTTTCCGGGTGATAAGACCTCAGGTTTTTTGGCTCACCTTGGATGCTTCTCTCTTCTCCTCCCTCCCTTCCTTGTCTTTTCCGCTTCCCTTTCTTTTCCTTCCTCTTAGTGGCGGCATCCTCCAGGGATGGGGGTGGGAGGGGGTGGGTATAGGGGGAGAGGTTTGAGGTAGTTAGTCCTTGTTTCTGCATGTTTTACCATGTCTTTTACCATGTTATATTTTGTTATGCTTGTTAAAATGAATAAAGTTTAAATTTAAAAAAAAAAAAAACTGTCTACCACTCCCTAATTGATTGGGCCATAACATCCCACCCCCACAGAGTAATAAAATCTGGCATTTTACCTGATGCCTTGTGTGACCACCAAATGACATTTTTGGTACACAAAGTTCACAGATCCAAGATCCCCCCGGAAACGATACTTTTTCACTCATGTAAATCACAAAACTTCGCTCCACTCCTCCAAGACCTGGCCCACATGAACTGGGTTCCAACTGCCTCATCTAATACTATTGACAACGCTTATGATTATTTTCACGATAAATTCTTGGAGAGTTGGAACACTCACGCCCCTATGCAATGCTCCAGAGTTAGGGGTAATCATCTCCTATGGATCACCCCAGAACTCTTGGCATGCCATAAAGCCTGAGATCTGGCATGGAAAACCCATAAAATATCAAAACGTCCTCATGGCTATGAAATCTACAGTTCCCTATGAAATACGTGTACTAAAATTATCCACCTAGCTAAATCGGACTACTTCTGCTCCACTTTCCAGATTAACATTAATAATCCCTCCAAATTCTGGAAGGTTATTCACTCCTCCCCCCCCCCAAATATAAACAACACTCTAGTTGCTGATCGCCTTGGAGTTGTCAATGAATTTAACTCCTGCTTCACCTCCTGTGCCTCTGCTCTGCTGTCCTCCCTACCACCTCCTCTGTCTACTGCTGCCCCGCCCATCTGCCTTGCCCCTTCATCTACCTCCTTCTCCTTCTCTAAAATCTACCCCTCTGCCACCTTGGATGCACTGTACACACTCAATCCCTCTAAAATGTGTTCACCTGATGGACTCACGTATGGTCGTTATGCCCCCGGAGAATTAGTCGCCGTCACAATGCGGCAGACAACTAGTCACGGGGTCATAAAGAAGCCAGTCAATTGATCGTGTGGATGAGAGGTCAACAACATCTGTTGTGACTTACTGTAAATATCGTCAGACAAAACGTCGCCTACCTGCTAGAACCATCATTGCATGTGCTTTTATGACCACCCAATAATGCCAAAACAAGTAAGACTGTTCAAAGCTTTATTATCATAAATACACACAATACAATGTTAAAAATGTGCAAGAAGCGGCAAATGTGTAAAAGGGACAATATTTCATATTGCTCAAAGCTTTATTATGTTGCTCAAAGCTTTATTATTTTTTAAATTACATCAAAGGTGAAAGGTCCAAAGATTCAATGTGTATAATGTGCAACATTAACAAAATGTGCAATACATGCAATAAGTGCAAAATGTGCAATCTTGGTTATAAATATTAGTTCAAAATTTAAAACTGAATAACTTTAACTTTTATTTCACTTTACACGACATCAATTTCAATCACAACTGCTATGTCTAATAAATACTTTTTTGGTTCATGGTTAGCAATATCGCCACAGATTGATTTAAAAACTTTGTTGATTCTAAGGTACTTTAAATTTTTCCTCGGCAATTGCTGCCCAAGATCCGTTTGTCTGCTCTGCACAGCCACTGCATGCTGCTCCTGCCATAATTTTCGTGCAAGTTTTGCACCAGTTGGGTGGCTAATTGATACTGTTCTTAAAAATGCCCTGTGGCACGCTTCAAGGGTAAATCTGTAATCACTCTCTCATACTGATTCCAGAAAGACACAGGGAACCTTGGCTGATGTCACTTTTTCTGATTCCTTGTCAACCTCCCCAGTGTAAGTGTCTTCAAAGTAATCAAACAGACATTCAAGTTCTTGAAACTGGAGATCATCTTGCAGCATTTCAAAATACCGTTCAGCACTCTCTGATGGCACAAATGCTAAATACATCTAACTGTGTGTGCAAAGTCTTCCTCATGGATGTACTGTTGTTGTAAACCCTCCTGCTGTATTCTGCACCATAGAGCTTGTCCCAGATGAAAATTACACCCTGACAGCTCAGCATGTGGCACAATCTCACGTAGAACATTGATAGCTGCTTTCTCAAAATCTGTCATCATATGGATTAAGCTCCCCTCCCAAGCATTGTCTGCAGATGCACAAAAACTTGTGGTATATGGCCTTACTATGATCAGGCAGAAGTGCAGAGACACAGGAACAATTGACCCCATGTACCGGTGCATGCACTGTATACATCTAGTCATCTTCATGGGGTGCGATAGAAAATATGCAAGCTTCTTCTTTCCCTTTTGCATTGGTACAAACTCCATTGCTTACTCACTGAATAACACTAAATAGAAAATGCAAACACAGGGTTTACTTTAGTACACCCATGTCAGAACAGCATTATACCTGTCACTTTTAAAGTACATGTCGGTACACATTCATGCAACTAGAGCACAGGTGAGAGTGGGTATGGAATAGCTGCGTAAATGTCACACTAAGGAGGTGGACAATTGGTTGTGGGAATAAGGTGGCAGTGGCTGCATTATGTCCACTACCAATTATACTCATGACCAACTGAAATAATGACATAAGTGGCACAACCTTTTCACTGTGACGATTTAAACGGCAACAAAATGACCATATACTGATGGACTACACCCTAAGCTGCTTTACCTATCAGCTTCTGTGATCGCTGCTCCTATATCAGCTCTTCTTAACCTCTCCTTCATTACAGCAACTATCCCATCAGTCTGGAATAACGCCACTGTCCTCCCGCTGCCCAAGGGTGGCGATCTTACCACGCCTGCTAATTATTGCTCTACATCCCTCCTTCCTACCCTTGCAAAGCTTCAGGAACACCTGGTCCTTTCTCAACTCTCCTCCTACCTTTCTAACTCTAACTTCTTCACTCCATTCCAATCTGGGCTCAGGAAAAAACATTCCACCATGACCTCCCTGATTAGGCTCATGGATTCTATAATCTCAGGGATGGATAGTGGCCAAATCACATCAACCATCCTTGTCAGCCTTGTTAAGGCTTTCAACACCATCTCGTACCCCTTTCTATTAACTTCCCTCTCCTCAGCTGGCTTAACTGCCTCTACCTTAAACTGGTTCAGTGCCTACCTAGTAGGTAGGACTCAGTCAGAATAGCTGACTCCATCTCTCCCCCCCCATCAATACAGGTGTACCTCAGGGATCCATACAGGGCCCCATTCTGTTCTCCATATTCCTAAATGACCTTCCCTCAGTCTGCTCCTCCACCTCTATCCACATGTACACCAATGACACCGTCCTCTTTTGCTCAGGCCAGTCCTCTGCTGATGTGGAAACCAGACCTCAGCATGACTTCAACAACATTCAGCACTGGTTTTACTCCCATCAACTCTCTCTTAAGGCCAAGAAGATAGTCTCAATGTCCCTTGACACTAGGCAGAGACTCTCTAGGCTCCCCACCTTACCCTCCTTCCACACCCTTGATGGGACAGTTCTTGAGGATACTTCATCCTTTAGGTACTTGGGGGTTTTGCACAACCAAAACCTCAGCTTCTCTCATCATGTGGATGCCACCCTGAAGGAGCTGCGTCCCAAGCTTGGTGCCCTCTACAGGAACCATAGCTGCCTCCCACTACTGGCTAGACATGAGCTTGGCCAGAAGATGATTCTACCTATTTTTGACTACTGTGATGTAGTCTACAGTGCCACTGCCAAATCTTTCTTACTCAGACTGGATATCCTTTTTAACTCCTTCTGTCGCTTCACTCTTGACTCATCCTTTTCTGCCCATCATTGTAATCTCTATCACTCTCTGGCATTCCCCATGTTAAAAAATTGCCACCACCTCCATTGCACCAAATTTGTCTTGAACTTTTGTTTCGGAACTCTACCCCTTTACCTTACCTCTTTGCTATCCTCCCTCCCCCAGCCCATTCCCTTAGATCTTATGACCATCGTTTAATGGAAGTACCACATTGTACTACTGCTACAGGCCAGTTGGCCTTCTCACATTGATTCCCTAAATATTGGAGCACCCTTCCCTCACAAATGCACCATTCTTCATCCCCTACTCCATTACCCTAGCCCTCCAAAACTTCCTTTTGGAAAATTGTAATTGCAATTAAGCTCCACCTTTCCATTACACAACAGTACGTTCTCCTCCTGTCAGTCTCATTACTGATGTAGTTGTAATTAAATGTTTGCACTTATTGGTTCGGCAAGTTGGAAATCACAGAATTTCATGACAGCACTTATCATGTACTGTCAAGTCTTAGCACCATGTCTGTGTACACTTGGTTACCTCTAATTTAATATTGTGTTTTGAATGTTCTTGCTCATTGTTTGTATGCAATGTACTTCATGTACCCTCTCCTCAGGGTACACCCTGAGATGAGTAACTTGTTGATCAGTCTGCCCTTCCTGGTGAAACATTTCAATAAATAAAAAAATAAATAAAAAAAATAGTGCCTTAGTGCAGGGGTTTCTGAACTTCTGATAGTGGTGGAGGTCTGAGATGGCATTGGAGGATTTAAATTTTGACCAAGATTTGTCACAAGCTTTGCAGAGGAATGGGATATGGGGGAAGATCCAGGGAAGGTGGCGAAATGTGACCCTAGTGGTGTGGAGAGGGGTATGTAGATTCCAGATAGAAGTCAGGATGAAGAAGAAATGCATGTGGTCCTGGTTAATGTCAGAGGCTAAGAAAACGGGGAACCAGTCTAACTAGAATAGGCAGCCTCGAGAAGGTGAGGGTTTAGTTTTGGGGTACAGCGATAACTGAGATATTTGGGGGAGAATTTTGAAAGGTGAACCTTCCTGGTGCAGTAGGTGAAACAGTGGTCACTGATGGCATCATTTAGGACTCCAGAAGCAGATACACGGTGGGGGTGAGAGGAGAGGATCCAGTCGAGGAAGGTGTGGTTGGTGGAGTGAGGGTTGTAATGGGTTGATTTGTTGATTTAACAGCTGAGAGAGATTTAGTGACTCTACAGATGTTCTGGTGTGAAAGGAGAGAGGGGACAGCTCATCAATGTTGAAGTCCCCAATCATGAGTAGCTCACTGTCAGAGGACAGGGAGACAATTGAGTTGAGGCATGATAGCAGGGAATCAGGGGCTAGTTTGGGGCAGCATAGAGGGTGCCAATGTAGATAGGTGCTGTGGAGGGGAGGAAGAGATGAACAAGGAGAGTCTCATAGGGTTTGGGGATAATTTTTTGGAGGGAGATGGAGCTGGGGAAAGAGTTGCTTGCATTAATGGTGACTCCACTGCCCTGCATACCATGGTCTTAGCAGTAAAGTGTGAAATTCAGACAGGCAAGTTGGGTTTGGGGGTGAGACAGGAGAACTAGGATTCTGAGACACATAGAACATCCAATGAGTGCTGGGTAAGCCAGATTTTTAGGGCATCCATTTTGGGGAGAAGACTGCAGGCATTTATGTGGAAAATGTGAAGACCCTTTTGGGGAAGGGGGCAGGTAGTGGAGGAAAGAGGACCAGGATTAAGTTTGTCATCTCCCGAGACTAACAGGAGAAGAAGGAGGAGGAGAAAAGAGTACAGTAGGCACTTCTTGGAAGAGAACAGAAGGGAGAGGGGAGAGGGGGTAGGGGGCTCTGGGGGGGTGATGAAGGGAGAGGAGGAGGGATATATGTTTAGGTAGGGTGACTGGGAGAAGGCCCAGGTGGATGTGGTGGTTGGTGGCAGATGGGAGAGCATGTGGAAAGGGGGATAGAGGGGAGGGTGACAAAAGAGAAGTAATTTGAGGGTGTGCTTCTTTGAGGGGGATGTAGAGGGGGTATGAGATGCAAGAAGGAGAATCAGTAGGCAAGTGGTGGAAGGCACCATAATGAGGAAAAGGATGTGAAGGTGGAGAGGGATTGGGAGGGTTGTTGCTTGTCACTAAGATAGTAAGACAGCAGAAGGGGCCTGGACAGAGTAGCAAGTATATAGTATGAGAGAGGATGAGAATAATGGCAGCAGATATTTTGTGACATCTAGTGGTATGAGCTGAGAAGGAGCTAATGGGCTCATCTAGAGCTAGAAAAAAGTCACCAGTCACATGTTCAGAAGCTCCTATAACTGTAGAGACAACCAATGGTGGGAGGGTGAGGAGTGGGAGAGCAGCCACCACAATTGTGCAGTCGTAGGTAATTGTAGGGCACTGTGTCTGGTTGGGCTGCAGCTGTGTGAGTACCTGTCTGAGTGGTGGGTGGGCAAGGAGCAGCTCTGGAGACTATGGCCACAAACAGTTATGTCCATGGGATGGAGGGTGTCTGAAGATGAAAAAGGGACAAAGATTAAATAATGGCATAGGAGGGAGGGCTAGCAGATGAAGGAGGGCTGAGACTCAGGTTACAGGCAGCCGTTAGAAGGAAAGTGAGACAGAAAGAGTACAAGAAGAGTGCAGGACTTCACTAAACTGCAGCAATTACTGAAACGGGTTAAATTCAGCTAACATTACTGAGCCCTGAACATTATTAAAATGTTACTGAAATGTTAACATTGCTAAAGTGGAATTTAAAATTCATATATGAAATAAATGTAAATAAATGGGGCAAATCACGTTAACATTGCTAAAGTGGAATTTAAAGTTCATGCATGAAATAAATGCAAATAAATTATGCAAATAAATAAAGCAGTCCTTAGGTAGAGGTTAAATTAATTCAAGGATTAGATGCAAAGAAAAAAGGTAGTCCATAGGTAGACAGCAAGGCAAAATTAGCTGTGGAGCAGAAAATTCAGGAAAAGGCACAAAATTAAAATAATTGTAGGGCACTGTGTCCAGTCGGGCTACAGTTGTGTGAATACTTGTCTGAGTGGTGTACGGGTGAGGGGTAGCTCTGGTGGGTATGGATGCAAACAGGAATGTCTGAGGTGACGGGGTGTCTGTCTGAGTGGCGGGCAGGTGAAGAGCTGCTCCAGTGGCTACGGCCACAAATAGGTATGCGCAAGGGGGAGAGAGGGTGTCTGATTGAGTGATGGGCAAGCGAGGAGCAGCTCTTGTGTAAAAATAATAAAAATATAGTCAGTATCAACAGTTTAAAACAAGTTCTGGTCAGAGCTGATAGGGAAGCAGTTGAGGAATTTTGGGGTAAACATTTTGAAAATGTCTTTTTTAATATTTGTACACCACATTTTCAACATAGCCTTGTTATGACCCTAACTCAGGAAGAAGGGCAGAGAAAATGTTCAACTCCTGGCATAAAGATGATTTTGCGCAGAGACTGCAAAATCAAGTTTTGGGATGCAAATACACATTTTGGGCAGGAGTTGAAAAATGACAGCTGTCACATTCATGAGGTGCTGTAAAGAATTGGCTATGTTGTAAATTTGGGGTACACATATTGAAAATTGCCAAGGTTATGAGTCTGCATTCACAAAATTCAATGTAGGCTCATAACGTTATTGTTTTTTAATATTTTTACTCCAGATTTTTGACATAGCCTTCTTATTACCCCACCTCATGAAGAAGGGCAGAGAATATTTTCAACTCCTGCTTGAAAGGTGATTTCATGCAGGGACCACAAAATCACCTTTGGGGATATAAAAAACATTTTGGCCTGGATTTGAAAAATGACAGCTGTCACATTTATGAGGTACTATGACTATGCTGTAAATTTGGGGTAAAATATTGAAAAGTACCAAGGTTACAAGCCTGCATTCACAAAATTCAACGTAGGCTCATAACTTTATTGTTTTTTAATATTTTTATACCAGATTTTCAACATAGCCTTCTTATTTACCCACCTCATGAAGAAGGGCAGAGAATATGTTCAACTCCTGCTTGAATGGTGATTTCATGCAGGAACCGTAAAATCACCTTTTGGGATGTAAAAACATTTTGGCCTGGATTTGAAAAATGACAGCTGTCACATTTATGAGGTGCTATAAAGATACCACCGTGTTGTAAATTTGGGGTAAAAATATAAAAAATTGCCAAGATTATGAGCCTGCATTCATAAAATTCAATGTAGCCTCATAATTTTATCGTTTATTAATATTTTTGTACCAAATTTTCAACATAGCCTTCTTATGATTCCACCTTATGAACAAGCCAGAGAAAATGTTCAAATCCTGCTTGAAAGGTGATTTCATGCAGGCACTGCAAAATCACCTTTTGGGAATGTTAAAAAAACATTTTGGCCAGGATTTGAAAAAATGACAGCTATCACATTCATGAGGTGCTGTAAAGATATGCCTATGATGTAAATTTGGGGTAAAAATATTGAAAATTACCAAAGTTATGAGCCTGCATTCACAAAATTCAATGTAGGCTCATAACTTTATTGTTTTTTAATATGTTTTACACCAAATATTCAACATAGTCTTCTTATAACCCCAACTCATGAACAAGGGCAGAGAAAATGATCAGCTTCTGCCTTAAAGGTAATTTCACACAGGGACTGCAAAAATCACCTTTCTGAACAGATTTGCTTAATGCCAGTACAATTGTTCATGAGGCAGGATCCCAAAAAGGCATGTTGAAAATTTGAGCCCAAAATATGCAAAAATGCCCAAGTTATGCCATTAAGTTCAAAACCCCATTGGAATACATTGAACCGCATACCTGTTTCTTCAGTTTGTGGTCTGACTTTGAAGAGTGAAGAGTCCAGGGAGGATTCTGACATTGGACCCCTGATGGGTAAGTAAGGGCTTAGGGGGTGCGAGGGTTGGGTGGGGGGACAGGAATGGCCACAAAAGATATTGATAGATGGTTTTCTTTTAACAGGTGAAAAATTAAAAAACATGATGGAGGATTCCTGCTTGTGGCACTGGGGTCTGGGCACCCCCGCTGTCACTGTTATGTTTCTGGGGGTGTGGTGGGGTAGTGGGTGCTGAGAGGGAGGATCAGGTGGAGGGGATATGCATAATTAAAAAAACAAACAGAAATCGGCAGTCACGGCAGAACACAACGCACCCCACCATTGACCTAGATGGCCACCACACTGTACTGCACATGTGCTAGTAGTTGCTGATGCACAATACGGTTTGGGCAGCCATCTTAGACACAGTGGAGTGCGCAGTGTTCTGATGTGCTGTGTTCTGCCATACCTTTGAGCACTCCTCCAGTAGTCTCAGGTCTCTGGTCATCTTTTCCACCCCTCTTGGGATGTCCACCCTATTGTAAATTTTTATGTCATCTGCAAGGGGGCAGATCTTCCCTTCCAGCTTACCTGCAATGTCTGCAATGCCAATTACACAGAAATTAAGAAACAGGTATATGCCATATGGTATTTGTTATGCCAGTAGTTCAACACAACACAGGCAACAGTGGATGAGCAAACATGCACGACCAATGTCTTCTGACACAGAGGGGTTCTGATTCCTTCAGACATCAAGAGTGAAACAAAACTCTGTTGGAGATAAAACCATAAGGAAGCAGAACACATTGGTTGTACATAATGCAGCTCATCATGTGGTGTACAATATATACTGTGAAATATGTGCAGCATTGTTATTTCACTGTCAGTATGAAACGGACTTGTGTAGTATATGCAAGTTCAGAATTATTTTATTCCATAGAAGCGTACAGTCACATATCATGATCCTTGAACTGTGATTCCACAGCATTTCGAAAGTGGTAGAGATCCATACGGAAAGATTCCATACTATTCACTGTGTCATTCTATATAGCAAATACTCACAAATTTCCAGCACTACCACTGCCATCAGTAAAGGGTTAGATCACACACAAAAAATGTTTCAATGCAAAGGATGCTATTTTATTAAAGAGCTTCATACCATTACAAAATTGAGACTCCCTGGGGACGCTCTTTTGCAAAACCAGTCGGAGGTGTGGGCTGCTCTCTTGCGCTCGTTGAGAGGTTTAAGCAATCAATTTTGGAATGGTATGAAGCACTTTAATAAAATAGCATTCTTCGCACTGAAACATTTTTTGTGTGTGATCTAACCCTTTACTGCTGGCAGTGGTAGTGTTGGAACTTTGTGACTATCCGTTCTTAATTTGTCTAAGCACACCATTTACTTTGGGCAGCTTTGTGGTGTGTTAATTCTGTATAGCCACATTCCTGTTCACATGGGGTGGGATATTCAAAGGGGTTGCGCATGGCGTAACAGTGTTGCACCAGGTGAAACCCACTGATGCACCCCGGTGTGATGTTCAGAAGGGGATGTTGTGCTGCTCAAATCCCGATGTTCCAGGGAGCATCAGTAATGTATATGGCGCAAGTGCAGGGGGGGCGTGCCCATGCATACTTGGCACATCCTGATATTCAGCCCGGGATGTGCAGAGCATATGCTTGTGCAACCCCTATTTGTGCTGCACACTGGTGCTCAAAGTTGAGCTGAAAAAAAAAGGGAGCAAGGGCTGGCCACCCACAGGTGAGCTGCTATATTGCAGGGAGCAACACAGCAGCCACCAGCTGTGGGTGGCTACCTGAGCTCCGGAGCCAGGGTCTGTCGGCGTCGTGCCCCCCCACGCCTGATCGCAGGCATTGTAATAGAAATTATATCCCTGGTGGTCCAGTGGACCGCTTCCAGCCCGATCGTGGGCATAGGTATGATAAAAGTATGTTAACTTGTCCCTGGTGGTCCAATAGACTGCTTCCAGCCCAATTGCAGGCATTGTAATGAATGATATATCCCTGGTGGTCCTGTGGACTGTATCCAGCCCGATTGTGGGCTTTGTATGTTGAAAACCCTGGTTGTCCAGTGGTACCCCTCCCCACCCACCCACTCCAGACCCACCACCCGCTCCCCAGTCAGCGGCGGGTGGCAGCTCCCACCCATAAGCCGCCCGCCGCCCACCGACTGACTGGCGCATAGCACGGGTGTGTGCCAATTGGTCCACAGCATTATTTCCCAGTTGGCGCCTGCATGCATTATGGCCCCATTTGCATGTTCACCTCTGAATATCGCTCCTGCTGCACCTAGTGCAGCTGCACTTGTGCTAGCTCAGCCCCCTCCTCTTCAACCACCACTTGCGCTGGCTCAGTGCCACTTGCACTGGCTCAGTGTCACTGCACCTGGTCCACGCACTGGCACATCCCAGTTGCACTGCGCCCGGCTTACGCCCCTGCCTGGTGCATTTCTGAATATCCCACCCCTGGTGTGGATTTTTTTTACATATGCAGCATGTTGTTTCATAAATATGCACCAGATCTTTCAGCCTTGTTTGCCATCAACCATTACCCGTTACCCTCTAAAATAACTAAGGGATGACATAGATTTTGTAACCCATTTGGATTCAGTACATTTAATTATCATTTAATCCATCATTAATTCCTTGAAATGTGAATTCTGTGATGCCAGACTGAATGACCCATAATTGTCATCATTGTTACTGTTAACACATTTCTGAAGTTGTATTACAGATAAGCTACCACAGTCCAAAATTGAATCGTCTTTTATTTTTGTTTCACCTTGATTTTCATTATTTACATAACCACCCTGTGTATATAATTAAAATATAGTAAGGATATAATTACCCACCTGAATTTCTTGAGTAGATTCAACACTTGAATATTCATAATCACTTGGCGATGGTTTCCATTCTGTATCATCATTTCTGACACCTTTTTTTATATATTATCATTTTTGATCCAAGACCCTCTATCTTCAGGCTCTGTCCTGCCACCACCATCCCCATGCCCAGGCTTACTCCCCTTGGGGCTTCCCACTCCCTAATGGACATTGTGGGCAAGCCCCGGATTACCCCCCCCCGGGTTGGAGCCATGAGAGTGGGACCCCTCCCTGGCAGGCTTCGGAGGCAGTGGACAGTGGCACAGAATGGCCTGGCATGCCAAGAGACTGGTATTTTGCTGATTTTGCTGCTCAGGGGCAGGGACGTGCAATGATGTCCAGCATTCGCCCCGGCCCCCAATGTGCAGGCATCAGTGCTGCATTATCCCCGGCCTCCGTCAGGGGTCAGTAAGTGCTGGACACTCTTCTCCTCTCTTCCCCAGAGAAGGAAAGCAGTCCCTAGGTTGCTCGATCATTCTCCCCCTGCCAGCCCTCCAACTCCTGGGTCTGTTCTTGAACCCAGGTCATCGGCATTGCAAGTGGAAAGCTAACCACTGCGTTGGCAGGCCAGCTATTTCTGATGTCATTTAGACCAAGTGAACTATCTGATTCAAAGTCATCATGTTCCACTGGGTCATCATCCATGGTGAGGTTGTTAAAATTGCACTCAACTGATTTACATACGTTGTCCACATTAGTGATGAGGTCACACTAGAATCCCTTTTTGGCTGTTCGAATAAGGTTCCTCACCTGTGTTCCTTTGCTGGTACCATGAGATGTAGTCTGAGTCTTCTTGGAAACCATCTAAAACATATTCCAACAAAGAGAGAAAAAAATATATATTATAACCTAATTCAGGCCAAGAACCCCTCTACAATTGCAACTATGGTCATGACACCCAAGAGTAACAAAATAACCCCACTTATATCTGACATATTGCACACATGTGACACGACTAGGGGAAGCGTCAACATGCAATATGTGAACCAGAGGGTGCTGACACAGACAAAATAATTACTGACTAAGGTTTGTTGTATGGTCAGGTGATGCAAACCCAGTAGTGGACAAATAGCCATAATGCAAAACACTGGAGTGGTCATCCTTCTGACTGACTCATCACCCTCTGTTTGTAATAGTACCAGTAGGTGCCACACCGAATGAGTCACACTGATGTGACATGAAAAGTCTTGATGTGTTTTATTCATAATTCCCATGCCCAAAGGTCCTATTAGTCAAATACAGTTAGGAACAGACATAGTAATTGCATACCCTACCACAAATCTTTTTTTTTATATATATTTTTAAAAATAAATAACAATAGAGATTATAATCCATTTGTACATGTACTGTTCTAAGGCCCCCCCCCCCCCATACAGTTGCAACTATGGTCATGATGTGCAATGTAAATGAAATAAACCCACTTACATCAGATGCATTGCACACATGTGACTCTACCGGGGAAACATCAGTATGCAATATGTCAACCAGAGGGTGATGACACAGACAGAATGATTACTGACTAAGGCTTTGTTGTATGGTTATATGATGCAAACTCAGTAGTGGGCAAATAACCATAATTTAAAACATTGGAGTGGCCATCCTTCTGACTGACTCACCACCCTCTGTTTGTAATAGTAACCATAGACTCCACCTCTGAACAAGTCACACTGATGTAACTTGAGAAGCCTCTATGTGTTTTATTCATAATTCCCATGCCCAAAGATTCTATTAGTGAGAAGCAGTCAGGAATAGACAGTGTAATTGCATACCCTACCAGGAATCTCTTTATTTTTAATATTTTTGAAAATAAATAATAATACAGGTTTATTTTATTTATTTATTTATTTAGTTTTTGTTAACCAGGTAAAGTGCACTAGCCATAGCAATGACTATTTTCAGGCTTGACCCAGGAGTTTACAGAAACAACACATTTTGAAACAAGGACAGTATAATCAAACATAAACAGTAGGTACTTAGAAAATAGTAATAGTAATACAGTGTAGGCAGTAGAAATACATTTGATTCAGCGGAACTATATAATATAGAACTATGGGAGAGCAACAGTAAAACATCCATAGGCAACATTTAGGTAGCAGTCTAGTGAGCTTAAGACAAAGCAGAGTGCCAACTTAATAGTCGAGGAAGATGGAATACAATGTAAACAGGAGTATTCAGGGGGAAGGAGGTAATATAAGGAGGTGGGATAGGAAAGGAAAAATTGAGGTAAGAGATGATGGCTAGATGTAATTAAAGTTAAATTATGGCAAGATAGGAGACCGGAGGTCAGTGCACAAATATTTTGTTGATGAAAGAGCACAGTAAAGCTGTAGGGGTAGAAGACATTATGTAGATTTACTGGGCTAAGGGGGTTTGAAGCAGGAGCAGGAGCATGAGACAGCAAGATGGTCACGCAGTGATTCTTTGAAAGAGGCATGGGATGATGCCAGATGGATAGTTAGAGGGAGGGAGTTCCATTTGTTTGGGGAATGGCAGGAGAAGCTGTGAGCACCTTTGGAGGAGTGATGTCTCAGGATGATAACATGGGCATTGGCAGCAGAGCGTAGTTCATAGCGCGATGTCTGGTTTAGAAATAGTTCCACCAGTGGCTTAGGCATTTGATTTCAGAAGATGTTGTCTATGATTGAGCAGAGTGTATAATCTCGGGAGGCTGCCGGAGAAAGTCATCCTAGTTCAGCATAGAGGAGGCAGTGGTGTTTCAGCCTATGTGAGGAGGACGCATATCTACAGATATTGTTGTATGCGACATCCCACTTCTGAAAGTTAGTCTTACCTGACGTGGCATATGCAGCCACCCCATAAGTGAGTGATGGAAGGAGTAGGCCACGAGCTATGGCAAGCCTAGCTGAGGGAGTGAGTACACAGCTAGAGCGGTAGCCCATACCAGGTTTCATGTTGGCCATTTTGCAAGTCTGCTGGATATGGAGATCAAAAGTAAGAGCTGGATCGAGTGTGATACCCAGATATTTAAAGGGGGGGTACCATCATAACAGATGAGCCATTTATAGTAAAGACATTAAAAGTGGGTTGGGCGAGTTTACTTTTTGCATTGGAACCAAACAGCATGGCCTGAGTTTTAGACATATTTAGGACAAGCTTATTTCTAAACAACCACTGTTCAATTTGTTGAAAGTCTTGGGAAAGTCATTGGTTGATTTTAGTGATGTTTTTTGCACTGATGTACAGGACAATGTCATCGGTGTATAGCAGGGAAGCAGTCTGGGGAATGTTTGAGGTAATATCATTTTTTTTTTTTTATTTAGCTTTTGTTATTTATTTATATTTATAGCTTATTTATAAAGATGGAGAAAAGCAGGGGACCAAGAATAGATCCTTGGGGCACACCAATATTTATGGTAGCATAATTTGACAAAGTGGAGTTGAATTTAACTAGTTGGGTGCAGTCTGTCAAGTAGCTGTCAAACCATGCTGTCACACCAGGGGAGAAGCCTAGTGATCTTAGAGCAGTGAGCAGGATAGGATGATCCACAAGGTCAAATGCTTTAGTCATATCTCTAAAAATAGCCCCATTAGGAGATCTGAGTCCATGGCAGCTAGGGTATCGGACATAAATTTGAGTAAAGCAGTGGTGGTGCTGTGACCCTTGTGGAAACCATGCTGTACAGATGTGAGAAGGTTGTGCTTCTGCAGAAAGTCAATGGTTTGAGTGGTTACAAGCTTCTCAAGGATTCTGCTAAGAACAGGCAATATGGTAATGGGCCTGTAGTTGGAGGGATTTTTGAGGTCACCCTTTTTGAAAACAGGGGTAATCCTGGCAGTCTTCCAGGTATCTGGGACATAGCTATGACAAAGGGAGAGAGAAACATCTTTTAGCAAGAGGTGCAGCTATGTAAAGGGCTGCAAGTTTTAGGAGTTTGAGTTCAAGGTTGTCAGACCGAGCAGTGGTGAAATTGGAGATGTTGAGCAGCCTTAGAACTTCCAGGAAGTAACAGACTTTAAAAGAAATTTGGGCCCAAAGACATCAGGTTGGTCAGTTGAATACAGTTTAGCTTGGAAAGATGAGGTATAGTTGGTGAGGTCAGAGAACTGGGCATTGAAAAAGTTTGCGATAGTGGAGGGATTATAGCAGTGGACCCCATTGAGAGACATGTCAGTTGGAGTGGGGACTGGATTTAATCCTAGGAAGCATTTAATATGGGACCAGAATTATTTGGAGTCACCAGAAGATGTAGTTAATGGATCCTTACAATAGGCACTTTTGACCCTTTTGATTTCCTTCTTGCAGGAATTTCTGAGTGCTCTGTAGGAATTTAAGTCAGCTGGGAGCCCCGTACTTTTATAGCAGAGCCAAGATTTGTCTCACTGCCGCAGTTTGGAGAGAAGGTCAGACTTTAGCCACCAAGTACGTTTATTTTTTACATGTTGGGTTTGTCCTGGATCATCAGGAAGCGAGACAGGAATAGATTTTGAGTAGTCTGAGGGTCATCTGATACATAAAGGGGGGTCCAGTCAATAATGGCAATGTCCAGTAGGAAGGATTGAGGGTCAAAATTTGCGTAGTTTTGGAAAGTAATAAAGCGAGGCTTAGAAGGGGAAGGCCTAGTTTTACCCCACATATAAAAGGTGGGGGAGTAGTCTGTGATGGCATCTGCTAGTGTGCCAGAGGAGATAATAATTTTGGGTGGTTGGTCATTATCCAGTCCAAAAGAGTACTAGAGTCGGAGTGCAGGGCAGTTCTAGGAGGGTCAGTGATCACCTGGTGAAAGCTGAAATTTAGAATCTTGGATTGCATGTAGAGAGTTTCCAAGCCAATTTAGATTGAGATCACCTAGTATAAGAACCTCATTTCTCCCAGTTGTAATCTATGTGTACTTTTACAGTTCTAAGGGTTCCCCCCTCTACAATTGCAACTATGGTCATGATATACAAAGTTAACAAAGTAACCCGACTTATATCAGACACACTGCACACGTGTGACACTACCAAGAGAAGTGTCAGTATGCAGTATGTCACCCAGAGGGTGGTGACACAGACAGAATGATTAGTGACTAAGGTTTTGTTGCATGGTTATGTAAAGCAAACCCAGTAGTGGACAAATAACCATATGCAAAACACTGGAGTGATCATCCTTCTAACTGACTCACCCCCCTCTGTTTGTAATTGTACCCATAGACTCCACCTCTAAATGGGTCACACTGATATAACTTGAGAAGCCTATATGTATTTTATTCATTATTCCTATGCCCAAAAATCCTATTAACGAGATACAGTCAGGAATGGACATTGTAATTGCATACCCTACCACAGATATCTCTCTCTCTCTCTCTCTCTCTCTCTCTATCTATCTATCTATCTATCTATATATATATATATATATATACACATATTTATAAAATGGGTAGAAATTGCTGCTCTTTATTTGATAATGAGCATCTCATGACCGTGCGTATATCAGAGCGTGACCGCACATCTGACTTTACCTCCCTCAAAATAATTTTGCACTTTTATAAGATCGATAACCCACTCTGAGGTATGCGGTGGTGCTCTGATATATGCACACCTTGGGTGATTGATGCACGTGGCCTGCGTTCTTGTGCGTAAGAATGCACACCAAAGCGTGCATATATCAGGGTGCAACCACACACCTCAGAGTGGGTTTATCTATTACATATATATATGAGTATATCCTCTGTGTGTGTGTACATATATATATATATTTATACAATGGGGTGGGAGTTCCAAGCTGATGATAAATCCTGGTATTTTCACTGCAGTGTGATAAATGGTGAAATCAGCAGAGTTAAAATAAATGCTGTTTATACATACTCTGCTGATGTCACCCCTCACTCACTCACTATAGCCTGCATTCTAAATGGAACTGCTTCACAAAAACTTTTCTCTTTCTCACTGCTACCTGCAACTTACTCAATTAGCATTGCAAAGGACGCTCACCTGAGTCCCATAGTGTTTCTGAGACTCACAGCACATTCAGAAAAACTCACACACAATCAGACCACAGACAGAAAGAGCACAAAGCACACAGAAACAGGAAAATGCCAGAGGAAAACATATTGTATAAATAGCACACATGATGTGCAGATCGTGTGCTACAGAAAATATTCTCACTCCTGCAGAGTGAGCTCTGGATACTCTCACTTGTCCTTTCGGCACTTGTGAGTATCCAGAGCTCACTCTGCAGGAGTGAGAATATTTTCCATATCACATTCCTACCCATCATGCATCCTCTATTTATATATATATATATATATATATACATACACACAATAGGGGGTGAGGTAGTATTTCTACTAATATAAATGCATATTCTCACTGCAGTGGAATAAATCTATCATGACAAAGACATAGTGATATTTTGCTACATTTATACCCACAGTGCCTACGTCATTACTAAATATTCTCACTGTGACTACGTCAGGACCACAAATCTAGCAAAATACACCTTGATGGTACTGCTTCTCAACATATTTAAATCACTAATGCAACACACCTGCTAAAACAGATATTGAATGCACGTAACAGTTCTTCAGCTCTGGGAAACACGATGGGCAGGAGTGGGATATGGAAAATATTTTCACTCCTGCAGAATGACCTCCGGCTACTCTCATAGATACATAGATACATAGACAGTGTCGGCAGATAAGGGCCTATGGCCCACCCAGTCTGCCCATTTGAGCTTGTAAGTTCAGTTTGTTTTCCTAGAAGTCTGTTTCCCCTTACCCCTGACCTCTAGAATTCCTTTATGTCTATCCCATGCATTCTTAAATCCCGTGATTGTTTCAGCCCCCACCACTTCCTCTGGCAGGGTGTTCCACTTGTCCACCACCCGTTCTGTGAAGAAATTCTTTCTCATGTTTCCTCTGAATCGTCCTCCTCCAACTTCATCCCATGCCCTCTAGTCCTGGAACATCTTTTTCGCTTAAAAATAGTGTTTTCCTGCACTCTGTTCCTCCCTGTAAGATACTTGTATGTCTCTATCATATCCCCTCTCTCCCTCCTCTCCTCCAGGGAGTGCATGTTCAGTTCCTTCAACCTGTCTTCATAGGACTTGTGATGCAATCCATGCACCATCTTTGTTGCCCTCCTCTGAACCTTCTCTACCCTGTCTATGTCCTTACGTAGGTATGGTCTCCAGAACTGTACACTGTACTCCAGATGGGGCCTCACTAGTGTCTTGTATAGCGGAATTATGACCTCCCTTTTCCTGCTGGTGATGCCCCTGCCTATACATCCTATTTGCTTTACCTGATGCCTTGTCACACTGTTTCCCTACCTTGAGGTCATCAGAGATGACAACCCCAAGATCCCTTTCCTGCTTGGTGCATGCTATATCCTCACCCCCCAACTGATATATTGTGCCAGGGTTTTTGTGCCCCATATGCATTATCTTGCATTTCTTTGCATTGAATTTCAACTGCCAAACCCTTGACCATTCTTCAAGTTTCTGCAGGTCCCTTCTCATTCTGTCTACACCCTCTGGTGTGTCTACTCTGTTACAGAGCTTTGTGTCATCAGCGAACAGTGAAATTCTACCTTCTAGATCCCATGCAATGTCACTGATGAAGATGTTGAATAGGACTGGTCCCAGCACTGATCCCCTGTGGTACCCACTGGTCACTCTTCCCTCTGTAGAGTGACAGCCATTTACCACCACCTCTGTGTCCTGCCACCCAGTCAGTTACCTACCCACCACACTACTGTCCTGCCCACACCCATATTCCCCAGTTTGTGTAATAGTCTTCTATGTGGCACAGTGTCAAAGGCCTTGCTGAAGTCCAGATAGGCCATGTCCACTGCCCTCCCTGATCCACCTCCCTAGTCACCCAGTCAAAAATTCAATGAGGTTGGTCTGACATGACCTCCCTGGTGAAACCATGCTGCCTTGGGTCCTGTAGTCCATTGACAACCAGATGTTCCACCAATCTCTCCTTCAGTAGTGCTTCCATGATCTTTCCCACTACCGAGGTGAGGCTGACTGGTCTGTAGTTCCCTGCTTCCTCTTTGTTCCCACTTTTGTATAAGGGGACTACATCTGCTGTCCTCCAGTCTTTGGGTACCTCCCCTGTTTCCAGTGATTGGCTAAACAGGCTAGCCATAGGTTCAGCCACCACCTCTCTTAGTTCTTTAAGGACCCTGGGGTGCACCCCATCTGGCCCCATTGCTTTGTCAACTCTTATTACTTCCAGTTCCTTCAGGACCCTTTCTCCCTCGTAGTTTCGCCACTAATGAGTATCCAGAGGTCACTCTGCAGGAGTGAAAATATTTCCATATCCCAGTCCTGCCTAGCATGTATCCTATATATATATATATCTACATATTTAAATGTAGATATATATATAGATAGATAGCTATGGATATATAAACATATATATTTTAAAATAAATAACAATAAAGGTTATAATCTAATTGTACTTGTACAATTCTATTGTTTTTTTCACCCTCTACAATTGCAACTATTGCCATGAAACACAAGGTAAATGAAATAATCCCACTTACATCAGATGTATTGCACACATCACACAACCAGGGATGCGTCAGTATGCAATTTGTCAACCAGAGGGTGGTAACACAGAGAGAATGGCTGCTGATGAAGATTTTTCAACCCAGCAGCAGAAAAATATCCATAATGCACAACAGTGGAGTGGTCATCTTTCTGACTGGCTCACCACCGCCTGTTTGAAATAGTACCCATAGACACCACCTCTGAATGAGTCACACTGATGTGACTTGAGTAGCCTGCTACATTGTTTACCTGTGCCTGCAACCATCTATGTTGAATAAAGTCGAACCATTAGCATCTGCCTAAAAAGCAGCCATGCTAACTATCTTTACCATCGCTTAAGAAAAATACAGATTTACATAGATACAGATCTCATGTTGAGTAAGTCAAGCCAGAATGTAATGTGTCATTATATCTCTGGAATAGCTTTGGGGGCGATGTCATTTGTTAGATTAGTGCTGATGTTTTCATCTGTGGTCATGCATTTTTCTCCATATTTTAACTCTTTAGATGTGTCATCCATCTCTGATTTCACTGCGGGGGTTGGGGGTTTGTATCAGGTGACATTGATTCTATGAGCTACATGTAACAAACAAAAAGAAAAAGAAAACATAGAAATATGATCATGTGGCCAAACAATGCAAATATAGAAATAAAAAACATTAAAAAGTAAAAAAAAAATGAATGCACCACTGATATGTTATGTTTTGAAGCATAAGCTGGAGGAATACTTACCATCAATGGGGTTTTAAAACTAGGTAGGGGGGAGGCAAGTGCACACCTAGTTTGCAGGGTCACCAGGAAAGGGAGCTGAATGAGCTGACCCCCTCACAACAACAGAATTTGCTACCGGGGTGGGCAGCAGGTGTAACCCCTAGATGGCGCTATCCCAGGGGCTACTACCCCTGCCTGATTTGCCACTAACAGGTTGAGGGGCCTGGATCCAATGGCGGATGCCTCCACCCAGAGGTCAGGGTTTGCAATAGTTAAACTAACTTGGTCACAGCCCTCTGGGACACTGCAACCCCCCTTTCTTCCCACTAGTGGCCCACACAATATATCAGAATTACCTTCACAGTATACACTTACCCCCAGGTCTGGTTCCGGCACTGGGACCTCCTGTGAAATGAGATACAGTGCAACAATCACAGTACAGTACTTTAACATATACAAATACCTCAGGCAGTATAACTTTGCTGAAACAAGCAGCTCTGATTTATTTAGGGGGATATAACAAGGACAGGGGGAAATCAGGTTAATTAGCTTATCACTCTAATAATCTACCTATGGCTCTGTGCACAGGCCTATCCCTATCAGTTACTGTCCCTGGGTACCCAAGCCCTAGTGGCTAGTCCAAACCGTGGCAGCTGGTAGGGGCCCTTTCACACAGAGAAAAGGAGAATTAAACAGTCAGCAGTACAGTAATTCCATTTGGATTTAATGTGTCAATTCAACAGGGAGCGACCTGAATTAGTACTCACGACCTCCAAATAAGATAGGGTCCTTCAATGTCAGCAGGGCTCACTTGAGGTACACAAACCTCTTCACACATCCATATAAAAGAAAGCACTATACCAGGCAGGCTGCATCTGTATCCCGATTGCAATTACTGCACAATACCGGAGAACACACAGCAGATTCAGTTCCTGACAGACCGAGTGAAATTTTCAGCAATTCCTCCAGTCTTCTACAGGTGAGCCTGGTTTCTACTCTTCAGATATCCTTTGATTCTTTTCACAGGACGGATTCAGTCCTAACAAGCTGTTACACAAGCTGCAGACCGGAACTCTGGGCCTTACACACGTTTTTGACTAAAACTGCACACTGAAAAGCACAGGGCTCCTTCCTTCTTCACTGCCAAAGCTCAACTGAAACTCCAACCGACAAAACCGGGCACTTCCTTTGAGTTCCTCCCAGTTCTTGACTGGATTGGCTGTCACTCACAATAGACTGCTGCTGTTGGTCCAAAAGGCACTGAAGTCTAAACTACATCTCCCAGAGTCACTGCCCATACAATCCTCTTGTGGCTGGCTCAGATTATGAGTCCAAGTTCTGATTCGTCCAAGGCACCATTTTAGAGCTAGCTTACCCACACTGATTGGTCCAGTTCAGCAGTTCAAAACTAGAATGGGGAACTAGCAGACACAGTTCTGACTGCAAAGAAAGCAGGTTAGACAAACTGTAATTTCATTATTACTCTAAATAATTTCTTGGCAAACAGTTACATCCTTCAGATAGGTTCCCTTTGCACTCCTAGTGACTGCAAAATGAAGTGAATTGGCAGCAGCTTGAGTGGTACTCAATCAAAGAAACACACAGTCCCCATAAAACTAATTATGTCTGCAAGCAGACAGCTCTTAAGAGACAGTACCAGAGGTTCTAAAACACTCTCTGATAAATGGCTTAAATGCAAAACACCATTCAGGCTTGGAGCATTCAAGCAAGCTCCTGAAGTCTTTTGGGAACCCCCATTTGCAGGGGTTACACCCTTCCTAGCCTGGAAAGCTTGGATCCGCGTCAAGGCCAAGTACCCATAAGTTTCAACTGCAACCATATACATTTGCATTAGGCTCCATATGTAATCATCAGTCAATATATCATTTTACCAAGAACACATTTCTGAAACATTGCAGTCGTCACTCTTTACACAGTATTACATACACATTGTACCATAACTCAAGTTATTACCTCTTGTACATGAAACCTGAAGAGAGGCGCCTCTATCAGTTACCTTGGGGCTGGATGGGGCAAGGGCACCATACTTAGAGGGCAACACAAGTAACTTGGAGTTAGCACTGATGCTCAGTTTGGGCAATGAGCTCAGGGACACATACACTCCTTTATGGACAACATTGAGAGGCAAATCCACAGGCCTCCCAAGGGAATCATAACTGAGATGCACCACAGGCTTTACAGCTCGACCAGTCTTTCTAGGGGGAACTGTTACAGTCTCTGCACTCTGAGCCTCATTTTCAGCATTGTCCTCACTTGTCAGGGGAGTCTCCCTGGGGGTAGAGAGGCTAGAACTTGGGGCACTTTCAGCTCCAGGAGTTACAGTTTCGAGTCCACAACATTTGGCTCGCTTGGAGAGCTTTCAGACACTGGCAGTGGACTGTCAGGGCACTCAAAATACTCTTCTTGTTCGGGTGTATCACCAGTCTGCCCTAATCTATCATTTTCCTCCCTGAAAGCTCAAACAGTTCAACCATGCACAATGATTCCATTTCATCTGATCTGATGCTTTGCACTTCACTTTCTGGGAGCATTGGCTCCAGGGACGAAGCTGGGGCTTGGACAGTCAGAAGGCCCAGCTTCATCTCCAGTATTGACTGAGGGATTGCCCAAAGCAATTGACTCAGTTCGTAGAAGGATAGTATTCAAAGTCACTCTCACTTTCTTCTGATATGGACTGACAGTCATGCTCAACTGGGACTTGTGCAGGGGAACACTTTAACTCTGCTTCTGTAGGTGCAGACTTCCTTGGTCTTTTCTTAGCAGCAGCTCTAGTCACTGGTCCAGAGGGGCATCTTCTTGGGGCTCAGACTCAATCAGGATTTGTCCATGGGCAGTAAATGATTTCTATGCATTGTTTTACATCTTTTGAATTATTCTCAGGCCTTACTTTGTACACTGGCAGATCATCTAGTTTGCCCACTACAATGTGAGGGAGATGGTGCCATCTGTCAGCAATCTTGTGCTTGCCATGCAGTCCCAGATTTCTTAGCAATACCCGATCTCCCTCCTGGAGTTCCTGTGCTTTTTCACCTTTTTATCATACCTTTCTTTGTTAGCCAGATTTCTTTTGGCAGCCATGGTTTGAGCCAGTTGGTACGCATGAGTTAGCTGGGCCTTTAACTTTGCACATACTGTAAATAGTTGTCAGCTTGAACCCCATCAGGAGACCCCAAAACACACATCTACTGGTAGTCGAGCTTTCTTCCAAACATCAGGCGGTAGGGGAGAATCCAGTGGCATCACTTTTGGTGCAGTTATAAGCATGTACCAGGGTGCTAATTTGTTGGCTCCATCTAGGCTTGTCCTTTGGGTGCAGGGTGCCTAGCATATCTAGCAAAGTGCGGTTGAAACGTTCAGGCTGTGGGTCCCCCTGGGGGTGGTAAGGAGTGGTTCTGGACTTTGCTCCCCCACAGAGAAAGCATCTTTGATAAGACGACTCTCAAAGTCTCTTCCTTGATCAGAATGGATTCTTTGTGGAGCCCCATAGTGAACAAAAAGTTTTCTACAAGTACTTTGGCTACAGTGGATGCTTTCTGGTCTTTGGTGGGAAAGCTTGGGCATATCTCGTGAAATGGTCAGTGACCACCAGCACATTACTGATATTTCTTTGATCTGACTCCAAACTTAGAAAATCAATACAGACCAGCTCCATGGTGCACTGGTGGTTATGTTAAAAGGGGGCAGCCTCTGGGGCAAAGCTTTCTCTGTAAGCAGCGACTACAAGTTCAAATGTGTTGCTCCACATCAGCCCCCATCTTAGGCCAATAGAATCTGGATCTCACCAAGTCAAGTGTTCTGTCTATACCAAGGTGCCCCATGTGGTTGTGCAAGGACCTCAGTACTGAGTCTCGAAAGGCAGTGGGCAGCACTAGTTGTTGTTTGTCTACTTGTCCCTCTGTCTACTGTTCTCTGTATAACAGTTTATTGATCAGTTTCAACTTAGGACCTTCTTTGTATAACAGTGCAGTTCTCAAATCAGTGGAGCGTAATTTGGACATACTTTTCCTGCATAGAGGGCTTCTAAAGCTGCTTTGATCATGGGATCGCGAGTTGAGCCCGCCGAATACTGTCATTGTCCAGCTGAGGCAGTGCATCAATGTCTATTGCAGAAAAGTGGCACAAGCAGCAGGTATGCAATTCTCAGAGGCTCCCAAGCAATCCACCATGCAGTCCACTGCGTCGTGGACATTTGTTCCTCCCTGTCAAACTTCGACAGAGTGCCCGAATGTCAGGTTCTGCCAATCGGACCCAATCATTCTGGGGAACAGGCCTCCGGGAGAGAGCATCAGCATCTATGTGGTTCAGACCTGCTCGGTATTCAGAGCATAGTCATATGTAGATAATGCAGAAAGCCACCTATGGCCAGTGGCATCCAACTTAGCTGAGGTCTGCACATAGGTCAAAGGATTATTGTCAGTTTTACTAGTATTTTAGCCCCATACAAGTACTCATGGAATTGGTCAACAATAGCCCACTTCAAAGCTAGGAACTCTAACTTATGTACAGGATAGTTCTTTCGGATGGGGTCAGGCTTCTACTGGCAAAGGCCACTGGTCTCAGGCCATTCTCGTGTTTCTTGGTACAACATGCCCCAACCCTTGCAAGCTAGCATCAGTGTGCAGGACGTAAGGTTTTCTTGGATCGGCATAGCCAGCACTGGAGCATGGGTAAGTTGATATGATCTCATGAAAGCAATCTCACAATCAGGAGTCCAGCGGCCCCAAATACTTCACTGGATGAAAATACACTCTTTCAGTCTTGAGGGACGCTGACTTTTGGTATTTTGTGGGTTGGGGATACCCTTGAGTAAGGTTAAGTAAAGGCGGATCACTCTTGAATAGTCCTTGATGAAGCGCCGATAATAACCACAGAATCCCAGGAATCTTTGCAGTTCTTTTAGATTTTTGGGCTGTGGCCAGGTGGTCAAGGCCTCAACTTTACTTGGGTGGTCTCTATTCCTCGTTGGATACTATGTGTCCCACATACTTTACTGATGTTTGAAAGAATTGACACTTATCAATGGACAGTTTAAGGCCAAAGTCCTCCAGTCGGTCCAATACCTTAAATAATCTGCTCTCATGTTCCTCCAGTGAGCTGCCAAATACAATAACATCATCTAGGTATACCAGGCACTCTAGTAAGTTCATGTCCCCACTGCACGCCCATCAATCGTTGAAAAGTGGCTGGGGCACCTGAAACCTTTGAGGCATCCTCATGAATTCATAGTAGCCAAGCGGACAGATAAAGGCCGTCTTCTCACGGTCCTCTGGGGCCATCGGGATCTGGTAATACCCATCGCGGAGATCCAGCACAGAGAACCACTTGCTCCGTTTAGGCAGTCCAAAGCATCCTGAATGCGGGCATTGTGTACTGATCAGGGATAGTCCGCGGTTTAAGGTGCGATAATCCACACACATCCTTACTGTTCCATTCTTTTCCTCACTACACAATGGGGAAGCATAAGGGCTTCTGGATTCTTGTATTACACCAGCAGCTAACATCTCTCTGCAGATGCCGCCTCACATCATCTATGTCAGCAGGTGCCAGGCGCCGAGACCTCTCCACGAAATGGTCTTTCGTCATGCAGCTGGATATTGTGCTCAGCCTTGCACGCATCCTACATCCCATTCTTTAAAGAAAACACTGGTCTCTCTGGCAAAGCTTCTCACTGATCCTCACTTTCCATTCAGCTGGCAGTGGGAGTCGCGAAATCAAACAAGTAGGCGTTACTCTGTCATTCTTCCTTGAACTCTTGCTGCTGGGTAGCACTGCAGTGTCTGCACAATGCACATTAGCCAGGATGCAACCTCTGTTTACTCGAATGTCTCTTTCAGACACATTATGAACTTGGACCATTACCCTTCTGGCATAAGCATGGGCTCTAGCGGGCAAAATACTAGGCTTGACCAGCAGTCCCTCTGGCAATTTTCCATCGCCTGGTGCATCCAACATAATATTTTATTCTTAACATCCTTTCTGATACGGACCTCTCCTGTAAGTACACTGGGCATTTGGCGCAGGATCAGAGACTCAGGATCCTTCTTCCATACAATTCCACGGTTCCTCTGGTTCTGTTTTTTCAGCATTTCTCTGTGCCTCATAGGCCTTCTTAATTAAAGCCGGAACTCTTAAAGCTCTACTAGTCTTTGACCCATGTTTTTCATAACACAACTGTGCCAGCCTTCCGAACATATGAGCATTTGTTCCAATCAAACAAAGGGACACCATCATACAGTCCAGTGGGGGGACACACTAAGGCTAGGGTCTCTACTTGTTCGGCCACTCCAGCCACGGAGGTGGGGAAAGACAGCCAAATTCGATATACCCGGAATAGGGTAGGCCTTTCACTTAACCCCATACATGCAGTCCTTCTAATGGTTGTAAGGGTACGTCTGACAAATGCTTCTGATACCAATCCTGGAACATAATTGTCACTTGGGAGCCACTGTCTAATACAGCTCTTGTAGACACTCCATTCACCTTTACAGTGGTCTCCATGGAGGGACCCACTATTCTGGACCAGTCTGGAGAGGCGGTAGTGGGAGCCTGGGCAACTGACCTTGCCACAAAAGGACGTGAATTAGCATTTTTGGTGCCCTCACTGGGATCATGTCGTGCACCTCTTAACCACTGATTTCTTCTCCGAAGCTCTCCTTGTAGCCTATATGCAACTTTGTCAGTGTCTTTTGGGGACTGGCATTCCCTTTCATGTGCCCATCTTTCCCACAATTATAGCAAAACATACTTTCTGGAGTTTGAGCTGGCCGAGGCGCCACACTGGGAGCCAGGGCGGGGTATTACTAACTGGAAACCTTGGTGCCATCTCTGTCTGCGGCGTGATAAGCATTTGGAGACATCTCGTCAGTTTCTCCACTTCCATGGTCAAGGAATCGAGTTCGGAGCTGTTATCAGCAGGAGATACATGGTGGTACCCCCACCCCATAGCAGATGCAGTCGGATATAGGTCAGTCCTGATTGCAGGCGTGGCCTTCATAAAGGGACTGTTTTTGACCCCGGATCTCTCAACAGTTCGCCCCATTGTGGCATATCTTTTCCTTGTCAGAGCACTCATTGACTGCCAACCTCTGCCCCTGAACTTCACTTGATGGGTCACCCTCAGTCACTCGGGTCGTAGCAGCAGCTATTGGTGCAGGTCCTCCCGAGGTCGTCTTTTCTCAACTCAGATTTCTCTCATTAACTCATCATAGGAGGGTGGGATTCCAGTCGATCTGCCAGGCGTAACTGAAGCAACAGCAGTTCTGAGAAGGGGCAGACTTAAGGATCCTGTCCAGCCTGGTTCGGTCCAGTTCAATTGCTGGCAAACTACCTTTTCTGAGGCATTCTTGCAACAATTTTTCCAGCCGAGATACATACACAGACAACAACTCCCTTGGTACTGTTGTGCATCTCTTACTCTCCACCATAGGTCCTCATCAGAATCTGGGCTCCATACACATTCTCCA
Organism: Neoceratodus forsteri; assembly: GCA_016271365.2. NCBI lineage: Eukaryota > Metazoa > Chordata > Ceratodontiformes > Ceratodontidae > Neoceratodus > Neoceratodus forsteri. The sequence goes on along the minus strand of CM028138.1, from coordinate 192,275,459 downwards.
AGGCCTCAAGATAGGCCTGTCCAGTCGCCTCAGGGTTACTGGCCTGCTTAGCACGGATGGTAGCCAGGGCAGGACCTCGGAGGCTCTCACTAACCCTCTTCGCTTTCCTTCGAGAGCATTGCCATTCTAGCACTTGGGGGCAACATAGTCTATCCAGATCTCCCAGTCATCCTCCCTTGGGGTGGGAGGTGCCAGAGAAGATCCTCAACCTTCGTAAGAGTCATGACTAATGGCAGGTGCAGAAATAGGAGTCTGCATTGGTTCAGCCACCATTACGGGCACTGGAGCAGGAGAGGGTGTTGGGGAGGAACACCCCAGGTGGCAAGAATAGTTTCTTCAAGTCCTCCACAGTTTTCCCCTCCCAGCAACCATTCAGCAAATTTCTCCTCAAAAGTTTCAGATAGTGGTGGGGGCTGATTCCTCTGGTCTTTACTGTCCTTAGTTATCACTCCAAGCAGTGAGGGCTCCTCTGGGGTAATGGTCTGTAGCTTTGGAGCTATCTATGGGATCCTTAAACTCTACTAGGGCCAGGAAAGTGTGGTGAGCAGATTAGCATGCCGACCCACCACCACAGGGTTTTGTAAACCTTCCACCTTGGAAAGTACTCCCTGCACAGTGTCCGTGTGATACCCAGGGGATGTCCAGGATAAGCATAGCATTTTGGGGGTCGATCTCCTCCCAGTACACCACCACCAGCCGTGCACAGCCACTCTGTCGGGTACCCATTCTTTTTAACAGTGGTTCGAATATGGCCACTAGAGGACACACAATCCCAGCGGTGAGCCTCCAAGATGTAACCCCTAGATGGCGCTATCCCAGGGGCTACTACCCCTGCCTGATTTGCCACTAACAGGTTGAGGGGCCTGGATCCAATGGCGGATGCCTCCACCCAGAGGTCAGGGTTTGCAATAGTTAAACTAACTTGGTCACAGCCCTCTGGGACACTGCAACCCCTTCTTCCCACTAGTGGCCCACACAATATATCAGAATTACCTTCACAGTATACACTTACCCCAGGTCTGGTTCCGCACTGGGACCTCCTGTGAAATGAGATACAGTGCAACAATCACAGTACAGTACTTTAACATAGACAAATACCTCAGGCAGTATAACTTTGCTGAAACAAGCAGCTCTGATTTATTTAGGGGATATAACAAGGACAGGGGAAATCAGGTTAATTAGCTTATCACTCTAATAATCTACCTATGGCTCTGTGCACAGGCCTATCCCTATCAATTACTGTCCCTGGGTACCCAAGCCCTAGTGGCTAGTCCAAACCGTGGCAGCTGGTAGGGGCCTTTCACAGAGAAAAGGAGAATTAAACAGTCAGCAGTACAGTAATTCCATTTGGATTTAATGTGTCAATTCAACAGGAGCGACCCTGAATTAGTACTCACGACCTCCAAATAAGATAGGGTCCTTCAATGTCAGCAGGGCTCACTTGAGGTACACAAACCTCTTACACATCCATATAAAGAAAGCACTATACCAGGCAGGCTGCATCTGTATCCCGATCGCAATTACTGCACAATACCGGGAGAACACACAGCAGATTCAGTTCCTGACAGACCGAGGAAATTTTCAGCAATTCCTCCAGTCTTCTACAGGTGAGCCTGGTTTCTACTCTTCAGATATCCTTTGATTCTTTCACAGGACGGATTCAGCCAACCAAGCTGTTACACAAGCTGCAGACCTGAACTCTGGGCCTTACACACGCTTTTTTGACTAAACTGCACACTGAAAAGCACAGGGTCCTTCCTTCTTCACTGCCAAAGCTCAACTGAAACTCCAACCGACAAAACGGCACTTCCTTTGAGTTCCTCCCAGTTCTTGACTGGATTGGCTGTCACCTCACTAGACTGCTGCTGTTGGTCCAAAAGGCACTGAAGTCTAAACTACATCTCCCAGAGTCACTGCCCATACAATCCTCTTGTGGCTGGCTCAGATTATGAGTCCAAGTTCTGATTCGTCCAAGGCACCATTTTAGAGCTAGCTTACCCCACACTGATTGGTCCAGTTCAGCAGTTCAAAACTAGAATGGGAACTAGCAGACACAGTTCTGACTGCAAAGAAAGCAGGTTAGACAAACTGTAATTTCATTATTACTCTAAATAATTTCTGGCAAACAGTTACATCCTTCAGATAGGTTCCTTTGCACTCCTAGTGACTGCAAAAATGAAGTGAATTGGCAGCAGCTTAAGTGGTACTCAATCAAAGAAACACACAGTCCCCCATACAAACTAATTATGTCTGCAAGCAGACAGCTCTTAAAGAGACAGTACCAGAGGTTCTAAAAACACTCACTGATAAATGGCTTAAATGCCAAACACCATTCAGGCTTGGAGCATTCAAGCAAGCTCCAGGAAGTCTTTTGGGAACCCCCATTTGCAGGGGGGTTACACAGGGAATGGGTCGTGTTAAGGGGATGAGGGTGGAGAGAAGAATAAAACTGGGTGGAGGGTGATCTCCTTGAATGCGAGGAGTCTGTGTAACAAAATGACTGCGCTCCAGGCTATCTTAGCTTTAGAGCTGGTGGACATTATGGCCATAACAGAAACCTGGGCTACCCAACACCAAGACTGGGATCTGGTGATCCCAGGGTACAGAATTTATAGGAAGGATAGAGGTGTGGGAAGAGTGTGAGGGGTGGCAGTTTATGTAAGAGATGGGATTAGATGCACTAGAGATGAGGGGGAGGAAGGGAGGATGGAGATGCTGTGGATGCAGTTCCTAGACTCTAGAAGTAGGAAACTGAGATCGGGGGTGGTGTATAGATCACCAGCTCAGTCCGAGGAGTTGGATAGGGAGTTGGCAGAACAGATTTGGCGGGTATGTAAGAAAGGGACTTCAGTAAGGACTCTGATTCAGTGCTTCATGGGCGGTGGGGTTGAAGATGGCTCACTGGATCAAAAACTGACTGAAGGGGAGGCAGCAAAGAGTGGTAGTGAGGGGAGGGGGATTCTCAACCCCTAGGCCTGTGACTAGTGGGGTGCCACAGGGCTCTGAGCGGGGTCCGGTATTGTTTGGGCTGTTCATATTGGATGCCTCACAAGGAGTAAGGAGCAGGATAAGTCTGTTCGCAGGTGATACTAAGATGGGAGCTGTAGTGAATGATGTAGAGGGGTAGAAAGAGCTCAGGGGAACCTAATCAAACTGGAGGAGTGGTCGATGAAGTGGCAACTGGCTTTCAATGAGAAGAAGTGTAAGGCTATGCACTTTGGGGTGAAGAACCCAAGGAGGGAATACTGGTTGGGTGAGGTGAGACTAAGGGTCACTGAGGAAGAGAAGGACCTGGGAGTGATGATAACTGAGAGCATGAACAACTCTGCCCAGTGCAGAAGGGCTGCAGCCAAGGCTAACAAGATGCTGGGGTGTATTGCAAGAGGAATGTACAGACATAAGGATGTGATCCTGCCCCTCTACAGATCATTAGTCAGGCTGCACTTAGAGTACTGTGTGCAGTTCTGTCAGCAATATCTGAAGAAGGATATCAGCCTGCTAGAGTGGGTGCAGTGTACGGTGCAAAAATTATACAAGGGATGGATGGTAAACCCTATGAGGACAGATTAAGGCATTTGAGTTTTTGCACCCCGGAGTAGAGGAGGGATCAGTGGAGATATGATTGAAACATTCAAGTATTTGAAGGGGTTCAACAAAAGTGACACAGATGGGTTATTTAGGCTGAGGAAGGGAAGGGACACTAGAGGACATGGGCTAAGATTGGAGGGGACAAATTTAGTAAAGAGATGAGGAGGCATTACTTCACGAAAAGGGTGGTGTCGAAATGGAATACTCTACCGGAGGAGGTGGTTTCATGTAGGATGGTGGGTACTTTCAAAAGGGCATGGTACAGGGCACGGGGAGGGAGGGGTGTATGGTTAAGTAGTAATGACAGATTGCCGGAGGGTAGGGAGGGGGGTAGGGCAGCTGTGACCTAGTGGCGCTAGCTGCACACTTGAGCAGACTTGATAGGCTATAAAGCCTATTTCTGCTGGCAGTTTCACAAGTATGTTTCCTCAGGTATGTGCTACATCGTCTTGGTTTTGAGACATTGTAGATTTTGATACTGATAGGAACCACTGCTTTCTTCAGATCAAGGGCTAGATTCGCATAACTTTGCCCCACCACAAGCACAGTCTGCACCATGCAAACTGGGTTTTGCCCCAATGTGTTATTTACAAAAGCCCAGTTTGTGGCCACAAACTGGGTTTGTGAGGGGGCAAAGTTTTGAAGGGGCCATAATGCAAATGAGGGGGAGAGGACCTGCATATGGGCACTGTCCCATTCACCAAAGATTTTCTCCAAACAAGGGTCATTTGCAGGTTAACCTTGAGTGGAGAAAAAAATGTTGACACAGACCTAGTGGTATTCCACGCAAACCTTGTGGCTGCGGGAGGTACTGTTGAAACCGACCCTGTTATAGTAATAAGAAAATGTCATTGGTGGTGTAGTGGTCCCTCCCCATCCCCATTTTCCAATTGCAGTCCCGACAGTTTAACGAATGTTTCACTTGCAATCTAGTGCTTCTCTTCACCCATCCTGTTCTCCGATCACCATCCTGACAGTTTAAAAACGTTTTCCCTGGCAGTCTAGTGCCCTCCTCAATCTCATGCCATGCCCATAGCATATCAATTCCCCTGGTAGTCCAGTGGTCCCCACCTTATCCCTCGATCCTCTCCCTGCCATATGGTGTCACATTATTTTGGTGGTTCTAGCAGTCCCCACCCACTATTCCATATCTGCCCAGCAAAGGGCACCATACGGTTTTCCTAGTGTCTAGTGGACCCACCACCCACCCACACTGTGAGGGATTGCCCATCACCCCGCTCTTCCTCAATCCAACCCCTGGCTGGTGACCAGCACAGTTCTCCTCTCACCTCCACAGCTGGCAACTGACTGAGCTCTCAGTGAGCATGTACTGTTGACAGTACACTCATTGACAGTGACTGACCACTTACTGTCAATGAGCGCATACTGCAGACAGTATGCAGTCATTGAAAGCTCAGTTGGCAGTCAGCCATGGAGGTGAGAGGAGGGCTGTGCTGGTCACCGGCAGGGAGTCGAGTTGGGGGGGTTGGGGTGGTGGGCAATCCCTCACAGAGTGAGTGGTTGGGGGGGCCACTAGACACCAGGGAAAACTATATGGTGCACTATATGGGCAGATCAAGGATGGGTGGGGGGACTACTAGACCACCAGGGTAATGTGACACCTTATGGCAGGAAGGGATCGAGGATAGGGTAGGGGACAATTGGACTACCAGGGGGAATTTTATTATGCTACGGACATGGCACTTGGGGATCGGCCACAGGGGAGGTACCACTTGGCTGCCAGGGAAACAGTTTTTAAACTGTCAGGACGGCCATCAGAGAACAGGGTGGGGATAGGAAATCATTAGACTGTCTTGGAAACATTCTTTAAACTGTCAGGCAGTGATCTGGGAATGGGGTGGGGGAGGGAACCACTAGACTGTCAGGGAAACATTCTTTAAACCGTCAGGATGGCAATCAGAGAATGGGAAAGGGGGAGGGAACCACTAGACTATCAAGGAAATATTCTTGAAACTGTTGGGATGGCAATTGGAGAATGGGGTTGGGGAGGGAACCAGTAGACTGCCAGGGAATCATTCTTTAAACTGTTGGGATGGCAATCGGAGAACAGGGTGGGGGAAGGAACCGCTAAACTTCCAGGGAAACATTCTTTAAACTGTTACGATGGTGATCAGAAAATGGGGTGGAGTGAGGGGACCACTAGGCTACCAGGGAAACATTTTTTAAACCTACGGGATGGTGATCAGAGAGCCAGAGAGGGGGAGGGATCACTAGACTGTCAGGTAGTTATTTTTTCTTACACCGGAATGGCGATCGGGGACAGGGGAGGGACCACTAGACCACCAGTAACTACGACTGCGTCAGGCAAGGTCTGGGGGGGCAGTACTAGGACACCCACAGTCCATGTAAATGAGCCTATAATGGGCATGCAAATGGCCAGCTAGCACCTTGCATGCCCAATGGGCTCATTTACATGGCTGCATTTGTGAATATGAAATAGAGCACCGGCGCTATTCATTGCGGAGCCATTTCAGGGAAGGCAGGTCAGGGCAGAGCTAGTGGGGTCAGAGGTAGCAGTAGTGGCCTCTAGCTAGCCCTATTCACAGTCAGATAGCACCCTACGTTATCTGTCTGTGAATAAATTTTTTTACCATAAAAACATAGAAACATAGACTTTGAAGGCAGATAAGGACCGCATGGCCCCAGTCTGTCCATTTCACTACCTATTGGATAAGCTGCAGATTCTAGTTAAACAACAGCCTACTTCTTCCTAACCCCCACCAGAATTGCCTTATGTCTGTCCCATGCATTCTTGAATTTCCCCTACTGTTTTTGACCCCACAACCTCCTCAGGAAGGCCGTTCCATGTGTCCGCCACCCTCTCTGTGAAAAAATACTTCCTCATGTTGCCCCTGAGCCATCCCCCCCCCTCTGTCTTCAAACTGTGCCCCCTTGTTCTTGCACATATCTTTTTCTGAAAATTGCTACCCTCTTGGATTTTGTTGATTCCCTTGAGGTACTTGAAAGTTTCTATCATGTCCCCTCTCTCCCTCCTTTCCTCGAGGATATCTATAGTAAGCTCCTTAAGTCTCTTTTAGTATTGTAAAATACTTATTATACAAAGATGGAGAACCTTAGAGGTCCCACACATTGCAGATTGGCTTAGTGCCTTAGAAAAGATGGCCACTTTGACCAGGATAAAATGCTACAAAACCCAGTGCCTAAACAAGTTTGATGAGATATGGGATCCTTATTTTGCTTATATAGATCCCGTCAATCATGCTTTACCACCCAGATACTCGAAGGACAAACTGAGACTTCCTTGACTCTCTAAGTAAAAATGGTTGATTGATTATTAAAGACTGTTATCCCTTTTCTCTCCATAGCTATCTTGAGTGCTTCACCTCTGGATGTTCATAGGGTCCTCCCCCAGTACCAGTTTGTACACCATATGTGAAGAAGCTTTGATACACTTGTTACTGTCTCTTTCAGTGTGAGCAAGTACTTTTTTGATTTCTCTTAGTAGAGTTATAGCAGGGTTAATCAAGTATAAAGCCATCCTTTAGTATCTATTTTGATAATTAGATGATTATACAAGTAGATATGCACAATATGTGACCTATGCCTTAAAGTTCTGGCTGTTTGTATAAGGTGGTAAGGCTGTAAACCACTATTTCAGCTATTTGGATTAATGGTTTAAAATCTGTAATAATCTGAAATCTCTTAATAAATAAGATTAACTGCAAAACAAAAAGTAACTCTTAGTACTGTATGGCTTTTGGTGCAGACCCTGCACCATTTTAATTGCCCTCCTCTGGACTGCCTCCATCCTGTTTCTGTCCTTGTGGAGATGGGGTCTCCAGAACTGCACACTGTACTCCAGAGGGGGTCTCACCAACTGTCTGTACAGAGGGATAACAACTTCCTGTTTTCTGTTGGTGATGCCACTCCCTATACATCCCAATATCCCCCCAGCCTTCCTTACTGCCTTTTCACATTGCTTGCTCACCATTAGGTCATCTGATATGACTACCCTTGGGTTCCTTTCCATTTTTGTTGTTGTTAGTACCTCCCCCCCACTGTGTACTCTTCCCCTGGGTTTTTGTTTCCCAGGTGCATTGCTTTGCACTTCTTTGCATTGAATTTAAGCTGCCATACTTTTGACCATTCCTCCAACCTTGCCAAGTCCCTTCTCATCCTTTCCACCCCACCGCCTTGTGTATTAACCCTGTTGCAGATCTTTGTGTCATCTGCAAAGAGGCATACTTTTCCTTCCAGTCCCTCTGCAATGTCACTTACAAAGACATTAAAAAGGACCGGTCCCAGTACTGATTCCTGCGGTATCCCAATAGTAACCCCCCCTTTCTTTGAAGTGGACTCCATTTATGATTACCCTCTGCTTCCTGTTGTCCAGCCAATTTTTTACCAAGTCTACCACCCTGGGACCCATTCCCAGGCTGGCTAACTTGTTTATTAATCTTTTGTGTGGAACTGTGTCAAATGCCTTGCAAAGTCTAAGTAGGCTGTGTCCATAGCCCCTCCCTGGTCTACTACTTTGGTCACCCAGTCAAAGAAATCTATTAGATTTGTCGGACATGACCTTCCCATTGTGAATCCATGCTGCCTTGGTTTCTGTGCCCCGCTGGCCTCTAGGTGCTCAACAATTCATTCTTTCAGAAGTGATTCCATAATTTTCTCTACCACTGAGGTCAAACTAACAGGTCAGTAGTTTCCTGCCTCTGCTTTGCTCCCACTTTTGTGAAGGAGAATCACATCTGCCTTCCTTCAGTTCTCAGGGTCCACACCATCCTCCCATGATTTGTTAAAAAGGGTAGTCAGTGGTGTCTCTAGTTCTCCCCTTAGTTCTTTTAGAAGTCTGAGGTGAATCCCATCAGGTCCCATTGCTTTGTCCACCTTCAGTTTCATGAGTTCCTTCAGAAGCCTTTCTTCTGTGAATGGACTGGTATGAGCCCCCCTACCCAGAGTGCTTCTATTGATTGGATTAGGTACCTCTCCTTCATCATCTTTCATGAATACCGAGCAGAAGTATTCATTCAGTATCCCTGCTTTTTCACTGTCACCCTCTGCCTACCTACACTCCCCTTTATTAAGCCTCACTATTCTCCCTCCCTTAGTCTTTCTTTGCTCCCTATTGTACCTATAAAAGGTTTTATCCCCTTCTTAACTGAGCTGGCTATCTTTTCCTCAGTTTGGGCCTTTACTATTCTGACTGCCTTCCCCGCTTCCTTCTGCTTTAACTGGTACAGTTCTGTCTCCTGCTCCTTCTGTGTTTCCTTATACTTCCTGAATGCTATCTTTTTCTCCCTAACCTTTCCTGCCACCTCATTTGAGAACTATAGTGTTTCTTTCCTTCATTTTGATTTGTTTATTTGCTTCACACAAAGGCTTGTTGCCTCTGTGATGGCAGTTCTGATGTTTTCTACCTGTTCCTCCACCCCTCCTTCTTGTCAGTTTGCTAGTGATTTCCTGAGGCACTCTCCCATTTTGTTAAAGTCAGCCCTTCTAAAGTCCAGTACCCTAACATTTGTATGGCTTGACTCTATGGCTGTATTTATCGTGAACCACACTGTTTGGTGATCACTTGTTCCCAGATAGCTACCCACTTCTAAATCTGAAATCCTCTCTCTGTCCCCATTTTAGAGTACAAGGTCTAAGATTGCTCCATCCTGAGTGGGTTCCAACACTAGCTGTCTGAGGCATGCCACCTGTAGGGCATCAAGAATGATTCTGCTCTTGGATGTGGTTGCAGCAAAGGTGTTCCACTTAACAGCTGGCATGTTCAGGGTCCCCCGTCAACAATATCTCCCCTTTCTCTGCCATCCTAAGGATGCCTTCTATCATTTCCTTGTCCATTTCCTTCCCTGAGATGGGGTTCTGTATACAACCCCCATGCGGCTTGTGGTGTAATTTCCTGTCTTTAGGGTACCCCACAGTGTCTCCTCTCCTCTCTGCTTACCTCTTACCACCTGGGCAATGGCAAAGTGCAATATAAACTTTTGCTTAGGACTTTGCGCTTTTTTGTGAATCCTGCCCTGAGTCTCATATATCTACATTGTAGGGCCAATTCCAGAATCATGGTGAATACATCTTTCTCAAAATGATCTTCACATAAAAACAACTTATTGCAGGGATGCCATGATGATTCCCGTTTACATGAGATTATCCATTCTTGTCTAATTTTTTTTTTATTCTTGGGAAATGTAAACAGGAACTTTTCACTTTTATCATCATTTTTTACAAAAGGTATAAGCACAATGAACATTTTTTTTGTGTATTTTGACTTCCCTCAAAATGTCAGTCGGTGAACACCTATATGTCAGTGTGATGGTGTAATAGCAGTCAAAAAATATATTTAATTATTTGAATAGAGTTTATATATTTAGTAATTACACAACTAGGAAAAAAGCCAGAATAAACAGATACCCCTTAAAGAATTTTAGAAAATCAATGGCAAGTACCATACAGTGTATAGGTAGTGATTAGTACAATAGCATAAATAGCAAATTATAGGTAACAACATCTGTCAGAGTTACTAGGGCAAATACTTTTTTTTTAACTTTCTTTTATTTAAACAATTTTTCATATAACCATACCTCAGCAAAGCTTTTGATACTGTTGATCACAAACTATTAGTCAATTGCCTTGCAAAGTTGGGTGCCACATACCATACCACCCAGTGGTTCTCTAGCTACCTAACTGGAAGATTCCAAAAAGTAAAAGCGGAAGGCTTTTTTTCTGCTGCCTTGCCAGTTGCAAGAGGAGTCCCCAAGGATCCATCTAGGCCCTATCTTGTTTTCTGTACATCAATGACTTAGATGCTAACATATCTACGTCCAATCTGCACTTTTGCAGATGATACTGTGTTGTACTACTTGGCTCATCATTATCTGAAGTCAAGGAGTGCTTCAAGCGACTTCAGACAACTTCTGAGTATAATTTAATAAAGGCAAAGCTTCTGCTCAATGCCAATAAGACTAAAGTGATGATATTCTCTGCAGTGCTGTCTCAGGCCCCCAATACTTTGCCCAAGATTTCATTGTCACCAAGCTAAACGAGCCTCTGGAAGTTGTAACCAAATTTAAATATCTAGGTATCTGGATTGACAATAAATTATCTTTCAGTGACCACATCGAAGATGTCTCTAGAAGGTTAAAAGCAAGGTTAGGTTTCTTCTACAGAAATAGGCCCTTTTCCCCTTGAAACTCGAAAACAAGCTGTACAGGCCACTTTTCTACCCCTACTCGACTATGGTGATGTAATCTATTCCTCCACCACTCTTGCAAATCTAAGTAAACTGGACATCCTTTATCACCGTGCGCTAGGTTCATTACCAACTCCCTTACTGCTCGCACCACTGTGACTTATATGCAGCTGTTGGTTGACATCCTTACTACTAGACGCCTGCTCCATGCTGGGCTATGGACTCTTAAACTGCTCCTGCAGAAATTGCCAAGCTATCTCTCTTCCTTATTAGTATCTCACATAGTGCATACTCTTTAAGAAAATCTGACTTTATTATGCTTGACATACCAAGGGCCTTGGACTTCCTTTGGTAGCGTGCTATTGCATATGCCCTTCCCTCCATTTGGAACTAATTACAAACTGCATTGAAACTAACTAGCACAGTTTCGATAAACTTCTACAAATCGCTAAGTTCAGCCAAAATAAAAGACACCTGTAATTGTCATTAAGTCTCTTCCTTCCCATGTGTGCCATATTTATCCACTGGTAAGGTATAAATTGATTTGTCATATTAACTGCTTTCCTTCCCTTCTACTCCTGGCTTTATCTTTGCTTACGCCCACTGCTACTCTATCAAATCTCTCTCCTCTCATATCAGTTGTAGACTGTTGTTTGTTCTAGCTGCCAAAATACTGTATATTTGATTTGATTTGATTTGATTAAATCAAATCACACCAGTCATCATGTTTCATTTATCAGTATGCGACCTATAAGTCGCTTCCCTGTCTCATATCAATGTTTACCACCTGCGGTCACCCTGTGTGGTACCCTTGTATGTATATCCAGCCTGCATCATGTAACGAGTATTTCATGTATATACTGTTATTACCTATCTGTGTTTGTACTTTAAGTGTTTATGTCACAGGACCTCCTTGTGAATGAGCTTGCTCAATGGAGTTTTCCTGCAATAAACTTGAACTTGAACTTGAACAATACAGAAAAACAAAGCCAATAACAATAACAGATGCAAAAAGCTACATAAGACAACAATGAATAAACAAACAACTCGAATTATATATAGAGAGAGAGGGGACATGACTGGGACTTTCAAGTACTTAAAATGGATAAATAAGGTTGATAAGGAGAACCTCTTTAAGCTGAGTGGCAACCATAACATGAGGGAGCACAGTCTTAAGCAGGAGGGTGGGAGGTTTAGGAGGGAGATCAGGAAGCACTTCTTCACAGAGAGGGTAGTCGACACTTGGAATGCGCTGCCGGAAGAGGTCATCTGGTTGAAGACAGTGGGCAGCCTTAAGAGAGGCTGGGATAGGCATGGGGGAAGGTAAGGATCATGGGTAGGGGGATGGGATGAGTGGAGAGGGAGGGCAGGGACATTAGCTCAAGCTGTGGACCCTGCAATATGAGCAGAATTGATAGACCAAATGGCCTTCATCTGCTGGCTTCTTCATATGTTCGTATGTATACCCCACAGACCTCCCAGCTAGCTATCTTGGAAACCTATATCTGATCCAAAGGCCTGCATGGGTGAATTGTAAAATTAACGTGATTTACAATTGAGCTGAAATAAGGCAGTCATACTCAGAGTCAAATCAGCTAGACCGATAGCTATATTAGACAATCGGCTAAATTAAACAACTCGTACATCTTATCCCATCTATCATAAAATAATTTAAGCTTATCATGAAATAAATGATGAACAACTTATAGCAAAGCACTGTATCGATAAGGAAGTCTTATGATTTGTAAGTTAAATATAATATTTGATGTCCATTCCTTCCAGCTTAACACTTCCTTATCGATACAGTGCTTTGCTATAAGTTGTTTTGTAGATATAGCCAGTAGTGAAAGAGTTGACCTATCTGTTAAACTTTTTACCTCATTGAGATTGCCTAAAATACACGTCTCAAGGTTTATCACATTTTGTAAGGAACGTTTCTTCCCTAAGTTAGTCCACAACATGTCCCAAATTCTTTGTGCATTTGGGCAGAACCAAAAAATATGAATACCTGATCCTTCTGTCAACCCACATTTTATACATTTGTTCAATTCAGATAGACCATAAGTAAACAGGTTCTGTGGAGTTAAATATGCATTTGTGTCAAATTTAAAATTCAGTCATTTTTAAGTTATCTAGAGGAATATATTTATAGATATTACTACAAAGATTGGTCCAGTTTTGTGGGTAGTTTTTTGTCTCGTTATGCCAACAGGAATTGATTACTGGGTCTAACGAGAATTTTAAAGTTATAAACAGTTAGTAGAGGTTTGCTATTGGATGGGCTTTTAAGCTTCATTGTTTCATATCTTTTAAAATGTCATTGGAGTCCTTTGTCCCCAAGCTAGTTCCCAGATGGGATTTTAGGGCTATTTTATCTAGTAATATTTTTTGTAAATAAGTTTTATTTAGATGTTCTTTCTCTGTAAACTCCTTAAATTAGATTATTACTCCTTTTTTTTTTGTTTACAAAAGAATTAACCTTGAGATGTTTAGAATTGGGAAACCATTTAAAAGGAATCAGTTTTCAATTTATTCTGAAGTTTAAATTGCCTAAAATTGGTTGATTAATACTCTTTTGTAGATTTATACCCAAATAAGATGTAATCTGCTGATGAATTCTGAGAGTGGTTCCTATTACAGATTGCTTTACTTCTGAAGGTTGAAAACTAGGGGCCTGATTCTAGAAAATATATGCCTTGCATAACAGCATTTGCGCCAAGAATAATAGTGCACGTAGCAACTTACGCCAGCAGTTGTGACATGCATAATTCTATAAAGTGGCCTGCGACATGTCGCAGGCAACTTGCGTCAAACAGCTGTTACACTGGCAGTTGTGCCATAACCCCCATGCGACATGGCGCTAGGGAGTTTACGGCAGCAGTTGCACCCCATTCCAGTAGGGCAGCAACAAAGTCACATATGTTGAGATTCTACAAGAACCCTCGGAGGTGAACTGACAACGTAAGTTACATCAGCTTTTACCTAGTGTAACTTACGAACACTCCCTGGGGTCTTATAGACCCACCTGCAGTCATGCCACAGTTATCCTCCACCCCATGCCCAGCATACCCCACTGGGTGCCCCACAGGGCTACCCACACTAACTGCCCCAAGTGTATATGTAATGCCCCACAGGGCTAACCATTGCAACTGACCCATGTGTATATGTAATGCCCCACAGGACTACCCACTACAACTGCCCTGAGGTGTGCACATAATGCCCTGCAGGGCTACCCACAACCCCAGCCCCCCAAAACCCATGTTGTGCATTACCCCACAGGGCAGCGTTGTCATCCTCCCTCCCATGCCCCGACCCCAAGTCCCCAAAGATGAGCTCAGAAATTAATTTCTGAGCGAGTCTTTTTAATAGACACTCATACTGAACTCAGTCAGTGGCTGGCCATGGTGGTGAGAGGTGGGCTGTGCCAGTCACCAGCTGGGGATGGGTGGGAGTGCTGGGTGGGCTGACACAGCTGGGTGGGGGGCCACTAGGCTGCCAGGGCAGGGTATTTGCTACATTTGTGGCTGCGACTCAGGATCAGGGCACAGGAGGGAGGATGACAGTGCTGCTTTGCAGGGCATATCTCAAAAGGAGATTTGAGGGGGCTAGAGGTGTGAGAAGTCCTGAGGGACACTTACTGGAGGCATCAGGGGACATGAGGTGTGGCCAGCCCTGCAGGGCACATACTGGATGCTTCTGGGGAGTCAGTTGATGTGGGCAGCCCTGCGGGGCAGTGATTGATAGTTTGGGGGTCAGTTGGTGTGGGCAGCTCTGTGGGGTGCCTACTGTGACATGCTGGGCATGGGGGGCACTTGCGACCTGCTTTGCAGCATGCAGCATGCTCACCAGGTGCACCCTCTATTCTGCGTACCTGGCCGCATCTCACAAATCACAGGACTTAGCTGCGGTGACCCTGCCCCTTCTAGAACAGGGTGCAGGGTCAATGTCGCAGTTGCGGGTGGCGCAAGTTGCGTTTGGCAGCAACTTGCACCACCCTTTTAGACTTGGGCCCCAGGATTATAATGTAGGATAACTTCTGGGAATAAATTAAATTTCTTCTTTAAGCTAAGTTCCAAATCTAATCACATAGGAGTGTAGCTTTCTTGACCTATTGTCAAATAGAGCCATTTAATGTATTTATTGAAGTGAGTAGCCATATAATATAAAATTATATTTGGCAGTTTAACATCTCCTTGAGTTTTTTGAAGGAATAATGTTTTTAAGGCAATTCTTGGTGTCTTACCACCCCACAAAAAGTTTAAGATTTCTGAATGAAACCTGTTAAACCATGACAAAGGAATAAATGTGTTCAACATATTTATAGGATGGAAAAGTCTTGGAAAAATGTTCACTTTAATTATACTTATTTTCCCCCAAAATGATAGTGGAAGGTTACCCCACCTTTTCATATCCTGTTTGATTGTAAGAAATAAATCATCTAAGTTTAATTTAATAATTTGAGATTGCTCTGGTGTTATATATTGTATAGACCTAAATATTTTAATTTAGTAGGCGACCAGGAGAGACCTAGTTTTATGATATAATTTTTAAAAACAGCATTATTCAAGGGTAATACTTCTGTTTTATCTAGGTTCAGTTTGTAATTAGAAAATTTAATATATTGTTGCATAGTGTCTTAGGTCACTTTAGTTGAAATGCCGGGATTAGAAACGTGGAGTAAAATGTCATTGGCAAAAGTCGAGAGTTTAAGGTTTGGATTACCCACGATTACGCCCGATATTAATGAATTTGTATTTAAAAAGAACAGCAATGGTTCTAAATAAGGGTTGAAAAGAACAGGAGATAAAGAAAAACCTTGATGGGTTCCACAATGTAATAAGATTGGGTCAGAGATAATACCGTTACAAAAAATTCTTGTTGTAGGGAACGACTAGAGAATTCTCAACCAATTAACAAAAGAACTTGGGAAACCAAACTTAAACAAGGTATAAAAAAAATTCATGGTTAACCCTATCAAATGCCTTCTCTGTGTCCAGGGACACCAGTGCCACTGGGGCACCTGGGTCCCTGGATGCGGAGAAAACATGGAAAAGTTTCCTAATGTGATCTGAGGCCTGCCTGTGGGAGACAAAGCCCACTTGTTCTCTAGATACCAATGGGATCCATATTTCTTTAATTCTCTGGGCTAGAATGGAAGTTAAAATTTGTATATCATAATTAATTGAAGAGATAAGTCCAAAGTTGCCTACCTTATCTCTCGGTTTGAAAATAGCAAACAGGAAGGTGCGCTCAGGTCCTGTGTTGGTCAGTGCAGTAATAAGGGCAGCTAACCCTCAAAGGTAAGGACTAAATGAGTAAAACTGCACTTTAGGAGAAAATAACCAACTCCTAACCACTGGAAAAGTTTACAAAACTGTTTATTGCATCATAACCAGCAAATGGAGGTACTCTGATAGGTCTCCCCAGCACTTTGACCACTCAAGGTCTTCCTCAGGGTGTGTGTCCCTATAGGGGGCATAACCCCTCCTTATATACACATCATAGGTCACATGTCAAATTGACCTTCTAATTTTTAACATTCAAAAACAGATATATTTTATACCAGATGTATGAAACAAACTGTGGATGTCTAAAAGGTACTTAGGACACTGAGTATTTACATTCCTAGAAAAAGGAGGGTGCAGGATAACACTAAAAATACATTGTTACTAATTAGCATACTTATGTTTATAAAAAGAATGCTAAATGTAGTTCTCATTCAGACACTTTGTGCTTTAACAATAATTGTAATTTCTACTTTTTGCTTGTTAATAGAGCTACATTTTATGAACAATGCATTTCAAAAAGGAGGCACTTCTCAAGCTAAATCCAGTCATAAAAATTATATCAAAGGGATCAAACAGGAGTTATTATTATATAAGCCATTATAGTTAATTCCATGGCTATGTACTAATTTGAAATAAAATATTTCTAAAAAAACAAAATTAAAGATGATCCATGGCTGGTAATTAGCCTTAACACTCTGAGTGAACTGGGTTCAATGGAAAAAACCTTTAAGTTGAAAAAAATCGCATAAGAAGACAAATAATAAACACCACAGGCAAAGTACAGAAGCGGGGAGGAAGGTATTGTTTGCTATCACAGAGTATGAGACAGTGGGCCAGATATTCAAAGTGTAGCTCAGGGTGCAAATCCGTTGCACTGGACTAGCACCAAATTTGCACCCGATAGCTATATTTAAAAGGACATTTAGAGCCAGCACTAGGTGTTAGAGCCAATGCTAAATAATAATGTATGCAAGTGAGGGACTGAGGGGAAGGGTCCTGAATTCCGGCACACTGGCATATTCAAAAGTATAGCGCCGCGCTACAGGCATTAGCGCAACCTGTAGTGTGGTGCTGAATACCACTGAGAAAAGGCCGGTGGTAATGTGCCAGCTGTAATGTGGTGGCAGTGTCCCCCAAAGCACGATTTATGATCCCCGGTATCCACCCTATGATGTTGTGTCCCTGGTAGTTTAGTGGTCCTCCCACCCCCAAGCATGTATCCCGACCCCCATTGCAAATACATAACACATCGTTTCCCTGGTAGTCTAGCGGTCCCCCCCCAAGCACATTTCTTGACCCTCGTTGAAAATAAATATGACTTCCTTTCCCTGGTGGTCTTCAGTGGTCCCCACCCCAAGCTGTATCTAACCCCGTTGCAAATAAATATAATTTCTTTCCTAGTGTCTAGCGGTCCCCTCCATCAGTGAAACCACTCATCCCATTAAAGTCAGAGAACAGGGCGGTGACTGGCTTGGCCCTCCTTTACCACCATGGCTGACCACTGGCTGAGGTGGGAAGGAGCACTCCTTCCTACCTCAGTCAGCAGCTGGCTGTGGTGGTGAGAGGAAGGGCTGAGCCAGTGTGCCGCTCTGTTCTCTGACTTTAATGGATGAGTGGGTGTCACTGCTGGGTGGGGGACCGCTAGATACAGGAAAGGAATTATATTTCATTTGCAACGGGGTCAGGATGCATGCTTGGGGGTGGGGACCGCTAGACTACCAGGGAAAAGATGTGATATTTATTTGCAACGGGGATTTGGATATGTGCTTGGGGGTGGGGGGACCACTAGACTACCAGGGAAATGAACTTTACTTCTACTGTGAATGGGTTGGGAGCATACCTCTGAACTGTCCCTAATTTTCAGGAAAGTCCCTGAATATGCCTCAAAATATAACTCCGTCCCTCCTCACAATTGTGTTTCCATGGCTAAACAGTGGCAATTGTAAGCACAACATAATGTCAAGCATTGAAGTTACAGACTTGTTCTTCTTTAGAAAATGCATTTTGCACTAAGCCCCATATTCTACCAGCTTTCTGGGTGGATATCTCTAATTTTGAAGATGTGTCCCTGATCATGGTCCTTTGTCCCTGATTTGTTTAAGCCTTGTCCCTTATTCAGGAGGCAAGGGGTTGTGAGGTATGTATGCACCGACTGTGCCTGGCAGCACACAGTTCCTGCTGCTTCTGGTCTGAACTTATATTCCGACCAACAGGGGATGCTGTGGGTATGTCTTGGCCTGCAGCATCCAGCCTGTACTTCCATTCTGACCAAAAGGGGGAGCTTTGTGCTCCATGCAGTAGCACCGGGCAAACTGCATAGTAATGTATGCTAAGCAGCACATAATGAGATGCAAATATACCTGTATGCCCATGGATTACCTAAGTGAGCTCATTTGCATGGGAGCTTTGAATATGGCTCCCATTTGCTAACCAGTTTGCACCGGGCTAATGTGTTAACACTGTGCAATCAGGTTAGCCCCGGGCAAACCTCACTTCAGCATAGCACAGTTCTGCAGTGTGTAGCTTACATTGTTGTCTGCAGTAGATGTCAGACATCTCTGTGCAATCACATACAATGTTATCCACCTGCAACACTGGCTTGCTTCGGAGTCTAATGAGTTGCATTTGCAGTGTGCACTTCCCTGCTGCAATATTCAGTGCTGTCTTATTCCTAGGCAATTTTTGCTCTACACTCCTGGCCCTGTTTGCCCGGCTTCCTTTGCTTGCTATATTCAGCTGGTTTTGCACCAGGCTATTTCCTTTTGAATATAGCTTGCTTTGTGCTCTGGGCTAAGTTTGCCCACTGGGCAGTGCTAATTTAGCCCCGAGGCAAAGTTTTGAATATCTGGCCCTTAGAGTACAACCACAAATAGATAGAGAGCAGCATTGGCCAAACCAAGGTTCCATTTCAACATTATTATATTTCAGCAATTTCACTCATGGCACAGTCCATAGATCTTTCACAGTAGGAATTTAATTGCTCCAAGAATCACCATTAAGGTGATCTTTATAGAGTTAGGACAATGAGCAGCATAATTTAATCATCTTTTACATAAGGTTTAAAATCTAATTCTTCGTTCATCCCCTCTGGGTTAAGGGCTCCAAGGGTGCTTATGCATCTACTTTCCTTTTTCCTTAGAAAGTTCAAGCAATCTCCACCACGTGATAAGTGGGAAATTTGTTCCAGAGCCATGTATTTTAGGCCTGTTGGATTTGATCTATGTGCTACTGCAAAGTGGGCCCCTATAGGATTATCAAAATTGTTGTTGACAATCACTCTCTTATCTTCTTGCAGTCTGACTTTGACCATTCTAGTGGTCATACCCACATATTGTAATCCACATGTACACCATATAATACAGATAACAAATGTACTTCGACAAGTCATAAACTGTTTAATAGCCACTTTTCTATCATGTTCTAAAGGGTGCAAATACAGGTTCCCCATGTCTACATATTTACATACATTATGAAAATTGTAGTGGTGGAAACCAGGTGGTCTGTATGGTAACCAGTTAGAATTAGGTTCCATATTAGTAGGGGTTCTCTTGAAATGACTATTTGTTAGAATATCTCCCAAATTTTTGTTCTTTCTAAAAGCCACTCTTGGTTTTCCTCCCACTAATGGAGCCAGGTTTTTGTTGCTCAATAATAGTGGTCAATATTTATGTATGGCTCCTCCCAATGCCCCAGCCACAGGACTATAGTATGTGCTAAATGTACATGGTGTCTCTGTTTTAGTAATGTTCCTTAGTGTCAAAAGATTATCTCTGTTTGGGCCCTGTGCCCTTTCTAATGCATCAAATAAAAGTCCTTCATTATAACCCCTCTTTACAAGTCTCTCAGTTAATTCAATCACCTGTTCTTCAAATATCTCATTGTTGGAGCAATTCCTCCTGATTCTAATAAACTGTGCATATGGAATGGAACCAACCAGTTTCCTTGGATGGTAACTTTGATAATGTAGGATACTGTTAGCCATATTACTTTTTCTATATCCTTTAGTTGTAATGGTTGAATCTGCATTGCCACTTAAAGTCATATCTAAGAAATTAATCTCAGATTCTGACAAAGTATATGTAAATTGAAGATTAAAGTCATTCTGATTCAAAAACTCCATTAATTCCTGGCTGGTTCTATTCCATATGCACAACACATCATCAGTGAAACACAGCCAACAAACAATTTTGCCCAAAAATCTGTTATTATTGACATTGTAAATATGTTGTTGTTCCCACTCCCCCATATAAATATTGGCATAGGAGGGGGTAAATGCTGCTCCCATCACTGTGCCACAATGTTGTAAGTAATATTTTTTATCAAAAGTAAAGAATTTGTTATTTAGGGAGAATTCTAAGCCTCTCAGAATGAATGGGAGGGGTACTGGGCCTTGATCTTGCACTGCATTCCATACTGTGGCTACGCCCTTACTGTGAGGTGTGGAAGTGTATAAACTGGTAATGCCAAGTTGCCCACCTATATTCAGATTTCCACTTATAATCCTGGAGTTTGCCTAAAAGGTCCATTATATCATGAATGTAGGAGGGCAAGGAAAATACAAGATTGAAGAAAATGATCAAGGTATAAATTCAGGTTCTGGATAAGTGACCCTACATTCAAGATGATAGGACATCCAGGGCAGATTGTCTGGATTTTTGTCAATTTTGGACAAGATGTAAAAGGTAGAAACCACTGGAAATTCTGTCTTAAGAAATGTTGCTTCTTCCGCAGTAATAAAGTGTGTCTCGAGCCCATTATCCACAAAATTAAAGAGTTCTTTCTGAAAGAGTTTCATTGGATTTGCATTTAGTTTTTCAAAACTTGCATTATCACTTAGTAACTCTTTTACTTTTTTTAACATAAAATTCTTCAGACATCAGGACAATATTTCCTCCCTTGTCTGAGGGTTTGATAATCATACCTGGCTGGTCCCGCAGTTGCTTTAGGGCTTCCTGTTCTGCTCGGGAAAGGTTATTATTATAAGTGTATCTGCGTTGACCAGTAATGATATCCAATTCATGATTGATAATCCTTTCAAAACTGGCAATTGTTGAATTTTGTATATTTGGATAAAAGATGGACTTTGGTTTAAACCCATTATGTTTTAAGTTCACATTCAGTCCCTTATCTGCTCGTGCATCCAAAAGTTCATCCAAACTGACTTGGTCAATAAGGTTCTATCTCCAGAAAAGTTCATAGTTAGAGTCCATGACATCATATTCATATTTAAAATTAGGACTTAGAGATTCAGATTCTCCCAGTTCTTCATAATGTGGATCTATGGACTGTGCCATGAGTGAAATTGCTGAAATATGATAATGTTGAAAAGGAACTTTGTTTGGTTTGGCCAGTACTGCCCTCTATCTATTTGTTGTCGCACTCTAAGTCTCATACTCTGTGACAGCAAAAAGTATTCCCCCCTCTTCTGCTCCTGTACTTTGCCTGTGATGTCTATTATTTGTCTTCTTATGTGATTTTTCAACATAAAGATTTTTTCCATTGAACCCAGTTCACTCAGAGTGTTAAGGCTAATTACAAGTCATGGATCATCTTTAATTTTGTTTTTTTAGAAATATTTAATTTCAAGTTAGTATATAACCATGGAATAATAACTCCTGTTTGATCCTTTTCATATAATTGTTATGACTGGATTTAGCTTGAGAAATGCCTCCTTTTTGAAATACATTGTTCATGAAATGTAGCTCAATTAACAAGCAAAAAGTAGAAATTACAATTATTGATGAAGCACAAAGTGCCTGAATGAGAACTACATTTAGCATTCTTTTTATAAATATAAGTATGTTAATTAGTAACAATGTATTTTTAGTGTTATCCTGCACCCTCCTTTTTCTAGGAATTTAAATACTCATGGTCCTAAGTACCTTTTAGATGTCCACAGTTTGTTTCATACGTCTGGTATAAAATATATCTGTTTTTGAATGTTAAAAATGACAAGATCAATTTGACATGTGACCTATGATGAGTATATAAGGAGGGGTTACACCCCTTACAGGGACCCCCCCCCGAGGAAGACCTTGAGTGGTTGAAGCAATGAGGAGACCTATCAGTGTACCTCCATTTGCCAGTTAAGATGCAATAAAAAGTTCTGTAAACTTTTCCAGTGGATACAAGTTGGTTACTTGCTCCTCGGGTGCAGTTTTTCTTATCTCTCAGGTTACCTGGTTTAGAAAGTACAATTAAAAGTGCCTCCAACAATGATTGTTCAACCAAACCATTTTCCGGGATGGAGTTATAGAGTTCTTATAAAAGTGGAGTCAGGAAGATCTTTAATGCTTTATAAAAATTTGCAGTGAGCCCCCTCTGGACCTGGGGATTTATTTGTATTTAAGTTATTAATAACCTCCTCAGTTCCCCCCTTTCTATGTGTTTGCATAGCTTCATAGATTGTTCCTTTGTTATTGTCAGACAAATAAATCTCTCCAAGTGATCCTGTAATTCCATATTTGAAGGTTGATCAACCATAGGGCCATAGATTCATGAATAAAACTTATGGAATTCAAATACTATCTCTCTTGGATCAGTCTTGACTTCATTATTATCTATTGATATTATTGATTCTATGTATCCTGTTGTTTAATTTTGTTAGCCAGTAATTTGCTGGGTTTGTCTCCCAAGTCTATATATTTAGCTCTAGTTTTAATTACAATAAATGCTGCTATTTCTTTGATTGCCTGAGTAATATAATCAATAATATATGTTTGCCTCAATAAGAAGTTATTCAGTCTCCAAATAGATTGTCATGGGTGAGGCTGTGGAAACATAATGTATAAATCAATTAATGAGTGGTCCAAGACTGATCTGCAAGATATATTTGCCTTGATCACATCTCTAATCAAAGTCTTTGAGATTAAAAAGAAATCTATTCTCGAATAAGAACTGTGGGCTAAGGAGAAAAAGGAGCATTTTCTAACTCCAGGATTTAAAATTATCCAGGGATCAGCTAGGTTGAAAATGTCTAACAACTTGGAAAGAGCTCAAATATTTGCCTGGAGAGATGTATTAGTAGTGTTAGATCTATCTAATTCACAATTTAGGGGAATATTCCAGTCTCCTCCCAATAGTAGTCTTGTAGACAAAAAAGGAGTTGGGACCATGAGTAATCCTCATATATATATATATATATATGAAGAGGTGTTACTATTAGGGACATAGATGAATCCAATGACCACATAAGCCTGATTAAATTGTCCTAATACAATAATATATCTTCCTTCCAGATCTTGTACTATTTGAATTGGAGAGAATTTTAAAGCGTTAGCTACTAAAATAGCTATGACTCCTTTTGATGTATATTTTTCTGCTCCAAATACTTTGGTAATAAAACTAGGTTATAACCCACAGAACATAAATAATGAAGAATATGCATATTTTTGACTCTGAGATGAATGTCTTTTACATTCCATGAAGCTACTTTAAGGGATAAGGACGTAATATTCTGTGATTATTTAAATCAAAATTGAAAAGATAATTCTAATCTGGTTCCTAAAATTGGTGCTAATTTCTGGCAGACCTTGGTTTCCTTGTTTTTTAAATAGTTAGCTCCCCCCACTAAAAAACTGTTATCAATAGTATCCCTAGGAAAAATATCCCCCAGTCCTAAAGATTGCACTCCTATAATCATTTTTAGCAGTGAGGGCCGTAGTCCGTGCTCCCCGGCTCCTCAACCAATATTAATGAATAAATCTTTAAGGCTAAAACAGAATTTATACATAAGATTTTACTACATGGACGATCCTAGAAAAAATTAAAAGAAACAGCATTGGAATAAGGTAGCTCTCAAGATCATTTTATAAATCATAGCTAACCTTGTATGTGCTTATATATAGAACAAATATAATGGAGCCCTAGTACTGTGACACCCCTCTTATTAATATGTATGATGGAGTAAACCCCTTACATCTCAGTAATGTGATTAAGGCTAATAAATGGTGCAAGTTTTTTTTTTAGTTTTCCTGGGAATAGTCACTATTATCTAAGAGAAGAGGTATACATTATTAATAATTAGTGAATCTTATATTGTAAGAATCTGAAGGGGTAGTAAACACCCCTAACCCAAAGTAAAAAACTACCCAATCTACCCTATATTCAGCCAGGTCATAGTGAAAATCCTCCCCTTACACAGAATTTCTAAGTAGTCCTCCCAACATAAAAACTGACCAAAAAAATGTGTTTCCTCTTATACATAGAAAACTGGCCTATGCTAAACATCCTGGAACTTTAACCTACAAATAGATTAACCACTTAGATAGATTCTTATTTGGAGTTCAGATGTTGGATGGGGTTTAAATGAGAAGGGATATGACAGAGACCCAGAGAAGGGATCATTAGGACGGGGGAGGGGGGTCCCAACTCCACTAAATACAGTAAATCCACCACTCTTAAGCTTTCCAAAAGTATAATAAATAGGTTTGTTAGAAAACCAAAAAATGATAGAATTAAATTTCACTAGACTGAGGGAAGTCTGATTTAGGGCTACTCCAACATCATATAGTTATGCAAATGGTTCCTTTCCAACTAGTTTGGCAAAATGTCCCAACTATTTAATGCCCCTCTTTAGTGGGGATTATTAAGAAAGGGGTCTCTCCACATCTAGAAGGAATATTTGGGGCATAAAACCTCTTCCCTCCTGAAGTTAAAAGGAGCCATAAAGGAGCCCACACTGAGGAAATAAGTAGGTTGGAATCTCCCCTCTTAGCGGTTGTGATTCTCCTACCTCCTCAGGGTATTATGAATAATTAATAATTAGATATGAGGCCCCATAAGTCACGCCAACAGAAAAGCCATAAGGAAACCCTTATTTAATGGGGAAAGGTATATCCAACCAACCAAACCTATGTGCATCCCAATAATCCAATTGCCCTAACAGACAAATGTCACAATATTTTTACAGATAAACCATATCCCACAAACCAGCTAAGTGAGTTAATAGATACTTAGGATGATTAGTATACAGATGCCATAGTCAGAAACTTCCCCTATTTAACAAGAGAGGTAATGTAAAAACACTTATGACATTTTTCCTTGGGGTACAAATACCAATAGGCTATCTCCCCCAGGTTTCTGGATAATCAATCCATCACCCTTACCCTGGAAAGCCTTCTATGTGGGACACCCTATCTAATGGGTAGGTCCTTATGAGAATTATGTATATTGTGGGAATGTGGACCCTCATCTCCCCCCAGACTGCTCCCCCCAGATCTCTGACCATCCCCCCCCTCACTCTGGACAGTCTTTATTCCTCTAAGTTTTGGGAATAGGAGATTATAACGTGACCAAAGAGCTTATGGTCCCAAGTACAAACCATTTAATCAACCCTCCCCCTAACTTGACCATTTCAAACTTCTGCTAAATTGGATTTGCGGAATCTCAAAAGCCTGCTTTATTTAAGCTCTGTAAGATCATATTATAAGTGCGGGAACTATCACTCCCTGTATCCCCCTTTAACTACAGAAGTTCAAAAATTAATTCTCCTATCCTTTCAAAGTACGCTCGTAAAACAGTCATTTTTGGGAATTTTTTCACCAAATTTTCAACATAGGGTTTTTTGGGGCCTACCTCATGAACAGTATAACTGTGATTTTCTTAATCTGTCCTGAACATTGATTTCACACACCGACCACAACATTGTGCACTACATGTGCAAAAAACACATTTCAGGCAAGATGTGAAAAATGACAGCTATACAGTTTATAAGAAGGTGTGGTAAAATGTCAATGTTGAAAGTATGGAGTGAAAATATTAAAAATGCTTGAAGGTACGAGCGTACATAGGAACTGCGCAATGCATGCTCATAGTATTCTTGAATGCCACCAAATTTTCAACATAAGGTTTTTAGTCCCTCATGAACTATGATACTGTCATTTTGTTAATCACTCCCGAAAGGTGGTTCTGTGCAGTGGCTGTGAAATCACCTTTCGGGACCAAATAACAAAATAACAGTGACAGAGTTCATGAGGTGGTGTCACAAGAACCCCAAGTTGAAAATTTGGTGAAAAAATTCCCAAAAATGGCCAAAATATGCACCAAAGTTGGAAAAAAAATTTATGCCATTATACAGCTTACCGGCATGTCTTCAGTTCGCGATCGGCTTTGAAGAGTGCAGACATGTTCCCAGTCCACTGAAGATTGTTGCACTGGGCTCCAGAGGTAAGTGTGGGGTGAGGTGAGGTAGGGTATGCAGATGGTGGGCACGGGCTGGGAAGGGAGGTAAGAGAATCAACCAGGGACCGTTTTTTTCTTCTAGGTCTTTTTTTTTTTAACAGACGACGGGGGACTTTTGCCACGCTGGGGTGGGCTCACAGCTTGGCAGATGGAAGTTTGTTTGGAAGGGCAGTGGAGCTGATGGGGGATTGGGCACCCCTGTCGGCCAAACAGTGTGCTGGGGGGGACATATAAACTGAGGGAAGATTGGGAACCCCCTTGGTAAACAACAAATGGGGGGGAGGTGCATTATGCCGACAAGGGTTGGGCTACCCCATCAGCAAATAGAAACATAGAAACATAGACATTGATGGCAGATAAGGACCACTTGGCCCACCCAGTCTGCCCATTTCCCTATCTATTGGATAAGCTGCAGATTCTAATTAACTGGGGAGGGGCGTCATGCCAACAGGGGGATTGTGCACCTCGTCAGCTTTTTTTTTATTATTATTGAAATGTTTCACCAGGAAGGCACACTGAACGGCAGGCGATGGCTTTCCATCGGCTTCCTGGAGACTGTGAAAGGCTGATGGACAAGCCATTGCCATAGGGACACTACACAATCAGCTGTTTTGGTAGCTTGTTATGCACCAAAACAGCAGATTGCATGGTGATGTGGCACAGTTTTCCTGATGCATTTAGGCATTCTCCCTAACTGCTGAAAGCAATGTGTTTCTTGCAAATGCTTGCAAGCAACACAAAAAGGTAAACAGTTAAAAAGCTCCCCCAAAATGGAAACTCCACTAAAACATAAATCATAGGTATCATAGGTTATACAGAGCTAATAGACCATGGTCCATAATGCTCGCAAGTATTAATTATATCCCACTATGCATTTTGTTGCAAATAGGTGTCCAAGTATTTTTTAAATGTAGCCATATTATCACACAATACTATTTCCATAGGAAGACTATTCCAGATTTTACAGACTCTTATTGTGAACCAACTACTTCTTTTTTTTTGTTTTGCATTGTTTGGCTTTTAATTGTAATGGATGTGCCCTAGTTATGTAAATTGTATCCCTCAATTCGAGACCTAATATTTCCCAAAGCTGATCGTCGTGTAATGCCTTAAATACTAGACATAAGTCACCCCTCATTCTGTGATACTCCAATGAGTACAGCCCTAGTTTTTGAAGTCTAGCATTATAATCCAAGTTACTGACTTGAATTTTTTTAGTAGCTCTCTGTTGAATTTTTTCTATTGATTTTATAGAGCCTTTATCCCCTGGAGCCCAATACTGGGCACAATACTCCAAATGGGGCCTTACCAGTGCTGAATACAATGGGAGCAAAACACCTCTACTTTTACTGCTAACATGTTTGTTTATGCAGTGTAACACACCAGCTGTCTTCTTAATAACAGTGTGGCAATGGAGTCTAGAACTGAGATCATTGGATACTCTGATACCAAGGTCATGCTCGTCGTCCACTGATTTCAAGATTTTTCCACCAAAAATGTATTTAGCTTGAGTGTTTTTTCTTCCAAGGTGCATTACAATACATTTATCTGTATTAAAGGACAACTTCTTCTGGGTAGCCCACTTCTGTAGCTCATCTACAGCATACTGGAGGGTGATTATATCACCAGTATTTATGATTGGGTAGCCTAAATGTGTGTCGTCAGCAAATTTTGTTAACCAAACATTCATCGTGGTTTTTAATGACACAATATATAAATTGAACAGACACGGACCCAAGACAGAACCCTGCGGGACCCCACTAGTCACAATATCCCAATCTGAGAAGAAGCCCTTTATACACACTCTCTGGGTGCGGCGCTTGAGCCATGATTCCACCCATAGCGATATGTTTCCCCCTATTGCAAGATTAATCATGTCCTCTATAAGCTGACCATGAGGGACCTTATCAAAGGCCTTGGATAAAGACGATAAATAAGATCTCAGTCTGGATTGTTTGACTGATATAGTCCGAATCATGATTATTGACTTCATTAACATCTTCAGGGTTCCAATATTGTCTCCAGTTGTAAAGTACTCTGTTTATATGTCCAAAATAATAACTCTATTCTCAAAAGTAAAAAATTCACATCTGTCCCTCGATCCGTTTTTACGTTTGCTTGCACACATGCGCAAGAAACATTATACGGCAGCTTAGGAGAGAAGCGGGTTGTGGAGGTGTGGCACTGTGGCAGCCAATGGAAGCACTGCATTTGAGGGGTTGGCACTAGTGGATCAATGGAGGCACAGTGTGCTGATGACATTGGTTTCTAAAAGTACCACCAAGTTAAAATGTTTTCACCGCAACAATCAGGGGTTGCCTCGTCATTGCAACATCAGCCATTCCGCTGCAATGAGGGAGTGACCTGTCATTGCATGGTGGTACCTTGCCTAGTGTAATATTGTTTTTGAACACGGCGGCAAGCAAACAATATTACACAGCCCCAGTGCTGAGGGGGTGCCCAATCCCCCTTGGCATCATGCGCCCCCCAAAACAGTCTTTCATGATGGGGGCCCAGTCCATGTCGACTTCCAGTCCCCCTTCCCATTGGTATAATGTCCCCCTCTAAAAAAATTGTTTTGTGCCAAGGAGGTGTCCAATCCCTGGCTCTACCTCCCGGGAGGTGCCAATGGGGGTGCCTAACTCGCCAGGTACATCCCAACAAACTCTAGGCACCCACCCCAGCATGCCAATGTCCCTGTAAAAAAAAAAAAGTCCTGCGATTTTTTTTTGTTTTGTTTAAACCTGTAAACAGAAAACGGTCCCTCATTTAGTCTAGTGGCCCCTCCCAACCCGCACCCACCCTCTGTGTACTCTGCCTCCCACACACACCCCCTCTCACCCCATACTAACCTCCAGAGCCCAGCACAATGATCTTTGGTGGACCAAGAACACGTCTGCACTCTTCAAAGCCGACCGCGAACTGAAAAAATGCTGTTAGGCTGTATAATGGCATAAATAGGGTTTTTTCAACTTTGATGCATATCTCAGGCATTTTTGGGAATTGTGGCACCAAATTTTCAACATGGGGTTATTGGAACCCCCCCTTCATTAATTCAGCCACTGTCATGACGTTATTCGGTACCAAAAGGTGATTTCATGGTCACTGCACGGAATCACCTTTTGGGACTTAATAATGAAATGACAGTGCCAGTGTTCATGAGGTGGGCTCTCAAAAAGTCTATATTGCAAATTTGGTGGAAAAAAATCCAAAAAAATTACTGTTTTATGAGCATGCATTGCGCAGTTGCTACGCACGCTCATAATTTTGCAACATTACAATATTTTCAGTCCAGATTTTCAACATTGGCATTTTTCCACACCTCCTTATGAACAGTACAACTCTCATTTTTCACATCCTGGCCAAAATGTGTTTTCACACTTCTGGCACAGAATAGCGTGGTCGCTGTGGGAAATCAGTGTTTGGGACACATTAAGCAAATCACAGTGACACTGTTCATGAGCAGAGGTCCTAAAATGCATATGTTGAAAATTTGGTGACGAAAGTCCATAAAATGACTGTGTTACATGCAAGCCTTGTGCAGTTTCCACATATGCTCAGAAGTGTGAGCAATTTTAATATTCCCACTACAGATTTTCAACATTGACATCTCTTCACACCTCCCTATGGATGGTACAGGTGTCATTCTTCACATCCTGCCTGATCTGTGTTTTCATATATGTGGTACAGAATGGCACTGTCGCTGTTGGAACTCAATGTTCGGGACATATTGACAAAATCACACTGCCAGTCTTCATGAGAAGAGGTCCCAAATGCTTTCATGAGGGGGGGGTCACAAAAAGGCCATGATTAAAATTTGTAGTGCAAATACCAACAAATGCCCAGGGTGTTAGGGTTTCTAACCATAATGTCCCAACCTGTACAGACTGACAGGCATCAGGGTGTACCTTTGGATTGCCGACTGTACTGCTCATGCCATCCCACCCCCACCCCCCCAGCTAGTGACAGGCATCAAGGTGTACCTTGGACTCTTCAGCCCCAGAGTTCACCCCATTCTCCTATACTGCACCCATTTCAGCGTATGTCCTTGTGGAATGGGGTGACTGTAGAGCCAAACACCCCAAGGCGTACCTCAACATGTGTCAGTGTCTGCAGAATAGGGTGAGTTGACATGGCATGAACGTCATGGGCAATGACCCAAACACTTATCCCAATGCCTGTCCATCTCTACAGGATGAAGCTGGGGTTAGCATGAAGTTCAATATTTCACTGCCATTCCTATTCTGCATCTGTCTAACTCCTGCATTTCCAATGCTAATAGCAGCAAGCAAATATTTGGCATTGACAAAGGCTTGTTTAAATGTAGTCAGATACCTTAGACAGACCAAAGTTACTGCAGGAGCTTCAACTCATCTTGAAAAGGTTGTGGAACAATGGGGCCAGATGCAATTGAGCTTGATCTTAGGTCTCAAAAGAGTGAGCAATCCCATCTTTGGTAATCTGGATCTAAGCATTTTAGACCATCCTAAATTTTATTCTGGCCAAAATTAGTTTATTGACTATGGGGGAGAAATTCCATCTTCTCTGTCGAACTTCCTGGGGCAAGTCTTGTGAAATGTGAATTTTCTTGCAGTCCCAGGAGGGTTTATGTAACTCCTTAGCTTTTTCTAATACATGCATTTTGTAAAGATACTTCAAAAATCTTACAATAAAAGGTCTTGGGGGCTCACCTTAGGTGGGTGGGGGTCTTAGCGATCTATGAGCCCTCTCAATTATATATGAAGGACCATTGGGAGATTGTCCTGCAAGTTGTTTTTTTTTTTTCAATTGTTTAACCAGGTGAGACACACTAAGCTGAAAGCTTGTTTACAGGTGCAACCTAGGAGCACAGGGAAGTTAAGTGACTTGCTCAGGGTCACACAGTATGCACGTGGGGGCTGTGGGATTCAAACCCAGGTCTCCAGACTTGCAGCTCAGAGCCTTAAACCACTGTGCTATACTGCCTCCCTGGTTCTCACATAATACTTGCACAAAGTGTATCGGATCTGAACCTTTCAAAGCTTCTAGAAGACCACAGATGATGACATTGTTCCTACGAGATCTTCCCTCTAAATCTTCCATTTTGGACTCCAATTTACTTATTTTGTGGTAAAGTGATGACATTTCAGGGTCAATTTTAAGTCTCCAGTGCTTGATTGAAGATAATCTTGCCTCTGAGTTGGTAAGTCTTGTTTGCAATGAATTGATAGCCCCTCTCATTGTTTTTGATTCCCCAACAAGCAGTTTAATGGCTGACTTTAAATCTAAAATTTCTTCCATAAATTTCTCTTCTGTCATAAGGTTAGGGTTTAAGCTGGTAGCAGCATTAGAAACATTTTTCCCCGCAGATTGTGTGGAATGTTAAGAGTTTGCTGAGCGGTCAGGTGTTGGTGGCGGGATGTGTTTAATTGGGTTCTTCATTTCAACATCCATCTCCTGGTTGAGCTTTCTGCAATTTTATGTTAAAGGAATAATGCATGACGGGGGGTGTGTGTGTCATGCTGGGATAATGCCATGCCTGGGGGGGGGTTGGGCATGAGGCCGCAGGCCGAGTGTGTTCAATGTCCCAGGCGTGACGTTATCCCAGCAAGACACATACCCTGGAGTGCATTATTCCTATTATACAATGGCTTGTTGCTATATATAAAATTAAAAAAATAATTTTAAAGAATGTTTTTATTAGTGTGGAAAAATATTTTTGTTTCTTAAGAGGAGATGCAAAAAAAAGAGTAACAAATGGTCCAAAAAAATTATCATCTACATGGGTTCACAGTGCTGAGACTAGACCTGAGGCATTATACTGGGATAACACCATGGATCCAGCCCCAAAC
The DNA here is from genome assembly GCA_016271365.2 of Neoceratodus forsteri. Taxonomy (NCBI): domain Eukaryota; kingdom Metazoa; phylum Chordata; order Ceratodontiformes; family Ceratodontidae; genus Neoceratodus; species Neoceratodus forsteri. The sequence continues at coordinate 192,243,387 of CM028138.1, read as the reverse complement.
TGACCAATCACAGTCCGAGATTCTTTCTTGCCATTGTATAATAAAGATGAATTCAAATATTGAAGTAAAAGTTGTATTTTCCCTTGGTTTGGGATTTTAGCCTTTTAATGAACATAAAAAGCAAGTTGAAGAACGAAGCTCCAAGAAGCACCTGCTCACTTAGCCTGGTTTATTACCGGAAGTCCTAGGGCAAATACTATATATAATCAGATCACCAATTGTCAGGTAAAATCAATCATCATAACCACAAATTCCACAAAAAAATGTTAATTTGTTAATAGTGTAGTTATCCAAGCCTAATCAGTTTTGCAACACAATTGCTCATGGTATGCAGCAAACTATAAGCAAATTACAAAGAAAAATGAATTGGGAACTAATTATAAATATCTGCTTAATGGGCTTCAGTCACAGAGAAAAAAATTTCTTCAGGCCATCGAAGTGACTGTCTTAGAAATAATGAATTCCTCACATAACTTGAAAGCAAATAGGTGGCAGTGGAAATTTCATTCGAAAAATAGACAAAAACGGCATGGTTCCTCAGTTCAAGCTTTATCAGGGAATGCAACCCATCAGAAAACAGGAATAAACTACCAAAATACATACCTGTTTTACACAAATCAGCAAAAACAGGTAATCTATAAATGTATGCCGGCAAACAGAAAATAATTAATCAAACGGCACCATCTAACACTTCACCTTTAAAGTATTAGGCTGAGGAGGAAGGTGAGGGGCTGTTTCTTTTACTTTGTTTTTCTCCCCACAGGCACATGAATAACGAATATGAATATTGAATTTCTGAATATTTGGGGCCCCAAATACCAATATTCGTCTGAGTATTCAAAATAAGGTATTTGTCTGCTCCTAGTGGATAATATCTACCTTGATGTACACTGTTTTCAGGCTGGGTATCTCAGTGACACCTCACCATATGGTATGTGATGTCCAGTTGTTTGTTGCTATTGCTAATGTCCCGTTTCAGACTTGTAGGAACTAAGGACTCTTCTGACATCTTAATGTATGAAGTTTTTCCCTCCCCTTTATTGTCATGTGGGCTTAGGAAATACACTGGCAAAGTAATAGTCTGATTGAAGTAGAATTCTGACACCATTTTAGGGAGGAATTGTATTTTCATTCTTTAAAAAAAAACATGTTTATTGAAGTGAGCAAATACAAAACAACAACAGCAAAAAAAAAATGATTGGAAGTTGTAAACAGAACAAAAATTGACATACACACTATACAAGATACTGTACATCATAGTTAATTGGTAGCATTAGACCCGAGATAAAACCTGGATATACATTTTTGGAATTGAATTATCACATGCGAGTAAGACATTCTGCTCCATGAGCTCATTACCCAGTTGTTTTATCTTAGTTCATATTCCCTAGGGTTCCTTAGTCCTTGGATACCATCTGCCACATATTAGCTAAAGAGGAGGGAGCTGCTAGAACATAGACAGTATTACGTAATTGGGAGAACTCTTGGATCGACCTCTTGAAGTTGCAGGTGAGGAACAAGCCCGTGCTGTGTATTGGGTTATGTAGAGGAGAAGTTCTACTGTCCAGGGCTTGTTGGGAGCATGTTGATCCTTTGGGGGAAAAGGTACTGTTTATCAGAGGAGAAAATGATCACATTCAGTGGTTTTCTCCAGCTTCTCCCAGATTGTGTCAGATTTCTGGTGTTGCCTCAGTGCTGTGAGATGAGCTGTCGCTATTTTTAGAAACATAGAAAAGGTGATGGCAGAAGGAGACCAAAGGTCCATCAAGTCTGCCCATGAGTTCCCTAGACCCTAGGTGATCCTGGCACCTAACCCATACCAGTATCCATGAATTTAATTTGAGCACATTCTTTATCTCAACCCCGTTTGAAGACTGACACAGTCTGAGCTCCCACCATATAGGGGATGGCAGTATACAGTAGGCTAGAGGTTAGAGTAATGAGCTGTGAATGAGCTTGGGACATGCAGCAGACCTGGGTTTGATTCCCACAACCTCCACTTGCATACTGTGTGACTCTGAGCAAATCACTTAACCACCCCAGTGCTCCTGGGTCATCCCTGAAAATAGGCACGTATGTCTAGTGGTCCTTACCCGGTTACCAAAAGAACAGAATATCCATGGGTGCCTGTTCCATGGCTTCACTATCCTTTCTGAGAAACAGTGTTTCCTAAGATCCCTTTTGAATTTCCCACCCCTCAGCTTCCATTCATGCCCCCTTGTATTTGAGCTAGTAGTCCTGGTGAACAGTTCAGAGTAGGGCATGGCATTAATTCCCCTCATGAACTTGAAGATTTCTATCATATCCCCTCTTTCCCTCCTTGTCTCCAGAGGGTACATGTTCAATGCCTCAAGATGCCCTTCATACAGAAGCCCCTGGAGCCCCAGTATCATTTTGGTCACCCTTCTTTGTATGGTCTCTAGCCTCTCCCTGTCCTTTTTAAGGTGTGGGCTCCAAAACTGGACACAGTATTCCAGGCAGGGTCTCACCAGGGATCTGTACAGTGGCAGTATCACCTCCTACTGCCTATTGTCAAATTCTTTCCCTATACATCCCGACATTTTGTTGACCTTGCTGTATGCTGCATTGCATTGGCTGGCTTGTTTTAGGGTGTCATATATGATAACTCCTAGATCCCTTTCCTCCTGAGAGGCACTGAGCTTGACCCCGTTAATAAATTGGCTGTCTTCATGGTTTTATTGCCTAGCTGCATCACTTTACACTTCTTGGCATTGAACTTCAGCTGCAAGACACTAGACCATTTGTCCAACCTCTGCAGATCTTTCTGTAGGGTCCCAACTGCTTCCTTGCTGTCCACCCTACCACCTAGCTTGTTGCCATCCATGTATAGTGCAGTTTTGCCCTAGATACCTACTCCTTTGTCAATCAATCAATCAATCAAAGTCTTTATTTGACCAGGCGATCACTGTTGAGCAAGCTAATTTTTGAGGTGGACCTGGGTTTGTCAACAAGGAACAAGGGACAATATACATGGGATGCAACACACAAGAAAATAATAATAATAAAAATAAAGTGAGATACAATAATACAGTATATACACAGTATCAGCAGGTAGCATTGGCATTAGTATATGTTTGGAACAGAAGATACAGCTAGTTTTGGGTAGGACACAATTTTTTATATAAGTAAAGAAATATACATGTCAGGTGCACCGAACATAAATAAAACTTAATATAAAAGATATATAGTGATATGGTATGGAGAATTTAGAGCTGGAACCAGGGTCAAAGGAATGTGGAAGGGACAGATATGGGGGACAGAAAAAGGGGAGAGGGCAGAGTCGATTATAGATGTGATCATTCTTTTAACAGTAGTAATTAGAGTGTACTTGGACTTATAGGAGTCACTATTTAGGGTAGACAGGCACAGGACTCCTTATTATGATGTAGATATAGAGATTTAAAAGCTGCAAGGCTGATCAGGTGAGTTAATTTCAAAGTTTTTTGCAGCTTGTTCCACAGTTGCGGGAGCACAAAGCTGATGGCTACTCTGCCAATGCGAGATTTTGCTTTGTAAACATAAAGGTAGATGTATGAGGTGCTTCTCAGGGCATACTTCCCCAAAGTGCAGACAGAGATATACTGGGGCAGTTTGTTTGAGATAGCTTTGTATGTCCAAACTGCAGCATTTTTTTGTGCTGTCTGTAAGCAAGGGATGACCATACCACTGCCATGTGCAATGCACAGTGGTGGGTTGAGTAAGGAAGACCCATGATAAATCTTATGGCTTTGTGACAAAGCATATCGAGTTTGGCTAGGGTACCTGCAGGTCCCTGACCATGTAGAAAATCTGTGAAATCCAATAGTGAAAGAAAGGTAGTTTGAACCAGTTTCAGTTTAATATCTCTTGTGAGGAGATTATTAATCCTAAAGAACAGACCAAGTCTTTGTCTAAGTTTCTTTGCCAGTTCTTCTAAGTGATCTGTGAAAGTAAGTCTATGGTCTAACTAGACCCCCCGGTACTTGAACTTTGGTACGTAGTCCAACCGCTCACCTAGAATGGTAGTGATTTGAGGGAGTGTCCCAGCAATTGCAGGATTTGTTGCATTGTGAAGGGGTGAGAGGAACATTGCTTTAGGTTTTTTTTGCATTTAGGAGCAGTTTCTGGTTTATAAACTGATGTTGCAGCAGATTAAATTCATTTTGAAGGGCTTTACAGGCTGCATCAGGGGTGGGGCTACTAGCATAGAAGTAGTGTATTATCAGCGAATAGGTGTATTTGTGCTTCTTTGATGGGGGCATCTACGTTGTTAATATAAATGGTGAAGAGCAAGGGACCAAGAATGGAGCCTTGCGGTACAGCCCTCAATAGGGGTTTTGGTGGAGAAACTTTCCCTTCTGCCTTTACTTGTTGAAGTCATCCCGAGAGGTAGTTGGAGAACCATTTAAGGGATAGGGAATCCAAACCAATGTTCCGGAGGGACAACAGAAGCAGTCTGTGATCAACAGTATCGAAAGTCTTGCTTAGGTGCAAGAAAACTGTGCAGACAAAGTTTTTTTGTCTAATTCAAGCTGCCAGTCATTTGTCAGTTTGGCTAGAGCAGAGATTGTACTGCGCTGTGCTCTAAAACCGGATTATAATGGGTTGAGCAATTTTTCTGATTCCAAGTACTTCCGAAGCTGGGAGTTCACTGTTTTCTCCAGCATTTTTGACAGGATTGGAAGTAGGGAGATTGACCTGTAGTTATTGAGGTCACTAGGATCTCCTGACTTAAACATAGGGACCACAAGTACATTTTTCCAAATGGGCAGTAGTTCACCCTGGGACATGGATAAGTTGAAGAGATGAGTAATTGGGACTGCAAGGACATGGTAGCCAAACTTTAAGAAGTACGGGTCAATGAGGTCGGCCCCAGCACATTTCCTAGTGTCCAACTGAAGGAGAAGATCTTCGACTTCTTTTGGGGAGGTAGGCTGCAGAGAGAAGGATGGACTGGGGGTGGGTTTTTCTTGTGTATCCAATCCAAGTAGTTGGCAGAGGATATTTGCAGGAGAGGAGTCAAAGGCTAGTCCTGCAGTGGCAAAATGATTATTGAGAGCATCGAGGATAGATGGTCTGTCGGAAATGACAGTATTGTCGATCAATAATTTAGTAGGTAGGGAATTAACAGTAGTGAGACTTTCAACGTCTTTGCTCGTCCTCCAGAATTTGGAGGCATTTCTTGAGGAGCTCTCCAGCTGAGAGTGGTAGAAATTAGCTTTGGCTTCTCTGACCATTTTGGTGCAGTGGTTCCTCGCCCTCCAGAAAGAATTCCAGTCATTTATTATAGCACAATTTCTGAGAAAATATCATAAGCCGTAGTCAGGGACTTGGCTAGATAGAAGTCCTGCCATCGCATGGAGTCTCTTAGCTCTGATATATGCCCATGGAGATCAAAGTTGCATATGCTAATGGACACATTAAACAGGACTAGTGCTCAGACCAAGCCTTGATGGACTCCACTCATCACCTCTCCCTTCTCTGACCTCTCTCCATTGACAACTACTCTCTGCTTTCTGACCCCCAGCCAGGTACCTACCACTTAACAATGCAGTTTGCTACACCCAACTCCTCTAGCTTTTTCAGCAGGCCATTATGTGGCATGGAATCAAAGGCCTTGCTGAAGTCAAAATAGAAGATGTTCACTGGATGGCCCCTATCCAATTCCCTAGTTACCAAATCAAAAAATGTTATCAGGTTCATTTGGCATGACCTGCCCACCACGAAACCATGCTGTTTGTCATCCTGAAGACCATTCTTATTCAAATAATCCACTAGGTCTTGTTTAATCAGGGTCTTCATTTCTTTTCTTAACACAAATGTGAGGCTAACTGGTCTGTAGTTAGCGGCTTCCTTCCTGCCTCCACCTTTACGTAGTGGCCCCATGACAGCTCTTTTCCAGTCCCTTGGCACTACTCCTGACTGAAGTGAATGGTTAAACAGATGTGCCAAGGGGTCCGCTAGCTTACCTACCAACTCTTGTAGTATCCTTGGATGTATTCCATCTGGTCCAGGAGATTTGTCTTGTTTTACATGCTCAAGCACCTCCCTAACCCTGCCTGTGTGCATTTCCATTTGTGTGACACCTCTGCCGTGTGCTGTAATGCCACTGTCAAGCATTGGACCACCATGTTCCTTGGTGAACAGTCTGTAGATTGTTTGCCCATTATGGGAGAGCTGGCAGGTTCTCAAAAATCCAGCACTGGACTATTGTTTACCAAGCATTGACAAAGGCAAGGGATCAGAGTGGAAGATCTTGCTTAAGCCAACTTCTGGTAGGGTCAGCCCCCAAAACAAACTCCAAGGAAGAATGAGGCATCCTAGTTCCCAGTACCCTAGTCATTATCCTCTGTACCTCAGACCAGAAGGCCATTACATTTCGACATATCCAAACCATGAGGATAAATGTACTGTCCTCCACCTTAATTTAAGGCATTCATTTGGCTATTCATGGTTGACTTGGTGCAGTTTTAGTTTTTACAACCACTTGTTCTTTATGGAAAATCAAGTATGAGGGATCAATACAGAGTGCTTCTAACTCACTGATATTCTTTGCTGATGTAATGCCACCAAGAATAACATTTTCCTGGTGAGGTTTTTTTAATTCAGTGCTGGCCACAAGCTCAAAAGACAGGTCAGTGTTAGCTGAGTGAGGGTCAGATTCAGATGTCAAGCTGGTATAGGCTTCTTCACAAGGAGACACATACATGTGAGAGACCTTTAAAGAACCTCAGAAACACTGGATGGGCAAACAAAGATTCTGCTGAGGCATTGGGCCTCAAAGCAGAAATTGCTAAAAAGTGCACCTTTTTATTTATTTATGTGTTTCTTTATTTATTAAAAATTTCAAAGAATACCTTTGAGCAGAAGTTTTCTTTCACAAAAGTTCCACTTCTGCGACAGAGATTACAGGGTAACATAATAAATACAAAAAGTGAATTCCAATGGAATGTAGTCAAATAAGTACAAAACGGTCAATCAAGTACATAATAAACAGGCATATTTGAGCTTTAAGGATACTACCTAAATCTTTTATTTCACTCATCAAGTAAAATAAAAATGGCTTCATAGCCTTGTAAAGAAAAGGCTGTTGTTTACATCAGTGACTGTGTTTGAGTACCAGAAATACAGTTTTGTAGCATTTGAAAACTAAAGAAAGCCCTCTTCATTTAAAAAGCCCACTCTGAGACTGCCCCAGAAGCACAGTGGTAGCACAACAGCCCGCCACACCGGCGACCCAGGATTGGGAATGATCTCAGATTGCTGTGGGCTGGCCAATGGGGAGAGGCTTAAGCGTTCGAAGGACTGTTCTCTCCCAGGAGTGGGTTGGGGTGGATTACTGGCTCCACCAAATGACTGCCACCAGATGGAGGCCTGGTGGCTGTATGGGATAGGAGCAGAAAGAAAGAAGGGAGCAGTGGGATTCTGCAACACATGCATGCTTCCACACATGTGAGCTGATGTACATGCCCCAGCACTAGGTGGAAGGAAAAATCAAGAGGAAAATGGTGTCAAGGTTGGCATGAATGAAGCCCTCTGCACTGTTCCCTACCCACTTCATTACTAGGACCCTGCAGGACATCATTGCATTTGAGCCCTTGAGGGAGAGATTTGGCCTACCCCTCCTGATCCCATCAAGGGGGCAATCTGTGGGGGTAGCCTGGACCACAGGTAAGTCCAGAGAGGTGGTAGGTGGGGAAGGATGGTGGGAACAGGGCAGAAGGGAGCCCAGCCCACCTCAGCTGGAGGGAGGATAAAAGGGTAGCACGTGAGGTGGGCGCCTGAATCATGGTGCCGTCCAAAATGGTGACACAATATGGGTGAGTGCCTGAAAGGTGAGGGGGCAGAGAGGGAGACCAGATGTGGTGGGGTGTCGACCGTAGCAGCAGGATGTCCTCGTGTACACGCATGGGGGGAGCGCAGCACGCAGTGTGGCCTGGGAGGGGGCGGAGGGGGTGTAGGGAGGTGGCACTGCAGTTGGCTGCTGAGCTGCACTGTAGCATCAGGGGTTGGCTTCTGCTTGCAGTGCTGGTGTCCCAGGTTCGGATCTGGGTCCAGGCACTACTTTGCTTTTCTTGCACCCGGCCCCTAATCTTATTTTTTTCTACTTTTGCACCCCCTCCAACATGCACCCCTCCTGGAGTTGAGGATCCTTAAGTATGGGGGTGCGGGGAGCAAAGCCCCCACATGGGGGGGTGTGGGGGGTGCAGCCCCCCCACAGAAAGTAAGTATTTTTAGTCCCTGGCACCGTTTTTCCATGCACCGAGGTTGTCAGGGTGGTGAAATTGTTTTTGCCACCCTGACGTTGCTCTTCTGCAGGTCGCCATTCCACGGCCGCCCACATTACATAAAACTGGATAAAAGCCCATATGAAAAAAGGCCCCTCTGACTCATCCTTAAGATGGCTGGTGACGTGCAACATGATTGAAGCGAGGCTCCAATCTACATCTTGCAGATTGAAGTCCCTCATTAATATCACCTCCCCCTTTTCTGCCATCTTGCCATTGGCTTCCACCAGTACCCTATCAAAGTCATCCCCTTGTGAAGGATTTCTCAAGATCACACCAGTCTGTATAGGGGTTTCATTCCCCTTCTCCAGGGTAACCCATAGTACCTTGGCATACCATAGTCTCTATATCTCTGTTGCTTTTATACTTTCCTCCACATAAAGCACCACATCCCTCCATTTCCTCCCAGTCTGTCCCTCCCAGGGTCCTTGTAATTCCTTAAGGTGGCCATAAAGATCTAACAAGAAACATTACAATTCAAAATGGGAAATATTCTTGCATTAACTCAAGACTATTTATTGCATTTTAAATCTCTGGGCTTTAAGGATACCCAAACCTTTATTAGACCCTTTAAGTTTTCAAAAAATGGCTTCACATCCTTGTCAAGGAAATGTCATTATTTATATCAATGCCAAAACCATATTTATTTAATTAACATAAATACTGTTTCACAGCATTTGGAAAATGTAAACAAACGCCTTCCTCTTTGAAAAAGCCCACTCTGACTCATCCCTAAGATGGTTGCCAATGTGCAGTGAGAGGTTGTCAATGAAGAAAGAGCTCTAGCCGCTCTTCTCCAGTACTACACAACAATGATTTCTACTCAGTATCATGCAGACTTTAATCAAACTGATCAAAAGCATGACTCCATCAGTTGAAACCCTCATTTATTTATTTTATTTATTCATTACAAATTGGGTTTACAACCTTTGAGTCAGAAACTCATTTACAAAGGCAGCTCGTCATGGGGGGGCAGACATCAAGGGAGAGTGTGTGCGGGGCCACGCATGGAGACGTGCAGAGAGAGCGCGCGTTTGCGCATGTCTGCTGTGTCTGCTGGGCATGCTGAAACTGCTGGCATTAGACAAACTTGGATAAGATAATTTTAGCATATCCTCTACTTAGTAAATATACACCTTTAATAATGGAAAAAGAACTTAGTAAGTGTATGCAATGTTTGATGTATAGTGAGGGAAAGTATGGGAGCGAGTATGTATGTGCTAATTGCCATCTGATTACTACTCTTGAAGCAGAGATAGCGTTTCTGCTTAATATTAAACTAGTTTCTACTGATATTAGGGAATTGGAAAGTTACATTGATCTTATGGATGGACAACTTCATTCTAATGAACAATTTCCTTCACATTTAGGTAGCATTTCTATGCCTCCTGATGATGAGACAACTGTAACGACTAGTACTAGTATACCTGTTGCCTCTGCCTCCTCTTATAAGGTGGATGATTATCCACCTCTTCTCATGATAATGATGACTGGACCATTGTCACAAAGCCTCTTAAAAAAAGGAGGGGCAGTCAAATACACAATAGTGCCCCTATTGAAACTCGTAATAGGTTTGAGCAATTGACTGTATCAAATAATGAAGTGCTACATGATTTATCCTGTGCATCACCCTCTGTTGATAATAATGGTTTAAAAACACTTTTCAATCAGGAGTTAATGCCCATGAATATTTGTCCTAGTAAGTCTCAAGCTACCAAATCAATACCTATTAAGTTAATCGCTCCAGAGTGTGTTAAACAATCACCTGTTTCTGATTCTTGTACCCCTACTGTCTCAAAAAAAGTGTTAGTCCTGGGAGATTCAATCATTAAGCACATTGATAGGGTGGTATGCAATAGAGACAAGAGCAACCGCACTTGTTCTAGCTTCCGTCGGGCCAGGGTATCTGACATTACCTCCATGATGCCTAAAATTTTACAAAATGTGGGGGAAAATCCACTGGTTATCATACATGCCAGTGTTAATGATATAAACAACACCCCATTTAATCAGTTACAACAGGACTATGTGGTGTTATGTAACCTGTTACTTGATAGGGGATGCTGTGTATGTATATCTGAAATTCTACCTGTCCCGAGAGCAACATCTACCATGATGCAGAAAATCAAAGCCCTAAATGAATGGCTGAGAAAATGGTGTTTTAAGCAGGATATACCCTGTATTACCAGTGATCATTCATCTATTCTTTTTGAAATTCAACAGTTTAAAAATGCACAAAGAAAGTTATACTGAACAAAAAATGATAATAAAGCAAATTTTTCTAAAATCAATGAATACTTACAAAACATAAACTGAGAATCTAATCTTCTCAATTGTACAACACAACGGGCTTGGGACTTTTTTAAAAACATTGTACATTATTTGGAAAATACCTTTATTCCATCTAAGAGGAAATTTAATAATAAAGAAAAAATTCCCCCTTGGTTCAACAAAACAATTAAAAAATCAGATTAAAATAAAAATTAATTTTTTAGGAAACTTAAGAATAGTTATGTTCCATTTAAAACTACTCTATTACATAAATACAGACTATCTGTGAAAAACTTAAAAAATTCTATTAAATTGGAAAAAACTAAGCTAGAATTTAAACTAGCTCACACAAAAGACTGTCACAAATCTCTTTTCTCCTATATAAATAGTAAAAAAAGGTGTATCAAGGACCTTTGGTCCCATTATAACCAATGGCTCTTCTCTATCTGATATAGAAACCTGAAATCTCTTTAATAAGTACTTTTGTTCTCTCGTCTCTCAAAAATCACCTATTAGTACATTTGAAGTTCACCACGTAGATTATCATAGGTTCTATCCAACTGACATTATAGAGGCTGTCAAAAAACTAAAAAAAAAAATACTAATCCAGGCCCAGACGGTATTCATCCATGGTTTCTGATCGAAACCTCTATAAATATTTCTATACCTTTGTCAATTATCTTCAACAAATCCTTACAAGAAAGTATTGTACTAAATGATTGGCATTCAGCAATAGTTACTCCCATATTAAAAAAGGCAGCAGAGGTTCTGTGCAAAATTATCATCCAATTAGCCTGACCTCAGTGGCTGGTAAATTAATGGAACTAGTAATAAAGTCTCTAATAGATCAAGATTGTAAAAAAATTAGGAATTTATGATTCAAATCAGCATGGGTTTACTCCCAAGTATTCCTACACCACCAATCTGATATCTTTTTACAATAATATAAGTACTGTTCTAGATGTGTGGGTATCCCTACCGATGAAATTCTTTTGGACTTTAGTAGAGCTTTCAATAAAGTCTCACATGAAAAACTAATTACTAAAATGCACAATCTAGGTTTGTCACCTGATATTGTCAACTGGACTTTAAACTGGTTGACAAATCATTCTCAGAGAGTCTAAATTATATCGTGTTTGATTCGGGTAGTGTGACAAGTGGTGTACCACAAGGGTCGGTCTTGGGCGCAACACTGTTTAATCTCTTTATCAGTGATTTACAAACAGGGCCAAATAACTTCATTGTTAAATTTGCAGACGATACTAAATTGGGTGGCAAAGTTAATAATCAAGAGAATATTTCTGCATTAAAGAAGGATTTGGAAAAATTGACACTTTGGGCAAATGAAAATCATATGCAGTTTAATCAAGACAAATGTTTAGTAGTGCATTTCGGTGTAAATAATCCAAATATGATATATTATATAAACGGACTCCCACTTCACTCATCAAATTGTGAAAAAGATTTAGGGATATATGTTAATAATAAACTTACATCAAATGATCACTGTGTTAGAACTGCTTGCATGACCAACAGACTTTTGAGGCGAATAAAATGCATTTTTGTTAATCCCACTGAACAATGCCTTATTCCATTCTATAGGGCATACATTAGACCATATCTAGACTATGGCTCCCCTTTCTGGAATCCAAACCAAAAAAAAGACATAACAATTCTTGAACAGGTTCAAAGGAGAGTAACTAGAATGATTCCAAGATTAATTGGGAGCGAAAGTTCTTTAAATTTGATGGACTGCATCTGACTAAAGAGGGAGTCAGTGCATTAGGGCAGAAGTTTGGCCGCCTTGCAGAATATTTAAACTAGCAAATGGGAGAGGTGCAGCACCCCATCGTCGAATGGGAAGAACACCCTCCCCTCAGCTAGTGGTCAAACAGGAATTCAGCATGTTTGTTGCCATTTGCATCACCAGGTAAGAAAAAGGTTTGTCTCCCATATGACGCATTAGGAGTAATGCCAAACTTCACCCAACAACTAACACACCAAAATCTGGCCAATGGAAAATCATGTACACAAATGCTCACAGCCTGGGAAATAAGATCCCAGACCTGCAGGCAACAATGTCAGAGGCTAAATTGGACATAGTAGCAATTAGTGAGACGTGGTTTACCAGTAACCACACTGGGAGACTTCAGTACCTGGCTATGTATTGTTCAGAAGAGACGAGAGTGCAAGGGGAGGAGTGGCCCTGTATGTTAATGAAAATATCAAAGCTACAGAAATTCAGAATACACATAAGGAGCCAGAAGAACTGTGGGTCACCCTGGAAACAGGAAATGGGACAGCCATAAGAACTGGGGTTGTCTACAGGCCCCCAGACCAGAGGGAGGACATAGACACATTACTGTTAGAAGATATACAAAACATGACAGCTAAAGGGAGGTTCTGATAATGGAGACTTCAACATGCCAGATACAGATTGGTCAATACCAGCAGGAACATCTGCCAGAACTAGACTCATAGTGGATTCCTGCAGGGGAAGGCCTCAAACAACTGGTACAGCAACCCACAAGAGACAGGGCTATCCTAGATCTAGTACTGACTAACAAAGAAGGGATCACAGATCTCCAGGTAGAAGGTCACCTGGGCCAGTGACCATCACATGGTATGGTTCAATTTGGCTACTACATCTAAATCATCCCATTCCAAGGCAAAAATATGGGACTTCAGAGGAGCTGACTTTGATAAGATGGCCAACAGAGTTAAGCTAGCCCTGGCAAAAAGAAACACAGGTGAGGGGGTACAGGCAAAGTGGGCAAGCATTAAGGATGCAATACTTGAAGCAACATCCCATTGTGTTAGACAGAAAAGGAAGTGCAAAAGAAGAAGGAAACCACTTTGGTTCTCAAATACAGTAGCAGAAAAGGTCAGAGCCAAAAGGCTGGCCTTCAGGAAATATAAGGAACACAGCAGGATGAAGATAGGGAGGCATACCAAACTGCCCTAAGGAAGCAGGTAAGGCAGTAAGGCAGGCAAAGTCCCAAACTGAGGAAACACTAGCACGAACAGTAAAAGAAGGTGACAAGACTTTCTATAGATACATTAGTGAAAGGAGAAAATCCAGAGGGGTATTGCTAAGCTTAATGGAGAAAAGGGAGCATGTGAGGAGGAGGACCCTGTAAAGGCATCTATCCTAAATAGATACTTTTGCTCAGTATTTACTGAAGAGAAGGTAGGGCAGGGCCCACAGCTCAGCATCATGGACACAGGGGAGGGAGGTGGCACTACTCCCTTCACAAAAGAAAGGGTCCTACAAGAGCTTGCTAAGCTCAGGGTGGATAAGGCAATGGGACCTGATGGCATACATCCCAGGGTACTTAAGGAGCTAAAGGAGGAACTAGCAGAGCCATTAGCAGAATTGTTTAGTGAGTCTCTGAGCACAGGAGAGGTCCCAGAAGACTGGAGAAGGGTCATGTGATCCCGCTCCACAAGAGTGGTAGCAGGAGGAGCGGGAACTACAGACCGGCCAGTCTTACCTCAGTAGTGGGCAAGATTATGGAGGCACTCCTTAAGGAAAGGATAGTAAACACCTGGAATCCATAGGGGCACAGGATCCAAGACAGCATGGGTTTACAAAGGAAGGTCCTGTCAAACTAATCTCATAGATTTCTTTGACTGGGTAACCAGAGTGGTGGACCAAGGGGGAGCAGTTGATGTCGCCTACCTTGACTTCAGCAAAGCTTTTGACACTGTTCCACATAGAAGATTGATAAATAAGCTGGGTAGGCTCTGGGTGGGTCAGAAGTTGGTCAACTGGGTGGCAAACTGGTTGACGGGCAGAAAACAGAGAGTGGTGGTAAATGGTATACAGTCAGAAGAGATGCAAGTCACAAGTGGGGTACCTCAGGATCAGTCCTGGGGCCAGTCCTCTCAACATCTTCATTAGTGACCTTGCAGATGGACTAGAGGGTAAGGCTTGTCTGTTTGCAGATGACACCAAGATCTGTAACAGAGTAGATGATCCAGATGGGGTGGGCAGAATGAGACGAGATCTGGATAAACTAGCAGAATGGTCAGAAGAGTGGCAACTGGGATTTAATGCAAAGAAGTGCAAAATCATGCATATAGGGAAGAGAAACCTGAAGCCACCTCATAGGCTGGGAGGGAGTTGCTAGCAGTCACAAAGGAAGAAAGAGACTTGGGCATCATCATCACTGATGACCTAAAATCATCCAAGCAGACCTCTAAAGCAGTAGGTAAGGCTAGGGGGTGTTAGGTGTATTAGTAGGGGTATCATAAGTCGTAAGAGGGAGGTAATCCCTCTTTACAAGACACTGGTTAGGCCCCATCTGGAGCATCATGGCAGCATTGGAGGCCACACCTTCACAAGGACATTAACCAAATTGAGGCAGTCCAGAGAAGGCAACCAAAATGGTGCAGAGACTGCATCAGAAGACATATGAGGACAGATTAACGGAGCTCAATATGTATACCCTTGAGCAAAGGAGGAGAGAGGTGATGATCGAGGCATTCAAACACCTTAAGGGCATAAACAAGGTGAAAGAGTCTAACATGTTTAAATATAAGAAAATAGCAGGACAAGAGGACACAACATGAGATTAGAGGGAGGCCGATTAAGGGTGAATGTGAGGAAATTCTTTTTCACAGAAAGGGTGGTGGATGCATGGAATGGCTTACCACAAGAAGTGGTGGCTATGAATACAGTGCAGGGCTTCAAACAGGCATGGGATATGCATAAGGGGGCAATACAAATGACTATGAATAGATAGGCCACTGGCAGAGCAAAGGCCGATGGCACATTTATAAGGTAGAAAAAGAAATGGGCAGACTGGATGGGCCTTGCGGTCCTTATCTGCCGTCAACTTCTATGTTTCTATGTTTCTATGTTTCTATTAACAAACTTGGATTATCAGAAGAGATTAAAAGCTACTGGTCTCTTCTCTCTTCAAACTAGAAGATTAAGAGGTGATATGCTTATGGTTTTTAATTTAATAAATTCACCAGATCTAATGGAAAAATGTGGTCTAACACTCTCCAAAAGGAGACATGTTCCGAGACTGCATAATAAACAGCTTGAAATAAAAACTTATAAAACCAGCAAAAGGGGAAACCTTTTTCCAATTAGAGCATCCATTGTATGGAACACCTTGCCACGAGAATTGGTAGAGGCAACTAGTGCCACTGTCTTTAAAATAAAATTAGATGTTTGGTTGTGGGATAATAGATAAATAATGTCCCACATAGTGTGGGGAACAGTCTCGATGGGCTCTGGTCTTCTTCGGTTCTTTCATACCAAGTAATACCAAGTAATTCAACAATTTGAGGGTGTAGTGGGAAACAGAAGATGGGAATTACAATTTCGGAGCAGGAGTGGAAAATAACCTGGGAAAGGGGATGGAGGGTACAGCCTCTCCTGGTTGGAAAAATTCAAGTGAAAGCAGACAGTAGGACATAATTAATATACCCACACGGATGTGGAAGACATCCTCGAAGGGCTTCGGCCTTCTCATGTCTTAAACACCTAGTAACCTAGTAATAGTTATTACAGTGCAGATTAAAATAGAGGATAACATTACAGGTGCAGTAAAAGAAACATTTAACATAGATACACTTAGGTTACATAATGTAGTAGTTTGTATGTTACTTAGGTTACATAATGTTACAAAATTGTGAGTTACAAGAAGACAGCGGGTTATATCCCTGTTTGGACCTAGTAGAGAAGAAGTGGGTCTGGGGGAGGGAGAGGCTGTCCAGTGGTTGTTGTCGAGCCAGGGGGGCAAGGCGGGTGGGTACCACAGGTTACAACAGGGGGTTAGTTGCACCTACAACAGCAGGTATTAAGATATGGTTCCGAAGGGCTGTTTTGAAGGAGTCGATTTTTGGCAAGTTGGAGATGCAGCTAGGGAGGGAGGGAGGGAGTTGAACCGGGTGGGGGCTTGGTAGAGGAAGGATCTCTGGGAAAGAGAGGTCTTGGTTCTGGGCACCTAGAAAGTGGCCTTAACAGGGCTATGGGTAGTGATGGAAGATGATGACTGCTGTAGGGAGGTGGAGACCCTGGGCGGGAGAGTCCTAGAAGTGATTTCTTAGCAAGAAGGCAGGTCTGGTAAAGCTGTCGCTCCTCAGAGTTGAGCAGATTGGTGGTAGTATAGAGAAGACAGGTGTGAGTTTGGCTGGGGGCACTGGTCAGGAGCCTACAGGCCTTATTGATGGAGAGTTGGATTTTGGAGAGGGCGGTGTTGTCAGCTGCGGCATAGATGGGCAAGCCATAGTCCACGAGGGACAAGACGGAGGAGGTGATGGCCAGCCTGAGGGAAACCTGAGGCAGGCAGTCCCTGTGCTGGTATAGTAGGCCAATCTGAGAGTTAATGACGGCTGACAGGGCATTAGTGTGGGTGTGGAAGGAGAAGGCAGTATCGAATGTGATGCCTAGGTACTTGTATGTGGTCACTTGTTCCAGTAGGTGCAGAGTGCTGGGGATAATCAAGAGGGGGGTATTTTTAGCTTTAGTTTGGTGGTGGGAGAAGAGCATTGATTTGGTTTTCTTTAGATTAATGACCAGTCTGCAGCTGCCAAACCTCCTTTTGGCTTGGTTGTAAGCTTGCTGGAGAGATAATTGGAGGGAGGTGGGATTGGGATGTGAGGCAACGAGGACTTCATCATCAGCATAGAGGAGCACTTTACTGGTGTATGAGCTGGAGAGGGTGGGGTGGCAATACTGGATCTGGTACTCACAATGGCCTTTCCTTGACAAGGCTATGAAACCATTTTGTGAAACCCTAATTTCACAAATGAGAGGGAATACTGGACCTGGTACTCAGTAACAAGGACAGCGTGGCAAATGTCAAGATGGAAGGACACCTGGGGACCACTGATCACTGTACAGTGTGGTTCAATATAAGGCCAGCTGCAGAATCAAAGCACACAAGGGCAAGGGTCCTGGACTTCAGGAGGACAGATTTTATAAAGATGAGTGAATGCCTGAGAGATGACATGTTGAGGGATGACAAGTGGGAGGGCTGGAGGAATAGCAAGTGAAGCTAAAAGATAGCATAGTGAAGGCAGAAAATCTCTGCATCAAACAAGTAAGTAATGTAAGAGGAAAAGTAGACCGTTATGGTTCTCAAAAGGGGTTGCTGAAAAGGTAAAAGCTAAAAGCCTGGCATTCAGAAGATATAAACAACACAGAGGGGGGAGGATAATAAGGTGTGTCAAGGGAAACAGAGAGAATCAGGGAAAGCAGTAAGGAGTATGAAGGTACAAACTAAAGAGAGACTAGCCCAAGATGTAATGGAAAGGGAAAAAGTATTTTTATAGAGTGGTCTCTTGGTATAGCGAACATCGCTATAGTGAACCCCCGCATATAACGAATATGGGTTGTGGCATCCGACACTTCAGACTGAAACTGACAGATCAGCTGTCAGTTACATCTGTCAATTTCAATCTCCAAATGTCAACGTCAACTAGCTCAATCATACAATGTTTGTCAGCTGTTTGTCATCTGTAATTCAAGTTGAAATAGGCTGTCAATGTCACCCACTATTTGTTTGCTTCAAAGTACTGTACTGTACTGTACTGTATATCAGAGAATGAAGTGGTCTGGTTACAACATACAGACAAAACTGTCTATTTCTGACAGATTGAAAGTGGGTGAGAGTTTGTCAAAGATCTGTACAGAAACCGAGTATTCTAAATCCACAATCTGTATTGCTTCACAGACTCATTAGTCCTCTCAGTGAGAGCCCACCTTAAAGAACTAGTGGACTGGCTGCTTCATTGACAAAATTATGTCCGGAGTGCTGTAAATGTTTTAATACTTATTTACCTTTTTGCAGAGAATCAATGAAGATTTCAGACACACTTTGTTTCTTGCTGAAGTTATGGCTTTCTGCTTATGGGACCTGTTTTGTAAAGACTGACGCAAGCACACAGGAGCATTAAGCAGAAATGATGTCTTGTGGGGTCGGGCATGTCAGTTCTGTCGAGTATGAAGCTGTCAGAAATTGGTGGGTTATCAGGAAAAGCAAATGTTTTGTTCATGTAGGATGTTGTAAATAAACAAAGAAACCTGTCACTATCTTATTTGTTTGAAAAAGCTGACTTTTATCATGACATGAAGTAGTTTTGCCATTCTGTTTGGGTGCAGCACATTTTTTGTAAAACTTGTGGTGTCTGAGGTAATGAGTTTGTTACCTGACACAAATACTACAGCAGGGAACAAAGTAAGAAAAAACATATGGATTCCCATGGTAGCTTCAATGCATTATCAGGATAAGCAGGAGTCCCTGAGGTACACGGCAGAATGTAAAATCTAGATTTCATGGCTGGAAGAACAGGACAACACAGTCAGTAGCTTGTGCCACCAATAAAATGCAAAACTAAGGAGAAACATACAGTACCATGAATGCATGAAAGTGTAACCTCCAACACTTTCAGCTACAAACTCCTGACAATACACACATAGAAGAACACAGTAAATATAATCAACCTTGTTGATGCCTCATAACACATAGGAAAAAAACTCTTGTGCAGGGAGCAAAAAAAAAAAAAAATACAAACCCACAGCATGACAAAGACGGACTGTCCACAGATTGAAGTAGCACAGTACCATTCATTTTTTTCTATGCAGATACTGCCACTAGAACAAATCACACACATTCAGCCAGACTGATTTAACCCCTCATTACAGAAGTATTGCCACTCATACAATCTCATAAAGTACATAGGATCTACTACCGAATCCCAACAATTTGTCTCCCGAACTCCATAAGCCCAAATTTAGGAGACCAACTGCTGGAAGACCAACAAGGTGTTGGTGCAATGCGGGTGGCTAGCCCCCTGCACCACCTGTAACTAAAATAACCAACTCCGAGGGGGAGCAGACCTCAGAGTAGGTTAAAACAGTTTACAGGGGCAAAAGAGCTCCATGCAAAGGTGTAGACCCGGGAATAGGACCCGGGTCTGAGAACACTGGTGGCCAAGCTGCTTAGCCCTCCACGCCATGGGAGCAGCTCAGCCAACCACCAGATTTTTCCCTTTCTCATGGTGTATGGCTAGAGGCAGGGCAAAGGTTCATCACATCTGCTACCTTACCCCTGCCAGCACCAGTGTCAGTCTGTTGGGCAGGTGAGTTTCGGGCAGCCAAACTTGGGATCCTGAATGTCGGGATCCCGACTTTTGGCTTTTCGTTATACTCCCCATACATATGCTATCTGCAACTGGAGGAATTGACATTTTCCTTCAACACCCATGCCCCCCCCACACACACCCTAACCCTAATCCAATGCATATGCTATGCACTGTGCCGACATAAGGATGCCAAACAACATTGAGGTGATGTCTGTAAACAGTATGAAGACTTACACAAATTACAAAAACATTACAATAAAAAGAAAAAAATATAACATATGAGGCACCAACACAGACAGAGATCAAAAACTGGTATGACAGTTCACTCAGTCATTCACCTCAGACACTGCAAGTTTTTTTTTTTTTTAAATGCACTGCATGTTATAAAACCAGCAACTTGTGCTGTGCACCCAAATGCCAATTTTAAGATAGAAAGAGCAAATCCTAACCAGCTTCAGTGCTCTGCAGTGAAGTACCAGTTATACGAATAGTAAGAGCCCACACAAGCAGTAGGGTCCATGAAAGAAAATTTAGTTACAGTAAGAACTTAAAAATAAAAAAAAATCTTGGGTATGACAACACAAACCTTGCACATGTAGTGCAACTTCTAGCAAAAAGTTACTTCTGAACAAAACCATAAAAACAAAATGACGCACATACAAGTGCTCCTAAAGGTGACAGCACTGCTACACAGTGAAGACAATGAAAGTGACCCCCGAGTGCATCACATCTGGTTATTATTTCCTGGAAGGGGGGGATCGGATCATGGGGAAAGTTATGTTTCCACAGCCCTATGTAAAAAAATCTAAGTCCCGAGTGCACAAAAAAGTTGGAGACCAGGATTAGAACCCTGGTCTTCAGTGCTGCTGGCTGAGCTGCTTGATGCCCCAGACATCCACGCCACAGGAGCACCTTGGCCAGCATTCTGGATCCTGCTGCCCTTGTGTGCCATAAGCACCGTGGGGTTCCATGTGTTTTTATCACAAAATTTTTCGTTGAGGTTAATTACCACGTGGTAATTAGAGCGCAACACATTTCAGCGCATAGACTCTACAGCGCATGACAGTTTAGCTTATATTAATTCTTTGTTCTGTTGCACCGCCACCTACAGTGCAATTGTAGTTTGGACAGCCATGCCTCTCAAGTTTGTCAAAAGCATTAGAGACCAGCTGATGCTGTGTGGTGCTGGATTCCTATACCGCCTGGAGCGTACCTATGGGGGCAAACAATACTGGAAGTGTCGTCAATATGACACTTTTAAATGCCTAGCTAGAGTGCACACTAGTGATGATGTAATAATAAAATATATACAGGAACATAACCATGTTCCTGATGCTGGTTCCACAATGGCAATAAAAGCAGTAGCAGATTTGAAGGACAAAGCTAGTTCTTCACAGGACAGCACCCAGCATCTGGTTATATAGATACATAGACAGTGTCGGCAGATAAGGGCCTATGGCCCACCCAGTCTGCCCATTTGAGCTTGTAAGTTCAGTTTGTTTTCCTAGAAGTCTGTTGCCCCTTACCCCTGACCTCCAGAATTCCTTTATGTCTATCCCATGCATTCTTAAATCCCGTGATTGTTTCAGCCCCCACCACTTCCTCCGCAGGGTGTTCCACTTGTCCACCACCCATTCTGTGAAGAAATTCTTTCTCATGTTTCCTCTGAATCGCCTCCCTCCAACTTCATCCCATGCCCTCTAGTCCTGGAACATCTTTTACGCTAAAAATAGTGTTTTCCTGCACCCTGTTCCTCCCTGTAAGATATTTGTATGTCTCTATCATATCCCCTCTCTCTCTCCTCTCCTCCAGGGAGTACATGTTTAGTTCCTTCAACCTGTCTTCATAGGACTTGTGATGCAATCCATGCACCATCTTTGTTGCCCTCCTCCGAACCTTCTCTACCCTTCTATGTCCTTACGTAGGTATGGTCTCCAGAACTGTACACTGTACTCCAGGTGGGGCCTCACTAGTGTCTTGTATAGCGGAATTATGACCTACCTTTTCCTGCTGGTGATGCAAGTGCTATTAGTGGGCTTAGCCAGGCAGTCAGTTCCAAGTTGTCTTCTGTTGCAAGACTTAAGCGCACTGCACAGAAAGCATGCCAGACAGTCACTTCAGTCCCTACTCAGCCTATATCTCTGGTTGATTTATTGATTCCAGCTGAGTACTGGAATACCGAGAGAGGAGAGCTTTTTCTGCAGTATGATTCTGGGGCTGATGATAACCAGCGTTTCATCATATTTGCAACGACAAAAAACTTACACTACATGTGCTCCACCCCACACTGTTATGCAGATGGGACATTTAAATGTGCACCAACACTTTTCACACAGTTATACACCATACATGGAGTCTGCCAATCTGCAGTTATCCCATCCGTGTTCATAGCGATGTCAAACTGTGCCACTGACAGTTATGTAAGGGTTCTGCAAAAATTAAAACAGCTTTGTCCTGAACTGTCCCCTTCTTCGGTCAAGACAGACTTTGAGCTAGCAGCAGTAAAATAATTTGCAAGTGAGTTTCCTGGGGCTAGCACATGGGGCTGCTTTTTCCACCTCTGCCAAGCTGTGTGATGAAAAGTGCAGAAAAACTCAGTCATTCATAAAAATTATACAGTGGATGCTGACTATGCTTTATAAATACTGTAAGAATGCTTCCTGCACTTGCGTATGTTCAACCTGCTGAGGAACTAAGGGCGACTGAGTTTTATACAGCAAACGACGACCAACTGACTCCTCTCATTGATTACTTCGAAGACATATGGATAGGGAGGCCAGTTGGTCGTTGTGGTAGGCGCACACCACATTTTGCCATTGATTTCTGGAACTGCAGCTCTGTAGTCAGTAGTGGGATCCTGAGAACCATAAACTCAGTGGAGGGGTGACACCAAAGTTTTAATAGTCTGCTTGGTGCATGCCACCCCACCGTTTGGAAGTTCATTAATGCCCTAAAGGTAGAACAGAACTTGAATGAGCTACAAATGGAGCAATATCTTGCTGGTATAGAGCCTCCAGCTCAAAGAAAAAAATGCAAAGACACAGCAAAAAGAATTGTCAAGGTCATAGAAACATACTGTGACACAGAGAGGATGGACTTCTTACGAGCTATTGCTCATAACTTCCAACTGCAGGTCTAGATCTATTTTGTGTGAGACTCAAGAAGACAAGATTCATTTTTAATTAACTTCAATAAAGATTTAACTTTTAACCTGCATCTTTTGACCCAGACCCAACACATAATAGGACACACAAAATCAGTGAGACAGCATCTTTTGACTCAGACCCAACCCATCTCTAAGAGGACACACAAAATCAGCGAGACATGATTTGATTATACTGTGACCAACTGTGTGCTTCACGTTACATGGCGAATGACCAAAGAATTACCTTTTGAAATGCTTCTTCTGACCCTTTGGCTCAGACCAAACCCAGCCATAAGAGGTAACATAACTCTAAGAGGACTCACAAAATCAGTGCGACAGATTTGATTACTATGATTCACGATATGTGGCAAATGACCCTTGACCCTGACGCATTACGCATGATGCATGATGCATCTTCCAACCCATTACTCAATCACATAGCTAAGGTACTAGTAATTTACTTTTCTTTTATTAAGCTTCATCTTCACACATTAAGCTTCAGTGGGTTTGCGATATAATGTAATGCGGTAAATTGTTTCTTGCGCTGAAGTTGTTTGTGATGAAGTGTTTGCAATGAAGTGTTTGCAATGAAATGTTTGTGATGAAATGACGTTATACCGCACCATGGAGAGCGACCAGGGGAGCGCTTACTGAAAGCCCTGTAAATCCCCTCTCGCAGTCCGAGTTAGCGCTACAGGGACTAGCGCTCTCTTGACTGGAGCTGTTTCTGTAGCGCTAATCTAACTGGGTACCACATGGGGGTGGGTCCCCTAGCGTCCTGCCATGTCAGCCCAGGAGGGGGAGTCATGCGGTACATGAACTTCCAGAAAGAAAACCACATAGCCTATAGGTCAATGACAGGCTGTATGGGAGCAGTTGGTGGTGCTGTCAGAGGAGGCTGAGGTGCTGATGTCAGCAGTGGGGCCAGACAGGGCATTGGTGAGCCTGGAAGGTGTGTATGGAATGACTTGGGGATGATGCCATGGCTGGAGGTAACATTGAAGGGGACCTGGACCCCCTGGCCGCAGGGGAAGAAGTTAAAGATGGCACTGGGGGATTCAGCAGAGTCTCTGCTGATGTCTTATCAATCCAAGCAGCAGGGTCACTGGAGCACCCAATCTGAGGGCCTGTAGAGAACAGAGGCCAGAACAGAAGTGACTAGAAGGTCATTGAGTCAAGGAAAGGCCTAGCACAGAAGAGTCAGCTTCCATCAGGGTAAAACTGAGGGAAGGCACTGCCATGGGTAGCCCTGTACAAGTTAGGGCATAGGTGGCAGAAGGGGCTACCACCAAAGCGGAGAAGGACCCTGTCATGGTCGCCAACCGAAGTGGAGACTGTTAGCACACTGGGGTGGACTTGTCCTTGGTCCAGTCTCTGTTCCAGTGTTTGTGCTTCCCAGCTGATTTGTCCTAGGCTTTAAAGGAAGAGGAGCCTGAGGACAGAGCCGGGGAAGTGGAGGAGTTCCTGGCTTGCAGCTCCTTCTGCATGCGGGCCAACTTCTGCTCCAGCAGAAAGTTCTGGAGAACCTTCTGGTGGTGTCACCGTGTGGCCTGGTTGAAGCCTCAGCAGATGCAGCAGGCCTATACATTGTGGTCCAGGCCAAAGAAGCAGATGCAGGAATCATGCTCATCCTTCTCTAGGATCTTCTTCCCAAAGGAGCAAAGAAGAAAAAGCTTCTCCGGATCCTCTGCTTTTGGCATAAAAAAAGGTAAGTGATCACTTTAAAATAAAGTGATAAATGAACTAGGCAGAGAAAACAAAAAATAGAGGCAAGTGAATATTTTTGGTGGTCAACTAAAGCGGTGGTAGCTCTGTAGGGTCCGACGTGTGCAGGTCGACAGCGGGAAAAGAACTGAAGTGGCGCGGGAACCGCCCACATTTATAGAGGAGGTATGACATCAGTGAGTAACGTCACTGTGGGTACCCCCTGGTAGACTGCTAGCTAGAAACATTTTCATGTGGACCTAGTGCCTGGTAGCTAAGTCCAATAGGTGTGGCCTGCTGCAAGAGATACCCTCGATGAAGATCTCTTCATTTCTCAATCATGACAATTTAACTATGACAACTTGTGTTATATATATATATTTTTTTCTTTATCACAACATTATTTGTCCCCCGCTGCAGACCTGGCAGTAGCTATGACCCCACCTCAGAAGGGTACATCCTCTGGCCCATCGGGGCCATCATGGGTCTTGCTGGGTCCCAGTATTTTCCCTCTGTTTTCTCCCCTTGTGCCCACACACCATGCAATAGGTGCAGCAGCTGTTTCCACCTCCGTGGAGGCAACCAGGCACCCTGGGCATGGGCCAAACCCCTCTAATTGTGCTGATGCACACAGCACAAACCCCGCACCCCCCACCTTGAGGAAGGAGAGCAGTCCGGATGCTCAATCCTTACCTCCCTGGCTGACCCCCGAATGACCCAAATCCATTCCTGAACCTGAGTCGCTGGCATGGTACGAGGTGTGGCATCCAGCGTCTCAACTCTCAGTGCCACTGGGCATCCACCACCCTTTCTGTGAATATAAAAAGTGTTTAAAGTCTACCAAAAAAAACATTGAATTAGCAAAAAGAAAATATGAAAATATGCTAGCTATTAAGGTAAAAGACAACTATAAATCCTTCTATCAGTACATCAATAACAAAAAGGGAGCATCAAACAAGATAGGACCTCTATTGGATGCTGAGGGAAGTAGCAGACAACCAGGGTATGGCAGAATTAAGTAGCAAATATTTTGATATGGTTTTTAATCAGGGTAGAGCAATAACTGGGATAAATTGTGGCACACCCAATGATGACCCTGGAGTTATCCTAGATAGGCAGGAAGTTGTAATAAGACTCCAAAACCTTGATCAGAATAAAGCACAGGGCCCAGATGGGATTCATTCAAGGTTACTTAAGGAACTAGCTGAACAACTTGCAGGCCCAGTCACAGAATTATTTTAGAAATCCATAAATGAAGGAGAGGTTCCAGAGGACTGGAAACAAGCTGTTGTGATCCCTATATATAAACAAGCCTTTGTCGATGCTGAATGTTGGCTTGCTGGCATTGGCATTGGACGTGCAGGAGCTAGAGAGATGCATAATAGCAATGGCAGTGAAGTAGTGAACTAATGCCAACTCCATCCCCACCTGCAGAGAGTGACAGGCATTGGGGTGTGCCTTTGGGTCTTTGGCCATAACGGTCATGCCATTTCACCTTACCGTAGCCCGCAGACACCAATAAGTGTTGGGGTGTGCCTTGGGGTCTTCAGCCATACACTAACCCCATTCCATAAGGAAATATGCTGAGATGGGTGCAGTATAGGAGAATGGAGTGAATTTGGGGCCAAACACTCAAAGGCACACCTTAATGTCTGTCAGTGGCTGTAGGGTGGGGGTGGAATGGCGTGAGCATTACAATCGACAATGCCAAGTCACACCACTTGTGCCCATCAGTCTCTCGAAGGTGGGGTGTTACCGTTCGTTGGAAACCCTAATGCCCCAGGAAATTGTTGGCATTTTCACTCCAAATTTTCAACATGGGCTTTTTGTGAGCCCACCTCATGAACAGCGGCCCTAGAAGTTCATTAGTCAAAACGTGATTTTGCACAGCGGTGCCACAGGTGCAAAAATACATTTTGAGCAGGATGTGAAAGATGACAGCTGTACTGTACGTGAGGACATGTAAAAAAATGGCAATGTTGAAAATCTGGAGTGAAAATATGATAAATTGGTGAACTCATGAGCGTGCATAGAAGCTGAGCAACGCATGCCCGTAATGCAATTATTTGGGGGATTATTTTTTAAACAAATTTTCAACATAGGCATTTCGGGACCTCCGCTCATGAACAGTGTCACTGTGAATTTGTTAATGTGTCCTAAACATTGATTTCACACAGCGACCACACCATTGTGTACCACATGAACAAAGACACATTTTGGGCAGCATGTGAAAAATAACAGCTGTACTGTTCATAAGGAGGTATGAAAAACTGGCAATGTTGAAAATCTGGAGTGAAAATATTAAAAATTGTCAAAGTGATGAGCATGCATAGAAACTATCGCTCGTAACACAGTCATTTGTTTTTTCCACCAAATTTACAGGATAGGCTTTTTGGGACCCCACCTCATGAACAGTGGCACTGTCATTTCATTAATCAGTCTTGAAAGGTGATTCCATGCAGTGACAAAGAAACAACCTTTCAGAACTGAATAATGAGATGACAGTGCATGTGTTCATGAGGTGGGGTCCCAAGACCCCATGTTGAAAATTTGGAGGCAAAATTCAAAAAAATGGCTGAGATATCCACCTACATTGAAACATCCCCATTTATGCCATTATGCAGCTTACCTGCATTTCTTCAGTTCATGATCAGCTTTGAAGACTGCAGACTTATTCCTGCTCCACTGTAGATTGCAGCACCAGACCTCTGGAGGTAGGTATGGGGTGAGGGTGTGTGTGGGGAGATGGAGTGCGCAGAGGGTGGGTGCAGATTGGGGGAGGTGGCTCAGCCAACAGTGAGGGACCATTTTGTTTGTTTCAGGTACAGAAAGAAAAAGAAAAAGACTGCGGATGGTTTTCTTTCTTTACAGGTGAAATAAAAAAAAATGTTGGGCACAGCTGGGTGGGCTCCCAGTGTGCCCCATGAGTTTGGGGAGGTTGATGTTAGCCACACTGGGGTGGGCTCCCAGTGTGCTACACAATGGGGGTGAAGTGAAGGCAGGAACATGGTGACATGGTCGGCGTTCCATTACATGGAGGCACACTGGGGTGGGCTCCCAGTGTGCCACACAATCTTGGGGGAGGGGTGTTGGACATGGCAACAGGTGGACTGGGCACCCCAAAGTCAGCTTTCTGGGGATTGTGTGGCAGACTGCAACAACTGCCTCCACCATATTTGTTTAACTGTTTCACAAGGAAAGGCACATCAGGAGACATGTTATTTGAGCTGCTGCATGATGAGCTTGTCTCTGATTGCAGTGGCACTTTTCTTACAAGTTGTGTCCACTTTACATAATGCTCGTGTCAGCGGTAGCATGCTGGCTCACTGGGGAGTGAGGGATGCACCTACTAAAGTGTGCACTGCATTTGCCAACACTGACACACCTCTGAAATCTACAACTAGCACAAAATGTTGCTTGTGCATGCATGCAAGCCAACATAAAAGTAGCACAAAAGTAGCTCAAAATTAAGCTAATGGGAGGCCATGATAGGTGTGATGATGTGCCTTGGGGGCTTCGTGACTTCTGATATGGGGTCCCTAATAGGAGGTTCACACAGGGCCCAGAATGGCTAGGTCCAGACCTGACCATGAGCTAGTGGGTCTCATGGTGTTGTTGACATTGAAAGGAGGAGGATAGTTAGTGCCACGGGGCTGGCTTTCATTAATATACAGTGAGGATTTTGTCTAAATTACTGCTCTGCATTTCACAGTAGACACTTTCAAAAGCCATCTCAGGTGGCCTGATGAAATGTGACAGCACATGCACACATACACACTCCTTGCTGCACTGAGTAAACTGCATAAAATAAAATGATGTTCATCCACCCATTTTGGGACCAGAAGTCCCCTTTGGCTGGTAAGCGCACTCTCTGCATTTGTCTTCCCATGTCTTGTCATTGTTTTGGGTTATGCATTGAGCAGTGGAAAAAAAAAATAACAAATAAAAAAATTCAGTATTCACAGAAGGCATGACCTGTGATTCCTTTATGATGAAGTCAGAGCACATTACCTGCTAGACCTCTTGGCAATAGATTGTCAGCTGTAACTACATGTTAAGGCAGCTGAAAACATCAGGTGCATTTATTTGTTTTGTTAGATAACATATAAAATATTTACACACACACACACCAAAAATCTGAGCACTAGGTGACCCTAGGGTTGAGGTGCTGGATGTCACACTTTGCACAACGCTGGTGGCCCAGATTCAGAAATGTACCCGGGTCATAAGGGGTTGGCAGGGGAGGGATAGGATTGAGCATCCAGAAGACTGCTCTCCTTTCCCGAGGAGGGATGAGGGCTTCCACTGCTTTGCAGTGGCCCCTGGTGATGACCGGTGGGCACTACAGGGCTGGTGCAACAAGGGGTGGAGTGTGGCAGACTTTGGAACATCATGCCTGAGGACATCATTGCACATCCATACTCCAGGGGATCTAAAGGGAGGAAAATGATTGAGCGTGACCATGCAGCTTGATGGCCATGCTCTGTTCTGCCTGGAGGACTGTCATGGAATCAAGCTGGGGGGGTTGGGGCTGTCCTGGTTCAAAGTGGCATGGGGGGCCCTCCAGCAGGTCGGTGGACAGCCGCACCGGATCCCCCATCATGCATGTGAGCCTGCTGCTCTCTGAGCAGGCAGAGCTAGTGGCTGGATGCCCCCACCAGTAACACACCACAGCAGGCGATAAAGTAGAAGTACGATTAAAAAAAAAAAAGCACTGGTTGGAAGTTTACCCCACAATGCTGATGCTGATGGTTAGGTAGTGAATTAAAAAACACTTCTGGAGACAGATGCTAAAAGAATTGTGCTGGCTATCAGGGCCAGCCTTATCCATTGTAAAACCCTGTGCAAAACCCCTCTGTGGGACCCTTCCATGCCCTGTAGACCCCCATATCCTTTACATCTCTCCTCTGTCACAGTTCTGTACCATATCGTATTAAGACCAGTATTGTATACTGTGATATACATAAAGAGGAAATAGTTGCAAAATGATGTTAAAGTTCATTCTACTTACTGTGCAAACCATCTATCATAAGTTAAGTAAATGCATAGTAATGGTCAGAAGGGACTCTAGTTACATCAGCCTGCACCCCTAGGTCTTCTTGAGCAAAAATAACAAAGTCAAACATTGTCTTCACAATCACTGTAAGGAACAGCCATTGCAAAGTGCAATGCTTAACACCGCGAGATGTTCAGTAGTTCTGATATTGTTTAGCAGGTATGTGGAAGGACTCTGCCGTGGACCGGTTCTGATGCTCACAATCCTTTGATTGGGCTAATGATTTGCCAAATCTAATTTTATATAATAAAAAGGCAATACATTTTAACCTGCATTTCCTTACTATAAGTGGCAATTTGTTATATTCAGGTGAGTTTCCACGTTTTCAGAGAATCATGGTTGAGCCCTTTAAAAGGAGAACTGCATTTCCTGTACTAGCCATTTCTGTAGAAGCTGTTTTTAGATGGTGGTTTACATTTTGGTATTGTTCTCTGTTTACTGGCCTTTTAGTAAACCCAGTGACACACTGGTCTAAACAGAACTAATCAGAACTGTATGATGTAGTTTATGTCCTTGGGTATCCATATTGTCATAGTTTGTGTGTTTGTTCCACTTCAGGGCTTTGTGGTTGACAGAGACATACACTATATCATATAGTTCTGAAAAGATAGTTACTATCCTTGTGTAACTAAAATAGAAGCACACAAATGTTTATTAAAAGGCAAGTAAAGATGGAACAGTAACAAAATGGGGGCAACAAATGAAAATAATTTTATACAAGAAAAAGCATGGGTCCAGCTTAACGCTTGTTTAAAACTGTAGAAACACACTCTCTCTCTCTCTCTGCACTGCTTGCTGAACTGTAAGTAGAGAAACACTGCAGTCATTTACATCAAGCAGTTTGACAGTAGTAGTTCAGGGTCTAGAACCATATACATTCTCATTAATACATTTTTTTTCACAGTACTTACAGGCTGAGTGAGGTAGTGGCACTGGTTTTCAGTAACAAGTTCTATTCTACAGTAGTTCAATTAACCCAACCGTCAACACCAGAAGTGCTACCAAAGGAGTGTTCCTAGTGCCTTTTAAGCATACCACACTTGCACAATGATCCTTCTTCTACAGGGGCCCTAAATGGCTTCATGACCTACCTAAGGAACTCCTTGGATCCATCAGAAACCGCCATTTCAAATCCAGACTCCGCAACCTTCTGGCACATGAGACCACCGGCAACTGTTAGCCCTTATCAATGCCACCTGAGGAACTTCCACGGTCCCCAGCACCCCATACTGCCTTGAACAGCTCCCCCAACTCCTTCTCCCACCCCTCCACCTGACAATGCCTTCCTGGCTGTACTCCCCCCCACCCAGCTTATATCGTTCTTGTCCTGAATCTGTCTAGACCCTCTAATTCCCTTAAGTGGCAATTCCTCACTACTGCAGATAAGTGGCTGCTTTGCCATGCACTGTCTAATCGCTCTGCCTGTTTCTGCCCAATTGCAATTGGAAACCTGTTCATTGCACTTGGTAACCTGTATTTTTTGTCATGTAGCCACCAACTGTTTCATTTTCATATGTTTATTGTTGTCTAGTATCACCCTTGTTCCTGTCTCTGTACAATGTTTTCACTGATGTAACTCAATGACTCTGCAGTGTGTCACCTGACTTGGAACGTTTCTAAATTAACCTCTAGCTTAAAAGCATTAATCTGAATCTTAAATAAATAAAAAAACAAACAGCAAACAAAAATAGTTCCCCCTTACAAGCACCAATCCAATGTATAGTACCCCCCCCCCATAAAAATCACTTGACATAACAGGCTCAACCTTCACCTCTCCTACTGGTATAGGCAGATGATTGCTATTATGTACAAATGGTGCTTTAAGGACAGCCTTAATCTAACTTAGATGTTAGTTAACACTTGGCATGACAAGTGAGTAATACATTACTTACAGCAGACATAAGTTAGTGTTACCAGCAGCACATTCTTTCAGCCATTCCCATGTAAAGCTGAACAACATGGGTGATTTGATGCATTTTATTGGACCAACAAGACATTTACAAAACAGAAACTTTCAAGCTACACAGAGCCCTCCTACAGGCATATCAGCCAGGTTCTACAGAAAATGAGCTTCTGCACTTAGGACAGAGAAATCTACTGGACATTTAAAGCTGCACTCCAGAAGCTGATTGACAACTCTGCCCCCAACCAAAAGAGTTGTCAGCAGGGATTTTATTTATCTTCACACTTCTTTGTCATTGCTGAGGCTTTTGTTTTGTTTTTACGTCATCAGCAAGATGCAAGAAGGAACGTCTTTGGGAGAGTAGCACTTTGGAGGTGTGCCTCCCATCCAATGCACTGCTCCCTTGAGCAGGTATGGCAGTCCTGCACCAATGGGTGCAGGATCTCTATGACAGCGGTATTCCTCTGCTTCAAAGGAAAGCACCGCTGCCATACTGAGCTACCGCTATCACGCCGCCCCTCGCATCATCGCCCCCCAAAGCTTTGTGCCATGCTGGGATCACCCCCAGCGTGGCAAATGTTGTTTGCTGGACGGGGTGCCCAATCCCGTCAGTTCCACGGCCCCAAACCATCCTGCTGCCACGCTGAGAGCCCACCCTAAGCGTGGCAAATGCTCTTTGTTTTGCCGACGGGGGTGCCCAATTCCCCGTCAGCTCCTCAGCGCCCCCGCATAGTTTGCCGACAGGAGTGCCCAATCCCCCATCGGCTCCTCACCCCCCAGCATCTTGGTGCCACGCTGGGAGCCCACCCCAGCGTGGCAAACATCCCACGTCGTCGTTTTGTTTTTTAACACCTGTAAATAAAAAACGGTCCCACAGCCTGCCTCAGCCCCCCAAAATCCACACCACCCACTGTGCACCCAGCCTCCCACACCCCCACCCCATACTTACCCTCTGACTCTGGCGCGATCTTGATGGACCGGGAACACATCTGCACTCTTCAAAGCCGACCGCAAACTGAGGAAATGCCGGTAAGCTGTATAATGGGCTAGATAGGGGGGGTTCAACTTTAGTGCATATCTCAGTCATTTTTTGGAATTTTTGCACCAGATTTTCAACATGCGGTTTTTGGGACCCCTTCTCATGAATGATGTCACTGCCACGGCATTATTCGGGCCCAAAGGGTGATTTCGCAGGCATTGCACAGTCACTGCGCAAAATCACCCTTCGGGCTTGAATAATGCCATGACAGTGACATCATTCATGAGAAGCGGTCCCAAAACCCCATGTTGAAAATTCAGTAAAAATGCCAAAAAATGACTGTTTTATCGAGCGCTATGAAAGTTCCTACAGGCTCAGGTAGAAGTTCACGAATTTTTAATATTTTCACTCCAGATTTTCAACATTGCCATTTTATCACACCTTCTTATGAGTTGTATAGCTGTCATTTTTCACATCTCACCCAAAACATGTTTCCACCCATGTAGTGCACAATGGCGCAGTCGGTGTGCGAAATCAATGTATGGAACACATTATGAAAATCACAGTGACACTGTTCATGAGCAGAGGTCTTGAAATGGCTATGTTGAAAATTTGAGAAAAATTCTAAAATGACTGTTTCTGAGGCGTTGCTGTACAGTTCCTGCACGATGCTCGGTTCGCTTACGAATTTTCAATATTTGCACTCCAGATTTTCAACATTGCCATTTTACCACACCTCCTCATGAGCAGTACAGCTGTCATTTTTCATATCCTGCCCAAAATGTGTTTCTGCCCATGTAGCGCACAATAGCGCAGTCGGTGTGAGAACTCAATGTATGGGATGCAGTAAGAAAATCACAGTGATACTGTTCATTAGCAGAGGTTTTAAAATGGCAATGTTGAAAATTTGGTGAAAAAATTCCTTAAAATGACTGTTTTACGAGCGTGCATTGCACAGTTCCCACGGCACGTCAGTAGGTTTGCAATTTTCAATATTTCACTCCAGATTTTCAACATTGGCATTTTACCACACCTCCTCATGAGCAGTATAGCTGTCATTTTCACATCCTGCCCAAAACGTGTTTCCTACCATGTAGCGCATAATGGTTGCAGTCGTGTAGCGAACTTAATGTATGGGACACATTAAGAAAATCACAGTGACACTGTTCATGAGCAGAGGTCTTAAATGGCTGTGTTGAAAATTTGGTGACAAAATTCCGAGAAATGACTGTTTTACGAGTGTTCATTGTGCAGTTCCTATGCACGCTCGTAAGTTTGCGAATTTTCAATATTTTCACTCCACATTTTCAACATTGCCATTTTACCACACCTCCTTATGAGCAGTACAGCTGTCATTTTTCACATCCTGCCCAAAACGTGTTTCCACCCATGTAGTGCGCAATGGCGCAGTCGGTGTGCAAAATCAATGTATGGCACACAGTAAGACAATCACAGTGACACTGTTCATTAGCAGAGGTTTTAAAATGCCAAAAATGACAATTTGATGAAAAAATTCCTAACGATGACTGTTTTATGAGCATGCATTGCACAGTTCCCATGCACGCTCCTAGGTTTGCGAATTTTCAATATTTCTACTCCAGATTTTCAACATTGCCATTTTACCACACTTCCTTATGAGCAGTACAGCTGTCATTTTTCACATCCTGCCCAAAACGTGTTTCCGCCTATGTAGCGCACAATGGGGGTAACAAAAAGGTCATGCTGACAATTTATTGTGCAAATACCAGCAATCACACAGGACATTAGGGTAAAGCACCATACATGCCAAACACCACTGCAAATACCTGCAAGCAGACGTTCGGCATTGACAAATGCTTGTTTGCTTTTATGGTGTTTCTTCTAGCTAGTTTGAAACAAATGGAGGAGAGACCATCTGGCATGTACCATGATTACCATTTAATCAAATAAAACTAACAAATAATTTAAAACTGTAGAAAATCTTTGACATTCACACATACATTAAGCAGTCATCTTTATACTACAGTTGCTAACTGAATACTACTTCTCCCTTCATCTCCATTATAAAGTACCATAGATGTTGTTTAAAGGGAGTTATTCTGCCTCCAACTGCCAGCTCTGTTTTCTATTTCACGACTCCGTGACAGCACCTAAATTGCCTAGCCACATTATTCACTTTGAATAAAACTGGATGAGGGCTGATCTGGGGAAACACATTCTAGCCAATCCACTTGATTTATCCCTTTTAGATTTAATCAGAATTTCAGAATTAACATATTGTTGGCACTTGAGAGATTTAGCTAACAGGATTACTGGATGTTTGCTCTTAGTGCAATGCATCTCTTTTTATACAGTATTTCTGTTTTAGAAAAAAAATGTTGGGTTTCCAGTTCTCAGCTTTATTACACAGCACTTATTAGTTAGGAAGAACACAGTAGCAATAGTGTTTAGATTACTGTCCACAGACAGATTAGAACAAAAGTGGACTAAATGCATTTGCTTTGCGTAAACTTGAATGATCTATTTAGCCAAGTGTCCCTGATCCGACCCCGTCTTTATTTTAGAGCACTACCAGTCACTCCATATGCAAAAGTAAAAGGACTAAATATAAAGGATTCACATCCTAAGAGAAGATTCATTTTAATTTTTCTGACCTTTCTGAGGACTTGTCCTGTGGTTTAAGGGTCAGCACTGACAAATCAAGGGAAGGTGGGAGTGAAGCAAAAAAAAAAAAAAAACAGGGTCTGCAGCTCCTTCTGAGAGTTACCTTTTACAGCTCTGAAGCTGTGGTTGTGACCCTGACATCTGGTGTAAATGATATTTAGGACACGCTCATGTTTTCCTTGATGATGATTTTTTTATGGTAGCAAGGCTCGTGTGTGTTATTTTCAGTTACTGCTCAAGAAGTAAGTAGGCTGATCTGCACTGCTCTGGATAGCATGAAAGACGGGGACCATCTGTAAGCCAAATAGCAGCTTTTGAAATTCCCACTGTGACTCTTCTTCCTCAAGAATGTCATACAAGTGACAAGCAGTACCTAGGATCCACATCCACCCACCTGACAAAAACAAACAAACAAAACCCACAAGGGGGGATCACCGCTCCCCACTGCTGCTGCTTGCAGGAGCTTTTAAAGAATCCCGGTAGGACCCTTTCAAATGTCACTCGCTCTGCTGCCCCATGAGAGTTGACTTTTTTGGTGTAACTATTGGGCATTTGGCAATGGCAATAAAGAAAATGAAAACAAACTGATCAAAGACAGAATCCATAGGGAAGGCGCTCAGAACCGGAGATAATTGTTCCCAGTACAGCAATATACATTCTTCTATGCTGCTCAGATAGTATTACGTTTCAGTCTCGGAACACACCAGCAGTGATGAGGTGATAAGGATGACAAAAACACAGCTGGTGGAGAGGGTGATAATGAGCCTCAGTCAGGACAAGTCAGGCATTGGAGGGATTTAAACATTGCAAATAGATGCTTGTATGTTGTGGGAGAAAAAACGCTAATTGCATTTGGCGTCTCCTGCCCTATAACGAAAGTCCACCAGAAAGAGTATCATCAATCACAACTAATCAGGACATCCCTTAATTTTTTGTCAAAGGAGCCTGAAGCTGGTGAATTACTAACCAGAGCCTAGTTTGTTTTTGTTCAGGCTTTTTTCTTCACCCAGGCTGCCCTTACATACATTGCACTATGTCTCTTGCAGTTTAATCGAAAGACAAACTATTCCACCACAACCAACACTGCAGTGTCTTCCTCCAGAATAGGTTGTTTGTATTTTTTATACACAATTTTGGATTTAAAGAGAGTTTAGAAATGGAAAAATAGAAATTGTCAACCACAATTTGATCTACAGCCCATTAGCCATCTGATAAAAATTAAATTGTTTACCCTTTCCACTCAAAGCAGTCACACTTAACACCACACGTTCCTAAGGCTAAAATATCCATTACGTATTTGTGTACTAGCTATTGGCACTGACATAGTGATAGCTAATATGGCTTTTGAAACATGGAAGGGTAAAAGCCACTAAAAATATTAGCCTTTTTATGCATCTTTGGGATTTGTTCAGTTGCATTCTTTTCACAGGGGTTAACTTAACTGTGTGCGACCCACTGGAACAGATGCCACATGGAGCTGTTCCCTGAAGATCATTTGTTTCCTTTATGGGGAACATTTCAGAGAAGAACATTTTGGTTGCTAGAGAGAAATAAATAAAAGGGAGAACAACAGTGTATGTTTCTGCACAAGCAGGGCGTTATCTAAAATGACAATAGTTTAGCCAAGATCTCTGCCAGCCAAACATGCGCTTAGAGCTGCCAAAGCTTCACTAAAAGCAGATTTATCTTGCGCTGGATGAATGGAGTTGGAACATATACACCCAGTTTTATTGTTTTTCGTTAATTTTATAGGAAATGGTTTATTGAACTAGGCGAACTTTTTGCAGTATGTGTCAAGCTGCTTTGTTGGCAGCAGGGATCGCACTGGTGTCTCCGAACTTCGGTGAGTAAATGCAATTTTGGATCAGTGGGATGAATTACAGAGATTAGCAAAGTTGTTTTAGGACAAAACATTTTAGTCACAACCTTGAGCATTATCCAGAGTACAAAAAAAATGAAGTGTTTTCATCTGATGTGAATGAGCAAAATGCCATGTTTGTCTAACTGTTTCACCAGGAAAGGCACATCAGGAGGTGTGTTTTCTGTGCCACTGCATGACGAGCTTGTCTCTGATTGCAGCGGCACTTTTCTTACAAGTTTTGTCCACTTTGTATAATGCTTGTGTCAGCGCTAGCTTGCTGACTCATTGGGGAATGAGGGACGCACCTACTAAAGCGTGCCCTTCATTCCCCGACACTGACACACCTCTGAAACGTGCTGTTAGCGCAAGATGTTGCTTGTGCATGCGAAAGCCAACATAAAAAGGCCCCAAACAGGAGGTAAAAAATTATAGGCCCGTCAGTCTCACCTCAGTCTTGAGAAAGGTATTGGAAGGATTTATCAAGGAGTTCATTACAAAGCACCAATATAAGACTAGTAATATTGACTAAGCAGAGCATGGCTTGGTTAAAGGGAGGTCCTGTCAAACAAATTTATTGGAATTTTACGGGAAAGTAAATCAGGCTATGGACGAAGGATATGCAGTGGATGTCATCATTTTTGATTTCACCAAAGCATTTGACAAGGTACCACATGACAAACTGCTAGAAACCCTGCTAAATATTGATGTTCATTGTAATATAATTTGCTGGATAAAATCGTGGTTAACGGGAAGGAGACAGAGAGTGTGTGTAAGGGCGAAATTTTCCAACTGGCAGAGTGTGACTAGTGGAGTGCCATAGGGCTCTGTATTGGGTCCCTACCTATTTAATATTTATATTGGGACAACAAAGGTTTCCTCTGATATTTGGTTTTCAAAATTTGTGGATGATACGTGGCTAGGTAGGGTTGTAAACCTCAGTGAAGATGCAGAAATATTGCGAACAGCTTTAGAGGAGTTGGAACATTGGGCACAGAACCAAGGATCATCCTTTAATGTAGAAAAGTGCAGTGTGATGCATTTGGGGAAAAAAATAGCCTGCATGGTTATAATATGGGGGAAAAATTACTTAAGGTGACCTCAGAAGAATGCGATCTGGGGATAAAAATTAATAATAACCTGAACTTTACACCCCACTATAACTAGCTAATAAAAAAGGCTGGTATCATACAGTACTGCATTAACAAACACATTAAAAGCAGGGACAAGGGAGTCATTTTGCCATTGTATACATCGCTGGTACGCCCTCTTATGGAATATTGCTCCCAGCTGTGGTCCTCAGGAAAAAGGGGGGATATAGCTTCACTCGAGAGGGTACAGAAAAGGGCTACTCATAAAATTACAGCAGTTCAAGGGTTGGATTATACACAGAGGCTAAGTACTCTGGGGTTATATTCTCTGGAGTTTAGGAGATTAAGGGGGATATGTGTTTAATTTATAGGGCCTTAAATGATCCAATATTATGAGAACAGTTAGATTTGGAAATCCTAGATCATTATTTCAATACTAAAGCATATCCGCTCCAGATAAAAATAGAAAGATTCCAGTTAAATAAAAGGAAGCAGTGGTTGATAGTGAGAGCACCTAGGATCTGGAATAAATTGCCAGTAGAAATAATTGTTAATAGTAATATTGATAGGTTTAAGAAAGAGTTAGATACTTTCCTAATTAATAATAATATATTGGGGTACTCTTAATTTATGGTGAGCATATGGACATTGTCTTTTAAAGCTCTGGATAACTATGAAACCTATGAAACCTATAAGTACTTCCTCGCATCTCTCCTGAATTTACCACCCACTAGCTTCATAGCTTCATTAGCGAGTGCTATCCTGACCCTCTCCTTAGAAAATGGACTGGTGTCCACTTCCCTCCTCTCAAATCTCCTGGTGCCTTCTTGTGGTTCCTTCCCTTCCCCTTCTACTGTGAACACTGAACAAAAGTATTTGTTTAAGATGTTTGCATTTTCTTGGTTCCCCTCTGTATGGTCCCATCCCTCCCTCTTTAATGGTACAATTCTTCTCTTTGTCTTCATTGTCTCGCTAACATACCTAAAAACTGTCTTGTCCCCTTTAAATACTGCCTGGGCTATTCTTCCCTCAGTTTGCGTTTTGCACTCTTTACTACTTTGCCTGCCTCCCTCCATTTCCCCAGACACACTTCCCTAACTTCCTCTCTCTGGGTCTCCTTATATCTTCTGAATGCCATTCTTTTTGACTTTACCTTTTCTGCCACCTCCTTTGAAAACCATAGCAGTCTTTTCTTCATTATACTTTTGCTACTTGCTTGATATACAGGTGTGTTGCCTTTACTATGCAGTCTGGCCCACTTGCCTTCCAACCCACACGGGACATCACCTCCTGCCAGGTCCTTTCGGAGGGATTCTCCCATTTTTGTAAAGTCAGCTCTTCTGAAATCCAGAACCCTTGTCCTTGTGTGATTAGATTCCACCACTGTTCTTTTTTAAACTTTGTTTATTGACATTTTCAATATCAATACATACTTGACATAAAAACATTCTCTAAATAAAGAATGGTACAGAAATCGTATATCACTTGACTGAGAATTTGATATAAGCATCTTTCACACTCAGTGATCCACTCTCACTAGATATGCCTAGAACAGAAGTAATTAGGTGAGGTAAGTCCTCCTTGAATCAGTTGGAGTAACGGCTGGGGAAATCCCCCATGTACATATATGGCCACTAACATGGTATTGCCATCATTACATACAGAACCTAGAAAATCTACCCCAGGCACCCCATTAAACCAAATCTGGTGTGGTAGCCATTAAAAGCAAGTTATGGAACACTCTGTTATATCCCAAATATACGTAATAGTTCACTATTATGAAAACCGAATATTGTCTGATGTTAGCAGAAAAAGGTAAATGCTTATAGTTAGGAGGGGCATAACTATATTGTACACAGGGTGCTTAGAGTCCTGCTAAAAGGATGTGCAGTAATAATTATGCCCCCTCCATACTGTGATGCACCAACAATTTAAATAGCCAGCAGTACTGTAAACTGAGATCTATGTTACAATTCTCACATAGATCACCCCAATAACTCCATTCACCACAGTTCCATTAAAGTAGCAGTGCAGGAAGCAAAGTCATTTGGTTTATTCAGGTAACACCAGACTGTTCTTCATCAGAGGCCTGGTCCCCGTGAGGTGGTAGATTCTCCAGAAATCTTGCTACTGCATCAGCCTAGGTAAAGATGTAGGGTTTACCCTTATAGGTGAAGCGGAGGCAAGCTGGAAAGAACAAGTTGGCAGAGATTCCATAGTCTCCCAAGCACTACCGCAATTGAAGTTGCTTCTTTCTCCTTGTCTGCATGCAGGATGCCACATCAGGGAAGATAGAAACTTTCAGCCACTGGAAATGCAGGTCGCATTTATCTCTGGCAGCAGCTAGAACAAGCAAGTGTTCCTCCAGAGAATCTAATGTGACAAGAATGGTCAATGACTGCACCACACCTTCCGAAAGTCTCTGATGATTAGGTAGGCAAAAAATGCACTTGATATGCACTGAATCTTCAGTCAGACCCAAGGAGACAGTAAGTAAATTCTCAAATACCTATTTTAAGTCCTTAGCTGCGATGGCAAGAGGAAGCCCCACAACCCAGAGATTATCAGCTCGGAGCTGATTCTCTAAGGTTTCAACTTTGTTTGACAAAAATTTTGAGTTCTGGGCCTGGGCCATGACACAGTGCTCCTGCTGGCCAGTGATCTCTTCAAGATCCTTGGAGCTCTCCTCTCTTCCTCCTTGAGTTTCAGATCCATGACACCGGTGTGACTACCCCAACCTCGATGTCTGCTACAGTGCCAGGAACACATCGACACTCCCGACCATGACGGGACCCCTCACCAACCAACAACACTGCGATGCACAGTGCAGGGGGGATGTGCCCTCCACACTCCCCCATGTGGGGGTCTGTGCTCCATGCACCCCCCTGCTATAGATATCTAACTCCACGTTGCACAGAGAATGGAGTTAGATAATTACCCCCCACCACCCTAAAGTGTCTCGAAGCAAACCCCCCGTCACTGCCAATATAGGCAGGTGGGGTGTTCACTGTGGCAGGTTCAGTGTACCGGTGTCTCTGTAGCTATGGTATACCTCGAGTTTCAATACCCTCTGATCCATGGCAGATAATGAATCATTAGTCTAGTTAACTTTTTATTCTATTTTC
Organism: Neoceratodus forsteri; assembly: GCA_016271365.2. Classification (NCBI taxonomy): domain Eukaryota; kingdom Metazoa; phylum Chordata; order Ceratodontiformes; family Ceratodontidae; genus Neoceratodus; species Neoceratodus forsteri. The sequence goes on along the minus strand of CM028138.1, from coordinate 192,202,219 downwards.
TGTAGAATATTAAAGATCCTGTTTGTGGCTGGGTCCTTTGGCATTGCAGTGGGCACCATTGCTGACATACCTGGTTTGGGGAACATGTAGTCTTCCACTGATTTAGAGTGAGAAGTTCTATTTTTATCAGATTTTTTTGATCCCATCTTTGCCAGAACTTTTACCTGAACATGATTGAGAGTTCTTTACAGGTAAATAGTCGATATAGTGACAAATTCAAGTTTAGTGAAAACATTGTACTGTGGAGCAGATCTGAACCACATCTGTTCAGCTTGCTGGTTGGCTTTGCCCCCACATCTTTGTTCTTATATTGAACTACAAGGTACAATGATGACTGGTCCCCAGATGACTTCCCACCCTGTTGTCTGCAACACTGTCCCTGGACAGCAAATACAAGCAAACAAACATTCAGCACTGACAAACGCTTGTTTAGGTATATAAGTGAAAAGAGGAATACCAGGAAAGGGATTGTAAAGTTACAAAAGGGATGGGGGAACAGTGCAGTGGGGGACCAGGAAAAGGCAGATATCCTGAACAAATATTTTTGTTCAGTATTCACAGTGGAAGAAGAAGGGGAGGGACCACAAAAAAAGTAAGAGGAGCTCTGAAGGGAAGGCGATGGACACCAGTCCTTTTTCAGAGGACAGAGATCTAAAGGGACTCACTAAGCTGAAAATGGACAAACCAGTGGAACTAAACAGGGTACATCTTAGGATATTGAGGGAGCTAAGGGAGGTACTGGCTGCACTTCAACAATCCTATTTAGCAGCTCACTGGAAATAGGAGAGGTTCCGGAGGATTTGAAGAGGGCATATGTAGTTATACTTCACAAAAGAGGTAGCAGGGAAGAGGCTGTCAATTGTAGACCAGCCTGACATTAGTGGTAGAGAGGTTAATGGAGTCACTGCTGAAGGACTGTAGAGTGAAAAATCTTGAATCTACTGGTTTACAAGGGCACAGGGTCAAAACGCCGACCTACTGTAAATAACAGTGCAATCGAATACAGCGCATACATAACAGCAACATTAAAAACAAAATGGTACACTATAGTGCTTGGAAAAACAGCACTACCACCAAATTCAGCACAGCATAAACAAACAGGCTTTACTCTGACCCCTGACCCCCCCAACTTAAAATAACTACCTCGGGGGAGGCAACTCGAGGATAGGGAGAAACATTTGGGGGGGAGTAGAACTGCTCAGGAAGGGACAGGAAAACAGCCAGACACAAACAGTAAAAAAATTCAACACCTATTCCAGGACCGGGATTCAAACCCTGGTCTGTTGCTCTCTACTGCCTGTGGCTCTACCCACTGAGCCATAACACCTGCTTGGCAGAGTGTCCCCAAGCATAGCCTTTATCCCCTGCTTCTCTGTACTGTACTACATTCACAATGTGATTATTGCTACAGGGATAGCACTAACCCATACCTGCGCTATAGTATCCCTGTAGCTCTCTTTCAATATGCTATTGTTACAAAGCAGTTATTGCTTTGCTGTTCTTCCCACGCCATATTGACCACGTACCATTTACAAGACCCAATACAGCATGGATTCATATGTGGGAGGTCATCTCAAATGAATATGATAGATTTATTTGATTGGGTGACCAAAGAATTAGATCAGGGTGGAGTGGTGGATGTAGTTTGCCTAGATTTCAGTAAGGCACTCAACGCCATTCCACATAGGAGACTATTAAGCAAGCTGTGAAGCTTAGGACTGGGTCTAAAGGTGATAAATTGGGTGAGACATTGGTTTGGGGGATAGGCAACAGAAGGTGGTGGTAAACAGAGTTCACTCCAAAGAGGGGAGTGACCAGTGGGGTGCCTTAGAGATGAGTGCCGGGACCAGTCATCTTTAATTTCTTTGTAGGTGACATTGTAGACGAGCCAGAGGGGAGGTCTGCCTCTTTGCGAATTACACCAAAATCTGCAATAGGGTGGACACTCCAGGGGATGTGGTAAGAATGAGTGGATATCTGAGAAAACTCAGAGTGTTCAAGGGTATGGCAACTGTGTTTCAATATGAAAAAGTGCAATATAATTCACTTGGGGCACAGAAACCTGGGACAGAGTACAAAATGGGGGGAGTGTTACTGATGACCACCAAGTAGGAGAGAGACCTGGAATCTCTGATGACCTAAAGGTGGCCAGGCAGTATGACAAAACATTTGGGAAAGCTAGTGGGATGCTGGGGTGCATAGGGAAAGGTATCACCAGCAGAAGGAGTAAGATGGTGCTGCCTTTGTATAGATTCCTAGTAAGATATTACCTAGAATACTGTGTACAGTTCTGTAGCCTGCATCAAAAGCCCTACAAGGAGAGACTAAAGGAACTTAATATGCACACCCTGGAAGAGAGGGAGGAGGGAGGGGGATATGATAGAGACCTTTAAATACCTCATGGGTGTAAAGAAGGTACAGGAGGAAAGTATTTTTCAGAAAAAAGGTGCTCAAAAACAAGGGATCATATTATGAAATTGGAGGGGGATAGATTCAGAAGAGATGTGAGGAATTACTTCTTCACAGAGGGAGTGGTGGAGTCCTTGAACAGCCTACCAGCCAATACGGTGCGGCAAAAACAGCAGTGGGGTTCAGGAATGTATGGGATAGGCATAAAGAAATCATAGTGGAAAGGAATGGGGGGAAGGAGAAAGAGCCTTAGATCAGGTAGGGTCTACTGAGATTCGGAAGGCAGGGGAAAAAGGCACAGGGTCAATATGTTGCATGGCAGAATGCCGTATGACACAAGTGTGTTGCACGATTCCCGGTTTTCTTTTGTTCTGTGGGGGGCTCCACCCCCCATTACAGGGGGCTGTGCCCCGGACTCCCCCCACTAAGGATTCTAACTCCGGGGGGGGTCCAACACGGACAGCGCACAGGTCTGGGTTGCGCCATAATGGTGTATGCTATTAAGCGTACAACATTATGGCCCAGTATGAGGAAAAATTGGTTGGACTAGGTGGGCCAAGCAGTCCTTATCTGCCGGCATATTCTATGTTCCTATGTTTCTATGTAAAACCCAAGTCAAAATATTCATTTATCTCTTCAGGAACCATGACTTCTTTGGAAGGGACTCCAAGTTTGGATGGTTCCCCGGGCCTTTCAAGATTGTCAGATGGTCTAAACAAAGAGGCAGAGAAACATAGACACCCAGAGCATGATGGCAGAAAAAGACCAGGGGCTAGAGTCACAAAAAATTGCAAAGCACAGCATTTGGGTTGCACTTTGTGATTGCCCAAGTGTCAAATGTTGCTTTCACAATCAGCACACTGCATTATCTAACTGAGAATAGGACCAGGTCAACATGACATTATGCCCAATACCACAGTGCTAACCCCACTAGTGCCGCCACAACATGAAGCCAGGAGTATGGCCCTGCCATGAATAGCACAGGTGTGCTATTTCCAATTCACAAAAGCAGCCATGTGAATAAGCCCATTGGGCTTGCAAGGCCAATTGTGGCTATTTGCATGCCCTTTATGGGCCCATTTCCAGCCAGTCTGTCCATAGTCCTTATAATCCCTGAAACCTTCCCTGAACCTATTGTTCCTGCAAGGTACTAATCTTCCTCATCCTTTCCCCATTCACTTCCTTGGTCCCGTCAGCCCTGGTGAACACTATTTTCTTCATTCTGTTCCATGCCTGCTTAATCCTCTGACTGTGTTTGCACTCACCAGCTCAACTGACAGACTGTTCTAGGGTTCTACCACCCTTTCCATAAAGAAGTACTTCTTCATGTTCCTCTTGAATCTCCCCCTGGTTAATTTCCACTCATGATCATGTGACCTCGAGTTGGTATTCAGGGTAAGTAATTCCCCACAGTTTACCTTGTTAATTCCATTAAGGAACTTGAAGGTCTCTATTATAGCTCCAGTTTCCCTTCTGGTTTCCAGTAAGTACATATTTAGTGCCTTGAGGCATTCCTCATAGGATCTGCCCAGCTGGCCATGAATCATTTTTGTTACTCTGTGCTGCACCATCTCCAACCTGTCCCTGCCCTTTCTAAGATGAGGGCTCCAGAACTGGATGCAGTACTCCAGGTGAGGCCTCACCAGGGATCTGTATAGGGGAAGGATTACTTCTTTTCTTCTGCTGATACCCCTCCCGATACACCCCTGCATCCTGTTAGCTTTGCTACAGGCCTTGTTGCACTGACTTGTTTGTTTAAAAAGGGCAGAAAATGATTTCTAATTGGTAGCTGTTTATAATATTCCCATTTACAAAAATGATCCAGAAGCAAATAGTTTGATACCTTTTATTGGACCAAGTTTAAGATAGTTGCCAAAAAAACTAAACAAATAATTAAAAAATCAAAACAAAAAATGGAAATAAATTTAGCCAAATACATCAAAAACAATAAAAACAGTTTTAAAACTATATAGGTTCATTGAAACAAACATGTACAGGAATTGGACCACTAAAGGTAAATGATGAATTAATAACTAATGAAAAAGAAATGCTACTAAATTTAATCATTATTTTATAAGCATATTTTGTACTTGGACCTTTAATTTAGGGTAAAAAAAAACAACTAACAAAACAAAAAAAGTGTGTGTTTGTCTGAGTTAACTGAACTAAATGGTTATCTGAACAGTTATCTAGGTGTAAATCTCAGGTGATTGAAAGGACTTAATTGCTGTGAGGTTTAAATTACTTGTAGAAAGATCTCGTAAGTAGGGGGAGTGGCTTAGCTAGAAGGAAGCTACATTTAAAGACTGCCTTAGAAAGATTCTGCTAATAGCTTGGCAGAAGACACCAGGAGAAAGGACTGCTGTGTGACTGGACTCCTTTACTGGGACTATATTGCCCTCCTTCCCTCCTCCCTCCACCCCCACCCAAAGCTAGTTCTATTTTTATAGGCACAGGATTTGACTGACAACAGGAACTTCCTGTTTGGGAGCAGGAAGTGAGTGACCACAAAACCACTAAAGACCCACCATCCTAGAAGGGCAAAAGTAGCTCTCCAGCCCCCTCTAGCTGCTGGTGGTCTGCCTCTGAGCAAGTAAGGGGTCTACTGAGAAATATAGGATATTCTCGTCTCAGAACAGGACAATCAGGAGCTTAAAGGGCACACAGGCAGAAAGTAAGGAGAGAGAGAGAGAAAAAAAAACAGAGGAAAGAATAAGGATTGCAAACAGTTAAGGGGCCAGAAATAAGACATGATTGGAGTGGTGCAGTGCAGTGGCTGTGGAGCAGCAGTCTTCTGGGAGACATTCTGGAGGATGCAGTGTTGTCCCATCTGCAGGCACCTCTCTGGGATGAGGGAGGAGGTTGTTCATCTCCAGGCTGAGTTGGCCAGGATTTGTGGGACCTCGTCTTCCATCCAGGGACCACCAGTGCCACTGCCGGTGCCTCAGAGGTTGCCAAGAAAGAGGAGCGGCTGAACCACAGTGGGCTCAGGGAGGGTGAGGGTGGTGGAACAGAGGTGCATCCCTTCAGTTGTACCTCTCTACAATTCCTATGCCATTCTGGCAAAGTGTGGTTCCTCTACGGAGGCACCCGCAGTGGAGACCAAGGAGGATGCTGGGAGCCTCCACAAAGGAGAACCACAGGAGGGTGGCAGGGGACCCTGCAGGGAAGGAAACAACTCCTGGTGGGGAACTCCATTGTTAGGAAGGTAGAACTGGGGAGAAGGAGAGGGAGGTAAGGTGCCTGCCTGGCGCCATGGCTTGGAGGGACAGGGACGAATCCTCAGGTTTCTGAAGCAGCTGCACAGGGGAAGGAGCTGGATGTCATTGTCCACCTAGGGACAAATGACCTGGCTAAGAAAGTGATTAGAGAAGTGCAGGAAGAGTTTGTGGAATTGGGGAGAGGCCTTAGTCAAGTAGCACACACGGCAACCTTCTTGGAGGTGCTGCCCATCTATGGCATAGGAGAGGCTAGGGTGTTCCGCACCATGGGATTCAATCAGTGGTTGAAAAACTGGTGTGGAGCTCAGAGATTTGGCTTCATTGGGGACTGGAGGTCCACCTGGAGTGATGCAAGCCTATACTGGCATGATAGGCTGCATCTCCAGGAGGGGAACCAGGATCCTAGGTGATAGGTTTAAATGCTTCATTCGCAAGCATTTAAACTAGCCAAGGGGGGAGGCACTGGAAAGAAGCAGGGAAATCCTAGCCCCCCCAAATAATCACGGTAGTAAGTGCGGCAAACACCAACATAGAGGTGTCGATAGGGAAAAGGGCAGGGGTAAATGGAGAAAGTGACACAGGCAAAAAGGACACAGATGGGGCAAAAGGGAGTAAGACCATCAGGAAATGGAGGGTAATGAGTACCAATGCCCGTAATCTGGGCAACAAGCTCCCTGAGCTGGTGGCTTTGATGGAAGAGGGATGCCTGGATATCGTAGCAGTCACAAAAACATGGTACACAGAGAACCATGACTGGGATGTTAACATACCAGGGCATGTAACCTACAGGAGAGACAGGCAGGGGAGAAGAGGGGGAGGAGTAGCTCTCTATGTAAAGGAAGGGATAAAAGCAACTGAACAAAAGAGTTAACAGGGAGGAGAGGAGGCACTGTGGGTCACCTTGGAGACTGGAAAGGGCACCACAATATGCACAGGGGTTGTGTACAGACCTTCATGTCAGGGGGAGGGAATGGACAAGGATATGATAGAAGGCATTCTTAGAATGGCAGAGAAAGGGGAGATACTGTTGATGGGAGACCTGAATATGCCAGATGTTAACTGGAGCACATTTTCTGCAGCCACATCCAAGAGCAGGGCCATTTTTGATGCCCTACAGGTGGCAGGCCTCAGACAGCTAGTTTCAAAACCTACTCGTGAGGGAACAATCTTAGACCTCATACTCTCAAACGGGGGCAGTGAGAGGATCTCAGATCTAGAAGTAGGTTGCCATCTGGGGACAAGTGATCATCAAACAGTGTGGTTCACGTTAAACTCAGCTACAGAGTCAAGCTATACAAAAGTGAGGGTACTGGACTTTAGGAGGGCTGACTTTGGCAAGATGAGAGAGTGCCTCAGAAAAGCACTAGCAAACAGGCTAGAAGGAGGTGTGGAGCAACAATGGGGAATCATCAAAACTGTCATCACAGAGGCAACAAGCCTTTGTGTGAAGCAAATAAACAAATCAAAACAAAAGAAAAAGCCACTATGGTTCTCAAAAGAGGTGGCTGTGAAAGTCAGGAAGAAAAAGATAGCATTCCGGAAGTATAAGGAAACACAGAAGGAGCAGGACAGAGAGCTGTACCAGTTAAGGCAGAAGGAAGCAGGGAGGGAAGTCAGAATAGCAAAGGCCCAAACTGAGGAAAACATAGCCAATTCAGTTAAGAAGGGGGATAAAACCTTTTATAGGTACATCAGTGAGCGTAGAAAGACAAAGGGAGGGATAGTGAGGCTGAATAAAATGAACGGTGGGTGGGCAGAGGGGGACAGTGAAAAAGCAGGGATACTGAATGAATATTTCTGCTCAGTATTCTCAAAAGAGGAAGTGCCTAATCCAATTAACAGAAGCACTTTTGATAAGAGGGTCGATTCCAGTCCTTTCACAGAAGAAAGGGTTCTGCAAGAACTCCTAAAACTGAAGGTGGACAAAGGAATGGGTCCTGATGGAATTCACCCCAGAATTGTAAAAGAATTAAGGGAGGAACTAGTGAAACCACTGGCTACTCTTTTTAATAAATCATGGGAGGATGGTGTGGTACCAGTGGACTGGAGGAAGGCAGATGTGATTCCTCTTCACAAAAGTGGGACCAAGACAGAGGCAAGAAACTACAGACCTGTCAGTCTGACCTCTGTGGTAGGGAAAGTGATAGAGTCACTTCTGAAGGAAAGAAAAGTTGAGTACCTAGAGGCCAGTGGGGCACAGGACCCAAGGCAGCATGGGTTCACAGAGGGATGGTCATGTCAGATGAATCTAATAGATTTCTTTGACTGAGTGACCAAAGTAGTAGACCAGGGAGGGGCTGTGGACATGGCCTACCTAGACTTTAGCAAGGCATTTGATACAGTCCCACACAAAAGATTAATAGTCAAATTAACCAGCCTGGGAGTGGGTCCCAGGGTGGTAGCCTGGGTAAAACATTGGCTGCACAACAGGACACAGAAGGTAATTGTAAATGGAGTCCACTCTGAAGAAAGAGGGGTTACTAGTGGGGTACCACAGAGTTCAGTATTGGGTCCAGTCCTTTTTAATGTCTTCATCAGTGACATTGCAGAGGGACTGGAAGGAAAAATATGCCTTTTTGCAGATGACACAAAGATCTGCAACAGGGTTAATACACAAGAAGGCATGAAAAGGATAAAAAGGGACTTGGCAAGGTTGGAGGAATGGTCAGAAGTATGGCAGCTAGGATTCAATGCAAAGAAGTGCAAAATAATGCACCTGGGAAACAAGAACCCAGGGAAAGAATACACAATGGGTGGGGATGTAGTAACAACAACAAAAAAGGAAAGGGACCTGGGGGTAATCATATCAGATGACCTTAAGGTTAGCACGCAATATGAGAAGGCAGTAGGGAGGGCTGGGGGTATACTGGGATGTATAGGGAGAGGCATCCGCAGCAGAAAACAGGAAGTTGTTATCCCTCTGTACAGACAGTTGGTGAGACCCCATCTGGAGTACTGTGTCCAGTTCTAGAGACCCCATATCTGCAAGGACATAGACAGGATAGAGGCAGTCCAGAGGAGGGCAACTAAAATGGTGCAGGGTCTGCAAGAGAAGCCGTATGAGGAGAGACTAAATTAGCTTAATATGTATACCCTTGAGGAAAGAAGGGAGAGGGGGGACATGATAGAAACTTTTAAGTACCTCAGTGGAATCAACAAAGTCCAAGAGGGTAGCATCTTTCAGAAAAAGAGACGTGCAAGAACAAGGGGACACAATTTAAAGATAGAAGGAGGGCGGTTCAGGGACAATGTGAGGAACTATTATTTCACAGAGAGGGTAATGGATGCATGGAACAGCCTTCCTGAGGAGGTTGTGGGGTCTAAAACTGTGGGAGAATTCAAGAATGCATGGGACAGACATAAGGCAATTCTTGTGGGGGGTTGGAAGAAGTAGGCTGTTGGTTAACTAAGATCTGCGGCCTATCCTGTAGGTAGGGAAATGGGCAGACTAGATGGGCCAAGCGGTCCTTATCTGCCATCAAAGTCTATGTTTCCAATGGATTTTACTCATCAAGATACATTACAATCATCAAATATTAAATTATTCTTTCTTGAACAAGACACAATAGAGGCCATTAACAAAATCAAATGCAATACATCTCCAGGCCCTGACAGTATTCACCCCAAGTTCTTAAAAGAGGTATCAAAGGAACTTGCTGGACCATTTACCTATTTTATGTCTGTAAATAATGGGAAAGTTCTTCAGTCTTGGAGAGAAGCAAATATAACCCCTATACATAAAGGAGGTAATAAACAGTTAATATCTAATTATAGGCCTATCAGCCTTACATCACTTGTCAGTAAAATTATTGAACAGTTAATACATGTTAAAATTTCCAATCATCTTAAAATTTCTAATTGTACTGACATTTCCCAGCATGGCTTTACTACTGGTAGGTCATGTCAAACAAACCTTATTAGTTTTTTCGAACCTGTTAGTGACGCCCTAGATAAGGGTCTTCCAGTGGACATCATATTCTTGGATTCTGAAAAAGCATTCGACACTGTTTCCCATAAAATTTTGATCAAACAATTCCATAATATAAATTTGGACATGTACTTAATTAAGTGGATATCAGCATGGTTATACAACAGACATCAAAGGGTGGTTGTACGAGGGCATAAATCCAACTGGAGCCCTGTCACCAGTGGAGTACCACAGGGATCTGTTCTTGGGCCTTTTCTTTTTAATATATTGATAGCAAGTATGCAAGCAACAAAAGAAGTTTGGATAAACAAATATGCAGATGATTGCAACTTGGGCTGTATTGTGAACACGACTGCATCTGCAAACACTCTCCAAGATAATTTAAATAAATTAACATCATGGGCAGTAAATAATAAAATGAAATTTAACCCCGCAACGTGTAAGGTAATGCATATGGGGAGTAATAATAAGAGACACCCATATTTTATTCAAAATGTGAAATGAACAATCACAACAGAGGAAAGAGATTTAGGTATAACTATAACTGATAACTTAAAATTTAACACCCATACTAATAAAACTGTTAAAAATGTCACAAGATTATAGGTTGTATATTGAGACATATCAAAAGTAGGGAATCATCTGTCATCTTGCCCCTATACACAAGCCTGGTTCGTCCATATTTGGACTATTGTGTTTCATTTTGTGCTCCAACTTCCATTGGCTATTTAAACATGACAGAAAGAGTTCAACGAAGAATAACTAAAAGGATTGTTAATATGTCCAAACTTGATTATGGTTCTAGATTAAAATCTTTAGAGCTTTACTCTTTGAAGTACAGAATACTAAGAGGCGACTTAATCTATACTTACAATGCATACAATAACGATTACTTGTTAAAAACAATAGGATTGGAAAACTTTTCAATAAGTAGTCCCACTAGATCCCACAATTCAAAACTAAAATCATCCTTATGTAAAACCAACAAACGATCTAGATTTTTTACACAGAGAATTCCTCCAATCTGGAATACATTGTCTAGTAATATTATAAACAGCGAAAACATAGAACAATTTAAGAGAAACCTTGATAAATGTCTGGATGACAAGAAATTTTCCTTCCACTGATAATTTAACTGGTGGCGAGTTCATAAATGGGCATGTGCCTTCTGAACTTGTATCAATCTATGAATCTATGAACATCAACATAGATGTTACAAAAAGAAAACAATGTCTAAGCTTTCGGACCAACCAAGTCCTTCCTCGGAGACATATAAGTATTGCAAATGAGGGGAGAAGACATGAATATCAGTGCTCTCCGATTTACAGTCTCCGAGAAAGGACCTGGTTGGTCTGAAAGCTTAGACATTGTTTTCCTTTTGTAACATCTGTGTTGGTCCAATAAAAGGTATCAAGCTATTTGATTCTGGATCTGTTCTTACAAGGACCAATACAGTGGCTAATCTATTTCTGTATGTCATTTACATAAATTATGTCCATAAGCCTAAATGATCCAGATGGTACTTACCTTAGTAAAAAGTGGTTTGAAAAACTATTTGTCATTGTTTTGTTTTTATGGGCAGCATTCTGTTACTCTCTTTATGGAACCAGTGATTTGGAGTTTTAACTATGTCACAGTTTGTGCACAGAACTCTAAGAATAGTTCTGATTGAACAGAAGCTCATGTTTAGCATTCTGCACACAAACCATGACATGGTAAAAACTCCAAATTACTGGTTCCATCAGGAGAATTGAGCAGAGTATTATCCGTAAAAAGAAAACAATTGAAACTAGTTTTTCACATCAGTGTTTATTAAGGTACAGTTAAATATAGCTCACTTGGAGGCAAACGGTAAGTCTTTCATTTCTCTTACTAGAAACATTACTAACTGCTGCTAATTAGCACAGATTTCTTGTCCCCTTTAAGGGAGTTACTGATGATAACTCCTAGATCCCATTCCCCTTCTACCATTCTCCAATCCCTTGGAACTTCCCCAGACATAAGTGAGCTGTTGAACAACCCAGGCAGCAGTTCAGCCAGTTCTGTTGCTAATTCCCTACATATCCTCAGATGCAACCAATCTGGTCCTGGGGCCTTATCTATCTTAAGGGCTGCCAGCCCTTTCAGGGCCCTCTCGCTAGTAAGTACTGGCTGCCTCATTTCTGACGCTCTCTTAGTTGCCACTTTGATGCCATTTTCTGGCATGGACCCACAGTCCTCCTTAGTGAATACTGAGCAAAGTAGTCATTCAGGACAGTGGCCTTTTGCTTATCTTCCTCTGTCACCCTACTCAGTCACTTAGCAGTGCGACCCCCCCCCGCTTTTTTATCTTCACCACGCACGTGTGCATTCAGCGAATATCTTGCAATAACTGCAGGTAAGTAAGTAAACTTTATTTTTAAGTGCCTTTCAGATATCAAGGCACTGTACAATAAAATAAGTCAAATAAACATCAGATAAAACATACAGTTAAAATTTTAAAAACCTTCAGAGAAAGCTTTACAAAACAAATAAGTTTTGAGCTCAGATTTAAAACTGGGGACGGTCAGGCATTCTCTTGTCCAACAAGGTAGAGAATTCCACAGGCTAGGGGCAGCATAAGAGAAAGTGCGTGCCCCAGATGTTTTTAACTTAACCCTGGGAATCTCTCATCAGCAGATCGGAGTGAGCATGAGGTGCAGTAGGGAGTAAGGAGATCTTGTACTGCAGGGCACTTTTCAAAAGGTCAGTTATACAGGATTTAGGATGCTGTCCTACATGTTGGACCATTGGAGATCTAAGGGCTCAGCTCCAGGCAGCATGGGCAGAGATTACACACCTCAAATCGCACATTCAGGAGGAAATATATTATAAGAACCACCCACCATTTCCCCAACATCCAACTGAAGCACCTCAACCGCAGAGGGTAGTTGGTCCGGGAGGTTACCAGGTGGTTAGGAGGGGCCAAATCAGGTGACCCATCACTCAATGCTCTCCAACGTATCACCTCCATAAACCATATAAAAACTACAAACAGGTATCTGCCTCTATATCCAAAATCAAACAAAGGGGCAGAGGACACTGCAGAGCAGGACACTGCAGTGCAGGACACTGCAGCACAGGAGCTAGCACAACAAAACTCACCCAAAACAGGGACCAAAACAAAAAAAGCAAAAAGGAAATCCAAAACACTTCTGATCATAGGAGAGTTCATGATTCAGGGAGTTGATACCTACCTCAAGCCGGGGGGTAATGGTCAGATGTCTCCTAGGTAGATCACTGTGGAGAGACACTGACCGCATTGCTAAAATTGTGCAGGAAGCAGGAAAAAAGATCAACATCCTGTTACACGTAGGGATGAATGAGCTTGCCAGCTGGTCAGTTGTGGAGACCAAGGAACACCTGACCAGGCTGGGAAACAAATTGTCATCCATTTCGTCCGCCATCACCTTCTCTGAGATCCTGCCAGTCTAGGAGAGGGGGCAGATGGATGGAAGGTCAGAGAACGGGAGATAGGGGAGCTAAACCTGTGGCTCAGGGGCTGGTGCCAGGAAAAAGGACACAAGTTTTTAGGTAACTGGCAACAGTTTTGGGAGTGAAAGTTCTTTAAATTCGATGGACTGCATCTGACTAAGGAGGGGGTCAGTGCATCGGGGCAGAAGTCTGATGTCTTTGCAGAATATTTAGACTAGCAAACAGGGAGAGGTGTGCAGCACCCGATACATCAAATAGGAAGAACATCCCTTCCCCCTCAGCTACTGATCAAACAGGATTTCAGCATATTTGTAGTTCATTTGCATCACCAGGTAAGGAAAAGGTCCAGCTCCCCACATGACGCGTGGGGGAAACGTCAGACCTCGCCCAACAACTAATACACCGAAATCTGGCCAATGGAAATTCATGTACACAAGTGCCCATAGTCTAGGAAACAAGATCCCAGACCTGCAGGCAACAATGACAGAGGCTAAACTGGACATAATAGCCACTAGCGAGACATGGTTCACCAATAACCACACTTGGGAGACTTCAGTACTCGGGTATGTACAGTTCGGAAGAGACTGAGGTGCAACAAAAGGGGGTGGAGTGGCCCTTTCTGTCAATGACAATATCAAAGCTACAGAAATTCAGAATACACATAAGGAGCCAGGACTGTGGGTCGCCCTGGAAACAGGAAATGGGACAGACATACAAATTGGGGTTGTCTACAGGCCTCCAGACCAGGGGGAGGACATAGGCAAATTACTGGTAGAAGATATACAAAACATGACAGCTAAAGGGGAGGTTCTGATAATGGGAAACTTCAACATGCCAGATACAAATTGGTCAACACCAGCAGGAACATCTGCAAGAACCAGACACATAGTGGATTCCCTGCAGGGGGAGGGCCTCAAACATCTGGTACAACAACCCACAAGAGACAGGATTATCCTAGATTTAGTACTGAATAATGGGGAAAGGATCACAGATCTCCAGGTAGAAGGTCACCTGGGGGCCAATGACCATCACATGCTATGGTTCAATTTGGCCAGTAGAACTAAATCATCCCATTCCAAGGCAAAAAGAATGGGACTTCAGAGGAGATGACTTTGATAAGATGGCCAACAGAGTTAGGCTAGCCCTGGCAAGAAGAAATACAGATGAGGGGGTACAGGCAAAGTGGGCAAGCATTAAGGATGCAACACTTGAAGCAACATCCCACTGTGTTAGACAGAAAAGCGAGCGCAAAAGAAGGAGGAAACCACTTTGGTTCTTGAAAACAGTAGCAGAAAAGGTCAGAGTCGAAAGGCTGGCCTTCAGGAAATATAAGAGAACGAAGTGCGACGAAGATAGGGAGGCATACCAAACTTCCCTAATGGAAGCAGGGAAGACAGTAAGGCAGGCAAAGGTCCAAACAGAGGAAACACTAGCACAAACAACACCTTCTATAGATACATTAGTGAAAGGAGACATTCCAGAGGGGGTATTGCTAAGATCAAAGGGGATAAGGGTAAGTGTGTGGAGAAGAACCAAGGAAAGCAGCTATCCTAAATATACTTTTGCTCAGTATTTACTGAGGAGTAACATAGAAACATAGACTTTGATGGCAGATAAGGACAGCTTGGCCCACCTAGTCTGCCCATTTCCCTACCTAGAGGATAAGCTGCAGGTCCTATTTAACCAACAGCCTATTTCTTCCTACCCCCCACAAAAATTGCCTTGTGTCTGTCCCATACATTCTTGAATTCTCCCACAGTTTTAGACCCCCCACAACCTCCTCAGGAAGGCTGTTCCATGCGTCCACCACTCTCTATGTGAAAAAATACTTCCTCACATTGCCCCGAGCTGTCCCCCCTCTATCTTCAGATTGTGTCCCCTTGTTCTTGCACATCTCTTTTTCTGAAAGATGCTACCCTCTTGGACTTTGTTGATTCCACTGAGGTTCTTAAACATTTCTATCATGTCCCCTCTCTCTCCCTCCCCCTCCTTTCCTCAAGGGTATACATATTAAGCTCCTTCAGCCTCTCCTTGTATGGCTTCTCTTGCAAACCCTGCACCATTTTAGTTGCCCTCCTCTGAACTGCCTCCATCCTGTCTATGTCCTTGTGGAGATGGGGTCTCCAGAACTGGACACAGTACTCCAGATGGGGTCTCACCAAGGTAGGGCAGGAGGTTGGTAGGACCGAGAAGGTAGGGCAGGGCCCACAGCTCAGCACCATGGACACATGTGGAGGGAGATGGAGGTGTGCACTAGTCTCTTCACAAAAGAAAGGGTCCTACAAGAGCTCGCTAAGCTCAGGGTGGACAAGGCAATGGGGCCTGATGGCATACATCCCAGGGTACTAAAGGAGCTAAGGATAGAACTAGCAGAGCCATTAGCAGAACTGTTTAGTGAGTCTCTGAGTTCAGGAGAGGTCCCAGAAGACTGGAGAAGGGCTCATGTGATTCTGCTCCACAACAGTGGTAGCAGGGAGGAGGCAGGGAACTACAGACCAGTCAGTCTTTCCTCAGTAGTGGGCAAGATTAGGGAGGCACTCCTTAAGGAAAGGATAGACCAACACCTGGAATCCATAGGAGCACAGGATCCAAGACAGCATAGGTTTGCAACAGGAAGGTCCTGTCAAACTAATCTCATAGATTTCTTTGACTGGGTAACCAGAGTGGTGGACCACGGGGGTGCAGTTGATGTTGCCTACCTTGACTTCAGCATAGCTTTCGATACTGTTCCACATAGAAGATTGATTAATAAGCTAAGTAGGCTCAGGGTGGGTCAGAGGTTGGTCAACTGGGTGGCAAACTGGTTGGTAGGCAGAAAACAGAGAGTGGTGGTAAGCGGTATACAGTCAGAAGAGATGCAAGTCATAAGTGAGGTACCTCAGGGATCAGTCCTGGGGCCAGTCCTCTTCAATATCTTCATCAGTGACATTGCAGATGGACTGGAGGGTAAGGTTTGCCTGTTTGCAGATGACACCAAGATCTGCAACAGAGTAGATGCTCCAGATGGGGTGGGCAGAATGAGAAGAGATCTGGATAAACTGGAAAAATTGTCAGAAGAGTGGCAACTGGGATTTAATGCAAAGAAGTGCAAGATCATGCACATAGGGAAGAGAAACCCTCAAGCCACCTATAGGTTGGGAGGGGAGTTGCTGGCAATCACTAAGGATGAAAGAGACTTGGGCATCATCATCATCACAGATGGTCTGAAATCATCCAAGCAGACCACAAAAGCAGTAGGTAAGGCTAGAGGGATGTCAGGGTGTATTAGTAGGGGTATTGCAAGTCATAAGAGGTAGGTAATAATCCCTCTTTACAAGACACTGGTTAGGCCCCATCTGGAGTACTGCATGCAGTACTGGAGACCTCCCCTGCACAAGGACATTAACAAAATGGAGGCAGTCCAGAGAAGAGCAACCAAAATGGTGCAGGGACTACATCAGAAAACATATGAGGACAGATTAACAGAGCTCAATATATATACCCTAGAGCAAAGGAGGGACAGAGGTGATATGATTGAAACATTCAAACACCTTAAAGGCATTAACAAGGTGAAAGAGTCTAATATGTTTCAATATAAGAAAAATATCAGGACAAGAGGACACAGCATGAGATTAGGGAGAGGCCAATTAAGGGGTAATGTGAAGAAGTTCTTTTTCACAGAAAGGATGGTGGTTGCATGGAATGGCCTACCTCAGGAAGTGGTGGATACGAATACAGTGCAGGGCTTCAAACAGGCATGGGATAGGCATAAGGGAGCAATACAGATGAGTATGAATAGATTGCCCATTGATAGAGTGAAGTCCTATGGCACATCCATAAGGTAGAAAAAATGGGCAGACTGGATGGGCCTTGTGGTCCTTATCTGCTGTCAACTTCTATGTTTCTATGGTGCCTTTTGAGGGGTGTGACACTGTCTATCCAGTACAAAGCAATGTTTAAGGGGAGAGTCAGTACCACACCATTCATGCTGATAATGGGATATGTATATACTGTACATACTGTAAATATTAGCTTAACTTTCCTGTAACCGTTTTTTATCATGTGAATTTACAGTACATCACTGTGTTTATAAACGTTATTTTCCCCTGTATGTATAACTGTCTTGTATAAGTGTATGATGTATCTGTTGTGTATCAACTATTGAACCTTGACCTTATCAGGTCCATCTTGTAAATGAGCCTTGCTCAATGATGTTCGCCTGAATAAATAAAGATTTGATGATGATGATGATGATGACGATAATGACAGAGTTTTGGCTTGCTGGATGAAGGAGTCATGTACTTCAAAACAAATAGTGGACCTAATATTGGGGCAGCTCTTTCCTTTGATCTATGCAGCAGAGCTATTCTGTCTGATCAGCTTGGAATTTCAAACATCCATGGGCTCAGACCAATCTCTCGTGGCTACTCCACTGGTGATGTCATCGGGTCAATCGGCACTCAAGCAAAAAATATAAACAATAATTCCAGTTAGGGGTAGCATATCCCTTATATATTCTTTGCAAAAAAACTCCGTTAATGCATCAGTTTGTGCTGCTATTAAAGCAACAAAAGTGTGGAAATGAGATGTTAGGATTTTGAACACTAACTCCACATTCCCCCTCAAGCAAACAAAGGGGACAAGGCAGCACAAGCAACCACAGAGATCCATCATCAGCTAAGACAAACAACATACAACTCATTCCACATGACACAAGATACATCCATTATCATGGTCCTGGTTACTCCCCCAACAGTGACATTTCACCACCGAGGTCCCCCACAGCGACTACAGCACCTAGCTGCAATGGGAGACCCGCTGGAACCCGGCGCTGCCTGTCGAGGGTCCTGCACCCCCCCAATCAGCTCCGACTGGAGTTAAGAATCCTTAAGTGGGAGGGTGTGGGGGGTACAGCCCACTGCGTAGGAGGTTTGGGGGGGGTGAAGCCCCCCGGAGAAAACAAGAGAACAAAGTGCAAACTGGCAGCCGACTGCAGAATGCAGTCGACCTGCCGGTGTCGCTGACGGGGTGTTCGACAACATTTTTGTCGGACTGCCGTTGAGGATCCTCATGGTCCAGCGCTTCTGTAGCCATGGATACACATACACACTTGCACACCACCTAGGCAATGTGGTAAAAAACTCCAGTAGGATCACATTGTAAATTGTTAGTAAGAAATAACACATAACAGGGCGTGTGGCAATGCTAAATTACCGCACACCCCAGGTGGGTTGTGAGGTATGAGGCACAGCTGAGTGCATTCAACTACCTGGGAAGTGCAGTATATGATTACTACAGGATCACAATGTAAATTGTAAGTAAGCAATAAGACATGAGAGGGTATTGGTTGTTCTGTGATGACCACACCTAGGTGCATAGTAAGGCACAAGGTCAAAGGCCAAGTGCCCTTCCGCACGTAGGCATGCAGTTATCACAGAACAATCAACAACCTGGAGTGTCTTATTGTACTTATAAAATCTCTTACAATTAGGAAAAAAATGACACTAGTAAGTAGTTTGTATTTGTAAAATTATGTAACATTTATATAAATAAAGACTAGAGAATTTCTTAAAAAAGGGAGAAAAAATAATCCCTAACTACACTATTTGGCATGGTCAGGGATTAATATTTTTCACCAAACCAGTGAAAGGCTCATCTGTGGGATAAGCCCTTTCTACACAGAAAATTTCATACCAAAATTCCAAACCCTCTGGGTGCTAGATAAGGACAAAAAACAAACAGAAAAAAACGTTTTTGTTTTTTTTTTTATTTAAAGTTTATTGAAATGTTTTTTATATTTTTCCACCTCTACATACATATGGCAGATATACATGAACATAAACATGATACATAAGACATCCGATTCACATGAGTCTGCCCCCCAACCCCCACTAACCCCCTTGTCCATCCCTTCATCCCCCTCTACCCACGTTGAGCACAGAAATTCCATCACAAGACCTCATTAACACTGTTCAAGTCCCTGGTTAGCCAATAGGGCACATAAAGCCTTGAAACTGGATTACTCTTATTGTAAAGAGAACAAGGTGTATAAGGGATCCCAGATTTTTTTAATTGTCCCATTCTGTTACTAAGGCTAGCAATAGCCTTTTCTGTGCGAAAATTCGCCAAAAGTTCGGACAGCCAGTCATTAAAGATAGTCTCTCGCTGGTCAGTCCAATGTCTTAGTATAAGTTTTTTTTACTGACATGGCTATGAGGGTTATATGATATTTGTGAACACGCACTTTAACCTCCGAGAAATCACCCATAATGCACACTGCAGGTATGAACAGATCTTTGAGCCCAAGAAGGGGATCTGTTGACTGCTGAATGGTAGTATATAGTGGAGACACTTTGGGACAGGACCAAAATGCATGAAGTAATGTCCCCTCCTCCAGTAAACACCTGGAACATGTCGGGGAAGGCTTTAGACCCAGTTTAAATAACCAAGATGGTGAATAGTATGCATTATGCAGGATATACAGTTGCATTAATGTAAGCCTGTCTTAAGTCACAAACTTGTGGCAATTGTACCATAGTTTCAGCCACTCAATACTATGATTTGGGAAAAGGGATTCCCACATATCAGTAGGCCCAAAGCAGTCGGGAAATTTCCAGTTATGGATTGCACTGTAAATTGCCGAGACTGCACCAGGACGACCACTGAACTCAGAGTTCTTGACAAGACGGAATACAGTTCGCTGATTGGGGATTCCTACCGAGAACTTTTATAAGTGAATGTCGCAATTACATAAGTCGAAAAATGTATTTATTAGGAATCCCCAAATGGATTATGAGATCCTTGGCCGGAAACCAATCACCACTGTCCATAATAAAGTTGGTAATTTGCATACCTTGTAAACTGGGTAGCCAATTTGAGGGAATGACTTTACCATCTATTTGAAATTGAGGATTTCCCAGTATGGGTTGATTGAGATCTCTGCCAGGTTCATATCTGAGGTACCGGCAAATCTGTGCATGGATCTTTAATGAGGTTGTAATAGTAGAATTCTTAACTTTTAAGGGCAGAAGACTCTCTTTAACAAATAATAATCCCTCTGGATTCAAACCACCTGAATGAATCAGAGTAAGTTCAATTTTAATCCAAGCCGGAGCAGAGTGTAGGTTATCCCTAGTCAGCCATCCTAAGTACTTATTTATATGGCTGGCCCAAAAATATAATGCGAGGTGAGGGAGACGCGTCCCCCTTTTAACTTCGGAGCAGTCATTTTGTAATAGGTTATCCTCGGGGATTTATTCTACCATATAAATTTCATGATTAGGGATTGTATTTTATTAAACTACGACATAGGGAGCCAAATGTTAAGCATAGAAAGGGGATAAAAAAGCTGGGGGAAAATATTCATTTTAATTAAATTTGTTCTGCCCCACAGTGACATGGGAAGGGATGACCATCTATTGAGATCTTGGGTAATTATGTGGATTAGGGGGTCAAGATTTAACTTGATGACTTGTCCAGAGCATCTGGTTAACTCAATACACTGATATCTCAGTGAATCATATTTCCAACTAAGGCCCAACGCTAGGACGTCCACCTTAAGCACCTTATGATTTAAAGGAAAAACTATGGTTTTACTAACATTTAATTTGTAGTTTGAGAGCCTACTGAACTACTCAATAATGTCTAACACGGAGGATATGGATACCTTGGGGTTTGCAAGCTGGAGAAGCAGGT
Organism: Neoceratodus forsteri; assembly: GCA_016271365.2. Lineage (NCBI taxonomy): Eukaryota > Metazoa > Chordata > Ceratodontiformes > Ceratodontidae > Neoceratodus > Neoceratodus forsteri. The sequence continues at coordinate 192,181,534 of CM028138.1, read as the reverse complement.
CATCAGCGTATGCTAAAACCTTCACCTCGCACGGGTGAATCGGGATCCCCTGAACCTCTTGACAAACTATTAATTTACGGATTAATGGTTCTAGATAGATGTTAAACAACAATGGCGATAATGGACACCCTCGTCTGGTTCCTGACTGTAATGTGAAAACCTTGGAGATTGCCCCATTACCTGAAACCCGTGCAGATGGGGAACAGTATAAGGACCTAAGTCACTGAATGAATTTGGATGGGAAGCCGAAGGCTTCGAGAGTTAAAAACAAATAACGCCAATTTACCCTGTCGAACGCCTTCTCTGAGTCCAGCGAAACCAACACGGCTAGATAAGGAGCATCCCTACACACCGAGAAGACGCGTGACAGGGTACATATATGATCCGAAGATAACCTCCCCTGCATAAAACCGACCTGTTCAGGACCTATCAGGGTATTTAACACAGTATTGCGATGATTGGCCATCTGCTTAAATAGAATTTTTATGTCTATATTCATTAGAGAGATAGGCCTGTAATTAGTGACCCTGTCAGGGGCCTTGTCCAGTTTCGGTATTAAGACTATTAGAGCTTCAAATAGTGATGAGTCTCCCACTTGTCCCGATAGAATCTGTTGAAATATGGGAAGAAGCATCAGGATTAACTGGGTTTTAAACTTCTTATAAAAGTTAGAGGAGTAACCATCCACCCCCAGTGTTTTGTTCACTGGTAGATTCCCCATCACCTCGGAAATTTCCTCTATTGTAATGGGGGCTACTAACCTGTTCCACTGATCCTCGGACAATTGGGGTAAATTAGCCTCCATCAAGTAATTATGTAAGGTCTGTTCCGGAGGGGGAGATTGCATAGGGCCTTGTAATAGCTAGTGAATTCCCTTAGAATGTCCTCGGGATGGGTTTTGGAGGAACCATCTAACCTGGAAGTTATCGAGGAAATATATCGGGAAGATTCCATTTGTTTAATCCTAAGCGCTAAAAGGCACCCAGTCTTTTCTCCTTGATCAGTATAAGACACCTGGGTTTTTAACATGGCATACTCCACTTTCTCTCTCAACATTTCAATGTGCGCTGCCCTTACTTTAATTAATTCCTGTCTGACTGAATCTGGGGATTGTGAGGAAAGGTTCATCTCCAACGTTCTCATTTTAGATAATAACTGGGACAACTTAGAACTAGCCTTTTTTTTTTCCTATGGGTGGCTGTGCTGATTAGTATACCCCTCAAATAGGCTTTAAAAGCAAGCCATAGCATATCCGGTCTCCCCAAGGGGTCAAAATTGTGCTCATAATATCTTTGAATATGTTCTTGAATAAACTTAACTAAATCTGGTTCTGACAGCAGTAGGTTGTTCAATTTCCATCTAGGCCCCTATTGGGTAATGAGACTGGTGACACTTGACAGGCAGCTATGGCAAGATCCGATAGGGGACCTGATAATGTCTCTGCTTTTATCACCCCCGGTATTAGAGAATGGGATTGGAGGATGTAATCAATTCTGGAGGAAGAATGATGGACAGGGGAAGTAAAAGTATACGCCCTCTCCTGGGGATGTAACACCCTCCAAATGTCACAGAGACCTATCTGGTCCATAAGCTCCCTGAGTGCCCTCTGGGGAAGTGATAGCCCCTTTCTCTGTTGATCCGTTTTGTCCACCATGGGGTCATAAACGAAGTTAAAATCCCCCCCAATGATCATGGGCAAAGAAATAAATGGTAATAACACCTGTATTAGCTGTGTGAAAAAGCTTTGTGTATCCTGGTTGGGGCCATAAATGCTACCCAGCAAGATTTCTTTGTTAAAGAGCAAACCATGTACTAGTAAGTACCTTCCTAATGGGTCCTTGACCTCCTTGATCATCTTGAAAGGTACCATTCTATGCATAAGAATCACCACCCCTGCACTTTGAGTTTTACCCCCCCGCTGCAAAGTATTGACTGAATTGTTGCCTGCGAAGCTGTGAAGCTTCTGGATCTAACAAATGTGACTCTTGCATGTACACAATGTCAATATTCAGCAGTTTTAGGTGTTTTAATACTTGGAATTGTTTAGTTCTTTTCTGGACCCCTTTTATGTTCCAAAAGGCTACTGTAATAGGGTTAGCCATCGATCCCACTTATGAAACCAACCCAGTCGAGATTAACTGTGCCTTTGTAACCGAACCGTTCCATACGGACCCAGGACTTGTGGAAGTTTGTGCTCAATTCTAATACCCCACCCCCCTCTGCAACCACCCTCCGTACTATTATTAAACAAAACTTGTATAGTCTCCCCATCCCCAACCAACACCCCCTCCATACCCCTTTACTCTCTGGTTTCCGCTGTACAGAATATCCTAAGCTTTCCTTTCCCGTCTCACCCCCCCCTCGCCCAGCCCCTAACAGACTTAACATTCCTCATGTGTATGAACCCCAGTGTGGCTCACACTACCAACAGTAATACTGGTGGTTGAGTAACCTTAAAAATTGAAATTATAACAATGAAGGAGTCATATTCCCAGGTATGTCTAAACAACAGATTTACAGAAAGGGGAGAGAAAAAAGCTTAACAGGACGCATACTGTCACAGGTTATATATGGGGAAGAACAAGGTACCGGATCTGTAACTTGGAAATAACATGAAAAAAAAAAAAATCCCCCAAAATTATAAGCATTTGATATTCCCTCATGAACAAATTACTTTCAGGATATACCAAACCGAGTTCAATTGAACAAGTTAATAAAAGTAAAAGTAAGGATTTTGCTCCCTCTTGTGGCATCTTGATGTCAAAGCCAGTCTCTCTGCAGGGTCTACACAAATGAACACAAGATGTGAACTCTTTGAATTGTGGCAGTCCTTCCTGAAGAACGCCAATCCTGCGCGTTACAGATAAAATCTAGAAAGCATCTGGGTCTTACATCAAACCCAATGCACCCATTAGATGACATGCTAGGATCACCCTGATTCTGATGCTATAAGACTAGATCTCCTCAAATTGAGACAGGCCATCCTGAAATTCTCATTGTATGGGCAATACAAATTAAACTGAATACCATCTGGGACTTGTTTCAATCCCAGTACTACCTTTTAGCCACATGCAGAGATCAACCTGCTTTTAAAACGATAACGCAGAATCTCTTCATATGTAGGAGCCCACCGGTACACAATCCTCACTAATCAGGACCCAAAAACATCCTCATATCCTCAATCGGTAAGGAAACATCCTTCCCTTGAGTGCAATGTAGTGCCAGGAACCCTTCTGATCCTTTCAGCGTGCCGGGAACAAATCCAGAAAGGCCTTCTGCAAGGCCACTTTAGCGATCTCCACCTCCTCGAAAGTCGCCCAGGCTCCTGAAACAAGAACCTACAACCATGCAGGATACTCCATACGAAATTTAACTTCAGCAGCAATGAGCTTTGAAACAATGGGGTGAAACTGAGTTCTTCGTTGCCTTACTGTGGCTGGTAAATCCTGGGTAATGCACATTATTTTACCCTCCCATAGCACCTCCTGCATTTCCTTAATCTTCCACATGAAAAACTGCTTTTCTTGAAAATTCAAAAATTTGAAAATTATGGGTTGGGGATAAGCACCGGGTGCAGGCATTGGCCTCAGAGCTCTGTGGGCCCTCTCTATGGTGTAAACAGTGCCAAAAGGGGAAGGACCAGCCAATTTCTCAATTAACTTTTGTATAAATAGAATAGTGCTCGTCCCTTCCTCCTTCTCCGGTATCCCTATAATAACAACATTATTTCTGCGACTCCTCCCCTCTAAATCCTCTATTTTCTGCTCTAGTTTCTTTAATCTTTGCCAATTATCCACCACTTAACTATCAGTACGCTCATTTTTTTTCTCCAGGGAGACGAGACAGGACTCGTTATGTGACATTCTAGTAGAAAGATCCTCTATTGCTCTGTACAGACCCAACAAGGTGCTCCTCCTTGCTGTTATATATATCTCCATAGTGCTCTGGGTCGACTGGCTTGCTGGTAGACTGGGCCCTGCTACCCAGTTCCCAAACAGAACAGGCACGGACCAGACCAGTCAATATCACTGCCCACCTCCGGCTGGCAAACTCAGTAGAAGTGGAATATGCTACAGGGCTATCCTCCTAATGACCAATAAACCAAGAAAAATTAGGTTCCCACCCCTAACTTACATTCTCCATCTCCTGTTCACAGCATTGCTGTTGCTTGCCGGGGACGTTCAACCTAACCCGGGCCCAGGTGTCAATAACACTTCTACCTCCTCCTCTCAAGACCTGGCCTGGACGGTACCCAGGGGCCTGAAGGTCGCCCACATGAATATCTGCAGTCTTCGGCCCAAAATTCATGAAGTACAAGTGTGGCTAGCCCTCTATAATCCGGATGTGCTAGCAATCTCTGAGACCTGGTTAAAACCTCAGGTCCTTGACCACGAAATCGCTGCCCCAGGTTATGTCTGCTACCGTAAGTACAGAAGCCAGAAAAGGGGAGGCGGGGTACTTATCTATGTGAAGGATACCCTGATCTCTTCCCGTCTCAGCCTGCAGGTAAACATGCACCCTGATATGAAACCTATCTTTATACGGATCACCCTTGGCGGTGCCAAACACCTAAACATAGGGTGTGTATATAGTCCCCCTAAGGATGCACTCCGATCCCTTGAAACACTCACTAAAAATCTAACAGTAGAGTGTACATCGGAACTCATCATCCTTGGAGACTTCAATCTGAACTGGGCCAAAGAGGCTAGGTCCTCTTTAAACGGTTTGCTACATGAGGCAAACCTTGCCCAGATTATCTCCCTTCCCACCAGACTGAACTATAAAACGGGAAGTCACTCAACCATTGACTGGGCATTGGTATCTAACCCAAAAAATGTCCAATCTGCTGGCACCATGGCTGATGCACTCAGTGACCACTCGCCCATTTTCTGTGTCTGGAAGAACAGGCCGGAAAAGGTTCCGCCCAGAATGCTCACCACCAGGGACTACTCTAAGTTTTCTCCGGTGCAATATAATATCCTTCTGGGCAACTTAGATTGGAGTCCACTAAGAAGTCTCCCTACCTTGGAAGAGGCAGTTGACTTCTTTAACAGAGCTATCATGTGGGCAGCGGACCTCCTGGCCCCGAATAAGACCTATCGGGTAAAAGGCTACTGTTAAAAGTGGATTACCCCCCCAAAGGCCCTAATGAAGAGTTGTGACAAAGCCTAGAAAAAGTTCAAGGACTCCTCACTTTCTGCAGACTGGGTAAATTACAGAGCACTCAGAAACCAATGTAAATAGGCCATCAAGATAGCTAAAAAGGCGTACCTCAACCACCTCCAGAAAACTAACCTCAGCAACCCAAGGACTTTCTGGTCCAACATCAATGAACTGATAAAGGGAAACAAAAAGACAGCCACCAGCCCTATCAAGGCTAATGGGCAGGTACTGCATGATGAGGCACTAATTGCTGAAACCCTCAATATATTCTTTACAAACCCAGACAAACATAAGGCAGGGTCCTCGGTGCCCAACAACCAGTCTGTCCCTCTGGATCCCCCAACTCTTCACCGCCCACTCTTTCACATGCGGCTGGCAAAGGTAAAAGAGGTCCTGGCTATCCTAAAAACCCTATAAACAAGAGGTTCAGGAGGCCCGGATGGAATCAAAACTAGATTGCTTAAAGACGGTGCCTCGGCACTTGCATGACCGCTCACCTGGCTCATCAACAGGTCCTTACTAGAAGGACATGTCCCAGAGATGGGGAAGCAGGCTCATGTGGTCCCAATACACAAGGGCGGGCCTGTGGAACCAATTGAGAACTACAGGCCTATCTCCCTGCTGTGTACCCTGGCAAAAATCCAGGAGAAACCAGTATATACCCAACTTAGGGAATACCTTGAAACACACATGCTGATGTCCCCATCGCAACATGGCTTTAGAGCCAAACATGGGACTGATACTGCCTTAACTAAGTTCTCTACTGATGTACTTAGAGAAATTGACTCTGGATCCAACATAGGTGCAGTTTTCATAGACCTTTCCAAGGCCTCAACCTGGTGGATCACAGACTTCTACTCCACAAACTCCTCCACATAGGCCTGGACACCCATACCTTCAAATGGGTGGAAAGCTACTTCTCTGGTCGCACACAGAGGGTCAGGTGGCAGGAAAAACTCTCCAAACCACAGTCCCTAAAGGAGGGTGTTCCACAAGGGTCGATACTAGGGACCCTAATGTTCTCACTATTTGTAAATGAACTGCACAACCACTGTGGGAACAGCAATGCAATGCAATCCAATATGCAGATGATGCTGTTATTTACAAAGCCTCAGACAACCTGGACGACCTAGGTCCATCCCTCCAAAAGGATATCCTCATCATGGAGGAATGGCTTACCAAGAACAAAATGGTCCTAAATACCAATAAAACCAAAACCATGTTGTTTGGCCCTAGAACCCTTGGACAAGACAGATCACAACTACTCCAAATTACGTCCCTGGAGGACAACAAATTGGAAGTAGTCTCCTCGACAAAGTACCTTGGCCTTACCCTCGACCAAGGTCTCACTTTCAAACAACATGTAGACCAAGTTACCAAAGTAATCCATACCAAACTCGGATTACTGTATCTGCTCAAGGAACAGCTGACCCCTGAAGCTAGGACAGCAATAGCTTCTAGTGTCCTACTACCAACGCTAACATATGCTGCCCCGGTCCTGTAGGGTGTCACTAAACTGGAGTACGGTAAACTACAGACACTATACAATAAGGTGGTCCGCTTTGCCTCCTTATCCCACTCAAGGAGCCACCACTGCGAGGCCCTAGCAAGGCTCAACTGGCCATCCTTTGAAGCTCACCTCATGTACCCAGTACTCTGGTGAAAAAGCTAATCAGCCCTATGCCTCCCCCAAGCCTTGACGGACTCCTAACAGTAAAAAGAAACATGCGTAACCTCAGGTCCTCAGGCCAAACGCTACTAGAGGTCCCAAAGGTCAGGACTAAGGCAGGCTGCAAGTCCTTCTCACACACTGCCCCCTCCCTGTGGAACAACCTCCCTTTGGAGGTGTGAGAAACACCATTGGTACCGTGCTTCCGCACAAGACTCAAGACCCACCTGCTGTCAATGAGTAAATGCCTATGTTATGGTACTTGACACTACAACAATGACCCTGTGTCTGCTCTCTCTAACCTACTTAAATCTCTACCCCCTGAACAGTTAGCACTTACTCCTCCTCACGTCACAGAACCTATCCTATGACTCTTAGAAGTATGTTACCTAATGAATTTACAGTACTGTCATTCCTCTGTAAGTTCTGAAGCATGAACAAATGAACAACAGACTATTAGTTAGACATATACAACTCATAGAAAAGACTGCTCTGTCTCATGGATTTGTAAACTGAAGTATACTGTATACCCATAACCTGTATATGTATCACTGTCTTCTATTTCATGTACTGTTATTTCCCAGGTTGCCCCTGAAAAAGGGACCTCCGAGGCCCAGTGGGCCTACCCGGTCATCAAAATTCAATAAATAAATAAAATAATGCTCTAGCCATCTGTTTCACTTCACATACCACAGATTTAAGATAATCCTGAAAAGGTTTGAATTCTTGCAGGAATAGTTTGAGGGTAAGAGGAGTCACATCTGGCATAGGATTGGGAGAGGCCACCCCCGTATTTTGCCTGGCACCACCCGCCATTTGGGCCCTGGATCTCTTGCTGAGTTTTTCCGGTGAAACTGGAAGGGTGTGTTTCTGCATGGCAAGACGCATTTCGGCATCCATTTCTCCCGAAACAGTTGCAGGGAAGATCACTGTATCTTCTGATGTGCTTGAGGAACACCGGTCTGTTGTAAAAGCACCAAAAAAAAAACAAAAATAGCGCTAGGCGACGGGAGCGGAACCAGGAAGCAGCTACTCGGATCTCAGCATCATGTGACCCCCAAAAAACAGGATTTTTAAACCTTTTTCACTATCCGGATCTCAGAAGCCGCACATCAGACTGTACCAAAACTTGGCACATCAAGAGATCTACACAGTGAAACCCTGCATGTGAAATTGTGTGCAAATCTGTTGAATGGTTGTGAAGATATCAAGGTGCAAAGTACCCAAGAAGGTGACTTACTGTAAGATGCTTATTTTGGGTTTGAATTCAAGAGATGGAATGTTTACTGCATGGAATACAGGAATTCAAACCTCTGCTCAGTTCTACTGGCAGAATGTTCACCCCCTCTCTCATACTTCTGAATGTTAGGAGCCTTGGGAAGAAAACTGCAGAGCTACAGACTCTTGTGGCAGAGGTGGAGTTGGGGAGGGGCCTTAGACAAGTGGCACACATGGTAACTTTCTCGGAAGTGCTGTCTGTCTATGGCATGGTTGATGCTAGGACACTTTCAAATCAAATCAAATCAAATCTTTATTTATCTAGGCTATCATTGAGCAAGCTCATTTACAAGATGGACCTGCTGTTGTCCAAGACAGTTATACATACATAGATTGAGAATACAAAGTACAACATGTGCAGAGTTACAAACAAATTTACAGAAAAGTGGTAGGTGCACAATATACATTCCAAGCATTCTTGTAGAAACATACATGCATCACTCAACTTTGCTTTGGTATATAAAGACTCCATGTATGCAGAAGTTGAGGTGGTATGTTTAGTCATTCTTAGTCAAGCCTCCATCAGAGGGTACAATTCTTTGTATTTCAGCCCTCAGTGACCATTTACCATACTTGGGTGAGGGTCCTGGGCTGCATAGGGGCCCCTAATGAGGTCTGTATCTTCACAAACGGTGAGAGGAGAGTAATATGGGAGAAGTGGTGCCTTGGGTGCCGAGGGTCACTATGGCAGCTGACTAGTGGACTTGATTAAAATAGGGAGGGGAGGAACTAGGTTCATGGCTGGTTGTGGTAAGGATATGGAGTGAACCATCAGCAGAACAGGCTGGAAGTGGGGAAGTTTAAAAATGGAGTTACGCAACATAAATGTATACCGCCCTTGGCTAGAGAAAGGAGTGAGTAGCTCGAATTAATAGTGGGGCAACACAAAGGCTAGCAGTCTGAGCAAAAACAGCTCAATTAGCAACTGAAAAGCCTGCGATTTCCTTGGCACCTTGCAGTCTGGAGAGAGCTACAAAGTCATGAAGGGGCTGTAACACTTGGTTGCTGGGAACATTTTTAGACAATAAACACAGTTTTTTGGCAAATCAGTCACAGTTCAGTAATTTGTTTTTTTCAGTAAAAGGGATGTTTCAAGTAAAACAGTGCCTTAGCAAGACAGAATATGCTAGTTAGTAGGACAGGATATGCTAGTCAGCAATAAGCAAACCTAAAGTACCAAAATAGTATGCTTCAGCAAGACAGAATGAGATAAGGCTGCTAGAAGGCTTAGTTGCAAAAAGGGAATGGGAGGAATTGCAATTGTTGACAGTAAGTAACCAAATAAATTGCAATATCAGATAGGAGTGGGCAGAGACTCTGTGCATTTAAAGCAGGCCTGGGAGGGGGGGGGGGATGAAAAATCAAGGGGAAATTTGCAGAGCTAGTACTGAATCAGTGCACATACAGTTGGAGATAAACTGCAGCAGGGGGGACTGGTAAGTTACCTTACACAGGCCAAGCAGAACAGGCTAAATTAAAATATATACATTAGAAGCCGAGTACAGGGACTTTGCACCATGGGATTCAATGATTGGTTGAAAAACTGATGTGGAGCTCAGGGATTTGGCTTCATTGGGTACTGGGGGTACACCTGGAGGGATACAGGCCTATACTGGCATAATGGCCTGCATCTGCCCAGGAGGGGAACCAAGATCCTAGATGATAGGTTTAAATGCTTCATTGGCAAGCATTTAAACTAGCCAAGGGGGGAGGCACTGAAGAGAAGCAGGGAAATCCCAGCCCCTCACCCACAAAACAGAGTAGTTAGCGAAGTAGACACAAAAGTTGAGAGGTCAATAGGGAGCAGAACAGGAGTAAATCCAGAAAAAGGCAAAGGCAGTAAGGACTGGGATGGGCCTAAAAGGGATAAAAAAGGAGGGTGATGAGTACCAGTGCCTGTAGTTTGGGTAACAAGCTACTTGAACTAGTGGCCTTGATGGAAGAGGGGCACCTGGATATTGTGGCAGTCACAGAAACATGGTACACAGAGAACCATGACTAGGATGTCAACATACCAGGGTACACAATCTTTAGGAGGGCCAGGGAGGGTAAAAGAGGAGGAAGAGTAGTAGCTCTCTGCATAAGGGAAAGAATCAAAGCAACAGAACTAAAGGGTAAACATGGAGGAGAGGAGGCACTGTGGGTCACCCTGGAGACAGGAAATGGCACCACAATCCGCACAGGGGTTGTTTACAGACCCCCATCCCAGGGGGAAGCAATGGACAAGGAAATGATAGAAGGAATCCTTAGAATGGCAGAAAAAGGAGAGACATTGTTGATGGGGACCTGAATATGCCAGATGTTAAGTGGAGCACCTTTACTGCAGCCACGTCCAAGATCAGGGTCATTCTTGATGCCCTATAGGGGGCATGCCTTAGACAGCTGTTGTTGGAACCCACTCAGGAGGGAGCAGTCTTAGACCTGGTACTTTCAAATGGGGATGGAGAGAGGATCTCAGATTTAGAAGTGGGTACCCATCTGGGAACAAGCGACTGCCAAACATTGTGGTTCACAATAAACACAGCTGTAGAGTCAAGCCATATAAAAGCAAGGGTGTTGGACTTTAGGAGGGCTGACTTTGGCAAAATGGGAGCATGCCTCAGAAAAGCATTAGCAAACAGGCAAGAAGGAGGGGTGGAAGAACAATGGGGAAAATCAAAACTGACATCACAGAGGCAATAGGCCTTTGTGTAAAGCAAATCAACAAAACAAAACAAAGGAAAAGCCACTATGATTCTCAAAAGAGGTGGCAGGGAAGGTTATGGAGAAAAGGACAGCATTCAGGAAACATAAGGAAACACAGAAGGAGCAGGACAGAGAACTGTATCAGTTGAAGCAGAAGGAGGCAGGGGAGGCAGTCAGAATAGCAAAGTCCCAAACTGAGGAAAAGATAGCCAACTAAGTTAAGAAGAGGGATGAAACCTTTTATAGGTACATTAGGGAGCAAAGAAAGACCAAGGGAGGGATACTGAGGCTTAATAAAGGGGAAGGAATGTGGGCAGAGGGTGGCAGTGAAAAAGCAGACAAACTGAATGAATGCTTCTTCTCAGTATACACAAAAGATGTGGAGGAGGGGGAGGTACCTAAACCAAACAATAGAAACACTCTAGATGGGGGGTCAATACCAGTCCATTCACAGAAGAAAGGGTTCTGAAAGAACTCTTCAAACTGAAGGTGGACAAAGCAAGAGGCCTGGCGGGATTCACGAAGAGTTCTAAAAGAACTAAGGGTAGAACTAGTGACACCACTGACTACCCTCTTTAACAAATCATGGAAGGATGAGGTGCTCCCTGAGGACTGGAGGAGGGTGGATGTGATTCCCCTTCACAAAATTGGGAGCAATCCAGAGACAGGAAACTACAGACCTGTTAGTTTGACATCAGTGGTAGGGAAAATGATGGAATCACTTCTGAAGGAAAGAATTGTTGAGTACCTAGAGGCCAGTGGGACACAGGACCCAAGGCAGCATGGATTTTCAGTGGGAAGGTTGTGTCAGATGAATCTAATAGATTTCTTTGACTGGGTGACCAATGTAGTAGACCAGGATGGGGCTGTGGACATGGCCTACCTAGACTTTAGCAAGGCATTTGACACAGTCCCACACAAAAGATTAATATACAAGTTAGCCAGCCATGGAGTGGGTTCCAAGGTGGTAACCTGGGTAAAAAATTGGCTGGACAACAGGATGCAGAGGGTAATAGTAAATGGAGTCCACTCTGAAGAAAGGGGGGTTACTAGCAGAGTACTGCTGGGTTCAGTACTGGGACTGGTCCTCTTTAATGCCTTTATAAGTGACATTGTGGAGGGACTGACAGAAGGAAAGGAGGGAAGTATGTCTCTTTGCAGATAACACAAAGATCTGCAACTGGGTCGATACAGAAGGTGGGGTGGAAAGGAAGAGAAGGGACTTGGCAAGGTTGGAGGAATGGTCAAATTTATGGCAGCTTAAATTCAATGCAAAGAAGTGCAAAGTACTGCATCTGAGAAACAAAAACCCAGGGGAAGAGTACACAGTGGGGGGTGAGATATTAACAACAACAAAAATGGAAAGGGACCCGGGGTTAGTCATATCAGATGACCTAAAGGTGGACAGGCAGTGTGAGTAGGCAGTAAGGAGGGCTGGTAGGATACTGGGATGCACAGGGAGAGGCATCACCAGTAGAAAACAGGAAGTTGTTATCCCTCTGTACAGACAGTTGGTGAGACCCCATCTGGAGTACTGCTTGCGGTTCTGGAGACCCCATCTCTGCAAGGACATAGACAGGATGGAGGCTGTCAGGAGGAGGGCAACTAAAACGGTACAGGGTCCGCACCAGAAAACATACAAAAATAGATTAAAGGAGCTTAATAGCATACCCTCGAGGAAAGGAGGGAGAGTGGGGACATGATAGAAACTTTCAAGTACCTAAAGGGAATCAACAAAGTCCAAGAGGGTAGCATCTTTCAGAAAAAGAGATGTGCATGAACAAGGGGGCACAATTTGAAGATAGAGAGGGGACTGCTCAGAGGTAATGTGAGGAAGTATTTTTTCAAGGAGAGTGGATACACGGAATGGCCTTCATGAGGAGGTAGTGGAGTCAAAAACAGTGGGGGAATTCAAGAATGTGTGGGACAAACATAAGGCAATTCTAGTGGGTGGTAGGAGGAAGTAGGCTGTTGGTTAACTAGGATCTGCAGCTTATCCATTAGGTAGGGAAATGGGTAGACTAGGTGGGCCAAGTGGTCCTTATCTGCCATCAAATTCTATGTTTCTATGTTCTATGGACATGGTGGCCATCACCAAAACATGGGTCAACCAATACAATGACTGGGACTTGTCAATACCAAGGTACAGGATATTTTGTAGGGATAGAGTGATTGGGAAAGAAGGGGGGGGCTGCACTATATGTGAGAGAAGGACTGAAGTGTGTACAGGAGGAAGGGGAGGAGGGTAGTGCAGAGTCGCTATGGATACAAATCCAGGATTCCAAAAATAGGACTCTCAGGATGGGAGTGGTGTACAGGCTGCCCTCTCAGATGGAGGAGTTAGACAGAAAACTAGCGGGACAGATCAGGAAGACCAGTGAGAAGGGTAGTGTGGTGATTGTGGGGGATTTGAACATGCCAAGAGTGGATTGGAGTATCCCAAAAACCAGGAATAGAAGGGAACAGGTACTGCTGGATGTCTTCCAGGATAGCTTCCTGACGCAAATGGCTAGTGAACCAACCAGATCAGGGAATACCCTTGACCTCATGCTGGCAAATGGGGAGTTTGTGATGGAACTGAGAGTGGAAGAACCACTGGTGGGGAGTGACCATCACTCAGTATGGTTTACGTTGGATATAAGTAAGGAAGGAGTGGAATCCAGCACAAGGGTGCTGGACTTCAGAAGGGCCATCTTCGGGAGGATGGGGGAAGTGGTAGAAGGGTACCTGGTCAGAATGTAACCTAGTATGGGCACTATCCAGAGGTGGGAGCTCATAAAGCTGGGGACAGTGGAACCTGCAGCAAGGCCCGAGCAAGAAGGCTTAGGGCAAAGAAACCTAGCTGAGTGAGCAAGGAGGGAATGGAAAAGGTAAGGAGGAAAAGCGCAGTCTTTAGGAGGTACAAAAAAACAGGGAGGGGGGAGGACAGGGAGGAGTACCTGAAGGAATTGAAGGAGGTGGCAAGGGCAGTAAGGGCAGCCAAGGCATCTATGGAGCTCAGGCTGGGGCAGGGCATTAAGAAGGGGGAGAAGGACTTCTTCAGGTACATCAGGGAGAAAAGGAGTTGTAAGCACCATATAGTAAGGATTAGGAAGAAGGAGGGTTGGGTGGAAGCAGGGGATGAAAATGCAGAAGCACTAAATGATTACTTCTGTTTGGTATTTACTAAGGAGAATATGGAGTGTTACCCAAGAGGGGAGGGAGGGCAGAAATGGAGGGGGAGAGGGTGACGGGGAAATCATGGAGGGCAGAGTTCTGGAGGGTTTGAGGGCACTGAGGGTGGACAAGACACCAGGCCCAGATGGCATCCACCCCAGGGTACTGAAAGAGCGGCAGAGGTCCTGGCCGGACCTTTGGCAGATGTATTCAATGCCTCACTACACTTAGGATGTGTACCTCAGGATTGGAGGATGGCTCATGTGGTGCCCCTCCACAAACATGGCTGCAAAGATGGACCAGAGAACTACAGACTGGTGAGCCTTACATCCATCATGGGTAAGCTGATGGAGACTATCCAGAAGGAGAGGCTGGTGGCCCTCCTGGAGACCAAAGGGCTACAGGACAGCAGACTGCATGGCTTCATCAGTGGCAGATCCTGCCAAACCAACCTGGCCAAGTTCTGTGACTGGGTAACTAGGCCATTGGACAGGGGCCATGCAGTGGATGTCCTGTACCTGAACTTCAGTAAGGCATTCGACTTGTTACCGCATGAGAGGCTAGGAATTAAATTAGAAGGCACAGAGGCATATGCAAAGCTGGTGAGACGGGTATGGAAATGGCTTCAGGGAAGGCAATAGAGGTGTTGGTGGGTTGGGAGTGCTCATCCCCAAGGGTAGTGATGAGCAGTGTTCCGCAGGGCTCGATATTGGGACCAGTGTTGTTTGGGATATTCATTGCAGACACATCATTGGGCATCAAGAGCAAGACCAGTCTGTTTGCTGATGACACCAAGATGGGAGTGGTGGTGGATGACCTAAGAGGATGGCAGGGGTTGCAGGATGATCTGGCAAAGCTGGAAACCTGGTTGGACACCTGGCAACTGGAGTTCAATGCCAAAAAGTGCAAGGTGCTGCATTTTGGGGCGAAAAACCCAAGGAGGATTTACCAGCTTGGGGGGAGTGCAGCTAGCCGAGACAGAGGTGGAGAAGGATCTGGGGTGCTCATAACTCAGCACAATGTAGGAAGGCAGCTGCAAAGGCCAACAAAATGCTGGGTTGCATTGCTAGGGGTATATCCTCGAGGAGAGGGGAGGTGATTCTGCCACTTTATAGATCATTAGTTAGACCACACCTGGAGTACTACTTGCAGTACTGGTGTCCGTATCTGAAGAGGAACATTAAGTTACTGGAGGGGGTGCAGTACAGGGCAACAGAGATGATTAAGGAGCTGGGGGACTTACCATACAAGAGGAAACTGAAGGAGTTGAACATGTACTTGTTGGAGGACAGGAGGAACAAGGGGATATGATTGAAACCTTCAAGTACATGAAAGGAATGAACAAGGCAGATACAGAGGGGCTGTTCAAAGTAAGGAAGGGTAGCGACACCCAGGGCCATGATATGAGACTGGAGGGAGGAAGGTTCAGTAGAGAGATGAGGAGACACTTTTTTATGGAGAGGGTGGTAGCTGGGTGGAATGCGTTACCAGCAGAAGTGGTATCCAGTAGAACAGTGGACTGCTTTTAAAGGGGCTGGGACAGAGCAAGGGGAGGGTCAAGGGAGGGAAGGGTGGGAGGGAGGGAAGCTGCAGAATAAGGGTGCTGGTGCAGATTCAAGCAGACTTGCTAGACCACTGGGCCTTTATCTGCTGGCAAATTTCATATGTTCGTATACAACAGAAGGTCTCAGATGGAACCAGGCTTTTTGTTTTATCTGTAGCAGGTTAAACAGCACAGATTTCCCCAGTAAGCAGATGAGGATAGAAGGGGGAATTTTTCATGGTCAGCAAGTAGTACTTCACTTTTTAAATCGCCTATGCAGCCAGAGAGTCAGCAGGTGGCTGCTCTGAGGAACACTAGGCTTCTTGCTTTTTCACCTGTAAACAGAAGTAACATTCCAACTTAATGGTAATTAATTCCAACTTAATTTTTAACTTTCTTAACTTAATTTAAAAAAAAGAGAAATGGCAGCAGAGTGAGATGTAGCTCTGGGTAGAATGGAGAAGGCAGTTTTCATGTAAACTGACTAATCGCGAGGAAGAAAAGGAAATGTCAGTGGGTGGTTGCATGAGAAATGCAGCGTGCCCTAGATCACTTTGGCTGATAATGTAAAGTGGGAATATGAGAATCTGGCTCACACCATCATGGTGAGGCAGTATTGACAGAGCAAGAGAAAATAGAAATGACAACATTAATTGTAACATGGCTGTAAAAATATGAGGCAGATGGAGAGTGAAGATTGGTGCAAACGCATCATGTGACAAAAAACGAGCAGTGATTAACCCACCAGTAGAGCCCGCTTGTGTAGTACCTAAAGTGTCCAGAGTGCTAGTAGACCATTAGAGCCCACTTGTGTAGTACCTAGACTGTCCAGAATGTGCAGCGGTAAGAGAGAGAGGGACGGAGCGTGTAGAATAATAGAGTACAGCCCGGTTGGCATCGGGATCGCGCAAACGAAAAATTACAAGGCAAAGAATTAGTACATACTCTCATGTCTGTTTGTGTATCACAGTGTCTGTGCCTGTAGATGGCACTCGTAAACTAATACAATGGCCACAACAGAACGAGAAAGTGAGATGGTGAAATAGTAAGAGTAGAGAGATACAAGGAGCATAGCCAGCGCCGCAAAACAAACAGAATAACTGAAACAATCCCTTTTTCCCCTCATCTGTTTCTGTATGTGAGTTACAAGTGTGCAGAAATTGGGAAATATACGCGTGCGACACAATGACATATGAGTATATGCATATTTCATAGTGTGACTCTCTTTGCGCACAGAGATGTCCCACAGTGCTCTGGTGCTGTACAGCACCGGGATCTACCTGCGAACCACTAAGCATTGAAATGGTCGGCACGAATCACTGATTTGTAGCCTGGTTTCTGTCTTACATATAGTAGTAGTGTCGTGGTTGGAAGTGTAAAATACCAGACACTATATAAATAGATGTGTATCGGCAAGCGTGCGCACGTTCTGAGATCATCTCACTGTGCTTTAACGAAACAAGCGATGGATAGTTTAGCATGCAGCCATACTACTGTCAGGTAATGTCTCTGTACTGTGAAGTCAAAAACTGGTCACACAATATTCCAGTCGCACTTGCCATGTTACAAGCGCATTAATCACCTCCAGCGTTGGGCTCTACCAGGGATTAATGCCTGCAGGGCATTAATGCACCGGTAGAGCCCTCCTCTGTCAGTGATTAATGCTCACGTATACAACAGTTTTGCATCCTCCTTCCCCCTGTTCGGAAGGCAGGAGGTGGAAGATATTTGAAAAGCAAATTGCATTTTGGTTAATTGGAGGAGAGGGATCCTCAGGTAGTTTCTGAGATCCATGCCCCTGTACAGGTCGTACCTGCCACCAGACAGAATTGACAAGCAGTTTTTGATGCACTGGCTGCCTCCCCAGCCCCATCTAATCTACCCAAGCCTGTCTAGTTATGGGACTGTGCCCCTATCACAGCATTAACCATTTCATCAGAGTTTCATGACCATGTCCCAACCCTGTTTACAGGCTGTCTCAGTCTGACAGATATTTCCATGTGGCCCCTTGCTGAGATGCATAATAACCCTGCCTCATCTCAGCGATTCCTATTTCATCAGTGTAATGTAGCTACGGCACTTGCTTGTGTGCGTATACTTTCCACTCCCTGTTTCTAGTTTGTCATGCACAGGTGTCAGAAACAATCTGAGGATCCCACGGCCTTAGCATGCACTTCCAAGGCAGCATAGGTGCCTTCAGCAGCTAAGTAAAGACATCTGCATTTCCCAGGTGGTTGATGGTACTCAACAGTACCCTGTGGCTCACAACCCACCTGGGGCATGCAGTAATTTAGCATTACCACACACACTGTCATGTGTTATTGCTTACTTACAATTTACAATGTGATTCTATGGGAATCATATACCTCACTTCCCAGTTGGTTGAAGGCACTCAGCTGCACCTCATGCCTCACAACCCACCTGGGAAGTGGTAATTTAATATTACCTCCCACCCTGCCATGTGTTATTCCTGACTTACAATTTACAATATGATCCTATGGAACTTTGTACCGCAATTCCCTGGTGGTGTGCAAGTGTACATGTGTATCCATGGTTACAGAAATGCTGGTCTACAGTCCACAGCTTCTGTTACAGATATCTAACTAAGCTTAACGTAAAAAGAGGAGCTTATATACTTTTTAACAGAAGATGACTGATTTTAAACCTCTGGCAGTACGTTCTTTACTACCATTAACACGGCTTGGTTGTGCTACACTACAACAACAGAACCCACTTGCTCTCCTCTCTCTACAGTCCACATCTTCCTTTACAGATATCTAAATAATCTTAAGTTAAAAAAGGCAGTTTACATACTTTTTTTTTAACACAAGATGCCTTATTTTAACCCTCTACCAGCATGTCCTTTATCATCATTCACACAGCACAGTCACGCAAAGCATCTGGTAAATACCTGACATTGACAAATGCTTATTCCTTTTTTTCACTGATACATCAAAAAATTATTTTTCTCCATTCTTGACCCCCTCTGTGATATACAGATCCGTGTCTTCTTTCACCTCCCTGATGGCCCTCTTTACCTCCCTATTTTTCTGTACATAATCTTCCCAATCTGCCTCCCCCTGCTTTTCCTTTGTATTTATAGAAGGCCTTCTTTTTGGCCCTAACCACTTCCCTGACCCTAGCTGAGAACCATAGCAGTCTCTTAAACCTGTTTTTTTTTAGATACTGTTCTTATGCTTGCCTTTGATGCTTTGAGGATGGCTCCTATTATTGCCCCCCCATCTCTCCTCCACTCCCTTATGTCCTTCCTCCCTACTAACTTATCCCTGACCATTTCCCTCAACCTATTAAAGTCTGCCCTTCTAAAGTCAAGGACTTTGGTTCTTGATTGTGCGTTGCTGGCCCCAAGGGCTAATTGAAACCACACAGAGTTGTGGTTGCTGTTCCCTAGCGGCTTCCCTACTTCCACAGCAGCTACCATCTCTGAGTTGGTGAGCACCACATCAAGGATTGCATTCTGCCTGGTAGGTTCCTTAACAAGCTGCACCAGAGAGTCACTAGATGCTCAGAACCATGTAGCTGCTTCTTTGCTTGGGTCCCTCCACTTCCTCCAAAAAATTGGCTTTTAAACTGCTTTCCTCAGCTAAATACCTGCTTTATTGTGTACTTACAGTATTGTTTTCCCCTTCTGGACACCAGACCAGCACTTTCATCCTGTTAGGATGGATTCCAAAATGCTTTCGGCACCTTCCAGACATACTCCACTGGCAATGCCAGACAAAGCTACCAAAAGGTCTAAGGCCCAAGTGACTGGATCGGGCCGTGCTGAAATTTCTACTCCAGGTACATCCCCACTCATGGAGGAATGTTTTTTAAAGGAATGTAATCCTCTGAAAGATGTGCTGCAAGAACTAACAAGTGAGCTCAAATTCTTGTGGTATGACATCAATAATTTAGGCCGACAGGTGGGCGACACAGAGATTCAAATACATTCCTTGGTAACGTAGAAAGACAAAGGGAATGCGGAGGTGACAGCACTCAGGCAGAAGACGGCAAAACTAGAGGCCAAGCTGGAGGACTTGGAGGGACAGACCCAGAGTTTGTTGTTGTTTTCCAGCTGCCGGAAAAAGCCGAAGGCTCCGATCCCGTTTTGTTCGCTCAAACGTTCTGTGCTAAAATTGCTGGCCCATCCCCAAATGGGCTGTCTTATGTGATAGAGCATGCTCATGACTCACTGTGACCCATGCCCCTGATGGTTCCCCACCTCGGCCTTTTATTTTTACATTTCTAAATTCTCTTGACAAGCAGCATCTCCTGGCTAAATAAAGGGACATTAACAAGGTGCCCTGGGAGCATGCACAATTGCAGGTGGTGCAAGACCTGCCTAGTTCTCTTAGACAAAGACATGCAGCATACCATCTGTCGTTGTCCAAACTAATAGCTGCTAGAATCTGCTTTAAAATGTAATATCCTGCCTGGTAGTACTGGTACAGGTTTCTTGGAAGACCTTCGATTCTGCAGATCAGGCTGTTTCTGGACTAAAGGACTTACTCCCTAAGCTATATAAAGATCGATGAGCTGGATTTGAATGGTTACCTCTGGGTTCATCGTTTGTTGCCTTCAGGATTTTGTTTTACAAGTTTTCTCTTTTGTTCAGATGGCCTCTATATGTGTCACTACCTATATTGATACCTGTGCCCTCCAGTATTTCTGTAGTTGGTCTCATTGACCCTGTGTCTGATTTGAATTTGAGCAGCTCATTTTTAATAGCATGGCCGTTGGACCCGAGAGAGTAATGTTCTGCTGCAGTCCTTAAGGACGGTGTCAATATTACGAGTGGAGTGTTGATCTATCCGATATGGTGATTCTACTTTTTTTTTTTTTTTACAGTTAACCTCTTTTAAATCACTGTAAAAAGCTGCTTGCTCTCCAGATTTTATTTCTTCTCTGATGCCTATGCTGGAAAGGATTATGTGGACATTCATCAGTTTTACCCCGTTTGTAGTCTGCCTGGAATTATGGTAAGGTGTCATCATGCTTTATGTTTTTAGAAGGATCTGTGCTGCTGGATTTTCTTCGATGAATATAGAGTCAGCATTATGTGTACTGCTGAGTTTTATTTTTTACTTATTTGTATGCATCTGTCTTTATTGCTGACCCAAACTTGGTATACTTACTATCTCAAGGAGCTGGCAGGGCCACTGGCAGACCTATTTGATAGTTCACTAGAGTTAGGCATGGTACTGCAGGACTGGAGAACAGCACTTGTATTGCTCTTCTGCAAAAGTGGTCCTAAGGATGACCCAGGGAATTACAGACCAGTCAGTCTGACCTCCATTGTGGGCAAGCACATGGAGACCATACTAAAGAAAAGGTTGATGGAATATCTAGAGGAGCATGGTTTCCAGAATGTGAGGCAGCATGGGTTAAGGGGGGGAGATTGTTACAAATGAATCTGATTGACTTCTTTGACTGTGTCACTAAGACAGTAGACAGTGGCCAAGTGGTAGACATCCTCTATCTTGATTTCAGCAAGGCCTTTGACTCTGTGCCTCACAAAAGGTTGATCAGGAAGCTGGTGGATCTTGGAGTTGGGGAATAGATGGCCAGATGGGCAGAAAATTGGCTGAGGGACAAAACCCAGAGGATAGTTGTGAGGGGAGAGTTATCTGGTACCAGAGTGGTAACCAGTGGGGTCCCACAGGGCTCTGTGCTGGGACTGGTGTTGTTCAATGTCTTCATCAATGACACTGGGGATGGCATTAAGGGCAAAATGTGCCTATTCATGGATTACACCAAGCTCTGCAGGAGAGTGGACACAGCTGAAGGGATACAATACCTACAGGAAGATCTGGAAAAGCTAGGGAGGTGGTCCAGGATCTGGCAGGATAGCTTCAATGACAAGAAATGCAAAATTATGCATATTGGAGCCAAGAATCCCAGGACAGAGTACTGCCTGGGTGGAGTCCGAATATCTGCATCAGAGGAGGAGAAGGACCAGGGAGTGATGATCACTAGTGACCCGAAGCACTCCACACAGTGCAAGAAAGCAGCAGCAAAGGCAAACAAGATGCTGGGATGCACATCTAGGGGGATCAGTAGTAGGAGAGAGGAGGTTATACTCAAGGCCCCTAGAATTCTGCGGCAGCAGAATTTTGCACAGAACTTGCAATCTAGCGCAGAACTTCTGCGGTGCCGCAGAATTCACTCTTCTTGCTGATTTTTTATTAATATTTCTGTTTTTCCATATAGTCTGGTTCCCTTCCCATATTTTTATATCCTAAACCCCCTATATGCTCAGAATGTGATGTTATCATTGCTATAACATTATACATTAGGTAATGAAATGGCTGCAATCTGAAACAGAAATGAACAGTCACTTATCTACCACAGCTCCCACTGCCAGAGACAGTGGCACAGCACATCAGGCATGGTGATATTTGCTCAACCTGCACTACAGCCCAATACAATTTTCAGTCTTATATCATTGCACTAGGTCCAACTTAAACAAAACCTTGTCAATAGCACAGACCTGTTAAGTCCATACCTCACTTTGTACAAACCTATTTGTGCCTTTAAGGTATAGAGATGCCATCTGAAATGAATAACTGATAAAATGAATTTAACTGTAATTTGTAAGAAAAATAAAGTAATTATGCCCAGAAAAGTGGAATATAATAATGCGTGAACCTGTTGGAAGAACAGACCTGTTAAATAAATAATTGCACTGTATGTATTTTTCCCAGGGTTATTGATTACATAATGTCATTGGTTGATAGAATCACCTAAAAGTTATGGAGAAATGCTGTGTGCCGGGACAGAGGGTAACATGCTGTGTTTCTGTGCCAGCAACTCAGATTCAGAGATTAGCTCTGGGAGCTGGCTGGGCAGCACGAGGATTGGTGGAACACATCATTGCTCAGAGCCTGGGAAGGTATGGTGCAGTGTTCTGTCACATGGTGGACACATTGTGCTGGTCTGGAGAGCTCTATCTCACAGTTGGTTCACGTGCATGTCATGGCCTGATGGTGTTAAGCAGTGTGTTAGGGAAAGCAGGTTGACATCAAAAATGAGTTTTGCAATAACTCCTCTATTCCATTTCTAATGGGACCTATATGAATGAGGATGCAAGTTCATGGAGATTAAAAAAACATATATACAGTATATACACACACACACACACACACATACAGTACCTTGGTATCTCTCACCACACACACACACATTTGTATGTATGTTACAGTTTGCAAATAAATATATAAGTGATACACAGTGGGAACCTCATAAGTGGTGTAGAAAGCACATACAAATATATAAGTAATAGACAGTGGAGACCTCATTGGTGGGATAGATAGCATGCATATAGAAATACCTTATTTATCACATAAGATCCCCTCTGCATATGTCATTTATTTAACAGGCTAGGACCTTAAGGGAGAGACATTTGTTTTGCTTTTTTAGGCATAAAATTATTTTTATAATTCTGTTATTTTTTGAACTAGTGTTACTGTGCTTTCCACCATCCTGATTGCTATAAAAACTGCCATGAAATTGAAGTCAGGATGACAAGCTGACACTGTGATATGGTAGTTTGTTAGTGCCGCAGAACTTCCACAGAAATTGCAAACCACCGCCGCAGAAGTTCTGTGGCAAATGGTAGTCTTGCTGCAGAACTTAGTGCCACTGTGCCGCAGAAAAGTAGGGGCCCTGGTTATATTGCCCTTGTACAAGGCACTGGTAAGGCCACATCTAGAGTATTGAGTTCTGTACTGGTGCCCACACCTCAAAAAGGGCATTAACCCACTGAAGAAGATCCAGAAGAGGGCTACAAAGATGATAGCTGGTCAGCTGAGTAAGGCAAACGGGGAGAGGTAGAAGTCACTGAATATGTACTCCTTGGAAGACAGGAGAGAGAGAGAGAGGGGACATAATTGGGACCTTCAAGTACTTGAAAGGGATAAATAAGGTTGATAAGGAGAGTCTCTTTAAGTAGAGTGGCAACCATAGCACTAGGGTGCACAGTCTTAAGCTGGAGGGTGGGAGGTTTAGGAGGGAGGTCAGGAAGCACTTCTTCACAGAGAGGGTGGTGGACACTTAGAATGCACTGCCGGAAGAGGTCATCTCATTGAAGGCACTGGGCAGCTTCAGAAGAGGTTGGGATAGGCATAGGGGAAAGTAAGGATCATGGGTAGGGAGGATGGGAGGAGTGGGGATGGAGGGCAGGGGCATTAGCTCAAACTGTGGACCCTGCAGTACGAGTAGATTTGATAGACCAAATTACCTTCTTCTGCTGGCTTCTTCATATGTTCATATAGAATGATGGACAGGTGCACCAGAGATTATATCCTTCTTTTCAAGCAACATCTTTTACCAGACATTTCAGTTGCTATTTGGACAAGAACTTTGGTTGGGTGTTATTCAGTACCCCATATAAGTTTTATTATGGCCGATTATCTGCCCTCATATTATTTCACCCAATTTAACAATCCCGATAGTGGGTTACTGGTTGTGGTTAATCGGGGTTTAACCCCTTTTTTTCTTTCTCTGACTAGGAACAGTCTCTTCTAAATCAAGCTTAATGTAATTCATTTGTACATATTAGCTTATTCTGTCATTAGATACTGTTGGCACAATAGTTTTGTATTGTTCTGTGATTCTATTATACTGCTGATTTTATTTTTTGGGGGTGGGAGGATGTGGCAGGGAACAGTTTAGAGGTGCCAGGGTTTATCATGCACTGTGTGAATGGGGTGGGTTGGAACTATTGGGAGAATTATTTATTGTTAATGTTTGTCTGGCTTTTTGGGGGAAGGATACTTGTTTATTACTGGATAGGGGGAGGTGTCTTTCATGGATATTATTTCTAGTTTGTTTTTTAACTTGTATTAGATTAATATTGCTCAGAATATTGCAGCTTTGTATTTTTTCTACCCTGCTCTGCTGTTCCTATTGTTCTTTTATGGAAAATTATTCAGTGATGGGGGGGGTGAGATACTGAACTGGTTGTTTATTAATCGGTACATTTCCCTTTCCATCCTTGGGATACTATGGTTTACTGTCTTTTTCTGTAGGGTTGGGAGGGTTGGGTATGGTAGGTGGAGTCAATATCCTTGGGTTATTCTTAGTTTGGTTACTTATTGTTGGTTTATGGGGTTGGGTGGATGGGGGAGGGGGCAAAGTTATTCCGGAGTAAATTTGCCTAATTTCTTGTTTGAGTTCTTCTTTATTTCAGTATATGGGAAAGCTATTCCAGGTTTAATGGTGTCATAATGGGTTAGTTTGGTTTTGGGTTATTGTTTCTGCTTGTGGAATGTTAAAGGTGCTCAATCCCCAATTAAACGCTCCAAGCTCCTGCTTCACCTTTCCAGATTACAAACTGATATCATTATGTAGCAAGAGACTCCCTTGCTCCGTAGATCCTGGGTGGGCCAGGTATTCAGAGCGGGGTTGGACACTCGGTAATGGGGAGTAGCTATCCTTATTGCCCAGAGAGTTCCCTTCTGCTTACTGCAAGAGGTGGGTGACCCTCATGGGTGGTATATTTTACTTCAGTGTTTTGGGGGCACAGGGAAATCATCCTGGAATCCATATATGGGCCCACGGCTGATGATCCCAGTGTTTCTGTCACTTTACTGAATTTATTGTCCCCCAGATCACCCTCCCCGTTCTTCTTGCAGGAGACTGGAACATAGCTTTTTGTAACGAACTGAACAGGTCTGGCCTGCAAGGCAGGGTCTATCCCTGGGACAGCGGGCACTTTGGGAGTTAATGGACTCCTTGGGGCTCGTAGACCCATGGAGGGTTTTGAATCCCTCTCATAGGGAATATTCCTTTTTTTCTGCCCCATAATAATTCTTTTTCCAGAATTGATTTATTTTTATTGGGGGTTGAACACCTTTCTGGAATTCAACTATGTCACTACAGCGCAAAGGTTATCTCAGATCACCATCCGGTTATTCTCCAAATGTTTTTTTTGCCATCAAGTGACTTAGATAAATCAAGGTGCTTAAATAATCAACTCTTGAAATTCCAAGATATACTGGGTCGTATTACAAAATGCATTACTTCTTTTCTAGAGATTAACTCCCCTTCTATGCCTCATTTAGACATTTTGTGGGGTGCTTTAAAGTGTGGTCTCTATAGGGAGTGGATTTGTATAGTCTCCAAGCATAAAAATCAAAGATCCCGGGAAGTGTTGTCCCTTTTGGAACAAATTCAAGAGCTTGAGCATTGCCTCTTGCCCTCCTCCCCTGTGGAAGTCTGGGAGAGATTAGAGTCCTTACAGGCTACATATAATGATCTTCTAAGTGAACAAGCAGAACATCTCCTCCTCAGAACCAGAACTAGATACTTCAACCAAGGGGGGTAGGTGGGTAAGCTGCCTGTTCTGCATTTATGGTCCCAGGTCATGTATAGAATAACTCCTTCTATCCGTCTGGACTCTGGCTGTTTGGCAACTATGCCCCGAGACATAACAGATCAGTTCCTTCTCTATTCCATCTCTATTACCAGGCCTCATACACTCCCGATGTGGTAATCCCCTCTGGCTCCCAGTCTGAGGAGTTTTTTCAGGGAATTGATCTTCCTCAACTCAAGGAGACCAAGGCTGACTATATGAAATCCCCATTGTCGTTATACGAGGTTCTGGCTGCCATCAATTCTTTATTATTGGATAAGGCACCAGGTCCCAATGGTTACATGCCTCATTTCTACAAGAAATTCATCCAGAAGCAAATGAGTTGATACCTTTTAATGGACCAACATAGATGTAACAACAAGAACAAAGTGCTCAAGTGCTTTTGTTGTTACATCTATGTTGGTCCATTAAAAAGGTATCAGATCATTTGCTTCTGGATCTATTCTTGCAAGGACCAATACGGCACCTACTAAATCTAGATTATAAGAAATCAAAAACCTTTTGGCCCTCATATTGTTGGATACCTTTAACTATATATATATATATATATATATATATATATATGGTATATCGGACCCTTCTTTAACAGAAGCCCTTGTTGTAGTTTTGTTAAAACCTAGTAAAGACCCCTCAAGTGTTAATAGTTATCAGCCTAGCTCCCTTATTAACCTTGATTATAAAATTCTCTCTAAAATTTTGGCTACTCGTTTAAATAAAGTATGGGGTTTTCTGATCAGTAGGAAGCAAGTCAGTTTCATCCCCAGGCAATTATTGGCAGATCATCTTCGGAAGTTAGCTCATCTTTTCTCCACATCCAGGGATTCCTCTACCCCAACGGTGTTGGTTTCCCTGGATGCAGAGAAGGCATTTGACCATATCTCATGGGATTATTTGTTTTTGATTTTTCCCAAGTTCAACATCTTGGCTGAATTTATTCATTGGGTTAGTGTTCTTTACTCACACTTCTCAGCCCAGGTGCTATGTAATGGGGTCTGTTTGGAAGTGTTCGGTACAAACCAGGGCACCAGACAGTGGTGTCTATTGTCCCCTTTTTTTATTTAATCTTATTTCGGAACCGCTTATTCAGAAAATCAATATTTCATCTCAGATTCAAGGCATTGTCATCGGGCCGCGGCAGTACAAACTATCTGTCTACAGGGATGACATCTTACTACATTTAATTCATCCTTCCACATCCCTGTCTGCTACTATGGAGGTAGTCTGACAATTCAGTAAACTTTCTAATTACAAACTGAATTTGGACAAAACTGAAGTCATTAAATACCTGGACTCTACGGGCTGATTTGGCTCATCTTGGATTGATGTGGGTAAAGGACAAACTTAAATACTTAGGTATTAATGAAAGTGTTTCCTCTACTAAAATGAAGCATTATAACCTGAACCTAATGCTTAAAAAAATTAAGCATGGCCTGGACTGTTGGGCCTTGTTACCTATTTCTCTCTGGGGGTGCATTACCATAGTAAAAATAAATATACTGTACTTCCTCGAATTCTTTATCCCCTCACTATGTTAAACCAAGTAATCTCACAATCTTGGTTTACTGGATTGCAGGGGGTTTTATCTTGCTTTATTTGGTTGGAAAACTCACCCAGACGGGCATTTGCTAAGCTTGTCGCACCTAAGTTATCCAGGGGTCTTCACCTTCCGAATTTTTATATTTACTACTTGGCTATATATTGCATCCGTTAATTCCAGTGGTGCAAGGATCATAAAGAGGACTTCCTTTCCAATTATATATCCCAATGGCTAGAAATTGAGCAATTTCATTGTGATAGCTTGAAACTTAACATCACCGTGCTATTGCATGTTCCTCTTAATTGTTTCCCTCATGCCCTTCGGAATATGCCCTTATATACATCAGTATAGGTTCACAAACAATTATGTTTGCTCCTCCATCTAGATCCCACTAAAGATATTTTGCAGTCCATACTGGAAACATACAGTAAATATTAAAATAATAACTGGTGGAGGCAGCCACTTGGCGCAGTTGAATTTCTGCTTGCGATGCAGCGACCCAGGTTGGAACAGACTCGGGTCATCGGAGGGCGGCCGGGGTAGTAGGATCAAGCATCTGCGGACAGCTCTCCTTCTCCGGGGGGGAGGGTGTGGATAGCGGCGGTGCATGGGGACCCCTGGCGGAGGCCAGGAGTTCCCACGCAGACCGCGGCTTGTCAATCCCATTGGAGGCGGGGCGGATGGTGACATCATGGCACGACCCCGCCTCCCCGGAAAAGTGAAAATGGATGGAGCCTGCCCGCTGCCGAGGAGTGAAGCCTGCTGCCACGGCCTACGATGTGCTCCCAGGCCAGGCACCCGGCCTAATCCCAGTGCCCACGGCATATCTCAGAGGTGTGCACGCAGGCCCGTGGGAAAGCCATGGGTATCGGGGACAGCGGCTGATCTGGGGGGCAGAGGCAGGCGGCCCGTGACCGGGCTGAAAATACGGCGGCAAGGCAGCTCGGGAGTAAAAAAATAAATAAATAAATAACTGGTGGGCCTGTTACCGCTGCCTTTTGGCCTTGTTCGGAGATTTGGCAGGTAGTCCAGATAACCTGTATTGGGACCTTATTGAAATTTCTGGAGCTACAGCTAAAGTAGCTGATCTTCACTAAATACTGTTATAAATTTTTGCAACTTTCCCACTCACTGTTTCACCATCTTGGTACCAGGTTCTGGTCTCAGGTATACAGGCCAGAGCTTCATCACCACATGCAATATCCTTTTTTTACACTCAGTTTTATGATTTGCTTCCCATGAAAGAGGTGAGCACTGCTGCCAATTGGGACCAGGCTCTTCCTAATTTGGATATAGCTCATGACTGGTCCTGTATATGGAAAAACTTGTATAAGTATCTTAAATGGGACAGATGTTGTTATATGCAATTTCAGCTATTAAATAACCTTCATTATACTCCAGTCAAATTACATAAAATGGGCAAAGTACCATCTGATCTGTGCATTCATTGTGGCAAGGTTACTGGTACCTTACTCCATATTCTGTGGAACTGTGAGAAGGTTATACATTTTTGGGACTCCATAAGTAGACACCGTTTGGGGCTAGAATCTGCTTTTCTCCCAGAACTTTGTATCCTAGGCTTTTACTGGGATAAACTGATTAGCAGGCAGTGTAATTTCATGGCTTTGATATCAGCCTGTGCCAAGAAGATCATTTCATACCACTGGTGTGACCAGTCCATTCCAACCTATTTGGAATGATATAAAGAAATTTTGTTCACTCTACAAGCAGAAAAAAATAATTGCCAGCATGGTGCATTGCTTGCCAGTATATAAGGAGACCTGGGAGCCATTAGACTTACTACTCCTTATACAAGTTATCTAGCGGACAAATTTGTATGGTCTGGTGTCTTGTATGGAGTCCTTCCCCTCTGAGTAACAGTTTGTAGTATTCTGGTTTGTCTTTTCTTACTGTCATGATTTATATCCTTTTTCATTTATTATTTGGATGAGCATTTCATCTGTGGCTCTCACTCCAGAGTTTGTGGGGGGAGGCATGGTGGGTATTATATGGGTTGGGGTTGGGTAGTTGGGTTATAGAAGGTGGGGGGTTGTTATAGTTGTTGGTTTATCTTTTTTATTTTATTTATTTGTATATTCAGAAACAACCTTTGAGTATACACTCTTTTACAAAGGTTCCACGTCAGGATGTAAAACAGCAGAGACAACAAAAACTTGACAGTTAACACAAAACATAAGATTGCTATGTAATACAGAAAATAGATAAATAATAAATTTTCATTTCCTTGTATGTTGTTGTTGTTATATTTTTGTATTGTTCACATTTAATTCCTGTCCCCTCTTACTACCTTCTAAATATGTTAATTTCTGCCGGCTACCCTTAACCCTCATTCTCATTCCTCTTCTTCTACCCCTAACCTCCAATGCACAATTCTTCTTTTCTTCTTGGCCTGCTTGCTTCTGATTGTCTTTACCTGAACATTTGTACTATGGTGTTTTTCCATATTTGTGTGCCTGTTGATGCTGGGTACTATGGCTACCCTCTGTATTTATCCTGTATCCTATGTGTATCACATTGATTGTCTTTACCAGAATATTATATAATATTACATTGTATAATTATTGTTTTACTAAATTAATTTACTTACTTGATGCACGGTACTTTGGCTACCCTCAGAATTATCCTGTATCCTTTTTGTATTCTCTTATGTACTATCTGTTCTGTACTATACCTTAACTTGACGTGGAGCCTTTGCAAAGGAGTCTCTGATTCAAAGGTTTGTAATTCTGATCTGTTCAATAAATAAAAAAAATAAATATTGTTAAAATGCCTATAATAAATTTTTTTCAATTAAAAAAAGGAAAAACAAGCTGCACCAGTAGTCAGTCTTGGAAGGTTATCAGTAATGTCTGACTCCTAGCAGTCTTGACCACCGGGACCTCCCAGTCAACATCAGGCAGGTTCAGGTCACCCAACACCATTACTTCCCCCTTTGCTTCCCTTCTTTTAAGTTCCTGCTTTAGTTCTCTGTCCCTTTTCTCCCCTTGCCCTGGAGGCCTACAGATTGCCCCAAGTGCACTTTCCTGCCCGAGACTGCTGTGAGTTGCACCCATACTGACTCAGCCTCCCCATTGCTACCCCTAATACTTCCATCTTCTACCACTTCAGTGCCTTCCTTGACAAAAAGGGCAACTCCTTCCACCCTACCAGTTCTTCTATCCCTCCTGAACAGTGAATATCCAGGGATTGTCATCTCCTAGTCATTTTTATGGTAGCACCCCTGTAGAGCACTGATTATTGAGCGCTGCACTTTTGGGCGACTCAATAATACCGCTCTACAAGACAGCAAGTGGGGCAGTACAGTGCTATATCCTGTATAGCGAGTACAGCGGGGAGCTGTACTCGCTATTGCAGGACATAGTATCCTTTGAGGCTGATGCCTGCTGAGCTGCTTGCATAGCGTAGTGGTATACACCACCACTTGCAATGCAAGCAGCCCCGGGTTTGGGTCTGGCTAGAGGCAGAATAATTTTTTTCTTCAGCATCCAATAACTGCCCGTGGTCCCACCCCTCCTCGGAGTTGATTATTTAAGTTATTGAGGGGTCTGTTGGCTTTCCACCTGCAAAGGGGACATTAAGCACTTCTTACATAAAAAAAAGCTTTGTATGGTTTTGTTGCTATTATGGTCACTACAATATCCGTCTCTCTTCTGACCATGGGGTCATGTTTGTTCCCTCTATGTGATAGGTGGTCTTTCAGACCCGCCTCTATCACATAGAACCATTTTTATCTATGGCCCACTTTCCATGATGGCCACCAGGTCCACTTCAGTGTCTGCCATCAGTGCCTGAGGTTTGCTGAGTTTGTTGCCTAGGCTCCTGGTGTTAAGGCATATCCCCCTCCATTTGATCCTTGCTTTAACTCTGCTACTGTCCTTTTGCTTTTCACATTTTCTTCCCTCCTTGTTTGTGCTTATACCTTTTACTTTCTTCCTCACTGGTATTCCTCCACAGAGTGTGAGTCCTTTTGGATGTCTGGAGTAAAAGTAAGTACCATGGCTGTGTGGGCCAGTCTGGTACTACCAAAATCATGGTTTCATGTTCCACTCTCACTTTCAGAAGCCCTTTCTGTATCAAAGGAATGGGAGAGAAAGCATGAATGAACTTGTTTTCCTAATATAAACTGAGAACACTGTTCTGGGACTGTTTCCAGACATGGGTCTCAGCAAAAAAACACTGGCAGCTTTCTGTTTTCCTATGTAGCAAAAAGATCCACTTCTGGAACAGTCCACTTTACTTTATGTAACTTTATCAATTACATGTACCCTGTACCCAATTTGTATTTGTCTGTCCACAATGTGATGTGGCGCCTCTGTTGAACGCCTATTGTTTTGCAAATCTTTGCTATGTAACCGAAACACAATGTATGTCTTTATGTGACGAAGTACCTTTGGAAACAAGCCTCTGGCTCAAAGGTTGTAAACTGATTCTTAAATAAATAAAAAAAACTTTCTGAAAACAATAGCATATTGGACAGTTTGTCTCAGGGACTACTCATGTATAACATGACCCATCCTGCTGAGGAAATCTGCCAAGACATTGTCCTTCCCTGCAACATGAACTGTAGAGATAGACTGCATAGATATGTACAGTACTCTGAAAGTATAGGCCAGGTCCCAAAAGTTCAGTGCTTCTTTGCACAGTTTTCAGGATCTTGCACCTCCTTGCTTTTTGTGTTCACTTGCGCTTGCAACTGAAGTTAGGTGCCTGACTAGGCTCATCATGTAAAACACCCAAATTCCACATGCCATGCAATTACTTAAATGGCAGAACATCCAAATGAAGTATTTGTAAGTCCTGGTCCATTGGCCAACTCTGTAGATTTGGAAGCAACTTTGTACAAACTTCTCCAGTTGCAGAACAAGCCCTGAGAGTACTCACAGTTCTGGTGTACCACTTTCCTGTCAACTGGGCTCCTTCTCCTCCTCTGCAGATGAATTTCTCTCAGGTTGATGGTTCAGTCATTGCAGTGGGAGGCAGCTCAAAGATGCTTCAGGTCTCAGATGCCTATGGATGTAACTCAGGCTTTCTGAGTCTGCAGTCTTCAGGACCTCTCAAGCTCTTTACTCTTCCTTCTCTACAGCACAAACCAGGCTAAAGAACAGAGGTCTCATGCATCACACCCATGACCAGGCTTCAGAATCCTAGTGTGGAGCAATAGTTATTACCTAGTGTTAGCACTCACCAAACATCTCCCAGGCTGTTTGCTGGATGATGTAGGTTTCTTCTCTCGATGCAGGCTTTCTCACACAGTCCCTGGTGCCCACAAGCTGGCAGTTTGAGCACACAGTTACCTCCTTTTCTCAAAGCAGGTTAGTCTGTCTCACAGGAAAATGCATCCTGGCATCAGCAGACAAACACAAAGTTTAGTCTCTAGATACATAGATTGTGGAAACCTTTTGAAGGCACTCCATGCTAGTTGACTGTGGAACCCAGGTAGGCTTCACTGGATGGCTCTTGCCAGCAGCCCTTGCTCTCCTCACTCTCAAAGAGCTAACTGCCAACTCTCACTTCTGTAACAGTCCTCAACATTTTCTGTTTTAAATGCAGCTTCTGAGTAGTGTAGTGAGATGGCAGTCCACTTGATTACTATTCAGATTGTCAACTCAGTGCCCTGTTGGTTGGCAGAAAGGGTGCCAAGCATACAGCACATTCTCCCAGAAGTCTGCTGGAGTCATGAGCCAAGATCATTGACCTCTGATTGACTGCCTGCGAGGTCAGGGATCAATAAGATAGTAGCTATCTCACAGCAATGAATATTGCTTTAAGTTCAAAGTTTGTTTTATAGGCCTAATTCCCTGCTTTATTTCACTGCCCCCTGACTGTGTAGGCACACCTGTGCTTATTATTCAGGTGGTGATGTTGGATGAAATGGGGCTTTCTGCTTCCCATTGGGCACTCCATTTGTTTGCTCCCTCCCTTTTTCAGAGCAGTGTCTATGGCTGAATGTGACTGGCAGCTGCACTAATACTAGAGGTGCCTCTGAGCACTAAATTCATAATTGTTCCTTGTCCTCCCCTCCTAGTGTCTCCGTGCCCCCTGATGTCAAGCAAAGTCTTTGGAGCTGGAGCACACCAGAGAGAGTCACTGTGGGTGGCTTTGGTGTTGTGACAGTGATTTCTTGTGCAGGTGTGCTTAGCACCATTCAAACATTCAAGCTGCTCCAAAGCAACTTGCACATTTGAGCAGGTGGTTGTTTAAACATGTGCACACTGCTGTGCAGCGATCACCAAGCAGGAAGCAGTTTGGTGGTCATGAAGAGTTCCTCCAGTAACCCTCCCAGGCTGCAGTCCTGGGGGCTGGAATAGGCATTGCAGAAGACAAGAAGTGCTGGTCGGGGCTACAAAGGAGTCCAGGTAAGCCCCCACTGTTTGGGGGGTTACACTCTTCCCTGCCTAAATACTTGAGATCCTTGTCAAGTCCTCAGCAGAGTCTATCTGTAACAATAAACAGTGTACAGCAAAATATACAAGTAGCATGCAAAGTCTATCTAGATAACAGTTTCCTGACTGGAGTAGGCGTAGCATACATCCTAATCTAGACAAATATAACTAGTCTAACCAACAAGATGGAATGCCTTTTGTATTTACAGTATAAAACAGCTGCCATAACAGTAACCTTCAGCAATACCATAAGAATGGGCAATACCATAGCTTTGTGCAGTACTATAACACTGAGCAATGCAACATCTACATTATGCAACCTCCTTTTTTACCATTTACTGTATCTCCCACTCTGGTGACTATATGGTCTGGGATTTACAAATGACAATACAAGGCAGTGATCTGGGCATGATATAGATACCTCTGAGTATTATGGGCATTGGCAAGTTGGTAGGGGTACCTGGCGAGTCATATGTTAACTTAAGCAAGGGTTTGACAGCTCTTTCAGAATGATGCAGTAGAACAGTCATTTATTCCTTTTTTTTGCCATTAACTTTTTTATTGAACTTTTCATATATTCTTGCAGAGACAAGAAAATGATAACAGAAACAAGACATCAAAATTGTGAAATTATCCAAAATTCCATAACCAATACAAAGATGATACGTCTCTACAAGACCCCCAAAACCCTCCCTCTCCCAAGTATCCCCCATACCCCCTCCAACCTCCCGCAAGGCCTTAATTCTAAATACGGTCAGAGCCCATTAAAAACTTAACTGGATTACATATAGGCTACCACCATGGGGTCCAGATTTTCTAAAAGGCAACTGATTACTTAATAATGGCAATCATCCTTTCAGTCCTGAGGCTCAGAAGGAGTTCTGCCAACCACTCAGTGTAAGTAATCCTATGGGGATCCTTCCAGTACTTAAGAACTACTTTTTCACTATACTAGAAATCAGGGTCATATGAAAATTTCTCCTTTGATCTGAAACCCTGCATGTCCCCTCAGCAAGCATACCTCGATGAAACATATCTTCTAACCCTAGTAAGGGTCGACTTTGTTCTTTATCTCATTCCACAATGGAGTGATTTTGGACAGTCCCAGAAGATATGGAGTAAATCTCCTCCACCATGTCACATCTATAACACTTAGGATCCCTTATTATCTTTAAATCTGCCAACTTCTCAGGTGAATAATAAATGTTATGTAATATCTTAAATTGCATAAGTCTAAGATGATCCTGCCGGATGAAAGAGTGGCAGTTCCACCAAATCCGTCACTCCAGTCTAATACTCTGTCAGGAACACTCTGGCCCAGTATGCACTTGGAGCTAAGTTCTCAGTAAAGCCCAGTGGAACAACATCAAATAAAGTTTAGAAACAGCATGAGAAGTCCCCACTAACGAACCAAGGTCTGCCCAGAACGAAAAACCGGGTGGGTAAATTGATGCCGTCCAATTTCCTGAACTAATGCATGACGTAATTGAAATATTTTAAAGCTGTCCCTGGGTGACAACTCAAAATTCTCTATGATATCCATAGTTGAAAACAAGCCACCTTCTGAGTTGAGAAAATCTTTCAGAGAACACTCAGCCGGGAGGGATATCCAACTATGTTTAATAGTCCTATTTCCTATGTGCAACTGGGGGTTACCCAGAATGGGTTGCGCTCCATCCTTAGTTTGATCATATTTCAAAAAATTGCATAACTGATTATGTATTCTTAAAGAAACCCCAATAGGGGATTTCTTTAATGGGGAAGGAAGAAGGCGGGTAGAAACATAGAGTAAGGCTTTTGGATTAATATCAAAACTCCTAATAAGGCTAATCTCTAGTTTGACCCATAATGGAACATATCCAGAGGTTGAGACGGCCTCATCACAGTGCATCCATCTGCCATATTTGTTCAATTGCGCTGCCCAAAATTAGAGCGCAAAATGAGGCAGCCTCAAACCTCCTAGTGTTTTGGGAGCAGCTAACTTAGGATAAGACATTCTGGCCTTTTTATAACCCCACACAAAATCAGCCAATTCCCCATGAAGTTTCTTGAACCATGCAAGGGGGATCCAGACGTTCAGCATACATAAGGGGTAGAAAAGCCTGGGAAATATATTCATTTTTATAATATTTATTCTACCCCATAGTGACAATGGGAATTGTGCCCATCTTTTTAAATCTAGTCTTATATTGTGAACTAAAGAATCCAAGTTTAATTGACGGAGTCGATCCTGATTTTGCGTTAAAATAAGGCCTAAATATTTCAGGGAGTTGGGATTCCACTTTAAACCCAGATCCTCAATGTCCCGTCTAAACAATTTACCGTTCAAAGGAAAAACCACCGTTTTATCCTGGTTCAATTTGTAATTGGCCAAGCTGCTAAAGTTCTGTAACACCTTTAATAGAACAGGGATGGATCTAACAGGTTCCGAAACATAAATCAACAAATCATCGGCATAAGCCATCACTTTGATAGTTTGGCCTCTTATATTAAAGCCCAAGATCTCTGGACACCTCACTATACACCTTATAAGGGGCTCCAAATACAAGTTAAATAATAAGGGTGAAAGGGAACATCCTTGTCTCGTACCGACATGTAATAAAAAAGGAGCTGAAATAGCCCCGTTACAAACAACTCTAGCCAATGGATTAGTGTACAATGCCCTGATCCAGGCCACAAACTTCCCTGGAAAGCTGAATCTATCCATCACTGCAAATAAAAAGGCCCAATGAACCCTATCAAAAGCCTTCTCGGTGTCCAAGGAAACCAGAGCCATCGGAGGGTCGGCCTCCTCGGACGCCGAGAAGACATGGGACAATGTTCTAAAATGATCCGCTGAGGACCTACCCTTCATAAAGCCTACCTGTTCAGCCCCGATCAACTTTGCCATTATTTGATTAATTCGGTCTGCCAATATCTTGGCCAAAATCTTAATATCGTAATTCAACAACGAAATAGGTCTATAACTGGCAGGGTTTTCCGGTGGTCTATTAGGTTTGGGAATCAAAACAATAAGAGCTTCGGTCAGGGTTTCATCCATCTCTTTTCCAGATAAAATATAATGAAATCATCTCAATAATATTGGAGAGAGCTGGGCCGCAAATGTTTTGTAAAAATTAGCTGAGAACCCATCAGGTCCAGGCGTTTTGTCTGAAGCTAGATTTTTAATAGCCATTTCTATATCCCCCTGTGTTATCTCAGCATTAAGAAGTCTACAGTCTGCCTCCTCTAATCTAGGGAGGGGAAGGTTCTCTAAAAATGACAAAATCTCTGTGTTCTTTGGTGGGTGCTGCATACCACTATATAGGCCTTCAAAATATTTCCGAAAGATTTGGACCATATCATCTGGGGCTGTTTTAATTACACCATCATCCTCCAATACAATCCCTTCAATTAGACGAGAAGATTCAAGTTGTGCAATGCGCCTCGCCAACAATTTACCCGACTTTTTCCCTTGATCCACATACATTGCTCTGGTTTCAATGATAGCTAATTCGGCCTGGTCACCCAAAATCTTAAGATACTTATCCTTTAACTTCACTAAAGTTACGGTATCCTCCTCAGAAGGGGAGCCAATTAACTAGTCTTCTAAGGTCCTGATTTGGTTTGACAAATCAGATAAAATAACCTCCCTCTTTTTTCCTTTGAACCATGACTAATTAATAAACCTCTCAAGTAGGCTTTAAATGCACCCCAAAATATCAGGCACATCATCCTTCTGATTGAATGAAATAAACTCTTCCATTTGCGCCACAATGTTTGGACTATTTTGGGACTCCTCAAAATTTGGTTATTTATCTTCCACCTATTACCCCTACGGGTAAGAAACGGTAAAGAGATCACGAGTTCCACTGCAGAATGGTCTGAGAGGGGAGCAGCCACTATTGCTGAGTTCAAAATTCCCCTAAGCAATGTACGGGACAAGAGAATGTAGTCTATCCGAGAACCAGAACCATGGGTATGAGAAAAGAAAGTATACTCCCTCTCCTCTGGGTGGAGGACCCTCCAAACATAAGCCAGACCCAACTGATCTACCAACTCCCCAAAAGCACGAGAAGCAGGTGTTGGTATGATTGAGTCCTGGAGGACTTATCGAATGAGGGTCCAGTACTGTGTTAAAGTCCCCACCTAGTATCATAGGAAGCTGATTAAAAGGTTGCAAAACCTTTAACAAACCCACCAAAAAATCTTGGGAATCCGTATTGGGGCCATACACTGCTCCTATCAGAATAACTAAGTTCTGGAGCTTACCTTTCACCAAAACATATCTACCATCTTTATCCTGAATCACTTTCAAGGGAGTGAAAGATATTGATCTGTGGAGCAATATCATAACCCCTCTGCTTTGTGTGTTGCCCTACGAGGAAAAAACCTTCCCTATCTGTAACCTTCGCATAACATTAGCTTCATCTTGCAATAAATGGGTTTCCTGTAAAAAAACTATCTTTGCTTTCACTGCCTCTATATATTTCAATATTCTAAATTGTTTGGGTTTGTTCCTCGCCCCTTTTACATTCCATGTAAGAAACTTAACAGCGATATCTGACCCATTTCCTACCTAGACATTATGCCCTCCTGTGACCGTTGTTACTGAATGAATAACGCTTAAAATTACAGGCCTTGCCCCCACCCCCTACCACATCGAACCCATTACCCTCCAAAATACCCCCCATCATGCTCACACCAACCCATTCCCTAACCCCACAAGTAATCACTAACCCCAACAGCCCTCCCTCCCTCCCTCCCTACTCCCTCCCAACATCACAACGGTCCATGACACCAGCCCACAAGCCCACCAACTGAGTTCTTCCGTTCCCCCTGTAAGAAATATGATAAAAGCTCCATATAGTACTAGATACAACAATAGCTAACTACCCAAGATGTGCTCTGATTAGGACTGACATTAACACTTTCCATTTTTCTTTTTCCCCCATCACTTTATAAAATTAACATAGATAATAAACATAAACCAAAGAGGCGC
The DNA here is from genome assembly GCA_016271365.2 of Neoceratodus forsteri. Classification (NCBI taxonomy): domain Eukaryota; kingdom Metazoa; phylum Chordata; order Ceratodontiformes; family Ceratodontidae; genus Neoceratodus; species Neoceratodus forsteri. The sequence continues at coordinate 192,142,740 of CM028138.1, read as the reverse complement.
AATCCCTCAGACCTTCGAGGGATACATACATTCCATGTGTAGCAGGGGTACTACTCTTCCTTATTGGCATTGAGTCTCAGTCCAAGTTAAGAGCTAGAATTGGACATCCAATAGCCCACACATCATCCCTCTTCACCATAGTCCACTGCCAGCCTGGCAATATAGGGCCAAACCCCAATAACTATACACATATTAATGATTAAACAGCAGTATCAGCTATACAGCACCTCAATGGTGCAAAAAGAACAATCACAAAGCGAGACTAGCATCTAAATAAATAAAAACTATGAGAGGGACCCCTATATGGCCTTCCGGCATGATCGGAAGATCTGTAATGAAGCGCACCAAGGTATACAGTCTTTTTATATATAGGGCCACGCAGGTGACTTCAGCATCTTAGGGACCGAAACCGTATCATTACAGATCTTTCTAACTTAATGTAAAAATATAGAATAACGAACTACTCCTTAGTATGCACAAAGGAAACTGCTCTGATCCAAGCACACACCTTCACATCAAGGGTCCTTGAACAAAGCCGAAAGCTTCACAGAGTAACCGCAGCTGCTTCTTGGGATTCAAAGTCTTCCATTCATCACCTATGTAAACTTGGAATCTTGCAGGGTATTCCATACGGAACTTAATTCCAGCCGAATTAATTTTTTAACCACTGAATGGAATGCAGCCCGCTTCTGTCGGATTGAAGTGGCAGATCCTGCACAATTCTAATTTGGAACCCTCCCAAAAATCTCCTTATCCTCTCTTACTTTGTCGATGAGCAGCTGTCTTTCTTGGTAGTTGAGGAATTTAAAATAAATACTTTTGGAGGCCAAGGCGGTAGTGGACGAAAGAGCTCTGTGGGCCCTTTCAATAACATACACTGGACCAAGCGGCAGGGCCCTGCTATTTTCTCTGTTAACTTTGGGCAAATTTAATCGGCTCATTGCCCTCGGCTTTCTCTGGCAGCCCAATAATCACAACGTTATTGCCGATTTCGACCCTCCAAGTCCTCCACTTTAGCTCCAACTTCTGTATTCTTTGTGCCATCTTTGTCATCGTGGAGTCAAGTCTGTCTGTATGGCCTTCCAGGGATTTGATTCTAGCTTCCCCATCAGATGCTCTGCGATTTAGCTCCTCTATTGCAGAAGTAATATTTTTTATATTGCCAGCCATGTCCTGGACCACCGATCTCAGTGGTCTTATTTCTTCCAAGAAACGGGACAGAGAGAGAGGCTCCTCCTTGGTATTAGTCTCCCCCACCCCTTGTGCTAACGCCGATGCCGAGGCTTTGGTTTTTTTTGAGGCCTTTTCAGGGGTTGCGTGGGGGGTATGGTGAGGTGGAGGTTTATGCATTTCGACCTCCATGGGCACCTCAGGAGTAAGATCAGCAACAGTAAACCAGCACACTTGCACGGTAGAATCGTGTCAAATCGAGCCGAAAAGCGTTTAAACTGAATGGCGGAACGGAGCTCTCGGTGAACGCGGCTACTCCGTGTTCCGCATCACGTGACTCCCCATAGTCATTTATTCCTTAGACGCTGGGTGGATATGTCCTCTTTCATTGACCAGAAATGAAGCTTCCTCAGTCAAAATGGGTTTCACAGCTTCTTATGGGATTTCTATTGTTTTTGTTGTTTGCACAGGCTCAACATGTTCTTCACTTTCTTCCTCTGGCACTTTCTCAAACACAGGCACATCATCAAAGTGTACATCTGGTGTTGGTTCATAGTCTATGATTGTTGGTATGAGCTCTGAAAGAGGCACATTTGACACAGTACCTGTCATTCCATCTGAACCTCCAAACAGTCTGGCTAGATCCCATGTAGGGTAGTACATCCCTCCTTCTGATTCAGAGTCTGAGTCATTCTGATCTACTTGAGCATCAGTTGTGGGTACGAACAATTTCAAATTACTTGGTATTACTTGGTATGAAAGAACAGAAGAAGGCCAGAGCCCATTGAGACTGTTCCCCACACTATGTGGGACATTATTTATCTATTATCCCTCAACCAAACATCTAATTTGTTTTTAAAGACAGTGGCACTAGTTGCCTCTACCAATTCTTGTGGCAAGGTGTTCCATACAATGGATGCTCTAATTGGAAAAAAGTTTCCCCTTTTGCTGGTTTTATATGTTTTTACTTCAAGCTGTTTATTATGCAGTCTCGGAACATGTCTCATTCTGGAGAGTGTTAGACCACATTTTTCCATCAGATCTGGTGAATTTATTAAATTAAAAACCATAAGCATATCACCTCTTAATCTTCTAGTTTGAAGAGAGAAGAGACCAGTAGCTTTTAATCTGTTCTGATAATCCAAGTATGTTAATCTTGGAATCATTCGAGTTACTCTCCTTTGAACTTGTTCAAGAATTGCTATGTCTTTTTTTTGGTTTGGATTCCAGAAAGGGGAGCCATAGTCTAGATACGGTCTAATGTATGCCTTATACAATGGAATAAGGCATTGTTCAGTGCGATTAACAAAAGTGTGTTTTATTTGCCTCAAAAGTCTGTTGGTCATGCAAGCAGTTCTAACACAGTGATCATTTGATGTAAGTTTATTATTAACATATATCCCTAAATCTTTTTCACAATTTGATGAGTGAAGTGGTAGTCCATTTATATAATATATCATTTTTGGATTATTTCCACTGAAATGCACTACCAAACATTTGTCTTGATTAAACTGCATATGATTTTCATTTGCCCAAAGTGTTAATTTTTCCAAATCCTTCTTTAATGCAGAAATATTTTCTTGATTATTAACCTTGCCCCCAATTTAGTATCGTCTGCAAATTTAACCATGAAGTTATGTGGCCCTGTTTGTAAATCACTGATAAAGAGATTAAACAATGTTGGTCCCAAGACCGACCTTGTGGTACACCACTTGTCACACTACCGAATCAGACAAGATATCATTAATTCTGACTCTCTGAGAATGATTTGTCAACCAGTTTAAAGTCCAGTTGACAATATCAGGTGACAAACCTAGACTGTGCATTTTAGTAATGAGTTTTCATGTGAGACTTATCGAAAGCTCTACTAAAGTCCAAAAGAATGACATCAGTAGGGATACCCACATCTAGTAGAGTACTTATATTATTGTAAAAAGATATCAGATTGGTGGTGCAGGAATACTTGGGAGTAAACCCATGCTGATTTGAATCATAAATTCCAAATTTTTTACAATCTTGCTCTATTAGAGACTTCGTTACTCATTCCATTAATTTACCAGCCACTGAGGTCAGGCTAACTGGACGATAATATTGTACAGAACCTCTATTGCCTTTTTTAAATATGGGAGTAACTATTGCTGAACACCAATCATTTGGTACAATGCCTTCTTGTAAGGATTTGTTGAAGATAATTGACAAAGGTATAGAAATATTTATAGAGGTTTTGATCAGAAACCATGGATGAATACCGTCTGGGATTGGACTAGTATTTTTTTTAGTTTTTTGATAGCCTGTATAATGTCAGTGGGATAGAACCTATGATAATCTACATGGTGAACTTTAAGTGTACTAATAGGTGATTTTTGAGAGAAGACAGAACAAAAGTACTTATTAAAGTGATTTGAGGTTTTTCTATCAGATAGAGAAGAGCCATTGGTTATAATGGTACCAATGGTCCTTGATACGCCTCTTTTACTATTTATGTAGGAGAAAAGAGATTTGTGACAGTCTTTTGTGTGGGTTAGTTTAAATTATAGCTTATTTTTTGCCAATTTAATTTTTTTTAAGTTTTTCACAGATAGTCTATATTTATGTAACAGAGAAGTTTTAAATGGAACAGAACTATTCTTAAGTTTCCTAAAAAGTTACACTTTTATTTTAATCTGATGTTTAATTGTCTTGTTGAACCAAGGAAGAATTGTTCCTTTATTATTAAATTTCCTCTTAGATGGAATAAAGGTATTTTCCAAATAATGTACAATGTTTTTAAAAAAGTCCCAAGCTTGTTGTGTTGTACAATTAAGAAGATTAGATTCCCAGTTTATGTTGTGTAAGTATTCATTGATTTTAGAAAAATTTGCTTTATTATAATTTTTTATACAGCATAACTTCCTTTGTGTAGTTTTAAACTGTTGAATTTCAAACAGAATAGATGAATGATCACTGGTCCCAAGTGGATCCCAAATCTGTAAATTGCTAATTTGTTGCCCTATGTTAGTAAATAATAGATCCAAAATATTAGGACCTCGAGTGGGTTCAGTAACAAGTTGTTGTAATCCAGTACTTACTACCACATCTATTAGTCCTTTCTCAGCATAGGACTGTCCTGAGAATGAGTCCCAGTTAGTATGAGGGAGGTTAAAGTCACCAAATATTACAGTATCTTGATGTAATCCCCTTGTTACCCGGGGTTACTAGAATCCCAGTAAGACCTAGTGGTAGGCAGGGAAGGCAGCTTGTGAAACTCCAGTTAAATGGATTTCACACTGTCTCACTCTGTTCTCAGTCTCAGCTGAGACTGAGGGATGACATCACCATAGAACTATCACAGCTGCATAAGCCACAATGGAACCTGCAGAAGGGAGTTGGAGTAGAATGTTAGGAGGTTTGAACAGTAGTAGTCTGTAGTCACTTGGAATTGGAGATTGTTGTGAGAGGAGCACAGCAGCTCTGTGCTCAGGCTCTTGGAGCCTCAGCCCTGAAAAAGAGCTACATTTAGGGAAAGGTGTGTGTTTCCACCTAAAGAGAGACACAGTAAGCTACTTTTTAGTGGTGGAGACCGCTGATTCAGGTCTCTGTGCCCCATCCCTCAGGGGATGGGGCAGGAAGGTTTGCCTGCATTTCCAGGGGCAACACCCTGGCTACTGCTGGAGAAAGAAGCTGCCTTATTTTGTCCACGATTGAGGGGTACAAGAAGATTTCGTGATTTGCCTGTGGGGCACCTGCAACCGAAGGGTGAGTTCTGCTCTTTCTAAAGGGCCCATGCTTCATACTGAACTGTGTTAAAGTGGGGATTGGACTGCTGAAGTAATGGAAGGTCTACAGTAATAGGCTTAGCCAAAAGTAAATGTATGTTCAAGTCCAGCACAAGGGAAAGTCAAGACATGTAGAGGAGATGTGATATACATCTACCCAGTAATCTACATTGCCAAGCTTTCAAAAGAGTTATTTAGTTTCCAGAGAAATGGCCGGGTATGGATTGTGGGAGCTGGAGGTGGGAGACCCCCAATTTTAGTAACCAGGTCCACCTCTATGGATTTGCTCTGTGGATTTCTGCTTTGCCTCATGCACTTGGCCAGTGATGAGGGAAGTACTCAGACATGGGATTGGAAGGAAAATTCCCTCTAGGAGTCGAAGGCTCTAAGGTGGTTTGGGGAGCCACCAACTGGAAAATGGGTTCATTCCCATAATGGACCGTGGATCAAGTGGCCGGCGGGGGAGCTGGGCCATGGGGAAAACTCAAGTAGTGTACAAGTTGGGCTATGTACCCAAAGCTGTGTGCAAGTCCAGGCTGTGTGCCTGGTGGGTTCAGAGCCTGAGGGCTGAAATGTGAAGAAGTGTTCTGTTATCTCTAATCTGTATTACCAGGAATGTAGCCCCATGGGGGTCCGTCTATGCTTTGTTTGTTCAGTTTGGATGTGAATAAAAGCCACACTGTAGAATCCCATTTCTGGTTTTGGACATTACAGTTATTGCTTCCTGTGTTCAGATTTACTTGGGTGCCCCTGTGCAGAGTAGCCAAACCTAGGCTCCCTGTGCTGAGTAACCTAGTCGTCCTGGAACCCAGTCCCCACCAGATACTGCTGTCAGCTTCAACAGCATGCCACCTGTCATTTTGCAAAAAGGCAGGGGTGAGGGGTTACATTGAAATTCTGAAAAATGTGTAATTTCTTTAAACATATCAGTTGTGTAATCTAAATTTGCAGATTGTGGTCGATAGATGTTACCAATAGTTATTTAGGACTGCTCCTTCAATAAGATTTTAACCCATATACTTTCCAAAGGAAAGGGAGAACACACTTCCAAGGAAGGAATATCATTTCGTATGTATATACAAACTCCACCGCCTTGCTTATCTAATCTGTTTTTATGATATAACTTATAACCTGGAATTTCTCTGGACCAAATTAAGGATGCGTCCCACCAAGTTTCAGTTACTCCCACCACACCTATATTTAAAGTTTTACATTTGGCTTTGAGTTCTGCTAATTTGAGTTGGTTTAAAGATCTTGCATTCAAAGCTAGGAATTTATATTTAGTTGTAATAATATTTTGGTAAGTATTCAGAGACTTGGGAATAGACCCATTATCCCCCATTGTTTTTAGTTTAAACAATGATTTATGATTTTAGTGATACTTTTCCCCATAAGTGTACTACCCCTATGACTGAGATGTAAACCGTCCCAGCAAAACAAGGAAGAATGATCTGAAAATGATTCCCAGTGGGTAATACAGGGTATATCCTGCTTAAAACACCGCTTTCTCAGCCAAATGCAAATTGCCTTGTCTTTTGCTTTGAATTTTGTCTGCACATAGCGGATCAAGTAGATGGGGGTTTAGAGGTTCTACATAATCCACCATATCAGCGGTGGCCAGCTGTCCAGCAGACAACAAATGTTTTTGGTGGATGATCCATTATCTACTTGACTCTGCTTCAGGATGAATCTTGCACACAGGCATATCTCATACCTTTTCCGTTACAACATATGGGGTATTGCCCAAATGATCAACAATTTTGTGCTCTCCTAGCATTCCCAAGTTTCTTATCAAAACACAGTCTTCTGGCAGCAGTTCATGTTCCTTGACACTTTTGTTGTATCTATCTTTATTGGCTTTGTTACACTTTGCTGTGGTGTCCAAGGCCAACTTGTAGGCAACATTTAACTAATGTTTCCATCTTTGTAAATACTGAAGCCTTGCTCCATTGGCAAAAAAGCCAGAATTGAAGTCCAAAACAAGTTGGACTTCCTTGCCAAACATCAGCCAATAAGGAGAAAATCTGGTGACATCACCTTTGGTGCAGTTATATGCGTGGACTAACGAACTGATCTGCTGATTCCACTTGCTCCCTGACATTGATTCCAACATATCTAGCATTCTCAGTAGACTTTGGTTGAACCGTTCTGACTGAGAATCATGTTGAGGGTGATACAGGGTAGTTTGTAACTTTTTTTCATATAACTTTTTGCTCTGCTGCTGCCATCTTGTGCCTTTCATTGGGCCCTGTGCTTGGTAACTTCCAACCCTGTCAACTGCTCCTCCTCCTACTGTCTAGCCATTAGGGATCTACACAGATTGGGACCAGGGAGTGCCAAGGGCAGTCATATTCATCAGCGGACGGACATAGGGTTTTTCCAGGTTTTCTGCCCCAATTCCCCGGGCTGCAGAAAGGTTAAGTCATGCATGCAATAGAAACAATGGCCCCACTCCACCCACCACACATATTGCCAGTCCTCCTTGATCTTAACACTACCAACAGACCTCCATCCAGTGCCAGCAAAGAGCCGGGAAAGCTTGCCTCCCCATCACAAGAGAGGGCAGCTTGCCTGGCAGCTGCTCAGTCCAGCTCTCACACTTCCCCATTGGACCCCTGGTGGCCCAAGCTCATTCCTGAAACTGGTTTGCTGGCATGGGAGAGATAAGGTGCTTAAGCACCTCATCCCTCTTTGCCACCAGGCCGGCCATAGTTTGTGACTTTTTTAGTCCCCAGAGGGACAGCATTTCTTTCACCAGATTACTATTTAAATCTTGTCCTTAGCCTGAATGGATCTGCTGTGGGGCTTCATAGTGTGAAAATATGTTTCCTACTAGGACTTTTGCAACAGTTATCTTTTGCTCCTTTGTTGGATAAGCTTGGGCATTTTGTTTTTATTTTTATTTTATTGAAATCTAGGATTACAAATACCTTTGAGCAGGAACTGCTCATTTACAAAGGTTCCATATCAAAGGAATGGGGGGGGTATACATAAATACAAAGGTCAACGTAATAATACAAAGTCACACAATAAAAAGAAGTAAGAGATTGAGGCTTAGGAAATTCCAGTAATTCAAAATGTGCCAAAAGTTAGGTAGCATGACATATCAGCCAAGGACAATCTTGGAAATAAGAACTGCAGGAGAGAGGAAAGGGGGTATGCAGGCAGGAAGGCCATTGTCGGAGGGTAGGCGGTGAGGGTAAGAGCTCTAGAGGGGAGGGAGGGGAGGTCTAAAAGTCATGAAATGCCCGGGAGGGGAAGGTAGAGGGGGCAAGGGGTAGGCAGGTAGAAGGGGGCAAGGCGGGGAGAGGTAGCTGTCAAGACTGAAGTGGAGAGCAGTGAGCGGTGGGCCCCTGATTAGGCGAGGCAGTCACAACGAATAGGTGAAATGAGATGAAGTCGGAGTGGTCTCTTAAAATGGACAAGAGCAGCAGCAGTAAGTGTTTCTTTGTTGAGAGTATTGTACCACTGTGGTGCTCTGTGGGCAAAGGCCCTCTGGCCCTTGGTAGTCTGGCATCTGGGGACAAGGAAGGTTAGTTGTTGTGAACTTCTAGTGTGCTGGGTGCTGTGGTGGCCAATGAGGAGTTTTTCAATGCCCGGGGGCATGACCCCAAGGAGGACTTTTTTGGCTAAGAGGCAGGTTTGATACTGTATCCAGCTGATGAGAGGAAGCCATCCTGCCTGAGTGTACAAGGCACAAGGCATACCTTGAGAAAAGGTGCTGCTTCTAAGATGCATGCAATGTTCTTGTGTCTTGTTCTGAGCTGAGAAAGTCTATACATGCCAATTCCATAGGTGCACTTGTAACTGTCTTTACCAGAGGGACTGCCCTCTGTGGCAGAGTTTTGCATCTCACACTTCTGTTGCAGTTTTTGCAGTATTGTTCTATGTCATTCCCCATATGTGGCCAATAGAAGCAAGCATGAGCAAGATCCAAAGTTCACTCATTTCCCATGTGTCCCAAATCATTGTGCAGGGCATGCAACACAACTTTTTTGAGCTTTGAAGGCAAGACTAGCTGTAGTTTTCAGAAGCCTTGTGATCCTTAGATTTCTCTGTATAGCAAGTTATCTTTGATTTTTAACTTCGGTCACTCCTGCAGTAGCACTTTGTTGGCAGGATCATTGGTATGAACTTGAGTGGCACCACCCACTTTCATCAGGGTGAAGACCATGTCCTTCAAACTAGAGTCCATTCTGTGCTCCCTTTGTAAATCTTGGGGAGTTAACTGTGGGAGAGTTGTCAGATCTGGTGCTCAAAGTGGCAGTAGACATTTGGTAGACAGTCACCAGGGGCACCAAGACTATTTATGAGCCAAGCATTTGCAGTTGTCTGTGGCTCATCTGTGTAAGCCTTTCTGTATAGTGCTTTGACAGTTTGCTGTGGGATTCATACCCATGTTTGGTTGTCTGTGGATGAGGCATTGGATCATCTTGACATAGCATCAACATCATCATGATTCAAGCCAGGTCTATATTCTGCACAATAGTCCTAGGTTAACAAACAGGACAACTGTCTGTGTCCAGCAGCATCTAACTTTGCAATTGTTTTTATGTATGTTAAAGGGTTGTTATCTTTTCTGACAGTGATGTGTGCCCCATACAAGTATCTGTGAAACTGGTCCATGATAGCCCACTTGAGTGCAAGGAACTCCACACTGTGGACTGGGTAGTTCTTTTCGGTTGTGTTCAGACTCCTACTGGTGAAGACAACAAGCCTCAGTCCCACAGGATAACTTTGATGCAGTGCAACTCCAAGTCCACAGAGGCTGGCATCTGTATGTAGAATATAGGGCATTACTGAATCAGCATATGCAAGTACTGGTGCCTTTATTAGGTGGCAGCTAATTTCTTTGAATGCCTCATCACACTGGGCATCCCATCTCTGTCTGAATGGGTCACTTGGCTTAAAATACTTTTTGTTTGGATCTGTAACTGCAGAGTTCTTATTGCCTTTGTTTGTTGGTAGGTAGCCTTGGGCTAGATTCAGGAGTGGTCTCACCACTTGGGTATAGTCTTTGATAAAGCATCTGTAATACCTGTGAAAACCTAGGAAACACTGTAAGTCTTTCAGGTTCTTTGGCTTAGGCCAGGCAGTCAGAGCATTGACTTTGCTTAGATCTGTTTGAATTCCTTGGCTGACACAATATGTCCCATATATCTGACAGAACTTTGGAAAAATTGACATTTGTCAATATAGAGTTTGAGTCTGAACTATTCCAATCGATCAAGCACCTTCATCAGATGAGCCTCATGCTCCTTGACTGTCTTCACAAACACAACAACATTGTTAAGGTAGATCAGGCACTCTAGGAGCTTCAAGTCTCCAACTGCACATTCCATTAGTAAATGTGGCTGGAGCACCAGATGTGCCTTGGGGCATATGAAAGTATTTCTAAAAGCCAAGTAGACCTATGAAAGAAGTTTTCTTCCTGTACTCAGGAGCCATCTGGATCTGGTAGTACCTGCTCCTCAAATCAGAACTGAGAACCATTTACTTCCAAAGAAACAGTCTAAAGCATCCTGAATCCTCAACATCATATGCTGATCTGGGGTTGTTCTCTTATGTAAAGTTTTGTAGTCGACATACATGCAAACTGCACCCTTTTCCTCATGCACAACCACGATAGGAGAAGCACGGGGGTTCTCAAATCTTAGATGATTCCTGCTGCAGTCAATTCCTGAAGATGTTTATAAGCATCATCAATGTTGGCTGGGACCAGGTGATGGGATCATTCTTGAAAAGGGTGATCATCATACATTCGGTCATGATGTTCCTCTCTGGTGATGCATCTGACATCCCATTCAAGAAGGAAAAAGATTGTAGTTCATTCTGCCAACTTCTGACTCATTTTGGTCTTCAATTTTTCAAGTATGTGGACACTCCAGAGTCAAGAACTCATGGTCAAGTCCAGCATTCTCATCTTCCAGGTTGAGTTGGGGTTGTCCTGCCATATCTGCATAATACACCCAGGACAATGTTTGACTTTTTCTTACTGTAATATCTTGCTCAGTCATGTTCTTCACTTAGATGGTGATTCTTTCTTGCACAGGCATGTGATCTCACATGCAGCACAATTGGTTTAGCCAGCAGTCCTTCTGGAAATCCATGCAGTTCAGGGGCATCTATCATCAGGCTCTGGTTCTTCATGTCTTGTTTCAGTCTCATCACTCTGCATATTGCTACACTCTTCATTTTGAGTAGGACAAGCTCTTCATGCCTCTTTGTGCCAGAGATATCAACAAGGTCTTCTTGGTCTTCTGGTCTGTTCCGTGTCTTCTTCTGGTAGGGTTTCTTCACCAATCCATTCACTCAATGTGCTCTTACATTCTGTTGCACCTCTCGCTCCTGGCAGAGTTGGACTAGGCATCCAAGCATGTGAGCAATTATTCTGATGAGGATGGGTACATTGTCAAACATTCCTGACTATGACCAGACCAATGGCAATGTTTCAACTGCGTCACCAACTCCAACTACTGTTGAGGGGAAAGCAATCCAGACTTTTTAAGTTACCAAGGTAAGGGTAGGACTTGTCACTCAGGCCCCACATGTTCAGACCTACCAAGGGTTGTAGCTTACAGTTCTTGGCAAGATATTTGTCATACCATTCCTGGAAAATGATGGTGACTTGTGAGCAGGGTTGGTTAATTGTTAATTATCAATTTAATGTTGAATTTGAGAGTTTTTTCTGTTAATGTTAGTTTAATTAAGTTACCTAGTTAATTGTGAATTAATTATTAATGAGACCCCAGTTAACTTTTGGATGATTTAATGCATTAAGATGATTGCTAGTATTCAGTTCCATGTGATAAGAGCGAAGTTTAAATGGCAACTGGCACATGAACAAGTGATAATCACTGAAAACAAAATTGGTGATCAGCACTACACCAACTACAACAAGAGTGATGATAGGACACCATACCCTATATGGGGGATCATATAAACATACATTTTATATGGGGGGCTATGCCCCCCAAAATAAATATAATCAACTTCGAGGGTGGCAGACACTGAGGGAGGGAGGAAAACACAAGAGGGGTCAATTCATGCAGGAGGGACAACCTGCAGGTGGGGGGAACAACCTTGGGGGAATGTGAACTCCGCACAATAAAATACCAGTAAATCACAACACCCAGAAAATGAAAAAAAAAAGAAACCTGCATACAGTCCTGAACCCGGGTCCATGTGCTCCATAGGTGGTGCTCATAGCCACCATGCCAGGTGGTGAGCTTGGCAGTAGCCTGATCAATTTCTGTATTTAGTCTACTTCCTCTACAGTTGCTAACCTTCCTGTGCTTCACAATTCTGTTCCTCCTAACTCACTATTCGTACCCCTTGCTATCTTTTCATTGTTGCTCTTTATGCAGAGGCGCAAATTGAGTTGCTCATTTTGAGTTGCTCAATCTGCTTCACCCATATCATTAGATACCCCAGTATTCTGCATTCAGTTGTCTTCATTGCAAAAAGTGTTGGATCACTGAATACAATACACTAGGCTTCAATTGCCGCGAGTGTATCACAGCAGCTGCAGCCAATCATCAGCATGCACTACATGGTTGATGAATGGACCTGAGTCTTGGAAAGCAGTTTGCGAAGTGATATGGCTGATTTAAATATTGTAGAATACTAAAATGGAGGATCTAAAGAATGAAACACAAAAAAAGATTGCAAGAAGTCAATACCTGTGATCGTAGAGCTGTCCTACAACATAGATTGTGGTGCCATAGACAACTCTTCTAAGATGGAGACATTTAAAGCTGAATGCAGACTTTGTAAGAATGGAAAAAGATATCTTGCTCAAAAGGAGTAAAATCAAACTTCATTATTCATCTTAAGGGAAGCAAAGTGAATTGCTGCAGTTCAATGGTTTTCTCAATTTCTGATTATCATTGTGTTTTTGTTATTACTACTTAGTAGTTAACATTTGTACTTTTGTTTCAGATTTGTCATACGGAAGAATTTCCTACCTACGAGGCAATGTCCAAGCAAGCTGGAGTAAGTCAGCCTACAATTGATAGTTTCCTGAAACCGGTAGCTGGACTGGATGTTAAACCCTATTCTAACCAGGATGAAAAGCAAACCCAACTAATGCGGGCTGTTGTTAATCTTGTGGCTGGAAACTTGTTGCCGTTTTTGCTTGTCAATTGTGAGCAGTTCAGAGAGCTGATGTGACTTGCAGACCCAAGGTATTCTGTGCCTTCATGCTGTCTTTTGACGAGAAAGCTTATATTGCAGCATCCTGTACTGTACTGGGTCGTGCTTGAAAATAGGCAGGGATATTGCCTAATGCACTTACCTGGTCACTAAAAGCTAATAAAGAAAGAAAGAAAGAAATGATTAAGAAGAATTCATCTGAAATGCTTCAGGCAGTGAAGGATGTCTGTGTTATCACTGACATCTGGGTAAGTTCCCAAATGAGGTCATGCTTGGGAATAACAGCTCACCTCATACATGACCGGGCTATGAAATCATTTCTACTGGCTTGTAAATGTTCCCAGAAGAGGCATACAGCTGGCAACATAGCTCATCACTTTGGGGAGGTTGTCAGGCTCTTCAGACTTTCTGATAAGGTGAAGTATGTTATCACTGATAATGTGGCAAATATGGTAAAGGCATTTGAAGTATCTCTCCCCGAATTTTGCATCACCTCTGGAGATGCATCATCAGCAGGTGAGTTGAAAACTGATGATGAGCTGGAAACTGAAGAAGGTTGTGTGGAATATGATGTTGCTGCCATCTCAGGTGAGGAACCTATCTAGAGTATTGTGTGCAGTTCTGGAGACCACATATCTGAAAGGGCATAGACAGGGTGGAGGGGGTCCAGAGGAGGGCAGCTAAAATTGTGCAATGTCTGCATCAAAAGCCCTATGAGAAGAGACTAAAAGATATCAATATGTACACCCTGGAACAGAGAAGGGAGAGAAGAGATATGACAGAGACCTTTAAATACCTCATGGGGGTAAATAAGATACAGAAGTGAAGAATTTTTCCAGATGAAAAGGTGCTCAAGAAAAAAGGGATATGCTATGAAGCTGGGGGGGGTAGATTCAGGAGAGATGTGAGGAAGTACTTCCTCATAGAAAGAGTGGTGGATTCTTGAAACAGCCTTCCGGTGGAGGTGGTGGGGTTGAAAACAGTGGCGGGGTTCAAGAATGCATGAGATAAGCACAAGGGAATCATAGTGGAAAGGAAGGGGGGAAGGAGAAAGGGCTATAGATCTGGCAAGATCTACGGTAATCATGTAGGTAGGGAGAAATGGGATGACTGGATGTGCCATGTAGCCATTATCTGTCATCAAATTCTATGTTTCCATGTTTCAAAGTAGAGGGTGTCACCCAATGCAGTGCCTCTGCAGTTCATTGGCCTTGCACAGTGCTGTCATGTTTGAATGTATGGCTGACCCCACCCATGTAGAGTGGTGTAATCATACCCTAGTCATCACTATGTTTGTTAGTCACTACTGCAGCTGCAAAACAATTATTACAGCAGGGTTCAGTACTGGGGCCAGTCCTTTTTTAATGTCTTTATAAGTGACATTGCAGATGGACTGGAAGGAAAAGTATGCCTCTTTGCAGATGACACAAAGATCTGCAACAGGGTTGATTCACAAGGGTGTGTGGAAAGGATGAGAAGGGACTTGGCAATGTTGGAGGAATGGTCAGAAGTATGGCAGCTTGGATTCAATGCAAAGAAGTGCAAAACAATGCACCTGGGAAACAAAAACCCAGGGTAAGAGTACACAATGGGGGGGGGTAGTAACAGCAACAAAAAATGGAAAGGGACCTGGGGTTAATTAAATCAGATGACCTTAAGGTTGGCAAGCAATGTGAGGAGGCAGTAGAGAGGGCTGGGGGATACTGGGATGTATAGGGAGAGGCATCACCAGTAGAAAGCAGGAAGTTGTTATCCCTCTGTACAGACAGTTGATGAGACCCCATCTGGAGTACTGCATCCAATTCTGGAGACCCCATCTCTGCAAGGACATAGACGGGATGGAGGTAGTCCAGAGGAGGGAAACCAAAATGGTGCAGGGTCTGCAAGAAAAGCCATATGAGGAGAGACTAAAGGAGCTTAATATGTATACCCTTGAGGAAAGGAGGGAGAGGGGGAACATGATATAAACTTTTAAGTACCTCAGTGGAATCAACAAAGTCCAAGAGGGTAGCATCTCTCAGAAAAAGAGATGTGCAAGAACAAGGGGACTCAATTTTAAGATAGAGGGGGATGGCTCAGGGGCAATGTGAGGAAGTATTTTTTCACAGAGAGGGTGGTGGATGCATGGAACCACCTTCCTGAGAAGGTTGTGGGGTCTAAAACTGTGACCTCGGTCAGCAGCGGGTGGCAGCACCCCACCTGCCTGCAGCCCATACCATACTACACATTCCAGATATATGAATGGATCCATTCACATATCTGGAATGTGTAGTACGGTATGGGCTGCATGCCCATTGGCTCACACTGTGGATCATCGGTCATACAGCCTACTGACCAGGTCAGTCGGGCGGGCGGGCGCGGTGTGGCAGGCGGGTGGGGTGCAGCCATACGCTGGACCGGGAGCGGGCCAGGGGATCAGTGGTGGTGGGCAGGGGGTCCACTGGACCACCAGGGATAATAGTGTTCTTTTATTATTAACTCAGCCCGCGATCGGGCGGGCAGCGGTCCACTGGACCACCAGGGATAATTGTTTTGTTTTCATTTACATTCAGACCATAATCAGGCAGGCAGCGGTCCACTGGACCACCAGGGAGAATAGTGTTCTTTTATTTTACATTCAGCCCGCGATCGGGCAGGCAGCGGTCCACTGGACCACCAGGGATTTTGGATTATTCTATTTTGTACCTCAGCTCGCGATCGGGCCTTGGAGCACATTGCCGTGCTGCAGGGGGCGTCGGTCCCCGAAGGCTGTTGCCTGGCAGGGCGCTAGGCGCAAGTCGCCTGGGATCGGGTACACCTGCATGCAATGGGGTTATACGATATGCAATGGCCTCTATGTGCACCTTGTATGCATTGTGGCCCCATTTGCATGTACACTTTTGAATATCGCGGTTGCTGTGCATAGCACAATGGAACTTGCGCTAGCGCATCTCCCTGCTTCACTCTGGCCACTTGCACTGGCACAGTGCCACTGTGCCATGCACACTGTGGGTGGCCAGAGTGCGATATTCAACTATGCTGTGCCATGGTGCAGCCCCATTGAATATCGCCCAGTCCATGCCCCTGTGCAGCCAAGTTGCACTGCACCCAGGATTGCTCCACAGCCTGGCGCAGTTTGAATATCTGGGCCCCATGTTTAGTGATTTCTCTTGTTTCAATGATGAGTCAAATAAAACAGAAATGGGGCCTGCCAGCTCATAGATTGTTTCTTTCAAAAATGTTGGCGTCAGGCCATCTGGACCTGCAGGGCTGTTATTCTTTAATGATGTAACAGTTTTTATAATATCATCTGGCCAAATAATCGGACAATCCATTTGTATAGATGGAAGACCATTAGATATCTCTTTCTTTGGACTTCCAGTGATGCAGAACACCTAGCAGCAGCACTTCTACTCCTCTCCGTCACTCATCCTGAATATTTACATTTAATCAATGATTTTTCACATTCTTAACACCTTTATTTAAATATTGTGATTTCTAGAACAACTTGCAACAGTATTTTAGTGAAGCTTCATCTAATGAAAGTTAAAATGAAGAAAACACCAACTCGCCATACTCCTCCCAATATGCCTGAGAAGGCCGCAAAAAAATCTAAAGCCTAGGGACTTCATGAGCTATCCTCCATCGCTGATCCAGATCAACAACCATTGACACTCGCTCGTTTTCTGGAGGAGTTCAAACCTTTTAAAGAAGAACTCCACAGCGTAACCACTTAATTATGCTTACTGTCACAAGTAATGGAAGATATTGCCCAGTGTACTGCAGACAGTGAAGCACGCATCTACTCATTAGAGAAACGGGTGGATAAGACGGACTCAGACTTCCCAGCCATTAGACAAAAAGTGATCAAACTTGAATCTAAAGTGGAAGACTTGGAGGGCCGTAATGGACAGAACAATGCAGTACTTACTGGCCTCCCTGAAAAAGAGGAAGACTTGGACACAGTACTCTTCATTCAGAAGTTTGTGGAGAAAATTGCCGGACCTATGCCTTATGGATCTAAATATATAATAAGAGACAGCACACCAGGCACTTCGCCCAATGCCTCAGCCCGGCTCTCCACCATGTCCACTTATTTTCTGATTTTTAAGTTTCCTGGAAAGGCAATATTTTCTTACCAAAGTGAAGGAGACTCAGGATTTGAAATGGGAGGGAACCAGGATCAGAGTCGTTCAGGATTTACTAGCTACGGTGTGGCAGAGAAGAGCCAGTTTCCACCCCCTCATAACAAAACTCATTGCAGCTGGTATGAAATTCCAGATGACCTACCCGGCAAGATTGCAAGTCCTGGTATCTGGCAGCTGGGCTACTTATGAGGATCTCGATCAAGCAAAGGCAGGACTCAGATCAGCTTTTCCTGATCTTTTTCGAGATCCATGAACTGCACTGGGAAATCATGAATGCAATCTTATCAGAGTGAGAATTGGCACCATTAAGGACAGGCTGTCTGGAAATCGTCGGTGATGCTAACTAGTTTCAGTAAGTGCAGGATCTTCTCAGATGTAGAGATAAAGTGCAACATCCAAAACTAGCAGTGTGGCTCCCCCTTTGGCTGTCCAGGGATTTCATGGACTGGGGTAACTGTTTTCTTGCCAATACCTAAGGGGAGCAATAATGGAGACTGAATTCTGTTAGCAATTTATTTTGGTAATTTATTTTGGTAAACTCCTTAATTAATATGAGGGTAAACCATAAGAATGTTTTAGTTATTCTTTCAGCTGACTCTGGTGAGTATTTCAATTATGCTTGGGCTTTCAATAATTACGATGGAGAATTATATCATCCTGGATTAGCAGAGTAATTCCCCCTTTGACAGTTCTATGATTTACTGTAGTAGGCAGGGGTAACTTTGTTTCCGCACTGTATCTAGTAGGGTTAACTATTAAAACTAAACAATGTTGGCGTTTTTTCTTTCTGTTGACTTTTGATTAATTTAAGATTGGGCAACAGGTGCTTATTATCTGATCACTTCCTAAGCCGATTCTGATGAGCCATTTCAGATACGCTTTGGCTTTTACTAACTAGGACTGAGATTTGTCGGCACTTGCAATTTATATCCACTAGAGGGGTCTTGTGTTCTACAGCAGAATCCTGGTCCTGTGGCTGTATATTGTTAAGTCCAAGGATGACCTGCTGGGGTAGAATTAAGATTTATAGGTTTTTTTTTTTTTCACAGTGACCTGTCAGGATTCAGGTTCCAAAGTCTCAAATTCTAATCGGTAATGTGCACCAGAATAAAAGGTTTGCACATTGGACTTTTAATTTCCAGACCATTGGATTGGTTACAGGAGGGGAAAGAATTTATTTCTGTATTTTACTTTTTGATTCCCCGACCATAAAACTGCAAATTGTTCACTGATTATAAGCACTATCATGCCTTGTAGGCAGCATCTCTCTAGGTTAATATGAGGGATATTTTGCTTTGTCAATTTTAAAGAATCTATTTGCTTCCCTTTGTTATAAATATTGGTGGAATTATGAACTTATGGTTTTTTGAATGTCCTATCTATGGCATGGTTTTGGGGACTTTTACTTCCCAGATTACTATACCGGTTAATGTAGGCTTTTATTTGGGGGAAAGAGTTTATTTCAGTATTTTACTTTTCTATACCCCAACTGAATAATAGTAAAATATTTACTGTTACTACCGTGCCGTTTGTACAACATTTCTTCAGGTAAATATGAGGGATATTTCGACTTGTTATTTTTAAAGAATCTATTCGCTCTCCTTTGTTATGAATCTTGATGTAACTATAAAGTTAAGGTGTTTCGAATGTCCTATTTATGGCATGGATTTTTGGCCAGATCCTTTAAGTATATATCAATTTGTTGCTGTATTTCTGATACTTTATGTAATGTATGGATCTGGTGCTAGTTCTCTTTGAAAACGACTAATAAACTTTGAATTTAAAAAATATATCTTTCTTTGTGCACACTAAGAAAGTAACTATTGAAAGCTGAAGCTATTTCACTTTCTGTACTTATGGTTCCCTGTTCTGTTGTTATGGGACCTACAGAGTTGCCCTTCTTATTTCTTAATGACCCAATATAATTATAAAAGCTCTTCTTATTATTTATTATAGTAAAAAAACAAAGACAAGGCGCTACGTCAGCATGTGGTCTAAAAGCAAAACAAAATGGTTATATTAAATGCACGCTGAAAATAGAGTTAAAAATCTACGTTTTGACCTTAGGTCTTCTTCAGGAAATATCTAAAAGAGAAAAAAAAAAAACAAGTTAGTGTAGAGGAGAGGTAAAATGAGAGAGATATATATGTGGAGAAAGAAGAAGGGGGAGGCAAAGGGAGAAGAAGTAATAAATGATAAGATTAAGAGAGAATCTGTGAAACAAAAGGTGATGATGGGAAAGATAAAACATAATGGAGAGAAAGAGCTGGGGAAGATCCCAGGTAGAGACTGATTAACAGGGCCTTGTAGGAAGGCTGAAAGGTGACAAATGTGTGAGAAGGAGACAGAAATGGAGACATATGGTGAAATGAAAAATGAATCAGTACAAAACAAATTGACTTTAGGGAAAAAAAGGGAGGCTGAAAAGATGTTAGTGGAAAATAAGTCTATCATTTAAACCAGAGGGTTGCTGGGAGCCAAGGCGATGATCAGCTTGGCTTCCATGTTTTTCTATGGTTAGGATCCCGGAAGCCCTGCTGAAGGACACAAACAGAAAGGTCATTGACATTGTGGTCCCTGGAGATAAAGTGGGATACAATGGGTTTAGCAGTTTCACCATTCCTGACCGCTCTGTAATGTTCCTGAAATGGTCAGCAAGACGCCTACCAGTTTCTCCGATGTAAATAGCTGAACACCCCTGCAAAGAATACAGTACACTACATTAGTGGAGGTGCATGAGAACTCCTTGGTGATGTGAAAACACCTGTAGGCCCCTCGAATCTCAGTTACACTGGAAATAAATTTGCAGGTGTAGCAGCAAGCCCTGTTGCAGGGTTTGGTACCTGGGGGAGGAACTGTTAGGAGTGGGTAGGCTGCTTTTACCAGGAGATTGTACAGGTTAGTGGTCATGTAGAGTAACAGGTGGTTCTGTAAAGGAAGCACCAATGTTAGGCTCAGTTTGCAAAATGGGAAAGTTACTAGTGATGATCCTGTGAAGAGAAGGTGTGCTCTGATGGAAAGGAAGAACTAGTGGAATTCGCCGTTGTTCTTGTGTGACAGTATCCCTCCTGCGGGGGTCCAGGTTACGGGGCATGTTACTGACCCAGGAGAGTGCTCTGTCCACTGTGCTTTTAGGGTATCCCCTGTTGATAAAAAAACTATGCATTATTTGGGTCTGCTCAGCAAAATCATCCTCTTCACTGCATAACCTGCGAAGTCTAAGAAACTGTGAATAAGGCAGGCCATTCTTGAACATGTTTAGGATGGAAGGAGCTATGGAGGAGGAAACTGTGAGAGTCAGTGGGTTTGAAATAGACTGATGTCTTCAGACCAGTGTTCTGGACTGAGAGCTGGATATCCAGGAAAGGCAGTGTAGAGGAGGATACTTCAACCGTGTACTGAAGGGAAGGATGAGCCGTGGTGAACTTGTCAAGGAAGACTTGGAGGGTCTCCCTGGAGCAGGAGGTGGCCCCCACACAGTCATCAATGTAGCATTTGTAGAGTTCAGGCACAGTCCCTGTGAATGAGAGAAAAAAACATTCCTCCACCGCAGCCAATTTGATTTCTATTTCTTTTTTTGCTTTTGTGATTGTTTTCATCACGTCCTTAACTGCTTTTGTAAAAGCAGTCTTAGTGCTAATGAGGTATTTTTTGGTCTTATTATATCATTTCTTTTTCCTTCTTATAGCCTTCTGGATTTTCCTGTTCCACCATACTGGGACTCTATCTTTATTCATATATTTTTTCCTTTCTGGTACCCAGGTATTAATACATATGTCCAGCGTGTCACATAATTTCTCCCAAATTTGTTCAACATCCAGGTTTTCCAGATCCTTCTTCCAGTTCCACTGGTTTAAATAGGATTTGATACTGGAATAGTCTGCTTTGAGAAAAATCCCTGAATCTTGTAATACCATTAATAGGTTTAACCCCTGTAGTATGTAAATCAAGCTGGATCATATTATGGTCACTACTACCAAGGGGCAACAATACCTTGGGGGTGAGAAACACAAATCCTGATTCACAAATATTAAATCAAGTATATTCCCTATCCTGGCACTTTCATTCACCACTTGTACCAAGTTACCCTGTGAAATTATATCAATAAGTCTATTTTTCGGACCGTCTAATCTAGACATGTTCAACCAATTAATGGAGGGGAAATTAAAGTCGCCCATGAGTACAACATCATTTTTTGACACCATGTATTCAATCTCATTCAGAAATATGTGTGTTTCTTCAATACTCATATTAGGAAAGTGATAGCCAAATCCAATGATTAGTTCTGTAGGGGTAGCTGATAATTTAGTCCATATTATCTCATTACCATCAGCTGATAATTGCGATGGGTGAATCTCACATGGTTTTAACCCTTCCTTTATATAGAAAGCTACTCCACTGCCTCTGTTCTGTTTATGTGGTTTGTTAAGTAGGCTATAACCTAAAATTATTGCCCCCCAATCTTCTTCTGTAAACCATGTTTCAGTTATTCCACAGATATCAATATTGTGGCTATATAAAAATAGTGCAAGCTCTTCTAGTTTATTTTTTAAGCTCTGGGCATTAGTTAATAATAACATTAGGGGTTTACTTTTTTCATTATTTTTATGTTGTTTTTGTACCTTAATTGGTGAGAGCAGTAGAGTGGTATCTTGTACTATGCACCCTATTTGAGAGAGAGAAATTATCCTCTCACTTCTCAGGTATTAGTTTAAATTCTTATTAATACAATTGGTGAAACTTTTCCCCAAGGCAGTAGAGCCCTTCCTATTAAGGTGTAACCCATCCCAGCTGTACAAATCAGTTTTATATTCAAAGTTTTCCCAGTGAGTTAAACACTGGATGTTCTGCCTTAAACATCATTGTCTTAACCAATTAGTAACTAGTTTTATTTTGTTGTTTATCATTGGTGAACACCTAGGAACTGGGAGAATTTCTGATAATACCACTTTGGCTCCTAAATTGATAATCTGGTTAGTTATTGCCACAAAACCCTTTTTGATTTTTAAAATGGGATTGTGTAGAACATTGTTTACACCAACATGTATTATAACAAGAGCATCTGTATTTCCATCTGTTTCTTTCCATTTCTCTCTTCCCCACTGCACATAAGACAACTTCTTCACAGGACCAAGCAACATAATATGAGTTGACTAACTTATTGAAAGCAGCTACATGGACTTATGAACTGAAACATAGAAACATATACAGTGCAGAGCTTCAAACAGGCATGGGATAGGCATAAGGAAGCAATACAGATGAGTATGACTAGATAGGCCACTGACAGAGCAAAGGTCGATGACACATTTATAATGTAGAAAAATAAATGGGCAGACTGGATGGGCCTTGCGGTCCTTATCTTCTGTCAACTTCTATGTTTCTATACTTCTATAAGGCATCCTTTATATGGAGATGAAAGAGTGAGAGGCTGTTATGGAAGCCCTAAGGGAGACAGGTCCAGGAATACTGGCATTCCTTAAAGGTGAATGCAAACTTGTACTGGCTGTCCTGTGACAAAGGAAGTGACTAAAACTCATTGGAGATGTCAAGGGCACTAAACAAGGTGTGGTGTGGTGTTAGCAGTTTGAGCACATTAGGTGCTGATGCTACTGTAGGTGTTCAGCTAGGAGTGACTTGATTAAGTTTTCCATAATCAATAGTGAGTCTCCAAGAGTTGTTGGGTATTTTAACAGGCCATATGGGTGGGTTAAGGGTTGAGGCACAAGGCCTAATGACTTCTTGTTAGAGGAGTGACTTAATGGGTTCTCTAGTTCAAGTTCAAGTTCAAGTTTATTGCAGGAAAACTCCATTGAGCAAGCTCATTCACAAGAAGGTCCTGGGGCATATACAAACAAGTGTACATTACATGGTTCAGTATACAAGGTATACAAAATGAAGAGAATGCACACATAATTCATGAACGGCAATACTCTGGGAAAAAGCAAAGACGTAGGATGTAAAGAAACTGAACATTAAGTTCTCTAAGTGATGGCAATGCTTCTGCAGAAAAAACAATACTATTTTTGTCTGATAGGCACGGAGTCTGAGATTTTTATGCTGGTTTGCATCCTTTTGCAATCATGCTTGTTTTTGCAAAATGGGCAAGAATTTTTTTTAAAAACTCATGGTTTTAGAGTAGAGCAATGATGTCATACTCCTTGTTGTTAGCTGAGATTGCAGCAACAACATGTGAGTCAGGTATCATGACAGCATGATATTGTTCCTTGATCTGGATTAGTAGCCTATTGGCTAGGTTTACTACATAGCCATGTAGTGCTAGGAAGTTCATTCCTAAAATGCTGGGGTAATGACGTAATAGCATGAGGTCAAAAATGAAATTTGTGGTAAGGATCCCCTATAGCACTGGAAGTACAATAGAGCATTAGGTAATCAGTGTAGTGCCATCTACACCTTGGGCATTGGTCCTCTGTCCGGTGGAGCAAGATGAAGAGGAAGGGTCCTCATTATGTAATACAGACATGGCTTTTGTTGGTCAGAGGCTAACCGAAACACTACAGGCAAATGGCATTAGTACGTAATAAACAGGTTTATTACACAAAATTAGAATCAAACCCTACACAGAATCTTACCTAGAAACCAGGAGTCAAAGTACTTCCTATACCCCAGGATATGAAGATGGACTCGGGGCAAAAATATCATGCAAAAGCTCTTATACTATAGATAATTAGTTTAGTAACACATTTCTGTTACACACATTAGATGTACAAACAAGCCTTATTGGCTAAAATGCTAGGTGGCTCCTCAAAAGTGAAGATATACATTTATAGTATAGTCAGCTAGAATTGTGACTACAAAGGGTTCTCACAAATTGTAGAAAACAAATGCGGTGTTACATAAATCTGCATGGTGGCAGTGTAGGCATACATAAGACTTCTTAGAAGATAAAAATATGTGTTAGAATTATTAATTAATTTATTTATTTAGTGATTTGGAAAAGACCTTTGAGCGCAAGCTCTTTTACAAAGGTTCTACATCACAGATTGCAAAACAAAGTACAATAGGAGAAAGCAAAGGTACATCACAATGAACGATACAGCTTGGATTCAGAACTGACAGAATAACTCAAAACATAGGTGCAAATGGAGATAACAAGAAAAACACGTTATGAAGGTAGTGGATGCATGGAATGGTCTACCTCAGGAAGTGGTGGATATGAATACAGTGCAGGGCTTGAAACAGGCATGGGATAGGCATATGGGAGCAATACAGATGAGTATGAATAGATAGGACATTGAAAGAGCAAAGTCCAAAGGCACATTCACAAGGTAGAAAAAGAAATGGGCAGACTGGATGGGCTTTGCGGTCCTTATCTGCCGTCAACTTCTATGTTTCTATGTGGGGTGGGGAATAAGCAGCCACACAGTGCCTCATCAGTAGTTCAGGGGGATAGGGATAGCTGGCAGTGGAGTCAAGAAAGGAGGTACGAGAGAGAGAGAGAGAGAGAGAGAGAGAGAGATAGGTACTACGGTGGAGGTGAATGGTGGGGGAAGAAGGGCAATAAGGTATAGGGAGAAATAGGGAGTGAAGGGAGGCTGAGCAGAGAAGACATGCTACAGTAAATGGTGGGGTACAAGAGGCATGGTCAGGCAGCTTACATTAGTAGTGACTGTTAGGGAAACTCAAAGGACTGGTAGTTGGGGAGGGGGAAGGTGGGGTGGTGGGTGCCGAAGGAGCATGACATAAGCTGATTGCTGAGGCAAGTCATCAGAAGGGACAGAGGGAGGGGGTACCTGAGGCCTGCCTAGTGCTTGCGAGGGGGCAGAGAGAGCAGACGTGGCTGGGCCTAGGGGCAGGTGCACTTAGAGAGTATTATTAGGTGCTGTTTGACATTAGTTTTGAATTGGGCCAGACAAATGGCAGCCAAGAAGTGCCCGGGGAGTTCATTCATCCACAAGGGGGCCTGGTAGGCAAATGCACATTACCAAGTGAGGTGCAGTGGAAGGGGATAGCCAAGGCCCCTCTAGTCCTCCCTCTGGTGACCTGTAATGAGTTGGCCACCTTGATCAAATTGCCTACACAAGGTAGTGTTTTACCCAATGGAGCCTTCTTCTTTAGGATGCAAGTATGGAATTTGATCCTGTTTCTTAATGACAGTCAGTTTGTGGGTTCTTACAGAGTACAGGTGTGAGTGCCATGGTCAGCATCCAGGGTGAGTCTGCAGGCTTTGTTGAGCGCAGTCTGAACCCTCTTGAGCACTGTATCCATTGCCGCCCTATAGACTACTAGTCCATAGTCAATAGTAGATATAATGAAACTGTGGACTGAGAGGTGGAGGGCCCCTGGAGAGAAGTACTGCCTGTGACTGTACAGGACACCAATCTTGGTACTGACTGTCTTGACCAAAGAGTCAATATGGTGTGCAAACATGAGGGTGTCATCTGTTATGACCCCGAGATACTTGAACAAGTGGACTTGTTCCAGCTTGAAGATGATGAGGGGGTGGTGCTTGTTTTTGTTGTGGGGGCTGGATATTAGCATGGCCTTCATCTTCTTGTAGTTTAGTAGCAACTTATGACTACAGAACCAGTCCTCGAGTCTGGAGAAGGAGTTCTGCAGCTCATATTCTAGGGCAGCCTGAGACGTGCTGCTGCTCAGGAGCACAGCATCATCTGCATATAGTATGAGTTTGGTGTCACAGGCTGTGGGAAGATCATTTAAGAAGAGGCCGAAGAGTAGGGTCCCCAGTATTGCTCCCTGGGGTACCCCTAATAATACCTCTCTTGTACTGGATACTGTTTGCCCAGTTCTGACACATTGATTTCTCCAGATCAGGTAGTCTTGGAACCAGCAAAGGGCATTGGGTGCCACACCCACGTTTTGCAGTTGGGTCAGTAATAGAGGGTGGTTGACTATATCGAAGGCTTTGATGAGGTCAGTAAAGACAGACCCCACCAGTTTGCCTTCATCCAGTGCCTTATGTGCATAGTCCATGTAATCCAGCAGGGCAGTGGTGGTACTGTGATTTTGTCTGAAGCCATGCTGGTTGGGGCATAGTAGATTATACTTATTGAGGTAGTTAATGAGTTTATCCACCATAATCTTTTCCAGTGCCTTGGACGGGGGGGGGATTGAGATGGGTCTGTAGCTGGCTACCAGAGACTTGTCACCTCCTTTATGCATTGGTGTAACTAGGGCCTGCTTCCAAACCACCAGGAACAGGGCAAGGGCCAGGGACTTATTGTACAGCGTGGAAATGGGCACCATAAGAATGTCCAGGGTGAGGGACAGAAGTTTATGTCTATCCCGTCACTGCCTAGTCTGGTCTTACCTAGTACTTTCTTGACCATAGCCTCCTTCACCATCACCCTTTTAAAGTAAAAGGTCGGCTGAGAACACTCGGTAGATTCGTTGTTGGAATGGTTCAAACCAGGTTGAAAATAGGCAGGTGGTAGCACTGGGGTAAGATCGGTGAAGGCCTTATTGAAAGCTTCCATAATAGCTAGAGGGTCTGTAGTGTATTACTGATACTGAGCAGCTGAGGGTGCTTCTGGTCCTCCTTTCAAGGGATGCTTTTGATGTTATCCCAGAATCTTTTCCCCATCACCCCAAGAATTGCAAAGCTGAGCCTCATGATAGTTGGCTTTGGTGAGCTGGATTAGCTTGGTGCAGCGGTTCCTGGCTGTTCTGTAGCACTGGTAGTCATGCTTGCTGCCTATGTTTCTAGCCTTCTCCCAGAGTATGTTCCTTTTTTTCAGGTGGGAGAGGAGCTCCCCATCAATCCAGCCATTTGCCTGCCCCTGAATTTTTCTTTTCGTGAGCGGGGCACAGATGTCACAGATGGCGCTAAAGCCCTTAATGAAGTAACTGAGGGCCTGATCAAGGGTAGGTGCCAGGTTGATAGGAGTCCAGTCATATAGGGCAAGAGTTGATTTGAGGACTCCAAGTTTACCCTTCCGCAAGACCCTGCTTTCAATGAGGATGGACTTACAGGATGATCTGGAAAAGCTAGGGAGGTGGTCCAGGATCTGGCAGCTTGGCTTCAATGCCAAGAAATGCAAAGTTACGCACATTGGAGTCAAGAATCATAGGACTGAGTATTACTTGGGTGGAGTCCAAGTATCTGCATCAGAGGAGGAGAAGGACCTGGGCGGGATGATCACTAGTGACCTGAAACACTCAACACAGTGCAAAAAAAGCTGCAGCAAGGGTAAAGAAGATTCTGGGATGCATAGCTAGGGGATCAGTCGTAGGAGAGAGGAGGTTATACTACCCTTGTACAGGTCACTGGTGAGACCACATCTAGAGTACTGAGTTCAGTGCTGGTGCCCACACCTCAAAAAGGAAATTAAAGTGCTGAAGAAGGTCCAGAGGAGGGCTACAAAGATGATAGTGGGTCAGCAGGGTAAGACATAGGAGGAGATGTTAAAAGCACTGAACATGTACTCCCTAGAGGAAAGGAGAGACAGGGGACATGATTGGGACCTTCAAGTACTTGAAAGGGATAAATAAGGTGGATAACAGGGGTCTCTTTAAGCTGAGTGGCAATCATACATGAGGGGGTACAGTCTTAAGCTGGAGGGTGGGAGGTTTAGGAGGGAGGTCAGGAAGCACTTCTTCACAGAGAGGGTGATGTACACTTGGAATGCAATGCCAGATGAGGTGGTCTCATTGAAGACACTGGGCAGCTTCAAGTGAGGCTGGGATAGGCATAGTTGAAAGGTAGGGATCATGGGTAGAGAGGACAGGAGGAGTGGGGAGGGGTGCAGGGACAGTAGCTCAAGCTATGGACCTTGCAGTACAAACAAACTAGATAGACAAAATGACCTTCTTCTGCTGGCTTCTTCATATGTTCTTATGCCACTGTGCAGTAGACAGACATAGGGCATCATGCCAGCAGCATGTAGCTGCACAGCAGTAGACTGCACAGACCATGACACTCCACAGTGGCACTGCAGGGCCAATGCCCCATGTGCAGGGCCAGTGTCCCCACCATAGCCCCAGGGTTGATGCCCCCCGTGGCATGCTTCCTACATGGTGGGCCACACGGGGACATCTGTTGCTGGCCACAGAGACATGCAGCATAGTGCAGACATAATGGCAGAAGAGTCTACACAGTGGCAGGGCTGAGGATGGAAGGAGTGAATTTCCTTCTTCTTGATTGGGTCACTCACATCCTTATTGTTGTGCCAAGCAGGTGAATATTGGTGTACCTCTTCCCACCTACGGACAGCCTTCCCCTGAGTCTTATTCCCACCCAGGCCTGGCCTGTCATTGACATTTGTAAAGTCTGCCTACTGTGTCATAACTCAGCAAGCCATGACCCCCACTCACCCCATCTATAAAACCAAGGCCTTCAGTGTTCCCAATTCAGCTGCCACCCTGAATGCCACACAAAGGGTGCTGTGCAAGTATCACTATAAACAGCACACACTGCAGTGTCAAGGCACATTCCATCAGTGTCATATATAGCTATGACTGCAATGGATAGAAACAGGCCCTAACCCCTATAAATGTGGTAGGGCCGTGGCCATTGCAAGCACAGCCATTCTGGCACTTATAAGTATAGACATGCAACCTTGAATGTGACACACAGTGCAGGGTAATTAAATGGATGCCCCTCCTGTGAACTGCTGCTTTGGGCCCTACGATGGCCTGGTGATCTGGAATGTTCTTCCCTGCAGCGCAGCTGTTCCTGATGAGCTATACCACTATTCGGGGCCAACTGTACACTGAGGTCTTTAGAGGAAACAGAGGGAGGTATGACCAGTATTCTACAGTGGAATACAGTGCACCATTCAGAACATACTACACAGTGCAAATGCCCATATGCCTGTACCATGCACCAACCACCACATATGTGTGATTTGGATGGACAGGTCTGAGTAGGTCTGCAATGTACCTATAGACCACCTGTGGTACCACACACGTGTGCCATTACCCAGGCACAGAAGGTATGATGCCTCCCCCTGTAGTAGGTATGGCCTTGCAAAGTGTACATTGGACCATGCAGTGCCCATGCCACCCCCTCAGCCCCTGTAAAATGGAACCATACATGTCAGCCCCAGACCCTGTCTAGGCATAGTATGCATGGGTATGCATGGTGCACCAGGTCGCAGATGACAAGTGCAGGCATGGCATACCACTTCAATGGCTGGAGGGCCAGGCTACAGTAGCTGTGGGCCCACATAGTGGCCAGTATATATCCTGAACCCCCGTACACTAGCATAGTACCCCATGTTGTACCTGGCAGTTGCATACCAGTAGCCATGCAGCATAGTATAGAGAGTGTGCACAGCACAGATGGTGGCTACAGCCACATCCACATCCTGATGGAGATGCCTACAAGCACAGCTACATGTAGAACATGTCATACCTGGCACTGGGCAGTGACATGTCTAGGTACACCATACCCAGAAAACAGACCCTGCATAACATGCCATTACACTATACATGAGCCTGTCATGCACCTGGACACTGCTGCCATATCACTGTGGTGGACACAACCATGCAGCCCATGCTGGTACACTCCTCAGGCAACTACAGTGGGTCCTGTCATGTACCAGGAACAAGAATGTCCTGTGTGACAGGGGGCCCAGACACCTGCATAAGTACTGGCAGGCCACACAGTAGGGCACATCCAGTAGCACACAGAGGAACAACCATAGCACACAGGTACTGTGCACAGTGCTTCTGTGGCAGTAGCCCTATCGCAGACTACCATGATGCAGGCTTGCACACAGGCCAGTACACATACCATACATACAACCATCTGTACTCCCCTGATCTGGGCATGGTGCCACTGTCCACCATTGCCCACAGTTCCTGCAGGTGGCATGCCTCCCTCCTCTGTAGGTCATTATACATATGTCTGCATTGGTCCCTGGTGCAGGTGACCCCTTCCCTTTCATGAGATGCCACCCCACAGACACCCACACCTCACTGTGGGGCCTGTCTGGCCCTGCTGCCTCCCCCCATTAGATGGTCCTCTCTGGCTACCACCAGGTCGACAAGATTGGCTAATTCAATGGTGGTCCATCTATGGTCCTGCTGATGAACAACCCTGTGATGTCTGTCTGCCATGCTTTTCCCATTGCTGGTCCTATCTCTAGTACCATATTGCTTCCTGGTTCTGGCCTGCCTGTGTGCTGCTCAACAGGTTGCCGTGTTAGCACTGCACTACATCTCATTGCATTGTGCAACATACATTTCCAGGGGTGGGAGCGGGACCAGGAGCATGCAGTCAGCATGGGGCAGCATATGCACAGGCTGCACATGCACAGTGCTAGGCTTCGCAATTGCGCAATTGCCTGGCATTCAGGCTTGTGCAGAATAATCATGTCACAGGTGGCAACTGACATCATGACTGTGCCACTGCCCAACATTGTGCAAACACAGGCGCAGTACAATGTGGTGCGCTAGCGCAAACAGGGTTTACACAGTGGGCAAAACTGCAATATTTAGCCAGGGTATGCAAATTAAGTCATTTTGCAGTCAGTGGGCAAACAACCACTAAGAGTAGAACTAGCAGAGCCATTATTAGAACTTTTTAGTGAGTTCCTGAGCACAGAAGAGGTCCCAGAAGACTGGAGAAGGGCTCATGTGATCCTGCTCCACAAGAATGATAGCAGAGAAGAGGCAGGGAACTACAGACCAGTCAGTCTTACCTCAGTAGTGGGCAAGATTATGGAGACACTACTTAAGGAAAGGATAGTGCAACACCTGGAATCCATGGGAGCACAGGATCCAAGACAGCATGGGTTTACAAAAGGAAGGTCCTGTCAAACTAATCTCATAGATTTCTTTGACTGGGCAACCAGAGTGGTGGACCAAGGGGGAGCAGTTGATGTTGCCTAACTTGATTTCAGCAAAGCTTTTGATACTGTTCCACATAGAAGATTGATTAATAAGATGGGTAAGCTCGGGGTGGGTCAGACATTGGTCAACTGGGTGGCAAACTGGTTGACGGGCAGAAAACAAACAGTGATGGTAAACGGTATGCAGTCAGAAGAGATGCAAGTCACAAGTGGGGTACCTCAAGGATCAGTCCTGGGGCCAGTCCTCTTCAATATCTTCATCAGTGACATTGCAGATGGACTGGAGGGTAAGATTTGTCTGTTTGCAGATGACACCAAGATCTGCAACAGAGTAGATTATCCAGATGGTGTGGGCAGAATGGGAAGAGATCTGGATAAACTTGCAAAATGGTTGGAAGAGTGGCAACTGGGGTTTAATGCAAAGAAGTGCAAGATCATGTACATAGGGAAGAGAAACCCTTAAGCCACCTATAGGCTGGGAGGGGAGTTGCTGGCAGTCACAAGGGAAGAAAGAGACTTGGGCGTCATCATCACTGATGACCTGAAATCATCCAAGCAGACCTCTAAAGCAGTAGGTAAGGCTAGAGGTATGTTGGGGTGTATTAGTAGGGGTATCACAAGTCGGAAGAGGGAGGTAATAATCCCACTTTACAAGACACTGGTTAGGCCCTATTTGGAGTACTGCATGCAATACTGGAGGCCACATCTTCACAAGGACGTTACCCATATTGAGGCAGTCCGGAGAAGGGCAACCAAAATGGTGCAGGGACTGCATCAGAAAACATACGAGGACAGATTAACTGAACTCAATATGTATACCCTAGAGCAAAGGAGGGAGAGAGGTGATATTATTGAAACATTCAAACACCTTAAGGGCATTAACAAGGTGAAAGAGTCTAACATGTTTCAATATAAGAAAAATAGCAGGACAAGAGGACACAGCATGAGATTAGAGGGAGGCTGATTGAGGGGTAATGTGAGGAAGTTCTTTTTCACAGAAAGGGTGGTGGATGCATGGAATGGCCTACCTCAGGAAGTGGTGGGTATGAATACAGTGCAGGGCTTCAAACAGGCATGGGATAGGCATAAGGGAGCAATACAGATGAGTATGAATAGATAGGCCATTGACAGAGCAAAGGCCGATGGCACATTCATAAGGCAGAAAAAGAAATGGGCAGACTGGATGGGCCTTGTGGTCCTTATTTGCCGTCAACTTCTGTGTTTCTATGCTGATCACATTTACATGTCTTTATCAGCAGGCATGCATACATTAGCATGCCTGATTGTGCCTAGAGCATATCAAACAGCACAGTGCACACCCTAGATTCTATAGCTGAACTGTAGGTGAACAGAAATAGGTGTCCTGTGGAATGGCCTAGAAAGGGATGGATGAGCACTTGACTGTGTAAATCCAGTGACTACAGCATAGCTCCCTGATTCATGTGGAATGTTCAATGCACCTCCAGGGTAAGATTTTCAGTGTTCTGGTAGCTTCCATTATGTAATATGGTGGACAATGTTTTCACTTGTCCTGTGTAGCCAATGTAATACAATGGAATCGTTTTCCATGTGCATGTCTCTATTGCCTTGTGCAATACAGGAAATCATGTACATCTGGGGGCCCTGCTACATTAGAAATGCTTAGATGGGGGGAGCTCTCACATCCAGATTATTAGGTGGTAAATGTGTCAATTGTAGGTGGTGGTAGTCACCTATAGTACTCAGTGGGGCTGGATGATAGCGGTGGTGGACCTCTCATACGTGTTTCAGCAAGATGATTGAACAGAGATCCTGTGACTCCTGCCTAATGTAACCCCTCTGTGTATGCTGTGTGCAGAGGTACCTTGGATATATGGCAGTGGTGAATGATGGGATCTACATCCAGTGGTGGTGGTGGTGCTTCCATCTCTAGGTGGGGGCACCCCTCCCATAGTCGATAGTGCACACTGTTAGTAGAGTCACCGCCTCACATACGCATAGGTTGTGCTGGCCCTGGATCATGTGGGGCTCTGCCCATGTCCACCTCTACCAGTTTGTGACTATCACAATGGCTGTGGCTGCACATGGGCAGCCTGGTGTCAGGCGGCTGAAGGCTGTGGTAAGACAGGCATTGCCAGGACTCCTACGTTGTCTGAGGTGGGGGGGGTAAACCACAGTTCTGTTTAGCTGTGTGCCGTTGTGTGTACTCCCCAGTCACCTGTAGTACACAACCCTGTCCAGCAGGTACCATGGAGGACATTGACCAAATTCGGGCTCACAGCTTCACCGTGGAGAAGCACTGGCACATGCCTATAAAGCCAGGGAGGAGGTCTTGTCTTGGAGAAGAAGCATGAATGCCCAGGTACAACAGGCATGGGAAGAGTTAAATGATGAGGTCAATTCCATCAGCAGCTGCAACAGGCCCATGGAAGCAGTGAGAAACTAATTCAGGGACATGAGGAGGTGGATGTAGGAGTTCATGAAAACACAGCACAGGGAACTGCATGCCACAGGTGGAGGCCCACAAGCATCAGCAGATACATGTGCCCTGGGTCCTGTAGAGGCCATAGCATCCACCTAATGACAAGTGGAGGTAACAGGAGTGCAAACAGGAGTGCCAAGTGATGGCTACAAGAGCCAAGTGGGACCTGCCAGTCATATGAGTGACTGCCAGTGTGATGTTCAGTCAGTCGTGTGTGTGTATATGTGGGATTGTACAATGGGTGTGAGACAAAAATATGCAGTTAAGTTAAATATTTACATGGTATTAGGATCTGGAGTGATGAAAAACTGTTTATCATCACTAGAGGTGGGACATTACCATTTATCATCACGTGAGGTTGGTTACAAAAGAGCTCTTAACCAATGGAAGGGCAGCCTGAACAATGCCTGATGACAACACAATGGCCTCGGCTGCACTCAAAACAGAGCAGTGAAATCAAACCTAAACAGTTTATTCTTCATTAAAAGAACTAAACTGAAAGCTTAAATTGGACACACAATGGGCGCACTCAGAATATGACATTTATCATTACTTGTGAGGGGGCAGGACATACGTATCTAACTCATGGTTCTGCCACTCGTGAGTTATTGTCCTGCTCTCTCACTCATGATGATAAATTGCATATTCTGAGTTGGTCTATTATGTATCCCATAGTATATAGGTATGGCTGCATGCATATGCCAGTGCTGGGTGACACATTTGGTGTAGGCCATACCACTGTTTTCCTGTCGCCCAGTGTGTAGCCATCTTGGGCAGATCCATGACTGTACCCCATGTGTTGTTGCCAGTGTGCTCACCAGTTCTGGGATGTGTGCTCACTGCTGCTGCTGGGGAGTGTTCCCACAGGTGCTGTGTGGTCACTAGTGGTGGAGTGTATGTGCCCACTGGTGCTGGGTGTGTGTTCATTGGTGGTGGGGTGTGCAATCATTGGTGCTAGATGTGTGAACACAGGTGTTGGTGTCCATGCTCATTGGTGCTGAGATATAAGACCACTGGTGCTTGGTTGTGTGCTCCATGATGATGCAGTGTAGGAGTGTATAGGTTCCGGGGTGGGGTGTATGTGGTGCACTGCACACACAGCATGGATAAAGTGTCACTGTACGCTGGGCTCGCATGCTGCCCCAGCTGGCATACCACTCTGCATGGTACAGTGCTTTGTAACTCATTCCCACTCCTCTCCCAATAGCACACCACGCCAGATCAGACACAGTGGAGGACACCTCAAAACCATCTTGGCAGCAGTGCCACTGCTGCCTGTCCATCTGCACCAGCCAGCAGACAGCAGAAGGCAGGACATGGAAGAAAATGATGACAAGGCCTACATTGGGAGCTGGGAACAGACAGGATTGATCCCAGACTAGAAGAGGTTCCTCTACCAGCTACCATACCAGTGGGGCCCAGGCACTGTCCCCACATGGCCCAGCAGTCACAGAGGTGCAGCTCACTACAGTCCCTGGCACAGCCCAGAACCTCAACTGTGGCATGGTCATCACACTACCACCCTGGGGTGATACTGCAGGGCCAGGCACTGCTATGCCTCCGCAAGGTGCATCCTCCAGCATAGCCACAGTTCTGCCACCCCAGACCCATCCGACTGGGCTGTCCACAACCAGCCTGCAGCATCCACAATGTACTGCAGCACCTTCGTGGTCCAGCCCCAGCCCCTACAAGAGCTGAGGGTGCAGCCTGACCTTGTCCCAATGGACAGTCCTTAGTGACAATGGGATGTGGCCAACAACTGGCAACTGCTGCAGTCTGCCATGGAAGCACAGAGGGTTGCACAACAGGAACTGACAAGCCTCCACCACCTGCTGCACAGGGACATGCAGCATGCTGAGGAGTGGCCAGAGGCATGCCATGCGGGGCTCATGTTGGCCCTACATGACCTGTGTCAGGATCTGGCCACTGGCATGATCACCTCTATGGATCTCCTGTGTGCCACTGTGCTGGAGGCTACAGCCATGGTGGCAGACACTGCGAGGGTCAGACATAGCCCTGGCCTGTCCACTGGTAGTAGTGCCACCCTACAATTGACAGCATGACATATGTTCACACCACACAGTGCAGGAGGAGAATGCCCAGGACTCCCAGGTCACCAGGTATACCATACACACCATGTCACAACCTGCTGTTTTCCCGAGGAAGTACCCCAAAGATCCACAACCGGGGGCCAGTGACACTATCCTCATGCTCATCCTCCATACCATCGATGAGGTCCCCCTCTAACAACAGTGGGTCCAGTGCAGATATACTGTCCATACCCATGGAGGTGGTAGGGGGACACACATAGATTGTGCATGGCCATCCCTCACCAACATGTTCCCTCTCCTTCCCCAGCAGTACCCAAGTAACACCTCCATCTGCCCCTGTGACCTAATCTGGGCAGTCCTAACCCCAGCATGGATGGCTTGTACTAGAGCCCCCCCCTAATTGGCTGGTGGATATCTATGTGTACAGCCCTGTGGCCCCCAACACGGCCTGTTTTCATGTGTACCCCATTTGCTACCCCCCCTGCTTGGCAGACCTGTAATTCCATGCACCCCTCCCCACACACACACTGGATGGTAAAAAAAAGCAAGGCCATGCTGTTTTTAACCAGAAAGTTGGGTCTGGATGGCATTTATCTCTGTTGACACCCCCTGCTAACATGGACTATTTGAGTGTGTGCCCTATTTGCTACCCCCACCTGGTTGCAATGCATATCTGTATCCTCTGCTTTGTTACCCCACTACCTGGCATGATGCTCTCTGTATGTAGTATTCTTGTTGTTTGACAATACATTAAGTAAACATATTACAGCCTCTTCTGTGGTCTGTACTCACCCACAATGTCCGAAGATGTCTCTTATGAGTTGGACTCTGCACTCCTGGGCCCTCCTGTCCATTCTGGGATCATGTCTATCAATCTGCTCTGGTATCCCCTGGTCTTCTGACTCTGAATCCACTGCAGAATGTTCCTCTGGGGATGGCATGCATATCCCATGGTTGAGTGCTATGTTGTATAGTATACAACAGGCAAGGAATATGGCACAGGCCTTTCAAGAAGTGTACTGTAGGGCACCACTAGAATGATCATGGTATCAGAACCGCATCTTGAGCATTCCAAATGCATGCTCGATGATGTTGCATGTCGCGGTGTGGACCACAGTGTACCTGCCCTCTGTAATGGACGTGGGCATATGACAGGTGTGAGGAGCCAGGAGCACAGGGAATAGGCACTATCCCCTATGTAGGTAAAGGACATAGGTTAGTGTCATCATGTAGAATAAGGGGCAGAAGGGGAGCCTGTGGGATATACTCACTGACAAAGTGCTCACTAGGGATGGTTCTACACTCAAACCTCACAGCACAGATTGGAGCTGTGCTTTGGAAGACACCATGGGCACTGCTGGGGTACCATGCCCGGACACTGATGATGTGCCCTGTCACATCACACACCACCTGGCAATTGATGGAGTGGAACCTCTTCCTACTGAGATAGGCCTCCACTCCATCACCACTGGGTGTCTGGATGGAGGCATGGCTGCAGTCAATGGCATCAAGTACAGATGGTAGGTGTGTAATCCGATGTAACTACTGCATGGTTGCTGTTCACTTGGCTGGTGTTCTGGGGAACACGATGAACATGGACCAGCAGGACATCTAGAAACTAGCCCAACAGGCATGAGGTGGCTGAGTGTGAGATACCAGTGATTTCCCCCACTGTTGTCTGGAATGTTCCGGAGGCCAAAAACACAATGCAGCTATCACCTTGAGCTCTGTGGACAATGGATGGCTGTGATGGCTGTCTGTCTGGAGCTGGTTATGCAGCAACTCACACAGCTGCCTGGCCATGGGCTTGTTGAGCCTGTACTACCCATGATCTGACCATCACTGAGGACTTTGTATATGACTCACGGACGGTACTGTCTGTGTGCAGCATAATGCCTCCATGGCCTATGTCTGGACCCAGGATGGGCATTCAGCATCTCTTCATCTTCTAGGACCCACTGCATGAGGTAGACTGTATGCTCCCAGGAGTGCCATCTTGGACTGTGGCCTACAGTGTCCCCTCTCACCTCTAGTGTTTGCCCTGGTTTAAGATGGCTTTTGTATAAGCAATAATTGCAGCACTAAATGACCTGTACAAACCCATTGATGCAGCACTAACACACTGAATATCATGGTGTGCCAATATGCATGGTCCCTCCCCAACCTTTATGCACTGAATACATTATCTCTGCAGGGACGCAATTACTACATGCAAAGGTACCCTTTGAATATGGGATTTTTACACAAACCCATGTGCACTGTGGGTACAATTACTTTGTACCCAGTGCAAAGCTTTGACTTTCTGGGCCCAGGTGTTTACTATACTTCAAATAAATAGACAACTGGTTATTTTATTTATGTATTTTGATGTGTTAGTAATTATGTTTACCTTTTATAGTCAAATAGTTGTTAGTGCAGTGAAACAAGTGGTTTTCACATCTGCTTTTCACACTTCAAGTAAAAATTATTTAGCACAATTTTGTTATTGTGATGTCAGAGGCTGCCAACTACTTATGAGCACATGTATAAAGAAAAAAAAGGTAACTGCACCCAGGAGGTACTTATGCAGTATTGCTAAAACTTTAATATGCAAAAAAAGCCCATCATATACAGCCGTATAACCCCACCACAAAACTTCAACGTTTTGCACCTGCATGCTTTAACAAGAAGCTAAAGTGCATACAAAGTGATCAGTTTAAATAGTATTAGTGACTAATCATACTTAATTTAATTATCATCACCTCAATAAAACACATGAAACATTAAAGAAGCATACATCAATAACATTGGAAATAACATACTTAATTGTCAATGTTTTTAACGTATTCCTAGCATTGTTGCCTAATCATGTCACAATCATTTAAGCATTTTATGTTATTACTTATGTTTGCTACAGTCAAACAATTCATATTATTTATTACTGTATTCTAAATAAATAAAACAGCTAGGTAATATATAAATAAACTGTTTCCCTCTCTTTCTCTTTTCCTTATTTACTTATTTCTTCTCTGGATCAACTTCCAATATACATATAAATACACAGGGTCTGCTCATCATTAGTGCAATACATTTCTTTGGCTAAGGGATACTTGATATCATGCAGGCAAACAAACCTTGTTGCCTTACAAATATGGGGTTATTTCATACTTGTCATTCAGTCCCCAATGCATAGCATTTAATCTAAAAATCCAATAGCCCGCTCTACAAGACAATTTATTAGGCAGGTTCCCTCCCCTTGGTCCAAGGGTAATGTGCTCAATGTCAATAAAACTCCATTTATGTTCTGATGGCACTGTACTATTTACTACATGTTCAGCTGTTGCATATGCCCAGTTGCCTGCATTGATAGCCCTGATGTGCTCACCCACCTGCTCCTTTAATTTCCTTTTTGCTTTTCCAATGTATATGCAGCCACAGGTACAGCTTGTTAAATATATGGCCGCGCCCCTTCCTACACCACGACCTGTCCAAAGTATTCATGTGCACGCCTTAGAAGCTATCAGTCTTCACCATCATTATATCATATCTCTTTCAAAACTTTTTTAACGCCCATGTCAATGACATTACAAAACAGACACCCACCAGACAATGCAACAACTGGATACTTAATAGACTAAGTCAGTACCTTAAGAAACTAATCATGCTTCTTCTATTCTGCTCTGGTAACATTGAATTAAACCCAGGCCCTCCTGCCCCTCTGAGCTCCCC
Source organism: Neoceratodus forsteri (assembly GCA_016271365.2). Classification (NCBI taxonomy): domain Eukaryota; kingdom Metazoa; phylum Chordata; order Ceratodontiformes; family Ceratodontidae; genus Neoceratodus; species Neoceratodus forsteri. The sequence continues at coordinate 192,103,539 of CM028138.1, read as the reverse complement.
TGCTGATCTCTCTAATCATATAGGCATTAGCTTCCTTCACATCAACATATGCAGCCTTTTGAAGAAAATAGATATTATTCAGGCCTGGGCCCTGCATGTATCTCCTGATTTCCTTTTGATATCAGAACCCTAGCTCTCGCCCTTGACCCCTGACAAATTCATTAATATAACAGGCTATAACTTGTACTGCTGCGACAGACCAACTAGAGGAGGCGGGGTAGTAATCTATGTCAAAAGCAAATACACTGTCTCTGTCATAGATAGCACTTCAAAGAGCAAGGAATTTGAATTTCTAGCACTCAAACTAGCTATCTCCTCCAACAAAACCCTCCTTATTGCAGCTTGCTATCGACCCCCTTCTGGTGGCGTGGCCATCTTACAGCACCTCCAAAAGATAGCTGATTCATCTAATTCCGAATGTATATTAATTAGGGACCTCAATCTTAACTGGAACGATGAAAGCTCTAAGAAATTAAAGGATCTATGCGATGCTAATGGTCTGTCCCAAATAACACCTGCACCTACCATACCTAACAGAAAGCACCCTGAGCATTGCTCCCTTTTGGACCTTATGTTAGTAAACAAGCCTCATAATTTCTCGCACAGCAGAGTGTTCTTCAATGACATAAGTGACCATTGTACAATAGCCTGCATTAGGCACTCTCCCCAAATAAAACTGGCCCCCAATTTTTTCCTGAAAAGATGCCTGAAGAATTTCTGCCAGAACGCCTTCTTGAAAGATTTAAGCAACATTAGGTGGCAGGACTTCTACCTAGCTCCATCAATTAGTGAGCTTTCAAAATCTTCCACAGCCTATTAACAGGGCTAATCAACAAACATGCCCCCCTTCGACTGATTAGGTCAAAAAAGAGATTGCCTGGATGGTTTTCTCCTAGCCTGAAGAAAGCGCTCAGAATAAGGGACTCCTGTTGGAAAAGAGCAAGGAAATCCCAACAGGATGATGATTGGCTTGCTTTTCGCATCTCCAGAAATGCCTGCACTAAATTAATTAGGTCAGAAAAAGCTAGGTACTTCCAGGCAAAACTTGAAGACAACAAAAACAACTCTGCCAAATTTTGGAGTATTCTCAAGGAAATAGAAGGTCAGCATTCGGCTGCCTCCCTTCCAGCCAGCATTGTGACCAATGGAGTTACTTATACAGATAGAACCACTATCTTAGAGCAGTTCAATGACCATTTCTCCACAGCATGTCTCGTCTTCGATACCTCGCCTGTCAGTAAGCTTAGCTATGTGGGTGATAGCTCAATTAACTTAAATGCTATCCCTTAACCTCACCAACCACACCCTCTCCTATTCAACTTTTCCACAATTCCATTTAAGCAAGTAGAGGATCTCCTTTTGTCATTGGACACAAAAAAAAGTGCAGATAACATTGCACCATTCTTTTTAAAGCTTAGCTACTACTACCTGACCGCCCCTATCACCCACTTATTTAACATCTCGTTGAGTCAGGGTGATTTACCTGCGACGTGGAAGACTGCCCATATCCTACCTCTTTCTAAGTCAGGGGACCCTTGTGACCTGAATAACTACAGGCCTATTTCCATACTTTCCACACTTTCAAAAGTCCTGGAAAAGATTGTCAATATTCAAATCAGAGATCACCTGAACCACCACAGTCTTTTAAACCCTGCCCAGTCTGGGTTTCGGGCAAAACACAGTCCCATTTCTGCTCTTGCAAAAGTAACTACTGACTGGCAAAATGCCCTAGACTCTAAAAAACACATAGTTGCTCTATTTCTTGACCTCAGCAAGGCCTTCGACACCGTGGATCATAACATCATGCTTACATCACTAAGAAATATTGGCCTAGACAACCTTGCCATCAACTGGTTCACTAATTACCTCTCTAACAGATTGCAGCAAGTTAAATCAGCAGGAGACCTGTCACCACAGAAATCGCTACTGCGAGGGGTCCCCCAAGGCTCCATACTGGGATCTATTCTATTTGCTATTTACATCAACAACTTGGACTCCCACTTGCAAGTTGCTAACGTACATCTATTTGCTGTTGACACTGCACTCTATTCCACAAATTCCTCACTGTTCTTGGCCTACGAAGACCTACAATGAGACTTTACCACCTTACAACATAGTCTTATCAAGCATAAACTCCTTCTCATTGCCAAAAAGACTAAAGCCATGATTTTATCTCCAAAAGCAGCCTCTGGTCCCACACATACCCCTCTGTTACTAACGCTTCTGGGTGAACCACTGGACTCAGTAGATACCTTTAAATAGCTAGGGTTCTGGCTGGACAACAAACTTAATTTTTTATGCCACCTAAATGAAGTCTCAAAAAAGCTAAGACAGTGAATCGGCCTATTCTATCGTATCAAACACCTGCTCACCACAGAATCTAGAAAGAGACTAGTACAGACCACTTTCCTACCTGTACGTGATTATGCCAATTTCCTCTATGATCATTGCCCTCTCACAGCGTTAAATAAACTTGACACCCTCTATCACCGAGCCCTACGATTCATCTTTAACCTGCCTTTTCGTACCCACCATTGTCTTCTGTACCAAATGGTGGGTTGGCCCTCACTATCATCAAGGAGAAAAAGAAATGTGCTCATTTGGTTCTGTAGAGCCAGCACAGACAAGCTCCCTATACATATTACTAGCCTGTTCAAACATGCCTCTGGCTCCTATGGTCTCAGACGTTATGCAACTCTTTGCTTCCAAGTGCCCAGAATGAAAACTAACCTTGGAATGTCTGCAATTAATTACTCACTCCCATCGCTTTGGAACACTATGCAAAGCACATTCAAGCTTAACTCACTTCTGAGCCTTCTCTCCTTCAAAGCCCTGCTAGTCGAGTATTTGCAGGAACCTTGTAGTTGCTATGGGTAATCTGTTCTTTATTTGTTGATGTATCTGCTGTAATAATTATTAATATGTTGTCCTCCTTCTCCCCTGGGTATCCAGTACATGCACTCCCTCCCCCATTCCATGGCTATCACCTCCTTTCTCCATCTTTACATACAGTATCTTCTTGGCCCCTGTCTGCTTTCAGTTTCTACCCTCCTCTCCCTGTACCCATTTTGTTATTGTTTACTTTTTGCATATTTCTATTTGCGAGTTCTTGTGACGGACTCTGGTATTTTTGCATCCAACTTTGTACCGTACTTTCTGACGTTGCATACATTTGTATTACCATGACTGTGTAATGTATTGTTCCTTGTCCAGGATCACCTTGAAAATGAGCTTGCTCAATGGCACTGATGCCTAGTTAAATAAAGTTTGATTGATTGATTGATATACATTATGCAATGTCAAGAGAGAATGCTATCATCTGATTGGTCAGACTGTGACTGGACCCGTGATGTTATCCCAGTACAACATCATGGGTCTAGTCCCAGTCCTCTGATAACCACATCAGCTGTTAAAGAAATCACTGCATGCATGCTGTGGTCCACTTCAGCTGCCCTCTTCTCTTTTTCCCCACTTGCAGCTCAGTACCCATGAGCAGCTACAACCACACTGGCACAACGCTGCACTCCCACCCCACACCCCATATTTCTCAACAAAAGCATTTTTTAATGAGAAAAAAAGCCGTTATGTAAAAACGGCATTTTCTTCGGATTGGGAGATCACGCGAGCACTTTGAAACAGCTGCTCGTCGCTCAATGCACAGACCGCCCAGTTCCTCAAAGAAACAGTCACACTGCTGGGGAAAATTAAAACAATTCAAACAAAGCCGATTTGAAATAGCGCACAATACAAGAAGTAGGATTGTGGTTCAAAACTTTGCGGCTTTCACATAAGTAATTAAACAAATATTATACACGGTCACCTTCAGCCAATCCATAAAGTACAGCAGGACCAGGACCAGCTCAAAGAAACACAACTAAGTACTTCCCTTGTTTGATCTTTTTTTTTTGCGGGGTGGGGGGTTCTCAATAAACAAATCCAGAGAATCACAGCACTAGGGCACACTGAAAAGGGAATACACACAACTATATAACTGCAGCGCTACCTGCTGGACAACACAGCTACTAAAGATTTTTTTGCCAATAGGTATACCTCCACTAGCAAAAAAACTAAGAAAAAAAGTATTTTAAACATATTTTTCATGTTTTCATATTCTTAAAAACACAATGAGCCATTGTATAATAGCAATAATGCACTCCAGGGTGTGTGTTGTGCTGAGATAATGCCACTTCTGGGGTGATTAGTCACACTCGGCCTGCAGCCTCATGCCTAATTACCCCAGGTGTGTCATTATTCCAGCACTACACACACCCTGTTGTGCATTATTGCTTAAACGTTTGTTGTGTCACAATTTATAAACCTCGCTATTTTAATATTTTCTGCCCCTTTTTCAAATGTTTAGTTACATTAACATACGGGCAGTATTTACAGCAGTTATACTTAAAACAACCTGATGGGAGCACAGGTAACCAAGGCTGAGATGTGGGGGTGGAGGGTTGTAAACTATGAGTAACAATATCAGAGATATTTCTACCTCTTTTGCATACCATTCTTAGAAATGCCTGAGTCCATTCTTGTATACTAAATTTATTTTATATAATATACCAATTGTCCCTAATGATGTTCTACACTGCATATGACTGTATATTAAATTTCGTAACAAAATTACATCTTTTATTCCCTCTTGTCTGGGTATTAATTCCCTTAGATTGTAATAAACTCTCTCTCTCTCTGTCTCTCTCTCTCTCGCTCTCTCTCTCTCGGGGTACTAACTGCTCTTTCTAATGTATTAGACACTCTATTTTGATTATAACCCCTCACATGGAAACGGGTCTTCATATTCTCAGATTGTATTGCAAATGATGTGTCACTGCTACAATTACATTTTGCATGTAAAATTAAATGGAGTTTTTCTGGCATTGAGCACGTTACCCTTGGTCCAAGGGGAGGGAATCTGCCTAATAAATTGTCTTGTAGAGCGGAATATTGAATTTTTAGATTAAATGCTATGCATCGGGGACTGAATGACACGTTTGAAATAACCCCATATTTGTAAGGCAACAAGGTTTGTTTGCCTGCATGTTATCAAGTATCCCTTAGCCAAAGAAATGTATTGCACTAATGACGAGCAGACTCTGTGTATTTATATGTATATTGGAAGTTGATCAAGAGAAGAAATAAGTAAATAAGGAAAGGAGAAAGAGAGGGGGAAACAAGTTTATTTATGTATTACCTAGATGTTTTATTTATTTAGAATACAGTAATAAATAATATGAATTGTCTGATTGTAGCAAACATAAGTCGTAACATAAATGTTTAAATGATTGTGACATGATTAGGCAACAATGCTAGGAATATGTTAAAAACATTAACAATTAAGTACTGTAGAACTGAAAATAATCGCACTCGCTAAATTTCGCGATCCGACTTCTGCGGACTTATTGGCAGCATTTAAAGTTTGCCTTGTCATGCTAGCATAGGTTGCTTTCTGAATGTTAACAACTTCTAGGAGCTAATCATTTTTTTTCAGCAGCTGCTGTAACTGGTGAGTAAGCGAAGCACCTGCTTTCACACACTGTAATCACACCCTTAATTGCATTCTACTCTTAATTGCTAGCACCCAATACGTTTACCGGCATTTACTCACAGTAGCACTCTACCTCTGTCTTTGGTGCTGTGAGCTGTGAGCTGTGCACTGCACAATGTTGCTTATCCAGTGGTTGCAGAAAAGCAAAGGGCTCAAGTAGGAATTCTCACTAATGGAGGACCTGTCAGCCACTACCTTAAGCAACAGTGCTGATGTGTCAATGAAAAATGCGGACTGTGTCATATAGGAGCTACAGCGTTCTGCACCCCCCACCAAAAAAATGCTGCATTGAGTATGCTTATTATACACCGTAGTTGCGCTATGCACTTGGCAAGTATGCTGCAAATAGTGGGGTAATGAATGCAGTGAGACTCTATCCTACAAAGTATGGGCTAGCAATAAATGAAAGTAAGATCAGAAAATTCAAGGCGGATTACCTTCATAAATTGAAAACTGTATCTGATTCTGTACTAGTGGAACCCTTATTGCCTACCAAGTCATGCAGCCACCCCACTCTTTTAATGGACGATGTGGAGAACGAGATGAGAAATATCATTAAAGGAAAACTACACCCAAAACTTGAAAAAATGTATGTTGTGCAGAGTGTTTTAATTTGTATGTGAAGTTCTTGTGTTTCCTTCCCTCTGACTGGTATTAGACATTTTTCCTAAATTAGCCTGCTAGCTTTAGGGTAGTTTTACGACCCCTGGAGATCACCATATCAAATAGTTTTACTGCATTTCTTTGTCCTACACTGCACCTTGTTTCATGTAATGGTGATGTAGCAGAGCCCACAACTCCATCAGAAAGCACTGCATTACAATCAGTTCACAACAACAGAGATGGCTATATTTTAAAATCTGTAGAATTCAGCTTGGTGACCACCCTCATCCTAAAGGTTTTACTGTCCTGAAAAACTTTGCTGCTGGTAATTTTTGTGTAGCTTGTAAAGCTTCCAAGATATTTAGTTTGTTTGGCATGCATGTGCTGAATGTCGGTTCTCTCTTACATCACAATCACATAAGACAAAATGCACTGTGGGAACCAGAAATACAATTACACTATCAGGTATGGAGATCCCCAGGGGTCGTAAAACTAGCATAAAGCTAGCAGGCTAATTTGGGAAAAACTCCTAATACCAGTCAGAGGGAAGGAAACACTAGAACTTCACATACAAATTAAAACACTGCACAACATATATTTTTTCAGGTTTTGGGTGTAGTTTTCCTTTAAAAGCCTTCATTCTGAGGATACTGTTGTGAACGCTAGAGTTGTAGCAGCAGTAGCAGTGGGGGTAGTGCAGGCAAGTAATCCAAAAATGCTGTCAGAATACAGAGGCACATTGAGCATAAGTAACAAAGCAGTGGGCATGGCATTTTCTCAACCACATGGGTTTTGTAAAGAGAAAAGGTACTAAGTCTGGCCGCAAAACTCCTGCTGATTTTGAAAACTTGAAAGCAAGTTTTCTTGCCTGTATCAGTTGGGTATATAGGCAAGACCTTGTCCCGCCAGAGCTAGTCATTAATTTAGAGGAGACTGGTGTTCACCTTGTGCCATGCAGTCACTGGACAAAGGAGGAGTCTGGGGCCAGACAGGTAGAAGTTACTGTTCTAGGAGACAAAAGACAGATCTCCTTACTGCTGGGCTGCACACTGTCCGGTGAATTTCTCTCCCCCCCAGGTTATCTAACAGGGGAAGACTTCTGCTACTCTACCGCCCTTTAATTTTCCACCTGGATGGAGCACCACACAAACAAAATCATTGGGCGAATACCGACACCGTACTATCCTTTATTGACTGTGTTCTTAAGCCCTACATAAAAAGTGTGGTGTCAAAAAATGATCTATCAGAAGAACATCTAAGAGAAAATTTAATAATAAAGGAAAAAGTCCCCCTTGGTTCAACAAGACAATTAAAAATCAGATTAAAATAAACATTAAACTTTTTAGGAAACTTAAGAATAGTTCTGTTCCATTTAAAACTACTCTATTACATAAATACAGACTATCTGTGAAAAACGTAAATAGTTCTATTAAACTGGCAAAAAATAAGCTAGAATTTAAACTAGCTCACACAAAAGACTGTCACAAATCTCTTTTCTCCTATATAAATAGTAAAAAAGGTGTATCAAGGACCATTGGTCCCATTATAAACAATGGCTCTTCTCCATCTGATATAGAAACCTTGATTCTCTTTAATAAGTACTTTTGCTCTGTCTTCTCTCAAAAATCATCTATTAGTACATTTAAAGTTCACCACGTAGATTATCATAGGTTCTGTCCAACTGACATTATACAGGCTATCAAAAAACTAAAAAAAAAATACTAGTCCGACCCAGACGGTATTCATCCATGGTTTCTGATTGAAACCTCTATAAATATTTCTATACCTTTGTCAATTTTCTTCAACAAATCCTTACAACAAAGCATTGTACCAAATGATTGGGGTTCAGCAATAGTTACTCTCATATTTAAAAAAGGCAATAGAGGTTCTGTGCACAATTATCATCCAATTAGACTGACCTCAGTGGCTGGTAAATTAATGGAACGAGTAATGAAGTCTCTAATATATCAAGGCCAGGATATTCAAACTGCGTCCAAAAAGTGTGCAACAGCCGGAGCAAGCGCAAGTCCACTGTGCCCATGTGCAAGAAGCGTGATATTCAAAAACTGCGCAGGTCAAGATGCGCCTGCGGCACATGACTGAATATTGCACCACCTGCGCCATATCGCAACCAGGGATGTGCAGTTGTGCAGTTCAGATACACCATAGCGCAACCAGGGATACTCAGTGGAGCAGTCCAGATGCACCATAGCGCAACCATGGATGCCCCATGGAGCAGGGCAGCAGTGCAACAGCAAAACCAGGGATGCACAGGGACGGGATGCAGGGGCCCACCACCCATGCCACAGATGGGCAGAGGAGCACACAGTAGAACAGACATTGCCCCCCCCACCCCCATGCACTGCACAACTGATGGAGAGCTGGAAGAACCACTGGCCCATGGATACTAGCAACCAACCCACAGCTGGGGCATGGTGCCCCAGCACACCCCCTGGCAAGCTGTGACTGGCACACAAGGAGGGCCAACCACCCTGTGCCACACCATCCCACCAATGCAGAGCACACCCTGCACCATGATCCCCATACACCCTGCCCAGGAGTAGTGCCCAACAGTGCAAGACACCCCATGCATGACACCTCCCCCACTGTGACAATGCAACCCTGTGCACCACGGAGCCATGAAAGGCAGACCCACCATGAGCACCCTGCAGCGGGCGGCAGCAGACAGCGATGCAACAACTGCATACACAGTACCACCCTGTACGTTCCCCCTGAGGTACAGCTGAGAGACCGAGCATGCATCGGCACACGAGGTACCCCACATTCGATAGGGCATGCCCTGGACCCCATCACCAGTGGTACAGCACCCTGCACACCCTCCCAAGGACACATCCCATCCCTGCACTGGCCACAACAACCAGCACAGACACATACAATGTTGCATGGAGGCATGCACCACACAGGATGCAACACAGTGCATGGACAAACACCCACCCATACCCAAGGGCACACCAACACAGGGACACAGTAGTGGGTCAACTAAGCCACTGGCATGTGGCCACGGCAGCTGTGTACACACGGCCAACACCCCTACCTGGCACTGGTGTGCCAGCCACCCATTCGCAGGCACCATGAAGCTGTATGCCACCAGCATGCAGCCAGAGCACAAGTGACAGACAGTGGAGCACATCCCCTGCATTAGACACAAGTGACAGCATGGAGGTGGGACAACAACTGCGGAGGCCACAGTGTCACTAGAGGCAGACGGGCACCACACCAGTGACAGGAGGCAATCTGGCATTGTGCTGGGTACAGTGGTTGTCCAGCATGGACAGACACAACTGACATGCCAGCAGATGGTGCATATCATGGACATGCAAGGGTGTCAGCTGCACAGCCCATGGACAGTCTGATAGGGGTGCCATGGACACAGAACATGCTCTGTGGACCACTGCACAGGCAACCAGTACACAGAGAACAACATACAAACTACAGACAGTGACTGATTCCCCCACCCACACCATAGGCAGTTCCCCTCTGGACACACACACACACACGCCCATACCTGCAACAACCCTGATGCCATACACACCACTGCAGCTGAGCACCTACAAATCATAGATCACCACAGTTGTCATAACAAAACAAATGTATTATAAAAATCCAATAAACACAACTATATACATATATATATATATATATATACATGACTGGGGGGAAAGGGCCACAAACCAGGTGGGGCAGGTAAGGGGCAGGGGTGAACAACTGGGAGAGGAAAGAAGGGGTATGATGGTGGGTCCAGGGAGGTAACAATCAACTGGGGGCATTGAGGGCCTTATGTCTACCCCGCTCTTCGGTCCTGTGGTGTCTGTGCGACCTCCGCACCCCATGCCTCTCTAGCCACAAGTATTTCAAGGGATGCCCTTGACAGCTGCAGCAACTCCTGCAAGGCCCTCTCCAGAGTGATCCAATGCCAACCACCTAGGACAAAGGAGCAGAGTCAATACATGTGAATGTCCATCTCTCTGCAGCCCACCCATTGTGCATGGCATACAGCTGTGGGACACGCCCTTGTGATGGTGTGTGACCACCCACAGTGATCGTGTCCACGTGACCTGCCTACCCAGGCACACACAGATGTGTGGACTGCTGTACACACCCACCGCCCAAGTCCCGCACAGCACCACCGTGGCTGTACAGTGACATGGCTATGCGGTGCAAAGGCAGTGGCACAGCCATGTACCCGGTGCATGCATGGACCACCATTGATGCACTCCCAGACATGCAGTGTCATTGAACAGTGCTGACTGTAACAAGTTGCGTGCATGGCAGTGGTGTCAATGGATGGTGACCATGCCCCCCTGCCCACCCTGTTACACAGTGTGCAATAGTAATCATGGATGTAAGGCACTCACCATCATCAGGTGGTCCCTGCACCTGTCTGGTCTGGCATCCCTCCCGGCCTGCTGGTAATCTTGGTGCAGCCTCCTCTCCCTCACCCACTGATGCTCCTCTGGGCCTAGGGTGCAAACATGGAGAGAGGAACATCAGTACAATCCAGTAGCAAAGTCCCCTGCCCCCATGTGTGTGCAATCCCACACAGCCATACCCATCCTCCCCCCACCCTGATACCACCACCACGGCCAACAATGGATGCCTCCCATGTGCTGGACACATGCCACCATGATACCCGTATGGACATTAACAGTGTATTGATGGGGCACCTACCTGGCCATGGCACCGTGCTCCTCCTGGCATGTGACCGCAGGCAGGCAAGCCTGTCTGGGTCCCACCACTGCAGGTCACCATAGCAGTGCCTGCACTGCTCTGCCATCCTCTCCATTCCTGTGGCCTCCTCCAGGGCCACTGCCACCTACTCCCACACCACACTCCTGGCCCTGCCCAGGGGTGCCTCTCCAAATAGGGCAGCATCATGGAGCCCCACCAACTGGACCAGATTGGCCAGTTCAAGTTGGCTCCAAATGGGCGCCCTTCTCCTTGCCATCCTGTACAGTTTTGGTATCAAAATGGCGCTCTGTAGCGCACGTCTACCATGTGCGAATACTGCACGGTACTGCGCTGTCATTCCCCATCACGCTGTCACCGAACAGCATGATAGAGGTGCACCCATGTGGTTGCATGGCACCTAGGGGGAAAAGTCAGCACAGGTCAGGGTCTTTGCATTACGGACCGCCACAGCTGATGGTACTACCACCGCAGTAGCGTAGGGCAGCTGTGTGCCACTTCCTGTAGTGGCCTACCGCACTGTGGCCCCAGTGCACCTATGGCGCCCCCAGTGCCAGAGCACCATACATGTGAACAGCACAGTAGTGCGACTGGCACAATGGTGGCCATGCACTGCATTGCCTCCCATGCACAGCACGTCAGCAGCGCGGCAGGCGTCGGCGTCATCACCCCGGGCATGTGCCATTCGGTGTCTACTGCACATGTCAACAGAAATGCACCCTTGCCTGAGTACATTCAACACAATTGTGCCAAGCGCAACAGCGCGATATTCAGCTGGCATATGCAAATCAGCTAATCAGCCATTCAATGGCGCAGATACTGCATTTGCATCCACTAATAATTGCGTCTCGCCTCATTTGCATGCATTGCGCTATAAATATGCGACATTGGGCTGCAGTGGCCATAGTCTGTTATTGCAGTCTATTGTGGTGATTTGCATGCTGTTTGGGAGTGTGGACTGTGGTTTGTGGGACATGCATGGGACTGCACAGTCACAGGTAACACCTGTCATTCTCACAGGATGAAGAATGAGCGATCGTGAGGTGGAGGAAGAGGATCAGAGATGTGGGAGGAAGAGGAGGCCTAACTTCACAAAGGCAGAAACAGATGCCCTGTTTGAGGCCTACCTCGACCAGGAGCCACTGCTCAGTGGACGGCGGGGAACACCACAGGCCTGTGCTGTTGCATGGAAAGAGGTGGCGCGTGCCATCAACCTGCATGGCGGCCACCAGTAGTCCATGCAGGAGTGCAAAAAGAAGATGGGCATGGACAGGTGAAGGATTAAGGACAAGGTAGCTGCCATCAGGGCAGCACGGGCTGCAACCGGTGGGGGACAGCCAGCCGTGCAATGCCTGACCCCACAAGAAGATCGGGTTGCTGGTAGCATGCGGCATTGTGCCATCGAGGGTGTTCCAGGTGGTGGATTCCAGATGGGTGGTAGCCCATCACTGCATGGTAGGTCCCGGTCTGTCAATGGGGGGGACAGGGTAGGGAAGCTACATTAATGCTACTGTGTTCCCTTACAGCTCCTGAGTGCCTACATGGGTCAGCGGTGGTGGGCTTGTCCACTGAGGGTGATACCATGGACACAGAGGAGGGCCCATCCACCTCCACAGGCATCCAAGGGTCAGGGCGACAGTAGGCCCACCTGGCCGACCGGACTTATGTTGGTGGAGCAGGTGCAGAGGAGGCCTGCCCGTGTCCCAGCATGCCGGCATCTATGGATGCCGGCATGCTGAGACTCGGGCTGGTGCCAGATCTGTCACTGATGATGATGGAGCTCATTTCATGGATGATGATACATGTGAGCCACAGGATGGCCATACAGCAGGTGACATCACAGGCATGGCCGTGGGTGGTGCTGCCGTGGAGGCCTGCGTGATATCACAGTCCCAGCCTGTGCCTGTCTGCACCAGTGGGGCAGCACTGGTGTGTGTCCAGGACAGTGGGGCTGTTGCAGCTGCTGTGGCGGCACCGTTGAGCCCTGGAAAGCAGGAGCTGGAGGGGCAGTGTCAGCAGTCAGCCAATGGCCATGGGGGTACAGTGTCAGGGGGCCGCATCAGTGCACCACCTGTGGACATGCCCAGGCCTGGCCCTGGTGTGCAGCGCCCACCCTCAAGGTGTGCTGCCCATCAGGGCCATGAACACTGTGAGGGACAGCATGCCGATCAGGCAGATGACCTCTTAGAAGAGCAAACCCGCATACTCCAAGAATCAGTCAATCAGCAGTTGTGACTTGTGACGGCAGTGGATGCACTCAGTGCGGCTCTGTGCCAGGCAGAGGAGCTGCGCAGCAGAGATACCACTCTGCTCCTGGCAGGAATGGACTGGATGCTGTTGGATGTGACTGCTGCCATTGACAGACTGACACAGACAATCACAGCTGCCATGGCCACAGTGAGCACACAGTTGTTTGCCCATGCGTCGCAGACACCGCGCAGTGCAATGTCCACCCCCCATTCCCAGCATTGTGCGACACCCTCCTTGTCGACACTGGGTTCAGCTGTGGGCATCCCGAGCATGCCTGGCGCAGGCATGTTTGGTGTGCTGCAGACCCCTGCTAGAGCACGGTCGTGTTCACACAGCGGAACCCCTGGGGGAACGTCTGTGCCACCCCATGAGGCCACTGGTCAGCCTGTCACTGCTGGCAGGTCTCAGCAGGGCCGTCCATGCATCTGTGGTGGCCGTGGCACTGTGGCACGTGACTGACCTGTCTCCCACCATGGCTACTGTCTGATGCTGCCCTGTCTGCATTGTGTTGTTCAACGTGCAATGCATGGGTGGGGTACCCGGCCCTGCATCGACACACACACACACACACACACACGTTCCATCTGCACACCCTCCCAGCAGCTGTCCGTTGTGGCATGTGCATGATGATGCCTGTGTTGTGCTGTCCGTCACTGTGCAATGGTGCCCAGCGTCTGACACATGCACAATGATGGGCACTGGGTGTAGTGGTCTATGGATGTGTGTATGGCATGGGGTGGCGGTTGGGGTCGGCGTGCCTCCTACCCTTTGTGCATGTCTTGCGTGTGTGTGTGTGTGTGTGTGTGTGTGTGTGTGTGTGACTGTGTGCCGTGTTAGACCTTGCCCATCCCTGACAGCGTGTGCGATTCCATGCTCGGCCAATTCCCTTAACGATATGCACCCCTGGGTTTGTCCATGCGTGTTTGTGGGTTGTGCCCTTGCCACTGGTGGTTGCACATGGCCCCATGACTTAACTGGGTTGGTTGAAGTGCTCCTCTGTGATGGTGTCCTGGTGCAGCTGTGCCATCCGGATCAGTCAGGGGTCCCTTTGACCAAGGGGGGGCTGCCCAAAACCATCTTCACCAGCATCCTCATTGTCCCCATCACTGTCCCCCTCTTTGACCTGTACAGCTACCCCGCAGTCATTGGCCATGTTGTGCAGGATGCAACAGACCAGGAATAGCCCACAGGCCTTTGAGGGGCTGTACTGTAGGGCACTGCCAGATGTGTCCAGGCAACGGAAATGTGCCTTCAGCATCCCGAACACCCGCTCGATGACATTGTGTGTGGTGGCATTGCCTCATTGTAGTGTTGCTGCAATGGGGTCGCGGGCCACCGGTATGGTGTGAGCAGCCAGGGACAGAGTGGGTATCCACTGTCACCTGTGTGTAGAGGGTGGACATTAGTTTGGTGATCAGTGTCGCCCTGCCATGGGCAATCTAGGCCAATACCCATGTCACCTCTGACTATGCCCCTCCCAAGCTCCATGTCTTTCTGCATGATTTGCATACTCACCCACTAGGTGGCCAGTGGGTATGTCCCCACTCCTGAATCTGTGGCACAGTGTGGACTGGTGCCAGATGAAGGCATCATGTGCTCCCCCAGGGTGCTTGGCACAGACATTGATTATGTGCCCCCTGGCATCGCACACCACCTGGCAGTTGATGCTTGCATACCCCTTCCGATTCATGTATGTGGCCTCTTCGGGGCCAGGTGGTGTGCGGATGGCCACATGGGTGCAGTCTATTGTCCCGAGCACACCTGGCATGTGTGTTACTCTGTGGAACTCCTGTATGTTTGCTGTGCGCTCCGCCGGTGTGCTGGGGAAATGGATGTACTCTGCAGCATGTGGCAGCAGTGCGCTGAGGAATTGGGTGAGGAGGCGTAACACGGCCGACTGGGTTATGCCTGTCATGTCACCTGTTGGTCTCTGGAAGGTACCCGTGGCGAGCAGGCACATGACAGTTGTCACTTTGGTCTCCACTGACAAAGCATGGCTCCATCATATGGGTCCCTGCATCACATCACTGCACAGCTCACAAAGCCACTTCAGGATCACCCAGTTCAGGCGGTACCAGCCCACCATCTCAGTATCAGTGTACTGCTCGAAGCTGGTGTGGGCTCGGTACTGCCTGTTGGGGGCATACCACTGACGGGCCCTTCCAAGGCCACGCTCCCCTACTGCCAGCCTTCTCACCCCCCTCATAACTGCCTCCATCTGGATGGTGGCACTGGCCATGTCCCTGGCTTGTGCAACCCCCCCACCAGCTGTTTCTCTGTTTCCCCCACTGTCCTTGCTGCTACTCCCCCTGCACCAGGAACACCTCCCTGTAGTGGCCATACTGCCCACTATCTGTGCCCTCAGTGCTGTGTGGCACTTCCCTCTTTTGTCCTGCACTGTGGCACAGGCTCCCCACACCTTCCCTGTTCCTGGTGGTTCCAGGTGCTCTGTCCTGCTCCTGCCCTGTCTTGCTCCTAGTTTCTCTGTGCCTGTGTGGCTGCCTGCAGTTTACCAACATGTGGCTTCCTTGTAGCATTCTTGCACCTCTCTCTTGTTCCTTTTTATTTTGGATCATTTCCGCTATCGCGCAACTTCCGTTTGCTCCCCTATTGCGCATGGTGCATGTTGTTGAATATCGCACTGCGCCATTTATGCATGGTTCCTCCACCTTCAGTTGTGCATGCATTCATTATCATTGCGCTCTTATGTATTGTGATTTGGAGGGTGCATCTGCCTCCCACTGAATATCGCAGAATGGTGCATTTTAGGACTTGCGCTGGCACATCCCTGTTGCGCATTGTGCAACCCTTTTGAATATCTGGGCCCAAGATTGTAAAAAATTAGGAATTTATTATTCAAATCAGCATGGGTTTACTCCCAAGTATTCCTGCACCACCAATCTGCTATCTTTTTACAATAATATAAGTACTCTACTAGATGTGGGTATCCCTACTGATGTAATTCTTTTAGACTTTAGTAGAGCTTTTGATAAAGTCTCACATGAAAAACTGATTACTAAAATGCACAATCTAGGTTTGTCACCTGATATTGTCAACTGAACTTTTAACTGGTTGACAAATCGTTCTCAGAGAGTCAGAATTAATGATATCTTGTCTGAATCGGGTAGTGTGACAAGTGGTGTACCACAGGGGTCGGTCTTGGGACCAACATTGTTTAATCTCTTTATCAGTGATTTACAAACAGAGCCAAATAACTTCATGGTTAAATTTGCAGACAATACTAAATTGGGGGGCAAGGTTAATAATCAAGAAAATATTTCTGCATTAAAGAAAGATTTGGAAAAATGAACACTTTGGGCAAATGAAAATCATATGCAGTTTAATCAAGACAAATGTTTAGTAGTGCATTTCAGTGCAAATAATCCAAAAATGATATATAAACAGACTACCACTTCACTCATCAAATTGTGAAAAAGATTTAGGGATATTTGTTAATAATAAACTTACATCAAATGATCACTGTGTTAGAACTGCTTGCATGACCAACAGACTTTTGAGGCAAATAAAACGCACTTTTGTTAATCGCACTGAACAATGCCTTTATTCCATTGTATAGGGCATACATTAGACCGTATTCAGACTATGGCTCCTTTCTGGAATCCAAACCAAAAAAAGACATAGCAATTCTTGAACAGGTTCAAAGGTGAGTAACTAGAATGATTCCAAGATTAACAAACTTGGATTTGCAGAACAGATTAAAAGCTACTGGTCTCTTCTCTCTTCAAACTAGAAGATTTAGAGGTGATATGCTTATGGTTTTTAATTTAATAAATTCACCAGATCTAATGGAAAAATGTGGTCTAACACTCTCCAAAAGGAGACATGTTCCGAGACTGCATAATAAACAGCTTGAAGTAAAAACTTATAAAACCAGCAAAAGGAGAAACTTTTTTCCAATAAGAGCATCCATTGTATGGGACACTTTGCCACAAGAATTGGTAGAGGCAACTAGTGCCACTGTCTTTAAAAACTAATTAGATGTTTGGTTGAGGGATAATAGATAAATAATGTCCCACATCGTGTGGGGAACAGTCTCGATGAGCTTCGGCCTTCTTCTGTTCTTTCATACCAAGTAATACCAAGTAACTACTGATTTCAGATTTATACAGGGCACACACCACACCTGCAGTTAGATAAGTTGGAAGATCTGAATGTTGTGCCCGTGTTCATTCCAGCATCTTGCATAGACCTTCTTCAGCCACTCAATGTGGCAATTAACAAACTCCTGAAAGATTTCTTAAAAACTGCTTTTACAGAGTGGTACATGGGACTGATAACTGATCAACTCAATGTGGGTTCTCAGCCTCAGGAAATAAAATTGGATTTAAAGATGTCTTCTATTAACCTGAAGCATGTCGAGTGGTTGGTGTCAGCTTTTATGAAACTAAAGGAGCGGTGGGATAACTGTGTCCAGGGGTTCCAGATTGCTGGCATTGTGGAAGCTCACTCGCAATGCTTGAATGAGGTACAGTGCAATACTGAGGCTACTCACCCCTCCCCCATCACTCCATATTAAATTAAGGTACTGTACTTTACTTTAATATTCTTTACTACTGTAGTCTTTCTTGTAGGTTTCAGACACACTGAATGAATGAAGAGGAGCTGAATAAAGCAGAATAGTACAATACCAGAGGTACAATAAAATACACATAAAACAAATAGGCAGCTAATGACAGACACACAACACAGTGTTAGTGATACTCTTTTATTTTTCACAGGACCACAAACAGGCTGTGTCAGATAACAGAACAAGGATTGCACATCAACTTTTTTTTTTTAATTTACCCCTTTTGTACTGTATGTTGAGATTTCTACTTATTAAAGTTAACGGTAAATAATATTTGCTTTTTGTTTAATTTAGCGGAACTTACTCGGGCGCGATTATAGCAAGATTTTTTTAACAGCAATAATTTTCTATTGTACAGTATGTTATTTTCAATGTTATTGATGTGTGCTTCTTTAATGTTGTTTCACGTGTTTTAGTGAGGTGATGATAATTAAATTAAGTATGATTAGTCACTAATACAATTTAAATTGATAATTTTGTATGCACTTTAGCTTCTTGTTAAAGCACGCAGGTGCGAAATGTTTGAAGTTTTGTGGTGGGGTTATACGGCTGTATATGATGGGCTTCTTTCCCTTATTAAAGTTTTAGCAATACTGCATAAGTACCTCCTGAGTTACCTTTTATCTTTATACATTGCAACAAGCAGTTGGTGTGACACACCCGGTGTCTGAAGTGGCCCTGTTTTTGTACACGTATTAATTATGAGCTCAGTGTATTTCAGCAAAAAACTAAATATCTTTTTCTATCTTTTTCAAAAGAAATAGTTATTTCCTTCAGTACCAAACATTATGTTATATATGTGCACTATAACAGTAGTTGGTCACACTTTTCTTCTTCCCAAGTAAATTGTGGTTATGATGAAAATTACACCTGCTAAATAAAAACAAAAGATAACAGATTATTAAAAATCACATATTTCTATTAAATATATAATATTTTGGCAGTAAAAAGTGTTAGTTCTCTATTTAAATCTGAAAACAGGTTTGCAGTTTCCCGTTGAAATACACTGCCTGCCTTTCCAGTAAAAATGTTCTGTCATCATAATACAAGAATTCCGCTGGATTATTTTTTTAGTAGTAGCAGGTAAAATGCAAATAAAAAATAATGAAAAGGTAATCAAAGAAACAAACACAAGCAAAGTAAATACAAAAGCATCGAACGGCCCTATACATTTATTCTTTAAAATATACATCCTTGCTAAGTACTTGCTCTTTAATGTAACTCTTGATTTGTCGCTTGGCATGCCACCTAGATGTGGGGAAGGGGAAGGTGTAAGGGGAGTAATGCTGCAAGGATAACCCTGCACAAAATACAAAAATGAGGGCTATCAGACACAAATATGTATTGGTTATTATGTGTTGCATCTTAAATTTGTACTTCATGTCACCAGTGGCTATGCAACCATGCCAAACTGAGCAATGGATCACAAGACACCTAGTGGCAGATTGAAGAATTACAAAATTCAGCATTTGCTCTTGTGACATCGAACGGCATATTCACCAACTCATAGTACACTATTGTGAGCTATATGATATCTTTGAAAGTGGCAGTGACTACCATTGTATACTGTTCTACATCATTCTGTTCTAAAATGTTCCTTACCACTAGTGTATACACCAAAAACACTCACTGAAGTTACACAAATTATAAAAAGGTTAACAGGATAAAATGTTTTGAAAGGTTAATAACATTCTATGAGGCCTATGATAATGTTATAAAAACATACTTGTGCATCCTGTTACTCACTGAGTGGAGCATGAATTTAGCAAACAAGGCAATTGTTTCTCTTCTTTGGCTGCTGAATGGGTTTCATGAAGGGTAGACAAGGAAGCGATAGCATTAGGGATGTTATTGACTTGATTCAGTTGGCAAACCAGGGTCTAGATAGGGCTGCATTAGTTGTCATAGACACTGAAAAGGCATTCGATTCTGCTGAATGACCTTATTTATTCTATGTATTTTCAGCAGTAGATATTGGACCAGTTTTCCAGTCTTGGATAAAATGTTTGTATTTTGCCACAAAGGCTGTGGTGTTAGCCAGTGACTTACTCTCCAATTCCTTTTCCTTGTTCCAGGGAACACGTCAGGGCTGCCCTTTGAGCCCTCTATTATTCTTACTGGCTATTAAACCCCTAAATGTGGCTCCCAGGCAACATTCTGATATTCATGGTATTAATGTCAAAGATAAGTCATTTGCTGCTCTCCTTTACGCAGACGATCTTCTTCTTACCCTATTACAGGTTGAATCTTTGTTACTCAAGGTGTGGGAACTCATGGATTGCTTTGGTTTGATTTTGGGTCTTCAGATAAATGTGTCCCAGATGGAAATATTACCCTTTTATTGTGGTGATCACAGCTGGGCTCATCTTGGTAAAAAACATATAAAGTGGTCTCCAGGTGGTATCCGGTATTTGGGGATGCATATTTTGAGCAGGCCTTCTGATATGTGCAAGGCAAATGTACTAGCATTATTGGACTCCATCAAGGTTGAAATGTCTAGATAGGAAAAGCTTAATTTGACCCTTCCTGGTAACATTGCCACTGTTAAATTAATGGCATTCCCAAAGTTATTTTTTTGTTTAAGTAATTTGCCAATACCATTAGCTTCTGGCTGGTGGTCTAAGATTAAAAGGTTACTTTTTAATTCATTTGGCAAGGTAAAACCCCCTAATTTAGTAGGGAAACTCTCAGAGCACCTGTAATGCAGGGTGAGTTGAAGTTGCGCTGGCCTTGGATTTTCCTGCAAATAAACTGAATTGAATTGAAACTGAACTTAGGATGTATGCCATGGTATCAGGCAGACCATACATTGGTTAAACTCTCCACACAACTCTGTTCCTGTTTGAGTGAATATAGGACAGCTGGTTCTGGGAACTACCTCACTTGCAGTAGCTTTATGGGACCACTCTGTAGTTTTTTATTGTTTTACATTACCCATGCAGTTCACCAGACAAAATTTGAGAAAATTTATGAAAATGCTTAATTGATCTTTTGATTATTTAGGCCCATGTGAACCTATTTGGGACAACTCCAATGTGCAGAGAGGGGGGATCCCCAATACAGTGGTTCCCTTGGACCTCTAGGGGAATTTTGATATTGGCCAATCTGGGGGATCCTCACTCGGGAACTCTTAAATCTTTTTTACAAGTTCAAAATGATTTTGGACTACCTTCCTGGGATCAGTGGAGGTATTTTCAGAAGAGACATGCTTTATCTTTGTGAGTATTTAAAGATCATTCATTCCCTGCCATACACAGACTCGATCAGGAAGTTACTTTCCTGGATTGAGTTACCCAGGGGGCATACGGGGGTGATTTACAAAAACCCTTATGACAACCTTTTCCCCAAATTGGGAGCCACACTGTCTAAAATGGATTTCAGAGTTACAGGAAGCATTGATTCTGATTGTTGGACTACTTGTTGGACAGAAGCACATAGAGTCTCTTCAGATCCTAAGTTATAGCTTATTCAAAACAAGGTATTGAGCCACTGGAATAGGACTCCATCTAGATTGGTTCAAACTGGCTTGTCATCTTCTGCCTTATGCTGGAGGTGTAAGACTGATGCTGGGACTTTATTTCATATATTATGGGGATGCTCTGTTGTAGAGGCTTGGTGGTTGTCTATTATTAGTGTAATAGAAAAGATTCTAAACACTTCATTGCCACATTCTCCCCAATTTTGGTTATTGGGGAATTCTGGATTGTTAGACCGGGAATGTTCATGTTATAAATCCATGCTGTTTACTATGGCCTTGGAAGTCAAGAGGTTATTTTTGTAGAATTGGGAGACCTCTAATTTACCCTCAATACTCCAGTGGAAACAAGCCATTTCCAAATAGGTTTCTTGTTTACAGATTCAGGTTTGGATGTAGAGATGCCCTTGCAACATTTTACAAGTTTTGGTCACCCTGGCTTACTTAAATGGGGTGATGATTTCAATAGAGTTTAGAGTTATGTATAACAATGCATATTTTGTAAGCTCCCCCTGTGTGTGTCATTTTTTTATTATTATAAGAATGTCTAAAGAAAGTTACATATTGGGGTAATTTTGTAATTTTGCTGGTGATCCATATTGTATGTTGTCTTGTTACTATATTGATTCTATCCAAAACTTTAATAAAGCATTCTTATACAAAAAAAGACAATTGCTTTTCTTAAAATCATCATTCTATTTTCTTAACTGTAGTAGCCATAACCAGTTTCACTTCCAGAAAGGTACCCGCAGGATTGGGTGAGTAATTTAAACATACACCAAGTGTGAATGAAAATAACAGATTGTGTTAAATTGTGAGAAAATACCTCTGTTGTCTTGATCTGTTCTGTCAAAGATTTACAGTACATGCTGTGAGTGTATGTATTGTTGAGCCAGCCATGGTGATCAGTGTACACTTGCTCTTGAGAACAACAATCCATGCTAGCTCACTGTTGGTTACACAAGGAGGAATAGTGGAGTTTTTTGACTGGTTTGTTATTTGCCTGCTTTTGGTTCCCCACCCCCACAGAGAATGATGCCCTGCAGCAGTGCCAGTACTTATACAGTGAAGTTCAGATCGAGAAGAGCACAGTCCCACCAACCAACAGCAATGCACAACCTACCCAAAAGACCCAGTCTCACACAAGGCCTAATGAAGAACTTAAAAAATATGAAATAAAGCAAAACATCTTTATAATGAGCAGTGTTAAATCTGCATTTCTTTCAAGAGACTGCAGTTGCAATAACAGCTGTAGGAACGGAAACAGCCATTATCGCTGATTGTCAGCATAATAGTCAAGCAGATATACATTTTTTATTTAAGTACTGCCAGATCCCTTACTATGAAACTTTATCTATATATATAATAGTGGCACGGTAGTGCCACTATAGTTAGGGTTGAGTACCCTATTTAAGGTTAAAGTGTGACATTTTGCAGCTTAATAACTTTTCCACTGTATGACAGATTTGCCTGAAAGTTGGCAGGCATGGAGCAGTACCATAGATCTCTGGATCTGCCAAGTGTTATAACAGTCGGATGTATGGTTGTGGAGCTATAAAGCGCAATAGAAGGTCATATTTACTCTTTTTTGCACATTCTTTGCTCACACCTACAGGTCACACGGTTTGCATAACCAGTATAAAACCTTCAGTAAACATGCA
Source organism: Neoceratodus forsteri (assembly GCA_016271365.2). Classification (NCBI taxonomy): domain Eukaryota; kingdom Metazoa; phylum Chordata; order Ceratodontiformes; family Ceratodontidae; genus Neoceratodus; species Neoceratodus forsteri. The sequence continues at coordinate 192,080,710 of CM028138.1, read as the reverse complement.
GTCTGGGTCCCCAATTTGCCTTTTGAAGATTTTGTGAAAAAATATTAAACGGTTCAAAAGTTATTCAAAAAATAAGTTTCCCATTATAGTCAATGGAAAAAGTTAACAAAAAGTTATTGAGTGTTGCAAATGCAATTTTTAGTATCGCAAATAACCCCTGTAGTGTCGTGAGTCAGCCATTTTGTTTTTCAGTTACTGGTCACAGAAATGCTTGCCATTTAAATTTGGGACCCTCTAGGAACACAATTCTTTTTGTGTTCACCTAGTCGAGTCCTGAAGATGCTAGCCATGTCTTTTTTTTTGGGGGGGGGATTAAACAACCCAGAAATATGTTTTTGAAATCTTTGTAAACTGTAGTGATGCAAAGTAGTGTCGCACTTGTGACACTTTTGTGATTTTTTTGTGAAAGTGTCATGATTTAGCACTACTTACTACTTTACGACACTATGCCCAAAAGAATAGGAAATATTTGCCACCCAGCTGCAAAAGAACAATTTGGTCTTTTGGGCTGCAATTTGGAAGGAAGAAAGCCAAGATCCCACAGATGTGACTTTTGGTAGTTTGGTGACAAAATATTACAGGGTTGCAAAGCTACAGTAATCCGAAGTTGACGTTTTTTCCCATAGGCTAACATTATGACTTCCTCCACGCCTTTCGGGGCCTGTATCTCGGAAACACTTTGAGATATGGACTTTTCGTCAGGAAAAGTGGGGCTAAGTGCAAAACTAGCCAGGAAAGTCATAAATTATATGAAAGTTTAATTTGTTATCTACGTCATACGGTTCCTGAGATAAAAGCAATTTAGTATTCCAAGTGTCCATTTTCTGCTCCGAGGCCCATTATTATGTATACATCCTTTGTATTCACTGTGTTTCTCAATGCAGCTTTTGGGGAAAAAAGGGTGTGCATTTTCATTACTGTTAGACTTGTGTTTCACTAACTGTTTGCGTTATCGTTCCCATCTATGCCACCGTGAGCGTTATCCTTTGTGTTTTCATTTGCGCTTGCGTTTGTATTACTGTCAACACTTGCTTTTCCATTACTATTTTTGTTTGCATTTCCTTTTGCATCATAATGTGCATTTCCATTTGCATTTGAGTACACCCTTCCATTTGCATTTGCGTTTCTGTTTCCTTTGGTGTCATCGTTGCTAGTACCCTAATTGTTTGCATTTCCAATTGCGTTACCGTGACCATGCACATTACGATTTGCATTTCCATACATGCTTGCATTTGCATTTCTGTTTTCATTAATGTTTGCACTTGCGTTTCTATTACCATTTGCGTTATCATTTGCATTTGTGCGTTACCGTTTGCACTTGCGTTTGCATTACCGTTACTTCACTATTTATAGTGCACATTCTCAAAAAGAAGGGAAATTCATGGCAAAAACTCTTTTTAATGCATCAGTTAGGGTTGTTCCACAGCAACAAAAGTGAGAAAATTCAATGTTAGGGTTCCCACCCCTTGTACCCCACCCACCCTGCCCCCACCAATTACAGTCGGGGTGTGCGTTGGGGTTGTTGGTTCTAACTCTCACCCCATTCTCTTATACTGCACCACCTCAGCTTGTTTACATGGGATGGGGTGAGAGTTAGGACCAATGACTAGCACACCCGACCTCGTTGATGGTGAGGTGGGGTGCATGGGGATGGGAACCCTAGCATCAAATTTCCTTGCTTTTTCACTGTGGAACAACCCTAACTGAAACATTAAACAGAGTTGTTTGCCATGAATGTTATATATATATATATATATATATATATATATATATATGAAATAAAATACAAAATCACACATGCCCCCACAATGTAAAGCATCATGGGCTGCATATGCAAATCACCACAGAATGTTATGCTGGTCCAACTTTAAGCAGAATTGCATGGTGCCAAAAGGCCTCTCACACAGTTTGCAAAGGGTGCTAACAGAAGACATAAACACGTGTTTCGTCCTACCAGGACTCATCGGTATGCCTCGTCTGTTTGACACCCCAGTGGCATGGACCAGCTACCCTATAGGCAGTGTGCCTTGGATATATTGTGGTGAACCCATTAAAATAAAAAACTATTTAAAAGACAAAGAACCTCTGTAAGCAAGAAAACACTGAGGCAAGGGTTACCCCAAAGGGAATTTGGCTGGGAAGCCAAGTTTCAAGAAAATACAAAATCACACATGCCCCCACAATGCAAAGCATCATGGGCTGCATATGCAAATCACCACAGAATGTTATGCTGGTCCAACTTTAAGCAGAATTGCATGGTGCCGTAAGGCCTCTCACACAGTTTGCAAAGGGTCCTACCAGGACTCATCAATATGGCTCGTCTGTTTGACACCCCAGTGGCATGGACCAGCTACCCTATAGGCAGTGTGCCTTGGATATATTGTGGTGAACCCATTAAAATAAAAAAACTATTTAAAAGACAAAGAACCTCTGTGCGCAAACACTGAGGCAAGGGTTACCCCAAAGAGCATTTGGCTGGGAAGCCAAGTTTCAAGAAAATACAAAATCACACATGCCCCCACAATGCAAAGCATCATGGGCTGCATATGCAAATCACCACAGAATGTTATGCTGGTCCAACTTTAAGCAGAATTGCATGGTGCCGAAAGGCCTCTCACACAGTTTGCAAAGTGTGCTAACAGAAGACATAGACACGTGTTTCGTCCTACCAGGACTCATCAGTATGCCTCATCTGTTTGACACCCCAGTGGCATGGATCAGCTACCCTATAGGCAGTGTGCCTTGGATATATTGTGGTGAACCCATAGGGTAGCTGGTCAAAATATTTAAAATAGCCAAAGTTACGAGGGAGCGTAGCAAAATTTCAATGTATGCATATAACTTTGGCCTTTTTAAATATTTCTACTTCAAAATTTCAACATAGCCTTCTTATGACCCCACCTCATGAACAAGGTCAGTGAAAAGTTTCAAATCCTGCCCAAAAGGAGATTTCACCAAGTGACCACAAAATCACCTTTCTGGCCGGATTTGTATAATTTCATTGCCATTGTTCAGTAGGAGGGGTTCCAAAAAGGTCATGATGAAAATTTGAGGTCAAAATATGCTAAAATAGCAAAGTTATGCAGCAAAGTTGAAATCCCCATTGAACTACACTAAACAGCGCTTACCTTAGTTTCTCATATTGCAGTTGGTGGTTCCAGTAGGAAGATGTATCTTCCATAGGAGAGTGGATATTTAGCCTGGCACCTGTTCAGGTGAGTGAGGGTGTGTCGGGGATGTGGGGGGGGTGGGGTGGTGGAGTGCTGAGTGGGAGGTGGGGTGGGCGGGTGAGATCAGCGAGTAACCATTTTCTTTTTTACAGCTAAATAAAAATGAAAGGATTGTTTTCTTTATTTCAGATCAGGATGACCATTGGAGGGTAAGGGGTGCCACTAGTCACCAGGAAAATAGCAATACTGTATGGGGGTAGCAATCAGGGGGTGGGGTGGGGGTGCTACTAGACACCAGGAAAACAATAATAATTTATGGGGAGGGTGATTGGAAGGTGGGGGTTCCACTAGACACCAGGGAAATATAAATATAACAGAAGGGCATGGCAATTGCAGGGTAGGGAGTGCCACTAGACAACAGGGAAATAATACTGTATGGGGCAGTGATCAGAGGGTGGGTGAGCCACTAGACACCAGGGACAAATAGAAAATATGTTTTTATTTAAAATGAAAACCAATAGGGAGGGCAACTGAAGGGGACAGTGATCACAGGGTGAGGGTTGCCACTAGACACCAGAGAAATAATAAATGTGGTTGCCCCTAAGGGACAACCTAAATTGTTTGGGGGATCCCAAAAGAAAAGGGGACATGGGGGGATTGAAGAGGGAAGGCTAGGCAAGTCAAAGGCAGGTCAGATTAGGGGTGGGGAGGGTAGGAGGAAAGAAAGGTGGGAGGGAAGGGAGGGCTCAGATAAGGAGGGGAGGGGGTGTGATGTCATACCTTGATATGACCAATATGACTAGACAGGTAGACCAGGTGAGGATTGGCTGGAAGGAAAAGGGGAAGGGGTCTTGAGGGTATTTAGGAGCCAGCAGAGGAAGGGGTCTCCCTCTTTTGCTGGGTTTTCAAGATTAACATAGCTCAGCACTTCGACTGGCAATTCAACTACTTGAGGTAAGTTTTTTTCAGGTGGGGTAGGCCTGGCCACATGGGAGCAGCCTGAACAGTAACTAGGCAAGGGAGTTAACTTTTAGTGTGCTAGTGGCAGGCCTTTCGTGCTGGGATTTTTCCGACAGGTGTTTTACAGTCAGCACATAACCAGCAATTAAGAAAACAGTTAAATTTGGTTAACAATTGCAGGAATTACAACAAGTAGCAGAGGAACTTTAGAGCCATGTGAGGCAAGATATGTTAATGGGTAGAAATACAATGTTAGCAGGCTTGGCAAGGAAAAAAAATATATATATATATATAAATCAGTAAATAGAAAATCAGCAGATGCATTTTTAGGCAATTTAGAAAGTAATAGTACCACTGGGGGAAAGCGTCTTTGGCTTCTGTTCTTCCTTATTGTATTGTCTACACAGAGGATTGTTTTTTGGCAGGAACTGTGACCATATGCCCAATGTAGAGAGGTAGTTTAATAACCTTGTGCTAGGTTCCCTCATAAATTAGATGCTGAGGGAGCATTTTGGGAGGTATTTATATAGGAGTTGTTCTAAATAACTGAGTATATAACAGTTATAGGGCACTGCTGCCCTGTTTGTATTTCACATAAGTGAGGAATTAAGGATCGGATTTGAGGAAAGCATAATGGGGGAAAAAGTAGGCCTGGCCACATGGCCTGGAGTTTGGGCATGTGGGCCTAGCAAGGCCACATGGGCCAGAAGGCAGTAGCGGGAGTGAGTAAAATAATTATTGGGGGAGGCCACTTACGACCAAACCTGTGCTGAAGATGCATTAATAACAGAATTACAAAAAAAAAAAATGGTTGTAATTTAAGTGTAATGGCTGTTGATCTTGGTAGCCAGAATACTGAAGAGGCAAAATACAGGTTTGGAATTTGGGATCACATGGGGGGATAGAAGCATTGTGGCCAGTAAGGGCAGAGTTACCAAAGCGGGAGGATGCAGCTTTCCAGTTGGAGGAGGATCCCAAGTGGGGTAAAAAGCATGGGGAAAATGGGACTTTATTCCATCTTGTTATGTAAACAGTAAAATAAATATACCTGAGATGCAGCTGGATCACAAAGGGTCCTGGGAGTCAAGGGTTGGATAGGGCTGCACACAAGGAGCACAGGGGCCCAGGATTCTCCTCTGGCGACATGCACTGCCGTTCTTCGGGCTGCTGCTGTTGCAGCTTCAGGGACTGTAGTGCCCATGTGGTGGTATTGGGCGTGATTCCTGCAGTGGCATTGTTGCAGCAGAATGTTGCAAATGTGGTTAAAGGGTAAGTTTCAGCATAGGCAACGGTAATTAAAAATGCATCTATAGATTACTTGTGTCTTTCTCTCTCGGCCTTTCTCTATCTATATCTATAGAAAAAATGCTCAATTTGAGAATTTTGTGGGAAAGGGCAGTGAACCAGGGTAGGGAGCAGCATGTAAAAAAAATCTAAGGGGGGATTCGGGGCAATTCCCAGCTAGAAAGGCGATGGAGACTGGCCAAAAGATGTGAGGCCGTCACCAGAAGAGGGGACCAAAAAGGAGGTGTAAGGACTGCAGAGAGCATGCAAAAATGGTGGGGGGGCACATATTGGGTGATTTCAATGCTGGACAAGGGATAACTTTGTTTGTTGTATACTCCTTTAAGTATTTAATTTTCCAGGATGGCAGAATTCACAAGCATGCAGATGATGGAGCAGGTGGCAGAAATGATGAAGAAGGCGATGGAGATGCTGGATATGGCAAGGAAGAAGGAAGAGGGGGCACAGAGAGCAAGGAGCAAAAAAGGTCAAGGAAAAAGCCTGGTGGAGAAAATAAATGAGCCGAGAGATGCAGCAAAGCAGAAAGAGGCCAACGATTCGGTGGGAAAACGGAAGACGCCAGCTGGAGGGTCAGGGAAGAGCCCAGCGGAAAAGAGAACCCCAAGAGAGGTGCCAGATCTGAAGGGGTTGATGGACCTGGATGCAGACGAGGGCAAGAATGGTAAGGATACGGGCGAACAGACCCCAGAGGGGGATTTGACTGAATATCTAGCAGGTTTGCTGGGGGACATGGGAGAGAAGGGCTTAGAGTGAATGGAAAAGGCGTTGCAGGAAATTAAGGCTGCAGGGGTAGGAGGGAATACAAAAACTAGGGTGGGTAGTGAGGGGATACCAGGCATGACAATGGGGGATCACGTCCCCCTAACTATAAAAGAAAAGATATGGAAAGGGGAGTGAGTGGATTTATTTGCACTAGTGGATAAAGAGTCGGCAAAGAGGTATGCACAGAAAGAGACTGTAGGAAAATCTGAGATGGTGGTGGCTTTGGCGATCACTGGAAACAAGGTAGAGGAGACAAGTTACAAGGGGAAGAGTATAGAGGCCTGGCAGGCAGGGTTCTCAATATACAGTGCCATCATGCTGGAGAAAAAAACAGCCCTGGCCATCCTGCTGCTCACGTATGCCACCACTATAAAAGATGCCTACAAGGCTAGGATGGGGATAGGTTGGCTAAAGTATGATGAGGCCTTCTGGCAGAGAATGGCAGCCAGAGGGGATCTGAGGTGGGATTCAACCCATTCTAAACTGTGGGTAAGTAGCCTAGCAGGTTTTACAGGAACGGAAAAAGGGAATAGACAAGAAGGAGGCGGGCTGCAAGAAAAAGCGTGTTGGGGTTTCAACAAGGCATCATGCTCCTGGAGTAATTGCAAATTCAGGCACATTTGTTCAGAATGTGCAGGTCAGCACCCGCAACCCAGTGCAGAGCAATGGGGGACAGAAAGAACGGGCAATGGGAAAATGGGCAGCCATTTCGAGGGGGAAGGGGGGATACCAATCGGGGAGAGGGATGGGATTTCAAGGAAGAGGGAGGTTTGGGAATGGAGGTATGGGGAACCATTGAGAGGGTAGGAGAGGGTGGGGGGAGGCTTTAGGCTGGCCAGAACGCCGGTCAGGGTAGGAGTGCTAAAAGAATGGATGAAGGGATACCCAGAGGAGAAGGCAGGACAGAAGTTAGTGGAAGGCTTCAAAAAGGGATTTAGTTTAGAATATCAAGGGGAGATGGAAGGCACGAGAGCCAAAAACTTGTCGTCCATTAAGGGAAGGGAGGACATAGCTTTCAGAAAAATAAGGAAAGAAATAGAAGCAAGGAGGAAGGATGGATGGGCCATTCCGGACACCCCCCATTATCTAACCTGCGGGTTTCCCCATTGGGCCTAGTGCCCAAGAAGCAACAAGGGAAATTTAGGCTAATTCATCACCTGTCTTACCCAAAAGGGACGGCGGTGAATGACCTTTGTGGAGGAATTTCTTTTATATATCTTTCTTTCATGCATACATATAAAGTAAAGTGTGTTACAGTGTGAGTAGAAGCTAAGGGTCATTATAAGTTCATAAGAATCACAAAGCAAGCAGAAAGCAATAGCTCGTGCTGGCTGAAACCAGTTCCTTAGGTTGTGAGAAATAGTAAGCTAAATAAGACTGAGCAGAACTGGTTGTACCAGCCTGAATAGCAGGCCTGGACAAAGTATAAAGATAAGATACGTAGTGGCATTGAAGATAAGCTGTACGTTACTATGGTGTGAGTGAAACTCATTGTTTCTTCTTAGGTCAGCTTGACCCAGGCATATGCATCAAGCAGTAATGGGAAAGAAATGAAATAAGCCAGTGGAAAAGTACCTAATGCATATCAAACTGTTTTTCTGTTACATTGCTAAAAACTATGATTAGCTTATACTAAAATGTTGGTGTTTTTCCAAGATAAGAAGTGCTATAAAATACTGTGTAAAACTTTGTTCGGGAGCTCTCTCCTTTAGCTGAGGCTCCCACATATATGTGTGCAGACAATAAACTGAGCTTTATTGGAATAACCATTGGGTGTGGTTATTGAGTACATAGAATTTAAGGTAAAGTATAGACAGTAAAGAGAATTGCGACCACAGTTTTTTGGCGTAGTCGGCAGGATGGCTTCACTTCTCCGTGTCACACTGTGATCGGACTGCCAAGTCCCAGCCTCAGGGGAGGGTGGCCCCGGAGGTTCAAGTCCCACCATATGTGTGACGCCTTTGAAGCGGTGACAGCCATCATTTACTGTCTTAGGTGCTGGGGTGGCACCAAGAGTGCTGGGTGGGCACTCAGCATCAGGGGATGCCCGAAAAAGTAGGAGTGTTGGGTGGGCACTCCAAGACCGGTTAGGCACCTTTTAGGGACTACAATGGGAAATACGGGGGACCTCTACCAGATGGATCTCAACCTAGTACTGTTAAGAGATTTTTTTGTTTTGTTTTGTTTTTAAACTGCAACCCAGAGCTCTGGAAAAAGACTTGGTTTGGCAGGTTTCTAAAATGGCCAAAAGAAAACCTTTGAAAGGGTTAATAGCTGCAGTGTTTGGAAATTATCATGAAGGTCCTGCAGTCAGTTTTCTTACTCAGACTTGTGTATCGGAAAAGAAGAAGAAAAATACCTTGGCACCGGGTAAGTCTGAATTTTTTATTTAAAGTTGTTTTATGTCTGTCTGTTTTATTTCTGTAATACATATACTAAACAAGGTAATGCTCCGTCTTTCTCGAGCATATTTTCTAGCTTAGATCTGTGTTCTGTAATTATGTTCTGTTGTCAAGGTTGCGAGATAGGATTGACTGCCTTCAGTGCACAACATGTTACAGTAAAAAAAAAAGAAAGAAGAAGTTTCTTTGCCTCATAGCTGACTGTTTTAATTGGCTTTATTTTTAATGGAACATTTGTGCTGCCTAGATAGGGTCAGTGAAGAACTTTTGTTTGTAGTTGTTGGATTGGGCAGTAGTGTTGATGGTGAAGAGTTATGATGTCATATAGATCGCAATGTGCAGAAAGATTTGTAGTTTGTAAGCAATGTGCCAAGCCACTGCTAGGTGAAAATGTAATGTGTTAACAGCTATAAATGGCTTTATTATACTTCTAGTTAAAACCAGAAACTTTTTGCAAAATGGCAGAGTGCCATATTTTGGCTATGCCCCAGAAGGTGTAACCATGTTATACTAGATGTACACTTACAGATGGTATGTTGTGCTGTGTTTTAAAGGTGTTGAAAGGAGTTAGAATGTGTTTAAAAAGTGTTTTGTTTTGAAAAGATTTGGCATGGCAATATGTATAAATGTGTTGGTTTAAAAATTGTCAGTGTTACAAGACAGGCAGGAGGCAGCACATATATCTAAAACACGTACAGTTTTCTAATGAAACTATAGGCATTACCTCAGCAAATTGGTGTGAAACAATGTCAGTCTTATTTTGTGTTTATTTCTTTTTGTGTATGTGTATGTGTGTGTACTGTCTTGGCCAACAGTTTTATGGTATGCTTTATTATTATTTAAAGATATTTAATATCAGTAGTGTTCAAGGACACTAAAAAAAAAAAAAAATAACTGGGTTTGAACGACCCTTGCATGCACACTGTGACCTTTTGCACGTTATTTGACCTTCTTGTGTTTCAACATTTTATGTTACTACCAGTTCAAACTTGATGTGTATTCCATTCCTAAAGCACAACTTTTCACACAAAATGTATGTTTTCATGAAAGCACACCAAGAGTGAACCATGTAATTTGATTTTTTATTGCAAAACTAGTATTCTAAGTGAAGAGGAATAAACTTTTCTTCTCCTCTCACTGCTTCTGACTTGCAGCCAACACAGGCAATACTCCAGCTGGAAGGGGAAAATTATTCATCATCTCCCCATATTTTTATTATATATATATATAGTACGCTTTTGAAAAAGGACTATTACAGCTGTTTTGAGAGTCTACCATTCTACAGTTAAAAACAATTGTTTTGGTTTTATGTGTGACCATGGTGTAATCATTTTTTTGTCTTTTTAAAATGCATTCTAAGAGATACGACGTACGGTATTACCATCAATCTGGATTTTTATAAACTCAGCTGACATTTTGTCATGCTTAGGATAAGGAACCTAGGACGCTTGGCTTTCTTTTATCCTATGGAAATAATCTTGTTTTAATTTTAAACTGGTGTGTGTTTGTTTTGTTGTTTGTCTGTGTTTCTCTCTTTCTTCTAGAGAAAAGAAGTTCCCATCTTTATAGTAAGGTATGAAACTTACTAAACTAATTGTAATATTATCTTGTTATAATTTAAAGTGTAGTAGGTGGGGATCATGTCACCATCCACAGCTAACCTTTTTATTGCTACAGTATTCGAGCTGTCTCTTTTACTTCGAGCTGCCTCTTCCACCAGTAGGAGCTTGGGGGGAAGGGGTAAGCTACCCTTCCTCCATCCCTTCCAGTGTAGTACCCACAAAGGTTGCAAGGTACATCACTGTTCCCCCAAAGGGGTAAATAAAGAAAATGTATATTTGCCAATAATTGTTTCTTATTTACAGGTTTTAGAAAAGACCCAAGGTATTTTAACAGCATAACCCAGCTCAAGCCCTTCTGTTTCTCTAGTGCAAACAGTTGAATCTCACACCTATTACATTGGAGGGTAGAGTTGTGTATGTATGTCCACACATATTCATTCTTTTGATTGTCTTTTCAGCATTCTTATCCTGTTAAAACAAATGCAAAGCAACTTTTGTCATTGCCTTACAGCAATGAATGTATTTTTTTTCAACCAGTAAATTCACAGTACTCTAACATTTCTGGACTCTAAGCTAAGTTTACAGTCTATATGTGTTGTTTAAAATGTATTTTATGCATTATGCATTATGCCCAATACTGAAATTGTTCTATTACAAACATGCTTATGTTTCATGTTTATGTTATAATGTTTTGATATACATCTTGCTACACTGTATCATGTGTGTATTCAGAAAAGTGCTCCACATGTATAACGTTTTTAATGCTCATAACCAAGCCTAAATACTGGGGCCAGCATTGCTGACCCACCCCTACAATATGTTCCAAAGCAAAACCAAAAGTAAAATTAATGCTCCGTTTGTCTTATTACTCACAGGTACCCCTAAAGAATAAGTGCACTCTATGCAGGTTTTGTCATTTTCAATTTTAACAATTATAATATGCACAATTTAGATTGTACTCCAAACCTATGCTTCAAGCCTTACCTCACTCAGTACTTTGAAGTATTTCACTATACAGGGTATAAAAAAAAAGGTAGACCTTTTCACTTGTCACAGGTGCAATAGGCACTGTTATTAAATTGGCATAGGCCAACAACATATGTATTTGTCCCACTAATTGCATTGTGTAAAAGGCATATTGTTATGAACAATATGTTTGAAGCGTGCAACTGCATTAAGCAGGTTAGCAAGAGGAAAAGAAGGAGGAGGAGACCATTATGGTTTTCCAAAGAGGTAGCAAAGAAAGTGAAAGCCAAAAAGATAGCATTCAGGCAATACAAAAAGACACAGGCAAAAGGGGATAGGGAGAAGTACCAGAAAAAACGAAGGGAGGCAGGAAAGTCAGTAAGGGAAGCCAAAGCTCAGACAGAAGAACACATTGCAAAATCAGGGGTTAAAGGGGACAAAACCTTTTACAGGTACATAAGTGAAAAAAGAAAGACAAAGGGAGGGATAGTGAGACTGAAGGGGGAGGATGGGAGTCGCGTGGAGGATGACAACAGTAAAGCTGACATATTGAACAGGTATTTCTGCTCAGTCTTTACTGAGGAAGAGAGGGGATATGATAAGAGACATACAAGTATCTTACAGGGAGAAACAGAGTGCAGGAAAACACTATTTTTAAGCGAAAAAGATGTCCCAGGACTAGAGGGCATGGAATGAAGTTGGAGGGAGGACGATTCAGAGGAAACATGAGAAAAAATTTCTTCACAGAATGGGTGGTGGACAAGTGGAACACCCTGCCAGAGAAAGTGGTGGGGGCTGAAACAATCACAGGATTTAAGAATGCATGGAATAGACATAAAGGAATTCTAGAGGTCAGGGGTAAGGGGAAACAGACTTCTAGAAAAACAAACTGAACTTACAAGCTCAAATGGGCAGACTGGGTGGGCCATAGGCCCTTATCTGCCGACACTGTCTATGTATCTATGTATTGTAACATTACAAGATTTTATAACTCAGGCCTGCTTGCAACAGACAGGGAATAATGTTCATCACTGTCATAACTGCTTCTGTGATTTAAAAAGCAGGAGGTAACCATAACACTGTCATGATTTACAGATGGTCAAATGGTATAATTAAACCTGGCCTGCACCCCAGGTGTGCGTGTTAATGTCCAATTTTTATTTCTTCTCTTTCTAATTGCCAGAATTTAGGCTCTGTCACACCACTCTTACAAAACAAAAAGTTAATGGTTTAAAAGATTGTTATTTATGTGTTTTAACTCAGTGTCTAACACACTTTGCAAGTTTGCAGGTTTCAATGTGTGGCACACATAAGATATCCACGCTCAACAGCAGTAATACTTTATCTAAGTTGCCAAGACCTTCATCTTTTCCTTAAAAGAAAAACAACTGCCACAGTTTTGATGTTATCACCATCTTTGTGCCTGACTGGTTCCTTATAAGGACTATTGCATGAACCTCTGCAAGTGTAATGTTTTCAGCAAAATTACACCTATTTGTAGAACTTTAAATCAACTGAAGAAGATCCAGTCAGTTCAGACTCTGCAATCAAGCTTATTGTTTCTGCTTACTATAAAGTTAAGTCTGGGGAAGGGCACTCCCCTAACTCCAGCGAGAAGATTCTGCTTCAATTGACCTTCAAGCAATACATCCATTTTCTTCACTGCCGCTTGTTCCAGACATGGCTGGTACTTTCTACAACCCTATTGCTCTGTTATGGACTGTGTTCTTAATGGTTTATTGTCAATTGTTACCTTTTTATGGACTGTTAATCTTTATGCCGGGGTGTAATCAACTACGACAAAACAAATGCCATGCCAGTGTGTGTGTGGCTATTCCATTAAAAGGACTTAATGCACCCCTGGCCAGTGTGTCTACCGTCCCAACCTGCAGCCAGCAAAATGAACACTGACTTTTCTACTATGCTGGTGTTTTGTTTTTAAATTACTGTCTGCATTGCCCCATATGCCTTGTGGGGTTACTACCATTCTGCAAATGACATTTCATCTGTACTGTAACTACATCAACCTGTGGATACTTATATGAACTTATGAACTGTTAATTTCATGGACTGTTATGTTTTATAAGGACTTATCTGTCAAGAGACATTATCAACAGATTCTTCAATCAAGCTCCCAGGGTGTGCCACACCTCAACACAAGGTAGCATCTACCTTATTCACTCTCAAAGTGAATTCCATGAACTCTTTTTCATCAACAAAATTGTTATGTTATATTGTGTTATATGTGGCATCACATGTTAGCATTTTTTTACATATTTCAATTGTGGTGTTGACATCCCTCAATTCTGTATTATGTTTTACAAACTCACCATTGTGTTCCATCTGTAACTCCATGCCTTAACTATCTGTATGCTGGGAACCAGTTTTAAATCAGATAAATAAAAGGTGGTTAGTTGATACAGAGTATCAAAGGGGAGTGTGGAGGAATTTCTTTTTATATCTTTCTTTCATGCATACATATAAAGTAAAGTGTGTGTACAGTGTGAGTAGAAGCTAAGGGTCATTATAAGTTCATAAGAATCACAAAGCAAGCAGAAAGCAATAGCTCGTGCTGGCTGAAACCAGTTCTTAGGTTGTGAGAAATAGTAAGCTAAATAAGACTGAGCAGAACTGGTTGTACCAGCCTGAATAGCAGGCCTGGACAAAGTATAAAGATAAGAGCATGTAGTGGCATTGAAGATAAGCTGTACGTTACTATGGTGTGAGTGAAACTCATTGTTTCTCTTAGGTCAGCTTGACCCAGGCATATGCATCAAGCAGTAATGGGAAAGAAATGAAATAAGCCAGTGGAAAAGTACCTAATGCATATCAAACTGTTTTTTCTGTTACATTGCTAAAAACTATGATTAGCTTATACTAAAATGTTGGTGTTTTTCCAAGATAAGAAGTGCTATAAAATACTGTGTAAAACTTTGTTCGGGGGAGCTCTCTCCTTTAGCTGAGGCTCCCACATATATGTGTGCAGACAATAAACTGAGCTTTATTGGAATAACCATTGGGTGTGGTTATTGAGTACATAGAATTTAAGGTAAAGTATAGACAGTAAAGAGAATCTGCGACCACACCTTATACCAGAGTGTAGCACAGTTTCATATGCAACCATGGATAAAGCAGTGGAGTTGATCAGACCAAAGGGGGGGGCTGGCTAGCAAAGACCGATATAGAGTCAGCTTTCCAGCCACTACCAGTCCGGGAAGGAGGATTGGAGCCTGTTGGGATTCTGCTTCCAAGGGTCCTTCTACTTTGACAAGGCAATGCCCATGGGCTGTTCCACAGCCTGTGCCAAGTTCGAGGCATTCAGCTCCTGGATACAATGGGTGTTTGGGAACAGATATGGGCACAAGGCAATGGTGCACTATTTGGATGATTTCCTCATGATAGGGGGGTGTGAGGAAGAGGCAAGAACAATGCTTGTGGACTTAGAGGAGATGTGCGAGCAGTTAGGGATGCCTTTGGCGGGAGATAAAACAGAAGGTCCAGCCAGGAAGCTGGAATTCCTGGGGATTGAGATTGATGTAGACGAGCAAGTCTTCAGATTACCACAACAGAAAGTGGCCAGGCTCAGGGCTTTGCTACAAGAGGTAAAATGTAGGAGGAGAGTTCTCCTGAGGCAGGTTCCACAGCTGTTGGGGCACTTGAACTTTGCATGCCGGGCAGTCACACCAGGGAGGGTGTTCACCAAGAGGTTAGCCAGGGCAACAGTGGGCAAAAAGCATCTGCACCATTGGGTAGACATATCACGAGGGATTAGACAAGATGTGGAAGTGTGGGAACAATTCTTAAAGGAATACAACAGGGTTACATTCTGGCAGAAAGAGTGGCTAGGAAATAATGATCTGGATCTATATATGGATGCATCCAGGGCTATTGGTTTGGGGGCTTATTTCTGTGGGAGATGGATTTCGGAGGCGCGGCCAGATTCTTGGAAAGAGAAGGGGCTACTAAAGGACATAACTCTACTAGAGATTTTCCCAATATGGGTGGTGATGTTAACATGGGGAGAACTCCTAAGGAATAGGAAAATAATGTTTTGGTGTGATAACAGAGCCATAGTAGAGGTTATCAACAGACAGGGAGGGCATTTGGAGATGACGAACAGGGTTCTGAGACAGTTAGTGTTGAGGGGATTACAACTAAACATGTAATTTAAAACCAAGCACATAGAGGGGGTTAAAAATGACATAACTGACAGCCTTTCCTGTTTACAGCAGGAAAAATTCAGGTCCTTGGCACCACAAGTGGCTGCAAAGAGAACACCGGTGGCAGAAAAAGTATGGGAAATTGGCTGGAAGGAGCCTGACTGTTATACAGGAGCTTCTGGTCCACCGACACGCTGAAGGCATATGAAGGGGCGTGGGGAGCCTTCCAGGAGTTCCAGAAACAGGAAGGGTTCAAGGTAAGTGAGCCAATTTGACAGGACCAGGTAACAAAGTACATGGTGAAGAAGTGGAAGGCAGAAATGGCTAGCGGCACAATGGGGGGTACAGCTGGCGGGGATAGGATGGGCATGCAGCACAAAAGGTTGGGCCGAGCCGAATAAGTTTAAGGTGGAGCGGCGCATGTTAATGGGGTGGCAACAGCTAAAAGGAGGGAAGGTAGACATAAGAAAACCTATTGCTGGGGACAAACTTGAAGGGCTGGTGAAAACCTTGGTAGAGATTTGTACCACACCCTTCCGTGTTCCGTGTTACATTGCCGTGTTATTCAGGGCTATTTTCATGGTGATGGCAGGAGGCGCATTCAGAGTCAGTGAGGTAGTAGCGGCCAACAAAACGGACGCAGTAGGGGGATTGTGGGAGGAAGAAATACACTGGGAACAAGAGAAGATCACAATTTGGCTGAGACGTTCAAAAAACAGACCAGATAGGAAGGGGGACGGAGATTGTATAAGACAAGCATGAGAGTGAGAGGACATGCCCAGTAGTGGCACTATGGAAGTACAAGGCAAAGAGACAGGGATAAAGCAGGCACTTCTTTACACACATATAGCCGGAAAACCGGTGACATGTTTCCAGGTAACAGGGGTGTTGAAGAAGGGGATGGCACACTTAGGGGACAACATGCACAATTATTATTCTCATTCATTTAGAATAGAAGCCTCATCTGCACTAGCAGAAAAAGGTGGGTCTGAAGAAGAAATCAAGAAAGCAGGCAGGTGGAGGTCAAACTGCTATAAGACATATGTGAAAAAAATAGTCTAATATCCACACTTGCTTTTCACAGGTCGGAGAATATGCAAACGGGTCTGGATACTAGGGCACTCTTACATTTACTGGGCAGAGAGGTGGGTTGCTAATCATCAAGGAGGGAGACAGCTAGGACAGGATCCTGACAGAGTTATGGTCCACTGGAAGGGGGTAAGGGGAATGAGGTGTGCACAGATTATGCCAACCTTAGAAGATCTGAAACAGAAATGGCCAAAACCAGACCTGTTAATATTGCACTTGGGAGGTAATGATTTGGGGGAATATCCATGGGGTTTGCTGTGCAAGGAGATGATAAGGGATATGGGGACAATTCAACAGTGATGGCCGCAGGCAAGGATAGCCTGGTGGTCAGAGATGGTGCCCAGGATGGTTTGGCAGCAGGCCAGGGATATAAAAGGGGTGGAATGGGCCAGGAACAGAATTAACAGGAAGGTGGTGGCTTGGCTAAAGGGGAGGGGGGGAGTGTACATAGAACATAAAGGAATATCCTATCCCAACCCAGGAATGTACAGACAGGATGGTGTGCACCTTTCAATGGTAGGGATGGCAACATACATATTGTAATTGGAGGATAGCATAGAGAAGTGGGAAGAAGAGGGTAAGGGGAGGGGAAGCCCATCATTCCATCACATAAGCTGGAGATGGGCTAGTGGAGGAAATTTTCAGAAAATTGAAAATTAAAATGGGGGGAAGGGGGCCCAAGTAGAAGCCATGGGCCGGGCTTAGACACCCGGACATGGAGGCAAGCAAAAAGGACGAGGTAGGAAGGGTTTAATATGAGGCACATTTGCCATCGACAGCAGGAAAAGGGAGGGCAGCAAGGGGAATAGGAGAAGGGGTATTGGGCTTCCAAACAACAAGACCCCAAGAAGATTATGGACAACAAAAAGACGAGGACAACAAGAGGAAGAGGACCAAGGGGTATCAGGCTTTAAAGCATCTGGACCCCAAGAAGTCAACAGAAAAAGGGACAGTTTGAAGCATGTGATTTGAAATATGTAAATCTTTGAAAGATGGAATGTGAAATGTATAGTTTTGGAAATGAAGGACTGTTGAAAATGTAAGAAAAAGTAAAATGCATTCAATACAGTTTCCCACTTCTTCCTCCTGTCTAAACTTGCCAGCGCAGGTCTCTGTCATTTGGCCATTGCATGGTTCAACTCCTACCGGTTTGGCCAGATTCAATTGGTCAGGATCGGCAACTCCACCTCCGACCCCCTCCTTGCCACCTCAGGTATGCTGCAGGGCTTTATTCTTTGGCCCCTCCTCTTCTCTATCTTTCTAAATGACCTTCCCTCCTCCTGCCCACACACTTCCATACAAATGTACGCAGACGACACTGTGCTGTTTACATCAGGCCCATCTGCAGTGGATGCAGCAACCAGACTTTAGTAGGATTTCAACAATGTCCAGCACTGGTTTTGCTCAAACCAGCTTTACCTCAATGCCAAGAAGATGATCTCCATGACATTCTGCACAAGGCAGAGACTCGCATGGCTACCCTCCCCACCACCTTCCGCACCCTGAATGGGATTGCACTGGAGGCCTGCCTGTCCTTCAGATACCTGGCGTGACCAGCACCTGGATTTTTCTGTACACATCGAAAATATCCCCAAAAAAACCCTCCATCCTAGGCTGGGTGCCCTCTACTGCAATCATAGCTGCATCCTGTTGCTGGCTCATCGAGCCATAGTACAGAAAATGATACTGCCAATTTTTGACTACAGAGACGTAGTCTACTGTGTCACTCCCAAGTCCTCCCTGGCCAAACTAGACCCCCGTTTCTACTCCATTTGTGGCTTTGCTCTTGACTGTCCATACTCCACCCATCACTGCACCCCTCTACCAAACACTTGGTCTACCCTCCCTTCAGGTCCACAGATCCGCACACTGCACACATCTTGCTGCCAAATACTGGGCCCGTGCTCTGCCTTCCTACCTCTCCTCAGCCCTGTATGCTCACTCATTCCCAGTGAACACCCTCAGGACATATGACACTAGATTCCTTTATATCCCACATAGGTCCTCGGCCTCAGGTCAGGCAGCTTTCAGTTACTGTGTGCCAAAGCTATGGAACTCCCTCCCACCGGATATCTTCCACTCCTCACCCTCCTAGGACCTAAATGGTCTCCTAGCCATGCATTTCACCATCAACTGTTCTTGTGCCTAACTCATTTCTGTGTTCTGTGACACCTTCTCATCTGGTTACTCTGCACCAACTTTGAACCCCCTTACTCAGTTGTTTCCCCATACTTACGCTCCTTGCGGTACCTCTGGCAAGGCTATACGAGCTGCACTACTGTAACCCCCCCCCCCGTATGCCTTATTTGACCTGGCTTAACCTCAGCTGTCATAACACTCCTTGCAATTTATACTTTCACATTTGTAATTTGTACTATACACTTGTAACCTATACCGTGTTTACTCTGTATAGTGGTATAACCTTGCTGTAATATTGCCTGTATCTGTTATCTCACCTGTCATATTGTATGCCTCATGTTGTATGGTGTATTTGTCCCCAGGACACATCTGGAATCAAACGGTGCCCTGCTCAGTATGCCTTCCTGATAAAACTCTTAAATAAATAAATAAAAAGTATCCTATTTTTATGTGTGTGTATGTTTTTATATATATATATATATATATATATATAATAGTGACACAGTAGTGCCACTATAGTTAGGGTTGAGCACCCCATTTAAGGTTAAACTCTAAAATTTGGCAGATTAATAACTTTGCCACCATATAGTGGATTTACCTGAAATTTGGCATGCATGGATCAGTATCACAGATCTCTGGATCTGCTATGTTTCGTAATGGTCAGATATACAATTGTGGAGTTACATAGCACCTTAGAATGTGGTAATTATGCATTTCTGTGCATTCTTTGCTCATGCCTACAGGTTGCACGATCTGCACTACCAGTCAGAAACCTTCATGGAACATATAGCCGAGGTCCCTGATGTGCCTTTCAAAGATTTCATGAAAAAATATTAAACGGTTCAAAAGTTATTCAAAAAACAATTTTCCCATTATAGTCATTGGGAAAAGTTAACAAAAAGTTAGACAGTGTCGCAAATGCAGTTTTTAGTGTCGCAAATTACCCCTGTAGTGCCGCAAATCCATCATCTTATTTTCAGTTGGTGGTCACAGAAATGCTTGGCATTTAAATTTGGGACCCTCTAGGGACACAATTCTTGCTGTGTTACACCTAGTCGAGCCCTGAGGATGCTAGTCATGTCTTTTTGGGGGGGTTAAACCCCCCAAAAATATGTTTTTGAAATTTTTGTAAACAGTAGTGTCTCAAAGTAGTGTTCTCACATTCAACAGTTTCATGATTTTGTTTGCGAAAGTGTCACAAATCACGACACTACTTTACAACACTATGCTCAAAAGAATAGGAAACATTTGCCACCCAGCTGCAAAAGAACAGTTTGGTCTTTTGGGCTGAATTTTGGAGGAAAGAAAGCCAAGATCCCACAGATGTGCCTTTTGGTGGTTTGGTGACAAAATATTAGAGGGCTGCAAAGTTACATCACTCCGAAGTTGACCATTTTTCCCATAGGCTAACATTACGGCGTCCACTGCGCCTTTCAGACCCGTATCTCAAAAACGCTTCCAGATATGGACTTTTCTTTAGACAAATGCTGGGGCTAAGTACAAAACTAGCCAGGAAAGTCATAAATATGACATTTTATTTTTTTTCTACATCGTACGGTTCCTGAGATACAAGCAATTTAGTATTCCAAGTGTTATTTCTGCTCCATGGCCCATTATTATGCATACATTCTTTGTATTCAGTGTGCTTCTGAATGCACCTTTTGGGGAAAAACAAGGTGTGCATTTTATTTACTGTTACAGTCAGCATTTCCGCTTGCGTTTCCGTTACCATTTGCATTAGCATTTCCGTTTACGTCACCATGTGCATTACTCTTTGCGTTTGCTTTTGCGCTTGTGTTTCCATTACTGTGACCATTTGCATTTCTATTAATGTTTTTATTTGTGTTTCCTTTTGTATCACCGTGTGCATTACCATTTGCATTTGCGTATGTGCTTCTGTTTGCATTTCCGTTTCTATTTCCTTTGACGTCATCATTTGTGTTACCATAAGCATTACCGTTTCCAATTGCATTACCATTTCCAATTGCATTACTGTGCACGTTATGATTTCCGTACGTGCTTGCGTTTGCACTTCCGTTTCTGTTACTGTTCCCTTTGGCATCATTGTTGGTGTTACCATAATCATTTCAGCTTCCAATTGTGTTACCGTTAGTGTTTGCATCTTCGTTACCGTTTGTGTTTCTGTTAGCCTTAGCGTTTGTGTTTTCGGTAGTGTTTCCATTGTCGATTGGATTACTGTTTCCTTCTACATCACCATTGCCATTACCATTTGCATTTCTATTTGCATACCCAATTTTCATTTCACTCGGTCATACAGTTGTTGAGCAGCGAAGTGACAAAAAACCACATGGTGGGCCCCGTGCTCCCACCACCACATTCCATTCACTATTTATAGTGCACATTCTCAAAAGGAAGGGAAATTCATGGCAAAAAACTCAGTTTAATGCATCAGTTAGGGTTGTTCCACAGTGACAAAAGTGAGGAAATTTGGTGTTAGGGTTGAAAACCCTAACTCTGATCCCCCCCTTACCATACACACACGTACATGCAAGTAGGGGAAGGACCGAGGCAACACAACCAATCACACACAACCACCAGCAGGTAACAGGAATAACATACAACTATGTAAACCATGAAACCACACACCCATACTCCCATCGGGCTGTCGCATGGGGTTGTCACTGCTAACTCTCATCCCGGACATTCCAAGCATCGCTAAACACATATCACTACAGACAACTGGATATCTTGGGCTACACGCTGCCACCACACATAACACACACTACACATATGGTATTTTGGGGTTCGCAAGATCCAAAACAGGATTTTACGCTATCCCTGAAATACTTTCAAAAATCGCTTTTGCAAATGCAAAAGGATCGTGCTTTGACACTTTTGCGTTTGTTAAAGTAGTTTGTGAAAGTATGCTCCTAATGACTGCACATCTTTGCCATCATCCTGCAAGCAAACGGTTGGGTCACTTGTCCTAAAATTTGCAGGATAGCAACACCTGATCCCACAGATGTGCTTTTTCCTGCTATTGTGCTAAAATACTTAAGGATTACAAAGTTACACTGTTTCAAAATTGAGCAATTTGCCATACACTAACATTGTGGCATCCATGATGCCTTTCTCCAACCATATGTTGAAAACGCAGTGAGGTACACCATTTTTGCTACTGCCAGCTTGGTTCACCTTTATGCGGACTAACCTCGAAAAAAAACTTTGTAAATAATGTATGATATCTGAAGTTGGATTTCTCCACTTCCTATAGTAACACAGATATACACCTCCTCCAACAGCAGTCAAGAAATATCCTCTCACATTGCCCCTGTATCTTTTTCCTTGCAGTCTGAGGCTTAAGTAAACCCTCTTCTCCCACTTTATTGAGCCCCTTTACATATTTAAAAGTTTCAATCATGTCTCCCCTTTCCCTCCTTGTCTCTAGCGTGTACAGATCCAGCTCCTTACACCTCTAATCATATGACTTTCCCTGCATACCTTGCACCATCTTGGATGCCCTTCTATGAACCCTGTCCAATGCATCTATATCCTCATGGAGATGTGGCCTCCAGAACTGAACCCCATACTCCAGGTGCGGCCTCACCATGGCTTTATAAAGGGGCATTATTACCTCCCTCTTTTCTGCTAGTAATGCCCCTGGCTGTGCATGCCAACATTCCATTGCCCTTTCCTGCTGCCCTGCTACATTGGATTCCTACCTAAAGGTTTGAGGAAACTATGATCCCCAGATCCCTCTCCTGATCTGTTGCTTTAATTTCCTCCCCACTTCAGGTGTACCCTGATCTTCTGTTCCTACTCCCCAAGCACATCACAGCGCACTTCTTGGCATTAAAGTTCAGCTGCCACATCCCAGACCATTTTTCAAGTATCCTCATGTCCTCCACCCCCCCAGATGTCCACCCTATTGCATATTTTTATATCATCAGCAAATAGGCACACCCTTCCCCTCAAACCCTCAACAATATCACTTATCTTATGTACTTATAGCTATCTATGAAGTTCATTCTAGTTTTTTTTTTTTTACAGAAAAAACATTCTACTGAACTAACTGGCGGTGTACTGAAAGAAAAACTAGAAACATTCTTTATTTTTGCTGTTATGATTTTATGTTTTATGCAGTGGCCTTGTTGAGTTGCTGGCTGTATTTGTTTTTTTTTATTAGAGTTCCATATATGAATAGTTTTCAGTTTCTAATATGTTGATACATCTCTTTGAGAATCAGTCTTGTACCATTAGTTTTTTTTATTGGGAATCAATCTTGTGCCATTGGGTACTCTCTGCTGTTGTGTTTTTTGTCAGTGATGTGTACTTTCCTTTTCTGGACATGCTTTGTGATTTGTGTGCTCTTTCTTCAAGTTGCGTTGTCTGCATTTCTCTTGATAGTTTGTTGAAGCTGAAGTAGGTTGCTGTTTCTTCTGTTTTTTTGCTGTTCTCATAGACAGAAAGTGCATTCAGAATATTGCCTTTATGCATTTTTCCTTTTTATGTTGCTTGCACGCACGTTCAAGAAACATAGTGCCATCATCCGAGTTTTCGGAGGTGTGGCACCCGTCTTCCAATTCAGTCACTGTGTTTGCAGGCGCAGCCCCAGTTCCCCAATCACTGCTGCAGCTGTCTATGACAGCAGTTGAAAATGCAGTGGTCATACAGTTGAAAGGGAGAGCTCCACTTCAGTGAGCAGAGCTCCCCCCTCCACACACACACACATGCATGCACGCATACTGCGTGCTCATGCACCTTCCCCCTTCCCCCATGCACACTCTGTATGGCCAACAGGGGTGCCCAATCCCCCGTCAGCTCCATGCCCTCCCAAGCATCCAGGTGCCACACTGGGAGCCCACCCCAGCATGGCAAAATGTGTTATGGCTGATGGGGGTGCCCAATCCCCGTCGGCTCCATGCCCCCAAAGTATCCAGCTGCCACACTGGGAGCTCACCTCAGCGTGGCAAACATCCCTCATCATTTTATTAAAACAAAAAACCCTGTAAATGCAAAAACTGTCCCTCGGCACTTATCCCTGCCCCCCTCCCACAACCCACACCCACCCACTGCAGGTCCTGCCTCCCCACACCCCCCTCACCCTGTACTTACCTCTGGAGTCCGGTGCGACGATCTTCAGTGGACCGGGAACACGTCTGCACTCTTCAAAGCCAACCGTGAACTGAGGAAATGCCGGTAAGCTGTATAATGGGATAGATAGAGTTTTTTCAACTTTGCTGCATATCTCAGGCATTATTTGTAATTTTGGTACCAAATTTTCAACATGGGGTTGTGGGACCCCCTCCTCATGAATTATGTCACTGTCATGGCATTAATCAGGCCCGAAGGGTGATTTCTTGGTCACTGTGCAAAATCACCTTTCAGGACTAATTAATTAAATGACAGTGCCAGTGTTCATAAGGTGGGCTTTCCAAAAGCCTATGTTGCAAATTTGGTGAAAAAATTCCTAAAAATGACTATTTTACATGTGTACATTGCGCAGTTCCTACGCACGCTCGTAAGTTCACGAATTTTTAATATTTGCACTCCAGATTTTCAACATTGCCATTTTACCACACCTCCTTATGAGCAGTACAGCTGTCATCTTTCACATCGTGCCCAAAATGTGTTTCCATGCATGTAATGCACAATGGTGCAATCAGTGTGCGAAATCAATGTATGGGACACATTAAGAAAATCACAGTGACACCATTCGAGAGCAGTGATCTTAAAATGGCTATGTTGAAAATTTGGAGAAAAAATTCCTTAAAATGACTGTTTTACGAGCATGCGTTGCGCAGTTCCTATGCACGCCAGAAGTTCGCTAATTTTTAATATTTTCACCCCAAATTTTCAGCATTGCCATTTTACTACACCTTCTTATGAGCAGTACAGCTGTCATTTTTCACATGTGACCCAAAATGTGTTTGCATGCATGTAGTGCACAATGGCGCAGTCGGTGTGTGCAATCATTGTTTGGGACAGATTAAGAAAGTCACAGTGATACTGTTCATAAGTAGAGGTCTTAAAATGGCTATGTTGAAAACTGGGTGAAAAAATTCCCAAAAATGACTGTTTTATGAGCATTTGTTGCGCTGATCCTACGCACACTCGTAAGTTTGCAAATTTTCAATATTTTCACTCCAGATTTTCAACATTGCCATTTTACCACACCTCCTTATAAGCAGTATAGCTTTCATTTTTCACATCTTGCCCAAAACATGTTTCCACCCATGTAGCGTACAATGGCGCAGTCGGTGTGCGAAATCATTGTATGGGACACATTAAGAAAATCACAGTGACATTGTTCATGAGCAGAGGTCTAAAAATGGCTAGTTTGAAAATTTGGTGAAAAAATTCCTTAAAATGACTGTTTTATGAGCGTGCATTGAGCAGTTCATATGCATGCTCGTAAGTTCGTTAATTTGTAATATTTGCACTCCAGATTTTCAACATTGCCATTTTTTTTCAATTCACACTTTATTCACAAAATTTCCACAATACAGGAGGCAGTGAAACAAGTATGAACAGCCAGTTAGTAGTACAATCCAACACTGCCCCCGACCCCTCCACTCCCCCCCGGCACAGCAGTTCCCTCGAATACGGTAGTAGCTAGTTAACCGTGGTGATCTCATACTTAATATGATGGCATGTGCACCAATTACAGTTCAAATCCTAATGGTAATAATTAAAGTGTGAAGGGGATCCCATATAGACTTACACTTATGTAACCTATTCTGAAGGCTTGCTATGGCCATCTCTGTGCAGAGATTAGCAAGGATTTCCTATATCCATTCCTGATATGTTGGACAATTCCCGTCTTTCCAATGCCTGAAAGTAATTGTTTTGACTGAGAGTGCAATCATGGAAATATGAAATCTCCGAATCGTAACCTTAATAGAAGACAAATCTCCCAAAAGGCAAATATCCAGAGTAAAACAGTCCTGTAATCCCAATAAGGGGTTCAGGTGGGTTTTAATTAAATCCCATAATGAAGCTATCTTGGGGCACAACCAGAATATGTGAAAAAGCATCCCAGCTTCCTGGAAGCATCTAGTGCACCTGTCAATATCGAGAAGGCCACATTTAGCCAGTTTAACTGGCGTGTAATACATATTGTGCAAAATATGGAATTGCATGAGACGTAATCTATCTTGGGACATGTATTTGTGACAAAACATCCAGAGAGCCGACCAATTGAAAGTGGACTGCGGGAAAAATGGATTCCAAAAACTAGTGGGACCGGTGCCACTCCCAAACTGCCATAGATATAATACCTGATATATCTTAGAGATAAGCCCTGGGGATTCAAGAAGGGAAGAGAGTTCAGGTACCAATGCAAAAACTGATGGGTGGGGAGGGACTTTACCAAATACCGTAATTAACAAATGCTTCAATTGACAAACCCTAAATGACTGGGAGTCAGGAATGTTGTACCTTCTGAGAATCTCGGTTACCGAGAGCCAAGCCCCTGAGCCGTCCAATACAGAGGAGGCTATCCCTTCACCTAACTGAGGTAACCATGTATGAAAAATTACCTGCTTATTTATGGTGAAAGCCGGAGAATTCCAGATGGACTGAGACAGGTCTGTACTCGGATTATATCTTAGAAACGAACACAGCTGTGAGTGAACATTCAATGATGTCATGAGAGTGGAGCATTTACTAACATTATGTAAAAGGGAGACTTTTGCAAAGAGCATGGTCGAGGGATCCATGTTCATAGCCTGAATATAGTCTAATTCAATATTAAGCCAGGCTGGTCTCAGATTTTCCAGACCTGGCCTTACTCATTTCAGGTACTTAGTAAGATGACTAGCCCAGTAGTAAATTGCCAAATTAGGAATCTGTAACCCCCCTTCATTTTTGGCAGCAGCTAATTTGTGATAAGCCAGTTTTCCACTAATTTTATATGGTCTGATAAACACTCCAGGCTGAGTGTTTATTAGACCATATAAAATTAGTGAAAAGCTTGTGCATTTTCTGAAACCAGGATACAGGAACAAACGAGCTGAGATGCAACAGGGGATAAAAAATATGAGGAAATACATTCATCTTTATTATATTAATGCGGCCCCATAGTGAAATCAGAAGTTTATCCCATCTCTCTAGGTCCTGCACAATCATCTGAGAAAGAGGTTCTAAGTTTTCTTTAAACCATAGGGAAGTGTTACGTGTTAGCTTGATACCCAAGTATTTGATAACACGGGGAGACAACACAATCCCAAGGGAATAATGTCTGTCTTAAAAACCTTGTGATTAAGGGGGGAAAAAGGGGATGTCTTATTTGCATTCAACTTGTAATTCGAAAAATGGCTAAATTTGACTATCTCACTTAGCATATTCAGTATAGAAGTTACCATGTGGGCCAAATGAAGGAGGAGATAATCAACATTTGCTGTTATCTTCACCACATTATTCCGGATCGGAATACCTCGTATTCCTGTGTTATTAAGAATATTTTGAATAAGGGGTTCTAAATAAAGATGAAATAATAGGGGGGGAAGGGGACAACCCTGTCTCAAACCTGAATGTTGCAAGAAAGATTTTGAAAAAGCCCCATTACCTGAAATCCTTGCAGAAGGAGACCGATATAGTGCCCTTATACAGCCTATAAAAATGGCAGAAAACCCAAAAGCTCTGAGAACTTGGAATAAGTAATTCCAGTTTACCCGGTCAAATGCCTTCTCGGCGTCCAGGGAGACCAAACCGCGGGAAAGGTGCCATCTCTGGACTCCAAGAAGATGTGCGAGAGGGTACGTAAATGGTCTGAGGATGAACGTCCCCTCATAAACCCAACCTGAGACATACCAATCAGATCTGGGAGAATCAGGGTTAGCCTATCCACTAACTTCTTCGAAAGAATTTTGACATCTTGATTCAATAGGGATATTGGCCTGTAACTCTGAACCAATTTGGGGTCTTTGTCTGGTTTGGGTAATAGGACTATTAAGGCTTCAAACAAGTGAGTATCTACTGCAGCCCCAGAGAGAATGTGAAGGTAGAGCTGGTGGAGTACAGGCAATAATTCCTCCCTGAAAACTTTATAAAATAAAGCGGAAAACCCATCCGGTCCTGGAGCTTTATCCAAGGGCAGGGCCATTATAACAGCCGAAATTTCCTCCTGCGATAGAGGAGAGGATAAAAATTTTGGGGGGGGGGATTTGCCAGGGAAGGCAGGCTAGAATCCCAAAGGTACTCTTCCAAATCCTCTATGGGAGGAGGGCTATCCATATCCCTATATAGCTGCTCATAATAAGTAGCAAATTCCTGCATAATCTCTGAAGGGGATACTCTCAAGGAACTGTCTGCTTGTGCCCTAATAGGAGGTATAAACCTTGCAGTCTCCTGCTTGTTTTAAACGTAAGGCCAACAGGTGTGCCCCGCTTTTTCTCCTTGATCTGTGAAACTTGCTTTGGCAATGAATGATAGCCAACTTCACTTTCTCCCTTTAATACTTAAATATCTATCTTTAACTACTAATAATTTCTGCCTCCTCCTTGGAAATATTGTTTGGCTGTCTAGATTCTAGTTCCGGAATTTGAGACAATAATAATAATAACTCTGCTTCCGGAGCCCTCTTCTTCTTTGTAGCTAAACTAATGAGAATACTCCTAATATAAGCCTTAAAAGCTCCCCATATCATATCCGGCATACCACTTTCTAAAGAGTTGGTAGAGAAAAAAAAATCAATCTGATCTTTCACTAGATGACAGTATTTCTCCTCCTTCAATAGCCGCTCATTTAATTACCATCAGGTCTCTTTCTTGGGGATATTAGGAAAAGCCAGATTACATAACACCAGAGAATGATCAGATACAGGACCTGGTTGAATCGAGGCGGATGACACACCCGGCAAGAGCTCATGAGAGACCAGAAAGTAATCAATGCGAGACTGCGAGCTGTGTACCGGCCAACTAAAAGTAAATTTCCAGGAATTGGGATGCAAAACTCGCCATACATCACACAGTCCGCATTGATCCAGTAATTCCTTGAAAGCTCTTTGTCCCGGGGACAGTCCCCTCGACACGTTCCCAGACCTGTCTATGTTAGGGTCCAAAACCAGATTAAAGTCTCCCCCCCCCATGATAATGGGAATAGGGAGTAAGGGGAGAATAGTGGAAGTCAATTTCGCGAAAAAGGTGGGATCGTCCGCATTTGGTCTTAAATGCTGCCCAGCAAGAGTGGTATGGCCCAAAGAGTACCCTGAACTAGAACATACCTTTCCTCTGAATCCCAAAAACCTGAGTGGGAATAAATGGAACGTCTCTATTAACCAGCATCATGACACCACAACTACTGGTTGAGCCTGAGGCATTAAAGTCCTACCCCACCTGTTGGCTCCTGAGTTGTAGTGCCTCAGTATCTAACAGGTGAGATTCTTGTAAAAACGTAATCTGCACATGGAGCAAACTCAGGTGTTTAAGCACTTGACATTGCTTAGGTTTTCTCCTAACCCCCTTCACATTCCACGTAGCTAGGTTAATACTACTAGCCATCTTTGTTGATAAAACAATCCTGAGGTTAACCTTTGACAGCTACTACTATTATGATTCACGTTCCCCTGTTCCACTAAAACTGCTGTGCCATCCTCCCACCCCAAACCACCCCAATCCTGCCCAAACTAACCCTTCCACCCCCTCAAGTAACACCAATCACAAACTAGCATTAATAAACCCAAACTATTGCCTTCTGCCCCATCCTCCCCAACCTCCCAACTGTCACCAACAATGTTCAACAGCTTACCATTTCCTTCTCACCCCAGCCCCCTGACATTACCCCCCTAAACCCTGAGAAAAAAGAAAAGAAAAGAGGGATCTTTGAGCCCTCCTACATGAAAACAACAGGAGGTAAATGACCTAAGTAACAGTAACCATATATGAGGTCCACAGGTGATTCACTCCAGATGACCCGTGGGAGTAACACTGTATAATTGAACTAGGGTGCTAGGACTAGTGAGAGTTGCCAACCCTCAAGCCATGCCTGCTAAAAGGAATGCACCTCAATAAGTGCTATTAAAACCAGACCACAGGCAATATATCCAGTTCCCACATGGGACACACCCGCACAGGAAACACTTGGCCTCACCAAATGGATTCAGCCGTGCCCCATTCATGATAGCGCCCTTATACCAGGGCAGACCCCCCCCATCACAGGCCATTGAAATCATTGGGTCCTATTACAGAGAGGTTCAAGCTCCCTCTGGTGGTACAGGAACCAAAGTGCATAGCAAGGCGTTGTAAAGAGAATGCCCCGAGAGCCTCTCCAGGCAACCCACTGAAAGATGGGTATTAAAACCCAACGGGTTATGCACCAAAGGCCTTAACTGGACCAAATTCCCCTTGCATGCTTACAAGGGAGGTACTAACCAAAACATTACAAAATTACTCTCCCCAATGCCTGAAAAGATAAACTTAAACAGTCATTTTAAAAGAGATCAGAGTCCCAGATAAAGCTAAATCGTAAGCAATCATATAAAGTCCAGAAAATATTTAAAGAAACTGTGTCCCTTAAGCCCACTAAACAGGCTTGGATGGAAATTCAGCAACTTTGTATATTCATCCCAGAGGAATCCTTCAAGTGGCAGCCAGATATCTTCAACCCAGAACTCTTCCCTTGACCTGGCGAGAGACCTCTCAAGTATCCCTGAAAAGATCAGGTAGGGACAAATTTAGGCCAGAAATCGCAGCCTCAGGATCCTCGTAGGAAACCCAGGTACCGGCTACTTGCACCTGTAGCCTGGCCGGGTACACCATACAAAACTTCAGACCAGCTGCAATAATTTTAGAGATAACTGGATGAAATGCTTTGTGTTTCAGACAGACAGAGCCCGGCAAGTCCTGCGCCAGCCTGAGTTTGACTTGTTCCCATCTCATTTCCTGGATTCCTCTAACTTTGGACAACAAATGCTGCCTCTCCAAGTAATTCAAAAATCGGCATATTATAGGGCGAGGCATGGCTCTGGGGGGGGGTTCGGCCTCAGGGATCTGTGGGCTCTCTCGATTATGTATTTAGCCCCAAAGGGCAAGGGGTCAGCGATCTTCTCCACCAACTTCTGGACAAATGCTATGGTGCTCTGACCCTCTTCTCCCTCCAGCAGCCCCAGGATCACAATATTATTTCTACGACTACGACCTTCAAGGTCTTCCAGCTTAGCTTCAAAACGTGCAAGTTTCTGCCACATAGCAGCCATCCCAGGCTCGAACCTCTCTGCTTGTTTCTCCACAGAGGAGATCCTGGCAATATTATCTGTAGTTAAGACTGATATCTCTTCAAGCTTTCTAGCTAGAGATTTCATCTCTGATGCCATTTCTTTTATTTCTTCCCAAAAGGGCTTGAATTCCTCTAAGAATCTGCTTAACGTGAGCGGGTCCTGCTCCGTGCCCTGATTTGCGACCTCTGGCCTATCAGTTCCACTCAAGGCCCATGATTTCTTTGGGACCTTTTCCGGAGTAACTGGCAGGGTATGTTTTTGCAGCGCCCATTTCATATAAACCTCCATTCTCTCTCAGATTCCCCCAGCAGGAACACTCGATGCTAGGAAGACAGTAGACCTTAAAAATATAGGGTTTTAGGCTTGTTAAATGCTCCAAAAAACACTTTTATCAAGTCGGGAGGCTGGAGCTATTCAGAGGAGCTTCTACCCGGTACCCTGCATCATGTGGTCTCCTCAACATAGCCATTTTACCACACCTCCTTATGAGCAGTACAGCTGTCATTTTTCACATGTCGCCCAAAATGTGTTTCTGTGCATGTAGCGCACAATGGCACATTCGGTGTGCGCAGTCAATGTTTGGGACAGATTAAGAAAATCACAGTGACACTGTTCATGAGCAGAGGTCTTAAAATGGCTATTTTGAAAATTTGGTGAAAAAATTCCCTTCAGACATTCTGCAATGTTACTAATGAAGACATTGAACAGGACTGCCCCAGGACCCATCCCCTGCAACACCCCACTGGTGACCCCCTCTACCTAGACTGCACACCATTTACCACCACTCTCTGCCTCCTGTCTGTTAGCCAGTTTCTAACCCAGTTTACCACCCTTTCCCCCATGCCCAGCCTACCCAGCTAGTTTATCAGCTTCCTATATGGGATGGTGTCAAAGGCTTTGCTGAAATCAAGGTAAGCGTTGTCCACTGCCCCACCCTGATTCACTTCCTTTGTCACTCAGTCAAAGAAATCAACCAGATTTGTCTGACATGAAGTCCCCATAGTGAATCCATGTTGCCTATGGTCCTGGGCTCCGATGGCTTCTAGATGCCCCCACTATCCTTTCTTTAAGCAATGTCTCCATGATCTTCCCCACTACTGAGGTGAGGCTGAACGGCCTATTGTTCCCTGCCTCTTCCCTGCTGCCGGACTGTGTAGAAGGACCACATGTGCTCTCCTCCAATTCACTCATGTTGAATGACTTAGTGAACATGGCTGCCAGAGGTACTGCTATCTCCCTTCACAGTTCTTTTAATATCCTTGGGCATATGACATCTGGTTCCATCGCTTTGTCCACCTTCAATTTAGTGTGCTCTTGCAGGACTCTTTTGCCTTTGAATGGACTATTGTCCACCTCTTCTCCACAGTGGATGTCTTGGGAGGAAGGCATGGAACTATCACTTCCAAATACCTAAACAGCACATACAAGCAATCAACATTCAGCATTGACAAATGCTTGTTTTATTCACTGGCATACTGTTAAGCATATTTGTAAAATCAGAATTTCCTTTTTTTTCAATTTCCTATTGTGTGGGACAAATAAGTTTGGTTTATTAGTTGCATTTTTGGGGTACTACGATGGAAGGTGGTATGAGTGTGGCATTGTGAGTGAGTACATTGTTATGATACTAATTACTGGCATGTCATTGTGGTGGTTTTAATTTGGGATGGGAGGGTGGTATGTGGGTATTTTGTGCTTTTCTTGCTGAAAAGCTTCATTTTTTTTGCAGTAAACTTATTTGTCCCACTTTTACCTTCACAAAGTCTAAATATTTCCTGCATTCTGTTACACATCTATACATATCCCTAAGTTGTGATAAGGTGCTTTATATACAGTATTACTTAATATCTGAAATTCTGATTACAGTTCTGTTGTTGGTTATGAGAATGGCCATGACAAGTTAGTTAGCTTACATGTTTACCTTTTTTTTCTTGCTTTTGTTTGGGGGTTTCCTTCAAAAAACAAAACTGGTACTTACTGGTTAGTCTGAGTCTGTCTGATTCAGTTCTTTGTGGTCTTCTGTGCTGCATCTTTTCATAGTTGTTACCTGGTCTAAGAAAGGAACATAAGTTGTTATATATATGTTTTATTGGTGGTTTTGGGGGTGTGGGGTTTAGGATGGAGTGGGGTTTATTTTAGTAGAGGTGGTAGAATGATATATTTCTTTTTTTTTTACATACCTTGTATTATGTTAAAAGTTATAGTTTTGGCTTTTATGACAGACTTGTGGAAGCAGGGTCCGAGGAAATCTTCCATGTTTGGTTGTTGGAAAGTGGTTTTGGATTTCTTGGCTACTGGTTCTTCTGAGGCTTTAATCTTTGTGCCACTGAGAATGCTTGATATTTCGAGGTGTTTTGTTTCATTGATTTTAAAATGATCATTGAGACTTTGCAGCTGCTTATGGCCTGATATCTGAATTATCTCTGTTGAGGCCACGCCACTGTCTGACAGTTTTTGAATAAGATGCTTTCTTGCTGAGTGATTGGTCAATCTTTTCTGGATGTGAAGGTTTGCTTTGGATATCATAGTTTTCTGGATGTTGGCTATTTTATTTATGCCTATGGGTTGATTTTTGCACCAGTCCCTCCTATCTGTTGTTGTTTTGATGTGTTGATAGATAAAAAAAAGGGGATTCTTTTTCTAATGCTTTATTTGGTCTTTTAGATTCGTAGGTTTCATAGGCCCAGACAGAACATCTGTCCTGATTGCTTGGGATTTCATCTGCTCTTGGTTTTAATTTCCAGTATTCTTTCGGATTTGCTCCACTTCTGGTTTTTGTTTGCTTTTCAAAAATCATATTGGAGGTAGTGTCTTCCGTTTTCATCTTGCTTGTGTTCCATATCTCCCCAACATATGGCTCTCATTTTGGTGTTGCCCCCGACACCAAAGTATAAACTAATTGTTAGCCATACAGTGTTGATTAGAGACTGTGGGCTGTGTATGCCAGTTGTTTTTTTTCATACAATTGTTCTATTATAGAATCTGTTAATTTGTCCGCAGCTTTAGACCTGCACCCTTTGCCCAGGCTTTTTAGTTGTTTTTGTTTGGATTGAAGTACTTGTCTAGTTGGCTCAAAAAACATAGATGTTGATAGTGGGACAGTATTGGTGGTTCTTTAGATGCATTTCAACACTTTGAAATATTGATCTTAATGTAAGTGGCTCATAAGGAGAACCATCTTTTTTTTTGTACAGTCATAAGTATTGGCAGAGTATTTTATTCATGTTTTCTGGTGGAATATCCTCTAGTGGTTTATTTTGAATGGGTCCTTGATATAGGAGGTGCACAGTTTGACATCATCCTGAGTTTTTTTCATGGTATTTATGTTGTTTTGCAGTCTATAAATTCTTCTATGACTGTTTTTTCTGTTAGAAGTTTATCTTCTGTGGGTTCCATAGTCTCATTAGAAGAGTGGCTATTGCTGTGTTGTTCTTCTTGTGCAGTACTGAGTGGCAGGAATGGATTTTATTGTTGGGTTGTGCTGTTTCCGGAGTGCAGAGTAACATTTTTGGTGGGTATTTCTGATGAGGTTTCAGAAGTCATAGTCGTTCTGGCTTCTGTATTTCATTGTGTAACTTAGACAGTTTGGAACTCTGTTAGATTTTGTACCTCTAATGTGGTTATTTCTTCAAGTTGATCAGGTCTTTTGCAGATGTCCACTGATACCTGCACTGTTGTTTTGAAAGGCTGAAGCCTGCGTGGACTGTCCAATTCCTCTAAGGGCTCAGTATCCATTTCTATTTGAGTGAGTATTTCTTGCATCTCAAGATTGAAACTGTTGTCTGGCGACTGCATTCTAGTTGCCATTTTTTAATGGTTTTATTATTTTGTTAGTAGTTTTATTTTGGTTAATTTAATTTTTTTTTTCTTACGCAGTTTGCATTTATGCTTCTTGGCTCTTCGAGGTGTTCTCTGTGGCTGAGGCAAGGCTCATGCAGGTTGTTTGCTAGGGTGAGTGGCTGTACCAGCTGGGCAGTTGTGATAGTCGCTCGAGATAATTAAGTAGGGCATTTAAGTAAATGTGGGATGTTTTTTGCCAGTACAGGGATGTGTTTTTTAATGTGATAGAAGGGTGTTTTGCTATAATGTTTGTATTTTTTAATTTATCCCATTTTGTGTAGTTTGATTTTTATTTGATTTTAAAAGAGTTGTAGTTGGGACAAATACTGGAAGGAAGCTGGCAGAAGGAGTTGAGACATGGAACCGCTGCAGCTTCTTTGTAGTATGCTCACATTTTTTTTACACTTTTATATCTATTTGTTTTTGTTTTTTTTAAATGAGAACTAGTATTTATGAGTTTTTTTACAGTGTTTTATGTTATGCCGGAATCAGAGTTGTAGAGTGAGTTGTGCACATGTGTGTGGGGGGGTCGACGGAGAGCCATTTGAGCCAGTTTGTCGTCCACGGAGTGCAGAAGCTGCACTGAATTTCTTATATTTGTTAAACACTTATTTTATGATGTTTAACTTTGTTTTTTCACTGAAATGCATATTTGTATTACTGTGTGTGTGAATTTGGGGTGTCAGCAGTTCGAGGTGGCGCTTCTGGAGCTGGCCAGCTAGTCACAAAGCTGAGAAGTTGCACCCTGTTTCTAATTCATTATGGGACATTGTTTAATATGGTCTGAGTGTTTTTCTTTTGTGTTAAGCATATTTTTTTTATTGTGTATTTGTTTTTATGATGGCAGCACTGTTGTGTTTTGTGATCATTAAATGGTGCGGTGAAAGGATGTGCTGTGTGACAGTGGGTATTTATGGTTCAGCTGTCATCTTGTGGAGATTCTTATTTTTAACTATGATTTTATGTTTTTAAAAGTATTTTTTTTATTTAAGAAATAGCACTGAATTTTTTATGGGTGGTATGAGATGATTATTTGCATGAGTAGTTGTTTAGATGATCAGTTTGGGATGCGATGGGTTGAAATGTTATGTGTTTAAATCAATGAGTAAGTAGTCCCAGCAGCAGGGGATGATTGATGGCTGTGTGTTAAACAAATGGTGGTTGAGTGATGTTGGTGTGTTATATAATATTGGGACTGCAATTTATTTAACACCAGTGAAAATAAATAGATTTATTTAGCTGTTTATTACTACACACATATTGCATAAATAAATATATATTTATATTTATATATATAATTCTTTGCAAAAAAATGTGTTAATGCTCCAGTTAGGGTTCAACTTAATGCAACAACAGTAAAGAAATGTGGCATTAGAGTTTACATCCTTAACTCCCCATCTCCACCACCCAAGCAACAAAAGGAAAAAACATTAGGGTTTTGCTTCTTGTGAGTCTTAACAAATCAGTTGTGGGATCTTCCCTGTGGTTGTCAACCCTAATGCACACCCCTGCCTCCTCTCCATAGCACAAGGTACAGCTCCAAGCCAGTACCTCATACTGATGCATTTTTCAAAGGTAGAGAAGTATGCCTCACCACATGTTGCCAACAAAATCTGTTGTAGCTTCAGCTTTCTTCACATAGGGCCCTGCGTGAAGAAAATAAATAACAACTGACCTTGTTTGCTCGGGGGTGAGCATTAGGGTTGACAACCCCAAGTAATATCCATCACTGATTTGCCAAGACACAGGAGACCCAAAAACCTAATGTTTTTTTCCTTTTGTTGCTTGGGGGGGTAGGGAATTATGGTTGTAAAGCTTAATGTCACATTTCCCTACTTTCCTTGCATTAAGTTGAACCCTAACTGGTGCATAATCAGTTTTTTTTTTGAAGAATTTTCTTTCTTTTTGAGATAGTGGAATCATATATTCACACAGGACTGTCTGGACCCTGTACCAATGGAAGACTGTATGTGTCTATGAAAGAGCAGAACCCTGCTGACCCTACAGTTCCATGACACGATGGGTGTCAAAAATTACCAGTTATGAACATGCATAGAAAAATGTCAAAATACCTTCATAACTATGGTTTTTCAATAGTTTGACCCCAAACTTTCAACACAGTCTTGTTAGAAATCCACCTCATGAACTCTGTAGGTGAATAGTTTCAAATCGCAGCTAAAATGTCATTCCATGGCACAGGTGGGAAAACACATTTTGGCTATGATTTAAAATTGACAGTTGTCATGTTCATGACATGGTGTGAAAAAATGGCTATGTAGAAAATCTGGGGTCAAAATAGTGAAATGTACCAAAGTTATGGGTGTGCATTGCAAAATTTCAATGTATGTTCATTACTTTGGAGTTTTTTAATATTTTTTATCCCAAAATTTCAACATAGACTTCTTAGGACCCCACCTCATGAACAAGAGCAGATCATTTTTAAAATCCCTCCCAACAGGTGATTTCACACAAAATCCCCACCAAAATGTTATTCTATGCCACAGGTGTGAAACCACATGTTGGCCAGGATTTGAAAAATAACAGCTGTCATGTTCTTGATGTTGTGTAAAAAATGGCTATGTTGAAAATTTGGTGTCAAAATTTTGAAACTTACCAAAGTTATAAACATGCATAGAAAAACTTCTACATATGCTCATAACTTTGTCATTTTCACATATTTTGACTCCAGATTTTAACATAGCCTTCTCATAACTCCCACCTCATGAACATATGAACATACAAAACTGCCAGCAGATAAAGTCCATATAGTCTATCAAGTCTGCTAGAGTGTGCAGCTAGCCATCCCCTTACTTGGTATCTGCCCCATCCTCCCCGACCCTCATAATGATGGCCTTCCCCCTCACTTTGTCCCACCCTGTCTTAAAAGTGCCCACCACTTTGCAGGAAATTTGGGCAACACATTTCACCTAGACACCACCCTTTCTGTGAAAAAGTGTCTTCTCATTTCTCTCCTGAATCTTTCACCCTCCAGTCTCAGACCATGCCCCGTTGTGTTTCTCCCTTCCTTTAAAGCAGCAGTACTACGAAATCAGGAAGTGAGCTATCAAAATTCTGTTTTTTGGCTGTAAGCATGCGGCCAAAGTTCCACTTTCCATACCTATAAATGTTTTTTTCCAGTCATTTTTAGTTTTTTAGATAGTTGCAATATATTTGAATCATTGTAGCACTACAACAAATATGGTGGCTGACTCATTTCAGCTGCGCTTTTTCTTCAGGTCACATCACATCTTTTGACAACAGCAGAGGGTCCCTCTGCTGATCACTCCTGATGTCCCCGCAAGTCATAAACATGTGCAGTTGGCAGCAGAGGGGGTTCCAGTACAACATGCTTACTGGCAGAATGTAAACAAAAGTGGAGAATAATTGAGCAAATTACTCAGCAATAGTGCAATGCTGGCGAGAAAGAGTACCAGGTATATGATTAGTAGGGAACAGGGAATAAACTGTCAGAAAAGTGCCTTTTTTTTCGTAGTACTACTGCTTTAACTTAAAAATCCCCTCTGTACTAGTCTTGTTAATATCCTTCACATATTTAAAGGTCGCTATCATATCTCCCCTATCTCTCCTCTCCTCCAGAGAGTACATGTTCAGTTCCAATAGCCTTTCCTCGTAGAGTTTGTTCTCCAATCCCAGGATCATCCTTGTAGCTCTGTGCTGGACCCCCTCCAGTAATTTAACATCCTTCCTTAAGTATGGGCACCAGTACTGTACACAGTCCTCCAGGTGTGGCCTCACCAGTGACCTGTACAGAGACAGGATTACCTCCTCTGTCCTGGAGGTGATACCTCTAGCAGTAAACCCCAGCATCTTATTGGCTTTAGCTGCTGTTTTCCTGCACTGTGCAGAGTGGTTCTTTTGCCCAGTTATTATCACCCTCAGATCTTTTTCTTCCTCTGTAGTGGCTATCTGCATCCCTCCCAACTGGTAACAACTCCTTGGGTTCCTTGCTCCCATGTGCATGACTTTGTATTTCTTTGCACTGAACCCCAGTTGCCATGTGTCTGACCAGCACTCAAGTTTAGTCAGATCTTTCTGCAACCCCTGACACCCTACTGTGTCATCCAACACTGCTCTGATCTTTGTGTCATCTGCAAAAATGCTAATCTTGTTCTTAATGCCATGCGAGATGTCGGCGATGAAAATTCCAAGCAACACTGGGCCCAGTACCAAGCTCTGCGGCACTCCACTAGTCACAGCCCTTGAACAATGGTGGTGAAAATGTTTAAATCCTGCCTGAAAGATGATTTTGGAAAGTGGCTGCAAAAATCATCTTTTGGGCCAGATTTGCATAATTCCACCGCCATTGTTCATGAGATGGGATCCCACAAAGGCAATGTTGAAAACTTGGGGCCCGATTTTCAAATTGGGACTTAGGGCTTGTGACCAAGCCCTGCATCCCTGCAAAGTGTGTTGCACCAGCATCTAAGGGTTTGTCACAACTTGCACCAAATTTTATAACCTTGGATGCAAGTTGCGACAGTGCTCTCATTTTATGGCAGCTTGCACCAAAGCTGTGACACAAGCCCTGTAAACCAGCTCCCCCATGGATGCAAAGTTACACCAGGGGGAGCTACGGCAATTTTGTTGCATTGCTGCAAGGGACTTGCAGCAGGGGGCTTGCAGCAAGCAGCTTACAAAATCACGCTTGCCGCAAGGTTTGCTGCAAGTTGATACTTGCGGCAAACCCTCTGCCACAAGTCCCTTGCAGCAGAAGCACAGCATTTGAAAATCATGCCCTTGGTGTATAGATATGTAAAAATTACAATGTTATGAAGAAAAGTTCAAACCCCATTGAAATACATGAAAACACACTTACCTTAGTTTCTCATATTGCAGTCTGTGGTTCCAGCAGCAAGACATGTCTTCTATCAAAGAGTGGATCTATGCCATGGAACATATTTAGGTGAGTGAGGGTGTATGCGTTGTATGGGGTGGTGGGTGCTGAGTGGGATGTCAGGGTGGTGGTGAGTGTGGGCTGTCTTGGGGGTCAGATTGGGTAGGGACCATTTTCTTTTCTACACTTTAAAAAATTAATTGAGGGACAGTTTTCTTTATGTCAGGTCAGATTCTGACACTGGAGATTGGGCATTCCAGTGTTGGACTACTTTTTGGGAATGGGGGAAGGGGTTCAAGAGAAGTGATAATGGGGTGGGTACCCTGGTCCACTTATATTTTATATTTTTCTATAAAAAATATATACAAGGAAGGGTGGGAGGGCTACCTGGAGTGGAAGGGGGAGAAACAAGCTGCACCATGGGTGGGCACCCCAGTCTGCTTAAAATGTATAGTACAATCCCAATTATCCAAACTGCCTTGGAGACATTGGATCAGTTCAGATAATCAGGAGCCTGGAAATATGGGGTTACATTGGTTGTAATGGCACCATTAAACCTTAATGTTAATTTGTTTACCCTGCGCTACATTTTAACTCAGGGTGACATCTTTAAAAAAAAATTTCTGATCTCTAATTTGCTCCTGCAGTGAAACAACAGTGAGTCCCTTACTGAACTGTGGAGCAGTGTGTGAAAATGGAGAATCCAGCTGAAATGAAAGTATGCTCACAACACAAAGAACCAGCCTCTTTGCTTTAATTCACAGTGTTTACGGGACCTCTCTTGTTCTGAAGGGCTTTCTATTTTTTTTCTTAAATCACACTGCTTGAAGGACTACAGTAACAGCCTGACACAGAGTGGAGCAGGCTGGCTTCTTTAAAGGGCATTTAGTTCTCCAGTTCACTTGGTCAGAGAAGTGGTGGTGAGTTTTTTTTAACTGGGGAAAAGGGGGGACAGCTGTATGTGTATGTCCCTTACTTAACTGTGGAGCAGGGTGTGAAGGCAGAGATCCTAGCCACTTTGTTTGAATTCACACTGCTTTTTCTAAAAAAATCATGCTGCTTGCAGGATTAGCAGGATGGTGCAAAGCACATTTAGTTGTAAAGTTTACTTGGGCAGAGAAGCAGGGACGAGTTTAAGTCGAGTCACTTTGTTTGAATTCCCACTGCTTATGGGACCTCACTTGCCTTGAAGGTCTTTCTTTTTTTTTTAAACTGGGGATAAAGAAACTCTGCAAACTCTGCAACAAAAAAACAAAAAAAGACTCACCAGGGGAAGGGTTATAATGGCAGGCCCCATCCACACTTAGAATTCCATCCACCATATGGTTTTCTCTCCTGGATGTATTCCCTATTTAAAGACTGAGAGAGAGAGAGAGCTAGAGAGAGCAAGAGAGATAGTTAGATAGATAGATAGATAGATAGATAGAGAGAGAGAGAGACACACACAAAGGAAAATGGGATCACAGGCTCACTGCTTCAGCTGAAGTTGGCAGAAAGACTTGCAGCTCCAGCTTCAGTATTCAATAAAGTCCCACTGTTCTCATACAGAGAACAGGTGTGAACAGCTTCTTTCGTTAAGCTGGGCATCCTGGATTTTGGGGTGCCCAGAAAAGGTGTTTCTGGACAGTATTTTAAAAAACAAACATCAGAATCTAGCTAAACAGGCCCCATTTAGCTAGGTGCAGGTGTTTGTTTTTTTAAAATGACACTATTTTTATGTATTTTCCACATTTTTGAGTTTGAGGGGAAAAAAACAAGACAGCAGCTCTCATAGCACAAATACAATTGTTGGTGTTGTGAGAGGCAAAGTGATGAGAAACTAAAAATGGTCTTGTGACACAGAATTTTTGGTGTCGTATGAGAATGTTATCCCAAAAATCTTACTGAGCATCCCTGGAACAGAAAAAAAAAACAAATTTTATTTATTTGTTTAGTTTTTGTTGACCGGATAAGGCACACTAGCCATAGAAATTACTATTTTCAGGGACAACCTGGGAGAATACAGGAACAAAACAGTTTTACAAAAGACATAAACAGATCATATAGACAATAGGTGCAAACAATTATGTCAATACAGTGTAAGTAATGGGAACAGTCTGATACAAAATAGAACAGCTGAAATATTGCATGAACAAAATATAGCAATAGTAAAAAATAAAGTAGGGCGGCATAGTAAAAATTATAAGCAACATTGTGGTAAAAACATCAGTGAGGCTAAGTTCAGTGAGCGTGTCAGCAGGTAGTCAAGGGGGATGGAAGCAAAAGGTAGGGAGGAGGTATAGGGGATAAAGGAAGAAAATAAGGATGGTGAGGTAGGGGAATCAAGTTAACAAGATTATATTAAAGACAGGCTAGGAGACAGGATAGTACTGAAACTAGCTGGTTTTAGGGAAGGAGCAGTGAAGAGGCTGAAGGTAGGGGAAAATGTAGTGAAATTAAGTGATACGCTAGGGGGGTTTGAAATGGTGGCAAGAGCAGGAGACGGCAAGATGATCACGTAGCAAGTATTTGAAAGAGGCATGGGAAGAAGCCTGATGGACAGTTGGAGGGAGGGAGTTCCACTTTTTCAGGGCATGGCAGGGGAAGGCACTAGCACCTTTGGAGGAGTGGTGTTTAGGGATTATGACATGGGCATTGGCAGCAGACCATAGTTCGTAGGTGGGTGTCTGATTAAGGAAACATTCTGCCAGGGGTTTAGGTGTTTGATTTCAGATGATGCTGTCTATGATGGAGCAGTGTGCATAGCCATGGGAGGCTGCTGGAGAAAGTCATCCTAGCTCAGAGTAGAGGAGACAGTGGCATTTTAGCTGATTTGAGGAGGATGCATACCTACAGACATTATTGTACGCTACTTCCCACTTCTGAAAGCTAGTCTTACATGATGAGGCATATGCTGCCACCCCATACATTAGTGATGGCAGTAGTATGCCATGGGCTATGGCAAGCTTAGCTGATGGATTGAGTATGTAGCTGGAGCAGTAGGCCATGCTGAGTTTCATAATAGTCAGCTTACACGTCTGCTGGATATGAAGATCAAAAGTGAGAGTAGGATCAAGCGTGATACCCAGATACTTAAAAGAGAGTACAACCAGGACAGCAGAACCATTTTTGGTGGAGATATTGAAAGTGGGTTGGGTGAGTTTACCTTTAGCATTACAGCCAAACAGCATGGCCTGGGTCTTGGAGACATTTAGGACAAGCCTCTTGTTATCCAACCATTCTTCAATTTGTATAAAATCTTGGGAGATACTCAGACTGATTTCAGAGATGCTCTTTGAGCTGGTGTACAAGACAATGTCATCAGCGTAAAGTAGGGAAGCAGTATTAGGGATGACTGAGGTAATATAATTTATAAAGAGGGAGAAAAGCAGAGGACCAAGGATAGAGCTTTGTGGTACACCAGTACTGATGGTAGTATAATCTGATAGGGTTGAGTTAAATTTAACAAGTTGCTTGCGGTTTGTTAGGTAGCTGTCAAACCAGGCAGTCACACCCTGTGAGAAACCTAATGATCTTAGAGTACTGAGAAGGATAGAATGGTCAACAAGGTCGAAAGCTTTGGTCATGTCTATAAAAATTGCTCCTGTTAGGAAACCTGAGTCCATAGCTGTTATGATATCAGTGGTAAACTTGAGTAAGGCAATGGTGGCACTATGATCCTTGCGGAAACCATGCTGCACTGACAAGAGGAGGTTTCGCTTGTCTAGACAATCAATAGTTTGGTTCATAACGAGCTCCTCAAGGATTTGCTTAGAGCAGGCAAAATGGCAATGGGTCTAGAGTTAGATGGGTTTTTGCTGTCTCCTTTTTTGAATACGGGGTAATCCTGGCAGTCTTCCAGATAGCAGGGACAGAGCCATGACAGAGGGAGAGAGAAAAGAGGTGCACCTATGTACAGGTCTTTGATTCTTTATAACTCTGGAACTATTTAATATTTTTGTCACAAATCCTTACAAATGCACTACCTTATTACAACATGCTTCTACCCTGAAAGTTTCAGAAAAAAATTCCATTCTTTGTAAGACTGTATGGGAAAGCAAACCCAAATTCCATGTTAAGTATAGGAAAAAAATTAGACGTCTACATGAAAATAACATATGCACATCCCAGAAACTGAACAAGAAGCTAACACAAAACTTTTCACATATTTAGACCTTTCTTCCTAGACAACACATGCAAAATGTGAGCTAATTCTGTCAAATGCTGCCAAAGCTATTAATGTGCAAACGTTAGGGGTTAAACATAGAACCTCTCACTCAGCCCTAGCTAGTGGGGTGCTACTGTGCCCCTATAATATCTTCCTTTGGCTTTCCCTATCCTTGTTCTTCATTAAGCTACTTTCTAAAACTTATCACTGCTTCAAGGCACAGTCCCCCAACAATGGAAGGTAGCACATGTGTCTCGGTGCACAAAGGAGGAGCCAGGGAGCCAACTGAAAACTATCACCCCATCTCTATACTCAGCACCCTGGCAAAGGTCCAGGAAAGACTTGAGTATAACCAATTGCTGGCCTATATAGAAGACCCCATCACTGACTTGCCAAAACTCCAGGGATATTTTGCTGCTTGGGGTGGAGGTGGGGAGTTAAACCCTAATGTTACATTTCCCTACTTTTGTGGCATCAAATTGAACTCTAACTGGTACATTAACAATGTTTTTTTGCAAAGAATATATATAGAGAGAGTATTTCAGATTATTCTAAGATATCAGATCAGTGTCAGTGGCTCAGCAGGTAGCACACTCGCCTCTGAGGCCAGGAGATCAGAAGTCTATGAGTTCTATCTCCACACTAGACACTTGGGTTAAAATCCCAATACTGACACTCTAGTACAGCATGAGGGGGGTGCTGCACTCCTGAGGTGCCATATTTTGGATGAGATGTTAAACTGAGGTCC
This sequence comes from Neoceratodus forsteri, assembly GCA_016271365.2. Lineage (NCBI taxonomy): Eukaryota > Metazoa > Chordata > Ceratodontiformes > Ceratodontidae > Neoceratodus > Neoceratodus forsteri. The sequence continues at coordinate 192,036,427 of CM028138.1, read as the reverse complement.
CACCTGCCTGTTCAGGTGGATGTTAAAGATCCCTTGGCACTTCTTGAAAAGAGCAGGGGAATTTGTTTTTATTAAAAGATTCATACAACATAGCAATACATCTTACTTCACTTAACCACAAGAAATTATATATATATGTACAAAAAATGAAAACATTATATCAAAAGAAAGTTACAAAATAGCAGAATCTAAATTGATAGTTACTTTTTACAAAATCATGTTCTTTCTTTATAAAATCAATAGCTTATTTATGTGACAGGAACGTCATTATTGGTGATCCAAGGCAGAATTCTCCATTTTAGTAGTAATTCCCCATGTGCATACTTTTGTGTTTCAAAAGAGTAAATACATTTTAGTTCAATCATAACCTTTTGTATTACTGCAATATGAGAGATTTGTTTTTATTGCAATGTAAAAAGACTTCTGCTATTCCATATAACCCATTTGAAAACAGAAAATAAAACTTTAATAGTACTCCTCTCCCATTTGAGCAACTGTTTAGGGTAGACACCATAAATGAGCAATTCATATGTAACTGTAGAAAAAGCTTTCATTCCATACATGAGCTACATAGGACCAGAAATTTGTCATATATGAACAGGAAACGAATAAATGTCTCGAGTCAGTCATCAGCATTATACTTGTCATTTTCCAAGATTTCAGTTTCACAAACACATCCTGTAAACATGGGATGGATTCAGGACAGGATTTTATAAGTTTCTGTGTCCCATTTTCCCATTCTGGAAACCATGTATGTACAGAGGAGAAAAATAACTCTGTCCAGAATTTCCTGGTGTTACGTAATAGTGACTGTAAGTTTGTAAATAAAAACTGACAATAAAGAAAAAGGACAGGATGGACCATATTCAAACCTCCTTTATTAACTGGCACATATAGAATATTATATTTTAAAGAGTTGAGCCAACTGCCCCATATGGCCTGAAGAAAATACTCAAAATTGCTGTTTCTCTTGCTTTGGGGGGAGGAAAAACTTGACTAATAAAAATAAAAATATGCAGTAAATATGTTTTTATTAAATAAATAAGCTTTGTTTTGCTTAAAGGCCAACGGTTCCATTTTTGAATCATCATTCTCCCAATTTCTAGCTTTTTGTCCCAATTATGGAGATCCTGTGAGACCGCCCCAAATTCTATATCAAGAATCCTAATTGGTTTGCTAGTTAGGTGAATATCTGCAATATTTTGCCTGGGTTGAGTAGGGTGTCCTAATTCTGTCCCTACACATTTATTTCTATTTATGGCAGCGCCTAAAACTACATTGTAATCTGTGTAGATACTTACAGCCCTTTTTGCTTGTTGTACACTTGGGGCCATTATATATACATTGTCTGCATATGCCATAAATGAGAAGGGGAGGGTCTCCTCCCCAATGTAATGGATGGAATGTCTTTATTTACTTTCCTGAGTAGCAGATCTATACTGAATAAATATAAAAGGGGGCTGATTGGGCAGCCTTGTCTAACTCCCTTTTTATGGGTGCCATAGTTCCACATTTACCATTGACACAAGGTGTCAATATTGCATTTTTATATCATTTTTGTAACCAGGTAATAAATAGATTTGGTATACCATAATGTCTTAAAATTAGCCATAGGAACCAAGATTGATTGAATCAAAGGTGCTTCTTTGATCCAAAGACAGAATGTAGGTGCTTACACCTGGGATGTTTTTCCTTGAAAGAGCTCCCAAAGCAGTATTAATTGGTTAGTAGTAGACCTGCCTGGCACCATACAGGTTTGTGCAGGGGAAATGAGATAAGGGGCTGTAGTCAATAGTCTTTTATTAAGGATTTTCATTAATATTTTAAAATCAACATTCAATAAACTTATTGGTGTCCAATTATTTAAATTTTGTTTAACTCCTTTTCTATAGAGAAAGATGAGAATAACTCCAGCCATTTCTAAGGGTAGCTCTGAATTGTTTAGTATGAAATTATATGCTGTGGCTAATTCACCTGCTAAATTCTCACTCATCAATTTATATAATTCCACCATCAGGCCATCATTCCTGGGAGCTTTCCCTGTATTTAAAGAAGATATAGCCTGTAGTACTTCATCCTGTTCTATAGGTCTCACCATCTCAATAAATACAGACGTGGGGCAGTTTGGAATGTCCAATTGCTTTAAAAATAGGACAATAGCTTCTGAGTTTATTGTTTCTTCTTTTAATCGTGCCCTTGCATATCTTGTGACTTCCACCATAATGTCCTGTGGCTTAGTTTTTATCTTATTATCTGCCCCTTGAACTACTTCCATTTTTTTTCTTGTTAATTCTTTCTTTACAGCTCATGAAAGGGCATATTGTAGCAAAGTTCCCTTGTGTGCCATAAGTCTGTTGCATTTTTAATGTATTTGACTATTTATTATAAAAAGATTTCATGCCCTCTTATATTGCTTGAATTTGTTCTGTGAAGTCATGTTATATGGTCTGTACAAGTGACATGAGAAACTGTAGTTGTTTCTGGTTATGTAAATATTGGTAATAATCATTATCTCTAAAAGCTACACTAGTAGATTTCTAAAGTGTTGTTAAATCATTTTTTATATCTCACCACCAAAGCATGGGAGCATGGGATTATCATAGATTTCATACACTGACTTTTTCATTATAAGAAAACATTGCAGATGCTGCTTAACATCTTCCTGTGATAGCAGGGAGGAGTTTCCAGTCCCATAATCCTCTGACTTTTGTTGGATTGGCCAAGAGCCTACCGCTAAGTGCAACTCGCAATGGTCAGAACATGCAATGGCAGAACTGAAGCCAACTGTAGGGTAGATTTTTATTTGTAAAGAAAAAATCAATATGGGTTGCTAAAGCACCTTTCTGAAAGGTAGGATCTGTTCTGGAATTTACCTGTAAATATGCATCCACTAAATTTTCAGTTTGTATAATAGAATGCAAACACAACATGTCACTGAATATTTTCTTTGTAGTTATTCCTCTGCCTCTATCTTGTACAGTTAACCTGCAGTTAAAATCCCCTTCCCAAATAATAGTTTGTGAGGTGTGTACATATGCTTGAATTTGCTTGAATAGTTCCACTCTTTCAGATTTTTTTTGTGGCCCATATATGGCGCATAGGTGTTAATAAACTGGAAATGTGTTTTATGAAAAATTATATCTAAAATCAAGACTTTGCCAGGAACCAAGTCAATTAGTTTCATTAATTTCACTTCAATGTTTTCAAAAAGAAGAGCAACCCCTGAGCAAGCTTCAAGTCCCAGGAACCAGTAGGAAACTGTGGCGTGACACCATTTGGAAGCATAAGTTATTTCTGCCAACATGTGGAGTCTGGAGTCCTGCAGAAAAATAAAATGATCCTTGTTTTCTCCAAGATGTGAAAATTCTAATGCTTGCTTTTGTTTATTTTTAACACTATTCACATTTATGGAACAACAGGTGACAGAAGTTGTCATTTATCTGTATAACGAAAATGTGGCTTATGGTGGTTTCCTTTTGGCACTTTTAGATTTTTTTTCCTTGTTTCTTCTCCCCTCCCCTCTTATTATTGTTTTAACTTCCCTGGGTTTCCCTATTCTATCTCATTTGCCTCAGTCTCAGATGTACCCTCCCTTGGATCTATACTAACTTGGGAATCTTCTGACCCATTAGCTGACAAGTATTTTTTTTTTGCAAGATTTGAAATCTGTTTGAAGTAGGAATAGTAGCTATTTTGGCTGTCTTTGAGGCTGGCTGTCCCCAATTTTGTCTTCTCCTAGTGACCATCTGTTTTTGTTGCTTTTCTTCAGCTGAAGGTAGGGGGGAGGGAGGGAGGAGTGGGGGGCATCACCCTTGTATCCTGGCATGTGTATGAAGAAACAACACCAGGAACCTCAGATACTGTTTCCTCATCAGTACTGGTGTCACTATCCTCATGTAAGGAAGGGAAGGATTCTGTTACCTCTAAAGGGTTATACCTCTCTTGTACTTCTAGTTGAATTGTATGCATCACTGTGTGGGGGGGTGTGATGGTTGTGGAGGGGTAGCGTGCTGAGGGACAGTTGAAGAGTGAGCTCTCTGGACTACAGCTATCAAGAGACTCTTCATCAGAATCAGATGCAGCTGATTGTTAGTGAGCTGCCTGTGGACAAGTAGCATAAGAGTGTCTTGTCATCCCACAAAGATTATATAGAACTGTGTTTTTGCATTGCCCACTGGTATGACCTAAACTGTTGCAGAGTCTACAGTGCAACCTGTCATAGACACTACTTATGTGCCCTGGCATCCAACATTTGTAGCAGGTTTTGGGTTGTCCTGCATAAAACAGCCCCCTCCCATCTCTACCTAAAAAGAAACAATTGGAAGATGTTGCAACCCAGTGTCTGTGGATTTAAGAATAACTTTAATCCACCAACACCCTGTCCAGATGTCCTCTCTGTCAAAAAATGCCTCTGGGGATCCTACTGCCATACATCTCTGTTTGAGCCAGAAGGTTAAATCTGTAACACTCACCCCTCTGTTCCTGAACAAAACTGTGATAGTTTTGTGAGCAGGTCTAGTCAGGGGCATTACTTCAAAGGGTGTCCACAGGGGAGAATGTTTTACCAGATTATACCTTACCCAAAACTTTTCTAGACCACTGTTAAGCTCAAAGCTCTCATCGAATGAAGACTCCCCTGAAACATGTATTAAGGCATACATTTCAGGAGCATAAAAATGCAGGTTGTCTTTTAGAAAAGTTCTAGCTACAAATTTCCTGTCTGGAAAAAATTCCATTTCACCTTTATACACAAGACATAGAGCACCATGCCATTTGGCAGCATAAATAAGAGCCTGAAAAAAAGAAGCACATGACCTAAAGTTTGATTTTGGTTTTTCTGCATTTGACGCAGGTGGAGGGCCCTCGTGATGTTCCACATTTGTTGGTTCTTCCAGATGTTCTGTTGAGAGTGACAGATTGCTCATAGAGTTCCCCACTGTCTCTGTAGCCATGGAGGAGGCGGGGGGATTTGTTGCATTTTGTGCTAGCAAAAGTACAGGGTTTTGCGTTACAGCGAAGTCTGAAGGTAATGCCAGAGGAGATCCAAAGTCATTACCGGTAGATTCTGTAGTACTTTGTTCAAGATTCTTAGTACAAATGACTGTTGAATTAGGGGTAATATCCTGGACCTTTCTATTTTTTGTATTGTTAGTAACAGCAGAAAGTTTTTCAGTCATGCCTACCCCTGGGATATGAATAGAGGAAAATCCTGAAATCCATTTTCCTGTATCTGGTAATCAAACCCAACCTGCTGCCTGTAAGAGCTGTTCTACTGTCCAAGGAACCTCCATGGACTCTGTGCTGCCTGTAAGGGCTGCTCTACTGTCCAAGGAGCCTCCATGGACTCTGTGCTGCCTGTAAGGGCTGTTCTACTGTCCAAGGAGCCTCCATGGACTCTGTGCTGCCTGTAAGGGCTGTTCTACTGTCCAAGGATCCTCCATGGACTCTGTGCTGCCTGTAAGGGCTGTTCTACTATCCAAGGAGCCTCCATGGACTCTGTGCTATCTGTAAGGGAAGTTTTACTGTCCAAGGAGCCTCCATGGACTCTGTGCTGCCTGTAAGGGCTGTTCTACTGTCCAAGGAGCCTCCATGGACTCTGTGCTGTCTGTAAGGGCTGTTCTACTGTCCAAGGATACTCCATGGACTCTGTGCTGCCTGCCCATGAGACATGTGGTTTTTCCATGGGTGTTACTGCTTTTTGTACTGTGCAGCATTCTAAACATGCAGCAAAAGGAAAAACAGTGGTAGCTCTTTGATCTTTGGGATCCTTTTGGAACACTATATCTACTGCACCATTCAAATGTCCCAGTGTCAAGGGCTTTTCCTTGGAGAAAATAAACTGAGGAGTCTGTTTGTTAGGCGAGGCCAGACTGACCTCGCTTCCATCCATAATAGCATCAGCCAGTGCATCTGCAAGCTCCTGTCTTATCCATGTGAATCTGAGTTCCTCTTTGGCCATCAAGGCTTTTAACTCAGTAGCCAATTTCGTATTTGATTGTTTCACAGTTTCCGTCGGTAATTCAGGTACCTTCCATTTTTCTAATACCATTTCATCAGGTACTGTTGCATCTACTTCCATTTTTTTCTTTTGTTCAGTTGCCATAAATTCTGAAGCTTCAAAAATATTTCAGTCTCAGGAAAATCTACAGTTAGGGATGAGACCAACTCCCCAACCTCTCGCACATTCAGCTCCAACTCTGGTTCCTCATTTCCTAAGCCAGCCATCCTTTGACAGCCAGTAGTTCCCCCTACTAGACAGCAGGGGAATTTTCCCCTGTGCCCTGGCCAAATTTTCCCCCATTCACTAAAAATACCACGAACAGCTTAATCTGGTTTAAGATTAGTTGGTATTCATCTTTATCCCCCTCCCCCGGGTTGTGCCTGAAAATAAGCAAACATTTGTCTAGTGCACTTACCCGGTCAACAAAACTAACTAAATAAAAAAAAATAATAAAATAAATGGATATATATTAAAAATATAACAATGGTTGTCTATTAACTAAAAGACTTCTGAACATGATGCGTGCTGATGCAAATGAAGTGTGCTTGCAACAGCATAGTCCCTGGTCCCTGCTGAGCCTGCATAGAAACATCAATGTAAAAAACACAGGAAGCAACATAGAAATATGATGATGAAAACACACAGCTAATACACATCACTGATAATAAAACTTCTATTTATTGAGTTTAATAATACAGACAAAATGCGACCATCATTATGCATTCACTGATGAAGCCAGCATGTGCCACAGACCTCACAGATCACTGGAAGGTCTATTTTGCACCTAGAAGTAGATGCTAACCCTGCAATAAGCAAATCCTATTTTTTTCACAAACAAGAAAAGATACCCTTTTTAATTATAGCAGTAATGCACTCCACAGGTTATGTCAAACCTCATGTCACATTACACTTCTAGGTGAGTGATTAGCAGGATTTTTAATTTAACTTTTTTTAATTGTTTATGCTTATGAGCATAAATGCCCATTTTTACAAGTAACAAGTACTGTATAGACTAAAATGAATAAGGCAAAAAGTGAATTCAATAAACAGTAACAAGATAATACAATGTATAACAAACTTACAATACTCATAAAAGATAAACTGTGTTCAATAGTCATTAGGGACAGGAACAGGTACTGTACTTCTATTGAATACCCATTTTTATGTTGCTAGCATGCATGCACAAGAAACATGTTGTGGCAGCTTTCTCCACAAGCAGGTTCTGGAGGCGCGGCACTGTTGTGCCCAATGCCCCCACAGCCTGTAATCCCCCATCCCTCAATGCTGTGGCACACTGCTGCTGACAGTAGTTCAGCCAGTGTGCCACAACCTTTTAAAAATCAGCCTCTGCAATCAGGGGCTGCCTCATCATTGCAGCATCAACCATCCACTGCAATGAGGGAGTGACCCATCATTGCAGGGTGGGATGTAGGATCCCTGATATTGTTTGAGAACATGGCGGCAGCTTGCCACCATATTCACAAACAATATTTATCCCCCACCATGTTTATTTGTTGATGGGGAGCCCACCTCGCTGGCATAATGTAACCCCCTATTTTATTGTCTTCGTCGACGGGTACCTAACCTGTCGGCAGAAAGGAATCCCCTTTATTGTTTGCTGACGGAGTGCCCAATCCCCATTGGCAGAAAGGAATTCCCACCCTTTTGTTGTTTGCTGATGGGGTGTCCACTCCCCTGTTGGCTACAGCTGCTCTCCCCCAAAAGCAAGACTCCGGTGGCACACTGGGAGTCCACCCCAGTGTGCCACATGGTCCTCTTGTTCTTTGCTGATGGGGGTGCCCAATCCCCTGTTGACTACAGCTGCCTCCCCAAAGCAAGACTCCGGTGGCACGCTGGGAGCCCACCCCAGCATGCCACATGCCCCTGTAAAGTTAAAAATGGACCTGCAATTTTTTTTTACCTGAAAAAAAGGAAACGGTCCCTCGTAGTCTCCCTGCCCCCTCCCACAAACCTCACCCACCCACTGCGCACCCTGCCTCCCCACACCCCCCTCACCCCATACTTACCTCTGGAGCTTGGCGTGACAATCTTTGGTGGACTGGGAACACGTCTGCACTATTCAAAGCTGACCACGAACTAAGGAAATGCTGGTAAGCTGTACAGTGTAATAAATAGGGTTTTTCAACTTTAGTGCATATCTCGGGCATTTTTGGGAATTTTTTCACCAAATTTTTAAAATGGGGTTTTTGGGACCCCTCCTCATGAATTTCTGAACTGTCATGGTGTTAATCGGCCCCAAAAGGTGGCTTTGTGGTCACTGCGCAGAATCACTGGGGCTGCTTAACGAAATGACAGTGCTAGTGTTCATGAGGTGGGCTCTCAAAAAGCTTATGTTGCAAATCTGGTGGAAAGAATCCAAAAAATGACTGTTTTATGAGTGTGCATTGTGCAGTTGCTACGCATGCTAGTAACTTTGTGAATCTGCAATATTTTTATGATAGATTTTCAACATTGGCATTTTGTCACACCTCCTTATGAGCAGTACAGCTGTCATTGTTCACATCCTGGCCGAAATGTGTTTTCGTACTTCCGGCCCAGAACAGCACGGTCACTGTGGGAAATCAGTGTTCAGGACAGATTAAGAAAATGACAGTGACACTGTTCATGAGTAGAGGTCCTAAAATGCCTATGTTGAAAATTTGGTAATGATACTTCATAAAATGACTGTGTTACGAGTGTGCATTGCGCAGTTGGCAAGCACATTCATAACTTTGTGAATTTATATTTTCACTCCAGATTTTCAACATTGCCATTTTCCCAGTCCTACTTATGAACTGTACAGCTGTCATTTTTCCCATCCTGGCCGAAATGTGTTTTTGCACTTCCGGCGCAGAATAGAGCGTTGGCTGTGGGAAATCACTGTTCGGGACAGATTAAGAAAATGACAGTGGCACTGTTCATGAGCAGAGGTCCTAAAATCCCTATGTTGAAAATTTGATGACGAAACTCCATAACATGACTGTGTTACAAGCGTACGTTGAATTGTTTCCATGCACCCTTGTAACTTCGCAAATTTGTAATATTGTCACTGCACATTTTCAACAATGGCATTTTTTCACACCTCCTTATGAACACTACAGCTGTCATTTTTCATATCCTGGCTAAAATATGTTTTTGCATTCCTGCTGGAGAATAGCACGGTCACTCTGGGACATCAGTATTTGGGACAGATTAAGATCAACCGAGTGAGAGGGGGGAGTGACCGAGCTCAACTGAGCTCTGTTGGGACTGCTGCAAATTTGTTTGAGGGCAGACAAGGGCCCCAACAAAAGAGCCCAGTACAAAAGGGCATCCTGCAGCACTGGGAGAAACAGAACAAGAGAGTGACTGAGGGAGGGGGAGTGAGCGAACTCACCAAAGCACTGTCAGGACTGCTGCAGATTTCTTTGTGAGCAGAAAAAGGCATCAATGCAGGCAGGGGCCCAGTACAAAAGGCCAGTCTGCAGCGGTGGGAGAAACAGTATGAGTGAGTGAGACAGGGGGACTTAGTGAGCTCAACGGAGCTCTATCAGGACTGCAGCGGATTTCTTTGTGGGCAGAAAAAGGAGCCAATGCAAGCAGGAGCCCTGTACAAAAGGGCAGCTTGCAGTGCCAGGACAAACAGAATGAGCACATGAGAGAGAGGGAGACTGAGCGACCTCAATGGAGCTGTGTCAGGCCAGCTGCAGATTTCTTTGTGGACAGACAAAGGTGACAATGCAGCCAGGAGCCCCATACAAAAGCGCAGTCTGCAGCTCCAAGAGAAACAGAACAAGTGACAGAGCGGTAGTGAGCGAGCTCAATGGAGCTCTATTGTGACTGCTGTGGATTTCTTTGTGGGCAGAAAATGCGGCAACGCAGGCAGGAGCCCAGTACAAAAGGCCAGCTTGCAATGCCGGCAGAAACAGAACGTGTGTGTGACAGAGGGGGAGTGAACGAGCTCAATGGAGCTGTGTCGGGACTGCTTCAGATTTCTTTCTGGCCAGAAAAAGCCGCCAATGCAGGCAGGAGCCCAGTACAAAAGGGCAGCCTGCAGCGGCAGGAGACACAGAATGAATGAGTGAGGGAGGGGAGCCAGTAAGCTCAACGGAGCTCTGTTGGGACTGCTGCAGATTTGTTTGTGGGCAGAAAAAGACAGCAATGCACGCAAGGGCCCAGTACAAAAGGGCAGCCTACAGTGGCAGGAAAACCAGAATGAGCAAGTGAGTGAGCTCAATGGAGCTGTATTGTAACATAAGAAGGCAGCAACGCAGGCAGGAGCCCAATAGAAAAGGGTAGCCTGCAGCACTGGCTGAAACAGAATGAGCGAGTGAGAGAAGGGGAGTGAGCTCAACGGAGCTTTGTTGGGACTGCTGTAGATTTCTTTGTGGGCAGAAAAAGGCGCTAACAGAGGTAGGAGCCCAATACAAAAGGGCAGCCTGCAGCGCCAGGAGAAACAGAATGAGCGAGTGAGAGAGGGGGAGTGAGCCACCTCAATGGAGCTCTGTCGGGACAGCTGCAGATTTCTGCCTCAGCAGAACAAGGTGCTAATGCAGGCAGCAGCCCAGTACAAAAGAGCAGCCTGCAGCACCTGGACAAACAGACTGATCCAGTGATAGAGGGCCACTTAATGAGCTCAACAGGCCAACGCAATCAACATTTGGCATTGACAAATGCTTGTTAAGTCTAACCTTGAGTGTTTCAGCTTCAGACATTTTATGATTTCACTAGGAAGTGAGTTATAAAAATCTGGAGCTTTAAATAGATGGATTTCTGACCAAAAGATTTTCTGAACAAAGGAGTTTTAAAGGCTTTTCTGCTTTCAGATCTAGTACCTTGACTATTAACTACTCTATGCAACAAAGAGACAGATTGCAGTAGTTGATCAAGTATGCCCTTCTGGAGTAATACTCCCATTCATAAATTACACCTATCCTCCAAAGAGAGGGTTTCAGAAGCCTTATACAATACATAGCGCTGAATCTGTCTGGGTAAATGTATAATGGAATGGCAGATATTATTGAAAAAGAAGGTTGCCATAAACCCTGTTGTGTCTTAATTATGTAAGGTGCATGACAGAGTCTTGTATTGGAAGAAATAGCTACATCTTTTTCTTTGGGTCAGTGGTGCCTAGCTGGGGTGGAATTGTGCCTTAGATGTGGTGCAGTGCCACCACCTATAGGGATTCTTTTAAGAGAAGTTGTCAGTGTGATTCCCTACAGAAAACGAATAATCCCAGCCACAGTGACATGGAAGTCAAATAATACGCTCACTGCAAGTAATATGTTCATGGCTACCAATAATGTGATCACATCTCTACTTACCCTCTCATCATGCACATTGTAATAAGTATGCAGTAAGACACAATGGGGCATGGGTTGTCTGGGGCTCATGCACACCCAAGTGTGCAGTGTGGAATGAGGCACTTGTGCCATGTGCCTTCAGCACCTGGCAGTACGTTAACTCCAGAAAACAAACAACCTGATGAGTCTTATTTCATTATTAACATGGATAAACTGAGAAAGCATTTAAAAAATAAATAAATAAATAAATGCCAATTCCATTCCATTAGAATCTGAAAATTCCACACAGCACCATTTAACGTACAAAACTGTTTTTGCCCTTTTTTGGTGACAAGTTGGCAGCTGGCTGTGAGATCTAAGTTCATGCAGAACAAGACCAAATAACTACCTGTCTCTGTGTTAACGAACCGAGGACCCTAGCTGGGTCCTCACAACTTAGACCTCTGGCAGCTGAAGCAGTCATTCTGAAATACCCTCCTTGGTAAACCAGGCAGCTGAGCAGCTGCAACTGGACTGGTAGACTGACTGCATTCCCAGAGAACCAGTACACTGACTACATTTCCAGAACTGCAGTACTGCATCTGTTCAGACATTCTTCTGATGAAAAATCTTTTGACAGTCTTCACTCAACAGGGGGCCTCTCTTCATCTAGCTGAAAGCAATCACTTTCTGTATCAAAGTGACTGGGCCTTCTACCAGGACAGATCCTGCCAGCTGGCCTCCCTCACAGAAATGGCTTCAGCAAGCTAACCGCCAAGCAAACACCTGATCCAAACATTAAAGCCCTCAGAAGGTACTTTACTTTGGGCTCCAAACCTGTAGTACAAAATCCTAGGCAGGGATTTTAGGCTGACACATTTGTAAACAAATGGCTGAGCATGTGGCAGACACAACTTCACTCTCCTCTGGATGAGGCAAATCTGAGCAGACAGGACACTGCATGGCAGTCACACTGTTATGTCACTTTTACTTTATTTCCCCTCCTTGGTAGCACTTTTTGTTCCACACGGGTGTCATGACTTTGTGGCGCTGAAGATGAGGAGACCCACCCCTTAGTGCTTCCTGATTTCCTGTGCAGTCTGCATCAGGTGTTGGGGAGCTAGGAAATTGGTATGGTGGCTCTGCCATGATTTTGCAGAATTGTGGCAGTACACATTGGGGAGAGGAGAGACTCGCTCCTGAGGAGGTAGCATAGGTAAGCCCCCAAGACTGGGAGGGTGGTTACAATTATAAAATAATGGCTGGAAGTGTAGTATGAATTGCTGATAACATTCTAAATGGGTAAGGCCAATGTCTGAAAACTCTCATATGCAATAGAACAACCAGATTTTAACTATGAAAATATTTATTTAAAAAAAGGAAATATTTTAGTTTAATACTAGCACAAAAACATGTGACAGTTACATTATGCCCTTTGAAAATTGGCACAGTGACACATATTGTAGTGCTTCAAACACCCATTGGAAATATCCCCTTCCCAGAGATGAGGGTGAGAGTTCAGTGTACCTGCTGCACTAACAAGTCCAGCTATGTACTGTGTGAAATGGTAACTGCTCCCCATTAGCCAGCAAACAGCAACCATTTAAACCGAATGTGAGTTCTGAAAAGGGACTATTTTATATTTTGGGGGGGGACAGTGCTTCCACTTGACACAATTTGCTACCCCCTTAGTAAAAATGCTAGCCCTGCTCCTGAGTTCTACTTCAATAATGAATATCAGTGAATACGTCAGAGTGCTACAGAAAGTGTTGGAACTGAGTAAAGTGCCCATATTTTCCACATTATGCAGTGTTTGCTTTTGTGATCAATAAAATCCTCAGGCTGTATTTCACTAAAAGAGTATTGACCAGCTGTACCCAGAATCTGTATATTCTCTCAAGACTCTAACATGAGCTGAATCCTTCGATTGAAATATAACCCCATGTTCTGTTCTCCCCGAGTTATATGTATTTATTCTATATATCTTATGACTCAGAACAAAAGAAATGACTTAACATTTACTTATCAGCCTAATAGTGGTGTTTTGCCACTGAATTCACTTGTGTTCATATCTATTTCTGTTGGAGATGACATAGCCTTCTGGTAAATGTGATCTCACTCTGAGAAGAGATGTAGAATAATTTGTTACTAGATCGTCTCTGTAGTAAGGTCAGCACCTTAGGGAGATGAAGTCAGAGGCAAGCTCTGAAGCAGAGCAACAACAAAGCAGTACCACCACCCTCATATTTGAGCAATGTCCCCTAGCTCCTTGGGAAGAAATGAGCATGTAATGAATCACAATTGGGGCAAATAGTAGAAATATGGTGGTAGGATGGATGAAAACCACAGAGTAAAGGAGGTCTGGAAGTGGAAACCCCAGCGTGTTTTTGGTGGTACTCCCTGATAGCATGTGGGCAACTCGGCTTTTAGAGCAAACCTGGCATACTCTGTTAGGGGAGCTGATGATTGCTGTGGCCAGGGGATTATACGGAGGAGGTGCTCTGACTTTGCTCCTATGCAATCCAGTGGCGGTCCAGGAAGGTACCTAAACAATAAGGCACTTCAGTGTGTTGATTATGCTGGGATAAACACATGTCTAGCGGTATAGCGAGGTACTGTACACGGTGGCCGAGTGCCTTACTGTCTTTCTGAAGTGCATTTATCCTAGCATGACCAACACAAGTAAATCTTATTGAACTAATAAAATGAGTTATGCACTTTAAAAATGGATTTCTTTGTAAAGTAATTTTACAAATACATAAACAAGTATTGTGTATCTTCTTTACATTTTATTTGCTGCTGATTCTATGAAATACTTATTTTTTCTTGGCTGAATATCCCTTTTAAGGAGAGCTCACCCGGAGGGTGAGTGGGCTGAGTGAGCACTGTTGTTGCTGCTGTGCAGTGTGACTGGAGTGAGTGAGCACTGTCGATGCTGCTGTGCAGTGTGACTGGGGTGAGTGAGCACTGTCGATGCTGCTGTGTAATGTGACTGGGGTGAGTGAGCACTGTCGATGCTGCTGTGTAGTGTGAAAGGGGTGAGTGAGCACTGTCGATGCCGCTGTGCAGTGTGACTGGGGTGAGTGAGCACTGTCGATGCTGCTGTGTAGTGTGACTGGGCTGAGTGAGCACTGTCGTTGCTGCTGTGCATTGTGACTGGGGTAAGTGAGCATTGTCGATGCTGCTGTGTAGTGTGACTGGGCTGAGAGAGCACCGTCGATGCTGCTACGTAGTGTGACTGGATTGAGTGAGCACTGTTGATGCTGCTGTCTACTCTGACTGGGCTGAGTGAGCACTGTTTATGATGCTGTGTAGTGTGACTGGGCTGAGTGAGCACCGTTGATACTGCTGTGCACTGAGACTGGGCTGAGTGAGCACTGTCGATCCTGCCGTGCAGTGTGATTGGGGGAGTGAGCACTGTCAGTGCTGCTATGTACTTTGACTGAGCTGAGTGAACACTGTTGATGCTGCTGTGTACTGTGACTGGGGTGAGTCAGCACAGTCGATGCTGCTGTGTACTGTAACTGGCTGAATGAGCACTATCGATGCTGCCGTGTAGAGTGACTGGGGTGAGTGAGCACTGTCAATGTTGCTGTGTAGTGTCGCTGGGCTGAGTGAGCACTGTTGGCGCTGCTGTGTAGTGTGACTGGGGTGAGTGGGCACTGTTGATGATGATGTGTACTGTGACTGGGATGAGTGAGCACTGTCGATGCTGCTGTGCAGTGTGACCGGGCTGACTGAGTACTGTTGATGCTGCAGTGTACGGTGACAGGGCTGAGTGAGCACTGTTGATTCTGCTGTGTAGAGTGACTGGGCTGAGTAAGCAATGTCGGTGCTGTTGTGTAGTGTGACTGGGCTGAGTAAGCAAATGTCGGTGCTGCTGTGTACTGTGACTGGGGTGAGTGAGCACTGTCGATGCTGCTGTATAGTGTGAGTGGGCTGAGTTAGCACTGTTGATTCTGCTGTGTAGTGTGACTGGGCTGAGTGAGCACTGTCGATACTGCTGTGTATTGTGACTAGGGTGAGTGAGCACTGTCGATGCTGCTGTGTAGTGTGACTGGGGTGAGTGAGCACTGTCAGTGCTGCTGTGTATTGTGACTGGGCTGACTGAGCAATGTCGGTGCTGCTGTGCAGTGTGACTGGGGTCAGTGAGCACTGTCGATGCTGCTGTGTAGTGTGACTGCGCTGAGTGAGCACTGTTGATGGTGCTATGTACTGTGACTGGGGTGAGTGAGCACTTTTTATGCTGCTGTCTACTGTAACTGGGGTGAGTGAGCACTATTGATGCTGCTGTGTAATGTGACTGGGCTGAGTGAGCACTGTCGATACTGCTGTGTATTGTGACTAGGGTGAGTGAGCACTGTCGATGCTGCTGTGTAGTGTGACTGGGGTGAGTGAGCACTGTCAGTGCTGCTGTGTATTGTGACTGGGCTGAGTGAGCACTATTAATGCTGCTGTGTACTGTGACTGGGGTGAGAGAGCACTGTCGATGCTGCTGTGTAGTGTGACTGAGCTGAGAGAGCACTGTTGATGCAGTGTAGTGTGACTGGATTGAGTGAGCACTTTTTATGATGCTGTGTAGTGTGACTGGGCTGAGTGAGCACCGCTGAGGCTGCTGTGTACTGTGACTGGGGTGAGTGAGCACTGTCGATGATGCTGTGTAGTGTGAATGGGCTGAATTAGCACAGTTGAGCCTGCTGTGCACTGATATTTGGCTGAGAGAGCCCTGTCGATCCTGCTGTGTAGTGTGACTGGGGTGAATGAGCAATGTCGATGCTGCTGTATACTTTGGCTGAGCTGAGTGAGCACTATTGATGCTGCTGTGTACTGTGACTGAGGTGAGTGAGCACTTGATGCTGCTGTGTACTGTAACTGGCTGAGTGAGCACTGTTGAAGATGCTGTATAGTGTGACTGGGGTGAGTGAGCACTGTTGGCGCTGCTGTGTAGTGTGACTGGGGTGAGTGGGCACTGTTGATGATGATGTGTACTGTGACTGGGATGAGTGAGCACTGTCGATGCTGCTGTGCAGTGTGACCGGGCTGACTGAGTACTGTTGATGCTGCAGTGTACGGTGACAGGGCTGAGTGAGCACTGTTGATTCTGCTGTGTAGTGTGACTGGGCTGAGTAAGCAATGTCGGTGCTGTTGTGTAGTGTGACTGGGCTGAGTAAGCAATGTCGGTGCTGCTGTGTACTGTGACTGGGGTGAGTGAGCACTGTCGATGCTGCTGTATAGTGTGAGTGGGCTGAGTTAGCACTGTTGATTCTGCTGTGTAGTGTGACTGGGCTGAGTGAGCACTGTCGATACTGCTGTGTATTGTGACTAGGGTGAGTGAGCACTGTCGATGCTGCTGTGTAGTGTGACTGGGGTGAGTGAGCACTGTCAGTGCTGCTGTGTATTGTGACTGGGCTGACTGAGCAATGTCGGTGCTGCTGTGCAGTGTGACTGGGGTCAGTGAGCACTGTCGATGCTGCTGTGTAGTGTGACTGCGCTGAGTGAGCACTGTTGATGGTGCTATGTACTGTGACTGGGGTGAGTGAGCACTTTTTATGCTGCTGTCTACTGTAACTGGGGTGAGTGAGCACTATTGATGCTGCTGTGTAATGTGACTGGGCTGAGTGAGCACTGTCGATACTGCTGTGTATTGTGACTAGGGTGAGTGAGCACTGTCAGTGCTGCTGTGTATTGTGACTGGGCTGACTGAGCAATGTCGGTGCTGCTGTGTAGTGTGACTGGGGTCAGTGAGCACTGTTGATGCTGTTGTGTAGTGTGACTGCGCTGAGTGAGCACTGTTGATGGTGCTATGTACTGTGACTGGGGTGAGTGAGCACTTTTTATGCTGCTGTCTACTGTAACTGGGGTGAGTGAGCACTATTGATGCTGCTGTGTAATGTGACTGGGCTGAGTGAGCACTGTCGATACTGCTGTGTATTGTGACTAGGGTGAGTGAGCACTGTCGATGCTGCTGTGTAGTGTGACTGGGGTGAGTGAGCACTGTCAGTGCTGCTGTGTATTGTGACTGGGCTGAGTGAGCACTATTAATGCTGCTGTGTACTGTGACTGGGGTGAGAGAGCACTGCCGATGCTGCTGTGTAGTGTGACTGAGCTGAGAGAGCACTGTTGATGCAGTGTAGTGTGACTGGATTGAGTGAGCACTTTTATGATGCTGTAGTGTGACTGGGCTGAGTGAGCACCGCTGAGGCTGCTGTGTACTGTGACTGGGGTGAGTGAGCACTGTCGATGATGCTGTGTAGTGTGAATGGGCTGAATTAGCACAGTTGAGCCTGCTGTGCACTGATATTTGGCTGAGAGAGCCCCTGTCGATCCTGCTGTGTAGTGTGACTGGGGTGAATGAGCAAGTCGATGCTGCTGTATACTTTGGCTGAGCTGAGTGAGCACTATTGATGCTGCTGTGTACTGTGACTGAGGTGAGTGAGCACTTGATGCTGCTGTGTACTGTAACTGGCTGAGTGAGCACTGTTGAAGATGCTGTATAGTGTGACTGGGGTGAGTGAGCAATGTCGATGCTGCTGTGTAGTGTGACTGGGCTGAGTGAGCAATGTCGGTGCTGCTGTGTAGTGTAACGGGGCTAAGTGATCGATGTCGATACCGCTGTGTAGTGTGACTGGTAAGAGTGGGCACTGTTGATGATGCTGTGCAGTGTGACTGAGGTGAGTGAGTACTATTGATGCTGCAGTGTACTGTGACAGGGCTGAGTGAACACTGTTGATGATGATGTGTACTGTTACTGGGGTGAGTGAGCACTGTCAATGCTGCTGTGTAGTGAGACTGGACTGAGTGAACACTGTCATTGCTGCTGAGTAGTGTGACTATGCTGAGTCAGTACTGTTAATGGTGCTGTGAACTGTGACTGGGGTGAGTGAGAACTTGATGCTGCTCTGTAGTGTGACAGGGCTGAGCCAGCACTGTCGATGCTGCTATGTGCTGTGACTGAGTTGAGTGAGCGCTGTTGATGCTACTGTGTACTAAGAGTGGGATGAGTGAGCACCGTTGATGCTGCTGTGTAATGTGACTGGGCTGAGTGAGCACTGTCGATACTGCTGTGTACTGTGACTAGGGTAAGTGAGCACTGTTGATGCTGCTGTGTAGTGTGACTGGGCTGACTAAGCAATATCGGTGATGCTGTGTAGTATGACTGAGATGAGTGAGCACCGTTGCTGCTGTGTAGTGTGACTGGGCACAGAGAGCACTGTCGATGCTGCTACGTAGTGAGACTGGGCTGAGTGAGCACCATCGATGTTGCTATGTAGTGTGACTGGGGTGAGTGAGCACTGTTGATGCTGCTGTCTACTGTGACTGGGGTGAGTGAGCTCTGTTTATGATGCTGTGTAGTGTGACTGGGCTGACTGAGCACCATTGAGGCTGCAGTGTACTGTGACTCGGGTCAGTGAGCACTGTAGATGCTGCTGTGTATTGTGACTGGGCTGAGTGAGCCCTGTTGATCCTGCTGTGCAGTGTGACTGGGGTGAGTGAGCACTGTTGATGCTGCTGTGTACTGTAACTGGCTGGGTGAGCACTGTTGAAGATGCTGTATAGTGTGACTGGGGTGAGTGAGCACAGTCGATGCTACTGTGTAGTGTGACTGGGCTGAATGAGCGATTTCGATGCTGCTTGGTAGAGTGACTGGGGTGAGTGAGCACTGCCGGTGCTGCTGTGTAGTGTGATTGGGCTGAATGAGCGATGTCGATGCTGCTGTGTAGTGTGACTGGGGTGAGTGAGCACTGTCAGTGCTGCTGTGTATTGTGACTGGGCTGAGTGAGCACTATTAATGCTGCTGTGTACTGTGACTGGGGTGAGAGAGCACTGTCGATGCTGCTGTGTAGTGTGACTGTGCTGAGAGAGCACTGTTGATGATGCAGTGTAGTGTGACTGGATTGAGTGAGCACTTTTTATGATGCTGTGTAGTGTGACTGGGCTGAGTGAGCACCGCTGAGGCTGCTGTGTACTGTGACTGGGGTGAGTGAGCACTGTCGATGATGCTGTGTAGTGTGAATGGGCTGAATTAGCACAGTTGAGCCTGCTGTGCACTGATATTTGGCTGAGAGAGCCCTGTCGATCCTGCTGTGTAGTGTGACTGGGGTGAATGAGCAATGTCGATGCTGCTGTATACTTTGGCTGAGCTGAGTGAGCACTATTGATGCTGCTGTGTACTGTGACTGAGGTGAGTGAGCACTTGATGCTGCTGTGTACTGTAACTGGCTGAGTGAGCACTGTTGAAGATGCTGTATAGTGTGACTGGGGTGAGTGAGCAATGTCGATGCTGCTGTGTAGTGTGACTGGGCTGAGTGAGCAATGTCGGTGCTGCTGTGTAGTGTGACTGGTAAGAGTGGGCACTGTTGATGATACTGTGCAGTGTGACTGAGGTGAGTGAGTACTATTGATGCTGCAGTGTACTGTGACAGGGCTGAGTGAACACTGTTGATGATGATGTGTACTGTTACTGGGGTGAGTGAGCACTGTCAATGCTGCTGTGTAGTGAGACTGGACTGAGTGAGCACTGTCATTGCTGCTGAGTAGTGTGACTATGCTGAGTCAGTACTGTTAATGGTGCTGTGAACTGTGACTGGGGTGAGTGAGCACTTGATGCTGCTCTGTAGTGTGACAGGGCTGAGCCAGCACTGTCGATACTGCTATGTGCTGTGACTGAGTTGAGTGAGCGCTGTTGATGCTACTGTGTACTAAGAGTGGGATGAGTGAGCACCGTTGATGCTGCTGTAATGTGACTGGGCTGAGTGAGCACCGTCGATACTGCTGTGTACTGTGACTAGGGTGAGTGAGCACTGTTGATGCTGCTGTGTGTGTGACTGGGCTGACTAAGCAATATCGGTGATGCTGTGTAGTATGACTGAGATGAGTGAGCACCGTTGCTGCTGTGTAGTGTGACTGGGCACAGAGAGCACTGTCGATGCTGCTACGTAGTGAGACTGGCTGAGTGAGCACCATCGATGTTGCTATGTAGTGTGACTGGGGTGAGTGAGCACTGTTGATGCTGCTGTCTACTGTGACTGGGGTGAGTGAGCTCTGTTTATGATGCTGTGTAGTGTGACTGGGCTGACTGAGCACCATTGAGGCTGCAGTGTACTGTGACTCGGGTCAGTGAGCACTGTAGATGCTGCTGTGCAGTGTGACTGGGCTGAGTGAGCCCTGTTGATCCTGCTGTGTACTGTAACTGGCTGGGTGAGCACTGTTGAAGATGCTGTGTAGTGTGACTGGGGTGATTGAGCACAGTCGATGCTACTGTGTAGTGTGACTGGGCTGAATGAGCGATTTCGATGCTGCTTGGTAGAGTGACTGGGGTGAGTGAGCACTGTCGGTGCTGCTGTGTAGTGTGATTGGGCTGAATGAGCGATGTCGATGCTGCTGTGTAGTGTGACTGGGCTGAGTGAGCAATGTCGGTGCTGCTGTGTAGTGTGATTGGGCTCAGTGAGCGATGTCGATGCTGCTGTGTAGTGTGACTGGGCTGAGTGAGCAATGTCAGTGCTGCTGTGAAGTGTGATTGGGCTGAGTGAGCGATGTCGGTGCTGCTGTGTAGTGTGACTGGGCTGAGTGAGCACTGTTGATGATGATGTGTACTGTTACTGGGGTGAGTGAGCACTGTCGATGCTGCTGTTTAGTGAGACTGGACTGAGTGAGCACTGTCATTGCTGCTGAGTAGTGTAACTATGCTGAGTCAGTACTGCTAATGGTGCTGTGAACTGTGACTGGGGTGAGTGAGCACTTGCTGCTCTGTAGTGTGACAGGGCTGAGTCAGCACTGTCGATGCTGCTGTATGCTGTGACTGAGTTGAGTGAGCGCTGTTGATGCTACTATGTACTAAGAGTGGGGTGAGTGAGCACTATCGATGTTGCTGTGTAGTGACTGGGCTGACTAAGCAATGTCGGTGATGCTGTGTAGTGTGACTGAGATGAGTGAGCACCGTTGCTGCTGTCTAGTGTGACTGGGCTGAGTGAGCACTGTTGATGCTGCTGTCTACTGTGACTGGGCTGAGTGAGCTCTGTTTATGATGCTGTGTAGTGTGACTAGGCTGAGGGAGCACCATTGAGGCTGCAGTGTACTGTGACTCGGGTCAGTGAGCACTGTTGATGCTGCTGTGCAGTGTGACTGGGGTGAGTCAGCACAGTCGATGCTGCTGTGTACTGTAACTGGCTGGGTGAGCACTGTTGAAGATGCTGTGTAGTGTGACTGGGCTGAGTGAGCAATGTCGGTGCTGCTTGGTAGAGTGACTGGGGTGAGTGAGCACTGTTGGTGCTGCTGTGTAGTGTGATTGGGCTGAATGAGAGATGTCGATGCTGCTGTGTAGTGTGACTGGGCCGAGTGAGCAATGTCGGTGCTGCTGTGTAGTGTGACTGGGCTGAGTGAGCACCATTGAGGCTGCAGTGTACTGTGACTGGGCTGAGTGAGCCCTGTTGATCCTGCTGTGCAGTGTGACTGGGGTGAGTGAGCACTGTTGATACTGCGGGTGTACTGTGGCTGGGGTGAGTCAGCACAGTCGATGCTGCTGTGTACTGTAACTGGCTGGGTGAGCACTATTGAAGATGCTGTGTAGATTACTGGGCTGAGTGAGCAATGTCGGTGCTGCTGTGTAGAGTGATTGGGCTGAGTGAGCACTCTCGATGCTGCTGTGTAGTGTGATTGGGCTGAGTGAGCACATTCGATGCTGCTGTGTAGTGTGATTGGGGTGAGTCAGCACAGTCGATCGATGCTGCTGTATAGTGTGACTGGGCAGAGTGAGCAATGTCGGTGCTGCTGTGTAGTGTGATTGGGCTGAGTGAGCGATGTCGATGCTGCTTGGTAGAGTGACTGGAGTGAGTGAGCACTGTTGATGATGCTGTATAGTGTTACGGGTGTGAGAGCACTGTCAATGCTGCTGTGCAGTGTGACTGGGCTGAGTGAGTACTGTTCATGCTGCACTGTACTGTGACTGGGTTGAGTGAGCACAGTTGAATCTTCTGTTTACTGTGACTGGTGTGAGTGAGCACTGTCGATGCTGCTGTGTAGTGAGACTGGGTTGAGTGAGCACTGTCAATGCTGCTGAGTAGTGTCACTGGGCTGAGTCAGTACTGTTAATGGTGCTGTGAACTGTGACTGGGGTGAGTGAACACTATCGATGCTGCTGTGCAATGTGACTGGGCTGAGTCAGCACTGTCGATGCTGCTATGTATTCTGAGTTGAGTGAGCGCTGTTGATGCTACTATGTAATAAGAGTGGGGTGAGTGAGCACTATCAATGTTGCTCTGTAGTGTGACTGGGCTGAGTAAGCAATGTTGGTGCTGCTGTGTAGTGTGACTGGGGTGAGTGAGCACTGTTGATGCTGCTGTGTACTGTGACTGGGCTAAGTGAGCACTGTTGATATTGCTGTGTACTGTGACTGGGCTGAGGGAACAATGTCGGTGCTGCTGTGTAGTGTGACTGGGGTGAGTGAGCACTGTTGCTGCTGTGTAGTGAGACTTTACTGAATGAGCACTGTTGATGCTGCTGTGTAGTGTGACTGGGCGGAGTGAGCACTGTTGATTCTGTTGTGTGGTGTATCATGGCTGAGTGAGCACTGTCGATGCAGCAGTGTTCTGTGCCTGGGGTGAGTGAGCACTGTCGATGCTGCTGTGTAGTGAGACTGGGGTGAGTGAGCACTGTTGATGCTGCTGTGTAGTATGACTGGGGTGAGACAGCAGTGTCGATGTTGCTGTGTACTGTGACTGGGCAGACTGAGCACTGCTATTGCAGCTGTGTAGTGTGACTGGGGTGAGTCAACACTGCTGTTGATGCTGTGTAGTGTGTCTGGGGTGAGGGAGCATTATTGATGCTGCTGTGAAGTGTGACTTGGCTGAGCGATCACTGTTGATGCTGCTGTGTACTGTGACTGGGGTGTGTGAGCAGTGTTGATGCTGCCGTGTAGTATGACTGGGGTGAGAGAGCAGTGTTGATGTTGCTGTGTAGTGTGACTTGGCTGAGTGATCAATGCTGATGCTGCTGAGTACTGAGAATGGGGTGAGTGATCACTGTTGATTATGCAGTGTAGTATGACTGGGGGGGCACTGTCACTGCTGTGTAGTGCGACTGGGGTGAGTGAGCACTGTTGATGCGGAAGTGTAGTGTGACTGGACTGAGTGAGCACTTTTCATACTACTGTGTACTGTGACTGGGTGAGTGAGCACTGTTGATGCTGCTGCTGTGTACTGTGACAAAGGTTATTGATCACTGTTGATGATTCTGTGTAGTGTGGCTGGGGTATGTGACCACTGTCAATGCTGCTATGTGATGTGACTGGGCTCAGTCAGCACTGTCGATGGTGCTGCGTAGTGTGACTTGGCTGAGTGAGCACTGTTGATGCTGCTGTGTAGTCTGACTGGAGTGAGTGATCACTGTCAATGCTGATGAGTAGTGAGACTGGGTTGAGTGACACCTGTTGATGATCCAGTGTACTGTGAATGGATTGAGTGAGCACTGTTAGTGCTGCTGTGTAGTGTGACTGCGCTGAGTGACCTCTGTTGATGCTGCTGAGTACTGTGACTGCGGTGAGTGAGCACTGTTGTAGACGTGTAGTGTGACTGGGGTGAGTGAGCACTTTATATGAAGCGGTGTAGTGTGACTGGGGTGAATGTGCACTGTCGCTGCTGCTGTGCACTGTGACAGGGGTGAGTGAGCACTGTCGATGCTGCTGTGTAGTGTGAATGGGGTGAGTGAGCACTGTCGATGCTGCTGTGCAGTGTAACTGGGGTGAGTGAGCACTGTCGTTGCTGCTGAGAAGTGTGACTGGGCTGAGTGAGCACTGTTGCTGCTGTGTACTGTGACTGGAGTGAGTGAGCACTGTTGATGCTGCTGTGTACTGTGACTAGGGTGAGTGAACACTGTCGATGCTGCTGTGTACTGTGCCAGGGGTGACTGAGCACTGTCGATGCTGCTGTGTACTGTGACTAGGGTGAGTGAACACTGTCGATGCTGCTGTGTACTGTGCCTGGGGTGACCGAGCACTGTCGATGCTGCTGTGTAGTCTGACTGGGCTGAGTGAGCACTGTTGATGCTGCTGTATAGTGTGACTGGGCTGAGTGAGCACTGTTGATGCTGCTGTATAGTGTGACTGGGCTGAGTGAGCACTGTCGATGCTGCTGTGTAGTGTGACTGGATTGAGTGAGCACTGTTGATACTGCTGTCTTCTCTGACTGGGCTGAGTGAGCACTGTTTATGATGCTGTGTAGTGTGACTGGGCTGAGTGAGCACCGTTGATACTGCTGTGCACTGAGACTGGGCTGAGTGAGCACTGTCGATCCTGCCATGCAGTGTGATTGGGGTGAGTGAGCACTGTCGCTGCTATGTACTGCGACTGGGGTGAGTCAGCACAGTCGATGCTGCTGTGTACTGTAACTGGCTGAGTGAGCACTATCGATGCTGCCGTGTAGAGTGACTGGGGTGAGTGAGCACTGTCAATGTTGCTGTGTAGTGTGACTGGGCTGAGTGAGCATTGTTAATGCTGCTGTGTACTGTGACTAGGCTGAGTGAGCACTGTTAATGCTGCTGTGTACAGTGACTGGGGTGAGTGAGCACTTGATGCTGCTGTGTAGTGTGACTGGGAAAAGTCAGCACTGTCGCTGCTGTGTACTGTGACTGGGGTGAGTCAGCACAGTCGATGCTGCTGTGTACTGTAACTGGCTGAGTGAGCACTGCTAAAGATGCTGTATAGTGTGACTGGGGTGAGTGAGCAATGTCGATGCTGCTGTGTAGTGTGACTGGGCTGAGTGAGCAATGTCGGTGCTGCTGTGTAGTGTGACGGGGCTGAGTGAGCGATGTCGATACCGCTGTGTAGTGTGACTGGTAAGAGTGGGCACTGTTGATGATGCTGTGCAGTGTGACTGGGCTGAGTGAGCACTTGATGCTGCTCTGTAGTGTGACAGGGATGAGCCAGCACTGTCGATGCTGCTATGTGCTGTGACTGAGTTGAGTGAGCGCTGTTGATGCTTCTATGTACTAAGAGTGGGATGAGTGAGCACTGTTGAAGATGCTGTATCGTGTGACTGAGGTGAGTGAGTGATGTCGATGCTGCTGTGTAGTGTGACTGGGCTGAGTGAGTACTATTGATGCTGCAGTGTACTGTGACAGGGCTGAGTGAGCACTGTTGATGATGATGTGTACTGTTACTGGGGTGAGTGAGCACTGTCGATGCTACTGTTTAGTGAGACAGGACTGAGTGAGCACTGTCATTGCTGCTGAGTAGTGTAACTATGCTGAGTCAGTACTGCTAATGGTGCTGTGAACTGTGACTGGGGTGAGTGAGCACTTGCTGCTCTGTAGTGTGACAGGGCTGAGTCAGCACTGTCGATGCTGCTGTATGCTGTGACTGAGTTGAGAGAGCACTGTTGATGCTACTATGTACTAAGAGTGGGGTGAGTGAGCACTATCGATGTTGCTGTGTAGTGTGACTGGGCTGACTAAGCAATGTCGGTGATGCTGTGTAGTGTGACTGAGATGAGTGAGCACCGTTGCTGCTGTGTAATGTGACTGGGCACAGAGAGCACTGTCGATGCTGCTACGTAGTGAGACTGGGCTGAGTGAGCACTGTTGATGATGCTGTGTAGTGTGACTGGATTGAGTGAGCACTGTTGATGCTGCTGTCTACTGTGACTGGGGTGAGTGAGCTCTGTTTATGATGCTGTGTAGTGTGACTAGACTGAGTGAGCACCATTGAGGCTGCAGTGTACTGTGACTCGGGTCAGTGAGCACTGTAGATGCTGCTGTGCATTGTGACTGGGCTGAGTGAGCCCTGTTGATCCTGCTGTGCAGTGTGACTGGGGAGAGTGAGCACTGTTGATGCTGCTGTGTACTGTAACTGGCTGGGTGAGCACTGTTGAAGATGCTGTGTAGTGTGACTGGGCTGAGTGAGCACAGTCGATGCTACTGTGTAGTGTGACTGGGCTGAATGAGCGATGTCGATGCTGCTTGGTAGAGTGACTGGGGTGAGTGAGCACTGTCGGTGCTGCTGTGTAGTGTGATTGGGCTGAATGAGCGATGTCGATACTGCTGTGTAGTGTGACTGGGCTGAGTGAGCAATGTCGGTGCTGCTGTGTAGTGTGATTGGGCTGAGTGAGCACAGTCGATTCTACTGTGTAGTGTGATTGGGCTGAGTGAGCGATGTCGATGCTGCTGTGTAGTGTGACTGGGGTGAGTCAGCACAGTTGATGCTGCTGTGTAGTGTGACTGGGCTGAATGAGCGAAGTCAATGCTGCTTGGTAGAGTGACTGGTGTGAGTAAGCACTGTCGGTGCTGCTGTGTAGTGTGATTGGGTTGAATGAGCGATGTCGATGCTGCTGTGTAGTGTGACTGGGCTGAGTGAGCAATGTTGGTGCTGCTGTGTAGTGTGATTGGGCTGAGTGAGCACAGTCGATTCTACTGTGTAGTGTGATTGGGCTGAGTGAGCGATGTTGATGCTGCTGTGTGACTGGGGTGAGTCAGCACAGTCGATGCTGCTGTGCAGTGTGACTGGGCTGAGTGAGTACTGTTGATGATGTGTACTGTTACTGGGGTGAGTGAACACTGTCGATGCTGCTGTGTAGTGAGACTGGACTGAGTGAGCACTGTCATTGCTGCTGCGTAGTGTGACTGGGCTGAGTCAGTACTGTTAATGGTGCTGTGAACTGTGACTGGGGTGAGTGAGCCCTTGATGCTGCTCTGTAGTGTGACAGGGCTGAGTCAGCACTGTCGATGCTGCTGTGTGCTGTGACTGAGTTGAGAGAGCACTGTTGATGCTACTGTGTAGTGTGATTGGGCTGAGTGAGCACAGTCGATGCTACTGTGTAGTGTGATTGGGCTGAGTGAGCTATGTCGATGCTGCTGTGTAGTGTGACTGGGGTGAGTGAGCACAGTCGATGCTGCTGTGTAGTGTGACTGGGCTGAATGAGCGATGTCGATGCTGCTTGGTAGAGTGACTGGGGTGAGTGAGCACTGTTGGTGCTGCTGTGTAGTGTGATTGGGCTGAATGAGCGATGTCGATGCTGCTGTGTAGTGTGACTGGGCTGAGTGAGCAATGTCGGTGCTGCTGTGTAGTGTCAGTGGGCTGAGTGAGCACTGTTGATGCTGTTGTGTACTGTGACTGGGCTGAGTGAGCACTGTCGATATTGCTGTGTACTGTGACTGGGCTGAGGGAACAATGTCGGTGCTGCTGTGTAGTGTGACTGGGGTGAGTGAGCACTGTTGCTGCTGTGTTGTGAGACTTTACTGAATGAGCACTGTCGATGCTGCTGTGTAGTGTGACTGGGCTGAGTGAGCACTGTTGATTCTGTTGTTTGGTGTATCATGGCTGAGTGAGCACTGTCGATGCAGCAGTGTTCTGTGCCTGGGGTGAGTGAGCACTGTCGATGCTGCTGTGTAGTGTGACTGGGGTGAGAGAGCACTGTCGATGCTGCTGTGTAGTGTGACTGGCATGAGTGAGCACTATTGATGTTGCTGTGTACTGTGACTGGGTTGAGTGAGACCTTTTGATGCTGCTCTGTAGTGTGACTGGGCTGAGTGAGCACTATCAGTGCTGCTGTGTAGTGTGACTTGGCGGAGTCACCAGGGTCGATGCTGCTGTGTACTGTGACTGAGCAGAGTGAACACTGTCGATGCTACTGTGCAGTGTGAGTCGAATGGGTGAGCACTGTTGATGCTGCTGTGTAGTGAGACTGGGGTGAGTGAGCACTGTTGATTCTGCCGTGTAGTATGACTGGGGTGAGAGAGCAGTGTTGATGTTGCTGTGTAGTGTGACTTGGCTGAGTGATCACTGCTGATGCTGCTGTGTACTGAGAATGGGGTGAGTGAGCGATGTCGATGCTGCTGTGTAGTGTGACTGGGGTGAGTCAGCACAGTCGATGCTGCTGTGTAGTGTGACTGGGCTGAATGAGCAAAGTCAATGCTGCTTGGTAGAGTGACTGGGGTGAGTGAGCACTGTCGGTGCTGCTGTGTAGTGTGATTGGGCTGAATGAGCGATGTCGATGCTGCTGTGTAGTGTGACTGGGCTGAGTGAGCAATGTTGGTGCTGCTGTGTAGTGTGATTGGGCTGAGTGAGCACAGTCGATTCTACTGTGTAGTGTGATTGGGCTGAGTGAGCGATGTTGATGCTGCTGTGTGACTTGGGTGAGTCAGCACAGTCGATGCTGCTGTGCAGTGTGACTGGGCTGAGTGAGTACTGTTGATGATGATGTGTACTGTTACTGGGGTGAGTGAACACTGTCGATGCTGCTGTGTAGTGAGACTGGACTGAGTTAGCACTGTCATTGCTGCTGCGTAGTGTGACTGGGCTGAGTCAGTACTGTTAATGGTGCTGTGAACTGTGACTGGGGTGAGTGAGCCCTTGATGCTGCTCTGTAGTGTGACAGGGCTGAGTCAGCACTGTCAATGCTGCTGTGTGTGCTGTGACTGAGTTGAGAGAGCACTGTTGATGCTACTGTGTAGTGTGATTGGGCTGAGTGAGCTATGTCGATGCTGCTGTGTAGTGTGACTGGGGTGAGTGAGCACTGTTGATGATGTGTAGTGTGACTGGGGTGAGTGAGCTCTGTTCATGATGCCGTGTAATGTGTCTTAGGTGAGTGAAGACTGTCAAAGCTGCTGTATAGTGTGACTGGGGTGAGTGAGCACTGTCGTTGCTGCCATGTACTGTGACTGAGATGAGTGAGCCCTGTTGATGCTGGAATTTACTGTGACTGGGGTGATTTAGCACTGTTCATGATGCTGTGTAATGTGACTGTGGTGAGTGAAGACTGTCGATGCTGCTGCGTAATGTGACTGGGGTGATTGAGCACTATCGATGCTGCGGTGTACTGTTACTGGTATGAGTGAGCAATGTAGGTGCTGCTGTGTAGTGTGACTGGGATGAGTGAGCAATGAGGATGCTGCTGTGTATTGTGACTGGGGTGAGTGAGCACTGTTGATGCTGCTGTGAACTGTGACTGGGCTGAGTGAGCACTGTTGCTGCTGTGTAGTGTGACTGGGGTGAGAGAGCACCGTCGATGTTGATACGTAGTGTGACTGGGCTGAGAGAGCACTGTTGATGATGCTGTGTAGTGTGACTGGGCTGAGTGAGCACTGTTTATGATGCAGTGTAGTGTGACTGGGCTGAGTGAGCACCATTGAGGCTGCTGTGTACTGTGACTGGGGTGAGTGAGCACTGTTGATGCTGCTGTGTATTGTGACTGGGGTGAGTGAGCACTGTCGATGATGCTGTGTAGTGTGAATGGGCTGAATGAGCACTGTTGAGGCTGCTGTGCAGTGTGACTGTGGTGAGTGAGCAGTGTCGATGCTGCTATGTACTTTGGCTGAGCTGTGTGAGCACTGTTGATGCTGCTGTGTAGTGTGACTGTGGTGAATGAGCAATGTCGGTGTTGCTGTGTAGTGTGACTCGGAAGAGTGAGCACTGTTGATGATGCTGTGCAGTGTGACTCGGAAGAGTGAGCACTGTCAATGCTGCTGTGTAGTGAGACTGGACTGAGTGAGCACTGTCATTGCTGCTGAGTAGTGTGACTATGCTGAGTCAGTACTGTTAATGGTGCTGTGAACAGTGACTGGGGTGAGTGAGCACTTGATGCTGCTCTGTAGTGTGACAGGGCTGAGCCAGCACTGTCGATGTTGCTATGTGCTGTGACTGAGTTGAGTGAGCGCTGTTAATGCTACTATGTACTAAGAGTGGGATAAGTGAGCACCGTTGATGCTGCTGTGTAGTGTGACTGGGCTGAGTGAGCACTATTGATGCTGCTGTGTAGTGTGACTGGGCACAGAGACCACCGTCGATGCTGCTACGTAGTGAGACTGGGCTGAGTGAGCATTATCGATGCTGCTGTGAACTGTTACTTTGGTGAGTAAGCAATGTTGATGCTGTTATGTACTGTGACTGGGGTGAGTGAGCACTGTCGATGCTGCTGTGTAGTGAGACTGGGCTGAGTGAGCACTGTCTATGCTGCTGTGTAGTGTGACAGGGCTAAGTCAGTACTGTTAATCTTGCTGTGAACAGTGACTGGGGTGAGTGATCACTTGATGCTGCTCTGTAGTGTGACAGGGCTGAGCCAGCACTGTCGATGCTGCTATGTGCTGTGACTGAGTTGAGTGAGCGCTCTTGATGCTACTATGTACTAAGAGTGGGATGAGTGAGCACTGTTGATGCTGCTGTGTAGTGTGACTGGGGACAGAGACCACCGTCGATGCTGCTACGTAGTGAGACTGGGCTGAGTGAGCACTGTTGATGATGCTATGTAGTGTGACTGGATTGAGTGAGCACCATTGATGCTGCTGTCTACTGTGACTGGGCTGAGTGAGCACTGTTTATGATGCTGTGTAGTGTGACTGGGCTGAGTGAGCATGGTTGATGCTGCCATGTAGTGTCACTGGGCTGAGTGAGCACTGTTGATGCTGCTGTGAACTGTTACTTGGGTGAGTAAGCAATGTTGATGTTGTTATGTACTGTGACTGGGGTGAGTGAGCACTGTCGGTGCTGCTGTGAACTGTGACTGGGCTGAATGAGCACTGTTGAAGGTGCTGTGTAGTGCGATTGGGGTGAGGGAGCACTTTTGATGCTGCTGTGTAGTGTGACTGGGGTGAGTGACCACTGTTGATAATGCGGTGTACTGTGACTGGGGTGAGTGAGCACTGTCGATGCTGCTGTGTAGTGTAATTGGGCTGAGTGAGCACCATCAATGTTGCTATGTAGTGTGACTGGGCTGAGAGAGCACTGTTAATGATGCTGTGTAGTGTGTCTGGATTGAGTGAGCACTGTTGATGCTGCTGCCTACAGTGACTGGTCTGAGTGAGCACCATTGAGGCTGCAGTGTACTGTGACTCGGGTGAGTGAGCGCTGTTTTTGCTGCTGTGTATTGTGACTGGGGTGAGTGAGCCCTGTTGATCCTGCTGTGCAGTGTGACTGGGCTGAGTGAGCAATGTCGGTGCTGCTGTGTAGTGTGACTGGGCTGAGTGAGCGATGTCGATGCTGCTGTGCAATGTGACTGGGCTGAGTGAGCACTGTTGAATCTGCCGTGTACTGTGGCTGGGGTGAGTGAGCACTGTCGATGCTGCTGCTGTTTAGTGATACTGGGCTGAGTGAGGACTGTCAATGGTGCTCTGAACTGTGACTGGGGTGAGTGAGCACTTGATGCTGCTCTGTAGTGTGACAGGGCTGAGTTAGCACTGTCGATGCTGCTGTGTGCTGTGACTGAGTTGAGTGAGCGCTGTTGATACTACTATGTACTAAGAATGGGGTGAGTGAGCACTATCGATGTTGCTGTGTAGTGTGACTGGGCTGAGTAAGCAATGTTGGTGATGCTGTGTAGTGTGACTGGGGTGAGTGAACACTGTTGATCCTGCTGTGTACTGTGACTGGGCTGAGTGACCGCTGTCGATACTGCTGTGGAGTGTGACTGGGCTGAGTGAACAATGTCAGTGCTGCTGTGTAGTGTGTCTGAGGTGAGTGAGCACTGTTGGTGCTGCTGTGTAGTGAGACTGGGCTGAATGAGCACTGTTGATGCTGTTGTGTAGTGAGACTGGGCTGAGTGAGCATTGTTGATTCTGCTGTGTAATGTATCTTGGCTGAGTGAGCACTGTCGATGCAGCAGTGTTCTGTGCCTGGGGTGAGTAAGCACTGTTGAGGCTGCTGTGTAGAGTGACTGGGGTGAGTGATTACTGTCAATGCTGCTGTGTAGTGTGACTGGCCTGTGTGAGCACTGTTGATGTTGCTGTGTACTGTGACTGAGGTGAGAGAGCACTGTTGGTGCTGCTGTGTAGTGAGACTGGACTGAATGAGCACTGTTGATGCTGTTGTGTAGTGAGACTGGGCTGAGTGAGCATTGTTGATTCTGCTGTGTAATGTATCTTGGCTGAGTGAGCACTGTCGATGCAGCAGTGTTCTGTGCCTGGGGTGAGTAAGCACTGTTGAGGCTGCTGTGTAGAGTGACTGGGGTGAGTGATTACTGTCAATGCTGCTGTGTAGTGTGACTGGCCTGTGTGAGCACTGTTGATGTTGCTGTGTACTGTGACTGAGGTGAGTGAGCACTGTTGGTGCTACTGTGTAGTGAGACTGGACTGAATGAGCACTGTTGATGCTGTTGTGTAGTGAGACTGGGCTGAGTGAGCATTGTTGATTCTGCTGTGTAATGTATCTTGGCTGAGTGAGCACTGTTGATGCAGCAGTGTTCTGTGCCTGGGGTGAGTAAGCACTGTTGATGTTGCTGTGTACTGTGACTGGGGTGAGTGAGCACTGTTGATGTTGCTGTGTAGTGTGACTGGGGTGAATGAGCACTGTTGATGCTGCTCTGTAGTGCGACTGGGCTGAGTGAGCACTTTTGATGCTGCTGTGTAGTGTGACTGGACTGGGCTGGGTGAACACTGTCACTGCTGCTGTGTATTGTGACTGGGGTGAGTGAGCACTGTTGGTGCCGCTGTGTAGTGTGACTGGGTTGAGTGAGCACTGTCGATGATGCTGTGTAGTGTGACTTGACGGAGTCACCACAGTCGATGCTGTTGTGTACTGTGACTGAACAGAGTGAGCACTGTCGATGCTGCTATGTAGTGTGACTTGGGTGAGTGAACACTGTTGATCCTGCTGTGTACTGTGACTGGGCTGAGTGACCGCTGTCGATACTGCTGTGGAGTGTGACTGGGCTGAGTGAACAATGTCAGTGCTGCTGTGTAGTGTGTCTGAGGTGAGTGAGCACTGTTGGTGCTGCTGTGTAGTGAGACTGGGCTGAATGAGCACTGTTGATGCTGTTGTGTAGTGAGACTGGGCTGAGGAGCATTGTTGATTCTGCTTGTGTAATGTATCTTGGCTGAGTGAGCACTGTCGATGCAGCAGTGTTCTGTGCCTGGGGTGAGTAAGCACTGTTGAGGCTGCTGTGTAGAGTGACTGGGGTGAGTGATTACTGTCAATGCTGCTGTGTAGTGTGACTGGCCTGTGTGAGCACTGTTGATGTTGCTGTGTACTGTGACTGAGGTGAGAGAGCACTGTTGGTGCTGCTGTGTAGTGAGACTGGACTGAATGAGCACTGTTGATGCTGTTGTGTAGTGAGACTGGGCTGAGTGAGCATTGTTGATTCTGCTGTGTAATGTATCTTGGCTGAGTGAGCACTGTCGATGCAGCAGTGTTCTGTGCCTGGGGTGAGTAAGCACCGTTGAGGCTGCTGTGTAGAGTGACTGGGGTGAGTGATTACGTCAATGCTGCTGTGTAGTGTGACTGGCCTGTGTGAGCACTGTTGATGTTGCTGTGTACTGTGACTGAGGTGAGTGAGCACTGTTGGTGCTGCTGTGTAGTGAGACTGGACTGAATGAGCACTGTTGATGCTGTTGTGTAGTGAGACTGGGCTGAGTGAGCATTGTTGATTCTGCTGTGTAATGTATCTTGGCTGAGTGAGCACTGTTGATGCAGCAGTGTTCTGTGCCTGGGGTGAGTAAGCACTGTTGATGTTGCTGTGTACTGTGACTGGGGTGAGTGAGACTGTTGATGTTGCTGTGTAGTGTGACTGGGGTGAATGAGCACTGTTGATGCTGCTCTGTAGTGCGACTGGGCTGAGTGAGCACTTTGATGCTGCTGTGTAGTGTGACTGACTGGGCTGGTGAACACCGTCACTGCTGCTGTGTATTGTGACTGGGGTGAGGAGCACCGTTGGTGCCGCTGTGTAGTGTGACTGGGCTGAGTGAGCACTGTCGATGATGCTGTGTAGTGTGACTTGACGGAGTCACCACAGTCGATGCTGTTGTGTACTGTGACTGAACAGAGTGAGCACTGTCGATGCTGCTATGTAGTGTGACTTGGGTGAGTGAGCACTCTTGTTGCTGCTGTGCAGTGTGACTGGGCTGAGTGAGCATTGTTGATGCTGCTGTGTACTGTGACTGGGGTGAGTGAGCACTGTTGATGCTGCCGTGTAATATGACTGGGGTGAGAGAGCAGTGTCGATGCTGCTGTGTACCGTGACTGGGCAGACTGAGCACTGTTATTGCAGCAGTGTAGTGTGACTGGGGTGAGTCAACGCTGCTGTTGATGCTGTGTAGTGTGTCTGGGGTGAGGGAGCACTATTGATACTGCTGTGTAATGTGACTTGGCTGAGTGATCACTGTTGATGCTGCTGGGTACTGAGAATGGGGTGAGTGATCACTGTTGATGTGTAGTGTGACTAGGGGGAGCACTGTCACTGCTGTGTAGTGTGACTGGGGTGAGTGAGCACTGTTGATGCGGAAGTGTAGTGTGACTGGACTGAGTGAGCACTTTTCATACTGCTGTGTACTGTGACTGGGTGAGTGAGCATTGTTGATGCTGCTGCTGTGTACTGTGACAAAGGTTATTGATCACTGTTGATGATTTTGTGTAGTGTGGCTGGGGTATGTGACCACTGTCGATGCTGCTATGTGGTGTGACTGGGTTCAGTCAGCACTGTCGATGGTGCTGCGTAGTGTGACTTGGCTGAGTGAGCACTGTTGATGCTGCTGTGTAGTCTGACTGGAGTGAGTGATCACTGTCATTGCTGATGAGTAGTGAGACTGGGTTGAGTGACACCTGTTGATGATCCAGTGTACTGTGAATGTGTTGAGTGAGCACTGTTAGTGCTACTGTGTAGTGTGACTGCGCTGAGTGACCACTGTTGATGCTGCTGTATACTATGACTGCGGTGAGTGAGCACTGTTGTAGATGTGTAGTGTGACTGGGGTGAGTGAGCACTTTATATGATGCGGTGTAGTGTGACTGGGGTGAATGTGCACTGTCGATTCTGCTGTGTACTTTGACTGGAGTGAGTGATCACTGTCAATGTTGATGAGTAGTGAGACTGCGGGTGAGTGAGCCCTGTTGATGATGCAGTGTACTGTGAATGGGGTGAGTGAGTAGTGTCGGTGCTGCTGTGTAGTATGACTGGGGTGAGTGAGCACTGTCGATGCTGCTGTGTGCTGTGACTGGGCTGAGTGAGCACTGTTAGTGCTGCTGTGTAGTGTGACTGCGCTGAGTGACCACTGTTGATGCTGCTGTGTACTGTGATTGCAGTGAGTGAGCACTGTTGTAGATGTGTAGTGTGACTGGGGTGAGTGAGCACTATATATGATGCGGTGTAGTGTGACTGGGGTGAATGTGCACTGTAGATACTGCTGTTTAGTGTGACTGGGCAGAGTGGGCACTGTCAGTGCTGCTGTGTAGTGTGACTGGAGTGAGTGAGCACTGTTGATGCTGCTTTGTACTGTGACTGGGGTGAGCAAACACTTTTGATACTGCTGTTGTGTACTGGGTGAGTCAGCACTGTCGATGCTACTGTGTTGAGTAACTTTTCTGAGTGAGCTCTGTTGATGCTGCTGTGTCCCATGACTGTGGGTGAGTGAGCATTGTCGATGCTGCTGTTCACTGTGACTGGGGTGAGTGAGCACTGTCGATGCTGCTGTGTACTGTGACCAGGGTGAGTTAGGACTGTCGATGCTGCTGTGTTTTGTGATTAAGCTGAGTGAGCACTGTCGATGCTGCTTTGTACTGTGACTGTTGTGAGTTAGGACTGTCGATACTGCTGTGTAGTGTGACTAAGCTGAGTGAGCACTGCCGATGCTGCTGCGTAGTGTGACTGGGCTGATTGAGCACTGTTGAATCTGCTGTGTACTGTGACTGGGGTGAATGAACACTGTTGATGCTGCTTTGTAGTGTGACTGGGCTGAGTCAGCACTGTTGATGCTGCAGTGGGCCTTGACCGAGCTGAGTGAGCACTGTTGATACTGCTGTGTACTGTGACTTGGGTGAGTGTGCTCGGTTGATGCTGCTGTTTAGTGTGTCTGGGCTGAGTGGGCACTGTCAATGCTGCTGTGTAGTGTGACTGTGCTGAGTGAGCACTGTTGATGCTGCTGTGTACTGTGACTTTGGTGAGTAAGCAGTGTTGATGCTGCTCTGTAGTGTGACAGGGGCGAGTGGGCACTATTGATGCTGCTGTGTACTATGACTGGTCTGAGTGAGCACTGTTGACGCTGCTGTGTAGTGTGACTGGGGTGAGTGAGCACTGTCGATGCTGCTGCTTAGTGTGACTGGGCTGAGTGAGCACTGTTGATGCTGCTGTGTACTGTGACTGGGCTGAGTGAGCACTGTTGATGCTGCTGTGTACTGTGACTGGGGTGAGGAGGCACTGTTGATGCTGCTGTGTACTGGGACGGGGTGAGTGAACACTGTTGATGCTGCTGTTTAGAGTGCCTGGGGTGAGTGAGCACTGTCGATGCTGCTGTGTACTGTGAAAGGGGTGAGTGAGCACTGTCGATGCTGCTGTGTACTGTGACTGGGCTGAGTGAGCACTGTTAGTGCTGCTGTGTACTGTGAGTGAGCACTGTTGTTGATGCTGTATAGTGTGCCTGGGGTGAGTGAGCACTTTTGACGATGTGTAGTTTGACTGGGTTGAGCACTGTCACTACTACGTAGTGTGACTGGGGTGAGTGAGCTCTACATATACTGCTGTGTACTGTGACTGAGTGAGTGAGCACTGTTGCTGCTGCAGTGTAGTGTGACTGTTGTGAGTGAGCACTCGTGATGATGCTGTGTAGTGTGGCGGGGTGAGTGCCCACTTTCGATGCTGCTGCATAGTGTGACTGGGCTGTGTCAGCACTGTCGAAGCTGCTGTGTAGTGTGACTTGGCTGAGTGAGCACTGTTGATGCTGCTGTGTACTGTAACTGGTCTGAGTGAGCACTATTGATGAAGCTGTGAAGTGTGAATGGGGTAAGTGAGCACTGTCGATTTTGCTGTGTACTGTGACTGGGCTGAGTGAGCACTATTGATGCTGCTGTGTACTATGAGAGGGGTGAGTGAGCACTGTTGATGATAATGGGTAGTGTGACTGGGGTGAGTGCGCATTGTTGATGCTATTGCGTACTGTGACTGGGTTGAGTGATCACTGTTGATGCTGCTGTGCACTGTGACTGGGCTGAGTGAACACTGTTGATGCTGCTTTGTACTGTGACTGGGGTGAGTGAGCACTGTTGGTGATGCTGTGTAGTGTCATTGGGGCAAGTGACCACTGTCGATGCTGCAGTATAGAGGACTGTAGTGAGTGAGCACTATTGAAGGTGCTGTGTACTGTGACTGGGTGAGTGCCCACTTTCAATGTTGCCGTGTACAGTGACTGGGTGAGTCAGCACTGTCGCTGCTCTGTAGAGTAAGTTAGCTGAGAGAGCACTTTCGATGCTGCCGGGCACTGTGATAGAGGTGAGTGAGCACTGTTGGCAATGCTGTGTAGTGTCAATGGGGCAAGTGACTACTGTCGATGCTGCAGTATAGAGGACTGTAGTAAGTTAGCACTATTGAAGCTGCTGTGTACTGTGACTGGGTGAGTCAGCACAGTCGATGCTGCTGTGTAGAGTAACTTAGCTGAGTGAGCACTTTCGATGCTGCTGTGCACTGTGATAGGGGTGAGTGAGCACTGTCGATGCTGCTGTGTAGTGTAACTGGGGTGAGTGAGCACTGTTGATGATGCTGTGTAGTGTAACTATGCTGAGTGAGCACTGTCGATGCTGCTGTGTACTGTGACTTGGGTGAGTTAGCACTGTCGATGCTGCTTTGTAGTGTGACTAAGCTGAGTGAGCACTGTCGATGCTGCTGCGAACTGTCACTGGGCTGAGTGAGCACTGTTGAAGCTGCAGTAAACTGTGACTAGGCTGAGTCAGCTCTATTAGTGCTGCTGAGTACTGTGACTGGGGTGGGTTGGTGTGCACTGCCGATGCTGCTGTGTAGTGTGACTGGGCTGACTGAGCACTGTTGAATCTCCTGTGTACTGTGACTGGGTTCAGTGAGCACTGTCGATGCTGCTGTGTACTGTGACTGGGCTGAGTGAGCACTGTCGATGCTGCAGTGTACAGTGACTGGGCTGAGTGAGCACTGTTAGTGCTGCTGTGTAGTGTGACTGCAGAGAGAGCTCAGTTGATGCTGCTGGGTACTGTAACTGCGCTGAGTGAACACTGTTAATGCTGCTTTGTAGTGTGACTGGGGTGAGTGAGCACTGTTGTCGATGCTGTGTACTGTCTTTGGGGTGAGTGACCACTGGGCATGAGACAGTGTAGAGTGACTGGGTTGAGTGAGCACTATTGATGCTGCTGTGTAGTGTGACTGGGGTAAGTGCGCACTGTCGATGCTGCTGTTTTGTGTAACTAAAATGAGTGAGCACTGTTGATGATGTGTAGTGTGACTGGGGTGAGTGAACAGTGTTGTCGATGCTGTGTAGTGTCATTGGGGTGAGTGACCACTGTAGATGAGGCAGTGTAGAGTGACTGGGCTTAGTGAGCACTATTGATGCTGCTGTGCACTGTGACTGGGTGAGTGAGCACTGTTGATGCTGCTGCTGTGTACTGTGACTGGGGTGAGTGAGCACTGTTGATGATGCTATGTTGTGTGTGGGTCGGGTGAGTGAACACTGTCGATGCTGCTACGTAGTGTGACTGGGCTGAGTCAGCACTGTCGATGCTGCTGGGTAGTGTGCCTGAGGTGAGTGAACACTGGTGCTGATGCTGTGTAGTGTGACTGGGCTGAGTGAGCACTGTCGATGCTGCTGCGTAGTGTGACTGGGGTGAGTGAGCACTGTTGATGATGCTGGGTAGAGTGACTAGGATGTGTGAGCACTGTCACTGCTGTGTGCTGTGTACTGTGACTGGTTTGAGTGAGCACTGTTGATGCTGCTGTGTACTGTGACTTGGTTTAGTGAGCACTATTGATGCTGCACTGTAGTGTAACTGGGCTGAGCGAGCATTGTCGATACTGCTGTGTAGTGTGACTGGGGTGAGTGAGCACTTTTGATGATGCTGTGTAGTGTGACTGGGGTGAGTGAACACTGCTTATGATGCTGTGTGGTGTGACTGGGGTGAGGGAGCACTGTTGATGATGTGTAGTGTGACTGGGGTGAGTGAGCACTAATGATACTGCTGTGTACTGTGACTGGGTGAGTGAGCACTATTGATGCTGCTTCTGTGTATTGTGACTGGGGTGACTGAGCACTGTTGATGCTGCTGTGTAGTATGGCTGGTGTGAGTGAGCACTGTCAATGCTGCTGTGAAGTGTGACTTGGCTGAGTCTGCACTGTCGATGCTGCTGTGTAGTGTGACTCGGCTGAGTGAGCACTGCTGATGCTGTTGTGTATTCTGACTGTGGTGAGTGAGCATTTTTGATGCTGCTGTATACTGTGAATGGGGCAAGTGACCACTGTTGATGATGCTGTGTAGTCTGACTGGGGTGAGTAAGCACTGTCAAGGCTGCTGTTAAGAGTGACTGGGCTGAGTGAGCACTGTCAATGCCGCTGTGTAGTGTGACTGGCCCGAGTGAGCACAGTTCATGCTCCTGTGTAGTGTCACTGGGCTGAGTGAGCACAATGGATTCTGCTGTGTAATGTGGCTGGGGTCAGTGAGCACTGTTGGTGCTGCTGGGTACTCTGACTGGGGTGAGAGAGCACTGTTGATGATGTGTAGTGTGACTGGGGTCAGTGAGCACTGTCGAGGCTGCTGTTTAGAGTGACTAGGCTAAGTGAGCACTGTCTATGCTGCTGTGTAGTGTGACTGGCCTGAGTGAGCACTGTTGATGCTGCTGTGTTCTGTGACTGCGCTGAGTGAACACTGTTGTTGATGCTGTGTAGTCTGACTGGGGTGAGTGAGCACTGTCGAGGCTGCTGTTAAGAGTGGCTGGGCTGAGTGAGCACTGTCAATGCCGCTGTGTAGTGTAACTGGCCCGAGTGAGCACAGTTCATGCTGCTGTGTAGTGTGACTGGGGTGAGTGAGCACTATTGATGCTGCTGTGTAGTGTCACTGGGCTGAGTGAGCACAATGGATTCTGCTGTGTAATGTGGCTGGGGTCAGTGAGCACTGTTGATGCTGCTGTGTACTGTGACTGAGGTGAGTGATCACTGTCGATTCTGCTGTGTACTGTGATTGGGCTGAGTTAGCACTGTTGATGCTTCTGTGTACTGTGACTGAGCTGAGTGAGCATTGTCGATGGTGCTATTTAGTGTGACTGGCCTGAGTGAGCACTGTTGATACTGCAGTGATCTGTGACTGGGGTGAGCGATCACTGTTGATGATGCTGTGTAGTGTGGAGGGGATGAGTGAGCACTGTTGATGCTGCTGTGTTGCGTTACTGGGCTGAGTCAGCAATGTCGATACTTCTGTGTAGAGTGACTGGCCTGAGTCAGCACTGTTGATAAAGCTGTGTACTGTGACTGGGCTGAGTGATCACTGCCGATGTTGCTCTATATTCTGACTGTTGCTGTGAAGTGTGACTGGGCTGAGTGAGCAAGTCGATGCTGCTGTGTAGTGTGACTGAGGTGAGTGAACACTGGTGCTGATGCTGTGTAGTGTGACTGGGCTGAGTGAGCACTGTCGATCCTGCTGTGTAGTGTGATTGGGCTGAAGGAGCACTGTCGATGCAGCTGAGTACAGTGACATTGGTGAATGAGCACCCTTGATGCTGCTGTGTAGTCTGACAGATGTGAGTGTGCACTGTCGATACTGCTGTGTAGTGTGACAGGGCTAAGTGAGCACTTTTGATGCTGCTGTGTACTGTGACTGGGTGAGTGAGCACTGTTGATGCTGCTGCTGTGTAGTGTAACTGGGCTAAGTGAGCACTGTCGCTGCTGCTGTGTAGCTTGACTGGGCTGAGTGATCACTGTTGATGCTGCTTCTGCTGTGTAGTGTGACTGGACTGAGAGAGCACTGTTGTCAATGCTGTGCAGTGTCTTTGGGGTGAGTGACCACTATCGATGCGGCAGTGTAGTGTGTCTTGGTGAGTAAGACCTGTTGATGCTGCTGCAGTATACTGTCACTCGGGTGAGTGAGCACTGTTGATGATGCTTTGTAGTGTGGCTTGACTGAGTGAACACTGTCGATGCTGCTGTGTAGTGTGACTGGGGCGAGTGAGCACTGTCGATGCTGCTGCGTAGTGTGGCTGGGGTGAGTCATCACTGTTGATGATGCTGTGAAGAGTGACTGGGGTGAGTGAGTACTGTCGCTGCTGTGTATTGTGACTGGGGTGAATGAGCACTGTTGATGCTGCTCTGTAGTGCGACTGGGCTGAGTGAGCACTTTTGATGCTGCTGTGTAGTGTGACTGGACTGGGCTGGGTGAACACTGTCACTGCTGCTGTGTAGTGTGACTGGGGAGAGTGAGCACTGTTGGTGCCGCTGTGTAGTGTGACTGGGCTGAGTGAGCACTGTCGATGATGCTGTGTAGTGTGGCTGGGGTGAGTGAGCACTTCTGATGCTGCTGTGTAGTGTGACTGGGCTGAGTGAGCACTGTTGATGCTGCTGTGTACTGTGACTAGGATGAGTGAGCACTGTCGATGATGCTGTGTAGTGTGACTGGGCTGAGTGGGCACTGTTGATGCTACTGTGTATTGTGACTGGGGTGAGTGAGCACTGTTGATGCTGTTGTTTAGAGTGCCTGGGTTGAGTGAGAATGGTTTAACATGCTGTGTAGTGTGACTGGGGTGAGTGAGCACTATTGCTGATGCTTTGTAGTGTAACTGTGTGAGTTATCACTGCCGATGCTGCTGTGTAATGTGACTGGGGTGAGGGAGCACTGCTGGTGCTGCTGTGTACTGTGACTGGGGTGAGTAAGCACTAACGATGATGCTGTGTAGTGTGACTGGGGTGAGTGAGCACTGTCGATGATGCTGTGTACTGTGACTGGGGTGAGTGAGCACTAACGATGTTGTTGTGTAGTGTGACTGGGGTGAGTGAGCACTGTTGATGCTGCTGTTTAGAGTGCCTGGGGTGAGTGAGAATGGTTTAACATGCTGTGTAGTGTGACTGGGGTGAATAAGCACTGTTGATGCTGCTGTGTACTATGACTGGGCTGAGTGAGCACTGTCGATGATGCTGTGAAGTGTGACTGGCCTGAGTGAGCACTGTTGATTCTGTTGTGAATGGTGCCTGGGGTGAGTGAGCACTGTTGATGCTGCTGTGTAGTGTGACTGGGCTGAGTGAGCACTGTTGATGATGATTTGTAGTGTGAGTGGGCTGAGTAAGCACTGTTGATGCTGCTGTGTAGTGTGCCTGGTTTGAGTGAGCACTGTTGGTTCTGCTGTGTACTGTGACTGGGCTGAGTGAGCACTGTCAATGATGCTGTGTAGTGTGACTGGGCTGAGTGAGCACTGTAGATGCTGCTGTGTAGTGTGACTTGGGTGAGTGAGCACTGTTGATTCTGCTGTGTAGTGTGCCTGGGTTGCGTGAGTACTGT
Source organism: Neoceratodus forsteri (assembly GCA_016271365.2). Taxonomy (NCBI): domain Eukaryota; kingdom Metazoa; phylum Chordata; order Ceratodontiformes; family Ceratodontidae; genus Neoceratodus; species Neoceratodus forsteri. Next base: position 191,993,988 of record CM028138.1, on the reverse strand, counting down.
CGATGCTGCTGTGTAGCGTGAGTGGGATGAGTGATCACTATCGATGCTGCTGTGTAGTGTGACTGGGCTGAGTGAGCACTGTTGATGCTGCTGCATAGTGTGACTGTGCTGAGTGAGCACTGTTGATGCTACTGTGTACTGTGACTGGACTGGTCTGAATGAGCACTGTCAATGCTGCTGTGTAGTGCGACTGGGCTGAGTGAGCACTTTTGATGCTGCTGTGTAGTGTGACTGGACTGGGCTGGGTGAGCACTATCACTGCTGCTGTGTATTGTGACTGGGGTGAGTGAGCACTGTTGGTGCCGCTGTGTAGTGTGACTGGGCTGAGTGGGCACTGTTGACGCAACTGTGTATTCTGACTGGGATGAGTGAGCACTGTTGATGCTGCTGTTTAGAGTGCCTGAGGTGAGAATGGTTTAACAAGCTGTGTAGTGTGACTGGGGTGAGTGAGCATTGTTGATTCTGTTGTGTAGGGGGCATGGGATGAGTGAGCACTGATGATGCTGCTGTGTACTGTGACTGGGCTGAGTGAGCACAGTCGATGATGCTTTGTAGTATGGCTGGGCTGAGTGAGCACTGTTGATGCTGCAGTGTAGTGTGACTTGGGTGAGTGAGCACTGTTGATTCTGCTGTGTAGTGTGCCTGGGGTGCATGAGCACTGTTGATGCTGCTGTGTAGCGTGAGTGGACTGAGTGATCACTATCGATGCTGCTGTGTAGTGTGACTGGGCTGAGTGAGCACTGTTGATGCTGCTGTGTACTGTGACTGGACTGGTCTGAGTGAGCACTGTCAATGCTGCTGTGTAGTGCGACTGGGCTGAGTGAGCACTTTTGATGATGCTGTGTAGTGTGATTGGGGTGAGTGAACACTGTTAATGCTGCTGTGTAGTTTGACTGGATTGGGCTGAGTGAGCACTGTCATTGCTGCTGTGTACTGTGACGGGGTGAGTGAGCACTGTTGGTGCTGCTGTGTAGTGTGACTGGGTTGTGTGAGAACGTTTGATGCTGCTGTGTAGTGTGACTGGACTGGGCTGGGTGAGCACTGTCACTTCTGCTGTGTATTGTGACTGGGGTGTGTGAGCACTGTTGGTGCCACTATTTAGTGTGACTGGGCTGAGTGAGCACTGTTCATAATGCTGTGTAGTGTGTCTGGGCTGAGTGAGCACTTTTGATGCTGCTGTGTACTGTGACAGGGGTGAGTGAGCACTGTTGGTGCTGCTGTGTAGTGTGACTGGGCTGAGTGAGAACTTTTGATGCTGCTGTGTAGTGTGACTGGGCTGAGTGAGCACTGATGATGCTGTTGTGTAGTGTGCCTTGGGTGAGTGGGCCCTGTTGATACTGCTGTGTATTGTGACTAGGGTGAGTGAGCACTGTCGATGCTGCTGTGTAGTGTGACTGGGCTGAGTGAGCACTGTTGATGCTGCTGAGTAGTTAGCCTGAGGTGAGTGAGCACTGTTGATGCTGCTGTGTAGTGTGACTGGGCTGAGTGGGCACTGTCGATGCTGCTGTGTTACTGGGCTGAGTGAGCACTGTTGATGCTGCTGCGTACTGTTACTGAGGTGAGTGAGCACTGTCGATGCTGCTGTGTAGTGTGACTGGGCTGAGTGGGCACTGTCGATGCTGCTGTGTTACTGGGCTGAGTGAGCACTGTCGATGCTACTGTGTAGTGTGACTGGGATGGGTGAGCACTGTCGATGCTGCTGTTTAGTGTGAATGGGGTGAGTGAACTCTGTTGATGCTGCTGTTTAGTGTAACTGGACTGGGCTGAGTGAGCACTGTTGATGCTGCTGTGTACTGTGACTGTTGTGAGTAAGCACTATTGTTGATGCTTTGTAGTGTAACTGGGTAAGTGAACACTGTTCATGCTGCTGTATAGTGTGACTGGGGTGAGTGACCACTGTCGATGTTGCAGGGTAGTGTGAGTGGCCTGAAAGAGCACTGCAGATGCTTCTGTGTAGTGTGACTGGTCTGAATGATCATTGTTTATGCTGCTGCTTACTGTGACTGGAGTGAGTGAGCACTGTCGATGATGCTGTGTAGTGTGACTGGGCTGAGTGGGCACTGTTGATGCAACTGTGTATTGTGACTGTTGTGAGAGAGCACTGGTGATGCTGCTGTGCACTGTGACTGGGCTGAGAGAGCACTGTTGCTGCTGTTTACTGTGACTGGGGTGAGTTAGCACTGTCGATGATGCTGTGTAGTGTGACTGGGCTGAGTGGGCACTGTTGATGCAACTGTGTATTGTGACTGGGGTGAGAATGCACTGTCGATGCTGCTGCATAGTGTGACTGGGCTGAGAGAGCACTGTCAATACTGCTGTGTAGTGTGACTGGGGTCAGTGAGCACTGTTGCTGCTGTGCAGTGTGACAGGGGTCAGTGAGCAATGTCGATGCTGCTGTGTAGTGTGCGTGGGCTGAGTGAGCACTGTTGATGCTGCTGTGTAGTGTGCCTGTGGTGAGTGAGCACTGTTGATGCTGCTGTGTACTGTTACTGAGGTGAGTGAGCACTGTCGATGCTGCTGTGTAGTGTGACTGGGCTGAGTGGGCACTGTCGATGCTGCTGTGTTACTGGGCTGAGTGAGCACTGTTGATGCTGCTGTGTACTGTTACTGAGGTGAGTGAGCACTGTCAATGCTGCTGTGTAGTGTGACTGGGCTGAGGGGGCACTGTCAATGCTGCTGTGTTACTGGGCTGACTGAGCACTGTTGATGCTGCTGTGTAGTGTGACTGGGCTGACTGAGCACTGTCGATGCTACTGTGTAGTGTGACTCGGATGGGTGAGCACTGTCGATGCTGCTGTTTAGTGTGAATGGGGTGAGTGAACTCTGTTGATGCTGCTGTTTAGTGTAACTGGACTGGGCTGAGTGAGCACTGTTGATGCTGCTGTGTACTGTGACTGTTGTGAGTAAGCACTATTGTTGATGCTTTGTAGTGTAACTGGGTGAGTGAACACTGTTCATGCTGCTGTATAGTGTGACTGGGGTGAGTGACCACTGTCGATGTTGCAGTGTAGTGTGAGTGGCCTGAAAGAGCACTGCAGATGCTTCTGTGTAGTGTGACTGGTCTGAATGAGCACTGTTTATGCTGCTGCTTACTGTGACTGGGGTGAGTGAGCACTGTCGATGATGCTGTATAGTGTGACTGGGCTGAGTGAGCACTGTTGATGCAACTGTGTATTGTGACTGGGGTGAGAGAGCACTGGTGATGCTGCTGTGCACTGTGACTGGAGTGAGTGTGCACTGTTGATGCTGCTGTTTAGAGTGCCTGGGGTGAGTGAGAATGGTTTAACATGCTGTGTGGTGTGACTGGATTGAGTGAGCACTATTGCTGATGCTTTGTAGTGTAACTGTGTGAGGTATCACTGCCTATGCTGCTGTATAAAGTGACTGGGGTAAGGGAGCACTGCTGATGCAGCTGTGTACTGTGACTGGGGTGAGTGAGCACTGTCGATGATGCTGTGTACTGTGACTGGGCTGAGTGAGCACTAACGGTGATGCTGTGTACTGTGACTGGGGTGAGTGAGCACTGTCGATGATGCTGTGTACTGTGACTGGGGTGAGTGAGCACTAACGATGATGCTGTGTAGTGTGACTGGGGTGAGTGAGCACTGTCAATGCTGTGTAGTGTGACTGGCCTGAGTGAGCACTGTTGATTCTTTTGTGTAGTGTGCCTGGGGTGAGTGAGCACTGTTGATTCTGCTGTGTAGTGTGACTGGGCTGAGTGAGCACTGTTGATGATGATTTGTAGTGTGAGTGGGTTGAGTAAGCACTGTTGATGCTGCTGTGTACTGTGACTGGGCTGAGTGAGCACTGTTGATTCTTTTGTGTAGGGTGCCTGGGGTGAGTGAGCACTGTTGATGTTGCTGTGTAGTGTGCCTGGGGTGAGTGAGCACTGTCGATGCTGTGTAATGTGACTGGCCTGAGTAAGCACTGTCGATGCTGCTGTGTAGCGTGAGTGGGCTGAGTGATCACTATCGATGCTGCTGTGTAATGCGACTGGACTGGGCTGGGTGAACATTGTCACTGCTGCTGTGTATTGTGACTGGGGTGAGTGAGCACTGTTGATAATGCTGTGTAGTGTGACTGGGCTGAGTGGGCACTGTTGATGCTGCTGTTTAGAGTGCCTGGGGTGAGTGATCAATATTGATGCTGCTGTGTAGCGTGAGTGGGCTGAGTGATCACTATCGATGCTGCTGTGTAGTGTGACTGGGCTGTGTGAGCACTGTTGATGATGCTGTGTAGTGTGACTGGGCTGAGTGGGCACTGTTGATGCTACTGTGTATTGTGACTGGGGTGAGTGAGCACTGTTGATGCTGCTGTTTAGAGTGCCTGGGGTGAGTGATCACTATCGATGCTGCTGTGTAGTGTGACTGTGCTGAGTGAGCACTGTTGATGCTGCTGCGTAGTGTGACTGTGCTGAGTGAGCACTGTTGCTGCTGTGTACTGTGACTGGACTGGTCTGAGTGAGCACTGTCAGTGCTGCTGTGTAGTGCGACTGGGCTGAGTGAGCACTTTTGATGCTGCTGTGTAGTGTGAATGGGGTGACTGAGCACTGTTGGTGCCACTGTGTACTGTGACTAGGGTGAGTGAGCACTGTCGATGATGCTGTGTAGTGTGACTGGGCTGAGTGGGCACTGTTGATGCTTCTGTGTATTGTGACTGGGGTGAGTGAGCACTGTTGATGCTGTTGTTTAGAGTGCCTGGGGTGAGTGAGAATGGTTTAACATGCTGTGTAGTGTGACTGGGGTGAGTGAGCACTATTGCTGATGCTTTGTAGTGTAACTGTGTGAGTTATCACTGCCGATGCTGCTGTATAATGTGACTGGGGTGAGGGAGCACTGCTGATGCTGCTGTGTACTGTGACTGGGGTGAGTGAGCACTGTTGATGCTGCTGTGTACTGTGACTGGGGTGAGTGAGCACTAACGATGATGCTGTGTAGTGTGACTGGGGTGAGTGAGCACTGTCGATGATGCTGTGTACTGTGACTGGGGTGAGTGAGCACTGTCGATGATGCTGTGTACTGTGACTGGGGTGAGTGAGCACTAACGATGTTGTTGTGTAGTGTGACTGGGGTGAGTGAGTACTGTTGATGCTGCTGTTTAGAGTGCCTGGGGCGAGTGAGAATGGTTTAACATGCTGTGTAGTGTGACTGGGGTGAATAAGCACTGTTGATGCTGCTGTGCACTATGACTGGGCTGAGTGAGCACTGTCGATGATGCTGTGAAGTGTGACTGGGGTGAGTGAGCACTGTTGATTCTGCTGTGTAGTGTGACTGGGCTGAGTGAGCACTGTTGATGATGATTTGTAGTGTGAGTGGGCTGAGTAAGCACTGTTGATGCTGCTGTGTAGTGTGCCTGGTTTGAGTGAGCACTGTTGGTTCTGCTGTGTACTGTGACTGGGCTGAGTGAGCACTGTCAATGATGCTCTGTAGTGTGACTGGCCTGAGTGAGCACTGTTGATGCTGCCGTGCAGTGTGACTTGGGTGAGTGAGCACTGTTGATGCTACTGTGTATTGTGACTGGGCTGAGTAAGCACTGTTGATGCTGCTGTGTAGTGTGCCTGGTTTGAGTGAGCACTGCTGATGCTGCTGTGTACTGTGACTGGGGTGAGTGAGCACTAACGATGATGCTGTGTAGTGTGACTGGGGTGAGTGAGCACTGTCGATGCTGCTGTTTAGAGTGCCTGGGGTGAGTGAGAATGGTTTAACATGCTTTGTAGTGTGAGTGGGCTGAGTAAGCACTGTCGATGCTGCTGTGTAGTGTGAGTGGGCTGAGAGAGCATTGTCAATGATGCTGTGTAGTGTGCCTGGCCTGAGAGAGCACTGTTGATTCTGTTGTGTAGGGGGCATGGGATGAGTGAGCACTTTTGATGATGCTGTGTAGTGTGATTGAGGTGAGTGAACACTGTTAATGCTGCTGTGTAGTGTGACTGGATTGGGCTGAGTGAGCACTGTCATTGCTGCTGTGTACTGTGACAGGGGTGAGTGAGCACTGTTGGTGCTGCTGTGTAGTGTGACTGGGCTGTGTGAGAACGTTTGATGCTGCTGTGTAGTGTGACTCGACTGGGCTGGGTGGGCACTGTCACTGCTGCTGTGTATTGTGACTGGGGTGTGTGAGCACTGTTCATAATGCTGTGTAGTGTGATTGGGGTGAGTGAACACTGTTGATGCTGCTGTGTAGTGTGACTGGATTGGGCTGAGTGAGCACTGTCATTGCTGCTGTGTACTGTGACAGGGGTGAGTGAGCACTGTTGGTGCTGCTGTTTACTGTGACTGGGGTGAGTTAGCACTGTTGATGCTGTGTAGTGCGACTGGGCTGAGTGGGCACTGTTGATGCAACTGTGTATTGTGACTGGGGTGAGAGAGCACTGTCGATGCTGCTGCATAGTGTGACTGGGCTGAGAGCACTGTCGATGCTGCTGTGTAGTGTGACTGGGCTGAGTGACCACTGTCAATGCTGCTGTGTAGTGTGACTGGGGTCAGTGAGCACTGTTGCTGCTGTGCAGTGTGACAGGGGTCAGTGAGCAATGTTGATGCTGCTGTGTAGTGTGAGTGGGCTGAGTGAGCACTGTTGATGCTGCTGTGTACTGTTACTGAGGTGAGTGAGCACTGTCAATGCTGCTGTGTAGTGTGACTGGGCTGAGTGGGCACTGTCGATGCTGCTGCGTTACTGGGCTGAGTGAGCACTGTTGATGCTGCTGTGTAGTGTGACTGGGCTGACTGATCACTGTCGATGCTACTGTGTAGTATGACTGGGCTGAGTGAGCACTGTTGATAATGCTGTGTAGTGTGTCTGGGCTGAATGAGCACTTTTGATGCTGTTGTGTAGTGTGATTGGGGTGAGTGAACACTGTTGATGCTGCTGTGTAGTGTGACTGGACTGGGCTGGGTGAGCACTGTCACTGCTGCTGTGTATTGTGACCGGGGTGAGTGAGCACTGTTGGTGCCGCTGTGTAGTGTGACTGGGCTGGGTGAGCACTGTTGATAATGCTGTGTAGTGTGTCTGGGCTTAGTGAGCACTTTTGATGCTGCTGTGTAGTGTGATTGGGGCGAGTGTACACTGTTGATGCTGCTGTGTAGTGTGACTGGATTGGGCTGAGTGAGCAGTCATTGCTGCTGTGTACTGTGACAGGGGTTAGTGAGCACTGTTGGTGCTGCTGTGTAGTGTGACTGGGCTGAGTGAGAACTTTTGATGCTGCTGGGTAGTGTGACTGGGCTGAGTGAGCACTGTCGATACTACTGTGTATTGTGACTAGGGTGAGTGAGCACTGTCGATGCTGCTGCGTAGTGTGACTGGGCTGAGTGACCACTGTCAATGCTGCTGTGTAGTGTGACTGGGGTCAGTGAGCACTGTTGATGCTGCTGTGTAGTGTGACAGGGGTCAGTGAGCAATGTCGATGCTGCTGTGTAGTGTGAGTGGGCTGAGTGAGCACTGTTGATGCTGCTGTGTAGTGTGCCTGGTGTGAGTGAGCACTGTTGATGCTGCTGTGTAGTGTGACTGGGCTGAGTGGGCACTGTCGATGCTGCTGTGTTAGTGGGCTGAGTGAGCACTGTTGATGCTGCTGTGTAGTGTGACTGGGCTGAGTGGGCACTGTCGATGCTGCTGTGTTACTGGGCTGAGTGAGCACTGTTGATGCTGCTGTGTAATGTGACTGGGCTGACTGAGCACTGTCGATGCTACTGTGTAGTTTGGGATGGGTGAGCACTGTCGATGCTGCTGTTTAGTGTGAATGGGGTGAGTGAACTCTGTTGATGCTGCTGTTTAGTGTAACTGGACTGGGCTGCGTGAGCACTGTTGATGCTGCTGTGTACTGTGACTGTTGTGAGTAAGCACTATTGCTGATGCTTTGTAGTGTAACTGGGTGAGTGAACACTGTTGATGCTGCTGCTTACTGTGACTGGGGTGAGTGAGCACTGTCGATGATGCTGTGTAATGTGACTGGGCTGAGTGAGCACTGTTGATGCAACCGTGTATTATGACTGGGGTGAGAGAGCACTGGTGATGCTGCTGTGGACTGTGACGGGGTGAATGAGCACTTTCGATGCAGCTGTGTAGTGTGACTGGGGTGAGTGAGCACAGTCGATGATGCTTTGTCGTGTGACTGGGGTGAGTGAGCACTGTCAATGCTGCTGCTGTGTACCTTGACTGGGCTGAGTGAGCACTGTGGATGATTCTGTGTACTGTCCCTGGGCTGAGTGATCACTATCGATGCTGCTGTGTAGTGTGCCTTGGGTGAGTGAACACTGTTGATGCTGCTGTGTAGTGTGACTTGACTGAGGGAGCACTGTCAGTGTTGCTGTGTAGTGTGACTGGGGTGAGTGAGCACTGTCAATGCTGCTGTGTAGTGTGACTGGGCTGACTGAGCACTGTCGATGCTGCTTTGTAGTGTAATTGGGGTGAGTGAACACTGTTGATGCTGCTGTGTAGTGTGACTGGGCTGAGTGATCACTGCCGATGCTGCTGTGTAGAGTGACTAGGGTGAGCGAGCAATGTTGATGCTGCTGTGTAGTGTGACTGGAGTGAGTGAACACTGTTGATGCTGCTGCTGTGGAGTGTGACTGGGCTGAGTGAGCACTGTTGATTATGCCGTGTAGTGTGAATGTGGTGAGTGAACTCTGTTGATGCTGCTGTGTAGTGTAACTGGACTGGGCTTTTTGAGCACTGTTGATGCTGCTGTGTACTGTGACTGTTGTGAGTGAGCACTTTTGCTGATGCTTTGTATTGTAACTGGGTGAGATATCACTGCCGATGCTGTTATATAGTGTGACTGGGGTGAGGGAGCAGTACTGATGCGGCTGTGTACTGTGACTGGGCTGAATGAGCACTATTGATGCTACTGAGTACTGTGACTAGGGTGAGTGAGCACTGTCGATGATTCCGTGTAGTGTGACTGGGGTGAGTGAGCACTGTTGATGCTGTTGTTTAGAGTGCCTGGGGTGAGTGAGAATGGTTTAACATGCTGTCCAGTGTGACTGGGGTGAGTGAGCACTATTGCTGATGCTTTGTAGTGTAACTGTGTGAGTTATCACTGCCGATGCTGCTGTATAATGTGACTGGGGTGAGGGAGCACTGCTGATGCTGCTGTGTACAGTGACTGGGGTGAGTGAGCACTGTTGATACTGCTGTGTACTGTGACTGGGGTGAGTGAGCACTAACGATGATGCTGTGTAGTGTGACTGGGGTGAGTGAGCACTGTCGATGATGCTGTGTACTGTGACTGGGGTGAGTGAGCACTAACGATGATGCTGTGTAGTGTGACTGGGGTGAGTGAGCACTGTCGATGATGCTGTGTACTGTGACTGGGGTGAGTGAGCACTAACGATGTTGTTGTGTAGTGTGACTGGGGTGAGTGAGCTCTGTCCATGCTGCTAATTAGAGTGCCTGGGGTGAGTGAGAATGGTTTAACATGCTGTGTAGTGTGACTGGGGTGAGTAAGCACTGTTGATGCTGCTGTGTACTATGACTGGGCTGAGTGAGCACTGTTGATGATGCTGTGTAGTGTGACTGGACTGGACTGAGTGAGCACAGTCGATGATGCTTTGTAGTGTGGCTGGGCTGAGTGAGCACTGTTGATGCTGCTGTGTAGCATGAGTGGGCTGAGTGATCACTGTCGATGCTGCTGTGTAGTGTGACTGGGCTGAGTGAGCACTGTTGATTCTGCTGTGTAGTGTGACTGTGCTGAGTGAGCACTGTTGATGCTGCTGTGTAGTGCGACTGGGCTGAGTGAGCACTTTTGATGCTGCTGTGTAGTGTGACTGGACTGGGCTGGGTGAGCACTGTCACTGCCACTGTGTATTGTGACTGGGGTGAGTGAGCACTGTTGGTGCCGCTGTGTAGTGTGACTGGGCTGAGTGAGCACTGTTGATAATGCTGTTTAGTGTAACTGGACTGGGCTGAGTGCTGCTGTGTACTGTGACTGTTGTGAGTAAGCACTATTGCTGATGCTTTGTAGTGTAACTGGGTGAGTGAACACTGTTCATGCTGCTGTATAGTGTGACTGGGGTGAGTGAGCACTGTCGATGTTGCGGTGTAGTGTGAGTGGCCTGAGAGCACTGCAGATGCTTCTGTGTAGTGTGACTGGTCTGAGTGAGCACTGTTGATGCTGCTGCTTACTGTGACTGGGGTGAGTGAGCACTGTCGATGATGCTGTGTAGTGTGACTGGGCTGAGTGGGCACTGTCGATGCAACTGTGTATTGTGACTGGGGTGAGAGAGCACTGGTGATGCTGCTGTGGACTGTGACTGGGGTGAGTGAGCACTGTCGATGCTACTGTGTAGTGTGACTGGGGTGAGTGAGCACTGTCGATGCTGCTGTGTAGTGTGACTGGGCTGAGTGATCACTGCCGATGCTGCTGTGTATTGTGACTTGGGTCAGCGAGCAATGTTGATGCTGCTGTGTAGTGTGACTGGGCTGAGTGAGCAATTTTGATGCTGCTGTGTTGTCTGCCTGGGGTGAGAGAGCCCTGTAGATACTGCTGTGTAGTTTGACTGGGGTGAGTGAGCACTGATGATGCTGCTGGGTACTGTGACTGGGCTGACAGAGCACTGCCAATGCTGCTGTGTAGTGTGAATGTGGTGAGTGAACTCTGTTGATGCTGCTGTGTAGTGTAACTGGACTGGGCTGAGTGTGCACTGTTGATGCTGCTGTGTACTGTGACTGTTGTGAGTGAGCACTATTGCTGATGCTTTCTAGTGTAACTGGGTGAGTGATCACTGCCGATCCTGCTGTATAGTGTGACTGGGTGAGTGAGCACTGTCGATGTTGTGGTGTAGTGTGATTGGCCTGAGAGCACTGCTGATGCTGCTGTGTACTGTGACTGGGCCGAGTGAGCACTGTTGATGATGCCGTGTAGTGTGACTGGGCTGAGAGAGCACTTTTGATGCTGCTGTATTGTCTGCCTGGGGTGAGAGAGCCCTGTCGATACTGCTGTGTAGTGTGACTGGGCTGCTGTGTAGTGTGACTGGGCTGAGTGAGCAGTGTCGAAGAGGCTGTGTACTGTGAGTTGGGTGAGTGAGCACTGTTGATGATGCTGAGTAGTGTGACTGGGCTGAGTCAGCACTGCCGATGCTGCTGTGTAGTGTGAATTTGGTGAGTGAACTCTGTTGATGCTGCTGTGTAGTGTAACTGGACTGGGCTTTGTGAGCACTGTTGATGCTGCTGTGTACTGTGACTGTTGTGAGTGAGCACTATTGCTGATGCTTTGTAGTGTTACTGGGTAAGTTATTACTGCCGATGCTGCTGTATAGTGTGACTGGGGTGAGGAAGCACTGTTGATGCTGCTGTGTACTGTGACTAGGGTGAGTGAGCACTGTCGATGATGCTGTGTAGTGTGACTGGGGTGAGTGAGCACTGTCGATGCTGCTGTTTAGAGTGCCTGGGGTGAGTGAGAATGGTTTAACATGCTGTGTAGTGTGACTGGGGTGAGTAAGCACTATTGCTGATGCTTTGTAGTGTAACTGGGTGAGTTATCACTGCCGATGCTGCTGTATAATGTGACTGGGGTGAGGGTGCACTGCTGATACTGCTGTGTAGTGTGACTGAGGTGAGTGAACACTGCTGATACTGCTGTGTACTGTGACTGGGGTGAGTGAGTACTAACGATGATGCTGTGTAGTGTGACAGGTGAGTAAGCACTGTTGATGCTGCTGTGTACTGTGACTGGGCTGAGTGAGCAATGTTGATGCTGTTGTGTAGGATGCCTGGGATGAGTGAGCACTATTGATGATGCTTTGTAGTGTGGCTGAGCTGAGTGAGCACTGTTGATGCTGCCGTGTAGTGTGACTTGGGTGAGTGAGAACTGTTGATTCTGCTGTGTACTTTGACTGGGTTGAGTGAGCACTGTCAATGCTGCTGTGGTGTGTGCCTGGGGTGAGTGAACTCTGTTGATGCTGCTGTATAGTGTTACTGGACTGAGTGAGCACAGTCAATGTTGCTGTGTAGTGTGCTTGGGGTAAGTGAACACTGTTGATGCTGCTGCTGTATAGAGTGCCTGGGTGAGTAAGAACTGCTTAATATGCTGTGTACTGTGACAGGGCTGAGTGAGCACTATCGATGATGCTGTGTAGTGTGACTGGGCTGAGTTAGCACTGTTGTTGCTGCGGTGTAGCGTGAAAGGGCTGAGAGAGCACTGTTGATGATTCTGTGTAGTGTGACTGGGGTGAGTGAGCACTTTCGATGATGCTGGGTAGAGTGACTGGGGTGAGTGAGCACTGTTAATGCTGCTGCGTAGTGTGACTGGACTGGGCTGGTTGAGCACTGTCACTGCTGCGGTGTATTGTGGCTGGGGTGAGTGAGCACTGTTGGTGCTGCTGTGTAGTGTGACTGGGTTGAGTGAGCACTGTTGATGTTCCTGTGTAGTGTGACTGGGCTGAGTGAGCACTGTTGGTGCTGCTGTGTAGTGTGACTGGGCTGAGTGAGCACTGTCGATGCTGCTGTGTACTGCGACTTAGGTGAGTGAGCACTGTCGATGCTGCTGTGTAGTGTGACTGGGCTGAGTGAGCACTGTCGATACTGCTTTGTATTGTGACTAGGGTGAGTGAGCAATGTCGTTGCTGCGGTGTAGCGTGAAAGGGCTGAGAGAGCACTGTTGATGATTCTGTGTAGTGTGACTGGGGTGAGTGAGCACTTTCGATGATGCTGGGTAGAGTGACTGGGGTGAGTGAGCACTGTTAATGCTGCTGCGTAGTGTGACTGGACTGGGCTGGTTGAGCACTGTCACTGCTGCGGTGTATTGTGACTGGTTTGAGTGAGCACTGTTGGTGCTGCTGTTTAGTGTGACTGGGCTGAGTGAGCACTGTCGATGCTGTTACGTAGCGTGACTGGGGTGAGTGAGCACTGTCGATGCTGCTCTGTAGTGTGACTGGGCTGAGTGAGCACTGTCAATGCTGCTGTGTATTGTGACTGGGGTGAGTGAGCACAGTCAATGATGCTGGGTAGAGTGAGTGGGGTGAGTGAGCACTGTTGAAGCTGCTGTGTAGTGTGACTGGGCTGAGTGAGCACTGTTGATGGTGCTGTGTACTGTGACTGGACTGGTCTGAGTGAGCACTGTCAATGCTGCTGTGTAGTGCGACTGGGCTGAGTGAGCACTTTTGATGCTGCTGTGTAGTGTGACTGGGCTGAGTGAGCACTGTTGATGGTGCTGTGTACTGTGACTGGACTGGGCTGGGTCAGCACTGTCACTGCTGCTGTGTAGCATGTCTGGGCTGAGTGAGCACTTTTGATGCTGCTGTGTAGTGTGATCGGGGTGAGTGAGCACTGTTGATGCTGCTGTGTAGTGTGACTGGATTGGACTGAGTGAGCACTGTCATTGCTGCTGTGTACTGTGACAGGGGTGAGTGAGCACTGTTGGTGCTGCTGTGTAGTGTGACTGGGCTGAGTGAGAACTTTTGATGCTGTTGTGTAGTGTGCCTTGTGTGAGTGAGCTCTGTTGATACTGCTGTGTACTGTGACTTAGGTGAGTGGGCACTGTCGATACTGCTTTGTATTGTGACTAGGGTGAGTGAGCACTGTCGATGCTGCTGTGTAGTGTGACTGGGCTGAGTGACCACTGTCGATGCTGCTGTGTAGTGTGACTGGGCTGAGTGAGCACTGTCGATACTGCTGTGTAGTGTGACTGGGCTGAGTGACCACTGTCGATGCTGCTGTGTAGTGTGACTGGGGTCAGTGAGCGCTGTCTGCTGCTGTGTAGTGTGACTGGTCTGAGTGAACACTGTCCATGCTGCTGTGTGGTGTGAATGGGGTGAGTGAGCACTTTCGATGCTGCTGTGTGGTGTGACTGCGCTGAGTGAGCACTGTCGCTGCTGTTGTGTAGTGTGACTGGCCTGAGTGAGCACTGTTGATGCTGTTGTGTAGTGTGACTGGGCTGAGTGAGCACTGTTGATGCCGCTGTATGGTGTGAACTAGGCTGAGTGAGCACTGTCGATGCTGCTGTATAATGTGACTGGGCTGAGTGATTACTTCCGATGCCGCTGTATGGTGTGACTTGGCTGAGTGAGCACTATCAATGCTGCTGTGTAGTGTGACTGGGCTTAGTGAATACTGTCGATGCTACTGTGTAGTGTGACTGGGCTGAGTAAGCAATGTCGGTGCTGCTGTGTAGTGTGACTGTGGTGAGTGAGCACTGTCGATGCTGCTGTTTAGTGTGACTGGGTGAGTGAGCACTGTTAATGCTGCTGTGTACTGTGACTGGGGTGAGTGAGATCAGCACGCCGAAAGGCAGAGCAAGACTGTGTAATTGGGGGAGTGAGCTATGTGGGCTGGGGGTTGGGGTGGTCAAGACAGTGTACAGCGTTCACTGCCACATGGACTGTAGGTAGTTTAAAAAAACTTTGCTGTTTGGAGTGGCTTATTTTGTGCTGCAGCTAGGAAAGTGGGTTAAAGTGATCATATAGTGGAGGAGAAATGGCTGCCAAATGTATTAAGAATTTAATCAGCCGCTCATGAATTTCTTTTGTGAAGAGGAGCCTGGGTACTGTCACATTTTTACCCAGGAAATATATAAAAAAAAAAAAGGTATGGGAGGTCACGTGAGCGTTAGACAAAAATGGCTGCTTAAACCTTCAGCTCCATGCTAACCCCTGTTTATCTCACTGCATCTACCACTTTTAACATCAGGGGACCATCTGTTCTCTATCATGCCTGAGAATTCACACACTCTGCAACCTGCTGAGAGCCCTAATATTGATATTCCTTACCTTCAAAAGCCTCAAAATCACTCTCTATCCAAACTTGCTGGAACCCAAAATGGCAATATTAAGACACCACTCCTCGAAGACTACCAATCCAGTGAGGCAGTGCAACCTGACTGAACAGATAGCAGCATTCATGGAGACAATCCAGGTCACAGTTGACACACAAGCTAACCTGGCTAGCCTTATGGATTGGTTCAACAAGATGGAAACAACCATTACAGAAACTGCACAATATAATACCATTCAGGATCAGTGTCTGCAGGCCGCTGAATCTCAATTGGGCTGGCTTACAGCAAAGATGGAGGATTTGGAAGGTCAAGGGTGGAGAAAGAACTTAAGCACTATTGGGCTCCCGAAGGGTATGGAAGGCAACGATCCTGTGCGTTACCACGGGGAAAGTCTGCCACAATGGTTACACTGATGGCGGCCACTCTGATGGCAGCCCCGCTGGGCTGTGCATGATACACGAGAATACAATCAGGAGCAATATTGCTTTAGATTTTGGTTTTTTGAGCATTTTATCTGTAGAGTATGTGAGCGCTCTGTTTGTAGAACGTTGCTTTTGAAATAGTTTTTGGATTTATTTGTGAATTGTGTAGAAGTGTCGCCAGAGCTTTTCAGGACAGAACAGGAACAATAACTGAGTTTATCTTTGAGGGAGACATTCTGTATGTTTTGCCCGCTGGAGAGTGCTGGTTGCTGTTTTCTCTGCATTTGGAGCTAGAACATGGGTCGTTGGGTCAGGCTGAACTGTTATTGGACCACAGTTATGGTGGATTGTGTATATCCCCAGTGAAGAGGACCAAAACAGCCAGTACTGATTTGAGGAGGAACACTTTTGGACCAGGACAAGGGGGAAGGAAGGAGGTGGGCAGTCTGTGCTGCCGGAGTCCCTGGATGAACGAGGGACTGAGTAGCTTGTGCAGTAGAAAGAGACTGCAGCATTAAAGTTGTGGAGAGTTTTGGTGAGTATAGACCCATGGCTGAATTATCAGGGTGTCTGAAGGGGTATCTGGAGGGTTGGACACTGGAGGGTGTTCAACCAGAAACCCAGAAACAGTGAGAACCGTCTAAAGGTGAAGGGTGACTGCTGCTGTGGGGGAGTCCCTGAAGCACCCTGAGGTTTTAGTTGGGTCGGGAAGATCCGGAAAAACTATGGCTACAATATATGGGCAAAGAAGACTGTCTGGACTTGGCGATTCTTCCTCCTTCCCTGATATGCAGAGAACTCAGCGAGTAGGACTACAACTTTATGAAGTTCTGGAACTATTTCTTCAATAGACTTAACACTGAACAGTTACAAGGTTTAGTGAGAGCTAAGAGGCTGAGAGCATCTTGGGTTCTTAAATTGCTTGGATTGTGGAGGTGAGAGCTCTCCAGTATATACTGTGAAATTTTGGCTATTTTTTCTGTTGGACTTTTAAAAAAAAAAACTTCTGGGTCTCAAATTTAATAATTCTCGCTTCTTGTCTGTGAAATCCCTGGAGACACTGAAATTATTAAATATTTAATTGTGTGCTATGTGAAAGTAGTTTTAGTGAAAGGTGTGTGAAAGAAGTGTGTTTGAGTAATATAGAAGGGGTATTGGTGTGAATGGTACGGGTGTGGTATTTGAGGAGTTTGAATTATTGAGAGTGTTTGGTTTTGTGTGTTAGAAGTGTGCTTGTGTAATATAGAGGGTGTATTGTTGTGGGTGGTGAAGGTATGGTGTTTGAGAAGTTTTAAATTATTGAGTGGGTTGTTTTTGGTTTTAGAAATGCGTTGGGGTTTGGGGTCTGTTATTTGCAGCTACTCAGGTGATGACCTCTGGGGCCTTCATCCTCTTCGAGCTTCCAGCATTGTCATGAGAAGCCTACTCGAGATGTAGGGCTTTAGGAACAGCCTGGGTGGCTGTCAGGGTGTCTGGGATTTGGGTGGTGAAGTCAAGGAGCAAAATGGGGGCTTGAACGGGGTTCGCCATGTCTAGTCTCCATACCCAAGGGCTCCACCTTAGAGTGTGGGCAGATGACTGGTCCAGCTGCTTCACCTCATCCTACTCGGGTTGTGTTGCGCAATGCCAGATCGATAAGGAACAAGACGTCTATAATGATGGATTTGATATCCTCTGTTGATCTGGCTTGCATCATGGAGACCTGGCTGGATGAAAATACCGCCCCATTTTTAAAGGGCGGCAGTGCCAGACAGGTGCTCAATGATACACAGCCCGAGGCAGGATCATTGGGGCGGGGGGATGGTCATTTGTTTTAAATCTAGCCTGAACCTCACGGTGCTGCCTTTGGGCCATACAAGGTCCTTTGAATGTGTGGCTGCCCGGGGGTGTGTGGGTGCGGGAGTTAGTGTCCTCTTGCTCTATCGCCCCCCAGGTAGTGATGGGGATTTTTTGCGAGAGGTTGAGGAGCTCATCATGAGCCTGGTATGGAGTCCCCCAGGTGGTTGATCATGGGGGATTTCAATGCCTGGGTCGATGGAGGGTTTTCATGATTTGGGATAGACCTTCTCAAGAGCATGGGGGCACTGGGCCTGACACAAAAGGTAACGACAGCAACGTACTCAGGCAGCCACATACTGGATCTGTTTTTTTCTTCTGAGTTAAATATTGTGGACCTTAGTGTAGATCCGGTGGTTTGGTTGGATCATAGCAGCATGGGGTTCATGTTTAGGGTCCCTCCAGATGGTCCTGCCCTTATGGAGATGGTCCAGTACCAGTCATTAAGGGAAGTATCCCCAGAGGACCTTTTGGCGGTGCTGGATCTATCGGGTGTTGGGGTAGTTTGTGTGATTGGGTTAGAGGAGGCAGTAGTGGCCTATAATAGGGCGGTTGGTGCAGCCTTTGGCTCAATCGCACCCTTGCGTGTCCGACCCCTCTCTACCCGTCAGAGATCTCCCTGGTATGATGAGAATCTCAGAGGTTTAAAGACTAGGGGCCGGAGGTTAGAGAGGCATTGGAGGAGATCTGACCTGGTGGCAGACAAATTGGCCCTTATGTCATATTGTGTGGACTATCAGGGGCAATCTCCCGTAAAAAGGCAGAGTTTCTGTCTAGGGTGATTGCTACAGTGAGAAACAGACCAACTCAACTCTTCCACACAGTGGACAGCTTTTACACCCTTCCTGTCAGGGTGTTAGAGGGGTAGGTTCGAGCACAAGGTGCGAGGAGCTGGTTCTGTTTTTCGCTGACAAGGTGTCTGCCATCAGGGCTGAGGTCTCGTCGAATGTCTCTCAAAAGGGCTGCAGGGTCTGGCCTGAGTTGAGTTGGAGCACTCCTCCTGTGTGGAATGAGTTTGAGCTGATTACCCTTACCAAATGTGACACAATGGCAACACCATGGCACCACAATGGCAACACAGTGGTGAGCGACAAAATGTGCAATAGTACTACCCAGTGGTACTATGGTTGTACTATGGTAGTTTACATTTTGATTATTTTTGGTGCAGTGGTAGGACAGTGGTACAATGGTATCACAATGCAATTGAAGCAAACCACTGTGATACTATGAAAACCTTAATGGTAGTACAGTGTTAGTCACAGTGACATTGCAATGGCAAATGAATGGTATTACAGTGGTATTCCAAATAACTTTTTGTAAGGGTGGGGTTGGGGAGGTGGTAGAGATAATCTCTAAGCTCCGGCTGACCCATTGTGATTTAGATCCAGGCCCAACTCGCCTTTTGGTGGAACGTTTGGATCTGATTGGTCCTGTGATTGCTGGTGTAGTCTGGAGTTCATTAAGGAGTGGGATCTTTCCTTTAGTCTTGAAAGATGCTCTGATCAGACCTCTTTTGAAAAAACATATTTGGACCCGGACTGCCTCAGCAATTACAGACCTGTTTCAAACCTCCCATTTTTAGGGAAGGTTGTAGAAAAAGTGGTGGCCATTCAGCTGGAGAGATATCTTGCTGCTTCCTCCACCTCTGAGCCTTTCCAGTCTGGGTTCTGAGTGGAGCATAGTACAGAAACAGCCCTGGTGAGGGTTCTTAATGACCTCCTGATGGCAAGGGATAGAAAGGACCATACCATCTTGGTCCTTCTAGACCTTTCTGCGGCATTTGACACAGTGGACCATGAGGTGTTACTTGACTCACTGCGGTTTTGGTGTGGCCTGTCAGGAAATGTCATCAATTGGTTCAGATCATACCTGACAGACAGAGTGCAGAGGGTGATCGTGGGAATTTTCTCATCAAAACCGAAGACTCTGTGCTGTGGTGCTCAACAGGGGTTGGTCTTGTCGCCTCTGCTGTTCACGGTGTATATGCTGCCACTGGGGGACATTATCAGATGGTACAGTCTGGGTTTTCACTGCTATGCAGATGATACCCAGCTGTACCTGTCTTATGCTCCCAATAGCCAGGTGTCAGACTCTGTTTTTAACAGCTGCCTTGAGGAAATCCAGACATGGATGACTCACAATTGGCTGAAGCTTAACCCATACAAGACTGAGGTACTGGTGGAGGAGCCGGATCGTCATGGCGGAGGGGGGTGTGTCATTACTCCTTGACCTTGTGCTGGAGGGGTGTGCCATTAGCCCCCCTAGGCAGGTGAAGAATTTGGGAGTAATCCTGGAATGGCGGTCTGACATTTGTTGCACAGGTGTTGGCCGTGGTGAGAAGTGGGTTTTATCATCTCAGGAATATTGCCCAAATTCGAGCCCTGGTCTTGCCTGATGACCTGCCCACACTGGTACATGCTTTCGTCACTTCCATGTTGGACTTCTGCAATGCCTGTACCTAGGGATATCTGGAGGCAACCTCCGCAGACTGCAGCTGGTGCAGAATACGGCAGCGGGATTATTGATGGGGGTGAAAAGATGTGAACATATCACCCCGTCGGTCCATGAACTGAACTGGCTGCCAGTCCAGTGGAGGACTGTCTTCAAGATAGGGCTGTTGACCTATAAGACCCTGCACAAGAGGGGCCCAGTCTATCTGCAAGAGCTCCTTGTGCCGTACTGCCCAACCTGGGCTCTCCTTTCTGCCAGGGGTGGCCTTCTTGGAGTTCCCAGGGTTAGGCTGCAGCATTCGGGTGATAGAGTATTTGTGGCAGCTGTGTCAACCCTGTGGAACTCCTTGCCTGGTTATTAGGGAGGTCCCCTCGGTGGAAGCCTTTAAGAAGAGCCTCCAGACTTATTTATTCAGTCAAGACTTCAACTAAGGGTGTTTTAAAAAACACAGTATTTGCTTGATTGTTAGTTAAGCTGTTGCTCCCAGTTGTATTTTATGTTGTTGTTGTTTTAAATTTGTTCTATCCTATTTTTAAAGATGTTTTGTATGTTATTTGTGTTATATTGTACAGCATCCAGAGTCTCCGGAGATGGGTGCTATATAAATAAAATATGCATCTATCTATCTATCTATCTATCTATCTATCTATCTATCTATCTATCTATCTATCTATCTATCTATCTATCTATCCTCTGAAGAATATGTTTTTGAGATTGTATTAGAAGAGCCCCTGTTACTCGCTCTTCGGTATGATCCTGGCCTCTGATATTAAAATCCTCGGTTCCAAGACAAGGAATTGATCTTAACAAAAGCAAGCGATATCAAAGATATATTAGTAGCAGAAACCTGCACATCCTTCTATCCGGATTACCCAAGGTGGATTTTGGAGCATCGGCAGGCTTTTGACAGGGTAAAACAAGGCCTCCAGAACCGGGGCATCACTTATGCCTTGTTGTACCCAGCTGTACTTGTTGTCACCCTAGAAGGACAATCTGTACAGTTTCAGTCACCAGAGGAGGTGGACAGGTACTTGCAACAGCACCTGGGACCCACTAGACCATCATCCAACACCCCGAGCATGAACCTTGCAACCTCAGAGCAGATGAACACCTACTCCTCAGCGGCTACAGCCAGCTCAGACATGCCACCTTGAATTAACAGATACTTAAGCCTGTAGGAACTTCTAATTTGACACACGCTCCATCTTTGTAAGTACTATGCCTTTTGATTGATATCTGTGTCCATCGGTCCCAGCATAGACCCATTGTACAGTGGCCTTGTAGCCACCTCCCCCTCCCTTTTAAGTGGTGACCATGGATTTTGTAAGGGCTTTTGAATCCTTTTGCTAGGATGGACAGCAAGGGACACAAAATCAGGGCCATTTGTTTCCCTGCCCCTGGCTGTAAATATTTACTGCACCCTTTATTCCTTGAAGGTGAGTGTATTCACATCAGTGACTCAGCCTCTGAGGATAATCCCGTCTTCTTTCTCCCTCTGTAACCTCTGACATGGAGACAGAAAACATCTATCCTACCTGATAATTTACCCTGGAACCGGAGTACGTTTTGACAGGAAGTGTAAATTTATTGTTTGTCTCACCTCCTTGGAATTTTTCAACCCCCTATCAGCCTCAGTCCCTTTTATCAGCCAGCACTTGGCTCCCCTCAACACGTCTTCAGGGTATCCCTCCCGCACTGTAACAGTCTTTACCTGAAGCTGGAACCCTGGTAAGATTATAGGGATCCCTCTGGTCGTACTTAGGGATCCAACCTGCACAGTCTGTATTTTGGGCTAGCATTTATCAGAGGACTACTCCCTCTTCCAAGGCAAACTATTTGACTGTAGGATGCTACCGAACACCGTGGGATACAAAAACGGGGCTGTAGACTGTTAAATATGCCGACGCCCCAGGCCATTTTCTTTTAGTCTCCCACAGCTCAATTACAGTTATAGTGTAATGCAGTAGCAGTTAACAATGTACTAAACATGTTAAACTACACTCAGCATTTATGTTACTATCAAGGACTCCTGACTATGACACATTTTGCTGCTTTCATGTCATTCGTATCTTTTAGACCCGTCTATTTGCAAGTTGCAGAATGCTTATTTTTATCTTGGCAGCCAAAGTTTCCAAACGTTTAAACTAGCACATGTTGTTTTATCTGTAGGGGACTCATATTTCTTAGCCCACTCTAGGATATGTGATGTAAGAGTTAATAGTTACTGCTAGGGAATGTTCCCACCTTTTCAATAACATGCCTTCTTAGACCTTATTAAAGTTATAACTGTTAGAAGTTTAAATGTGTTCACATATAATCAGCTACAGGATATGCTTTTGTTAAGAGTGCCGGAGCCTGCTAGAGTTAGTATGTTACAGTAGACTCTCACCCAGTGGTTTTGAACTGTCTCTTTATTTGCTATAGCTTGTTGAGCTTTTATTGTGCCAGTTCTAAGGATGCTGTTTTTGCATTCGCTTGTGCACATGCGCAAGGAACATTTTGGGACAGTACGACTATTTGGAGGTGTGTGACCCTCCTGTCCAATGCAGTGCTCAGTGTAGTGGGTGCGACCGTACTGCACCAATGGATGTGTGAGCTGTCTATGACAGCAGTTTGGCTGCAGTGGTCTTCAATTGAAAGAAAAGCACCACTGCAATCAGCGGTGGTAACGTGTGTCTTTTTAGCATATTGACATCACCCATTTCCCTCCAAATGCTAATGAAATCCTTCCCGCTTCCTCCCTCTGCTGCTGTCCTCCCTGCTCCCTCGTTGTTCCCCCCAAACACATTGTATGTGCCAATGGGGTGCTCAATCCCCGTTGGCTCCAGGCGCGCCCCCAACAAACACCCAGGTGACATTCTGGGAGTACCCATTGTCCCTGTAAGTAAAAAACATCCTGCGAGGTTTTGTGTTTTTTTTTAAACCTGTGAAAACAGAAAACTTCCCTCACTGTATCCGTTGCCCCTCCACTACCCACACCCACCCTCTGCATACCCTACCTCCCCACCCCCACCCCATACTTACCTCCAGAGCCCAGCGCAATGATCTGCAGTGCATTGGGAACACGTCATTTCTTCAAAGCAAACGGCAAACTGAACAAATGCTGGTAAACTGTATAATGGCATCAATTTTTTTTTTCAACTTAGGTGGATATCTCTGCCATTTTTGTGAATTTTGACACCAAATTTTTAACATGGGGTTCTTGGGACCCCATCTCATGAATTAAGTCACTGTCATGTGGTTATTCAGTCCCGAAAGGTGAGTTCATGGTCATTGAGCAGAATCACCTTTCAGGACCAAATAATGAGACAGCAGTGTCACTGCTTATGAGGTGGGCTCCCAAAATGCCTATGTTGCAAATTTGGTGAAAAAAATTCCATAAAATGACAAGTTTTACGAGCATGCATTGTTCAGTTTCCATGCACACTCGTAACTTCGAGTATTTGCAATATTTTCACTCCAGATTTTCAACATTGGCATTTTTTCACACCTCCTTACGAACAGTACAGCTGTCATTTTTCACATCCTGGCCAAAATGTGTTTTCACACATCCGGTGAATAATGGCGCAGTCACTGTGGGAAATCAATGTTCGGGACAGATTACAAAAATCACAGTGACATTGTTCATGAGCAGAGGTCCCAAAATGCCTATGTTGAAAATTTGGTGACAAAAGTTCACAAAATGACTATGTCACTTGCATGCTTTGCGTAATTTCCACACACACTAGTAACTTAGAGAATTTGTAATATTTTCACTCCAGAATTTCAACATTGCCATTTTTCACACTTCCTTATGACCAGTACAGCTGTCATTTTTCACATCCTGGCCAAAATGTGTTTTCGCACATCCAGGATACAATGGCATGGTCGCTGTGGGAGACCAACGTTCAAGACAGATTAAGAAAATCATAGTGAGACTGTTCACAAGCAGAGGTCACAAAATGCTTATGTTGAAAATTTGGTGAAAGAAGTCCATAAAATGACTGTGTTATGAGTGTGCATTGTGCAGTTTTCACGTACGCTCATAAGTTCAAGAATTTTTAATATTTTCACTCTAGATTTTCAACATTGCCTTCTCTTCACACCTCGCTATGAATGGCACAGCTGTTATTTTTCATATCCTGCCCAAACTGTGTTTTCACACATGTGGTGCAGAATGGCACAGTCACTGTGGGAAGTCAACATTCAGGACAGATTAACAAAATCACAGTGCCACTGTTCATGAGCAGAGGTCCCAAATGCTTTTATGGGGAGGGTCACAAAAAGGCCATGTTGAAAATTTGTAGTGCAAATACCAGCAAACGCCCGGGGCATTAGGGTTTCTAACCATAACATCCCACCCTGTACAGACTGATAGGCATTAGGGGTGTGCCTTTAGATTGCCAGCTGTACTGCTCACGCCATTCCACCCCCGCCCCCCCCCCACCCTGCAGCCAGTGACAGGCATAGAGGTGTGCCTTGGACTCTTTGGACCTAGAGTTCACCCCATTCTTCTATACTGCACCCATTTCAGCATATTTTCTTATGGAATGGGGTGACTATAAAGATGAACACCCAAACGCACACCTGAACACTTGTCTGCAGTATAGGATGAGGTGAAATGGCATGAGCATTATGGGTGACAACCCAAATGTAAACCCAAATGCCTGTCCATCTCTGCAGGGTGGTGTTGGCATCACTGCAGTACTTCACTGCCATTTCTATTCTGCATCTGTCTGACTCATGCACTTCCAATGCTAATACCAGCAAGCAAACATTCAGCATTGACAAATGCTTGTTAGAAGTGCCAGTGTTACAGCAATTAATGAGTACAGTTGAAGTGGATGCTGCAAGTAACTTACTGCTTTATCAGGAGTCTGTAACGTGGGCATTTCAAACCTTGCCACTTGCTGACTCCCAATACAAAAACACACAGGGACAAGCCAATGGTGGTTAACATAATGAACATAAAAATAATTGTGAACTCTAAACATTGAAACATACAAAAAAGTAAACACAAATGCCACTATTTCTTATTTATAACTTACTTAACAGTTAATTTCAGCAGACAGTCATTTCCTAGTAATGAAAATTAAACTTTGCACTAATAAAGGCATGTGTTTCCCCAGTGTTCTCAGGCTGCACCTCACGGTTTGATGATGTGTCTCATATTGTCCCGCATTCTGACCATAGGTATCCCATATGTTGAAGACAGAAAGTTAAGAATTATGAGGCTGTCAGCCCAGTGGTGCTGAGGGTTGAGGCGCTGGATGCCACACCTCGCACTACGCCGGTAACCCGAGTTCAGGAGCAAGCTCAGGTGCCAGGGGTTGTCGGGGTGGGCAGAGGATTGAGTGCCTGCTGGGCTGCTCTCCTCCCTGAAGAGAAAGGCTGGGGATCGCCCACATGCCAGTGGCTCCTGGTGGAGACTGGGGGCACTGCAGCACGCAGGGCAGCACACACTTAGTGTGGCTGCATTTGGCAGGGTTGCCTGCACCATTGCATCAGGATGTGCACCATGCATGGGGGGGTAGTGAGCACCAGAACATGGAAAAGTCTGGTCTGCAGGGTAGGTGATGGCACCTGCCCCCATGCCCACAGTTGGGTCCATCCTGAATGGCCTTCCAGGTTCCTCCACCCGGGCCCTCACCCACAGCCGGAGACTGACTGTAAAAAAAGAGTGCCCAAGAGGAGGGGTGGCCCCACCACGGAGGGGTTAAGCTGGGGGTGCTGACTGTGGGATGAGAAGAAGGAAAGAGGAGGCACAGGTCAGATGACTTCAGGTAGGGCAGGAACAGGCAGGGCCCCACAGACCGTGACCGGAGGGAAAAATAATAAAAAAAAAAAAGAAGTACGAGGCTGAAATGTAAATGAGATGCAAGATGAATTGCAGAGAGGTACTTTGTAGGACATGGGTGCTGAAGAGACATGGCTACACCTAAGGGGGAGGGGGCTTGCATAAGTGCCAAACACCACTGCAAATACCTGCAAGCTAACGTTTGGCATTGACAAATGCTTGTTCTTTGCCAATTTGCTACATTCCAGAGGTAAAGAATTTCAGAGGCAATGTGTTACTCTCAGGGCTATTTTCCTTTTCAACTCCTTTGACCTGCTGCCCTAATCCCTGGTATAATATAATCTCCCTATTACACACACCATGTCACTGCTCCTGAATGAGGATTATATAAATCATTAATGCTGGGAATATCTTATTAGCTCTCACTTATTCTCCTTTTTACACTCCAGTTGATTTCTTCACCTTCCAGACAGAGGATACACCCTGCTTACACCTTCTTTTCCTCTCTCTCTCTACTCCCCGAGATATCATTTCATTTTCTTCAGTCCACTCTGTAGCCGGGTGTGGGTGAAGAATAATGTAGACAACAGCAGATTGGTGCAACACACTGCAGTGTGGCTTTATTTTCTTTCAAAGTCAGGATAAAATAATTAACTCCAAAATAAATAAAGCAACATTATTTACAGCACTACAAGTAATTCACTTTCTTTAGTGACCACAGAGGATAACATTAAGCAATGATATATCCTTTCTTCAATACATCAGTTTGCAGCAACAGGCAGTGCATGTCCTTCCTCTGCACTTGATCAGCACTTATTAACCCACTGATCTCTCTCTTCAGTGAAAATTATTTCATTTCCTATGTTTGTCTTGTGTGTTCAGGTAATGGGGAGCGCAAAAAAGGAAAACCCCAAAACAAGCTAAAGATGAACAACCTCAGTGCAGAAGCATTGAAGCAAGGGTTACCCCAAATGGCATTGGCAATAAAGCCAAATTTCAAAGGAACACAACATCACACATACCGCTGTAATGTAAAGCATCATGAGATGTAAGTCACCATGAAATTTTAGGCTGGTTCAGCTTAAAGCAGGAATGCATGGTGCCAAATGGCCTCTCAAACAATCTGTAATTTACATGCATTTTAAATAACACAATGGGGGTTTTCTGATATTTCTACCCCAGTAACTTAATTTTTATAATACAGTCCCCTAGTAACTTTTTACCTTTATCAAAAACACCTAGTGCCATGGTATTTTCAACTTTTACAGGTTTCGTACACATAAGGCGTATATGTCAAGATATTTTATGACATAGTGCTATTGCATAGTAAATCCAACGATGAGGAACACAACCTGTTGTTTTACATCAGCTCGGAGGTCACCACAAATAATCTTCTTGTACAAGGACCTGAGAGAGAAAAGGAAAATTAAAGAGGACACTATAGCATAGTCAAGGAAGAGGAGGAGCCACCCATAGGTGGCCAACCTTATGGACTAGAAATTGGAAAAGATAGATTAGGCTAAGAAATAGAAGAATTGTTGCAACAGATTTAAGAAAAGGTCAGTCCACAAGAGTGGCAGGATTTCCCTGTCACACCTTCCTTTTATCTTCAACTGGAGTGGGAGCCGGGGAATGGCAGGGGATCTATCTCCTTTCTAGCATAACCAAAACATGTGGGGCATTGACTTAATAGCCTTCCAACTCATTTCATTGGGGAAGAGACCAGTATGCCTCCACAGGCATGGGACCACTCTGCAATTGTGAGTTTGTTTCTTTTTGTTGTCAGTGTTCTGTGTACAACTACTTTCCCCAAGATTTACATGGGGGCGTGAGGAGACTACTTGTATTTCCTCTTACTGAACAACCCTTGCTGATTGCAACTTGATTCATCTCCCATGTAGCTCCAAATTTTGGTGTGCTTGGGAATTTTCTACAGTATCTGTGGGAACCAGAGAGGGGAGAGTTGGGGGGACCTATTTGGAAGTATCCTGGGTTCAAACTTTGGGAGCCCCTCGACCTGCAATGGCATTAGCTAATCACTTGAAAGTGGTCTCCTGGAATGTCAGGGGTCTCAATTGCCCTAAAAAATTGAGAGAGGTTTTACTGTCCCTTAAAGACTTAAACTGGGATGTTGCTCTCCTGCAAGAAACCCACCTGTTAGAGGGGGATTTGAAATTCATAGGCCTCATGTGGGTAGATCAATACTTCCACAGTGCTTGTTTGACCAGGCAGCAGGGAGTAGCAATCTTACGTAAGGAAAGTATAGCGCACAAATTTAAATATGACGGTCAATTTCTTCTGGTTTAGGGTACCTACCAGGGTTTCCCACTGGTGCTGGGCAGTATTCATGCACCTAACTCACCAGATATAGACTTTCACTATGATGCTGAATGATACCCAACTCTACCTGTCTTTCGGACCTGACCAGGATAGTGTTATCTCGATATTCAACAACTGCCTCACAGAAATCCAAGATTAGATGAAGTCTAGCTGGTTAAAGTTGAACACAGGGAAAACTGAGGTGATGATCATGGATCCTGGTCACCAGATAAAGGGGTTGAGGGCTAGACGGCCCTTGGGACTTTTTTTGGTAGGCTCCAAGATCCTTACTTCTGAATGGGTGCGAGACCTGTGGGTGGTACTTGATGATGGGCTAACACTTCAATCTCAGGTGTCAGCAGTCATCAAGTCTTCCTTTTACCATCTTCGGAATATCACCAGGATCGAGACC
Organism: Neoceratodus forsteri; assembly: GCA_016271365.2. Lineage (NCBI taxonomy): Eukaryota > Metazoa > Chordata > Ceratodontiformes > Ceratodontidae > Neoceratodus > Neoceratodus forsteri. The sequence goes on along the minus strand of CM028138.1, from coordinate 191,966,077 downwards.
CTTGTTCTGTCTGGTGACCTTCCTACAATGATCCATGCCTTTGTGACCTCACACCTTGATAATTGCAACTCTCTGTAGTTAGGGCTACCTGGGGTTGATATCCACCACCTGCAGCTAGTGCAGAATGCTGCAGCATGACTGTTGACAGGGACTCCTCAGTCCTTTCATATCACACCTGTGCTGCATGATCTGCACTGGCTGCCAATTTGGTGACAGATCACCTTTAAAGTTGAATTACTGACTTACAAAGCCCTACACGGACTTGGGCGTGACTACTTGAAAGAGCTTCTGGTACCCTACTGCCCCGAGCGACAGCTCTGTTTGGCTGACAAGGGGGTTGCTAGAGATTCCGAGGGTGTCTTTAAAATCTTCAGTGGCCTGTGCATTTATGTATGTGGCCCCAACCCTCTGGAATTTTCTACCCCGTCAGCTCTGGGACCGCACGACTGTGGGGGGTTTCAAACAGGCTTTGAAATCTTTCCTATGGCACCAGGCTTTTAGTGGAATGGATTGAAGGGACTCTGACAGACCGTTTTATTATTGTATTGCTGATTTTATTATTGTTTTTAAATTTACTGTACAGTGCCTTGATATTCTGAAAGGCATTTAACCTAAATAAAGATATTATTATTATTTATCAGTTCTTCCTCTCTGAAATACATGAGACTGTGACACCTACAGTATCATGCTGGTGGGAGACCTTAACCCGGCCCTGGACCCCACCCTAGACAGGACTGGCACAGGCACAAGTTATGAATCTACCCAGTCAACTCAGGTGGCTTCCCTCTTCCGAGACTACAGCCTCATTGATACGTGGCATACACTCCACCTTACGACTGTAGACTTTGCTTGTTATTCTCCCTCCCATGAATCCTACAGCCAAATAGATGTGATTTTGGCTTCTTCCTATTGCTCTCACAGATGTGAACAGTTTCCCAAGGTAACATACTCATCTCAGATCATACCCCAGTCATTTTCTCCCTAGAGTGGAGGTTCAGCACCAGTAGACATAATAAGTGGAGCCTCAATACTTCCCTTTTTCAACAAGATTCAGCTATACAATGGCTCAGACAGGCCATTATTGATTACTACTCTTTTAATGATACCCCCGAATGCTCACAAGTCACTCAATGGGAAGCACTAAAAGCAGTACTTCAAGGTCAACTGATTGCATACACAACAGTTATTAAGAAATTACGTGAATCTACACTTCAGACCATGGAGCAAGAACTTAAAATATTGGAAAAGGTCACCGCTCAGGACCGCATCAAAAGCCCCGATACTAGGGAGAAAATTAAGTAGTTGAAATCTGAAATAGGTGATATACTGCAACATCGGACTTACTATGCACTATACAAGCTCAACCAAAAATATTGGGAGGCAGGGAAACAACCTGGAAAGCTCTTAGCAGTTAAACTCCAGGCCCAAATTATGGCAAAGTGTATCCCTGTCATACATGACTCCTACGGTTGTAAATAGACAGCCCCCAATTACATTAATCAAGCCTTCCAAGACTTTTACTCCTCTTTATACTCCTCAGAGGTCAGCCACTTACCATATCACTATTCAGCCTTTTATTCTAATATTCAATCACCAAAGGTGCCAGTTTCATTCATTTCCTCTCTTACCTCCCCCATTCAGTCTGCTGAGCTTGCCCAAACTATCCAGACCATGGCCAGGGGAAAATCACCGGGCCCGTATGGCTTTCCCACCAAATTCCATTATACTTTCAGTGATCTGCCCCCCTCTGAAACTAGCCCTGTTGTTTAATGAAGCTTGGGATAAGGGGGCCTTCCCGCCTTCTTTTCTACAAGTCATCATTACCCTGATTCCCAAGAAAGGCAAAGACAGTGTCCTTTGCTCCCAGTTCCAGCCCATTTCTTTACTTAACGTGGATACCAAAATCTTCACAAAAATATTGGCCCGACTAATGGAACCTATTGTGCCATCCCTCATTCGCTCAGACCAATTCAGCTTTGTCCCCAGGCAACTAGGCTCAGACAATATTCATTGGACATTAGATCTTATCTGGGAAGCTGGTGCCCTATCCCAGCCTGCTGTCACCCTGTCCCTAGATGTTGATAAAGCAGTTGACAGGGTGGAATGGGCCTAACTGTTCAACACCCTGGGTAGATTTGGCTTCCTTCCATCTTTTATCACCCTGGTGCGACTACTATACACCTCACCATCAGCAGCGGTTCTTCTTAATTCTGTGCTGTCCCCATACTTTCCACTACACAGAGGAACTAGACAGGGTTGCCCCTTATCCCCATTCTTCTTTCTGTTGGCAGTAGAACAGCTGGTCTCAAACATTAGAGCTGAACCCAGTTTTCCGGCATTGTGGTGGGCAACCTCCCTCATAAAGTAGTATTGTTAGCAGATGATGTGACTTTATTCCTGACCAATCTCCCTGTCTCTCTCTGCCATCCTAGGGGTCTAACCCAGGCTATAAGCTAAACAGTACAAAATCCCAGTTACTACCCCTTAACCAACCTGTACTGCTGATTTGTTCTCTACCTACCCTTTTCAATGGCCCCCGACAAAGTAACTTGCCTCGTTATTATACTCCAAGCTATCATCTCGGCCACAAAAGCAGTTAGCACACATGCTAGATAATCTGGACTTGGATTTACAGTGATGGAAGACTCACATTCTTTCTCTCTGGGGTAGAGTTAATGCCTTGAAATTAATTGCACTCCCCAAGCTACAATACAATCTGGGTAACTTACCCATCTCCTTACCAGGAGATTTCTTTTGGAGACTTTCAGCCAAAATATCTTCCTATATCTTGGCAGGTAAACTTCCAAAAATAAATCTCAAGATGCTACAGAAACACTGGAAAGAAGGTGGATTTGGATTGCCAAACATACAACTTTTTCATGACTTTACCCTGCTACATCAAGCAGTAATCAGCTATGCAACACATCTGGTCAGTCCCATCCTGAGCTGGATTTCTGTGGAACTAGCACAAGGTCAGTTGTCAATGCCAGCATCCCTTATTTTCCCAGATTGGTCCCTCTGCTCTACTATATTCCCATGTTCACACTACATGAGGCATATATGGACCAAGTATAGTAAACAATTGGTCTAGGATCCTCAGACGGCCCCTACTAGATCACTATGGCAAAACCCAGCTTTAACTATTGATGACCACTGTGTTTACTGGAGGAACTGGGAAGCTAGGAATATCTCCAAGATATGTGACCTACAGTATATGACCCCCACACAGGCTGCTTTTACTCGTTTGAAACCCTTCAGACCAAATACTAACTCCCTCACTCCACCATTTGGAAGTTTCTACAAACCAGGGACCTTCTCAAGCACAAAATATCGAAAGACTTTACCCTTCCCCAACCTTGGGGGCATGATCAGTGGATTATTTCACTCCATGGGGCACAACATCTCACTGCCAAACTTAAACTGCTCTATCAACACACTTTTCCAGCACCCATTTTGATAGGCCTCAAGGCAATGTGTGAACTTGAATTGGATATTTCCCTCTCCCCCTAAGAGCAGGCCCAAGTCTGGCCCAATGCATACCTGGCATCACGCAAACTCCAAGCAAAATCCATACTATATAAGATACTCCATAGGGTGCACAGAATTCTTGCCTGACTCCATAAGGTAGGTCTCCTAGAGCATAGTGACTGCTGGAGATGGTCATCCCCTCAGGCTATATTAACTCACATTCTCTGGGCATGTCCCAGCATTGATCAGTACTGGGCTCACGTATAGTCTACCTGTGCTAAAAGTTCTCCCCAACCTTGGAATCCAAGACGAACAACTAGCACTTCTTGGCCTATTACAACCGACTTCTACTTTGTCCAGACTCCAACTTTTATGGCTTACTAGAGCTTTGGCAGCTGCCAAGTATGCACTGTTATAGCACTGGAGAGACCCAGATCTCCAACACATTAGGAATTGTTCAACCTCCTAACATTAACTGGTTGATATGAGAGAACTACTCACCTCATTGTAGACAAGCTACCAGACTTCCAGAAATTTTGGGCCCCTTCATTGTTGCTTTTCCCAGAGCATCTTTCCAAAACTATGCAAATGAATGAACTCTGAGTAACATAGAAACATAGACTTTGACAGCAGATAAGGACCATTTGGCCCACCCAGTCTGCCCATTTCCCTACCTACTGGATAAGCTGCAGATTTTAGTTAACCAACAGCCTACTTCCTGCCACCCTCCACTATAATTGCCTTATGTCTGTGCCATGCATGTTTGAATTCCTCCACTGTTTTAGACTCCACAGCCTCTCCAGAAAGGAGGTTCCATGCGTCCACCACTCTCTCCGTGAAAAAAATGTCCTCACATTACCCCTGAACCGTTGCCCCTTATCTTTAAATTGTGCCCCCTTGTTCTTACACATCTCTTTTTCTAAAAGATGCTGCCCTCCTGGACTTTGTTGATTCTCTTGAGGTACTTGAATGTTTCTATCATGTCCCCCGTCCCTCCTTTCATCAAGGGCATACATATTAAGCTCTCTCAGTCTCTCTTCATATGGTTTCTGATGCAGACCCCACACCATTTTAGTTGCCCTCCTCTAGACTGCTTCCATCCTGTCTATGTCCTTGCATAGATGAGGTCTCCAGAACTGCACACAGTACTCCAGATGGGGTCTCACCAACTGTCTGTACAGAGGGATAACCACTTCCCTTTTTCTATTTGTGATGCGCCTTCCTGTGCATCTCAGTATCCCCCTGGCTCTCCTTACTGACTTCTCACATTGCTTACCCACCTTTAGATCATCTGATATGACTACCCCCAGGTCCCTTTCCATTTTGTTGTTGTTAGTACCTCCCCTCCTATTGTGTACTCTTCTCCTGGGTTTTTGTTTCCCAGGTGCATTACTTTGCACTTCTTTGCATTGAAACTAATCACTAATCACCATCTAAACCTATGGGCTTCCCTGCTATTAGTGTTTTACCTAATGTCTTGAATTCCCAGTACTAGACTGGTAACCTTCGTACTCCTCTGATAGACTGTAACCCCCAGGGTGGTGCTGCCCCCCCTTTTTTGGATGAACAACTTTGAGACCCTTGACCACAAATCCTCCCCCTAACCTCATTTAGTACCAACCATGATATATCTATTCCCACTCATGACCTATTTCTGAATTACCCACGTTCAGCACTTTTCTGCTTCCCTCCCCCTTCCCATGTCACATACTTGGTTCTTTGAGACTGGGAGGTATATTATGGTGTATTATATTTTGTCAATGGCAAAGGATAGACACGTTTACATTGGAGGTAATGTACAATTATGTTTCACTAATCTAATCAAATTTCTTTCTCTTACCATAGTAGGCACATCACAGGGTACAGGTCACTATTATGAGCTTACCCCATAATACTTATCTAGTAACATCAGAACTCATTAAATGTTCTCTGTTTCTTTCCCAGATATATTTAGAGTACTTATGAAGCATTTAATACTTATGGTAATTGCAACCCCGCCCTCAGAAGAAACCTTGTCTCTTATCCAACTGGGAAGGCAGTGACAAACGGTAAGACATTGCATGCTTCACTTCTCTTGAGTTTTATACCTTTATACCTTTATTGTGATCTCAGATTAACACCTTTTGAGAACAAGATCATTACATAGGTTCCACGTCAGAGTTAGACAAACAATGTAAACATAAGTGATTGCTGTTAAGCAGCAAGAATTAAATACCAAGCAAACTATCCATACAATGTTAAACTTAGGCAAGTAAGGTAACAAGACATCAAGATGGCATTGTATGATGTATGTAAAAATACAATTAGAAGCAGGAGAGTGAGTAGTAGTAAAGGTAAACCGTTAGGTAAGATAGGCTAAGACTTACATAATAGATAGGAAAACTTACATAGGGGAAAGCGAATACATCAGCTAGAGAGGCTTCATCATAAGGGGTAGGGGGAAGAGGATATATTTACAAGTTGTGCAAACAGGTCCAGGTGGCAGACAACTTTAGGGTTGAAAACTGTGGGCAAGATAAAGGGAGGATTGGAAAACTGCTTTGGAAGGCCAAGTAAATTAGTAACCAAGAGTAGAAAACATGTGGGCCATCTAAGGGTTGCCGTGGGAGGAGAGTATACAGTACCAAGCCCCTGTAAGAGTGAGGGGATTAGTGAAAACAGTTACAGCTGGAATTTACAACAAGACGGTTCCTTAGCTTTTGTTTGAAGGGGCCTAATGTGGCTAAGAAAGAAATGTTTGGGGGTGAGGAGTTAAGCCAGTATGGAGCTTGATGGGAGAAATCCCTCTGTCCTTGGGAGGTATGACAGCATGGGATTTTGAAAACCATACAATTGGTACTTCTGGTGCAGTGCTTATTGGTGTGTGGGTTAAGGAGCTTCTCTACCCCAGGTGGCACCAGGCCCAGGCTTATTTTTTTAGCCATCGGGTAGGTTTGGAATTTGAGCCTTCCTTCAAATTGGAGCCAGTCTGTCTTAACATACAAGTCACATGTATGTGTGAATCTTGCCGAATAGGTTACAAGGCGGCAGGCTTTATTTAGTGCCACTATAATCCTGCAGAGTGCTGTGTCAGTTGCAGAGCCACAGATTATTACACCGTGGTCTATTAGTGAGACCAACGAACTAAGGATAACTATAATAAAAGCCTCCATGGCCAGACTAGTTTTATGTCTGTATAGAAGACCTATGCGCCTATTAACTGCCTTAGCTGTATTGTATATGTGGTAGCCATAAGTCAAAGCACTGTCAACTGTTACCCCTAAGTATTTAAAGTGCGAGACTAGTTCCAAAGGTGTCTCAACTATATTTGTGATGCTAAGAGGGCAAGTACGATGTCTATTGTGGGAGCTAGAGAACAACATTGTTTTTGGTTTCTTATAGTTCAAGATGAGTTTTTGCTCACCAAACCAACTTTCTACTTTTGAAAAACTCATCTGGAGATTTATTTTCAGTTGCTTTGGGTCCAGATCACTCATGAACAGGACTGCATCATCAGCATAAAGCAGAGTTAGGCACTGACAGGCGTACGGGAGCTGGTTTAGGAATAGACTGAATAATAACGGACCCGATATCGATCTTTGGGGGACACCAGATCAGACAGGTCTGTTAGTAGACAGGATAGCAGCGATCTTCACCCACTGTGAGTGATTTGAAAGGTAGCCCTCAAACCAAGCAACAGTGTCACATGCAAGCCCAATGGACCCCAAATGTTCAAGCAGAAGGACATGATTAACTGTATCAAATGCTTTTATTAGATCGATAAAAGCCGCATCAACAAGGGCACCCTGATCCAGGGAGTTGTGGGTATAACCCATAAACTCAAGCAAAGCAGTGGTGCTGCTGTGTCCCTTGCAAAAGCTGTATTGTTGCTGACATTGAATTTGATATTTTTCTAGGTAGTTAACCAGTTGATCTGCTACAATTCTTTCAGTAAAGAGTATCTCAGTGAGGTGTTGATTATATGTGTCAAAGGAGCGAGTATTTCATCCAGAGTTAATGTAGAGAGTTGTCAAAGACTATTGGTTCTCCTGCTTTTTCATTATACTTTAAGTAGTACTTCTGATGTATACTGTTATATAATAGGCCTTGGCCTTGTTAATTATTGTCTGCATGTGTTATATGAAAAATTCAATAAACATTTTATGGAAAAAAAAAAGGTATGGCTGGAAACCTATCTCAGCCATTTCAGGACTGTCTATATCCATTTTATAAGGTACAGTATTGCAGTTTCTCCGTTCATTACAACAGCACTGCAGAATGAGCATCATAAAGGGTGGAACTTGAGGTGGAGGGGCAGAGGAATGGGGGGAATTCCTTATGTGACCCCCAACCCCATCATTTTGCAAACCACAGGTGGTATGCTGTTTGAATCTGACAGCAGTACCAGGTGGGGACTGGGTTCGGTAAGGAATAGGTCACTCGGCACAAAGGCTAGGTCTGGCTACTCTACACAGGGGCACCCAAGTAACTCTGAACACAGGAAGCAATAACTGTAATGTCCAATACCAGAAATGGGATTCTAAAGTGTGGCTTTATTCATATCCAAGCAGAACAAACAAAGCTCAGACTGACCCCCATGGGGCTACACTTCTGGTAATGCAGATAAAAAGAATCAAGAACACTTCTTCAACACTTCAGCCCTCAGGCTCTGAACCTGCTGGGCACACAGCCCAGACTTGCACACTGCTTTGGGTACATGGCCCAAACTTGTACACTATCTGGGATTCCCAGGCTCGGCTCCCTTGCCGGCCACTGGGTCACCTACCATATGTCATGGAAACATTTTCTGGTGGCTCTCTAAGAGCACCTCAACTCTATCAGGGAGTTCTCCTTTTAATCCCATGTCTGGGTACTTTTCTCAGGCACTGGCCAAGTACCTGAGAGAAAGTAAAGGTGCGACTTGCGTTTTTTGCCACCCGGCACTGTTGCCGATCTCTGTGTAATCCTTCTTACCACCAGGATGTGACCCAGAGTTTATTTAAATACATGGAGGGTGCAGGGGACCTACCCTCCTGCAATTGCTGGCACTGCAACTGCCAGATAGCAGATTTTCAGAGCACTCTGCCGGTCATTGACCAAGTGGTAGCGACATAATTTAAGCCGGCAACTTGGTTGTCACTGCGGCTTGGGCGAACTGAAGATAGGCCAGCTGCTAGCCTACACTGGCAATGTAAAGTCTGAGAGTACACTCTTATTTGGAAATTTTTTCAGTATTCATTACAGAGATTGATGAGGTGCTTCACCCCCATTCACTCAAGGTGGAATTTATTGCAAGTGATAATGGTTCCAGTGTTGTTCAGTGCATTGGCAATGGTGAATTTTTCATGGTGCCATGCCTGGAATACTGTCTAAATCTTGTTATGCAAGTGTATCTCTCGTATCCTAACATAAAGACAATGATGACTGTGACCCATCAAATCTGTGACTACACTGCCCATTCTGTAGAGGTCTGTAACCAGCTGAAGTAGCTTCTGATGCAGAGAAAATTGCCTCAGTGCCATATGATTTCGGAAGTTGTGAAGAAATGGAACATGACACTGCACATGATGGAGCACTTGTATAAGAAGTATAAATCGGTCTCAGAATACTTACAGATCCACACACACCATGGCAATGTCTGAGTATCTATGTCTCTGACAACAGACTTGTTGTTACTAATGGATGGCCTGATAATTTTCAGGTCATTCAAGCATGCAACACAGACAGTGAATGGGGACACTGCTTGTATGAAAGGCCATACCTCTTCTACAGGTGCAGAGGCAGGCTCTTCTGAATGTACAGTGGCAGATGGAAGCAGGTGGTGATTCTGGCAGTCATGCCCAGATGGAACACATGCTTCATAGTTTGGACTGCATACCCATATTTCCAGTATCCTGCAATCTGCCAGATCTGGGATCAACACCATACCGGACCCAGGTATAAATGTGGCTTGTATCTATCCTTGAAGGTAGCTGGAATCAGGTGCAGAACTTGACTGGGATTTGATAAGATGGGTACATGGGGAACAGATGCTTAAAAAACAATTATCAAAAGCACAATGGGGACTGAGTGTTGCTACCACTGCACAGGCAAAACCAGAAGTGAAAACGTCCAAGAGCAAAGACAAAATCTCAATCAGTCTGATGTGGAATGTGTATGTAGTCACAGGTTGGGCTGAAAGATCTGAAGTAAAAGGAGGAGGAGGAGGCAGATTATGATGCAGGATTACATGTATCCAAAAGAACGGTAGATGCCTATTCAGTGGACAATAGGCACCTCACCATAAATGATGACCCTTTGTTGTACTAGAGAGGTAAGATTACTTATTGAGCAGCACTGATATCAGCAACCATTAAATACCTGAGCTGTCCACCATTGAGTATTAGTGTTGAGCACATCTTTATTTCAGCATGGGCCATCATGAGGGACAAGTGCCTCATGCTAACATTTATTAAAACGAATGCACAGCACTTTCCACAGCAGACCACTCTATCTCCATTCAGGTACATGGATCTGGTGGTGGTGGTGGTGGTGATGATGGTGATGATCATGACAATTGTGTTTGTGGCAGTGGCGGCAGACTGACAGCATGTGAGCTGGATAAAAACCTCATGGAGCAGGAATAACCAGACAGTGACAATTCAATTCTGGAAGACTGTGAAAGTTACCTTCTAATGCTCGAAAATGAAGCAAGAATAATTGTATAGTGCCCTGAACTCATTTCATTCTCATTTTCTCAAGCGATCTTATAGTCCTCACTGTCTTGTGCATTACCAATCATGAGGATTTTCATTTCTTTCTCATTTTCAATGTTTCAATAAATATTTTGCAATCATGCTACTCTGGGGTCATGTAAAGGTATAGGGTAGAGGTATACCACAAATTAACTGAGTAGGATGATGTCAGTTTCCTCATTGCATATTAAAGCCCTACCATAATTCACCATGTCCCTGTCCTCCTCCAGATGCACAGATTTGTCTCCCATTTAACCCCTTTCTGCACAAAAATAAGGAATACTACAGCAATCCCTATTCTCACCCTGATGATGATGATGATTCTAATACGTTCATCAAAATATCCAGCTGATGAACCGAATTAATGCCACTATGTTCAAATGTATATGGCACTGGCCAATTAATTTAATGATGAACCTGACCATGCTGCCTGTGTCCTTCAGAGTTTCCACTTCACATAACTACTAGTGACCTTGATGGATTTTGATGGACATTGCTCACAACAATTGAGATGACTGCAGCATGCTGATGTTGAACTCATTGATATGTGTTGTCGCTGGTCACCTTTCTGTAATTCCAGGAGGACATGGCAATTACTATTTGGATGGTAATTATCCTTTCTATCTAAATTCTCTTGTAAGTAACTTGATAAGGGGCCATTTCCTACTTGAGTCTAAATAATTCCACTCTTGCCTTCAAAGGTCTCCTCTTATCGTCCTGCATCCTTCTCCAACAAGCAAGCCACCTCCCTTCCTGCCACCTCTTAGGCACCAGCTTGCCAACACACAGCATGGTCATCGCTAATGTAACAGTTAGTGTACTTCTTGAATATTTTTTCTATTCATTTTCTCTTTTCTTTTCTTTTTTCATTTCCTTTTTTATGTTTGCCTATGAGCATGCACAAAGCAAACATATTTGTACCACTCCGGATAGAGGTTGGAGAGGAGTGTGCGTTAAGCAGCCAATGCAGATGATCCTGCAGAGAGGTATGTGAATCAACCCCAAATCCCTAGCTGATGTGTGGAAACTCCTCACTTACTAAAAGATTCAGCTGCACCTATTACAGTGCGGCTGCATCATTTCATAGTGCTGCCATCAGGCAGTGAAGCAGTGTCCCCGCCTCCTGCCCCACCCAGGTTTCAGCACTGCAGCTCTTCTCATCTACCAATCCCACTGCCTGTGCTGGGGTCAGGGGCAACTGTTGTGTATATGATCACTTCCCTTGTGTTCACTCTGTTGTAAGACAATTCCACCCACTGTTAAACAGCCCATTCACCTCCCAGTCCCTTTCCCCTAGTGCCTGCTCCATTGAGAATACAGTTCCCACCCACTGCCATATTGCCTGTCCACCTGCCAATCCCTTACCCTGGTGCCCGCTCCTTTGAAAAAACAATTCAGCATTTTTAGGGATGTCCCCAATGCTGCCTGATATGTTTTGCTGTCCCTCCTACAATTCGTGTTCTTTCCTTGACTAAACGCTGGAGACTGGAAGTCGTGTGAAAATGACAGGGGGACGTGGAACAGGCTGATCATGATACAATCAGCTATTTACTAGGTCGTGTTATACATATCAAAGCAAAAACACCCCATGATTCGCATGACTATCTTCTTAAAATTTCACATAGCTTCTGCCCTGCAAACCCACAAGAGTGTCATGATCAGCCTGGCTGATGATTGGTCTGACATGGTCAAGGCCACTATAGACTGCCCTGCATTGGACCAGCAGAGACACACCTCTCAAAACCACTATCATAGCAATATGTTCACTTAAAAAGATTTTAAGACAGTATAAGTAATCCAGAGCTTTTTCTCTGTTAGGGGTGCTATTCAATTGTCACTCTGAACAGGAAGCATACCTCATGCTATTGGACAGTTCAAGCAGCTGGATGAAAGCCTGTGTTGCTCATTTTACCTTAGCTAAGACCTCACCTAGAATACTGTGTGCAGTTCTGGAGGCCACATCTCTGGAAGGACATAGAGTGGAGGCGGTCTAGAGGAGGGCAACTAAAATGGTGAGAGGTTTGCATCAAAAGGCCTACAAGAAGAGATTACTGGAACTCAATATGCACACCCCGGAAGAGAGAAGGGAAGGAGGATATGATAGAGACCTTTTAATATCTCAGGGCAATAAATAAGGTACAGGAGGAAATAATTTTTCATAAAAAAGTCACAAAAACAAGGGATAATGCTCGGAACCTGGGAGGAGGAGTAGATTCAGGAGAGATGTGGGGAAGTACTTCCTCACAAAAAGAGTGGTGGATTTACCAGTCAATATGGCAGGGGTGAAAACAGTGGTGTGGTTCAAGAATGCATGGAACAGGCATAAGGGAATTTTAGTGGAAAGGAATGGGGAGGGAGAAAGAACCAGAGATCAGGTAGACTCTATGGAAATACTATAGGCAGAAAAAAACGGACAGACTAGACTGGCCAAGCATCCTTATCTGCAGACAAATTCTATATTTCTATGTGTGTTTCTATCCCACCCTCTGCCATAGAGCCTGCCAACATATCGATTGCTTCCCTGATGCCCTTCTATTGAAATTTAAAACAATCCTGCTCACTGCCATTCAGCCTGCCCACCTCCCAATCACTTTCCTCTGGTGGCTGCTCTATTGAATAAACAATCCCACCCACTGCCATACAGTCTGCACACCTACAGATCACTTCCCTTTGGTGGCTGCTCCATTGAATAAACAATCCTACCCACTGCCATACAGCCTACATACCTGCCGATCATGCTGGAGTCACCTAATGGCATTCCACAAGCAGTCCCAGGCCAGTTTCTATTTGAGCTGCATGTTTTTTCCCCTGATGCCACTGGACACCAGCCGCTCCAGCAAGGCATCAAGAGCTGTAGCCTGCCAGTCATCTTTCACTCCCCTACCCTCCACCCAACTGCATCTCCCACTTACCAAGCTAATTGGGACCCATAGAAGTGGGGAACTGTCCTTGGCCAGGTAGGGCAGTTGAGGTATTTTGGTTTAGGACCATGTCTGAATTCTCAAACCCACAAAAACTTGAACCTGCCTCCTACCTGCCCCCCCCCCCGACTGCTTAGCATGACCAGATGGTCCAAGTGGTCTCTGTGAGCAATGCATATACAGAAGCTGGAAAAAAGACTTTAGAGTGCAGCTCAGGAAAGGGATATTTGATCCTTAAGTCTACAAACAGAAAGGTGTTCCTGATTTGTGGGTTCTCTTCATATACATAAAGCAAGATACAGGTGTTTGTGTGTGTGTGTGTGTGTGTGAAACAAAAGCTGGAGATCTGTGGTAATGAACCTTGGAAAGGTGGGGAAGTCATGCATCTCCACAGCACTACAGTTATCCTTAAAGGGAAATATTAATGTACAGTGGCTGACATAGTTTGAAAGCCCATGACAAGCTCTTTCAAATGAGGTATTGGGCTCACTTGTAGCTGGAAGCACTCCAGAGACATAGATGACTGAGTCTGTTTAATATTAATACCACACTGCAGCCATTTGTAGAAGATTGCGATGTCATCGAGGAACAAGTTGTGCTTAACATTACAGACAAATTTACTGGAATTCTACAATAAGGTCAGCAAGTCTATTGATAGGGGTATCCCAGTTGATGCCATCTATCTAGACTTTGCAAAGACCTTTGATAAGGTCCCTCATGAGGAGCTTGTTAAAGTTATTTTACAGCTGGAACTCCCAAATTGGACTGCACTGTGGATTAGGGCATGGCTGGCAAATAGAAGCCAGAAGGTATGTGTGAGGGGTGAATTCTTGAACCAATCCTGTGTGACTTGCGGTGTTCCTCAGGGATCTGTGTTGGGACCCTGCCTTTTTAATCTTTATATATCAGCAATGCAGGTTGACCAAGGGGTTTGGTTATCAAAATGTGCTGATGACACCAGGTTGGGGGTTCAGTAAATAGTGTAGAAGAGCACAATATTTTGCAATTTGCCCTAAATAAACTGGAAATTGGACCTCCCAAAAACAATCTGTATTTAATATAGATAAATGCTCTGTTATGCATTTTGGAAATACTAATAAACTCTTTAAACACAATTTGGCAGGTACAGTATTAAAGGTCTCACAAGAAGAGAGAGATCAGGGGGATTAACACCAGTAACAACCTAGATTTCAGTATGCATTGTAATAAGATTATGAACAAAACTAGTGGTATTGTACATTGTATAAAAAGACATATCAACTGTAAAGAAAGGGAAGTTGTAATCCCCTTGTATACTGCACTTGTGAGGCCCCATATGGAGTATTGAGTGCAGTTTTGGGCACCCTGTAAAAGACAGGATGTGGGAACATTGGAGAGAGTTCAGAGGAGGGTCACAAAAACGGTTAGAGGATTGGAGGGACAGTGCTATGAGCAGAGGTTGAGTTTATTGAGGTTATATTCACTCGAGTATAGAAGGATGAGGGGGGGATGTGTTTGATTTTTAAGGCTCATATAGACTCTTTTCTTTGGGACAGTATGAGATTGGAGCATAGGGATCATAGACATAATACAAGAGCACACAGCCATCAATTGATCAAAGAAAGAACAAATACAAATAAGAGGAGATACTGGATTAATAACAGGGTAACACAAATATGGAATGCATTGCCCTGTGAGGTGGTTGAAAGTAAAACTATACCTGAATTCAAATTGAAGTTCGATCACTATTGTATCAATAAAGGAATTAAAGGTTACTCGTAGGTTCTAAGTGGCGAGCTCATGGACTTCGGTCTTAAATTGCTCTGTAATGTCAATGAAATCAATAACTCAGTGTACCTAGGCACAGCTTATTCCTCAATGACATCACAATGTTCCAGAAATGGCTGCAGTGTAGTCTTAATGCTGAACAGAATCTCTGGAGTGTTTTCAGCTACAGCTGTGTCCAATACCTCATTTTAATGGGCATTTAATGGGCCTTCAACCTACAGTATGATTGCTACTGGTCATTAATGTGTCTCTTTAATATCTAAGCAAGTATAGGGCCCATGTGCTCCAGTTTGTATGTATGGAGAGGGGATTCTGCGTGAATCTGAGGGCAATCCCAGTTTTTCTCTCTGTAAATACAAATTATTGTGATGCTGTGCCTAGTTTGCTGCCTTGTTTCTCACTGGAATGCAAGCAAGGATAGAGCTTAACAGGTGCCACTAAATTCAGTCTGATCAGGGCAAGGAATTCTTTCTTCTTTGGTTCTCTCCCTTCTATTTGTTCACCACAGTTCAGTCTTAGTTGCTTTCCCGTAGCAAACCCTCCAAGTAAAACATGTCTGTGTGTTCCTTGCTGTAGTCAGCTCTCATCCATTCTCAGCAATAGTCAAAGTTACATCACTATTATTATCCTCATTGTTTCCATCCCCCTCTTCCAAATGGGGTTTAATTGGGAGCTGAGTGCATACAACCTAGAAAGCAGTTAGTGGGCTCTATTTAGTGTGACCACATGCTTGCAAAACCTCAGATGAAAAAACTGATATCAGCAATTTATCTTGGAAATGAACTACATGGAGTAATGAGGGGTGTCTGTCCATCAGATGGGTTTGTCCGTATACTGTATAAACCAAACCAGCACCCAAAGCAGCCTGCACATGTCACTCTGTCTGTCCTCTACTGTTCAGAACTGAAACCTCATGGCAATCCAGCCTTCATGCCATACCCTTTAATACCTGCAACTAAAAGTAGAATGAAGGTCCCAACAGGTCGAAGCAACTGAATCCCTCCACAGAGTGACTGTCATTTGGTTCCAGATTATCCTAACATATGAACATAAGAACATACAAAATTGCAAGCAGATACAGGCCATTCGGTCTATCTAGTCTGCTTGAAGGTGCCACACTTCAGTCCATTAGACTACAATTGCCCCCCCATATGCCCTCTCCCATCTCACGCCCCCTCTAGGTTTGTACCCTCCCCTTGAATCTGTCCCACCTCCTCTTGAAGCCCTCAAACTCTGCACTGATACGACTTCCTCTGGCAGAGTGTTCCACCCTGCCACCACCCTTTCTGTGAAATAGTGCCTCCTCAGTTCCCTCTTGTACCTGCCCCCTTCCAACTTCATAGAGTGTCCCCGGTTTCCCTTCCGCCCTTCAGATTGAACATACACCTGGTGTCTACTCTGTTCAAACCCTTCAGGTACTTGACGGTCTCAATCATATCCCCTCTCCCTTTTTTCCTCCAGGGTATACATATTGAGATCTCTCAGTCTCTCCTCATATTGTCTGTCCCCCAACCCCAGGATCATTTTTGTTGCCTTGTGCTGTACCCCCTCCAGTAGTTTGATGTCCCTTTTCAAGTAGCGGCACCTGAATTGTATGCAGTACTCTAGGTGCGGTCTCACCAGGGACCTATATGGGGGAAGATGACCTCCACACTCCTAGAAGAAATCCCTCTTGTTATGCACCCTAGAATCCTGTTTGCCTTCACTGTTGCCTTCCTGCACTGAGCAGAGTGGTTCATCTTCCCAGTTACCAGCACTCCCAGATGCTTCTCCTCCTTGGATTTTGTTAATAGGACACCCTCCGGCCAGTAATTGTATCCTGGGTTCTTGCCTCCTAAATGCATCACTTTGCACTTATTGGCATTGAAACCAAGCTGCCAAGTGTGAGACCATTCCTCCAGTTTTGCCAAATCCTCCTGAAATACATTTGCTCCCTCCCCTTCCCCTTCTACCTCGGCACAAATCTTTGTGTCATCTGCGAAGAGACTGAACTTGCTCCAGTGCATGTCCCCTGTTCAGTGCCCTCGCCACAGCCATAGATGCTTGTGTTGGCTTACTGTACCACCACAAGAACTGCCTTCCACCCGCAGCCCTTAGATTGGCTATCACCTCATCTGCACTGTCCTTAGTTAACTATGGTATAGTAGTGTATGGTGCAGCTGATAATACCACACTCAATAAAATCAAACTGTCCCTAAACAAAGCCTGCCATTTTGTTTACAGGCTCCTGCAGGCTCACCCACACATGCATCTTACATGACCTTGCTGACTTTCTCAACCTTGAGGAGAGGTATCCTTACCATACCTAGAAACATAGAAACATAGAATTTGATGGCAGATAAGGACCGCTTGGCCTACCTAGTCTGCCCATTTTCCTACCTAACAGATAAGCTGCAGATCCTAGTTAACCAACAGCTTTCTTCCTCCTACCCCCCCACTAGGACTGCATTATGCCTGTCCCATGCATTCTTGAAGTTCCCCACTGTTCTTGACTCCATGACCTCCTCAGGGAGGCTGTTCCATGCATCCACAACCATCTCAGTGAAAAAATATTTCCTCACATTACCTCTGAGCCGTTCCCCCCTCTATCTTCAAAATACCTGCCTCCTAACCAAGACAATTGTTGCAGGCCTTGCTCCTCCAGGCCTTTTTGCCAGTGTCCGTGGCTCAGTAGGTAGCACACTAACCTCTGAGGCTGGGAGATCAGAGAGCTGTGGGTTCAGTTCCCACATCTGGCACTTGGGTTAATATCCCAGTACTGACACTGCAGTGCAGCATGAGAGGGGTGCTGCACTTCTGAGGTGCTGTCTTTTGGATGAGATGTTAAACCGAGGTCCCATCTGCCTGGATTGGTGGTAGTTCAGGTGGATGTTAAAGATCCCATGGCACTTATTGAAAAGAGTAGGGGAAGTTTTATTGAAAAGAAACACAACATCACAGAAAGAAACAAAAAAAAAATCAGATCGAAATATTATACAGAATACAGAAAATGAAAAAGTTATATAATATCACCAAAAGATCATAAAGAAATAAAGTTTTTCCGTAACGAATCTACTTTAACCTTAGAGAATTTAACAATATCTCTAGTTTTAACTGAGGCTAAACCCTCCTCAATCTGTAAAAACATAGTACTAAATAATACTGTTTGTTGCTGTAATATAAATTGACACCGGGCCTGCCATAAAAAATATTGTACAAAGGAAAAAAAAATATTCAAAGTACTTTTATGATATAAGTGCCAAATCCCTGTATAATCACCGAGAACTATGGTCTGATATGAAATATGGGTTAAAAAAGGTAAATTCCAATGTATGGCAGTGTCCTGCCAAAAATTTTGAGTAAAGGGACAAGTGATAAAAAAAAGAACCATAGTTTCCTTACAGTTTATATAGGTGGGCCTTAAGCAGAACCTCTCCGTAGTGGGTTTATATTTTAAATTACCTCTGACTCCTAACCTTCCTTGCATAGATAGCCAGGCAATATCCCAAATATGAGGGGGAATCCTAAAATCTGTTAATTTCCTAAGAGAAAACATCATTTTACAGGGACACATTCTGGAAATAAAAGAACACTTTTTTGAACCTCAAAAACAATAAAGTTGTAGAAGGACTTTCTGGAGAGAGTAAGGAGATGTGGAAAAAAGATTTTCCACTGTTGTAGTTTTTTTAACGAGGAAATACCATAAGATGGTAAAGAGTCAGTCAACAGAATTTTGGGAGGCAGTAAGAACCACTTGCCCAGATATTTGGACCATAGAAATTGTGACCATAACTGCCAAGACATGGAGGCTCGAGACCATAAATAAGAAAAGGAACCAAACAGAAACAGGGAATGGTAAAAAACAATAGGATTAACCATAGCTAAACCTCCCTTTTGGATCGGTAAATAAGTAATATCCCTACGTACAGGATTTAGCATGTTGCCCCAAAGCATCTGAAAAAAAAGACTAAATAGTCTTGTTTCCAGATGCAGTGGCGGTGGAAAAATATAACTTAGATATAAAAAAAATTGGTAGCAAAAATTGCTTAATAATCATTACTCTTTTTTTTTTTCCCAAACTTCCAACCTTTCCAACGGTGAATCTTAAATTCTCCAATATACAACTGCTTCTCTCAGTAGAATGATGCCAAGTCCCCAGCCCCGAACCAGATACCTAAAATTTTATGTGGGGAAGATACAACCAGTATACCTCTGATATCTAAAGGAACTGAAAGTGAAGAGTCCAAAGAAAAAATAAAACTCTTCTCTAAATTAAGCTGGGCTCCTGATACATTTCCAAAATGGTAAAAAATCTGCAGTGCATTGGCTAAAGAAGAGACATCTTGTACTAGTAATGTGACATCATCCGCATAAGCGGTAATCTTCTCGTAATGTAATACAGGAGAAGGGGCCAAGCCTACAATAGTAGTGTCCCATAGAATTTGTCTAATGACTGGGTCTAAAATGAAGGAGTAAAGGATTGGACTTAAGGGGCATCCCTGTCTGACCCCAACGGTAAGAGGGATATTTTTTTCCAAAAAGACTGTTAACCATAGGTACAATAGTAGCTCCTTTATAAAGGGTAAATATCCAATATACAAAAGGTTTTGGAAACCCGTACTTCATAAGTATAGAAAATAAATAAGCATGCCTAACCTTATCAAAGGCCTTAGCCTGGTCTAAAGCAACAACAAAACCTGAAATTTTATTGGCTCAGCTAAGTTCAAATAAATCACGTAAAAGGTATAAGTTATGCTGAATATGCCGATTGGGTATGGCACAAGTCTGAGCTGGGTGTATAAGGGAATCCGCTACCAATAATAACCTGTTATTAAGTATTTTAGCAAAAATGTTATAATCACTATTTAACAAATTTAATGGTCTCCAATTCGACAATAAAGTTTTAGCGCCTGATTTATAAAGAAAATAAAGTAAGGAAGTATTGAATCCCAAAAGGGAAGAAGAGGAAGACAATAAAAAATTAAAGACTTTGGGGAGGAAATAAATCATGTGTGACGACAAATTTTTATAAAAATCATTAGGAATACCATCCAATCCTGGTGATGTACTCTTACTCAATTGAGATATAGCCATCTCCACTTCCTGTGAAGAAATAGGTCTTATTAACGGTAATATCTGAGAAATAGGGACCTGAGGTAATGGTACAGTAAACTCCCTGATGTCAGGAAAAGACTGAACAGAGCTGTCATGGAAAGATTCACTCACATATTTCTGGACTATCGCTAACATCTCTATGTCCTTGGATCCTAAAGTACCATTAGGTAAAGCAAGCTGGGTCATAAGGGTGTTATCCAATCTTAGTTTACAAGCTTCGAAAGGATCCAAAGCTGGTGATTTTTTTGTACCAAAATTAAATTCTAATTCTAAAGATTTAGCCCTGTCATACTGGAAAGACCTCATCTGTTTTTTTATTGTCAAAATTTTAGAATGAAAATTAGTATTATTACTAGGGGGGATATAACTGATTCCTTAAAAGGAGGTATTTTAAATAGTTCAAATTAGCCTGAGATTTACCAAAAGAAAGTACAAGCTTCTTAAGTTCCCTTTTAGTATCTAACCACCAACTTAATGAAGAGGCATAAGCACATAAAACAGAATCTCTGCTAGCAAAGAAGATTTCAATCTGTGAAAAAAGGGAAGGATTATCCAGAAGGGACATATTTAGTCTCCATCGGTTATACAGGGAAAAAATCCTGGGGGGAAGAGAGTGTAAACTCAGGGAGCAAAAAAGAATATTATGGTCAGAAAATTCTGAGGGTTGAGATTTACACAAGATGGGAACCAGATGCGTAGAGACAAAAATTATGTCAATACGTGTAGTATAAATAGATCTATGATAGGTAGCCCCCGTACCCACAGGGTGCAGGGTACAGTAGGTATCTTTCATACGGACCCCAGAAAGAATTTGTGACAATGCATTGGAATCACAATACATTTTGGGGTAACTCCTGTCAGTGTGATATCCAAAGAGCAATTAAAATCACCTCCCTAAATAATATGTAATTTAGAAAATAAAAATGGCCTAATGTCCTCAAATAATGAAATTCTAGCAGATTTAGTTTGAGGGGCATATATATTAATAATACGAAAAGAAAAATCTCTAAGGGAGTCATCAAGAATTAGGGCTCTGCCTGGACTAACATCAATAAGGCGTGAAATGTGAAAGTGAGTGGATTTAAAAAGAATGCCAATACCATCTGCAGGTTCTAAATCAAAAGTCCAGAACAAAGGACCCCAATGCCATCTCTTTTTAATAAGTTCCACCTCATTAAGTGAAGTGAGATGAGTGTCTTGAACAAAAATAATGTCCATTGAAAAAGACTCAAAAAAAGACAGGAGAGAAAGCTGTCTTTTATATGCTTTTAAACTGCAGACATTAAATGACAATATTTTTAAAGTAGCCATAAAGAGAAAAAGCTGTAGTTATCATGGCCCGCCTTTTAAACTAATACTAGCCTTCCTCTTTTTTCCTTTTTTTCCCTTCCTGTCTTTGGCTAATTCCGTGGATCTGCTTTCTTCATTCTCAGTAACTAATTCTGATCTATGAGAGGCATCTGATTCCAAGTCTGAGTCCCCAATATCATCCTGTAGGGGAGAGAAAAAATTTGTGGTGGAAATAGGACAAGGAGTGGGGATCTTCAGTGAAGATTGAGTAAACCTTCTCCCTTTAACAGTTTCAAAAATAGAGGGGGGGGGCATAGTGGGTCTGTTAGAACCATGATTAGGAGTAGTAGTGGTAGGAGGGCTTAAATCAGGAGTGGACACAGGAACATGGTCTGGGCTTTTAGTAGGCCCAGTGTTATTAATCAAAGGGACTGGGTCTGGCACAACAGGATGTGACGGAGTAGACAGAGATGAGGATTCAGTGGATAAATGATTTTGTTGTTTTTCCTGAGCCTGAATCACTAGCTCATCATGATCCCACCCTTCAGTCCTATTCGTTTTAGCCCAGGGGCACTGATGGAAAGCATGCCCTTTCTCATCACATAGGTTACATTGGAAGATGTTCTCGCATAAATCCATAGAGTGTCCTTATCCCCCAAATAGGGAACATTTTAGCATGTCACATGCGCTGCTAATGTGAGTTCGAGAGCCACATTTATAACATGCTCTAGGTTGGCCACTATAAAAGCATACTCCTCTATCTTTTCCTAGAAAAAAACTGTTGGGTAGGTGAATGATATCTGAATTCACTTGGAATAATTTCACTTTAAATTTCCATCCTCCTGTCCATATACCTTCTAGATCTAATAAAGCTGCAGGGGTCCAAGAATGTCACAGCGGTTTTGTAACCAGTGATAGATGTCACTTACATTCACCCCCTCATTCCTGAACATGATAGAAACATACCGGATTTGAGGCCTAGTAAGGGGAATGGCTAAAAAGGGAACCCATAATGGAGTGTTTTTTAAGATAGAATACGTCTCTCAAAAGAGTTCCAAGCTGTGATTAAGCCGAAAACTAATATCAAAAGAATCTTCTCCTGAAACATGTATCAAAGCAAATAAATCAGAAGGTAAAAAAGACATAGAGCCTATAAGTAAGGTGTTGGCTATATAGCATCTGTCAGGATGAGAGCCCAGACCTCCTCTGTATCTTAATCGAACAGCAGAACACTCGCAGCCCTCTACTGGCCACAAAGTGCCAGCAGAGTAGGGGAATTTCCCCTGTGTCCTGGCCAAATTTCCCTCATTCACTAAAAAAAAATGCCACCAACAGCTTAATCTGGTTCAAGGTCAGTTGGCATTCATCTGTATCACCCTCCCCTGGGTCGTGCCTGAAAATAAGCAGGATTTGTCTAGTGCACTTACCCGGTCAACAAAAACGAAATAAAATAAATAAAAATAAATAAAATAAGTACCATTCTCACTCCCTTCATCCTGGCTGTCTCCACCCAAAATGCTAGCAAGTGCACATTTCAAGTATCCAGGGTCAGGACGTCCCTGGCGCAAAGATCCTTCTGCTATTGGGCACCTTACTGGAGTAACTCCCTCCCCACCGTTATCAACACTCAGCTATGACTACAGCCTTTCATATCAGCCCTCAGATAACACCTCCTCTCCACTCACAGCTGTAACTGCACATAGCTGCTGCTCAAGTGTTTCAGCTCGTCTGTCCTTAGAATCTACCTGCTATCTGCTAGTTGTAGTACAGCATTAATACTGTAGTCTCTTGCTTGCTCTATGATATTCCAGCTACCACATTGTTTAGGAACTACCTAAAGTCTCTCCCATGTTGGACTTTTTCACTGTATCTATGTACATATATGTAAGTTAGCTATCACATTGTATAGGACCTACATAGAGTGTCTCTATCATGTTGGACTTTATTCACTGTAACTATGTACATTCACTGTAACAATGTACATATATGCAAATTATTCCCTTATAATTTTCTGTATAATATGTTTATTGTGTTTGTATGTGTTTTGTACTCTCTGTTTTTGATAAAGAGTCTTTGTAAATGAGTCCCTGACTCAAAGGGTTGTAATTCTGATTCTATAAAATAAAAAAATAAAAAAAAATAAATAAAACGTCAGCTATGAAAATGTTAAACAGAACTGATCCAAGCATCAAGCCCTGTGGTACACCACTTGTTACTGCCCTGGGTTCAGATGCCCCCCAACCACCCACTGCTACCTTCTGCTGTCTACCCTGCAGCCAGTTCTTGACTCATCTGATCAGTTTCCTCCCTGCTCCCAGACTCTTCAACTTGCAGGTCAGCCTACCTTGTGGCACCGAATCAAAGGCCTTGTTGAAATCCAGGTAGAGGACATCCACCGCATGTCCCCTGTCCAGTGCCCTACTAACCCAGTCATAAAAATCAACCAAGTTCATCTGGCAGGATCTGCCTGAGACAAACCTGTGCTGCCTGCTGTCCTGGAGGTTGTTATCCTCAAGAAATTGCAGCAGCCTTTCCTTGAGAATTGTCTCAATCAGTTTTCCTACAATTGCAGTAAGGCTCACCAGTCTGTAGTTCCCCGGTTCGTCCTTGGGCCCACTCTTACAGAGAGGTACCACATGTGCCTCCCACCATTCCTTGGGCACGCACCCCGAGTTCAGGGAGGTATTGAACAGGTCAACCAATGGCCCTGCCAAGACCTCTCTCAGCACCCAGGGGTGGACTCTGTCTGGGCCAGGTGCCTTGTTAACCTTCAGGGACTTAAGGCCCTCCCTCTCCCATTCCAACGTGAGTTCTCCATCTGTGCTTGCTTCTTCCCCACCCTCTCCCACCTCACTCTTCCTCTCAGGTATGGGCCCATCCCTCTCCTTGGTGAAGACTGAACAAAAGTATTCATTAAGTACATCTGCCTACTCGGACCTCCAGTTCCAGTGGCCTAGGGAATAGAAGCTTGAATTCAGACCTCTTGACTCAAACTCTAACAATCCATCAGAATCTAGCCATATAAAATTGAAAACCTGTCTGGAAAGCGTAGCATCGCCGATTATATGATGCCTCCTAAACCGAAACATAAAGATGGGGAGAGTGGGCAGCATCCTAAACTTAAATTTTCCAATCAAGGAGCACAACAGCAGGCCAAGATTCACACTGAGATTGCAGACTTAATAGCACAGACCCCGACGACTTCGAATGATTTAGCAGAAAGCTTTACCATCACACCTAAAACCCTCTGTAGCACATTGCAACAAATTAGGGGCACCTTGAGCAGACTAGAACAACGAGCTACAGAGGACGGACAGCAGTTAGCAGAACTAAATAAGAAAACTTCTCAAATGGAAGAAACAATCTCTGAGTACACCACAGTCTCCAACATCCATAACACTGCTCTTAGGGACTTACACCAGAGGGAACTAGCCCTACAACAATAGGTGGAAGATCTGGAAAACCACAATAGGCAGAATAACCTATGCCTACATGGTCTCCCAGAGGGTACTGAATCGGGCCTGATGACTCAATTTAGGAACAGTTTTTAAAAGAAATCTTGAATCTAGATGAGGGCAGAGAGCTGGGAATAATACGAGCTCACTGATCGCTTACAGCAAAGCCAAAAGATCCAAAAGCTAGACCACGCTCGGTGATCATGGCCTTCATAGATTACAGGATCAAGGAGGAAATTCTTCACACTGCCTGGGCAAAGAAACAAGCTTTGTTCGGCGATGTCTGCCTGTTTTTCGACCAAGACTATACCCCACAGACTCTTGCCCATAGGCAGAAAGCATATGTAGTGGTGAAGTCACTCAAGCAGGCAGGTTATCAGGTACATCTGGAATACCCAGCAAGAATTAAAATAAATACCTCAAAAGGATGGCAACATTTCCAGGAATTATCCGAAGCGGCTAACTGGGCCAAACAACATGGGGTTCATGTCCCGGAAGAGGGCGCTAGACGGTAGATCTGCAGACGGTTTTGATGTTCGGAACACCTGGCAATTGAAGGAGCCTAAAAGCACTCATGTAGTGCACTCAGGGGAATCACAAGCAGTGTGGTACCATGTTTGTTCTAAAATGATCCCCCAGCCCAAAGATACTCTAACCGCTCCACGCATGGACTTTTCCAAGTAAAATGCAGCAACTTGAGCAAGATGAGTACAGTAAATTATTCACTCCAGCTTAGCCTCTCTTAGCTGCCCTTCGAGGAAGAGAAGACTCTGTTAGGATCCACTCTAGTGACTATCTCTGGATACTAAGAGGGTGGGGAGGCACTGATTCTAGCCCTGACCATACAGTTTCCCTGCTACTAATAATTGTTTTGGGACTCGTGTATGTTCTAGATAACAACAATTAGCTGAAATGTTTGGCTGCTAAACACAATTTGTATGGTATTTAGCCCAGTTATGGACGAAGGTGACTCGCTTTTCCAGTGGGCACAGAATTATCTGTTACATAAATTTACATGTTTTGACTTGGTCTGGCAGACAGATACGATAGGATGGAGGGGCTGGGGGGGCTGGCCTCTCTTGGGGTGAAGGGGGTGCCGAGAGGTGCAAGAGATCTAAGGAGAGCCTGTTGAAATTAGGACTGTGCATAGCATGGCCAGCTGGCAGTGGCCCGCACTGATTTCGGGTCTGGAGGAGTTTTTATTTACCCTTGGGCTTCACCCCCTCTTTCCTCCGAGTAGACACATCTCATTTGAAATACAGGAGTAGGGGGCAGATCGGTGTAGGGGCTGCCCAAGTTGGCACCGACGTACTCAGCACACTAACACCTTTCATTTTGGGTGACTTGGACAAAAGCCTTATTTTATCAGAAGGGAGACAGACTGAGAGGGCCGTAGGGCGCAACAGAACTTCTTCCTTAAAATAAATTGAATGCAGTGGTCAGATATAATTGGCACCCAAAGCTTAGCCTGAGAAGGTGGTAAGATGGCACCCCTGGCTGAACACCCCTGAATTGATCTCCTGTGCAGATGTAGACCATTACAAGGTACAGGGTGTGCCTTGGGGAGGAGGGAGGGGGGGCGGGGGGCTCTTCGGGATCCCCAGGGGCGGGCCTGTGGCTAGCAGTCTGGGCATGGTGTAAGCTCTCTATGCCAAGATTCTAGACCATAATTAGGAAGGAGAGGTCCCTTCCTAGCCTATCTCTGGCCTTACGGCATATGTACCCTTCTGCCCTGGGGTGGGCAGCTCTCGGGCACAATACTACCCCTCTCCATGTACCAGAAGGATTCCCTTCAAAATTGGTTCCTTCTTTTTATTTTTTTTTTCCAAATCAGTTTGAGTCAGACCTCTTCCAATACACCAGGCGACCTTATACAACCCAGCTGGAACACGTCACATTGAAGTAGGCCTATTCTAGCAGGGAGACTAGACAAGTGGTCTCCTACCTTGCTTCTCAGAGATATTCCAGCAGAGAGGAATAGGGTATAGTTACACCTTGAAGCACCTTTAATGTTTGATCTGCTATGTTTATGGCAGTTTGTAAAGAGATATGTAAAGTTGATATTTTGGGATTTTTATGTAAATCTGTTAAAGTTTCAATTACAGGCTTATAGATATCCTCAGATAACTCAAATGTTTATACAACCATCAAGATGGGGGATTTACGATTAGTATTGTGGAATGTCAGAGGAATTAACAGTCCAGTGAAATGAGCTAGAATATTGCAAGGATTGCAAAGATAGCAGGTATCCATTGCATTTTAGCAGGAGACACATCTAAGTACCGAAGAGCGTAAAAAGTTACGCAGAAGTTGGGTAGGAGGGGTCTTTGCAGCAGAATTTCAACAGCATTCTAATAAGCGGGGAGTAGCCATATTAGTACAATGGGATGTCCCTTTACAAGTTACACAGGTAGACTCAAACCCAGAAGGTAGATATGTGAGGCTCAGAGGACAGTATAGGGGCCAACAGTGCACCTTTTTAAATCTCTACGCACCAAACAACGAGCATGAGAGAATACTTTTCTTGAACAAAATCCTCCAAGAATCTGTCTCGGACTCCCATAGTCTGGTAGTGGTGGGAGGGGATTTTAACTCATTCATAGACTTACAGCTAGATAGAGCTGGTCTCAAGTCAATGGGCCCAACACAAGCAAGTAAAGCCCTATCTAGATTATGTGCAGAGCTATCCCTGGTTGATGCCTGGCAATTTACCTACCCAAAAGCAAGAGAATATACTTATTATTCCCCAAAATATAAAATGTACTCTAGAATAGACTTCTTTCTAACTTCTTCCAACAGCCTGCAGCATCTTAGTAGGTTGGGCATAGGTAACATCACCTTATCTGACCATGCCCCAGTCTCTCTGGAGATGGAGTTGACCCCCAGACCTAAGGAGACAATATGGTGCCTAAATGTAAGCCTCTTAAGACATAGTGAGTTTAAATATCTAATTCAAAGATCCACAAAAGAGTTCCTGGAAACTAATCAACCGGGAGATACGGAGGCAGGAGTTAGATGGGAAGCCCTCAAGTGTTACTTGAGAGGTATTATTATTAACTATACGGCAAGATATAACAGATCTAAAATACAGGAAAGAGCCGAACTGGAAAGGAAAATCACCTAATTAAAACTGACCCACCAGAGAACATTAGCTCAAGTGACCAAACAAGAGTTGGACGAACTAAAAGTTAAACTCAACAGAATTTTAGATGCACAGGTGGAGGGCCAGCTCCAGTACTCCAAACAAAAATATTATGAACAAGGCAAAAGGGCAGGTAGGTTGTTGGCCTGGAAAATTCGAAAAGAGAGATCCTCAAGAGCAGTCCCTAAACTATGGCCTCCAGGGGCCAAAAACCTGATCACTTCCCCTACTCTTATTACAGCCCAATTCAAGAAATTTTATGACACCCTTTACCAAGCAGATAGGGAACCATCTCATTTAGATTGTACGCTTAATTATTTAGATAAGCTCCAACTCCCTAAACTAACAGAGGCGCAGAGATTAAAGTTAGAATCCCCTATTACCAAGGGGGAGATCTTACAGAAAATTAAGCAGTTAAAAAATGTCAAAGCTCTGGGGGTGGATGGCTATGTAGCAGAATTCTACAAAGAATTCCAGGAGATATTGCTGCCCCCCCATTGGGAGATGCCCTCAATGAGTTGGTGCAGGGAGAGGGGGCAGCCTCATGATCCTGGAATGAGGCACAAATATATGTGATCCATAAACCAGGAAAGATGCAGTAAACTGCAGTTCTTACCACCTTGTCTCCTTTCTCCCAGTGGACTATATGATTTTCACCGGAATTATGGCAGCTCGCTTACAGGAAGGTGTACAGACTCTAGTACACTGCGACCAGACAGGCTTTATCTCTGGCCGATATCTACAAGATAATATACATCGATTACTAAACATAATCTGAGCCCAAAGGGACAAAAAACAATTTCAGTTAGCCATTAGTATGGACGCAGAAAAAGCTTTTGACAGAGTAGATTGGGTATTTTTGGAGGAGACTCTTTGGAGGTTTGGTCTAGGAGACAAATTTTTAGCTACCATCAGAGCTCTGTATCACACTCCAGAAGCTAGAATTATGGTAAATGGTCATCTTTCCAACAGATTTTCCCTAAGGCAAGGAATGAGGCAGGCCCCCCCCCTTCACTGCTCTTCGCACTATCCCTGGAGCCACTTGCAGTTGCCATCAGAGCAAATCCTCTAATTAAGGGGGTGATGGTTGTGGGTCATTCTCAAAAAATTGCACTATATGTCGATGACTCTTTATTTTTTGTCTCGGAGCCTGAGACCTCTGTTTCCACCCTTATCAATGAGTTAGTAGAATATGGTAAGTTGGCGGGTTATAAAATCAACCAGTCTAAGTCAGAGGCTCGTCTTCTGAGTGGTGCCCCCTCACAGAAATTTAAGGCATTCTTCCCATTTACCTGGGCAAACAAAAATTGTATACGGTACCTGGGGATTATGATTTCGGTAGATCTGACTCAGCTTTACAAAAAAACTATCTGAAAATATTTCAAGTTCTACAGGCAGACTTAGCTAGATGGCAATTGTTGCCAGTGACACTATATGGTAGAGTTCAAACCATTAAGATGAACGTCTTACCTAGGTTCCTCTTTCTCTTCCAGACCTTGCCATTACAGGTCCCCAGAGACTTCTGGATCAACCTTCAGAAAGTGACCCAGAGGTGCTTATGGAACAACAAGCATCTGAGATTAGCTCAGAACATATTACAGGTCCTTAGAGAAAAGGGAGGTTTGGCTCTCTCACATTTTTATTTTTAATTTTTGGCAGCTAGAGGGACACAACTGTGTACTAGGGTGAAACACAGAGTGGACTAGGGCTGGTATCTCTTAGAAGAAGAAGAATTTAGAGACTGGGCACTTTGGGCATTACCTACTAACACTATACCACCCAGAACCCAGAATCAGGGGTGGAATCCGTGGGTGTCTCACTCTCTGAAAATCCTGAGAAAACTCAGGAAACTCACATACTCTCCAGAAGGTCTAGGTCCACTCTCCTTAATAAGGTTTGAACTCTCTTTCACTCCACCTAGGTTAGACGTAGGTTATAAAGTGTGGGCCACAAGACGTTTATCTACTTTTGCACAATGTATAGATAATGATATCCCCCTATCCTTCACACAATTATCCACTAAATTTAATTTGCAGAAGCAGGATCATTTTAGATTTTTACAGCTACGCCACTATATATCTTCCCTTAACAGAATTAAAAAAATAAATAGGGACAGAATGGACTTGGAAAATTTCTTCTATGGATGCATAACAATTAAAGGCAATACCTACCCCTTGTCCCAGTTATAAAAATTACTACTTTACAACCTTTCACCAGGATTAGAAAAGATTAAACACATATGGGAAAGAGATCTAAATGTTACTATTCCACAAGCTGGTTGGGACAAAAGATTTAGTAGGGGATGGCCAGTAACTTGCTCCCCAACATGGTGACAGTTCCACTGAAAAATTGCTTTGAGATATTTTCTCACCCCTACTACAGTGAAGCATTTTGGCCAACACCAATCCGAACTCTGTTGGAGGGGTCGTGGAGAGATAGGAACTCAAGTACACACATTCTAGGGTTGCTTTTGCCATTCTGGAGGGAGGTACATAACCTGATATTAAGAATTACAGGTTTACAGATCCCCTTTTCAGGAGAAGATTTGGTCTTGGGACTTCCAACCTTGCTCAGTGGGCCCAGAAAATCTATTAAATTAGCTCAGATAATGAGGGTGGTAGTGTTAAAGTACATTACTGCCGGATGGCTTTCTCCGCTCTGCCCACAGTACATGATTGAAGGGCCAGAATGACCCAACTGGAGGTCATGGAACGAATCACAGGCAGCTTGAGACTACAAAACGAGAGGTTTGTCCAAATATGGACCCCTTGGCACCAATATATACAGAATAGGGTTGTTGTCCCTACATTAAGTTCCAAAAACTTATATTGATGTCCAAATATGAGATTAAATGTAATATTTAGAATGGATATAATTTAAGCCTGTTTGGTTAGTTTAGTTATTTATTATTTATTTTATATTAAAGCCTTTTTTTGACTGTTTTCATGTTTCCATTTAAACAGAGACTATGGAACATAATAGACTTACCAAAGCAATGGGACCAGATGGAATTCACCCCAAAATTCTAAAAGAATTAAGGGGAGAATTAGTGAAACCACTGACTAACCTTTTTGACAAATTATGGGAGGATGGTGTGGTACCTGAGGACTGGAGGAAGGCGGATGTGATTCCCCTTCACAAAAGTGGGACCAAGACAGAGGCAGGAAACTACAGACCTGTCAGTCTGACCTCTGTGGTAGGGAAAGTGATGGAATCACTTCTGAAGGAAAGAACTGTTGAGTGCCTAGAGGCCAGTGGGGCTCAGGACCCAAGGCAGCATGGGTTCACAGCGGTTAGGTCATGTCAGACAACTCTAATTGATTTATTTGACTGGGCGACCAAAGTAGTAGACCAGGGAGGGGCTGTGGACATGGCCTACCTAGACTTTAGCAAAGCATTTGACACAGTCCCACACAAAAGATTAATTGTCAAATTAACCAGCCTGGGAGTGGGTTCCAGGGTGGTAGCCTGGGTAAAACATTGGCTGGGCAACAGGACACAGAATGTAATTGTAAATGGAGTCCACTCTAAAGAAAGAGGGGTTACCAGTGGGGTACCACAGGGTTCAGTACTGGGGCCAGTCCTTTTTAATGTCTTTATAAGTGACGTTGCAGAGGGACTGGAAGGAAAAGTATGCCTCTTTGAAGATAACACAAAGATCTGCAACAGGGTTGATACTCAAGGAGGTGTGGAAAGGATGAGAAGGGACTTGGCAAGGTTGAAGAAATGGTCAAAAGTATGGCAGCTTGGATTCAATGCAAAGAAGTGCAAAATAATGTACCTGGGAAAAAAAGCCCCAGGAGAAGATTACACAGTTGGGGGGGAGGTAGTAACAGCAAAAACAGTGGAAAGGGACATGGGGGTAATCATATCAGATGACCTTAAGATTATCAAGCAATGTGAGAATGCAGTAGGGAGGGCTGGGGGTATACTGGGATGTATAGGGAGAAGCATCACCAGCAGAAAACAGGAAGTTGTTATTCCTCTGTACAGACAGTTGGCGAGACCCCATCTGGAGTACTGCATCAAGTTCTGGAGACCCCATCTCCGCAAGGACATAGACAGGATAGAGGCAGTCCAGAGGAGGGCAACTAAAATGGTGCAGAGTCTGCAAGAGAAGCCATACGAGGAGACACTAAAGGAGCTTAATATGTATACCCTTGAGGAAAGGAGGAGGAGGGACATGATATAAATTTTAAGTACCTCAGTGGAATCAACAAAGTCCTAGAGGTAGCATCTTTCAGAAAAGAGATGTGCAAGAACAAGGGGACACAATTTAAAGATAGAGGGGGGGTGGTTCAGGGGCAATGTGAGGAAGTATTTTTTCACAGAGAGGGCGGTGGACGCATGGAACAGCCTTCCTGAGGAGGTTGTGGGGTCTAAAACTGTGGGAGAATTCAAGAATGCATGGGACAGACATAAGGCAATTCTTGTGGGAGGTACGAAGAAATAGGCTGTTGGTTAACTAGGATCTGTAGCTTATCCTGTAGATAAGGAACTGGGCAGACTAGGTGGGCCAAGTGGTCCTCCTCATTTGCCATCAAAATCTATGTTTCTATGTTTCTATTCTGGTTGAGCAGTAGGCTTTTCATAAATTACTGGTGACATTTGTAATATGGTAAGAAATTACATGTTTGAAACCTCTGTATTTTAAGATCATTGTATATACAGTGGGTGGGATATTCAAAAGGGTTGCGCCAGCGCAAGTCCGGAATTGCGCCATTGTGCGATATTCAGCAGGAGGCAGTTGCGCCACAGAAAACATGCTGAGCAACAGCGCAATGCAAATGAAGGTATGCACAACCGAAGGGGGTGGAACCATGCATAAAGTGCGCAATGTGATATTCAAAGGCTTGCGCAATGCGCAACAGTGGATCAGGCGGAAGTTGCGCCACGGCTGAAATGAGCCAAAATAAAAAGGCTCAAGGAAGAGGCGCAAGAACACGACAAGGAATTCACATGAGGCAGGCAGACAGAGCAGGCCACGGTTGGAAACAGTGCAGGCCAGGGAGTGCACAGGACAGAATAGGGGCAAGTGAAGGTGTGTGGGGCCACAGAGTGCAGAGGCGAGTAGGTGCACCCGGTGCAGTGGAGGTAGCAGTCAGAACAGCGGGGGTAACAGATCAACAACAGCCGGGTGGGACACAAGCCAGGGAGATGGACAGTGCCAGCTTCCACATGGAAGCTGTAATGAGGGGGGTGAGAAGGCATGCTGCAGGGGGCCGTGGCCGTGGAAGGGCCCATCAGCGGTACGCCCCCAACAGGCAGTACCGTGCCCGCATCAGCTTTGAGCTGTATTCAGATGTAGAGATTGTGGGCCGGTACTGCCTGAACAGGGCAATACTGAGGCGGCTCTGTGAGCTGTGCAGTGATGTGATGCAGGCACCCTCACGACGGAGTCATGCTCTGTCAGTGGAGACAAAGGTAACAGCCTGCATGTGCTTGCTCACCACGGGTACCTTCCAGAGGCCAGCAGGGGACACCACAGGCATAACACAGTTGGCCACGTCATGCATACTCACCCAATTCCTCAGCACACTGCTGCCACATGCTGCGGAGTACGTCCATTTCTCCAGCATCGCGGCAGAGCGTACAGCAAACATACAGGAGTTCCACAGGGTAGCACGTATGCCTGGCATGCTAGGGACAATAGACTGCACCCATGTGGCCATTCACACGCCACCTGGCCCCGATGGGGCTGCATATCGTAATCGGAAGGGGTTTTCCAGTGTCAACTGCCAGGTGGTGTGTGATGCCAGTGGGCGCATCATCAATGTCTGTGCCATGCACCCTGGCGGAGCACACGATTCATTCATATGGTACCAATCAGCACTGTGCCATCGATTCAAGAGTGGGGACATCCCCACAGGACATCTAGTGGGTGAGTATGCATGTAGGATTGGCAAAGCGGGGGCAAGGGAGGGTAAGCCACAGGTGCCATGGGAGTGGCACACAGGGTTAGGGGCAATATGAGCCTGAACATGACACTGATCTCTGCTATCTCCACACAGGTGACAGTGGATACCCACTCCATCCCTGGCTGCTCACACCCTACCGGTGGCCCACGACCCCATCGCAGCAATGCTTCAGTGAGGCACACGCCACCACACGCAACATCATCGAGCGGGTGTTTGGGATGCTGAAGGCATGCTTCCGATGCCTAGATACCTCCGGCAGTGCCCTACAGTACAGCCCCTCAAAGGCCTGTGGGATATTCCTGGCCTGTTGTATCCTGCACAACATGGCCAAAGACTGTGGGATAGCCGTACAGGTTGAGGAGGGGGACAGCGATGGGGACGCTAGTGACGCCGGTGATGATGGGGATGAACAGCCCCCCCTTGGACGGCATGACCCCCGACTGATCCGGCTGGCCCAGCTGCACTGGGACACCATCACAGAGGAGCACTTCGCCCAACACAGGTAAGTCATGGGGCCATGTGCAACTAACAGTGGCTAGGGCACAACCCACATACACACAGGGAAACACACCAGGGGTGCATGATGGCGAGGGAAGTGGCAGGGCATAGAAGCACACACACACTACCAGGGAGGGTGAACAGTAACACACCACATGGACAGACACACACACACACCAGGCACAAAGTGCACAGGGGCCAGGTGCACAACAGAGCAGGAACAGACATTACACACACACACACACACGTCCACAGGCCACCACCACCACCTGTACTGTCCATGTACGTGTGTCAGATGCTGGGCACCCTTGCACTTTGGTGTACAGTGCAATGCAGGCATCATCATGCACACGCACCTGTGGACAGCAGTCGGGAGGGTGTGCAGGTGGCCCATGTGTCGGCGTGTAGGGTAGGGCACCCACTGGTGCACTGCCCACCAAAACACACATTGCACACAGGGCAGCAGCAGACAGGGCCTGCACTGGGAGATCGCTCAGTCATGCGGCACAGTGCCACGGCCACTTCGGATGCATGGACGGCCCCACCGAGACCCAGCAGTACTGGCAGGCTGAGCATGGGCCATGTGGGGTGGCACCGATGGACTACCAGGGGTCCCACTGCGTGAACACGACCTTGCCCACACAGAGGTCTGCAACATACCGAACATATCTGCACCAGGGGTGCTCAGGATGCCCACAGCTGAACCCAGCATCGACAGGGTGGTTGTCACACGATGCCGGGAATGGGGAGTGGATAGCATACTGCGCCGTGTGAGCGGCACAGGGGCACCTGACTGTGTGCCCAATGTGGCCATGACACCGACCACTACCTGTGTCAGCCTGTCGATGGCGGCGGTCACATCCACCTGCATATGGTCAATCTGGGACAGGATCCTCTCAGTGTCCCTGCTGTGTCACTCCTCGACCCTCTCCAGAGCCACACACAGTGCCTCCATGGATGTTGCAACCCGCATCTGCTGCTGTACTGATGCCTGCAGCAGGCAGGTGTGCTCATCAAAGAGGTCATCTGCCACATCGGCAACCTGTCCCTCAGGGTCTGGAAGGGCCTGATGTCCAACACCCCTTGAGGGTGGGCACTGCTCACCAGGGCCAGATATGGGCATGTCCACAGGCGGTGCACCTACATCACCGCTGAGCCCTGTACCCCCGGTCCTGGTGGGTTACTGCTGCTGCTGCCCCTCTGCCTGCTGTGCCCATGGGATCAGTGGTTCCATGGCTGTGGCCGCAACAGTGCCAGTGACCTGCACAGCCAGCGGTGCTGACAGGCACAGCCTGGGACTGTGCTGACATGCTGGCACACGCGTCGGAACCAGCTAGTTCCATGGGCGTGATCTGGCCTGCTGTGTGTCCATTCTGTGACACACACATTTCAATGCCCATAGTGGTCGGTGCATCATCGATGGTGCAGGTCTGTGCCACAGCCACAGCCGCGATGTGCTGGCATGCTTGCATGCCAGATCACTGGGACACAGGAAGGGCACTCCCCACACCTGTCTCAGCATCAGTGAAGGTAGCTGGGCGTACACAGTGCTGCAGTGCACGCTGGCAATCTGCGGAGGTGGATGGTCCCTCCTCCAACTCCGGGTGGCTGTCCGCAGTGGACAGGCCCTCCACTGCTGACCCCTGCAGACGCACAGGATCTGTAAAAGAAAGGAAGGACACGTCAGTGCATGTGATCTACCTCCCCCACAACCATTACATACCATGCAGTGATGGGCTACCACCTGTCTGGAAGCCTCCTCCAGGTACACCCTCAATGGTGCTGCGCTGCATGCTTGCAGTGAGCATGTCCTCCGCCGGGGTCAGCTGCACCACCTCCGGCTGTCCACCACCTGTTGCAGTACATGCCGCCATGATGGCTGCAACCCTGTCCTTCACCCTCCTCCTGTTGGTCCCCATCTTCTTTTTACACTCCTGCACAGAGCACTGGTGGCTGCCGTGCAGGTTGATGGCACATCCCACACCCTCCCGTGCAGCAGCACGGGCCTGAGGGGTGCCCCGCCGTCCACTGAGAAGTGGCTCCTCAGCCAGGTAGGCCTCAAACAGTGCCTCTGTCTCTGCCTTTGTGAAGTTGGGCCTCCTCTTTCGCCCACCATCATCCTCCTCACCCAGTCCTCGCTCGGTCATTTCACAGCCTGTATGGGTGAGAGTGGTCACCTGTGACTGTGCAGTACACAGCAATTCTCTGGAGCCATGGTCCAGTACAGCACAATGCATGCAACTCACCTATCAACTGCAGTAACCGAATCTGGCCACTGCAGAACAATGTTGCAGATTTATAGCGCAATGCATGCAAATTAGGACTAGAGCAACTTTAATGAGATGCAAATCACGCCTCTGCGCCATTGAATGGCTGATTGGATGATTTGCATACGACGGCTGAATATTGCGCTGTTGCGCTTTGCGCAATAGGGTTGAACCGGCTGAGCCAATGGCGCAGTTCTGTGACTGCGTAGTACACCGCACTGCACATGCCCAGGTGGCTTACACAGGCATCTGCCGTGCTGATGATGTGCTGTGCATGATAGGCAATTCAAGACATGGCCACCATTGTGCCAGTGGTGCTACAGCGACGGTCACCACATGGCATTGTGGCACAACTGCGTAATACTCCACTGTGGCATTGGCACACAGGCGACCAATCGAGCTGGTCATGTAGACGTCCGATGGCACTGTGCGTGGCCTTGCGCCAGAGACTCATGACCCTGTGCCCGACCTTTTCCCCCTTCGCGCTGTACGTATGGCATGCCTGCAGCTTTATCGCGCTGTTCGGTAACAGTGCGATAGGGACTGGTGGCGCAATACTAACAGCACGATAGGGACTAACGGAGTTGTATTGTGCAACATTTCCATGTGGGGTTGCCGTGCTGCAGAGCGCTATATTGCCTACTATATACATGCAGGGATGGCATGCAGGAGAGCACCACAGTGGAGTGCATTGGAGCTTGCCAACCTGGTGGCCGTAGTGGAGCCTTACCATGGCCCACTGTTTGGGGATGAACCCCTGAACGTGGCACGAACACATGTGTGGCAGCAGGTGGCCACTGCACTGGAGGAGGCCACTGGCCGGCAGCACTCAGCGAAGCAGTGCAGGCACCGATGCGGTGACCTGCGGAGGAGGACAGGCACTACTGGCGCGACTACGTTCACATGCCAGGAGGGGCATGGTGCCTAGGCCAGGTGGGTGAGCCGTCTATGCACCTGTATTGTCCGCATGGGTAACACTGTGTACTGTGACCAGCACATGGGGGAGGGTTGGTCTATGGTTGGCTGTGGTGGTGGTGTTTACAGGATGTGCGATGTATGGGTCTGGCTGGGTGGGCAAGCACACTCATTGGGGCAGGGGGCTGTCTGCTTTGGGATTTCACCGATGTGTTTCTCACCTTTTGTTTCCCACAGGCATGGCGGAGCGGAGGTGGGCCCAGGCTGAAGCACAGCGAGGGATGGCAGCGGTGGCTGTAAGAGGTGGTGGTGGTGTCGAGCCACGGCGGCAGCAGCAGCAGCCGCAGCAGCAGTATGATGAGGGTGAACGTCATGACATCATGGATGCTATTGCATGTTGTGGGGGGGGGCAGGGCATGTCCACCATCCATGGACAACACTGCCATGCACGCGACATGTGACAGTCAGCACTGTCCAGTGGCACTGCATGTCTGGGAGTGCATCAATGGTGGTCCATGCATGCACTGGGCACATGGCTGTGGCACTGACTTCCCACCGCGTAGCCACATCACTGTACAGCCTTGGTTGTGCTGTGCTGGACATGGGTGGTGTGTGTGTGCAGTGGCACACATGGCTGTTGCTGCCTGGTTGGGCTTGTCTTGTGCACGGTCACTGTGAGTGGGTGAACTCCATCACAGGAGTGGGGCACTTGGCTGTATGCCATGCATGTTGGGTGGGCTTCAAGGTTGTGGACAGTCACAGCCATTGATTCTGATCCCTTGTCCTAGGTGTCCAGATCCTGTGGAGAATAGAGCGGGCAGTCCACCAGCTCCTGGATGTATCAATGGAGTCCCTCGAGATCCTGAGGGACATGCAGCGCAGTGGAGTAAGGCGCAGGAGGAGGCCCCGGGACCAGCAGCAGCCAGCTGATGAGCGGCCTGGCGGGCAGTAGCTGCCCCTCACCTCCCCCCTTTACCCATCCCTCACACCCTGCCCTCCCTCCCTCTCCCAGTTGTTCAACCCTGCCCCTTACCCACCCTACCTTGCCCATACCCCACCCTTGTCTTGTATATAGTTGTACATAGTTCTGTCTGTTCCTGTTGATATTTTCATTGGATAAATCTATTTTGTTATGAATACTGTTTGGTCTCTGATTTGCAGCTGGCTATAGGTGCTCAGTTGCAGTGGTGCATGGCATCTGGGTAGTATTGTCCTGGGTATGTGTGTGTGTGTGTGCGTGGGAGGTGTCTCTTGGTGGTAGTGGCTTCAGTCAGTCTGGCTGTGTGCTGCCACCACTGCTGGGTGCTCCTGGTGGGTCTGGCTTGTATGGTTCTGTGGTACACAGGTTGCAGTGTGGCAGGGGGATGCATGGGATTCCTGCAGTGACAGTCACTGCTCATGGTGGTGTCTTGGGGTACCAGTGCAGGGTGTGCTGTGCACAGGGGTGCTGATGTGCACTTGGGTTGTCCGCCCTTGTGTGCAGTCTCAGCTTGCCAGTGGGGTGTGCTGGGGCACCATGGCCCAGCTGTGCTTTGTTGGCTTGTCCCCATGGGCCAGTGGATGTTCCGTCCCTCCCCCAGTGATGCTGTGCTTGGGGTGTGGGGGTGTATTATTAGTTCTGCAGTGTGTTCCTGTGCCCATCTGTGGTATGGGTGGTGGGCCCCTGCCTACCTCCCTGGTTGTGCAGTTCCATTGCTCTGCTGCTGGGGGGCTCTCTGCTTGTGCTATGGTGCCTCTGGACTGCTCAGCTGGGCTGGTCTTGTTGCGCTATGGCGTATCATATCTGCTCAGCTTCCGCTTCCTGGTTGCACTATGGTGCAGGTTGTGCGATATTCAGACGTTGGCTGGTTGCGCACTTTGACTTGCTCCATGTTTGAATATCACGTCTATTGCGCATGTGCGCAATGGACTTGTGCTTGCTCCTGCTATTGCACACATTTTGGGCGCAGTTTGAATATCCGGCCCAGTATGTATAACTAAACTGTGTAACAGAACAAAAGATTAAGATCTGAAATTAAATAAACTTGAAGTTAAAAAAAAAAATCTGCTTGCTCAGCACCCTTTTCTACCTACCCACTTCCCCTCCTGATCCTAACAATTTGATCCTTGCTCTTCCTCTTCTCTCTGATATATCTGAAGAAATCTTTTTCTCCTCCTTTGATCCCCTGCACTATCCTCAGTTGCCTTCGCTGCCTTTACCACTCTGCTCACTTCTATGGATTTCTTCACATATTCTTCTTTGTCTTCTGCCCTGTTGGATCGCTTGTAGGTCCAACATGCATTCCTCTTTTCCCTCACCTTCTCCACTGCCTCTCAACTCATCCAACTGGGTTTCTTGGTCCTGGCTTTCTTGCTCTGGCTCTTGACACAAGATTGTTGGAGTGAGAGTTGCAAACCCATTCACTTGGCTGTCATATCTATGATGAGACACCAGTAGATCTTACTTCAAGAAACAGCTCGCAGCAGGTTACACCATTAGGACTGAAGCCGGCAGGCACCAGGACGCCACGGAAATTTTCTAGCTAGCAGTATTCAGTGGGGACCGCCTCTGACATCGGTCCCGGCCCCGATGTCAGGTGTAGTACATATGGAGGCGGTCCCCCATAATCCTCAGTTCTTTTCCCACCGTCGACTCGCCAGCATCGGCCTCTCGATCTCTATATAACGTACAATGACTACAGAACTTTAGGTGAATTTGTCTTTGCACGACTGATGTCCTCTCCAACTCCATCACTTGAGGGTCACCTTTCTAAGTGTGCCTTCGGAAAACAGATCCCTTTCAAGGATCCTCACTCTTCATGTGTGCGTTGCCTAGGCCCAGACCATGACACCAAGGCCTGCACCTTTTGCCAGGGATTCAATAGCCGCACCAGGATCCGCCATCAGAAGGCACTACAGGCATATCTCCTCGAAGAGAAATTAAAAAGGATGGACCAAGAACTTTCCTCCAGGGGAAAATCTTCTTCTAAATCCCATAAACACAACGGGACAAGCACCGGGAGAAAGTGAGGTCTAGGTCCCCAATTCAGGCCTTGGACTCCTGCAGCTTCGGCTCCAGACTGGACCGCTTTCCCTCCAGGGCTCGGTCGCAGACCCCCCCCCGGGTTAAGGTCTGGACTTCAGGCGGCTCTACCTCGCTCCAGCTGATCAAGACATCGAGGCCCTTGGCTTCCTCCACCCCATCCAAGGCCTCTTTGAAGTCTTCTGAGTGCCATAAGTCCTCTTCTTCCACCTGACATCGGGACACTGACTCTAGGTCAGTCTCCCAACCACCCAGATTTCCTGATCCTTCACCCAGAAAGAACAAGGACCTGACGTCCCTGAAAAGGGCATCGGACCCGACGTCAGCTCAACACCTGATGTCGGCTAAACATTCCAAATCAGCCAGGCACTCACAGGAGCCAACGACACCTGCCAGACACCAGTCGCTGGCCAGGCATTCGCCAGATCCGAAGGCATCGGCCAGGAGATCGACGTCGGCATCTCCGGAGCAGAAGACCATCCCCCCATGTCACCGGTGGATTCTGGTCATAGGGAATCAATGGAGTAGGACACCCCACAGCCCAAAGACCAGGCGGGTGACACTGAGGATGCCGGACACCCATAGGAACCCTCCTCTGACCAGGAGACATCCAGGAACCTGACGCCCGACCCCGGCAACAGACCACCGGCACCAGGCCCATCGTCGGACATGAATATCACAGAAGTAAAGGAACTAATTTCTTTTTGGTGGGACACCATCAGAAAGGATGTGGTCCCCGTCAAACCTCCTCCTTCTACTCCTACTTCTCCTCCTCCTCCTACTACTA
The DNA here is from genome assembly GCA_016271365.2 of Neoceratodus forsteri. Lineage (NCBI taxonomy): Eukaryota > Metazoa > Chordata > Ceratodontiformes > Ceratodontidae > Neoceratodus > Neoceratodus forsteri. The sequence goes on along the minus strand of CM028138.1, from coordinate 191,924,820 downwards.
CTACCCCTTCACCTCCTATGCCCCCTCCTCCACCTAAGGGGCCAGTAGGATGACCACCAACCCCCAAGGAACAGACTCCACCTCCTAGGGGCAGATATACAGACAGGAGAAGGCCTCCCTCCACATCTCTCCATCAGGGTCTCCCAGCCCCAAATGACCCAGATGACACCAGTATACTCCATCGGAGCAAGATTCAAGATCGGACACCTCGGACTACTCCAGATCTCCTTCTCCACTCAGCATCTCCTCTCCTGACCCACATGACCTCACCAGGTCTCCACCAGATGATCCCTCTTTTGCTGAGATCATGATGCACATCCAGGACAACATGGGGTGGGATGCTGAAGACCTTGACCCCGAATGACAACGCCTTGCCCGCTACCTTCGGCAAAAAGACCCAAAGCCTGTGGTAGTGCCACCCTTGGTGGACACCTTTGTGGACATCACCAAGGCTGCGTGGAAGGGTCCGCACTCCACTCTCAAGGTGCCGAAGAAGGCTGACCACCTGTACAAGGATCCGAGAGAAGACCAGTACTTGGCGATGCAACCTCTGACAGACTCCCTGGTCATCACAGCCTCACATGTCCAGTCTCAAAGGCCCCAGCATATGAGCACTCTGCCACCTGTCTAGGAATCCAAGCAATTGGATGCCCTGGGGAGGAGCCCGTATGCGGCTGCTACATGCACCATCAGGTCTCTGAACTACCTTACCCATATGGTACAGTTCCAGAATGCCCTGTGGGAACAGGGCCAGGACCTGGTTGAAAAGCTTCCTGATGGTGACCAGAAAGCAGAGCTCCTCAACCTACTCCGCACCGGGTCAGATGTGGGACCCAAGTACTTAGAGCCACATACGATTCCGCAGACTCTTCTGCCAGAGCTGTAGCTTCAGGCATTTGTCTCCGGCAACACTCCTGGCTCTGTCTCCGGCTTCACCCCGGACGTACAGAAGAATATTCTAGACGTCCCGTACAACGGCGAGGTACTCTTTGGTGAATCCTCAGAGAAGGTCATCACCAAGCTCCAGGATGCAGGGAAGGCTGATGTACAGATCCAGGCCTAGTTCCTTTTGTAGGAACCAGAGCCAATTTCGTGGCCGGCAAAAAAGGCAGCAGCCATGTTCTGGCCAGCAGCAAAGGGGCACTTTTTTGCGTAAGGCCCAGACCAAGTCATCCCCAGGCAGAGGCCATCATTACATGAAGCCAGCCCAGCCTGCAGGGACTAATGCTACCACAGCGTAACTCCTTTCCAGCCCCCACCCCTCCTCTGGATCAACGGGCAAGGAAAGTCGGGGGTCGCATCGCTCACCACTTTTTAGGGTGGCAATCAACCACAACCGACAGGTGGGTTCTCCAGTTGCTCAAGAAAGGCCATTGCATAGAATTTCTAGATGACCCACCTACAGGACTTCCCCTGCTCTCCTGTAACTCGGGTCAGCAGGCCTTGCTCATACAGCAGGAGGTGCTCGCGCTTCTGGAAAAAAGAAGCCATAGAACACGTACCAAGGAACCAGAGGGGACTAGGATATTATTCTCACTTCTTTCTGGTTCCAAAGAAGACAGGGGACCTCCGTCCAATACTGGACTTCAGCGACCTCAACATCTCGGTCCTGTACAAATGCTTCAGCATGGTGACCCTTCCCGGTCTGATTCCCATGCTAAAGCAGAGTGCTTTTCTAGCGTCCCTAGACATGTAGGATGCTTACCAGCATATTCCTATTGCTCAAGTGCACAGGAGGTTCCTGCGCTTTGAGTTTCTGTGTCGCCATTATCAGTTCCGAGCTCTCCCCTTTGGGCTGTCATCGGCACCTCGGATGTTCATGAAGTGCATGGCGGTCAAGCCGCATTTCTGAGGAGGCATGGCCACTACATGTTCCCCTACCTGGATGATTGGTTTCTCATGGCACCCTCCCAGGAGGCCCTGATGTTGGGCATTATCATCAGTTACGAGAAGTCAAGCCTGGTTCTGTCCCAGACTCTGCAATTCATAAGATCCCTAATCAGGGACTTTTCGGTGAAGAAGACCATTCCTGCCAGACTGGTGCTTCTCCTGCTTGGACACATGGCTGCAGCCATTGCGACAGTCCCGCTAGCCCGTCTCTACATGCGGGTATCCCAGTGGATGCTACGGGTACAATGGGACCAAAGACAAGACCATCTACAGCATCCAATCCGCATCACGAAGGCTGTAATTTGAGATTGGAAATGGTAGCTAGATTCAAGGAATCTCTCGGCGGGAGTCCCCTTCATAGCACTGTCCCTGACTGTGACACTCTCCACAGATGCCTCAGAGCTCAGTTGGGGAGCACACCTCGACAGTGTCCGGTGTCAGGGCCTGTGGACAGACCAAGAGTCTCATCTCCACATAAATATCCTGGAAATGAGGGCAGTTCTTTACCCCCTGCAGGCCTTCCAGTTGGAGATTTCACCGGGTACACTTCTGTTACAAATAGACAATTCCATGGTGATGTATTATCTCAACAAGCAAGGAGGCACCCATTCCTACCCACTTTGCAGGGAGGCCATGAGAGTGTGGGATTGGGTCTTACAACATGGCGCAAACTTTATTGCCGTTCATGTTCCGGGAGTGGACAACGTCATCGCAGACAGCCTGAGCCGCTCTCAGGCCGGAGTCCACGAATGGGAACTACTGCAGGAGGTAGCAGAGGATCTGTTTCACAGATGGGGTACTCCAGAGCTAGACCTTTTCGCGTCCCTATCCAATGCAAACTGTCCAATTTTTTCTCGCTAGATCCAGGGCCTGGTGTTTTCTAGCGAGACGCGTTGTTCCTCTCCTGGGCGGGCAGATTCCTCTACGCCTTTCCCCCTTTCCCGTTGATCCAGATTTTTCTAAAACTTTGCAAGGAGCAAGCATCGCTTATACTGATCGCACTCTTTTGGCCCAGATAGATCTGGTTCCCTCTCTTGCATCAGCTATCCTGGGAACCTCCAGTGCCTTTACCAATCAGTTCCCATTTGCTGTCTCAGGAGGTGGGCTCTTTGGTCCATCTGGACCTATGTTCCCTGAACCTGCATGCTTGGCTCCTAGAGGTATAGCCATGATGCGATACAGGGTCTCGCAAGAGGTGGCAGACATTCTCACTGCCACCAGAAAACCGGCTACCCACGCGACCTATGCCATGAAGTGACATAGGTTTTGCTTATGGGATCAAGCGAGCAGTTTATCACCTTTGGACTGCCCAGAGAAGCTGGTATTGGATTACCTGCTGTCCCTTTTCCACTCTGGTTTGGCTTACTCCTCGATTAAGGTACACCTCTGTGCCATTTCAGCCTATCACGTCCCTATAGGCCAATGCACTATAGCTCAATTGGACATGACACGTGCCTTCCTGAGGAGTGTCCTCCACCTTAGGCCCCCGATTCAGGATCCGATCCCACCATGGGATCTACCCTTCATCTTGGAGCAGCTCACGCTGCCACCTTTTGAACCAGCCGTGGATTGTGAGCTATGTTTTCTCTCTTGGAAAACATTATTTTTAGTTGCTGTTACTTTGGCCAGAAGAATTTCTGAACTACACGCACTTATGTGCAAAGAACCTTATTTGGTTTTACACCAAGACGCTGTCCCTAAGGACTAATCCTAAATTTCTGCCTAAGGTGGTCTCAGCTCTCACCCTTAATCAGGACATCGATCTACCAGTGTATTTCCCGAAATACTCTAATCAAGGATAAGCTCTTCTGCACACTCTAGACGTGTTTAGGTGTCTGAGATACTACCTGACCAGAACCAAACACCACCGAAAATTGGACCAACTTTTCATCTCCTTTGCCCACAGAATGTTGGGACCTCCTGTTTCAAAACAGTTGCTGTCCAGGTGGCTCATTCAGTGCATTACATTCTGTTACCAGAAGTGCAACAAACCCTTACCGGGCGTGGTTAATGGTCATTCCACCAGAGGGGTGGCTACCTCTTTTGCGGCTTTAAAGAACGTATCCACCTCAGCTATTTGTGCTGCAGCTACTTGGAGCTCTGTACACACTTTCATCAGGCATCACAGCCTGGACATTGCATCGAGGCAAAGAGCAGGGTTTGGTCTAGCAGACCTTCAGGGACTTCTGTCCTAGGCTCAATGTAATTTGAGGAGTTTTACCTTTCCTCCTCCCGTTGGCGTGTGAATTCCAGTATTGCTTGGGAATCAGTCCTAATGGTGTAACCTGCTGCAAGAGCTGTTTCTCGAAGTAAGATAGTACAGTTACGTAAGAACTTACCGTAACAGTAGATCTTCGAGAACAGCTCTTGCAGCAGGTACTTTCCCTCCCATCATCCCCGCAGGAGGTAGGTTATAGTCACAACATCCTTCTCCTAGGATAAGGCATTTATAGCCTGTTTGTTTGCCATTTGATGGCGGATCCTCGGTCTCTTCTTCTGACGTCATCCAGCGGCCAGAAGTCTCCGACGGGAGAACTGAGGATTATGGGGGACCGCCTCCATATGTACTACGCCTGACATTGGGGCGGGACCGATGTCGGAGGTGGTCCCTGCTGAATACTGCTAGCTAGAAAATTTCCATGGGGTCCTGGCGCCTGCCAGCTTCAGTCCTAATGGTGTAACCTGCTGCAAGAGCTGTTCTTAAAGATCTACTGTTATGGTAAGTTCTTACGTAACCATACTTTTCTCAGGGCACCACGTTACTTTACATAACCTCTCTGGGAATCATAATTGAATTAGATGAGCAAAACAAAAATGGTTGTTCTGTCTGATCACACCCTTCCAGACTGCTACAAGAAAAGTACAGTAACATAAATATAAAAAATTCCCAACCATATTAAATATTACTTGTATTTCAAAATATTAAAGCTATCACTCTCCTAATCACTAAAATATATTGCTTTCTGCACTATTTGAAAAACATTCCCTATAACTCCATTCAGTTTCTGTCTCACTTCCTGTCATCAGTTTAGCCTGGGCATGGACTAGCGCACCCTATCAGTTTAAAAGGAAGCCCATCCCTCACAATGCAAGTACTGTACTTTGAAATGTGGAAGTGTGCCTAGCATACTTACCAACCAATTCCTATAATGTATTTTATCCTGATGGAGGAATTGCTGAGACTTGATGCTCTTGTGGGCCATTACTTGTATTTTAAAATATTAAGACTATGACTATCCTTATCATTGAAATACAGATGAAGCCACTTAATCAGCATGCGGTTAATCGGGACGTCTGCTTAATGGGACGTTTCTATGGTTACCGATTGTTCCCCTATTATAGTTAATGGAAGCTCCTGTTGTTTAATAGGGATGCCAATTTCGGCTAATTGGGACATTTTTGGTGGAGTTTCCTTATAAAATTAGATCCTGTGAGCAGTGTTTTTCAACTGCTGGATATGAACATGGACTCAAAACGTAATGAGCTGTCCCTTGCTGAGCATGTTAAGATTCTTGAAGCTCTTCACAGACCAAAACCCTCCTTGTCAAAGGTTGCTGCTGCCTTTGGGATCTCAAAAAGCCAGGCTGGCAGAATCAGCCGAAATCATGATTCAGTCATGGCTGAGTGGCTAGCAAACAGCAACCCTCAGAGAAAAAGGAAGAGAGATGGAAAGGACTCCGAGGTGGAAGAAGTACTGTTCCACTGGTTTAATAATGCAGTTAGCAGAGGTGCTAGAATCTCCAGTCCCCTCATGAAAAAAAAAAGCTAATGAACTGGCGGCTCAGCTAACCCATGAAACATTTGCTGCTTCTGATGGTTGGCTTTCGAGATGCCAAGATGCCCAGCTTGTTGCTCCAACTAACCATGAGGCAGTGGCACATCTGCATTCGCTCATGGCGTGGTGTCAATACCATGGTAAGATTGACGTGTGGAACATGCTACAAAAAGTCACTACCAAGATGTGCTCTGATTCCAGGCAGAGCCAAATGACTGATTTTTTTTTAAACTGACGTTCGATTTTTAGTTACAGTACTTTCCATTAAAGAGTATGTGTGCTGTATGTATGTCTATAAGAGTAAATTATTACTGCATATCAAATACTGAGTACAGCATTGTGTTTGGGGAGTTGCAATCTAAAGACGTGCGGTCTTTGTTGCTTAACTTGGCTACTTCGGGTAATGGGGACGGCCGCTTAAGAGGGACGAATGAAAAGCAACGGAGCCATCCCTATTAAGCGGCTTCATCTGTATATTGTTTTTTGTACTATTTCAGAAAACTTTAACTTTTTCCCATAATTCCACTCAGTTTCTGTCACTCATTCTGACATCAGTTTAGCTTAGAACCAGACTAGTTCATCCCCCCCCTTAAAGGATAAAATCTTAAAAAGGGGTGCACCAACAAGCCACACACACTGAAACCCACTGTCCCATGGACTGTCTCTTTCAATGGATTGAATTCTGAATTTGAATAGGTTTGCCTGTATATACAGTAGTTTCTGAATGTATATATATTCCATCAGCACTGTAAGTGTTAAACCCTTTCCCTGTTTTCCTGCCCTGTTTGTGTTGGCCAGATGGGATATGAATAAACTGCTGCAATTGAGATCGTGCTGGATATTCATGATGTACTGCTAAACTTCTGAAGGACTAAATGACACTTAGGACTTGCACCATCTGAACAGGACACCTTTGGCACCAGGAGCACTGGGAACGGTCAGTACCCCCCCCCACAGCACAGCAGCAGCAGCAGCTTACAGTGGCACCTCCACACATTGACCCTACTCCTGTACCTCATGTATCTGCACCTGTGGTCCCCCCCCCATGGTTGTGCCACTGCCTGAGCCTGATGAGGAGGAAGAGACCCATCTAAAGACATCAGCTCCTCCCCTTAAGAGCAGCATAAGTCCCTAGTTTGGGACTTCTGTGAGACTGACCCCATCAGTAAGTGTGATGGCATGCATTTTGTGTCACACCACTGTTTGGCATGGAAAACTGGGCAGCCACTTGAGCACAGGTGGCAGCATGCCCATCTTAAGGTGAGGCACCACCAGGAGTGGGAGGAGCATGTGAGGAGTCAGACTCAGCTGAGAGGGGTTAAGGCTGGGTCCCCCACAGTAGCCCTTCCATGCCGCATAGTGGGCAGTGTAGGCAGAGGAGATGTGGGTTATCATGTGGTGCACAGGTCTTGAAGGAGGACACTGAGGGACTAGGACTGGGACCTGCAACAAGACTCGGGTGCTGAGGAGGTCACCTGACAGACTAATCTCAGATCCTACTCCTACATCCACCCACACTGAAGTGGCATAGCTGTGCAGGGAAACAGTGATGCTCTCCTGTCAAGTTGTGACCATGAAGAAAATATTGGAGATGTAGCTTCAAAACCAGCAGAGCACTCTTAAGGGGTTAGTGGAACTTTGTGGTGATGGGGCACCCTCTGTCCCCAGGCAGTAGCCCTATCCTCTCTCCAACCTGTCATCATAGGCTATTTCATCTGTCTTATGGTCTCCTCTAGTCCTCATCTTTTCAAAAATAAAATCTAAATATTTAAAAAAAATTAAAGATAATAAAAAGATTTTGTACATCTTAATTCCTTTCTGTCTTGATTTCTGCTACTACTTTGTTTTATCTTTTTGCATGATGGCCACCATGCTGGGCAGACCGTTTGGCCAGCTCTGGAGAGAGCTGTTTTTTATTTTACTTTCTGAAGCACTCATAAGCACTGTTCCTGCATAAAAGCACTCATAGAGCAGGCTTAGATTCAACATTAGTTAGTTAGTTAGTTAGTTAGTTAGGCATTTTAAAGTAAGAAAGGTAGGTTTTTTTTTATGATTTTATTTACTGTACTTTCAGCTGAAGTGGGTAATTGCCATTGGATTGCAAAGAGGACTGCTGTCATTTCATTTTGAAAGAGGCTTAAGAGGTGCTACTTTAGTGTCCAGAGCAAGGCTTGCTTTTGCTTTTGTCTTTGTTTACCCCACTCAGCACACTGTGATGCAGTAGGGCATCTCTAGACATCAGCACTATTGATCTGGTAAAGTCACGTGCTGGCAGTAGCAGGGCAGCTTGCTCAAAATTTGAACTTCCCATTGCAGGCCCACTTATTATTTGGGTCTGTAAATGTTGCCATTTTCTCCTGGTTCTGATGTGAGAGAGAGAGAGAGAGAGAGAAAAAAAAAAAAAAAAAGCTGGTGGGTGGAGGAGTCCATCGGCTATCTGGAGACGAGATCTGTGAATTAGATCTGTGGCTGAGAGTTGCTGGCTATCTCAGCTCATTGCTGAAAGTTCAGGGATCTGTTGGACTCATGGCTGGACTGACTACCCCAGCATTTATGATCCAGTTCCATTATTGATTGCTGTGAGAGAGCGGTCTGTGAAGAAGGACACTGCTCGGTTGGGTGACTGTATAGTGGGAGAGGCGGCTGCTAAGCTGAGGCTCGGCCAGCACCATGAGTAACCTGCTTCTGACTTTTTGCTTTGGTGAAATCCATACTGTGGAAAAGTGTGTTGAAAGTTTACCTGGACTATTAAGAAGTTCTCAGTCTACTTCTAAATGTATAGCAACTCTGCTGCTGTGGACTCATTAAGGAGTTCTCAGTCTTCTTCTGAGTATACAGTAACTTTGTTGCCCTGTACTGCATGCTGTGATTTGCTGCTACAGTAACATTTCTTTAGCCACATTAACGTTTGTGTACATTGATTCCCTTTTTGTGTCAGAGTGGGGATTTGTACTTGCAGTAATTTACTGGACTTGGACTTTTATTCTGTATTGAAATTACTGCTTAAGCATTTATTTTAGACCTCTGTCTTTGGCGACGTATTTATTGAAGAGATTTTGGGCTGCAGTGGAGGATTCTGAGTGTGACTGCATGCTAAGGTGTTGTGGAGGAGTAACAGCAGCAGCGCTAAGCAAGGCACTTTTTGAGTTATTGAAGATATGCCACTGTTGCCTGAGCTTTTGGGCTATTGAACAGGAGTTACTGTTTAATTTTCACCCAGGCTATAATTCTTGCTCAGCCTTACCAGGCCAATTTGTGTCACTAGATTTTGTCTGTATACCACCTGCTCCACTCCTGCCTTCTCCCTCTTGGAGTCCGTGGTGGCAGCAGTCACTGGGAGAAGCTGGACCCGATAAACCCTGCAGAGGGTAAATGCTGCAATGACCTTGGCTCTGAGAGAAAATAAGGAGTGGTAGAGAGGTTTTCAAAAGACAGACCAGAGAAAAACCTACACCCAAAGAGCCTTTTGATACATCCCCTGTTTACATGGTCGCATTAGCACCGCAGCAACCCAAGTGCTTGGGTTGCTACGGTGCAAATGCCACTGTGTGGACACTTACCAGATCATGGTAAGCCTGTCGTTACTCCGCTCCCACAGTCTCATCAAATCTGGGAACGCAGTCGGGAGTGAGCAGTTTAAGTGGCTGTGTGGACAGGCTGCATCGCTCACTCCCACAAGCTAGACCCTGAGGGCATCTTTTTCCTTATTTCAGCTGACCGCCCACTGACTCACAGCTCCCTCCAGGGTGTCTTGCACTGGCACTCAGAGGGGCTATGTGGATGTGGATGCAGAAGCAGAGCATCTTTTTTGGTTGGGGGCCACACTGCAACACTCCACAGAAGGAGTGAACTAGCCCTGTAAACAGGACTATAGTTTTCCAAGTTCTTGGAATCGCTCCTATGTTTTGTATTCAGCTGACTATTGTTTAAGAATTACACCGAACCTGCAACAAAGTTTTGCAGAATTCTGCATAACAGACTGCAGTGCTAGCTAGCTGTATTTGCTAGCAGTGTTTGTGGAAGTCTTGCCTTATGATTGCACTTATTTTATTTATTTTATACTTTTTACTTTAGTTTTTAATTAAAAGTTTTAATGCTCACATGCATGATAAAATGCAGGTACTAATAGATTAATTTAAAGGTTTCTGGGAGCTCTGACTACTAAGAGCCCTCCGATTAGTGTCTTCTTGGCAGCAGTTTAATCATTTTCCTGTGTTTTTAAAGTTATCAAATAAAGTTATCACGATAAATCTAGCAACATAATACTATATAGACAAACTATTACTATTTCTACTTGGGCTTGTATTTTTTTTAGGTTCAGTGGGCCCTGTCACTGAATTTAGTATTGATTTAACATATTTTAACTCCTATATACCATGTACGTATGTATGAGAGATAGGGGATTGCCATTCTAATTTTTTTTAATTGTTTGATATAATTATAACTAAATTGTCTTTGAATGGCAACAAGAGAAGCAGTTTTGAGTTGTGCTTGGGCTGTGTTCATTCCTGTGCCTGATTATACTACAATCACTTTAAAGTACAATTAAGTTTGAATAACCCATTAAATACTAATTAAACTTCTCAGTAAATTATAAGACAGTCTGGTGGAACAATATCAGATTGTCAGATTTGAAATAGTTACGTGATTCACGTGATAGTGAGTGTTTTAAGGCACATGCTTTGGCATCCTTTCATGTGACCACCATTTTTGCGTTCGCATGCGCAAGGAAGGTCTTGCAACAGTATGAGTTTTGGAGGTGTGTGACCCTCCTCCCCAATGCAGTGTTCAGTGTTGCAGGCGTGACCCTAGGGGACCAATACATGCCGAGCTGTGTATGACAGCAGTTCAGCTGTGTTGGTCTTCACTTCTGAGAAAAGGTCCGCTGCAATCAGTGGTGGTAGCATGTATGTAATTGGCATACCACCTCAGCTGAACTGCTGTCATCATGCACAGCTCAGCATCAACACCCTCCTGCTTTCTCTCTCAACTAATTTCCTCCCCTTCCCTATTGTTCTCCTGGCCCACACCTTGTGTGCCAAAGTGTAATCCCCTCAGCTCTGCAGTCCCCAGCACTGTATGTGACCAATGGGGTGCCCATTCCCCAGTCGGCTGCAGCCCCCAAAAAAACAACCAGTCGGCATGCTGCGAGCCCACCCCAGTGTGCTCATGGTTGCTCCCCCTTCACACACACACACACTGCATGGCTGGCAGGGCCACCAGCTCCAGTTCCCTTCCCCCAGCAAACAAATAAGTGGCAGGCTGGGAGCTCACCCCAGTGTACCAAAAGCGTCCATTTTTTTTGGTTTTCAATTCCTGTGAAATAAGAAAACAGTCCCTCAATGAGTCCCTCACCCCCCCCACAAACCCACGCCCACCCTCTGCGCTCCCACCTCCCTGCACCCCCCTTCACCTAGGTGGCATGCTGGGAGCCCGACCCAGCGTACCAAAAGCGTCCTTTTTTTTTTTTTTTCTTAACTCGTGTAAAACAAGAAGACGGTCCCTCAGTGAGTCCTTGCCCCCCCACCAACCCATGCCCACCCTCTGCGTAACCACCTCCCCACACCCCCCTCACTCCATACTTACCTCAGAAGGCTGATGCAATGATCTTTGGTGGACCAGGAATATGTCTGCACTCTTCAAAGTCAACTGCGAACTGAGGAAAGGCCGGTAAGCTGTATAATGGCATAAATATGTTTTTTCCAACTTAGGCAGATATCTCGGCCATTTTTTTGACTTTTGGCACCAAATTTTCAACATGGGGTTCTTGACACCTCTTTGCATGAATTTAGTCACTGTCATGGTGTTACTCAGTCCCAAAAGGTGATTTCGCAGTCACTGTGTGGTATCACCTTTCGGGACCTATTAACAAAATGACAATGTCGGTGTTCATGAGGTGGGCTCTCAAAAAGCCTATGTTGCAAATTTGGTGAAAACATTCTGAAAAATGACTGTTTTACAAGAGTGCATTGCGCAGTTTCCCCGCACACTCACAAGTTTGCGAATTTGCACTGTTTTCACTCCAGATTTTCAACATAGGCATATTTCCACACCTCCTTCTGAACAGTACAGCTGTCATTTTTCACATCCTGGCAGAAATGCATTTTTGCACTTCTGGCACAGTATAGCATGGTTGCTGTTCAGAATCAGTGTTTGCTACAGAGTAAGACAATCACAGTGACACTGTTCATGAGCAGAGGTTCTAAAATGCCTATGCTGAAAATTTGGTGGCAAAAGTCCATCAAATGGCTGTGTTACAAGCATGCATTGCGCAGTTTCTATGCACACTCGTAAGTCTGTGAATTTGCAATATCTCCATTCCAGATTTTCAATATTGCCATTTTCCCACATCTCCTTATGACCAGTACAGCTGTCATTTTTCACATCCTGGCCAAAATGTGTTTTCAAATTTCCAGCATACAATAGTGCTGCCACTGTGGGAAATCATGTTCAGTACAGAGTAAGAAAATCACAGTGACACTGTTCATGAGCAGACATCCTATAATGTCTATGTTGAAAATTTGGTGCAAAAATTCCAAAAAATGACTGTTTTAAAAGCGTGCATTGCGCACTTTCCACACGCACTCATAACTTCACGAATTTTCATATTTTCACTCCAGATTTTCAGCATTTGTATTTTCCCACACCTCCTTATGAACAGTACACCTGTCAATTTTCACATCCTGGCTGAAATGTGTTTTCACACTTCCAACGCAGAATAGTGTGGTCACTGTGGGAAATTAGGGTTCAGTGCACAGTCAGAAAATCATAGTGACAGTGTTCCTGACCAGAGGTGACAAAATGCCTATGTTGAAAATTTGGTGAAATAATTCTACTGAATGACTATGTTACAAGTATGGGTTGCATAGTTTTCATACAGGCTCATACCCTTAAGCACGCCCAGGGTGTTAGGGTTCCTAAGACAGACACTTAAGAAGTATGAGGATGAAATGTTGATCAGATGCAAGAGGAGTTGCAGAGAGGTACTCTGCTGGGATATGGATGCTAAAGGGACATGGATACAACCTGACGGGGGGGGGGGTCTGCATAAATGCCAAATGCCAATGCAAATACCTGCAAGCGAACGTTTGACATTGACAAATGCTTGTATGATATTGTCTTCCTGTGTTCGAAGAGGCTTCTACAAGGAACATATCTGAAGTGTCGTGCAAACAGAATTTGTGCCAAAAACAGAGGCACCATGAGAAGGAAAGTAAAACAAGGGTGTAGTTCCAAAATTCACTGTTGATTTGAGAGCTGAATTCAGCAGAAATAGACTGTTTACAGAACAGTAATTGTTACTTAAACTAAAAATGGAAAGAATAAATAAATAAATGTTTTCTCACATAAAATGTGCATAAATAACAGCCAAGGGCAAGGTTTTCAAATTAATTTGCCATTATTTCAGTCAAATTTCATGCAGTTGTGCCGGTGATGAAGTTAGATCTGTAACAAAATTCTTTCCCACCACTGGGAGGCAGGGGGTCACCTGTCAGTGCTCATCCCAAGATGGGCTCTTGGTACCGGATCTTTAGTGGTGTGGGAGGAACTTAAGAGAGAAACATGAGGACAGCCAACTGTTTCTTGGCATTCGGAGGGCAGTCTGTTCAAGAAGTTGTGACCCCTTTCAACAGAGATTGCTTAAATATCTGGCACACTATAAGGGGGTCACCTAGAGGGTATGGCAGCTTTAGGTTGGGGCTATTTCTTCAAAGACAACACTCTGCTGGCCAGTTGACCTGCACCCTCCCCCCCAAAGCTATGCAGAGTGACCCTGGTGGGAGGCATGATCAGTAAGAGGCACACAAGGATTCATTGCAGGATGTCCAGGATGAGGGGTACTAGTGGCAAGATAGGAGGTGCTTCAATGAAAGGGGAAGCCTGTGATGTTCCAGGAATGCATACCAGGCTGAGGGTGGCTACACAAATAGCTTAAGAGTGATGGCCCAGGGGGTTAATGGTGGTGGTCTAGTCTGGTACAGTGGCCAGAACTAGGGCAGGAGTAATTCAGTTAGGTGTCTGGGCTCTCACAAAAGGAGAGTTTCTTGGGAGGTCAGCACAGTGCAGTATCACAGGACATAACTGCTCAGACTGCTCAGACTCATTTAATGTTCTACCTGGCTTTCAAAGTCTTATCCCAAAGAAAAAAAACAAGGCGAGACAAGGATCATTATGCTTGACATGCATTTTGGAAATACGGAAACAGAACCATAGAGGTTGTCAGTAGAAAAGGACTGCTTAGCCCACCCAGTCTGCCCAGATGTTCCCTCCCTAATCTGTCTCCGCAGACCCTAAATGGCTCCAGAGGCCCTCCCTCCCTCCCCCTGGAAGTTTTCTAATACATCCTTATGTCTATCCCATGCATGCTTGAAGCAGTCCAGTTTTTCCTCCACTACTTCGGTGGGCAGTCTGTTCAAGGTGTTTACCACACCACCCTTTCAACGAAACACAGAATCATTGAATTTCTTGGCAGAAAAGGACAGCATGACCCACCCAGTCTGCCTGATGCTCCCTGCCTATTCTGTCTTCACAGACACTTACTGGTCTCTAGTAACCCTCCCTGCCTATTTACTAATATTCCCCTATGTCAGTCCCACACATGGTTGAAGCCCCCCACTGTTTTTACCTCCACCACTTCAGCTGACAGTCTATTCCAAGTGCCTACCACCCTTTTAGTGAAGTTGAGCTTCCTGAAATCCCTCTTAAACTTCCCCTTCCAGCTTTACTGCATGCCCCCTGGCCCTGGTGCTCTTCCTCATTTGAAAGAGACTCCCCTCCGGAACCCTGTTCACCCCTGTGAGATACTTGTAGGTCTCTACCATGTCCCCTCTTACTCTCTTCTCTTCCAGTGTGTACATGTTGAGATCCCTTTGGCCCTGTACACACTGCTGATCCATTATTAAAAGCATTTTTAAAGTCACCACAGAAGTTCATGTACCCTGTCCTGTACCATGTTTAAACACGGTAACACTGCATCCACACCAAAGACGTAATGTTTTCAGGAATGGTTCTGTAGCTCATTCAGTAGCACAGATCCACTGTTGCTGAATAGAGCAACATGGAATGATCTCCCATTCACACCACAAAGTAAAGCGTGTTTGGTTTGAATCTGTGTTTAAAACTGTTTTTAAAAACAGATCCCTTGCAGGGTTTAAACACGGTTTTTAAACACAGTTTCAAACCATGTTCAGTGTGGATGTGAACCATGTTTGGGCTTCTTAAAATGTTTTAAGAGCTTTTAAATGTTTGAACATGTCCAGTGTATACAGGGCCTTAATCTCTCCTCATAGGGACTCTCCTGCATTCCCAGCACCATTGTAGCTGCCCTCCTCTGGACTGCCTACACTCTGTCTACGTCCTTTCTTAGGTGCATACTTCAAAACTGGACTCAGTACTCCAGGTGGGGTCTCACCAGAGAGCAATACAGTTGCAGCACCCCCTTCCCCATCTGGCTGGAGATACCGCTCTCGATGCACCCCAGCATCCCACTAGCTCTACCCACTGCTTTATCACACTGCCTTGCCACTTTGAGATTGTCAGTTATAATAACCCCAAGGTCCCTTCCCTGCCTAGTGACTGTCAGTATTGTACATCCCCCCATCATCCTATATGTTGCACCTAGGTTCCTGTGCGCTAGGTGAATGATTTTGCATTTTTTGGCTTTGAATCCCAACTGCCATGCTCTTCACCACTCCTAGAGTTTCCCAAGATCCCTGTGCCACCCTATTACCAATGTTGGTATCATCTTCAAAAAGGCATACCTTCTCTTCTCACTTATGAAGATATTGAAGAGGGCTGGTCCTGGTCGGTACTGAGCCCTGCAGCACTCCAATGGTCACTCTCCCATGATTAGAGAGAGTGCTTTTAACCACCACCCTCTTTCACCTATCCCTTAACCAGTTTCTAACGCAATTCACCAATTTGGACTCCATCCCTAGGTTGCTGAATTTTTTAATTCATTTTCTCTGGGGCACAGTGTCGAATACCTTGCCCAAGTCCAGATTAGGCCACATCCACTGCCCTCCGCTGATCTATTTCCCAGGTCACCAAGTCAAAATTAATCAGATTTGTCTGGCATACCCCCCCATGCCCCCAACCCAGTGAATTCATGTTGCCTGTGGCCTTGCAGCCCAGTGGATGCAAGATATTCTACCAGTTTTTCCTGTAGCAGTGTGTCCATTAATTTCCCCACCACTGAAGTAAGACTGACTGACCTATAGCTGCTAGCCTCCTCCCTGCTGCTGTTCTTATGTAGAGGAACACAGTCCGGATCCAGATCCCTGGAAGGAGGGAGGAAATAAATCATGGAATGTTGATTTCAATAGGGTAAACATGCACTCAGGTACCTGAGAAACATAGGGTTTACCTCAGGAGATGCAAATGCCCGGTTCTAGTGGAGAAAGAGGAATATGAGTATTACCTAGCCCAAGGGGTGCTCTGTACTCAGTTTACCTATAACACTTTGACAGCACTAGCACCGACATCCCCTACAGTAATGGCTGCAATGCCAACTGTCAGCATTGTAACCACGGGGATGTCAGCGCACACAAACGGAGGTCTGTGCCCCCCAAACCCCCCACCCCCCGGTCTCTAGGATTCTAACTCTGAGTCAGAGTTGGACCGGGGGGAGGGGCAAACACCCAGTGAGGCAGTCCTGATTGGCACACTGACCACCACAGTGACAGGTGGGTTTTGCCCGATTCCTGTTGCTGTGGTGGTCTTTGCTGTGCCGGAGTCACTGCAGTAACGGTATACCTCTGTACTCATAGTGAGATGTGGGGTAACTGCATAGCTTTTATTCATTTTGCAAATGAAATGGGATCTCTGGGCCTAAGTGATCTTGGAAACAAACCTTAACAGTTAACATGAAGTAAATGCAAGTGTGCAGCACATCTGCCTAATTCTGGATTGTTTACTGTCTGTAGCGTACCTGGCTACAGGTCCGAAACAGGTGGCAACACTCAGGTATATATAAATATTCACTGCAGGGGATCCCTCCAATCGAACAGTGTCATCCTCTAGGCAGAAAAGGTTCTAGAGTCTGCAAACCCAAAATAGATTAGGGTACACAACACCTACTGTAAACAAGCATTTGTCAATGCTGAATGTTGATTGCGTTGGTCTGTTGAGCTTGTTCAGTGGCCCTCTGTCACTGGCTCAGTCTGTTTGTCCCGGTGCTGCAGGCTGCTCTTTTGTATGGGGCTGCTGCCTGCATTGGCATCTTGTTCTGCCGAGGAAGAAATCCGCAGCTGTCCTGACAGAGCTCCATTGAGGTGGCTCACTCCCCCCACTCGCTCATTCTGTTTCTCCTGGTGCTGCAAGCTGCCCTTTTGTACTAGGTTCCTGCCTGTGTTGGTGACTTTTTCTGCCCACAAAGAAATCCACAACTGTCCCAAGAGAACTCCATTGAGGTCGCTCACTCTCCCTGTCTCACTCACTCCTTCTGGTTCTCCCGGTGCTGCAGGCTGCCCTTTTGTACTGGGCTCCTGCCTCTGTGGCACCTTTTTCTGCCCACAAAGAAATCTGCAGCACTCCAGACAAAGCTCCGTTGAGCTCGCTCACTCCCTTTCTCTCACTCACTCATTCCGTTTCTGCCTGTGCTGCAGGATACCCTTGTCTACTAGACTTCTGCCTGCGTTGCTAACTTCTTATGCCCAAAAAGAAACTTGCAGCAGTTACAATACAGGTCCACTGAGCTCTCTCACTCTCTCATTCTGGTTTTCCTGCCAGTGCAGGGTGCCCTTCTGTACTGTGTCCCTGCGCGCATTGCTGCCTTTTTCTGGCCACGAACAAATCTGCAGCAGTCCCAACAGAGCTCAGTTGAGCTCACAAACTCCCCCTCCTTCACTCGCTTATTCTGTGTCTCCTGGTGATGCAGGCTGCCCTTTTGTACTGGGCTCCTGCCTGCATTGGCGGCTTTTTCTGGCCAGGAAGAAATCTGAAGGAGTCCCGACTCAGCTCCATTAAGCTCGCTCACTCCCCCTCTGTCACTCACGCATTCCATTTCTGCTGGCACTGCAAGCTGGCCTTTTGTACTGGGCTTCTGCCTGCATTGCCGCATTTTCTGCCCACAAAGAAATCCACAGCAGTCACAATAGAGCTCCGTTGAGCTTGCTCATTACCGCTCTGTCACTCGCTCATTCTGTTTCTCTTGGCGCTGCAGACTGTGCTTTTGTATGGGGCTCCTGGCTGCATTGGCACCTTTGTCTGTCCACAAAGAAATCCACAGCTGTCCCGACAGAGCTCCCTCTCTCATGCACTCATTCTGTTTGTCCTGGCACTGCAAGCTGCCCTTTTGTACGGGGCTCTGCCTGCATTGGTGCCTTTTTCTGCCCACAAAAAAATTTGCAGCAGTCCTGATAGAGCTCCGTTGAGCTCACTAAGTCCCCCTGTCTCACTCGCTCATATTGTTTCTCCCACCGCTGCAGGCTGGCCTTTTGTACTGGGCCCCTGCCTGCACTGGACGCCTTTTCTGCTCCACAAAGAAATTGCAGTAGCCCCACAGCGCTCGGTGAGCCCGCTTTACTCTCCCTCCTCAGTCGCCTCTCTGCTAGGTTTCTCCCAGTGCTTCAGGCTGCCCTTTGTATTGGGCTCTTGTGTTGGGGCTTTTGTCTGCCAACAAACAAATCCGCAGCAGTCCCGACAGCTCAGTTGAGCTCGGTCACTTGCCCCTCTCACTCAGTCGATTTTAATCTGTCCCAAACACTGATTTCCCAGATTGACCATGCTATTCTCTGGCAGAAGTGCAAAAACATATTTTAGCCAGGATGTGAAAAATGACAGCTGTAGAGTTCATGATGAGGTGTGAAAAAATGCCACTGTTGAAAATGTGGCGTGACAATATTACAAACTTGCAAAGTTACAAGGGTGAGTGGAAAGTGCGCAATGCACACTTGTAACACTGTCAACTGATGGGCTATCATCACCAGATTTTCAACATAGGCATTTTAGAACCTCTGCTCATGAACAGTATCATTGTCATTTTCTTAATCTGTCCCGAACAGTGATTTCCCACAGCGACCGCTGTATTCTGCGCCAGAAGTGCAAAAACACATTTCGGCCAGGATGGGAAAAATGACAGCTGTACTGTTCATAAGTAGGTCTGGGAAAATGGCAATGTTGAACATCTGAGTGGAATATTATAAATTCAAGAGATTGCTGGCCATGCGTATACAACAGCACAACGCACACTCGTAACACAGTCATTTTATGGAATATCGTTACCAAATTTTCAACATAGGCATTTTAGGACCTCTACTCATGAACAGTGTCACTGTTATTTTCTTAATCTGTCCTGAACACTGATTTCCCACAGCGACCGCGCTATTCTATGCCTTAAGTGTGAAAACACATTTTGGTCAGGATGTGAACAATGACAGCTGCACTGCTCACAAGGAGGTGTGACAAAATGCCAGTGTTGAAAATCTGGCGGGAAAATATTGCAAATTCGTGAAGTTATGAGTGTGAGTAGCAACTGCACAATACATGCTCATAAAACAATCGTTGTTTTGGATTTTTCCCACCAACGGTGTAACATAGGTTTTTGAGAGGCCACCATGAACACTGGCACTGTTGTTTAGTTAATCAGCCCCGAAGGGTGATTCCGCACAGTGACTGCAAAACCACCATTCAGGGCTGATTAACACCATAACAATTCAAGAATTCATGAGGAGGGGTCCCAAATACCCCATGTTGAAAATTTGGTGAAAAAATTCCCAAAAATGCCCGAGATATGCACAAAAGTTGAAAAAACCCTATTCATTACATTATACAGCTTACCGGCATTTCCTCAGTTCACGGTCGGCTTTGAAGAGTGCAAGCGTGTTCCCGGTCCACAGATGATCGTCGCGCCAAGCTCCGTGGAGGTAAGTATGGGGTGGGGGTGTGTGGGGAGGCTGGGTGCGCAGTGGGTGGGTGTGGGTTGTGGAAGGAGGGCAGGGAGACTACGAGGGACCGTTTCCTTTTTTTCAGGTACAAAAAAAAAACAAGAAAATGTCACGGGACCTTTTCAACTTTACAGGGGCATGTGGCATGCTGGGGTGGGCTTCCAGCATGCCACTGGAGTCTGGCTTTGGGGGGACAGCTGTAGCCAATGAGGGATTGGGCACCGCCATCGGCAAACAACAAAATGGGCATATGGCACGCTGGGGTGGGCTCCCAGCATGCCACCGAAGTCTTGCTTTTTTGGGGGGGGGCAGCTGTAGCCAATGGTGGGATTGGGCACCCTCATTAGCAAACAACCAAAGGGATTCCTTTCTGCTAACGGGATTGAGCACGACCGGGCAGATAATTAAATGGAGGGTTACATTCGCCAATGGGGTAGGCTCCCGTTGGTAAATAAACATATGGGGGTAAATATTGTTTGTGAATATGGCGGAAAGCTGCCATCATGTTCACAAACAATATCAGTAGTCTTACATCCCTCCCTGCAATGACGGGTCACTCCCTCATTGCAGCGGATGACTGATGCTGCAATGACGAAGCGGCCCCTGATTGCAGCGGCTTATTTTTTAGAAAGTTGTGGCACGCTGGCTGAACTAGTGTCAGCATCAGTGTGCCATGGCATTGGGGGAAGAGGGACAAGCCTTTGCAGGCTGTGGGGGCATTGGGCACAACAGTGCCACGCCTCCACAACCTACTTCTGGTGTAAGCTGACGCAACATGTTTCTTGTGCATGCGCGCAATCAACATAAAAATTCTCTAACCTTTGGCACAACAATGGCAGTACTCACATCACAAAACAAGATGCATGCAGCACTTTTTGGAGCAAGCTGCTGTAAATTATGGAGACTGTGGCAAACATTTTAGGCACTTCAGTGTAGGCACAATCAGGAGGATATTGAGGGATGCAAACATCACATTTGCATCAGCAACTTCAATCCTTGGAAAAACCCACCCTACAATGTCCCATTTTCCAGTAACACAGTACAACAGTACTGGGACTTGAACAGGATGCATTAGCATTCTTTGGCTGTGGCTTGTCTCCCCAGGATCTCCTAAAATTTCAGTCTGTTGCTATTGCTTCTTAAAGGGAAATTTATAGCCCATTACTTTAAGGCAACACTAGTCTTTTACAGCCAAAATTAGAATTTTTTTTTATCAGATCCTGATCAGGAAGGAAGGGATCATAACTGGAGCCAAACCCATAGCTAGTCGATCCCTTCCACTTCCTGGTTCATGGATCCTGGCCTCATGCTCGACCTCCTACCTTTCTCCAGCCCTGGAGAAAAATTAAAGCCACTGCTTAAATAATAGGGGCCCTATTAGTTGAGCAGGCTTTTTTTTTCTTCAAAGTCCCTTAAACATATATAAAAAAGTATGGAAAACTTTCCCCATAGACTTCCATGGGGTGCCCCTCTGCACTTTCCCCATTTAGACATCACAAAATGTCCAAATGCAGGGGCGAGACTGGCAGACCAGAGCAGAAGGGATCAGCTGTCTGTAGGTTCAGCACCAGTTACGATCCCTTCCCTTCCCTTCCCTTCCAAGCAGGACCTGATAAAAAAATTCTAATTTTGGCTGCATAAAGCTAGCACTGCCTTAAGGTAATGGGTTATCAAGCCCAACGAACTACAACAAAATGCTTTACATTTACTTTAAAAGAGAACTGCATTTAACCTTCAAGTTATTTTCTGTTTAAGCTGCTTTTCAAATACTAATTCACACTCTAATACTAGTCCATCTTTACTGACTTTTGAGTAAACTTCATGAGTATTTTAGACTTGCACTCTGATGCTGAAGACCATTTTACAAATCTATGATGTAGTTTATGTCCTTGCTAATGCTAAGTTCTTACATTGTTGGTACTATGTGTCTACATTCTACTGTGGAATTCTGTGATTTAAAGGGACATATCCTACATCACTAAGTTCTAAAATGGTACTTGGTACCAGCGTGTAAATCAGAAACACTCACTGAGTTTACAAAAAGGCCAGTAAAATGAAACAGTAAAAAGGGAAGGGGGAAGGGGACATTTTTTAAACAAGAAAGGCACACTAAGCCAGAGCTTGTTTCCAGGTGCCACCTGGGAGCACAAGGAAGTTAAGTGACTTGCTCATGGCCACACAGTATGCAAGTGGGTGCTGATGGTATTCAAACCCACGTCTCCAGGTTTGCAGCTCAGTGCCCTTAACCACAAAGCTATACTGCCTCCAATAGAACTGAATCTGGTATAAACAAAAAAAAAACTTCTGCATGAAAAAAAACACAAGTTTAGTGCAGTTCTTCATTAAGGCAGCCTTCCCAATTCCTTCACCCTTCATGTAATGTAATCCTTAACTTCCAATGCACCTTACACCATTCAGTTTGAGCCCATACTCCCTTGATTTGTGTTTTGTTAGAAATGCTGAATAGCCTGCTTGCATTTAACTTTTCTATTTGAGGCATTCATCTTTCAAACTAGATGTATAAACTGGGGTCACTTCTGTGCATTTCTGGTGGGTGCACAGATGGTTAAAGATCCAATGGCACTTTTCAAAAGAGTAGTGGGTTTCTTTGGTGTCCTGGCCCATATTCCCTCTTTCAGTAATACAAATCCTAATGTAGTATGGCTGTGTGTTTGTGGGTATTAGCATGATTAATAGTTTTTGCATGCATGCCACATACAGTCCCTCCCCTTTAGGTTATCTAACTCACTGAACTGTAAACACCTTGGGATACAGTGTGCATGAAAGATGCTATATTAAACCAACTATTCTAGTCTATTCTATTCCTTTCTACTGTATTCTGCTCTACTCTACTCTACTCTGTTCATTACCACTGAGTACCTCAATCTTGTCCATCCCCCAGACTTCTCTATTTTTGCTTTCAAAATGCATGCAAACTGCAAACATGGTGTGGGCTTCGGGGTCTCCTGAAGTGTGCCAGTAAGGGACAGAGACAACAGTCACTCCCATTTTTACGTTTGCTTGTGTGCATGTGCAAAGAACGTATTGTAATAGTATGGGTTCTAGAGGTGTGTGACCCTCCTCCCCAATGCAGTGTTCAGTGTAGCAGGCGCGACCCTAGGGGACCAATACATGCCAAGCTGTCTATGACAGCAATCCACCTGTGTTGGTCTTCATTTCTGAGAAAAGGTCCGCTGCAATCAGCGGTGGTAGCATGTATGCAATTAGCATACCACCTCAGCTGAACTGCTGTCAGGCACAGCTCAGCATCAACACCCTCCCGCTTCCTCCCTCTGCTAATTTCCTCCCCCTCCCTACTGTTCTCCTGGCCCCCGCCTTGTGTGCTGAGGGGGGTTCCCAATCCCCCTTGGCTCATACAGCCCTCCAGCACACTGTGTGACTGACGGGGGTGTCCAATCCCCCATTGTCTGCAGCCCCCCCTCAAAAAAACAACCAGCTGGCACACTGGGAGCCCACCCCAGCATGTTCATGCTTGCCCCCTCCACACACACACACACTGTATGGCCGGCAGGGTGCCCAATCCCTGCCGGCTCCAGTCCCTTCCCTCAGCAAACATGTAGGTGGCATGCTGGGAGCCCACGCCAGCATACCAACAGCATTTGCTTTCTTCTTTTTCAATTCCTGTGAAATAAGAAAATGGTCCCTCGATGAGTCCCTCACCCCCCCGCCAACCCACACCCACCTTCTGTACTCCCACCTCCCCACATCCCCCCACACTTAGGTGGCATGCTGGGAGCCTACACCAGCATATCAAAAGTGTCCTTTTTTTTTTCTTAACTCCTGTAAAACAAGATAAAGGTCCCTCAGTGAGTGCTTGCCCCCCCGCCAACCCATGCACAGCCTCTGTGCACCCACCTCCCCACACACCCCCATCACCCCTTACTTACCTCCAGAGGCCGATGTGACAATCTTCGGTGGACCAGGAATATGTCTACACTCTTCAAAGCCGACTGCAAACTGAGGAAATGCAGGTAAGCTGTATAATGGCATAAATAGGGTTTTTCCAACTTAGATGGATATCTCAGTCATTTTTTCAACTTTTGGCACCAACTTTTCAATGTGGGGTTCTTGACACCCCTTCTCATGAATTCAGTCACTGTCATGGCGTTATTCGGTCCTGAAAGGTGATTTTGTGGTCACTATGCAGAATCACCTTTCGGGACCAATTAACAAAACAATAGTGTTGGTGTTCATGAGGTGGGCTCTCAAAAAGCCTATGTTGCAAATTTGGTAAAAAAATTTAAAAAAATGCTTTATGAGTGTGCATTGTGTGGTTTCCACGCACACTCATAAGTTGATAAATCTGTACTATTTTCACTCCAGAGTTTGCAACATAGGCATATTTCCACACCTCCTTCTGAACAGTGCAGCTGTCATTTTTCACATCCTGGCCGAAATGTATTTTTGCGCTTCTGGCGCAAAATACCATGGTTGCTGTTCAGAATCAGTGTTAACTAACGAGTAATACAATGACAGTGAAACTTTTCATGAGCAGAGGTCCTAAAATGCCTATGTTGAAAATTTGGTGGCAAAAGTCCATAAAATGGTTGTGTTACGAGCGTGTGTTGCGCAGTTTCTACGCACACTTGTAAGTTTGTGAATTTGTAATATTTCCATTCCAGATTTTCAACATTGCCATTTTCCCACATCTCCTTATGACCAGTACAGCTATCATTTTTTACATCCTGGCCAAAATGTGTTTTGCACTTCCGACATACAATAGTGCAGCCGCGTGAAGGAAATTATATTCGGTACAGAGTAAGAAAATCACAATGACACTGTTCATGAGCAGACATTCTAAAATGCCTATGTTGAAAATTTGGTGCAAAAATTACAAAAAAATTACTGTTTTACGAGCGTGGTTGCGCACTTTCCACGTGCGCTCGTAATTTATTTTCACTCCAGATTTTCAACATTTGCATTTTCCCACACCTCCTTATGAACAGTACAGCTGTAATTTTCCACATCCTGGCCGAAATGTGTTTTCACACTTCCGATGCAGAATAGCGCAGTCACTGTGGGAAATCTGTGTTTGGTGCACAGTCAGAAAATCATAGTGACAGTGTTTCTGACCAGAGGTGACAAAATGCCTATGTTGAAAATTTGGTGAAATAATTCTACTGAATGACTATGTTACAAGTATGGGTTGCATAGTTTTCATACAGGCTCATACCCTTAAGCACGCCCAGGGTGTTAGGGTTCCTAAGACAGACACTTAAGAAGTATGAGGGTGAAATGTTTATCAGATGCAAGAGGAGTTGCAGAGAGGTACTCTGTTGGGATATGGATGCTAAAGGGACATGGATACAACGGGGGAGGGCCCCTGCATAAATGCCAAACATCAATGCAAATACCTGCAAATGAACATTTGGCATTGAAAAGTGCTTGTTAAAATAGCAGTAAAAAAGATACTATTAGCTTTTATCTGTAAGGAGTCTTGACATATCGCACATTGAGTACCTTGGAAAACTTTGAATTAGCCTCAACTTCTTCAGCACTGTTGCTTCTTTTTTTACTGCTATTTTAAAGTAAAACAATAAGCAGACAAAATGGTATGTGCTTTTATTCATTTTTTAAAACTTAGTTGTGACTGAGGGTGTTATTTGGAAATGGGACGCGATAACCTGGTGTCGACCAACTTAACATTTTTATTTTATTGTAGCCACTGGAGCATTTACATCCTACCTTTGGATTGAGTACATTGGACATATTGGATACATTGGCACAACAATTAAGTTTTTATAAACTATTGATTTTGCCTGGTGATTACAGTGCCTTTGAACTTCGACTCCTGTCATCATTTCATTGGAAGGTATAGCAAGGTGTATCTATTTATTAATAAAATTGACACATTCTTTTACAAATAGAGCAGGGATAACTTTGGATAGTCAGTATAATATAACATCTTTATCTTAAAATTCATTATTGTCATTCATGTTAAACATAAATATAAATATTTATGGGTGGTAATCCCTTACATACATTTATACATTTAAAACTCTGTTAGACAAATACTAAAAATGTATTTGGCTGTGCTTGATACATGTCAGCTAAAAGCTGTTAAAATTACTATCTATATTATTGATTGCATTGGAGCTTTTTAAATTATTAAGACTCCCTAGGTTAACTAATTACATTTCAATGTTTGCAAGGTTTATTGAGTTGATTTTTAAAACTGTTAAAACCTATAAGAACTCATAACTAAATACTATTTCTATAGAAATCATTGTTTTCTAGAGATTGAAGTTAACATTTAATATTTACTGTATACAAACATTATCAAGTTGGGTAAAATTGATTAACTAAATACAATTATTTAAGTCTAATACATTGATCATTGATTATGATCATAGACATAGATAGATAGATACTTTATTTTTATAGTGTCCCTTTCCAGGGACTCAGAGCGCTTCACAAAATAAAATACAGTACAACAACTTTAAAACATTCATTAAAAATACAAATTTGAAGCAGACAGCAATATGCATAAAAACTATCTATCTATATAATAAAATCTAACTCAAACTATGTATACGTTAAAAGCATTAAATAGGAAGGATTTTAATCCCTTTTTAAAGGTTTCCACTGAGGGTGCCTCCCACAGCTGTTTAGATAAAGAGTTCCACAGGGTAGGTGCAGCCACTGAAAATGCTGTGTCACCAGAGTGATGCAACCTAACCCTAGAAACACTAAGGAGGCAACCCTTTCTGGAATGGAGAGACCAGAATGAACGGTGTGGCACAAGGAAATCTTGCAGGTAGACTGGTCTCCCCTCGTGTAGAGCCTTTTAGGTTAGTAATTTAACCTTGAAGGCAATCCTCCACCTAACCGGCAGCAAGTGCAGTTTGCAGAGCACAGGCGTAATATGATCACACTTATGAGTGACTGTCAATAGTCTTGCCGCCGCGTTCTGCACCAGCTGAAGTCAGTGGAGGTTACCTCCAATATCCCTAGGTACAGGGCATTGCAGTAATCCAGCCTGAACCTGACAAAAGCACTTACTAGTGAGGTCAGGTCCTCAGGGGGTAACAGGTTCTGAATCTGGAAAATGTTCCTCAAATGATAAAATCCACTCTTAACAATGGCTGACACCTGACCATCAAATGTCAGGCCATTGTTGAGGCTCACACCCAGATTCTTCACCCATTCAGATGGGATCAGTGGTACTTCCCCAGTACAAGACCAGGGGAATCTCACAAACTCCCCCCCCCCATGATGACCTGTATCCACCACCAGCACCTCAGTCTTGTCTGGACTGAGTCTCAACCAGTTATGAGTCATCCAAGTCTGGATCTCTGACAGGCGGTTGTTAAATACGGAGTCCGCCATCTGGTTACTTGGTGCACAGGACAGGTGTAGCTGGGTATCATTTGCATAGCAGTGAAAACCCAATCTATACCACCTGATAATATCTCTCAACAGCATTAATATACACCATGAACGACAAGGGTGACAAGACCGACTCCTGTGGAACACCACAGGTCAAAGGCTTCGGGCTCAATGAGACAAACCCCATCACCACTCTCTGCACTCTGCCTGTCAAGTATGATCTGAACCATTTGATGGTTTTACTGGACTGGCCACATCAGTACCACAGTCAGTCAAGCAGCACCTCGTGGTCCACAGTGGCAAATGCCACAGAGAGATCCAGGAGGACCAAGATGGTATGCTCTCTCCTGTCTCTCACTATTAGGAGATCATTAAGCACCTTCACCATGGCAGTCCCTATATTGTGCCCAGCCCTAAACCCAGACTGGAAAACCTCATAGCTGGAGGATGTGGTGAATCACTCCTAGAGCTGGATTGCCACCACTTTTTCTATAACTTTCCCTTAAAATGGAAGGTTAGAGACCGGCCTGTAGTTGCTGAGACAATCTAGGTCCAATATGAGGGTTTCTTTAGTAGGGTGTCTAACCAGGGCCTCTTTCAAAGCCAATGGAAAGACCCCACTCCTCAAGGAACTCCAGACAATCTTGGCCACAACAGATCCAATCTGGTCCAAACATCCGACCAAAAGTCATGTCAGACCAGGGTCCAGATCACAGTGTGTCGACCTCAGCCTCGAAACAACTTCTACCACTTCCTCCACCCCAACTGAGTCAAACTCAACCCACACAGGAGGAGTGCTCTGGCACATCTCAGGGTGAACCCCATAAACCCTTTGAGTGATGCTGGAGGAGATCTCAGCTCTGATAGAAGACACGTTGTCAGCAAAGAACAGAGCAAACCCCTCATACCTTGTGCTTGAACCTGCTCCTCCCACATGGAGGCAGGTCGGATGTAATAGCCCATCCACCATGCAGAAGAACTGAGCCAGTCTTGCTGCAGCAATCTCCCTTGACAAACAAATCTGCTTTCTTACAGGAGATTGCTCCCTGATAGTTCTTATAATGGGACGTCAGGACCAACTTGTCCTCCATCAGGCCAGAGCTCCTCCAACATCTCTCTAACCTCCGACCCTTAATCTTTAACTTCCTGAGTTCCCTATCAAACTAGTGAGGTCTCTGATGAGTAGATAAGGGCCAGACACATATAGGTGCAATTGAATCAAAGGCTGCAGTGACGGACTCATTATAGGCCACTATTGCCTCATCCATTCCAATCATACATGCATCCTCCACACTCGATAGGTCCAGCACTGCTGATAGCCCTGTTGGGAATAACCCGCAGTACTGGTCCATTTCCACAGAGGCAAGAGCTTCGGGGGGAATCCCAAACCTGAACCCCATGGTGCTATGATCCAACCAAGCTACCAGACCAACTCTAAGGTCAGTGGCCTCATAGCCTAATGAAAATATCAAGACCATTGTTTGGCCACGAGGGGTCACTGAAGTAACATTTTGCATCAGGTCCAGCACCTCCATGCTCCTAAGGAGATCACCACCAAATGCAGAGAGCTTGTCATCGACCCAGGCATTGAAGTCCCCAAAGATTAACCATCTGAGGGATGCCAAAACTAGGCCAGTGATGAGCTCTCCAATCTCCATCAAAAATTCACCCTCCCAACCTGGGGACAATAGAGCAGGAGGATCCTGAGGACCACCCTGCTTGGCAACACACTCAAAAGACTCTGTGGACCTATAGGTAGCACTGTGAGGACCAGGTTAGATTTAAAACAAATGGCTACCCCCCACTCTGTGATTCTTCCTTGGATTGTGTATCATGGAGGACCCATCCAGCAACGCAGCCTCCAAAATGGGAGACATGTTTTTGTCCAGCCAGGTCTCATGATGTAAGCCAGGTCTACCAAGGATTGATCAATGTATGGAATTGATTGTACAATTACACTAGACTTGCACCATTTTTAATGTTGTCTCTGCAGGAATATTGTACTTCCATAAGATAACAGGCAAGATAATTTCTGATGAACTTACCTACTGGTGGAACTAATACAACTCTGTGTTCTCACTGAAATGTTTATTTCACAAAATCGCTCCATCGAGTACTTTGAGAGCTTGGACACTACTGATTACTTTAAAACGTGTAGCTAACTACAAAGGCTTCAGCTACCTAATACACTGGCTCTAGTGGATTATAGAATTCAGGCAGGTTTTTTGGTTGCTGGTGCTAGCGGTGGTGACACAACTGCACATGATGCATAGTTGCTGTGAATGGCATTTTGCCATTCACAATATGACAGCACCAGCAGAACTGCGCATGCACATGAGCCGCGCATGTGCAGTTCATGCCCCGGAATACAGAAGTAACAGCCGAAATAGTGCTGCTGTTATTCCATAGTGGCCGATCATGGCAGAGGGTTTCAAACTTCATTCCACTGTGTGGAAAGTTCTACGATAGGCAGTTTTTAGAGCTACGATTGATTCCAAAATGGCTGTAGGCTTCGCCCACAGCCTAAAAATTCTTAAAGGCACAGAATGAGCATCATAAAGAATGTGTCATAGGTTTGTCAACATAACCTAATTTACTGTGATTTTCAAAAGGCAACCACCATAACCAACAGTATAGGTCACAGTGATGTGTCCTATGATCTGTACCCAGGACAAACCTACAAGTATTATAATGAAGAGCATGAACCCTTCTTACTACAGTATGAGTAGCAGCACTGTAAATGATGCCATAGCCAGCCAGCCTGGTGGTGCTGAGGGTTGAGGCACTGGACGCCACACCTCGTGCCACGCCGGTGACACGAGTTCAGAAGCGAGCTCAGGTGCTGGGATTCAGCAAGGACAGGGTGAGGATTGAGCACCCACTGGGCTGCTCTCCTCCCCTGGGGGGAGGGTTGGGGCATGTCTGGTGCATCAGCGGATCCCGGTGGAGATCGGGGACACTGCAGTGCTTTGGCTGCACATCAGCATGGCTGACGCAGGCTGGGTTGCTGTGCACCAAGTGTCAGAGTGCACCATGTGGGGGAGGGGGGAAGAACACCAGAACAAGGAAATGCCCTGCTCCACGGGGTGGGTGATGGCACCTGACCCCCATGCCCATAGCCAGATCCACCTTGCCTGGCCTTCCAGTTCCTCCACCCGGGCCCCCACCTGCAGCTAGAGTCTAAACTGCAAGAGTGCCCAAGAGGAGGGGTGGCCCCACCCTGGAGGGGTTAAGCTGGGGGTGCTGGCTGTAGGGAGGGGGGAGAGAGGAGGCTCAGGGTCGAGGGGACCTCAGGCAGGCAGGAACAGGCAGGATGCCTGAGAGAGACTCCGCAGGCCATGACCAGAGCGACAAAGAATGGCGGAAAAAAATGATGCCATAGCCAACCAGGGAGATCACAAATCACTTAGCAGTTATTTTCCTGGACTCCATAATCAAACAGTAACATACTCTATATAATATATCCAAACTGCTATATGCAGTTTTACTCAAAAATAGTAACATGATCACTAAATGTTAGGCAATTGTCCAGTATAAATCCAAAGTATTTAAAACCTGAAACCCTTTGGAGGCAGTATGGTATAGTGGTCAAAGGAACTGTACTGCAAACCTGGGTTTGAATCCCATCAGTCTCCACTTGCATACTGTGTGACCCTGAGCAAGTCACTTAACCTCCTTGTGCTTCCCGGTCACACCTGGAAACAAGCTCCATCTTAGTATGCCTTTTCTGGTTAAACAATTTCCACTCTCCCCTTTTCCTTTCTGTAATAGATTCATCCAATGTTCTGCTATGAAGGGACAAAGCATTAAATGTCATTAAAAATACCATCAACAGCTTAAAATCTGGTTCAATTTCAATTGGCATTCATATGTATCCCCCTCCCACGGGATGAGGCTGAAAACAGGCAAAACATTATCTAGTCCTCCTTCCCGGTCAACAAAAACTAAAAGAAAGAATTAAACTTTTTTTCCTTTGACTCTTCAACAACATTACTTAGTTTTTCTTGTATTCAAAATTACATGCAGTGAAAATGGGTCACTACCCACCTCAGGGCACATAAAAGCTGGTATAGTTAAAAGAGAAGGCTAGCATACTTTTGTAATCTGCTGTCCTAACAGTGCATTCATGGCTATGTAACCAAACTCTGGCCAGAGCCGATAGGGCTGCAGGAGAGGAATCTGGGTTTAAAATATAGAAAATTATTTTTCTGTTTTTATTTGTACACCTACTTTTCAATACAGCCTTGTGATGAACCTGCCTCACCCCCAATCTGGATTCCCGACAACCCAAGGCCGTTCCCAAACCTGGGTCACCTGCGTGACACGAGGTAAGGCTAGATGCCTCAACCCTCTGTGCCACTGGGCTGGCAGGTGATGGCCTTCTAAACTGACCTGCCAATACAGACTGTGGACATGAAGACATTAGAGCAGTCCCCAGTGTTGCCCATCCCTTAACTTTTGCCAGAACTGAGCCAATGTGGCAGCAGAGAGCTTTTAGGAGCGGCAAGAGCATTGAAAAGAATATGAGGTGCTCTCGCTGCACCACAGTCAGCTGTAACTGATACTGCTGCTATTACAGAACTGCACATGTGTGATTCTTGTGCATGCACAGTTTGCCTCGTAGTCAGCCATAACATGGCAGCACTGACATGACTACATATGCGCCATACTCATATATGCATAGTTTAAGTCAGCACTGGTAAAAGTAAGACCCCACTGAAAATGAGACACTGCATCTTAGCCAGGCTAACGTGTACCAGTACATTGTAGAAGTGGGTAAAATTAGGACCCCTCTGAAAATGAGATCCTGCATCTCATTAAAGCTATCCTGTGTCAGTACATTGCCAAAATGGATAAAAGTATGACCCCACCGAACATGACTTACTGCATCTCAACTAGGCTATCCGGCTGTGTCACTACATTGTAACAATGCTACAATACCATCAAGAGGTTCTGGAGACAAGTGAACATAGAGAGCAAAGCTTGAGAAATGGCAGCATTTTTCCATAGCCTCTGTGTTATGTTGCAGATGAGTTTCATAATTTAAAATACATACTGTAAAAACAGCCTTAACATTTGTTATAGTAATTTTACTGACAGGCATAATGAAGTCAGTTGTCTACATGTACTGATTTGAGCATACAGAAAAATGTGCAGGAGTTTTGTCCAAGTTTTACATGGAAAATACAGGGAAAAGGAGGGTGCCCTACAGGGAAATGCTTTGTTCAAGCTGGGGACACTGCAGTTGACACCACTATCATTCTTTGTAATTCCCTCCCTAAAACATTAGCTGCCTAGCATTTAAAACCCTTCCTACATCCAATGCCACTAATTAGGTCCAGAAAGGGTTAACATCAATCGACTATTCAGAGGAAATGCTGTAAATCATGGCCCCTCCCCACACACACACACACACACAGACACACACTGGGAGAGTTGACTAAGACACTACTCTGCAGTTAGATGCTGTTATCTGTTGAATGCCATGTCAGTAAATTATTAGTCTCCAAAGATAGCAAGTCATATTGCAATAAAAAAAAGAAATAGACTATGTCTATTAGACTGAGCTGGACAGTTGATAGAAACAGGAGTTTAAAAAGTTTTTTTGGTTTTGTTAATATCCTGAGAAGTTCTGAGGCACAATACAATGGCATCCCCCTTCCCTCAGATGCCTTTAACATAGAGCAGCAAATAGCAAAAAATCAGAGGGGGAGTGCACTACTTTGCAGCTGTGGAGGAATACTTTCAAATGTCTAAAAAGGGAGTTCCACGAAAAGCCATTTTAGAGCTACAGTCTGATCGATGACAGAAGGGCTGTAGGCTCTGCTCACAGCCCTAAAAAGGCAATCTAAATGCTGCCAGTTCAAACACATACCAGAGTCAGCTTCACAGCCTACCCTTTCTCAGCCATCTGTCTCTCTTCCCAAACAAACCGAATCCAGTGCACAACCCCCCCACCCAGTACATCTGAGAAATAAAACCTATAAACTGTGTGTATTGGCTATTTTCTTACTGTTAACTCCATGAAAAAGGGGTCCTCTTAGTTATCAGATTGCAATTCCAATATGAGCAAGACAAACCACCAATTGCCTAAATTGGCCCCTGTATAGTAAAATACTTTCAGCCAGGAAATTTCACAGGTGATCAAAGGGAGCATGCTAAAAGGAGAATCATTAACTCCCAAAACTCTTTACACATTCCAAAACTGACACGCTCTATTCTTTGCATTGTTCACAAAATTCAATTCATATTTCTGCTGAGGGGTGCTGCTGGTTTTTGGCATATGACAAACAGAATCCAGTGCACACACACACACACACACACATCCCTTCCCCAAACAGGGCACATCAGTGGCTACTCTTAAATACAGTGCATTGCCTAGATTGGCTCCTTTATAGTAAAGTGCAAAGGTTTTGGAATGAGTTTTGGGAGTTTGTGGTTCCCCTTTTAGCATGCTCCCTCTGATCACATGTGAAATCTGAATTCCAATCTGATAATTAAGAGGACCCCTTTTTCATGGAGTTAAAAGTAAGAATTCATGCAGTTTAAATGTTTTATTTCTCAGATGTGCCATGTTGGGGGGGGGGGTTGTGCACTGGATAAAAATGTGAATTTAATTTTGTGAGCAATGCAAAGGTTAGAGCATGCTAGTTTTGGAAAGTGGCTCTCTCCTCAGCCTGCAGTGGCTTCCCAGCTGCCCAGTCAGGGGCACTCACACACAGCTCAGTGCTTTTCATCCCAAAGATCCCCTTACTCACTGCCTCGCTCCAGCACCATCCTGTGCTCCAGACCTTTATGCTGTCTTTTCCTTGTCATTGCTTCCTGTAAGGGAAAAGATCAGCAATCTAAAGCAGTCAGCTTAAATCAATTACCAGAGCCCTCCTTGTAGCCCACTGCCACAGATTGGTGCTGTCCTGCATTTCATCCCCAACAAAGGTTCCCCTACTCATCCCTTACCAGTGCTGTCTTCCACTCCAGAGGTGACCGCTAACCTCTCCACGTAATCACTACCTGTAGGAAAAATGATCAGTAATCCAAAGCAACCAATTTAAACCACACACTAGAGTCCAACTTAAAGCCTGCCCTCCCTCAGCCAAGTGGCTCTCTCCTAAACCTTCTATCAGCTTTCCACCCATCTGGTTAGTCTTCTCCCACAAACCGCTCAGTGCTATATGATTGAAACAAAGATCCTCTTACTCAACCCCCTCCAGTGCCATCCACCTCTCCTGAGGCCAGCACCATCCTCTGCACAAGATCACTCCCTATAGTGAAAAAGTTCAGTAAGTAGAGCTGGGTGAAATTTATCTTCCACCAGAATAATTCTGGCAAAATTATGATTTGCTTCCATGACATTTTGCAAAATATTCATGACATTTTGCTAAAGTTAGCCAAAACTGTGATCTCAGTTATTTCCATTTAATTTACAAAGCATTTGTCTACATTGCAGCACATTTGGTACGATGACTTTCCCAAGGTCCTTACAGAAGTGTACTATGTTTGAGATCTCTAACTTTAAAGATGCCTGAGTAATAAGCCTCCAAGCTATCTTCACTTTTAAAATTACATTTTGCAATTATGCAAACCGCAAAATTTTAAGTCCTTATGAATTTAAAAATAGAGAACAGATTATCACCAATTTTGCTAGCTTCATTGACCCTAAGACCACTCCCATGGCCAAGCAGCAGAGTGTTGCACTGCTATGCTGATGACCTGGGTTTGGATGCAAGCCAGAGAAGTTACATTGGACAGCAGGGCATGGCCAAGACAGCTACTGCTCAGCAGTGCATCTCATTCAGGAACTGGTGGTGGCAGGTTCCATCAACATAGTGACCTCTGTGGCTGGGCCAAGGAGCTTGATCCTGCTACAGGAGAAGCTCTGCATGGCTATAAGAGGCACCAACCTCACTAGGGAAGTTATCCAACTGGGTTCAGCCTGCTCAGGATATATCCCTGAACAATATGGAAATAAAAAAATATTTTTTTGTGTCAGCTCTCTAATCTCTTGCTCAAACCAGCATTTAGTAATAAATAATTTTTCAAAAGACCGAAGTAACTGGTTCTTTTTGCCTGCATTTCTGAGGCAGCAGGGCTGCAGCACTAGAAGATTTGATAGAGACATAGAAATTGATGGCATATAAGGACCACTAGGCCCACCCAATCTGCCCATTTTCCCCTACCTGCTGCAAAAACTACAGACTCTAAGTGATCTCTGGCTTTATTCTCTTTCCTATCACTAGGGTTCCCCTATGCCTGTCCCGTGCATTTTTGAATTCCCCTACCAAGTTAGTCTCCACCACCTCCACTGGAAGGCTGTTCCATGCACCCACCACCCTTTCT
The DNA here is from genome assembly GCA_016271365.2 of Neoceratodus forsteri. Taxonomy (NCBI): domain Eukaryota; kingdom Metazoa; phylum Chordata; order Ceratodontiformes; family Ceratodontidae; genus Neoceratodus; species Neoceratodus forsteri. Next base: position 191,889,582 of record CM028138.1, on the reverse strand, counting down.
GTAAAGAAATATTTCCTCACGTTACCCCTTCGTCTACTCTTTTCCAGCCTCATGTCATGTCCCCATGTTCTAGAACATTTCTTTTTCAGAAAGATGCTACCCTCCTCTACCTTATTTATACCCTTGAGATATTTGAAGGTCTCTGTCATATTCCCCCTCTCTATTCCAGGATATATATATATTGAGGTCCTCCAGTCTCATCTCATATGACTTTTGGTGCAGACCCTGCACCATTTTTGTTGCTTTCTCTGAACTGCCTCTAATCTGTCTATGTCCTTACAGAGATGTGGCCTTCAGAACTGGACACAGTACTCAAGAAGGGGTCTCACCAATGATTTGTACATTGGCATCACCACCTCCTTTCTTCTGCTGGCGATACCTCTCCCTATGCACCCAAGTACCCCACTGGCTCTATCCACAGCTTTGGCACATTGTTTGGCCACCTTTAGGTCATCTGATATGATTACACCCAGATCCCTTACCTGTTTGGTGGCCATCATTCCCCCCCATCATGTAAGCCTTCCCTCAGTTCCTATGCCCCAAATGCATGACTTTGCTCTTCTTTGCACTGAATCTTAGCTGCCACACTATTGACCATTCTTCTAATTTATCTAGGTCCCTTGTCATTTTTTCCACCCCTCCCTGTCTACTCTGTTGCAGATCTTCGTGTCATCTGCAAAGGGACATACCTTTCCTTTCAGCCCCTTCGCAATGTCATTTATGAAGACATTAAATAGGACTGTCCCCAGAACTGATCCCTGTGGCACCCCACTCGTTGCCCTCTTTTCCTCAGATTAAGCTCCATTTACCACCACTCTCTGTGTTCTATCCCTCAACCAAGTTCTAACCCAGTTTACCACCTTTGGATCCATTGCCAGGCTGCCTAGCTTGTTTATAAGGCTCTTATGTGGAAAGGTGATGAAGGCCTTGCTGAAGTCCAGGAAGGTCACATCCACCGCTCCTCCCTGATCCACTTCCCTGGTCACCCAGTCAAAGAAATATATCAGATTTGTTTGTTATGACCTTCCTACTGTGAATCCATGCTGCCTCGGCTACTGTGTTCTGCTGGATTCAAGATGTTCAACAGTCCTTTCTTTTAGTAGTGATTCCATTATTTTCCCCACCACTGAGGTCAGGCTGACTGATCTATAGTTTCCAGCCTCCTCCCTGCTCCCACTTTTGAGTAGAGGGACTACATCTGGTCTCCTCCTGTCTTCTGCAACCACTCCCATTTCTAGTGATTCATTGAACATTGCTGCTGGTGGTGCTGCTAGCACATCCCTAAGCTCCTTTAATATTCTAGGAAGCATCCCATCTGGTCTCATTGCCTTGTCCACTTTCTGTTTTGTAAGTTCCTTTAGAATTCTCTCCTCCATAAATGGACTGGTGTCCACCTTCTTCACCAAATTGCTCCTGTCACTTAATTGTGGTCCCTCACCTTCCCCCTAGTCTGTGAATACTGAACAATAATATTTGTTTAGGATTGATGCTTTTTCCAAAACCCCTTTTGCACACTCCCCATCTTCCCCTTTAAGCCTTACAATCCCACCCCTTGTTTTCTCCTTTCACTAACGTACCTATAAAAAGTCTTGTCCCCTTTCTTTACTGCCTGAGCTACTTCTTCCTCTGTTTGCACCTATGCACTCCCGACTGCCTTCCCTGCCTCCCTCTGCTTATCCAGATTCACTACATTGTCCTCCTCCTCCTCCTCCTTCTGTGTTTCCTTGTACTTCCTGAAAGCCAGCTTTTCACTCTTACCTTCCCAGCCACTTCCTTTGAGAACCATAGTGGTTTTCTTTTTGTCTTGCCTTTGTTTATTTGCCTAACACAAAAGGTTTGTTGCTTCCACTATGACTTCTCTCAGATGGGCCCACTGTTCCTCAACTCCCTCCCCCAGTCCTCCCTCCATCCCTGCTAGTGCTTTCCTAAGTCATACCCCCAACTTAGCAAAGTCTGCCCTCCTGAAGTCCAGGACTCTCGCTTACATGTGTCTTGACTCTGCCACTGTACTTATTTTGAACCACACCGTGCGATGATAAATGGACCCCAGGTGTCCACCGATCATGACATCTGCAATTCTGTCCCTATTGGTAAGTACCAGGTCCAAAATTGCATCCTCATGGGTGGGCTCTAGTATTAGCTGCCTGAGACATTCCCCTGGAGGGAGTCCAGTATGTCCTGCTCCTGGCTGAGGCTGCAGCTGGGATGCTCCAATCAATATCTGGCAGACTGAAGTCACCTACCAACAGCACTTCCCCTTCAGTTACCATCTTATGGTTGGATTCCACTAGAACCTTGTCCAACTCTTCCCATTGTGCTGGAGGTCTGTAGGTCATACCTGTGTGAACAGCAGTGCCACTGCCTGTCTCCAGGGTGACCCAGAGGGCCTCTGCCCACACTCTGCAATCCCAGTACCTCAGTTGCTTTTATACCCTCCCTGACGTAAAGAGCTACCCCTCCTCCCTTTTTACCCTCCCTGTCTTTCCTGAATAAAGTATAACTTGGTATAGCTACATCCTAGTTGTGGTTTCCATTATGCCATATCTCGGTAATAGTGACAATGTCCAGGTCAGCCTCTGCCATCAAGGCCACCAGATCCAAGATTTTGTTTCCCAGGCTGTGAGCATTCGCATACATGACCTTCCATATTTTGGTACTTCTCCTCCTGTCATCCCATTTTATTTCCTCATGCCTTCCCTCACAACCCCCCCCCCCGCCTTTAATACCCTTTCTATGCCATTCTGCCTTTTCCTAGTTTAGTTATCATTGGCGATTTCCCAACCTCAGGGTACTCCCTACCAACTACATTAACGTATGGGGTTGGGCAGTTTGGGTCTTCCTGCTCCTTCCACCACCCCATTGGTTAGTTTAAATGCTTGCCAATGAAGCATTTAAAACACTCACTAAGGATAATGGTTCCCTCCCTGGATGGATGCAAGCTGTCGCTCTTGTACAGGCCCACATCCCTCCAAGTGGGTCCCCAGTCCCCAATGAAGCTGAAGACCTTCTCTCTGCACTGGTTCCTCAATCAAGTGTTGAAGTCCCTGGTGAGGAGATTCCTAACCTCCCCTTGCTGTAGACAAGCAGCACCTCCAAGAAGGTTATGGAGCTTGCTATATGCCCAAGGCCCCTTCCCAACTCCCTGAACTCCTCCTACATACTTCTATCCCTCCCTTGTACCTAGCCAGATCATTTGTCCCCAGATGACCAATGACATCCAGATCCCCACTCCTTGTTTCCACCCTAGCGATCCTCTGGATCCGATCTCCATCCCTCTGAGCTGTGCCTCCCGGCAGGCACTTAACCTCCCTCTCCACCCTGCTACCTGTCCCCAACTCCCTTCCCTGGACTATGGAGTTCCCCACCAGAAGTTGCTTCCTCCTCTTCCTCTGGGGTCCTCTGCTACCCACCTCGAGGTCTCCACCCTGGAGGACCTCCACATCCACTACTTCAGGTGCCTCTGTGGGACTGACCTGCACTACCAGTGTGGCATAGGAGTTCCATAAGGTTTACTGTCAATACTGCATGACTGTAATAGTGCAGTTCATTTTAGTGGCGATAGTTCAGTGCTTGTCAAATGCAGCGCTTGTAAAAACAGCTTTGGAGCCTAAACAGTGCTTGTGTTCGCCAGTATATTTACCTGTACTGAATTTCTTAACTGTGGCTTTGTAGTACAACTGAAATCCATAAATCCCCTTCACTTTAAAGCCAAACCGTGTCCTATAACCAATTTGTGTTATTGAGAAGCTCATTTAAATCATACAGCCTGCTTGCTTTAAAGTATCTTTAAAAAATCCAATAGCAAGCTTTTGCGTGAACCCTCCAGTCTCACTGCAGGTAGTTTTTTTTTTTTTATTTTATTTTATTAGGGGTGCTAGCTGCACTCTCAAGCAGAGTTAGATAGATCGGGTGGTCTGTTTCTGCTGGCCCATTTGTATGTTTGTATGTTCATATTTATTGAAAGTTTCGGATTACAACCTTTGAGCCAACATGGCTCTTTTGTAAAGGCTCCAAGTCAAACATTGGGACAAAACAAGTACAAGTAGTTACAATCAGTTCGGTAGATTACAAAGCACAGATGCAGTACACTTACAAATGGATTATTGATTTGTCTCGATAATCAAGTAAATTTATATGAACAGTGTAACTATTCAGGACGAAGCTTCTAAGTGCAGCAAGGGTCAGGCTGAGGAAAGATAGGAGGTAGATCATTATTAGAGTATAAGTGCAAAAGTGGTAGGGAAAGGAGGAGAGTAGATGTTAGATTAGGGTAGAAACAGAGGACTGAAAGTAGCCAAAGGGGCACTGTCAGTCACAGCCATGGGACAGTTGGCAGGGGTTTGTCTCGATTAGTGAGTGTGTGTGTGAGAGAGAAACCTTAACGAGCAGGTTAGATTGCAAGGGACCGAGATAACGTTGTTGTCAGCATAGAGTACCATTTGAGCTGGGCATGCAGAGGAAGGGTGTTTATAAACAGGCTAAGCAATAAAGGACCTAATATGGATCCCTGAGGCACTCCGAGGGTGACTTCCTTGGGTTCAGATAGCTGACTGGATATTCTGACATATTGCCACCTGCCAGAGAGGTAGCTTGTAAACCAGCCCACCGTGTTTGAGAACAGACCTATTGAGAGCATGTTTTTGAGAAGGAGGCTATGATTGACAGTGTCGAACACTTTTGTGAGATCTATGAATATAGAGCCCACCACTTTTCCAACGTCCAGTGAATCATAGAGTAGATTGGTGAAATCGACTAGGGCAGATAGCATACTGTGCTTCTTTCGAAAGCCGTGTTGCTGTGGACAGAGAAGATTGTACTCATTTTGATAGTTAGTTGGTATAAGACTTTTATCTGTAATGCTTTAGAGAGTGGAGGTAGGATTGATATTGGCCTGTAGTTCAGTAGGTTAGATCTTACTCCACTTTTGAAGCCCGGTGTCACAAGTGCCAATTTCCATTTACTAGGGAAGACTCCAGAGCACAGTGATTTATTGAATATTACCATGAACATTAAGGAATCCTCTTCCAGAGTGAGTGCTAACAGCTTCATGTCTATGTGATCGCTTGCCATCCTAGTCTTCCCCAGTACCCTCTTGATATACCGAATAGTACTGGCTCTGCTGATGCATTTGAAATAGAAAGGCGGTGTATTGCCTGTTGACTCAGTGGGCTGATTTGGTTGTTCTTCCATGAGTGGTACTAGGTAGAACTTGGGAGAACCAAGCTGAGGTCCGTGAATGCTGAGTTGGAAGTGTTAGCAATGTTCTTGGGTGCATGCAAAATTCCTGTTTCAGTTACAACCAGGATTTTGACTCCTTTACAGCAAGGGATTGTATAGCCTTCCAGAATTCCCTTCTGTTATTCCATGTTTTACCTATAAGGTCTTTATAGTGCTCTGCTTTGGCTTTCCTAATGAGCTTTCTGCATTTGTTTCTTGACATGTTGTAGTTAGCCAAATCGGTAAGTTTTCTAATGGCTATAGCTTTCTGCCATAGATTATCCCTATTTTGCATCAGATTAAGTAGGGTGCCAGTGAGCCATGGCATAGAACATCCTTTTCTTTTATTGGTAGTGATTGGGGTGAAAATGTCACATGCCCTGGTGAAGATGGTGCAGAAGTACTCCAGGGCTATGTTCACAGCCTGGGCATTTACTACCTTGGACCAATCAATCAATCTTAGGTATTGCTTAAATGCCCCCAACTGTCCTTCCTGAGACAGCAGTTCTTAGTGGTTTGTGGCAAGGGTTTAGTGAAGATGTTTGACCAGGTGAACATCACAGGGGGAATGGTCACTGAGCGAATCTGGGAGCACTGTCACCTCAGTGATGTGCTCTGGGCAGTTGGAGAGCAACCAGTCTAAGAGTGTACATGTGCCCATTCTATAGTTCTGTCTTGTGGCCCATATTACCATTTGGGTAAGATAGAGGCCTGCAATGAGGTCTTTGGTGGAGGCTGTGTCATTTGAGAGCCAGTTGGAGTTAAAGTATCCTACCACAATATGTTCCCAGTGCTGATTGAGTTTCCTGTGATTATCAATGAACTGTGATAGGCTAAGTGGCTTGTTTGCTCAGTGGGATGTACATGGTTGATAGTACCAGTGACTTGTTTTGCAAACCTACTGTGAGCTTGATGGTGAGCACCTGCATGTCGCACATTTGCAGGCTACTTTGCAGGACCTGACCTTTTATGTTTTCATTGAGGTAGATTAGACAGCAACCACCTCATTTGGTTAGCCTATCTTGGCAGTATATGTTGCAGCCTTCTAGTGCAACAGTGGCATTGTGGATTTTAGGTGATAGCCAGATTTTGGTTAGGGCAATCACATCAGGCTTTAACTGTGCCACCCATGCCTGAAACTGTGGTAATTTAGGAAGTAGGCTTCCTACGTTCAAAGCTATGATTTTGAGGTGGCCAATACCCTTCTCCTTGCCAGCTCCGACTGGTTAGGGTGCACATTCCTGGAGATTAATAGTAGGATAATTATCTGTTTTCATAGCTATCTAGTCCAGTAATGCCAGCCAGTGTGTGCATATTTGATCCTTGTACATTTATGGTCATCCGTGATTGCTGTCACTATGTAGCCTATTAGTAGTCTGGTGACAGGTATCTTTGGTACTCCATAGTAAGTTTAAAGTTTAGATGAAGATTGGCCAGAGGGTGCTTTAAGGAGGCCTGCAAGAGTCCCTTTGTATGTGTTGCCCTCTGGTTCTGCTCTAAAGAGAGAGTCTATTACGTTGTTCCTTGGTGGTTGTTGTTCCCACTGTTCTGTATATTTGGGGCTTATGGAGAGTAGAAAGACGTAGCCAAGTAGTAACAGGGGTGTGGACGATGGACTTACTAGTTTAGCTAGAGTCCCCATTTTTCTATTCCTTGTCTGAGTTTGATTTGCCAGTCCTGCCAATATGCAGGAAATACTGTTAGTGCAGCAATTTGGTCCAGGGCAGTACTGGCCTTCTTTACACTCAGATAGTGTTCTCCCATTTTCTTAGAAACAGAGAAATCATGAATCGGTTTTACCAGCACAAGGAAACAGCAAGTGCTGCCAGAGGTGGTGATTGAGCTGTGGAATCAGATAAGCTAAGATAGCTGAGCAGGAATGGGAGTGAGGAAGAGCTAGAGAGAAAAGTCCCCCTCCCTGAGGGAAAAATTACGTATCAGTGAAAGTATTTTGTCGACCTCATCTGCAGCACAAAAAACAAGCTTTGACGTCGTCTGCAGCACAGAAGACCAGCTTGGCTCCAATTCATTGCAAGATGAAGCCCAACCGCTGCTGCTGGTGCCCTACAGATTCAGAAAGTGTTCTTGTTCGATAACTGCCTGCTCCATACATTACAAATAAAGCAGGCAAGTAAAAACAGATCAGAACAAAAAACTATGACTGACCTTTCTTTTGTAAAGGAAACAGTACTGTAATTTGATATATGCTGTTGTTTGAAACTTTTTTTATGAGGTGTTGGCAATAAATATTAAATAAACTGGGCTCAAGAAACATAATACATGCAGTTCGGATATGGATTCTACTGTGTTTGCTATTTATTTCTAATTAAACAAAGGGACTATTTTCTGTTGGGAATTAAAAATCTTCAACAAGGATGATGGCTATTTTAGTTTTTTGCAGGCAAGCAGCTGGCACAGAAATAACAGCGTGAACTCGCAGCAAACATGTAAGGTGCTGTAATGCCATGGTCATACATATATGCTGCACTATTAGAATGCACGTTAAATGATCATGCTATTTTTGTTGCGCAATTTCTAAACCCATGCAGTGTTCTAAACTCTCCAACCCTCCGCTAACATTTCCCAGGTGCGCTGTTTACCCACACCCACTTGGAGCTACCACTTCCCTGCCTCTGACTTGTTCTGGTGAACCTGCCCTTCCTGTTCCCACAAGAAGTATCTGTTGTCAGTCAGTCCTGGTGTGTATAAGATTGGAACTGGCTCCACATGGGTGGGAGGGCAATTCCAACCTTAAGGAGAGTAATTGCCTTGTCCTACCTCCTTGTCCCCTGCTGGTCTAGAAGAAAACACTCTGGTCTCCTGCTTAAAATGCAAAGAACACTACAACAACCACTATCAGTTTTCTTGCTCCTTTATGCTATGCTGGTCTCTCACTACAGAAACATAGTCAGCTGCTTCCTTGGCCTTGCTCTGCTTCTTTCGCTCAACACTGTACTCCCAAGACAAAGTACAAGCCTCTGTTACTGTAACTGTACTTGCGAGATATAAGCTCTGAGGGCCTGGTGGTGGTGCTTGACCTATTGGAGTTTTCTGGAGTGAGCAATGACCCAGAGACCTTGGTGCTGGCTTATAATAAGGCCATCTCCTTGGCTCTGGATATCATTGCTCCTGTCCGTGTTTGTCCTCTCCCCCTTCACCCTTGGTCCCCTTGGTTTGATGGGACCTTTAGTGAGATGCGGTGACAAGGACAAAGATTAGAACATTGTTGGCAGAGATCCGCCCTTGATGCCAACCATCTTAGATTGATGGAACATTATCAAGTCTATCACTCCACAATCTCCCGTAAGAAGGCAGAGTTCCTGTCTGGGGAGATTGTGGCTGCTCAGAGCCGACCAGCTCAGCTCTTTTGAACTGTAGACAGATTGTGCAACCCAGCCTGCCTGCTGGTTCAAAGAGCCTTTTCACAAGTAGAGTGTGAAGAGCTTGCTCGCTTCCTTTGTGGCTAAGGTGGCTGACTCCAGGGTGGAGCTCTGACCAGCACCTTCTATGGGAGAAGCTATGGATCAGCTCCTGTTCACTAACCCTGAGTTCTCCTGAAGTTCCTTTGGCCAACTGGAGCTCATTGATGTCATGCAGATTGTCCAGGGTATGCACTCTACATGCTGTAGTTTGGATCTGGGCCCAATTTTTCTGATTAAGGGTTGTTGGGATACCATTGGCCTGGTCCTAGCATGGATAGTCTGGTGTTCCTTGGAGATGTGTGAGTTTCCTAGCTCCCTGAAGGAGGCGGTGGTAACACCCCTCCTGAAGAAAACTTCTTTGGACCCAGACTGCCATGCAAACTACAGACCTATCTCTAACCTACCCTTTGTAGGGAAGGTGATTGAGAAAGTAGTGGCCATACAGCTGGAGAACTATTTTACCATCAGTGACATCTATGAACCATTCCAGTCTGGTTTCTTAAAGAGGCATAGTACCGAGACTGTGCTGGTTTGGGTTCTCAATGATCTCCTGATGGTGAGAGATTGGAAGAGCCATTCCATCTTGGTTAGAAACATAGAATTTGACGGCAGATAAGGACCGCTTGGCCCATCTAGTCTTCCAATTTTCCTACCTAATGGATAAGCTGCAGATCCTAGTTAACCAACAGCCTACTTCCTCCTACACACCACTAGAACTGCCTTATGTCTGTCCCATGCATTCTTGAATTCTCCCACTGTTTTGACTCTACAACCTCCTCAGAAAGGCTGTGCCATGCATCCACAACCCTCTCTGTGAAGAAATACTTCCTCACATTACCTCTTAGCCATCCCCCCTCTATCTTCAAATTGTGCCCCCTTGTTTTTGCACATTTCTTTTTCTGAAAGATGCTACCTTCTTGGACTTTGTTGATTCCCTTGAGGTATTTAAAAGTTTCTATCATGTCCCCCCTCTCCCTCCTTTCCTCAAGGTTATACATCTTTAGTTCCTTTAGTCTTTCTTCCATATGTCTTCTGATGCAGACCTTGCATCATTTTGGTTGCCCTCCTCTGGACAGCATCCACCCTGTCTATGTCTTTGCGGAGATGGGGTCTCCAGAACTGTACACATTACTCCAGATGTGGTCTTACCAACTGTCTGTACAGTGGACCAACAACTTCCTGTTTTCTACTGGTGATGCCTCTCCCTATGCATCCCAGTATCCCCCACCCTCCTTACTATCTTCTTACATTGCTGGCCCACCTTTAGGTCATCTGATATGACTACCCCCAGGTCCCTTTCTATTTTTGTTGTTGTCAGTATCTCAACCCCCATTGTGTACTCTTCCCCTTGGTTTTTGTTTCCCAGGTGCATTACTTTGCACTTTTTTGCACTGAATCTAAGCTGCCATACATTTGACCATTCCTCCAACCTTGCCAAGTCCCTTTTTATCCTTTCCACCCCACCTTGTGCATCAATCCTGTTGCAGGTCTTTGTGTCATCTGCAAAGAGACATACTTTCCCTTCCAGTCCCTCTGCAATGTCACTTATAAAGACATTAAAAAGGACTGGCTCCAGTATTGAACCCTGCGGTACCCCACCAGTAACCCACCTTTCTTCACTGTGGACTATTACCTGCTGTGTCCTGTTGTCCAACTAGTGTTTTACCCAGGCTACCACCCTAAGACCCACTCCCAGGCTGGTTAATTTGACTATTAATCTTTTGTGTGGTACTGTGTCAAATGCCTTGCTAAAGTCTAGGTAGGCCATGTCCATAGCCCCTCCCTGGTCTACTACTTTGGTCACCCAGTCAAAGAAATCAATTAGATTTGTCTGACATGACCTTCCCACTGTGAACCCATGCTGCCTTGGGTCCTGTGCCACACTGGCCTCTAGGTACTCAACAATTCTTTCCTTCAGAAGTGATTCCATCATTTTCCCTACCACTGAGGTCAAACTGACAGGTCTGTAGTTTCCTGCCTCTGTCTTGCTCCCACTTTTGTGAAAGGGAGTCACATCCACCCTCCTCCAGTCCTCAGGTACCACCCCATCCTCCCATGATATTTTAAAAAGGGTTGTCAGTGGTGGTACTAGTTCTTCCCTTAGTTCTTTTAAAATTCTGGGGTGAATCCCATCATGCCCCATTGTTTTATCCACCTTCAGTTTTAAGAGTTCTTCAGAACCTTTCTTCTGTGAAAAGACTAATATCAACCCCTATCCAGAGTGCTTCTATTGACCAGATTAGGTATTTCCCCTGCTTTCCATTGTGAATACTGAGCAGAAGTATTCGTTCAGTATCCCTGCTTTTTCACTGTTGCTCTCTGCTCAACCACCTTCCTCTTTGTTCAGCCTCAGTATCCATGCCTTAGTCTTTCTTTGCTCCCTAATGTACCTATAAAAGGTTTTATCCCCCTTCTTAACCGAGTTGGCTATCTTTTCCTTGGTTTGGGCCTTTGCTATTCTGACTGCCTTACCCGCTTCCTTCTGCTTTAACTGGTACAGTTCTCTGTCCTGCTCCTTCTGTGTTTCCTTATACTTCCTGAGTGCTATCTTTTTTCCCTTACCTTCCCCGCCACTTCTTTGAGAACCATAGTGGTTTTTTCTTTCATCTTGATTTGGTTCTTCCTGATCTGTCTTCAGCGTTTGACACTGTAGACCATGGAGTTATTTTCAAACACCTGAGGTTCATCTGTGGCCTGTCTAGTACAGTCCTTGGGTGGTTTAGATCTTTCCTCACTGGTGGAACTCAGAGGGTGGTGTCAGGGATTAATTCCTCTGGCCCAGTCTCTCTGTCATGTGGGGTACCTCAGGGCTCAGTGTTGTCCCCCATGTTCTTCGCAGTGTACATGCTGTCCCTCAGAGACATTGTAAGAAGGTATGGGCTGAGGTTTCACTGCTATGCTGATGATACCCAGCTCTACCTGTCTTTTGTACCTGACCAGGATAGAGCTCTGTCGGCATTTAAAAACTGCCTCATTGAAATCCAAAACTGGATGATTCGAGTTGGCTGAGGTTGAAATCGGAGAAGACAGAAGTGCTGGTTGTGGACCTGGGTCACTGGATAGAGGGAAGGAGAGCTGGTTTGCCTTCAGGACTTTTTCTTGGTGGCTCCCAGCTCCCCACCTTTGAACAGGTGCAAAGCCTGGAGGTGATTTTTGACAATGGGCTGACACTGTAATCGCAGGTGTCAGCAGTCATCAAATCTTCCTTCTACCATCTGAGGAACATCTCCAGGATTAAGCACCTTGTTCCATACGGTGAGCTGCCTACATTGATCCATGCCTTTGTGACCTCGCGCCTTGATTATTGCAATTCCCTTTATCTAGGGCTACCAGGGGTTGATATCTGCTGCTTGTAGCTAGTGCAGAATGCTGCGGCTCGGTTATTGACAGGTACTCCTCATGCCTGTCATATTTCTCCGGTGCTGCGTGAACTGCACTGGCTGCCAGTACAGTGGCGGATCACCTTTCATTTCGGACTTCTGACTTATAAAGCCCTACATGGACTTGGCCAGGACTATCTGAATCAGCTTTTGGTACCTTACTGCCCTAGGTGATTAGTCCACTTGGCGGATGAGGGGTTGCTAGAGATTCCAAAGTTTTCTTTAAAATCTTTGGGGGCCCATGCTTTTTTGTACACAGCCCCAGCCCTTTGGAATTCTCTACCCTGTCTGCTTTGGGAGTGCGCATCTGTGGCGGAATTTAAACAGGTCTTGAAGACCCATTTGTGGCATCAAGCGTATCTGACTTGACTTTATTTTATTGGATTTTATGACTCAGTATTTACTATTTGTGGGTTTTAACATACTGTTTTTATCTGGAATTGTGTGTTAAAGCACCTTGGTTTTGGAACGGCATGGTACAAATAATTATTATCATTACTTAGACCCAGGAGAACAGTGGGGCCAGCAAACAAAAGATCAGGGGCCCAACATTCAGAAAAGTGCAAAGCGGAGTGCAAAGTTTGCACTGCACTTTGCAAATGCTCAGGGGTCAGAAGACAATATATGCAGATGGATAGCACACTAGCGCTATCAGACTAAATATAGGGCCAAGTCAAGTAGTGCTATCCAGACATGGCTACCGAAATGGGCCTCAGGATTAGATAGTACCACAGTGCTAGCTGCAGTTTTCAAAGTGACCCATGCAAATGAGTCAATTCAGCATGAAAGGCACTGAGGGGCCATCACTATGCTTATTATGGGCCCATTTGCATGGGTAGTGGAGGCAGGTTAGCACAATGCTGTCCCGCCTTCCCTAGTCCAAGACTTTTGTAGATATCAGTGGTGCTAGTGGTCCCCTTTCCCTCCAGTTGTCAGCTCATTATAAAAAACACCCTACCTGGTGATTGTAACCCCCCCAATAGCCAGTCAGTTGTCAAAAGCACCCTCCCTGGTGCTAGTGGTCCCCCCTCCCTCCGATCACCAGCCCATTGTAAACAATACCCTCCCTGCTACTAGTGGTCCCCCCTCTCACCGATCACCAGCTCCTCATAAAAAACACCCTTCCTGGTGCTAATTGGCCCTCTTCCTCTGATCACCAGCCCCTAGTAAACCTTACAACCCTCCCTGGCATCCAGTGGTCCACCCCAGATACTGATCCATGGTACTGCCAGTTGCAATGCCATAATCCCTGGCATCAAGCACCTCACACTGCAGCACCAAACACCCACCCACCCCAGTCACATTACCAGTATTCTCGGTGCCACAGGTGCATATACGGCAACCATCGCATCCCTCCTCACACCTCCTAGTCTGGCCATTATACTTAGAGGCAGGGAGCATGCATCATATTTATAGGACAGGGTGATGCACCCTATGCCTGAGTCAAAATGTCATCCTAAACAAAGATCTCCCTACTCACCCCCACCAGCACTATCCTTCACTCCATTGGCCAGTGCCCCCTCCTCATGAACACAACCTATAGGGAAAAAGTTCAGCAGTCTAAAGCAGCCAATTTAAAACACACACCAGAACCTGCCTTGCAGTCCACTCTCCTGCAGCCAATTGACTCTCTGTGCGTAGCCTGCTACTGACATCCCTTCCCACCCACCTGATTAACCTGCTTCCACACACAACACAGTGCTTTTCAACCCCAATAAAAAAAAAACTTACTTAACCCTCACCAGCACCATCCTTTACTCCTGAGGGTGATGCTATCCTCTCCATGCTGTCACTACCTGTAGGAAAAAAAACATTCATATGCATTAATTTCGTCCAAAATGGTCAATTTAGTATTTGTGCAAAAGAAGATTTGTTCTGCTGCTCAGTGGTCTGTGAAGGAAAAATAAAAAAAAATTAACTTGCACAATAAGGGAGACAAAAGTAACACATCAGAAAGTTGCTTGAAAAACTAGTGGGTTTTAGGGATGCTCAGATTTCAGATGTTAAATTCAGATTTGTGGGATTTCCTTCCATTTTTAGGATTTAGGATTTTTGGTATTAGTGGCCGAAAATCTTGAATCTTAAAAAGTGTATTTCTGACAGATTTAGGATTTAGGATTTGGGCATCCTAAATCTTAGTCTTCCACCCAGGTTCATACAAACCAGAAGTTGCATCCTGTACTTCCAGTTTGGCAGTTCTAGCTTTGTTGCAGTTCTCTGTAAGAGGTGTGAGAGAGAGAATTGTAACATGGCATCAATGAGATAGTTGAAATGGACAGCAGCGATAGGCGCAATGGCATCACAGGACCCGAATTGGAGCGGGTATTAATCCAGGGTATATGCCGTGCCCGCCGAGGTAGTACTGACACCAGTCAGACCCCCAGGTTAGCAGCACTGGGTACTCATGGTGAGCGAGCGCAACAGCGGCAAGACAGGCAGAGTGGGAGCCGGACTAGCCACCCGAGGACGGAAATGGGGATGGGGGACCAGAACCAGTGGGGGACAGCAGCACACCCAGCCTAGGTGGGACACGGCAGCGTTGGACCAGTCAGCGGGAGGCAGCAGGAAGTGAGCACCTCTGATATGCAAATCGCGAGCCGACCTCTCCTCGGAGCCATTGAGTACTGTACCAGAGACCTCCAGCGGCAGTTATGATGGCAATACCTGCACAGAACTTGAAATGTCCAGGACACTTATGTCGGCTGCAGTGAGCTCTGTGGTTGCAGGTAGTACAGCAAGTGACCACATCAGTATGTTAATAATCTTGTGAACCGTTGTCTAAAAGTGCAGTAAAAGTTGTTAAGCATGGCAGTGCCTCCGAGTTTTCTTTTCCGTGTCACAGAGTGGGCAGTCTCCTGACACCGCCACCGACCCACGGCCCATGTTACAAGTGCATTAAGCCACTCCAGCGGTGGCATCTAATGCAATTGATGCATGGTGGGCAGTTGTTCACCCTCGGCCTCTGGCTTCGGGCCACAACCCGCCCCCAACCATGCGTCAATCCAGCATTAGATGCCACCTTCATCGTGGCTTAATGCTTACTTGTTCCCTTCTGCCTTTTTGATCTTCTGAGAGTTGTACAGTCAGTGTGCTTTACTTTTTCTACTGTAAGTCTGCTCTGTTTTAGGATTTAGGATTTTAGAATTCCAATACTGATCCCATTTATGTATTTAGATCAGAATGGATTCGGTATTGGATTATCCCAAAATCCTAGCAGTCTAAATCTGATTGGTTTGGAGGAAATCCGAGCACTACCGGCTAACTTTTTCTCTTGCAGTACATGTGGTGGGTGGTGACACACTAAGAATAATTTTTTCTTCACAGAGAGTGGAGTAACAAAACAAGTTTAAGTTTGATATAACATGCAAAGCCATTGTTAGGATGATTTTTAAATAATGCAGCATAATGCTGACTGCAAGGAAACCACTGCTAGACAGTAAAAACGTGTTTTTTATTACAGAATTAGAAGCGTGTGGTTGTAAAGAATGCAAAATATTACTGTGTAATAGTATCCTTACTTCTTTAGTTTTTCTCTGTTTATAAGTACTTCTGTTTTTGCTGCCATTAGATGTACTGTATGTCTTTCTGTTCATTACAATTCACTAGTGTTTAAGAAAAAAAATGGGTTTAAGTGATTCAATGATATTAAAACATTTGTAAAAGAGGACCTATTCAACACCCAGGGTACTAAATATTATATAGTAATGTTCAACATTATGTGAGTGTATTTATGCCCTATGACAATGAGGCATTAAAATATTTATAAAATGACTGTAAATCACAGAACAAATTGTGGAAATGTCATTGGTTAAAAAGCTTTACTAACCATGCATTAAATATCTGGATATGCACCCTTCATTACCAACCTAAACTAATCTACCAAGCAACAGCCTAGCTTCAGAATTCTCCAGAATCTTAGCAACTTCATTGCTCAAAACACATCACCTGACTTGACCATTCATTAAAGAGCTAGTGTACTGCTTGGAATTAATTACCCCTTCCAGTATACTAGGAGTTATACTAGGAGGTATAGACATACAAAAGGCCGAGGCCCATATGAGCATGTCTCCAGCCAAGCTAGTACTTCCCATGTTTATTATAACAATAATGTATCAAGTTTATGTTTAAAACTAACATGATCAGCATTTTCTATAAGGGAACTAGGGAGTGAATTCCACAAGGGAATTATCCTTTGTGTATACTGTATAGTAAGATCTCCTTTTATTTGTTTTAGGATACGTAAGGGTCGACTGGTATTATTGTAAGACATATCCAATTGTGTGAGTAACTCATCATCATTATTAATCTTGTGCATGAATAAAACATCCCCTCTTTTTCCTCTTTGTTCCAGAGAATACATACCCAGCTCTTCCATTCTTTTCTCATGACTTTTGCTGGAAATATCAACTACTAATTTAATTATTCTCCGTTGTACCCCTTCTATTTTATTTATATCTCATCTGAGATAGGGGCTCCACAGAGGGGAACAATAGTCCAGATGTGGCCTAACATAAGCCCTGTACAGTGACATAATACATCTTCTATCTCTGGAAGAAAAGCTCCTCTGTATACAGCCGATTAGCCTATTAGTCTTATTGATGATGATGTTGTAATGGACTTGAAAATTTAGGTCAGAGTCTATTATTATGCCTAGATCTTTTTGCTGCGTTACAGATCTTATTGCTTTGCCCTTTAATTCATATTGATAATGCAGGTTTTTTGTTCCAAAATGCATAATGACGCATTTGTCAATACTAAAGAACGTTTGATTTTTATCTGCCCATATTTCAATTTTTTTTAAATCACTGGCAAGCATTTGACAATCTATAAGAGTTTCAACCTGTGCTGTAATTTTGGTATCTTCAGCAAATTTTATAGCAAAACTATTTAAGTCTGATGTCATATCTGGTATAAATATATCAAAAAGAATTGGTCCCAGGACCGATCCCTCAAGTATCTGAAGTATTTTTTTTTTTAATTTTCTGTTTGCTAATTAGAAGATTGATGTAGTGGGAGAAACAGAGCTGACTTTTTTCCCTCCAGAGTGCTGCTCCACACATCACCCCAGTACTGCGAGGTGGAAAATCTTCTAATTAGTAAACAGAAAAGAATAAATATGTGAGTTATAAGAAGTGATAGCTGACTACATCTAAAAGTTGCAATCAATTGCAGGCAGTTCCCAGGCAGTACACTAGCTCTTTAATTCCCTGTAAATGCAAGGTTTGTCACCAACCTAGCTACATAGTAGCAGTCTAACTACACACAAAAAAAACATTAAAATGTACATTTTACAAGTGCAATCACCAACTTCAGGTCATGCATTTCTGAAAATAAATGCACTTCTGAGAGGCACTGAAAGGCACTGAGCCATTAGCCTCAGCTTTCCGGTTCACCCAGGGCATGCATCAATTCTCTAGAAATGCACACTCTGTCGTGGGTCATTGCTTACATAATTACTGACTATTCATGAGTACCCCCGCATAAGCTTGATTATAACTGACAGTGTGAGACAGATGAGATCTGTTAATCAAGTGTCAGCAGCAAAGTTAAAAAATGCCAACTGCCAAAACCACCACCAAAATAGAAATCACGACTGCTGGGAAAATGCTGCCCGTAGCATTATTCGGTCAGGTCCCAAACTCCATGGCAGGCACACCAGACTTTAAGGACCTTAAGGCAGAACACATTTTTCCAGGCCCATGGGAGGCAGCGGGTCTGGAAAACAGGAGGTACTCAGTGGCAAGCCAGGCCAGGAACGCAAACTGGAGTAGAGGTCAATAAAGTTGAGTAAGGGGTATGTAGTGTGTGTTAAGCACACCCTCAGTGTGTGATGCCTTGATAAAAACCTTGAACTTTGCTCTCAAGCTTTACGAGGCATCACATACCTCAGGTGTGTGTAATAAAACATTATACATACCTAGTAATACTTTATCCTTGGTAGATATAGGGGGGGTAATGTTTAGAAATTGTTGAAACATTAGTAATGATATAATATTGTCTCAGATAAAGTGCTAAACTGTATGTAATACAGTTTGCATTTTTTTGTGAACAAAAAGTT
The DNA here is from genome assembly GCA_016271365.2 of Neoceratodus forsteri. Taxonomy (NCBI): domain Eukaryota; kingdom Metazoa; phylum Chordata; order Ceratodontiformes; family Ceratodontidae; genus Neoceratodus; species Neoceratodus forsteri. The sequence continues at coordinate 191,871,505 of CM028138.1, read as the reverse complement.
GTTCTCAACATAGGTTAAGACCAACTTTTTCAACAGCTGGTGCAATCAGACTCCTCTCACCACAGATATAAAGCTAACTAGAGCGTGAGCTGTGCTGCAGTCACAGCTCATTCAATCATATCCCTATGCACTAAGTAAAACTGCAGTTTTCACTTCAAAAAAGTTATTTTCAAAACATGCTTACATTAGTTTATAGAAAATAACAAAGATCTAAGTGTTAATAACTTGCTGGTTTACATGCCTAATTATTGTTGTGACATCATTAGTCACTCGAGCTTCACCCTCATGCCAATGGTATCATAACACTAACCAGGTGTGTGAACTAGTTTGCTCTTTATGTTTCCACAGGACCACCATGGCTCAGGATGAAATGACTTTAGGCCACAAAATGTTGGCCAGAAATTTTGATGCCATGTATGACTTACTTTTTTTTCAAATAAAAAGTAAAAACACAATTGAAATTTAGGAGTTTGAGTCTCCCTCACTGCGTTACACTAAAAGGAGCAATGTGTCCATCATTATGACAACTCCTTGGCAGGTCACTGTTTTAGTCATTGTAACTGCAATGCAGTACCAGTTTTGTCTTTCATGACACTCCTCAGAAATCAATGTTGTGATGTGTGAGTGCTTCGCAGGTCACATACAAACATACGAACATATGAAGAAGCCAGCAGAAGAAGACCATTTGATCTACCAAGTCTGCTTGTATTGCAGGGTCCACAGCTTAAGCTAAAGTAATAAGAGTCACAGTAGTAAGAAATTAATTGACATTGTAGTAATTATTATGTTGGCTTGTACTTGTGCAGCCAACATCTTGAGGTAGTAGCAGATTTGAAGGTGCGGTCACTATTGAGTGAATGCAGGGCACACATCAGAAGGTGCGTCCCTCATTCCCCAATCATCCAGCAGCAGGCGGTGACCTCAAACATCCTTAATGAGGCCACCAGATCTAAGAAAATGTCTGCTGCAATGACAGTGAAGCTGTCATGCAACGGGACCACAACACACCTGCCTACTTGCAGGCAACATAGTGGCAGTGACTGCCACCACTGCTTGTCACAATGTCGACGGGAGCCCACTCCTGTCAGTACAATTACTCCTCCCATGTACATTAGAAGGCTTTAGGTGCCTAAATCCCTCGGCATCATGCACCCCCCAACAGTTTTTCTCTTTTACAACAGGGCCCTCAATCCCTATTGGCGCTTATCCTCGTGTCCTTGGTATTTTGGCCAATGGGGTGCCCACTCCCGTCGGCATAATGTATACCCCTCAGTGCAACAGGGTGCCCAACCCCTGTCAGCTACAGAATCCCTCCCAAAATACTTAGGTGGCACCTGAGCCCACCCCAGCATGCCACATGCCCTGCAAAAAATCCTTTTTTTTTTAAACCTGTGAAAAGAAAACAGTCCCTCACCATCTCCTGCCCACAACCCACGCCCACCCTCTCATGCTACTCCACCTCCCCCACCCCACTCACCCCATACTTACCTCCGAAGTCCAGTGCAACAATCTTCGGTGGACTGGGAACACGCCTGCACTCTTCAAAGCTGACCGTGAACTGAAGAAATGCCAGTAAGCTGTATAATGGCATAAATAGGGTTTTTTTTTTCAACTTTGGTGCATATCTCAGGCATTTTTTTAAATTTTTGCACCAAATTTTTAACATGGGGTTATTGGGACCCCTCCTCATGAATTCAGTCACTGTCATGTCATTATTACTTCCTGAAAGGTGATATCATGGTCACTGCATGGAATCACCTTTTGGGACTGAGTAACAAAATTGTGCCACTGTTCATGAGGGGGGTTCTCAAAAAGCCTATGCTGCAAATTTGGTGACAAAACTCCCAAAAATGGCTGTTTTATGAGCATGCGTTGTACTGTTTCCACATACGCTTGTAATGCCATGAATTTTTAATATTTTCACTCCAGATTTTCAAAATTGCCATTTTTCCACACCTCCTGATGAACAGCATAGCTGTCATTTTACATATCCTGCCCAAAAGGTGTTTTCGCACGTCCGGCGCAGAATTGTGCAGTCGTTATGCAAAATCAGTTTTTGGGACAGTTTGAGGAAATGATGGTGACAACGTACACGAGCAGAGGTCCTAAAATGCCTATGTTGAAAATTTGGTGCCGAATGACCATAAAATGGCTGTGTTATAAGTGTGCTGCACAGTTTCCACGCACCCTTGTAACTTCGCAAATCTGCAATATTTCCATGCCAGATTTTCAACACTGACATTTTTTCACACCTCCTTATGAACAGTACAGCTGTCATTTTTCACATCCTACCCAAAATGTGTTTCCGCACCTGTGGAACACATTGGCATGGTCGTTGTGGGAAATTAACTTTTGGGAGAGATTAACAAAATCACAGCACCACTGTTCATGAGGGGAGGTCCCAAAATGCCTATGTTAAAAATGTGGCTAACAAACTCCCCCCAAAAAATTGGTTACGGATGTGTGTTGCGCGCTTTCTATGCATTCTCATGACTTCACAATTTTTCATATTTTCACTCCAGTTTCAACATTGCCATTTTTTATGCCTCCTCATGAACAATACAGTTGTCATTCTCCACATCCTGCCCAAAATGTGTTTTCGTTCCTGTGTTGCCAAATGGCATAGCTGCTGTGCAAAAACACCTTTCAGCTAACAAACTAATTGTGCCGCTTTTCATGAGGTGGGCTCACAAACAGCCCATGTTGAAAATTTGGAGTGAAAATACCACTTCACGCCTATGGTGTTAGGGTTTCCAACTGTAGCACCCCATCCGATACAGACTGACAGGCGCCAGGGGTGTGACTTGGGATCATCTGATGTAAAGCTCATGCCATTCCACCCCCACCCCACCCTGCAGCCACTGACAAGCATCGTGGTGTGCCTTGCACTGTTCAGCCACAACATTCACCCCATTCTCCTATACTGCACCTACATCAGCATATTTCCTTATGGAATGAGGTAAGTATAATGCCCAAAGATCTCAAAGCAGACCACAACACTTGTCAGTGTCTACAGGGTAGGGTGAGGTACAATGGCATGAGCGTTATAGCTGATGACCCAAAGGCAAACCCCAATGCCTGTTGCTCTCTACAGGGTGGGGGTGGGGTTGAAGTCTCTTGAATACTTCACTGCCATTCCTATTATGCATCTCTACCTCTGGGATTGCCAATGCCAATGCCAGCAAGACAACTTTCGGCATTGACAAATGCTTGTTTATTACTATTTTAATATTAATATTACTGTTATTTTATTTTATTGCTCTCTAATGCCTTGTGACAAAAACCTCCTCCTTCAAGGGTTGACTTAACCATTATCTACTAATTTGTAATAGTGCCAATTGCCCCAGATTTGTGCAGTTGCCCCACACCCTTACCTGCACATGTTGCCAAGTATGGCTGTGTATGTTGTATATTCAGCTAGTCATATTTGACTGCATGGCAGCCAGTGGTGTTCTTGTCTAAAAAAAAAAAACCCAGTATGCAGGGATTGTTCCCTGGGCCACCTCCTGACATTAAACAATGTTTCCACCCTCAAACCCCTCCCCTTTTACCCAACCTGCACAAAAGCTTAGATAAAAAACAAAGTCAGTTCCTGGAAGACAAGTATGATTGTAGTAGTGTAATGGGTAGCAAAACACCCCCTCCCTAACCTGAACCCCTTGTGTCTTCAAAACATACCATACAAGCTTAAGCCATTTGAATGCACAGAACTTTCAGCTAAACCTCTACCCCTGATCCTTGCTGTGGGGGTGGGGTACACCAGTCCATCCCGAATAGTCAGTCACTCCCCTACGAAGAAATCGGTTCCAATCTGATTCAGTAGCAATGTCAATGAAGCAGCCGGAAGCACTAAAAAACACAACAGATGTAGAGTAAAAGAGCTGGTAAACTTCAATAGTTAGTGAGAGCTGAAGCACGATGGAGAGGGGGTGAAGCAAAAAGCATTACTGGTGATGCCAAGAAAACTCATTAGGTAAGTGGGTAGGAGGCGGACAAATTGTTAAATTTTAGACTGTGTGGAAGAAGTGATTCAGGGAACATGGCCTGACCACACTTAAAGCTCTTTTTATCCCCTCCCCTCCAAATACTAGTTCCCAAATATAAATAGTAAGCTATTTGTTATTTGGTCCTATGTATTTCAATAACCTACTAATTTTGCTATTTGGGAAATAATATTCGAACCTTGCAAAGCCCATCTGGCTAGTGTTCAGAATCACTGTACCTTGGTATGGTTTACCGTCAAATAGGCGACTGCAAATGAACAATTCAAATATGAGTGACTATTTGCACACTTGATGGGATAGTGAGTGGGTTTACATAGCGGTGGTAATGATAGCAACTGTGAGAAGGTTGTAATGGTGAGAGCGAACACTTGGGAAGCTGTACTGTTGCTGGTGAAGTACAGCAAAGAGGTCTGCTACCGCTGAGCTGTCCGGGTAGGGTCATGGACTGCTCTAGTGATGGTCCTGGGTTCAGGACTACCAGCAGATCAGTTTTTTTTCTGAATGGTGTTGACTGTTAGGATTTTTTTTCCTCTCTGTGTTCTCTGGACCAATGGTGCCCTGCTGTGGTACCTCCTGTTTATTCCTTTCCCAGTGTCCGCTTTGCCCCTGGAGTTGATTATATATTAATTATGGGGCACTGGGGGCTGCCTCATTAAAGGTGGGTGTAGGGGGCGTAGCCCCACATGAATTTAATTCCATCTGCTTGCCATATTGGTAGCTCGATTATGTGGGTTAGGGCCAATTTTTCTTTCAGCGAAATGTACTCACTATTGTGTGAGTCACCATAGGAAAAATCACGCTTATGACATGGAACCAGCATGTATCCATATAGGCAAATAAAGAGCTGCAGTCTCTAGCACTGCCGATGTCTCACCTATTACCAGCGGGTAATAAACTCCAGTATGGGGAGCTTGCACTGTACCTGGCTACACCATACCAGGTCTCAAACAAACAGCAATAATATCTCTCTCTCTCTCTCTGCAAATAATTTGTTTAAAAAAATTGTTTACCAGTAACAATAAAAGTAAGTTAATTCCTAGTAGATTGGATGTTATTTTGGCCACAAAATGTCAGACTTTTGGATGCTGTTTTCTGTGGACAATCCCAAATATACCCAAGTGTGGAACGCCTTTACTGTAACTGACTATGTGGATAAATAGCAGGCTTGTACTTTTAAGATAGGTCTGGTTGTATAATGCACCATTACCTTGCCTTTCTTGAAATGAATCACATCTAACATAAAAACAAAGAATCTGATAGCAGATAGGCAAGGCCACTTTTTTTCGGTTTTTACCGGAAAACCTGGTAAAATTCCGGAATTAGGGCTGGCTGAACACCGGTTAAAACAAAGATTTCATGGAATCTGCCATTTTATACTAGATCAGTAATTCTACAAAACTTGTATTTTTTTTATAATTGCTTCCTGAACTATTTTCAATTTGCTTTATTTAATACTCTGTATATTAAACCTTCTTTTATTCTGATTATTTATACACATACTAAAAGAATGACAGCAGAATCCCGGTAAAATCCGGAAATTAGAATAACAATCACCGGTGCAATTCCGGAATCTGAAGTATTGAAAATGGAATTTCAATGTTTAAATCACCGAAAATCAGTGGCCTTGCAGATAGGGATCACTTGGCTCATCCAGTCAGCCAATTTTTCCCTATATCTACAGTGTCACTGCAGACCCTACTTGATCTCTGGCTCTTTTGTCTTCCCTCTTCCTCTCCACTAAGATTCCCTTATGCCTATGCCATGATTTCTTGAACCCCACCTTTGTTTTCGCCCCCACCACCTCTGCTGGAAGACTGTTCCTGGCATCCTCCTCTCTTTCTGTGAAGAAGTACTTCCTCATATCTTTCCTGAATCTACTCACCTTCAGCTTCATTGCATGACCCTTTGTTCTTGAGCATATATTTTTCTGAAAACTATTCCCTTCATGTACCTTATTTACTCCTGTGAGATATTTAAAGGTTTCTATCATATCCCCCTCCTTCCAGGGTGTACATATTGCAGTCCCTATAGGGCTTCTGATGCAGACCCTGCACAATTTTTTGATGCCCCCCCCCTGAACAGTCTCCACTCTGTCTATGTAATTTCAGAGATGTGGGGCAGGATTTTCAAAGCATGGCATAGGACTTTCATCCAGCCCTGTACCATGACACTTAGGTTCTGGTGGCGTAAAACCCCTTCGCTGCAACTGCACCCGATTTTACAGTATTAGGTGCAGTTGCAACAGTTTCCACAATTCATGGCAGCTTGTGCCAAATATCTGGTGCAAGCTCTGTAAAAAAGGCCCTCCAGGTTGCCACAAGCTTGACCACAAACAGTTGGTCTAACCCGTGGCAATTAGTGCATGGGATAGAATATCCCGATTGCCAGCGGGTGAGTGTCACATGATCCTGTGCACTGCATATACAGTGCCCCCATAGCTTGCCTCATTCAAAAGCATTTGAAAATCCTGCCCATTGTCTCCAGGGCTGGACACAGTACTCTAGGTGGGGTCTCACCAGCAGTCTATACAGAGGCAAAACCACCTTCCTATGTCTGCTGGTAATACCCCACCCTAGTCATCCCAGAATCCTGCTAGCCCTCCCAGCTGCCTTATCACACTGCCTGGCCACCTTTAGGTCATCAGATATGTTTACCCCTAAGTCTCATTCCTGGTTGGTGGTCATTACTACCTCTCCTCCCATTTTGCACTCCACCCTGGGTTTCTGTGCCCCAAGTGCATGATTTTGTACTTTTTTTTTTTGCTACTTAATATTCTTTATTAGACAAATCCAGTCCAACATATACATGTAAAAAAGCAACATTGCATTGAGCTTTTCAATTATAATGCAAAGATAATTAAAAGAATTATAAACGATACTAAGAAAACCAAAACAAACAAAATACAAAAAACAAAAAAAGAAAAAAGAAAAAAACACAGCCCCAAAATCAAACCTAGTCCTCCTCCCTCTCCCCTCTCCCCTCTCCTTCCACCCCCCTTCATCTCCCCTCCTTCCCCCAACACCGCCCACTCTCCGTTCAAACAGTCCACCCCTTCCAGACTTCATATCTTGAAAAGTATCAGTATTCTTATCAATTAATACATTTCACTTGATTTTCCATAATTATATGCGTTTTTTCGGTTACATCAAGAGGAGTTGGAGCCATGGCTCTTCCGCATCTTTTCCCACCTCTCAGCTAAGTAGGCTGTGAGTTGCTCCCACTTCTCACTAAATGATCCTAAGGAATGGTACTGTAAGCCTATCGCTTTTTCAACATTAATAGCCTTGTACATTTCTGTAATCCATTACATATGAACATACGAAATTTGCCAGCAGATAAAGGCCTAGAGGTCTATCAAGTCTGCTCGAATGTGCAGCTATCACCCCTTATTCTGCAGCTGCCCCTTCCTTCCACCCTTCCCCTTCATTAACCCTCCCCCTTGTCCTGTCCCATCTTCGTTTGAAGCAATCCACTGTTCTACTGCATACCACTTCTGCAGGTAACGCATTCCACCCAGCCACCACCCTCTCTGTAAAAAAGTGTCTCTCATCTCCTCCCTGAACCTTCCTCGCTCCAGTCTCATATCATGGCTGCCTGGTGGCCTCCCTCCTTACTTTGAACAGCCCCTCTGTACCCATCTTGTTTATTCCTTTCATGTTTTTAAAGGTTTCAATCATGTCACCCCGTCTCTGCTCTCCTCCAGTGAGTACATGTTCAACTCTTCAACCTCCTCTCGTGTGATAAGTCCCCAGCCCCTTGATCATCTTTTATCGCCCAGCGCTGCACCCTCCAGTAACTTAATGTCCCTCTTCAGATATGGTACAGCACTGCAGGTAGTACCCAGGTGTGGCTGAATCCCCTGCCCCATACTCCTGCAATACAACCCAGCATTTTGTTGGCCTGCAGCTTTCCATGTGCTGAGTTGTTCATTGACCCTGTAATGAGCACACCCAGATCCTTCTCCTCCTCTATCTGGGCTAGCTGCACTCCCCTAGCTGGTAACTCCTCATTGGGTTCTTCATCCCAAAATGCAGCACCTTGCACTTTTGGCATTAAACCCAGTTGCCAGGTGTCTGACCAGGTTTCAAGCTTTGCCAGATCATCCTGCAACCCCTGCCATCCCCCTAGGTAATCCACCACCGTGCCAACCTTGGTATCATCAGCAAACAGACTGATCTTGCTCTTGATGTCCCATGATATGTCTGCAATGAATATCCCAAACAACACTGGTCCCAACACCGAGCCCTGTGGGGCACCGCTCATCACTGCCCTTGGGTGTGAGAGCTCCCCACCCACAACCACCCTCTGTTGCCTTCCCTGCAGCCAGTTTCCTACCCATCTCACCAGCTTTCCACCCGCCCTGTGCCTACTAACTTCCTTCCCAGCCTTCCATGTGGCACCGAGTCAGATGCCTTCTAAAGTCCAGATACAGGACATCCACTGCATGGCCCTGTCCAGTTGCCTTAGTTACCCAGTCATAGAACTCGACCAGGTTGGTTTGGCAGAATCTGCCATGTATGAAGCCATGCTGTCTGCTGTCCTGTAGTCCTTTGTCCTCTAGGAGGCCACCAGCCTCTCCTTCAGGATAGTCTCCATCAGCTTACCCACGATGGATGTGAGGCTCACTGGTCTGTAGTTTCGGTTCATCCTTGGGGCCACTCTTGTGGAGTGGCACCACATGAGACCATCCTCCAGTCCTGAGGTACACACCCGATGTGGTGAGGCATTAAATAGGTCTGCCAAAGGTTCTGCAGGACCTCTGCCAGCTCCTTCAGTAACCTGGGGTGGATGCCATCTGGGCCTGGCGCCTTGTCCACCTCAGTGCCTTCAAACCTTCTCCAGACTCTGCCCTCCATGATTTCCCCATCTGTCACCACTTCCCCTGCTTCTGCCATTTCTCCACCTTAGGTGTCACCCCTCTTCTCTTTGGTAAATGCTGAGGCAAGTACTCATTTAATCTTCCATGTCGTACCCTGCTTCCACCCAACCCCCTCCTTCCTAATCCTTACTATGTGGTCTTACGCTCCTTTTCTCCCTGATGTACTTAAAGAGTCCTTCTCCCCTTCTTAATGCCTTGTGCCAGCCTGAGTTCCGTAGAAGCTTTGGCTCCCCTTACTGCCCTTGTCACCTCCTTCGATTCTGTCAAGTACTCCTCTCTGTCTTCCCCCCTTCCTGTTTTCTTGTACTTCCTAAAGGCAGCTTTTTTCCTCCTTACCTTTTCCATGACCTCCTTGCTCAACCAGCTTGGTTTCTTAGCCCTAGCCTTCTTGCTCTGGGCTTTGCAGCAGATTTTGGTTGCCTCCACTATCCCCAGCTTCATAAGCTCCCACCTCTGGTTAGTATCCATACTAGATTGAATTCTGGCCAGGTACCCTTTACCACTTCCATCCTCCCAAAGTCGGCCTCCTGAAGTCCAGCACTCTTGTGCCAGATTCCACTCCTTCCTTGCCCATATCCAATGAGCCATACTGAGTGGTGGTCACTCCTGACAGCGGTTCCTCCACTGTAAGTTCTCTCACAAAGTCCCCATTTGCCAGCACAAGGTCAAGGGTATTCCCTAACCTGGTTGGTTCACTGACCATTGCAGCAGGAAGCTGTCCTGGAAGGCATCCAGCAGTAGCTGCTCCTTCTGTTCCTGGTTGTTGGGGTGCTCCAGTCCACCCTGGCATGTTGAATTCCCCCACAATCACCACATTACCCTTCTTGCAGGTCCTCCTGATCTGTCCCACTAGTTCCCTGTCTAACTCCTCCGTCTGAGATGGTGGCCAATACACCACTCCCATTCTAAGAATCCTATTCTTGGAATCCTGGATTTGCACCCAAAGTGACTCCGTACTACCCTCCTCCCCTTCCTCTCTTACACACTTCAGTCCTTCCTTCACATATAGTGCCACTCCCCCTCCTTTCCCAATCACCCTGTCCCTACGAAATAACCTGTACCCTGGTACAGACAGGTCCCAGTCATTATATTGGGTGGCCCATGTTTCCATGATGGCTGCAATGTCCACCTCTCCCTCTGCCATGAGAACCTGTAACTCTGCAGTTTTCCTCCCAAGGCTCCTAGCATTAAGGGTAACCACCTTCCACCCTTTTCCCCCTCCCATCCTGCCCTCCTTTCCTAGCATCACCAATAGTACTAGCCATTTGTCCTTTGTCACTATTATGGGGGGTAAGCTCATATGATTTCCCAGCCTGTGGTCTCTGCATATCTCTTCCCCAGCTGTCACCCCCCATTCCTAGTTTAAATTCCCAACTTCCTCTATATACTCTTCCATCCTCTGTTTCAACACTTTCTTTCCCTCCTCACTCAAGTGTAGTCTGTCCTTGGCATAGAGACTACTGTCCTCCCAGGTTCCTCCACACCCCCAACAGCCCATACCCTTTAGCACAACACCAGGTTTTTAGCCATCTGTTAAATTCCTCTATTCTCAACTTTCTTGTTGTGCTTGCCTTTGGCACTGGAAGTATCTCGGAAAAAGTTACTGATCTTCCTGCCCCCTCACATAATTGTGCTAGTTCATCAAACCTCCTCTGGACTATATCTACTGTCTTGTCAGCCAGGTCATTTGTCCCAAGATGTATAATTAAATGAGGCTTGTCCCTACCCCTTCTAGCATATTTCAGAACAGACTGTCCCACCCTTTCCGCTGTCATTCCTGGCATGGCCTCCACCTAAATGTGACTATGCCTCTCCCCCTTGCTACCCACCAAACTCCTCTTAGTATTGAGTCCCCAGCACTAAGATTCCACCCTCTTACTCCCTACTTGCTTGTTCATCTCCTCTCTCATTTCAGCTCCTCTTCTTCCTCCTGCACATTAGTTCCCCTTTTATCCCTGTTGCAATTCTCCCAGCAGAACTTCCCCCCGCTCCAGTTTGGTCCAGGCATTTATCAATTAATCCTCTAATTTCATCATTTCCCTCCTCCACCTTCTTCCTCTCTAGCAGTGCACAGCTGTTTACTGAAGACCCTTCACAAATGCCTGCTCCCTCTCTCTGCATAGTAGCCTGTTCTCTCCTTTCCACTCCATGACTTTTGCCACTTCTTCGCCTCCCCTCACAAGTCCCTATCTCCTCCTTCCATTTGTCTTTTGTCTCCTGACCTGGTTTCCCCAGCAATCGTTCCTCCTGGCCTGGGCCCCTTTGTGTTCTTCCCCTTCTTCTGACCATCTCCTCACCACTGTCAGAAAAGTCCACTCCCTCATCTCCCTTCTTCCTCCCACCAGTATTGGGCTAAACCCACCCTGAATCTGCCTTGCCTGTCTTAGTTCCTCCTGCAGACCCTCATTCTCCTTTATAAGTTTTTTATGTGGTTGCACACTAAACATCCTCCACACTCCAGGCAATGTTTAGAAAGATTGGTGCACCACAGTTGTTTATCTACCACCCTACCCATTGCTGCCGTTCTCACCAGGTGACCCCCACCCTTCCAGATGCAGGAATGCAAACACTCCCCAAGTCTCCCTCTCCTCCTCTATCAGTGCAAAACATTTTCTTTATTTCCCTTACCTCCTTTGTTGCACGCGTTTAGATATATTGAGCAACTGCTTTTTATATTCCTATCCTTCCTATCCACACTCAAAAAGAGACTTTAAGTAGCCACTGCACAACCTTCTTCAAACTCCTACTCCTCCTTTTCCCAATGCAATATCAATGTGAAGATGTAATAATGAAAGCTCCTAGATTTGCATTTACTTCCCCTCCACTGAGAGAGCAGTCAACTTTTCACTTGCTGCTGTTCCTTTCCTGGATGTCTGCTTTTGCTATGACAAGTGCATATCCTTTACCTGTTTGAGGAAGTGATATCAGAATCCCTAGTATAAAGGAAATAATGGACCAGGGGTGGGTGGGGTGAGGGGTTTGGGGAGTGGGACCCACCAAGTCTTTCAGAAACAATCAGGTAGCTGAGGCCCCTGGTCAGACCATTAGCACCCTTCCCCCACTGTGCACTCAACTTTGCAGCTAGTGAAGCCAGCAACAATGAATCACAATTTTACTCAAAGCCCCCTAAATAGGTTTGCTACCCAAAGAAACAGGACTCCAATTCAAACAGCTTCACCAGCAACACATCAAAATAGGCTTGGAATTAGAAGATATAGGTCTCCAATTCTCCCAATGAGGGTAAATTCTCTTTTATCCAGTACCTCATTATAAGGAGCAATGCCACAGCCAATATTAAAGTCAAGTAATATTTGAATTTACTAAGAAGATCGCTGGCCCGGTGGCGCTGAGGGTTGAGGCGCTGGACGCCACACCTCGCGCCATGCCGGCGACCTGGGTTCGGGAATGGACCTGGGTCGGCGGGGGTCAGCCGGGAAAGGGAGGATTGAGTGACCCAATGGATGCTGTCCTCCCTCAGGGGTGGGATACCAGGGGTGCAATATGCACCCGACACCCTAAGAGAGCTGGTAGGAACACGGGCTCTCGAGGGGGACTGGTGGCTCCGTTCATGGAGTCAGGGAGGGGGGGCTGTCGGGTGCTTGAGAGAGATGTACGTCAGCACGTCGCTTCTCTGGACGTACGTCCTTGCGCCGGTGTCCCAGGGGGCGGGGTTGAGGGGAGCACAGAAAATGGATAAGCCCCTCGGTGGTCCTAGATGAGGACGGCTCCACCCAAGACCACCAATTCCAGGACAGACCCCGCTGTGCAGATAGGAGGGAGGAGAGAAGCACTCTGGGGCAGATCCTGGAGCAGTGGCACAGAGGGTATGAGCAGTCCGAAGGAGTGGACACCAAGGTAGGAAGGTGGATAAATAAAGAGTTAAAAAAAAAAGAATTTACTAAGAAGATCCGTTGAAAGGTGGCCCAATACACATATCTCCATGGTAAAATAACTGGTTCCCTCCAACAATGGGCTACAAAACTCTTTAATTTCTGACCAAAAGCCTTGGATCTTAGTACAAGTCCAGATCATGTGTCTAAGCATGTCCGGCTCCTGGATACATTTTGGGCATACTGAAGAATGTTGTCTCCCCATCAAATTTCTCTTAACCGGAGTGACATACAAGTTATGTAATATGTTGAATCTTATCAATCGGTGCCTGTCCTGTTTAATAAACTTATAATTATTGGACCATATTGAATCCCATTGTGCCAAATCGTAAGACAGATTCATGGCCATCTGCCGATATGGGGCTATAGAACTTACATCCTTATCAACCATAGACCTCATCTTTCTATATAGTCTGGCTATTAGTCTAGGTCGAATGGATATTTCTGCCATTTTTGTAAAAACTTCTATCTGCCTTTGAGAACCAGGGGGGTTTATTCAATGGCTTCAGTATACATTGTTTAATCTGGAGAAGTTTGAATATTGGCAGTGTCTGCAGTTGAAAGGTCTGCTTAAACTGTGAGGGTGACATAAAACCTCTTTCTGTCATTGTCTCTGATAACTTTGTCACACCCCATTCTCTCCAAAAAGTTTGAGTGATAACTCTGACATCTATTGTCAAGTTTAGATTATTAAAGATGAGTTGCCCCAAGTCAGAGGTGTGGCTTAAGTTCAGGCTACTGCATAATTGGTTGTGGGCTCTCACGGACCATGCTTTTGGCGTATTCCTCATATTCTGTGGAATTTTCTTGCTCTGTATGAAAAGCAGGGATATTAATGCTATCTTATATTTACTTGTTAAATGTCTCTCTATTTGTAACCAGGCCAGCTTATAGTTCTTATTAATTTGTGGATTTATCCATTGGAAATATTTACTCCCCTGGAAGGCCAAATAATAGAGGAAAAAGTCGGGGATACTAAGACCCCCCTGCTCCTTTGGCCTTTTTAATTTTTGAATGGCTCTTCTTGGTTTCTTTCCCTGCCATAAAAAGTCAGACCATATCCCATCCACCCTTTTAAACCAACTCTTCGGAAGAGCCAAGTTCAACATTGATAATGGGTACATCAGCCGAGGGAATATAGCCATTTTGAGTATATTTACTCTTCCCCAAAGAGACAGAGATATGTTTTGCCATCTCTTGAGGTCTTGTTGCAGTTGCAAACTACCGGGTCTAGATTTAAAGCTGTTAATTTCCCTAAGTCCTTGGAGATTTCTATACCTAAAAAGGAAATTGACTTGGGAGCCCAGCATAACCCTAATTCCTCTATCATGGCCTTAGTACAGGTAGGGGTTAATGCTAATACCACTGTTTTAGATAAATTCAATTTATAACCTGATATCTCGCTAAACTTTTGTATAATATCCAAGGCCGACTGTAATGATGGATGCCAACATGATAAGTGTAGAAGAATATCGGCAGCGAACATAGATAATTTATACTCCTCTGTTCCTATCCTTATTCCCCTGACTAAATTAGAAGTTTTTATTTTCAGAGCTAATGGCTCAATATATAAATTAAATAACATTGGGGACAGAGGACACCCCTGTCTTGTACCTCTAGTCAACTGACAAATATCAGAAATGGCTCTGTTACACAGCACCCTCGCTGATGGGGAACGATAAAGTATCTCTACCCATCGAATAAAATCAGTAGGAATACTGTATCTAGGCAATAGATCAAATAAAAACTCCCAATTGACTCTGTCAAAAGCTTTTTCCGCGTCCAGGGACATCAACACCATATCAGTGTCGGAATCCCTGGACGTGGACACCAAGTGACAGATTTTCCTAAAGAGGTCACTTGAATATCTCCTTGCAACAAAACCTGCCTGCTCTGGCCCCATCAACACATCCCAGACCTGTTTTAGCCTGTATGCCAAAACAGTTGCCAACAATTTAACTTCCATGTTAAGTAAAGAAATAGGTCTGTAATTACCAGGACAGAGGGATCTTTTCCCGGCTCCGGTAATACTACTATTCTGGCTTCAAATATATCAGATTCTTTTAAAGGAGCCTCATATAAGTAATTATATAATTCCTGTAGATAGGGAGCTAACTCCTTTTTAAAAGTTATGTAAAAGGCCGGAGGAAAGACGTCAGGACCTGGGGCCTTACCCTCCGGTAATCTATCAATTGCATCTAATATTTCTTGTAATTTTATGTTACCTACCAGGTAGTTCTGTTGTTCTATATTTAACTTTGGCAACGCCAAGTCTTTTAGAAATTCCTCCAATTTATTTTTGTAATCTCCCTGTTTTTCTGAAGCTGTATATAAGTCCTGGTAATAGTCCCTGAATATCCTAGCAATTGCTGACGGGTCCAAAGTGAGTTGTCCTGTGTCTTTATCTTTTAATGCAGATACCCACCTTGCCTCCCTCTGTTACTTGAGTCTGTTTGCTAATAATTTTCCTGCCTTCTCCCCATACCCTATATAACTGACTTTCCACTTTGCATCGGTCCTTGTATTAACATTTAATATATGAGGCATATTTCACCCTAAGTGCTTGAAGTTCTCCCCATACCTGTTCCTCCGAATCCATTCCAAGCAATTTTTCCAAATTATAGATACGCTCCAACCACCCCTCTACTTCCTGAGTCCTTTGACGTTTCCTGACTATGGCCATTCTTAACAATTCCCCCCTCCACGTCACTTTTAGGGCACCCCATAGAACATCTATTTTTTGGATAGAAGTATAATTGTTTCTCCAAGTATTTTCTATATAATTTCTTATCCTTTCTATCCAGTTCTCCTTCGACAATAGTTGAGTATTTAAAGACCATGACCTAGATGTCTTCCTATATTGGGAAAGTCTCACCCTCAGCCAAATCAGAGAATGATCCGACAACACTCTTGGGTATATCCCCACATCCTCTACACCTGTTAGAGCAAAGGTACTAATAAGAAAAAAATCTATTCTTGAAAGCACCTTATGGGGTGCAGAGTATAAAGTGTACTCATGAACCTTCGGATTTCTAAGCCTCCAAGGGTCTGTGAGACCTGAATTTAACATCAGTTCTCTGAGTGCCCTCTGTGCTGGCGTAAGGCCCACTCGTTTACTATACGATCTGTCCATGTCATTTTCATATACCAAATTCCAATCTCCTCCAAGGAGACACGGCGTATTGGGCACTCCCGCTATTATGGCCTCTATTGGTGAAAAAAATTCAGGGGTGTCCTGATTCAGCCCATAAATAGAGCTTAACATTACCTCAATCCCCGCTAAACTCCCACGTACAAACATAAATCTCCTCCCAGGGTCTTGCCACTTTTCAATTTCTTTAAATGGCACCGATTTATGAATCAAGATAGCCACTCCCGCCTTTCTGTGGTTATTTCCAGCCCCGATTACCTGTCCCACCCATGCTTTACATAATTGATTTAATTTCTCTGTCGTTGCATGCATCTCCTGCAACATAACAATATGGGGTTGGTATCTCTCGCGATGTCTCAGTATGACATTTTTTTTGTATTGTCCTTTCCCCTTTTGATATTCCAAAATATTACTTTCCAACTCCCCATATTCCTCCCTTTTGTTTTCCTTTTGTATTACTTGAGGTATATATCTGAGTCTTGAATAGGATGACATTTTTCACTATATAACTTCCTGCCTCCCTTCCTCCCTTCCCCCATCCTCATGCCTTAATTCCCCTTCCCACCCTACTTAACTACCCAGGCCAAATTTCCACTCCCTAATATACTATCTGCCATGCCCCAAAAAGAGCAGCCCCGTTATGGTCTCCCTAGTATCTGATAAACCATAACACCAACGACTAATTTTTTAAAAATAAACTACAAACAACAAGCAACAATCCAGATGCAAAGGTGTTTCTGCTTGATATAATCTTATCTTCCCTATAATTCTATCCCATCCCCTCTGTTTCCCACTTTGCCAGCTTTCTCTGCCTCCTCTAGCCCTCAAACCTTCTATCCATTGCTATAAATTATAAAGAGCTAATTATCCATTACCCTTTTCTACCTGAATTCCCCTATTTAAACCCCTGCATCATCCCCTGTTAATTATACCCAGCTTCTATGTAGCTAGCTATTATTTTCCCAATAACTCTGCATTTTCCTGAAAAATAATGTCACTTTTTTTATATTTCTATACAATTTTTAATGATCTTCCTAAAAATGCAGTGACCATTTTTGGCCACACGGTGTCACCCCAACACCTCTTTTCCTCTTTTAAGCTATCTTAGCAACTGTACTGATAGATGAAACAAGAGCTGATATCTTCCATCACCAAAATCAAAATCCCTCAGGACGAAGCCTCCCGCTCTCTTCCCCAACTGTCCCAGTCTCTGCTTCCTTGTAAAGAAAAGAAAATGTCCCTTCATTATTTCTTCCTCCTGTGTTGTCTTCTTTTGAATATGAGGGTATAGTATTCATCTTGATTTCCCAGCTGGCTAATTCGAATCAGTTCTATGCAAAAACTAAAACCAGTCTTCTTTCTTGTTCAGAATTCTCCATTCCTTTATTCACTGCCAAAGTCCACCTTGATCATTCCCCGTTACCAAATAATTGAGAGAGTCGGATCGCCAAATCCGCCCTTGCTTGTTCTGCCGATTCATAATGCTGAACCCCAGACTGCAAGGAAACTTCTAGTCAGGCTGGATATAGGGTTCTATGGTGAATTTTAGCAGCCCAAAGTTTCGATTGAATTGGGCGGTAGGCTGCTCGCTCCTGCCTTACTTTGTAGGTCAGATCTGGGACCATTCTCAAGCGCTTCCCTTCCCATTCAATTCTTTCCACTTTTCTGGCTGCTTTTAAGATGTGGTCTCTGTCCAGATAATTAAGTACTTTAAATATTAATGGTCTTGGTGGATTGTTAGGCTCTGGTTTCGGCCTAATTGCTCTATGTGCACGCTCAATAACATAAATGGGCCCGTTAGGCGAAGGGCCTGCGATCCTCACACAGAGTTTTTGCATGAAGGCAATGATGTTACTACCTTCATCACCTTCTGAAAGGCCTAATAATACAAGGTTATTGCGCCTAGATCTTCCTTCCAGATCATCAATTTTAATTTCCATTCTTTTCATTGATTTCTTCAATTCCACGTTATCCACCTCCAGCTTTGCAACATGGTCTTCTACCAATGCAATTCTGGTTTCCGCATCCCCTATCCGAGTGCCCAGTCCCGACAATGAGCCTTTCCACTCTTTAAACTCCGCTATTAAAATAAATAAGGCAGATTTAATCGTGCCAATGTCCTCTTGCATTTGGTCATGTGCCGAATGCTGTATATTGCTGCTTTTTCTGATTCTGGAGAAGTGCTTCTGCGAGGCCTTTTAGCTTCTAGCCCCACCGCGACTTCATCCTCTTGGTCTTCCGATAGTTCCGACATGCTGTCTTTCTCTCTGCCTCTGATACTACCAATTACTCCCTTCAGCACTCTTTCTGTTTAAGGAAGGTAAACACTGCTTTTATTTAGTTTTTCTTGAAAACGTTTGCAGTGTACTATGCGGAGACTGCTGACGCGCTGCTGCTACTCTCTCCAGGGCATCACGTGATCTCGATTTTGTACTTTTTTGCATTGAAATACAGCTGCCATACCCATGACCACTCCTTGAGTTTTCTTAGGTCTGTAACATTCTTTCCACCACCACCACCCCCGGAGTGCCCACCCTATTGCATGTTTTGGTGTCATCTGCAAAAGGGAAGACCTTTCAAGGTCCTCTGGAATGACACTTATGAAGACATTAAAGAGGACTGGTCCCATTACTGATCCCTGACGCACCCTGCTGGTTATCTTCCCTTGTCCAGAGTGAACTCCATTTACCACCACCCTCTGTCACCTACCTACTGGCCAGTTTCTTACCCAGTTTATCACCTTTGGCCCTGTGCCTAAGTGGCTCAGCTTTCTTACAAGTCTCCTATGTGGAATGGTGTTGAAAGCCTTACTGAAATATGTGAAGGCTATGTCCATTGCTCCATCCTGATCTAATTTCCTAGTCACCCAATCAAAGCAATCTATCAGATCCATTTGACATGATCTCCACCAGTGAATCTATGCTACCTTGGGTCTTGTGACCCAAAGGTTTCAAGATATTTCACAATCCCTTCCTTCAGCAGTGATTCCAGTAACTTTCCCTTTACCGATGCCAGGTTGACTTGCCACTGGTGCCAGCCTCCTCCATGCTACCACTTTTGTGTAGTTGGACTACATCTGCCCTCCTCCGCTCCTCCTGAACCACTCCTGTTTCCAGTGAGGTCTTCAACAGGACTGTCAGACTTGCAGGTAGTACCTCACTGAGCTCTCTCAATGCCCTTAGATGCACCCCATCTAGCCCCATCACTTTGTCTGCTTTCAGATTTGCGAATCCCTTCAGGACTCTCCTCCAAAAAGGGACTAATGTCCACCTCCCTCCAAAGCTCCTGTTACCTTTTTTTGTGGCACCTCCCATTCTCCTTCCTCTCTGAACACTGAGCAAAAGTATTTGTTCAGGATATCTGCCTTTTTCTGGTCATCTTCTGCACTGCCCCCCCCCCCATAAGCTTACAATCCCTCTCTTGGTCTTCCTCTTTTCACTTAAATACCTAAAAATGTATTGTTCCCTTTCATTACTGTGTGAGCTATTCTCTCCTCAGTCTGCATCTTTGTGCTCCTTACTGCTTTCCCTGCTTCCCTCCATTTCATGTGATACACTTCCCTATCCTTCTCCCTCTGCATCAAACATAATTACTCATTTCTAAACACATCTTAAATTCTGATACATTCTAAATCTACTGTTAGCCTAGGGGGTTAAAATGTCCTACTACTTCAACTCTTTGCTTGGAGTTAGCAATGAAACTTTAATTAAATATAATAAATTAAGATTATGCATCTGTACTGTTTCGTCACCCCACCCTCTGCTCCATGAACACTTTCACAACCAGTCATTACTTAAACTGTTCTAAGATGACAACCAACAACATAAAAATCACACAGCATTCACTGGTTTTTGAAACTTTAACATGACACATCAAGTGTTTTTATAGCTGCAGTGAATGTAGCCCTGCTGATGCTTTGCTTTTAGAAAAGAATTCCCTGCATAAATTACCTACCAAACAACATGAATGTTAAAAATAATGTCCTCTGCTGAAGCCTCATTACTACACTAGCCGTGTGTGTATGGCAGCAGGAGAGCATT
Source organism: Neoceratodus forsteri (assembly GCA_016271365.2). NCBI lineage: Eukaryota > Metazoa > Chordata > Ceratodontiformes > Ceratodontidae > Neoceratodus > Neoceratodus forsteri. The sequence goes on along the minus strand of CM028138.1, from coordinate 191,851,541 downwards.
ATTCTTCCTCTGGCTTGAGAAGTTAACTGAGCCCTCCCCAGTACTGCCTTTTTTTGCAAGTTGACACCTCCTTCATAGTGTTTTATGGGCCTTTATTCTGACTTGAGAGAAGTTAATTGAGCCCTCCCCGTACTGCCTTTTTTTGTAAGTTGAAACCTTTTCCATGGGCCTTTTCTTTCTTTAAAGGGGAACTGTCCTCTACAGGATTTCTTAATGTGTGAAAGCCCATAAAAAGCTAATTTGAGTGAGCCATTGTGTTTATCTGTGAGTCTTTGCAGTCCAGAGCTATTCATATATAAATCAGCCTGTAATCAAGGGTTGGTGGCAGCCATATGTTTTGGGCTCCTGACAGGAAATGATGTCACTGAAAGCAGACTTAATAAAACAGTTGAATTCCTATTTAATCTGTTGGATTAAATGCAGTCAAAGGAGAACTAAGGCCCTCAGTGACATAATTTCCTGTCAGGAGCCCAAAACATATGTCTGCCACCAGCCCTTAATTACAGGCTGATTTACATATGAATAACGTTGGACTGCAAAGACTCACAGGTAAACACAGTGGCTTAAATTGTTTTTTATGGGCTTTCAGAAATTACAAAATCATGTAGATGACAGTTCTCCTTCATGTTTCAGTGCTTAATTTACTGCTATTTGCAAACTGAGAAACTTGTTTTGTTGGTATCCCCTTCCCCACTCATCCAGGGGTATGAATTCCTTTGTTTCCTAATCATGTTGGTTGATTTTACTAAGAATGTGAAATTAAACTTGTGTTATTTTAAATGATTGATAAAGTGACAGGCCCACTTTGCATTTCTTGAGGATGTAGCTGTATTCCTTTACCTGTATAGAGTAATTCATTTGCCACCAACTCTTAAGACCGCAGCTGTAAGATACATCATGCATGAACAGTGATATATGAAATCAAATTGCATTCCCTGAAAAGTTAGGTTCATTTCTCTTGCCTATCTCTGCAGCCACACAAAACCAAACCCGTATCTCTCTCTCTCTCTCTCTCTCTCTCTCTCTCTCTAACACACACTCTCTCTGTCTTGCTCACTCTGTGATACCTACTGCTGGACAACACAGCTGTGTAAACAAATAAAGCTGTTTTTTTAATTTCTTAAAAAGTAGGATGCTTCTTTCCTTTCTTGTTTTAAGTGCCTGGGTAAGCCACAGGAAGTCATTTCTACGGCCAGGGATATATAAAACTTCACAGGATATCTATAGAGAGGAGGGAGTACAACACTTTAATGCTTACAACTGCATTAGACTACAAATGCAGACAATGACGCAAAGTTCTCAGGAACTGATTCAACGTTAAACTAATTGAGTTTATATTCTTTATACTTCTCTTTTCTTTATGTTACTATGATCCCTAGTTGCTGCTGCTGTTACAAACATTTGTTCTGGAAGTCCCAGCCATCTCAGAAAAGATACAGTTTGGGTGAAGGCAGTACAGAGAAGGGCATCCAAAATGGTGCATGGCTTGCAACAGAAGCATGATAGGGAAAGACTCAATGAGTTAAATATGTACTCTCTAGAGGAAAGCAGGGAAAGGGGAGACATGATAGAAGCATTCAAATACTTCAAAGGTATCAATAAGGTACAGAAAGGTTCAATTCTGCTGAGAAAGAGAGGGAGTCAAACATGTACTCTCTAGAGGAAAGGAGGGAAAAGAGAGACATGATAGAAGCACTCAAATACCTCAAAGGTACCAATAAGGTTGAATTCTGCTGAGAAAGAGATGTTCAAGGACAAGGGACATGATATGTAGCTGGAAGGAGGAGACTTAGAGGGGATACAAGAAAATACTTCTTTACAGAGATAGCTGTGGACACCTGGAACAACAATTAGTACTGAAATGGTAACAGGTTTCAAATATGCATGGGATATACATAAGGGGACCTTGGTAACAGGGCTGGTGCATGGGTGGGGTTAAGACTGGAGACTAGTTATGGGTCCATGACAACACAGTAGGTAGGGACCTTAGGACAGACTAGGTGGGCCAGGAGGTCCTTTTCTGCCAACATTTTCTATGTTCAATGTTAAACTAATTGACTTTATATTCTTTATGCTTCTCTTTTCTTGATGTTACTATGATCCCTATTTGCTGTTGCAAACATTTGTTCTGGAGGTCCCAGCCATCTCAGAAAAGATATAGATTGGGTGAAGGCAGTACAGATAAGGGCAATCAAAATGGTGCATGGCCTGCACTAGAAGCACAGTGGGGAAAGACTCAGGGAGTTAAATATGTACTCTCTAAAGGAAAGGAGGGAAGAGGAGACATGATAGAAGAATTCAAATACCTAGAAGATATCAATAAAGTACAGGAAGGTTCACTTCTTCTGAGAAAAAGATGTTCAAGGACAAGGGGGTATGATATATAGCTGGAATGGGGAGACTTAGAGGGGATGCGAGGAAATACTTCTTTACAGAGGGCAGTGGACACCTGGAACAGCCTGCCAGCAGAGGTAATGAGTGCTGAAATGGTAACAGGTTTCGAACATGCATGGGATACACATAAGGGGACCTTGGTAACAGGACTGGTGCACGGGGGGGGGTGTAAGGCTGGAGATCAGTTATGGTCTATGGCAGCACAGTAGATAGGGGTCTTAGAACAGACTAGGTGGGCCAGGAGGTCCTTTTCCACCAACAGCTTCTATGTTCAGCGTTAAACTAACTGAGTTTATATTCTTTATGCTTCTCTTTTCTTGATGTTACTATGATCCCTATTTGGTGTTGCTGTTGCAATCATTTGTTCTGGAGATCCCTGCCATCTCAGAAAAGATATAGATTGGGTAAAGGCAGTACAGAGAAGGGCAACCAAAATGGTGCATGGCCTGCACCAGAGGCACTATGGGGAAAGATTCAGGGAGTTACATGGCCTGCACTAGACGCACAATGGGGAAAGACTCATGGAGTTACATGTGTACTCTCTAGAGGAAAGGAGGAAAAGAGGAGACATTATAGACGCATTCAAATACCTCAAAGGTATCAGTAAGGTACAGGAAGGTTCAATTCTGCTGCAAAAGAGATGTTCAAGGACAAGGAGGCATGGTATGTAGCTGGAAGGGGGAGACTTAGAGGGGATGCAAGGAAATACTTCTTTACAGAAAGGGCGCTGGACACCTGGAACAGCCTGCCAGCAGAGGTAATGGGTACCAAAATGGTAACAGGTTTTTAACATGCATGGGATACCCATAAGGGGACCTTGGGTACAGGGCTTTTGAGGGGGGGGTTAAGGCTGGAGATCAGTTATGGTCCATGGCAGCACAATAGGTAGGGATCTTAGGGTGGACTAGGTGGGCCAGGAGGTGCTTTTCTGTCAATAGGTTATATGTTTCTATGTTAGTAAATAGCTGGTACATGAGCATTATACATTCATGCTGACATCAATTTTAAAATGTTAAATATAAAGCCTACGATACATGTAACACAATGCCACTAACAAGTACTGCTCAAATATTCAAAATCCATGGAATCAACCTATTTTCAGTTTAAATCAAGATATGTATCTCTGTAGAAGTCAGGACCATAAAGAAAAACAGAGAAAAAAGGAAACAAACACAGAAGAAAAGGTGTGCATAAAAAAAGCCAAAGCGGGGTATATAAAAAGCAAGTGAGCAGCAGTGAAATGCATTTTCATTATATTTGTGAAAGAATGAAAGCTCATGTAAAATATAGGTCCTAAATGTAGAAAACAGTCAAAAAGGATAAAAAGGAAGGGAAAGGGTTCTAGATGCAGTAGAAAAGAACAAAACAACCAAAAAATCTAAAAACTGGCATAAAATTTAAAACAACAAAACAGTGAATGACATTTGGCAGATTATAAAGGTCAACATATTATCATTTGTAATAGTTACATTAAAAGGATCAATGAATGTAACAACAAATAATGACAAGATGGCTAAATAAGGATATGAAAAAAGTTACTCAACAAAACAAAAAATCTAAACATGCAATAAAATATCTGAAAACAAAAGCCATTACATAACCACATGGTCAGAATATTAAACATTTTAAAAGAAACATAAAAGCAAAAGTAACCATTTCAAAAAGAAAATGGAACTCAAACTTGCAACAGATGCAGACAAAAGCAACAGCAAGCAACTGTGCAGTTACATCAATAGCCTAAACAAAAAAAAATACTAATATAAGTGATATTAGTATTAAAGGGGAAACAGTAACAAATCCAGTGGAGATAGCAAACCATTGTAATGAATATTTGTGTTCCTTATTCAAACCCAATTACAACTCAGTTTTCTGCCCCTGTACATTAATGGGAATGCCAACAGAATTAATATAAATACAGACAACATACTGCAAAAAATTCAGAATAAAAAAAATCAGAGTGCAAAGTTTCCACTAACATGCTGAAATTAAATATTGGGATAATCCATAACCAGGCACCTCCTCAAAATATTTTTTTACAAATTATGGTTCCAGGTACAATTCTAGAATCACTACTTAAAGATATAAGTTAGCCACACGTCTAAGAGTGATTTCAGTGACAGGGAGCAGCAGGGATTCACAAAGGGAAAATCATGTACCACAAATGTAATCTCTCTGTATGAAAACGTGACCCAATTCTTGGATAACAATACCTCATAGACATAATTTCTGTTATACCTTTGCAAAACATCTGCCACTGAACCACATTTGGCAGTCATTGAAACAATTTCTTCCCTAGCTATTCATCCGTGCATTATAAACAGTAGAACCCAAACCAGCCAAACCATATGAAGATTCATCACTATAAGCCTTGAGTATTATGAAGACTGTGAAACTTAACACTTGTAGGGTAAGTTAGTGCATCTGGACTTATTTGCTGCATATGCATCTCGGTTGCTATGGGGTCCTGACCATGTTCACCCTTCCTCAAGCCAAGCTGGCTACAGTATATCTTACAACTCCTGTTAGGTGACATCACTTTAGCTTATGTATTACTGTGGCAAGCTGCTATTTTCAACAAGAAGTTAAAATTTTAAAAAGACAGTGATGTGAACTGAGAAGCAGATTGTGCAGGTGAAACATCATGCTAGCCTAGATATTTCCAGGTTGCATTCAGTTAACCTAACCAGTGGGTGCAGAAGGGGAGAGGGAAACATATCTAAAATAGAACCATTTAACCCATTTGTAATTTAAAGCTACATTATAGAAACGCAGCCTCCAGAACTGGACACCTTATTCCAAATGAGGCCTCACCAGTGATCTGTACAGTGGCATCACCACCTCCTTTCTTCTGCTGGTGATACCTTTCCCTATGCACCCCAGCATCCCACTGGCTCTCCCCACAGCCTTGGTACATTGTTTAGCCACCTTTAGGTCATCCAGTATGATTACCCCCAAATCTCTTTCCTGTTTGGTGACCATCAGTTTCTCCCCTCCCCCCCCGTAATCCTCCCCTGGGTTCCTGCAACTCAAAAGGGATTTACTCACCTGGTAAAGGTGATTATTTGAGTACCCTTTATAACACTCTGCAGTGAGAAACCATTGGGGCGTTCCCCATCCATCCTATAAGTTGATGCATGATCCAGTCAGAATTGGGTAGGGTGAAGCCAACCCCCTTGTCCTAGCTGAGAATCTCCAGTATGAGTCTTCCTTAGCAATTAGAGATAGAGGCCCAGATATTCAAACTGTGCCATTCTGAGGCACAAGCCCCTGCACTGCTCAAAATAGTTGCGCAGGGGTGTGGCCGGGGCGATATTCAAAGGAGTTGCGCTAATGAGCAACTCCTTTGAATATCACCCAGCCACAGCCACCGGTGTGCATGGCGAATGAACTTGCGCCACCGCAGTTGTCAGAGTTGAGCATTAAACTTGTGTGGCGCAGCACCATTGCGCCATGCGCAAATTTCGATATTCAAAGGTGACATGAAAATGGGGCCATAATTCATGCAAGGCGGAGAGGCCATTTATGGCTCCATTTGCATGCCATTAGCATGTAGGTGCGCTGATCCCTGAGGACTTGCGCCTGGCCGCCCCTGCCGGGCATGGCAGAGCCGGGGACCGACGCACCTGCAGCCCGATCCGCAGTATGTGTGTATACACTCTTTCCCCAACATCTCCCAAAGCCCGATCGCGGGCAGTATGTCTGAATACATTTCCCACCACACAGCTCCCATGCCCGATCGTGGCAGAACGTGAAACAAACCCCCAGTGCCCAATCATGGGCAGAATAAAAGCCCCCAACCAATATCTCCCTGGTGGTCCAGTGGATCTGTATGCCTGATCGCGGGCAGAATGTCAGTTACAACCCCCAAACATCTCCTGGTGTCTAGTGTCCCCCACCCCACCCACCCACGAAGCCCCTCCACCCTGCTCCCCGGCGGCGGTGGCGGCAGCATCCCACCCGCCTGCTGCCCGCCGCCACCGACCGACTTCTGTCCAGTAGGGCTGCACGCCCATTGGTGCAGAGCTACAGCCAATGGGCGTGCAGCCCATACCGCATATGACAGTCCAGATTTGTGAATGAAGATGTTTGGGGGTTGTAACTTGACATTCTGCCCGTGATCGGGCATTACGTCCACTGACCACCAGGGAGATATTCGGTTGGGGGCTTTTTACATTCTCGCCCGCGATCGGGCACTGGGGATGTTTGTTTCACGCTCTGCCAGCGATCGGGCATCAGGAGTTGTGTGGGGAATGTATTCAGACATACCGCCCGCGATCGGGCATCGGCAGCTGTGTGGGGAATGTATTCAGACATACTGCCCGCGATCGGGCTTCGGAGCTGTGTGGGGAATGTATTCAGACATACTGCCCACGATCGGGCTTCGGGAGATGTTGGGGAATGTATCAGACATACTGCCCGCGATCGGGCATCGGGAGATGTTTGGGGGTGTCTGGATACATACCGCCCGCGATCGGGCTGGTGGGGGGCATAGGGACTGAGTTGGGGCCAGCCACGGGTGGCAGCTGTGTTGCGCCTGCAATACAGCAGCTCACCTGTGGGTGGCCCTCAACTTGATCCTTTTTTTTTGGGCTCAAAGTTATGCAGACGCAGGTTGGGGGTTGTGCATGCACAACTCTGCACAACCCGACTGAATATCGGGTTGCGCAGTTTATGCATGGATCCTCCCCCTCCTGTTGAGCATGCATTCATTTGCATTGCGCTGTTGCTCAACCTGTTTTCAGTGGCGCAACTGCCTCCTGCTGAATATCGCAGAATGGCGCAATGTAGGACTTGCACATGCGCAACCCTGTTGCGCATGGCGCAACCCTTTTGAATATCTGGGCCAGTGACTAAAAATGACACAGATAAAAAAACAAGACAACAAAGAACACAAATAAAACAGGAAAGGATGACAGTGTCCCCTATATATGTTGCCCTCTGTGTGTGATGCCTGGTAGCCATGACTGTGTACTAAGAGAATACATATTAACTAATGAGTTGGAATCATTGAACATGGTTCTCATTTATTTAATATAAAACACAAAACATGCAAATACTGAAGATGTTGTAATGAACCTTCAAGGCCTAGGTAATTTATGTACATACACAATATTGTAACTTCCTCTTAGTATCTAATGCCATGAGTAGCCCTTTGGCATCTGGAATATAACCACATCTGCTGTACCAGGTGGGGATGCAGAGTACTATAAAGGGTACTCAAATCATCACCCTTTCCAGGTGAGTAAATCCCATTATATTTCATACCTTTAATAGTAGTCCACAGTCAGAAACCACTGGGAACTTAGTAGCAGTGTGTAAGCCACTATAACTATAATTTGGGTGGGATAAAAGGCAGTGAATGTGGTTTCTATATTTTCTTTGTCCCTGTTCTTATCACTGCTCTGGCAAAAGAGGCCCTCTTGGTTGATGATACATCTATTCGATAATGCCTGGTGAACGTGTGTATGGATGACCAGGTTGCTGCTGTGCAGATGTCTGGCACTGAGACTTCACCCCTTTCTGCCCAGGAAGTAGCTACTGCTCTGGTAGAATGTGCTTTGATCCCCTCTGATGGTTCTTTGCCTACCTCTATATAAGCTGTGGCTATAGTCTGCTTTATCCACCTACCGATAGCAGCCTTGAAAGTTGCCTGGCCTATCCTCTTTCCAGTAGTCAGTATAAACAGTTTGTCTGTCTTATGAGAGCTGCTGCTAATGCTAAGGTACCTTTTTAGCTGTTGGCCTATGTCCAGGGATTGAGGGCTCCCTGCATTGGCTTCCTGATCCTTTCCCAGGAATGGTAGTTCTACCTCTTGGGGCATATGATATGTGGTGGCTACCTTGGGTAGAAAGGAGGGGACTGCTCTTAGAGTGGCCCTGTCATTGTAAAAAGTCAGGAAAGGTTCTCTACATGATAGAGCCTGCAACTCTTCTATTCTTCTGGCTGAGCAGATGGCTACAAAAAATACTGTCTTTGGAGAGCACCAGTGTAGTGTCTTGTTGGAATGTATGACCCTGCAGTGCTTCTAACTCTATGTTTAGCTACTAGGGTGCACAAATGGGTCTTAATCTTGGGGAAGCTAGTGTCACTGCTTTGAGAAGTCTTACTATATCTGGGTGTGAACCTCTGGATCCCACTCCTGGTAGAGGGACCCTTAAAGCACAATTTGCTGACACAAGCTCTCAATGGAGCTAGGCTGAGACCTTTGTTTGCCCCATCATTGAGAAAATCCAGGACCTGCGGCAGTCCCGCTACTGATGGAGATGTCCCTTTTTCAGTACACCATTTATGGAACATCTTCCAGTGTCTTTGATAAGTTGTATTAGTGGAGTGCCTTCTGGACTGGAGTAAATGATCAACCACCCTGGCATGGTAGCCAGGTTCAGCAGTCTGTTCCTTTCAGCAGCCAGGCTGTCAGTTTCAGTGATGCTGGATTTAGGTGTAGCATCAGACCCTGGCTCAGTAGATCTGGCCAGCAAGGCAGGGGCATTGGTCAGTCCACTGGCACTGCTTGTATCATTGAGTACCTTGGCCTTCTGGGCCAGTCTGGTGCTATTAGTACCACTGACACTCCTGTGATCCAGATTTTGTGAAGGACTTTATGCATCATGGTTGTTGGCAGAAAGACGTAGGCTCTTGTGAAGTGCCATAGAGCTGAGAGGGTGTCCACCTCCAATGCTCTGCAGTCTGTGAATCTGGAGTGATAGTTTGGCAGCTGGGCATTTTGTTGGGACACCATGCGTTCTGTCTGTAGTGGTCCTCATTTCTGTTGGATACTCTGAAATGCCCTTATGTTCAGTTTCCATTCCCCTTGGTTCATATTTACTCTGCTCAGCCAGTCTGCCTCTGTTGGCTGAGCTCACCAGATAGATTGTCGTGATTGACCGCACATTCTTCTCTGCCCTGTGCAGTACTTTTATTGACTCCACTATCATTGTCTTGCTCTGTGTCCCCCCTTGTTTGTTTATGTAAGCTATGGTCACCTGGTTGTCGCATCTTACTAGGACTGCTTTGTTCACAATAAGGGGCCTAAAGAACCTCAGGGCTAGATACACTGCCTTCATCTCCAAGACGTTTATTGGTATGGTCGGTTCTCTCTGTGACCTACATCCCTGAATGACTTGGTTTAGGTAAGTCACTTCCCACCCAGTCAGGCTTGCATCTGTTGTGGCTATTGCAGTGGGGGGTTGGGTCAGCGGGCGGACCCTAGTATGTTCTTTTGAATTGTCCACCATCGCAGTGTGTTGAGTATTTGTGGTGGTGGTGATATTCTAAAGCTGAAGTTTTGCATGATCTGGTGCCATGTCTCGATTAGGTATCTTTGGAGGACTCTTATATGCAGATGGACCCATGGTACTATGTCTATTAGGGCTGCCATTATACCTAGTAGCTGGATGTAGTCCCATATTGTCTTGTTTGGTTTGTGGATGATTCTGCTCACCAGAAGGTTGTTGACATTGACTTCTGTTGGGATCGCTTTGTAGATCTGTGTATTTATCATGGCTCCTAGATGCGTGAGGGACTGCTAGGGAGTCACTTGGCTTTTTACCGGGTTGATCACCCAGCCGTGATCCTGTAGACATTTGACTGCAAGGTTAGTGTCATGTTGAGCCTGTTCCACTGTTCTGGCCCTCAGCAGCCAGTCATCCAGATATGGGATGACGTGGACCCCTTCTTTCCTTAGGTGCACTGCTAGGACTACCAACGTTTTGCTAAATACATGTGGTGCAGAGGCCAGCCCAAATGGTAGGCAGGTATATTGGTAGTGTTCCCATTGTATGTTGAACTGAAGGTACTTGTGGTGTGCTCTCCTGATCGGGATGTGGAGGTAGGCATCTTTCAGATAAATTGATGTCATGTAGTCCCCTGACTGGATCACCAGTAGTGTTGATCTGAGCATCTCCATCTTGAATTTTTTGTACTTCATGAACTTGGTAAGATATTTTGGGTTGAGTACAGGTCTATTCCCCTGTTTTCTTCGGATGACAAAGCATAAGGAGTAAACTCTTGTGTCTCTCACCTCTGTAGGGACTTCATGAATAGCCCCATTTAGTAATAGATTAAGTATTGCCAGGTTTATTGCTTTTACCTTCACCAGACACTTTGGTATTGGGAACACCAGTGTCCTGTGATGCACCGGCTTTGCAGTGAACTCTATTGCATATCCCAATGTCACAATCTCGCTCATCCATTTGTCAGATGCTGGGTGGGCCCATTGATCCACAAACCCTTGGAGTCTCCCTGCTATCTGTGGATTTGCTTGGGCCCACGTGTCTTCATTGTTTTTTGCCCTGGCTTTTGAAATTTGGTTTGTGGCCTCCATTGTCAAACTGTCTGCTGGCATTGTTTCTGTTTTTATTGTCATAGGCTTTATGGAATTTTGGCCTTTGGTTCCATTGTCTGGTGGCCCTGTGGCTTGTAGCTCTGGTTTCTGGGTTTAAAGTTTTCCTTTTTGGACGAAAGGGCCTGTCCGAGGGCATATGTATGTCCTTGTCCCCTTGTGTTTGTATGCTGCTTCAGTTTTTGTGGTATGGTTAGACCTTTCCCGAATAAGGTTCCTTCTTTGAATGAAAACTTCATTAATGCTCTCTTTGACTCATTGTCTGCCTGCCATAGTTTGAGCCACAATGCCCTCCAGGCCCTGTTTGCTAGGACTGATGTTCTGGATCCAAACCTAAGAATGTCTAAAGAAGCATCCATAATGTATTTTATGGCTTGGATGGTGCATTCCGCTGCATCGGGCTTCGGTGAGTCTTCTTGTATGTCCTCTGTCAGGATGTCCACCCATCTGTGTAGGGCCCTACTTGTGAACCACAGAGTCATATCAGCTGCTTGTAGCATGCCCCTGAAACCACAAGAATATTTCTGAGGTGTCTTTAAATTTTCCTGTCCATGGGCTCCTTGAGCACTGCTGTACTTTCTATTAGGATGGTGGTTCATTTTGAAAGCTCAGAGACTGGCTGGTCTACCTTTGGTGCCTTCCCCCAGTGCTCACTCCTCACCTTTGAAAGGGGTACCAATTGTGTACCATGTTTCTTTCTGGGAGCCGGTTGGTTTGGGGCATCATACCTTCTTATTCAGAATGGTTTTCAATGGTCTTGCAAGTGGGGAAATGTATATTTTCCTCGGGTTCCTCTATTGATGGTAGGGGCTCCTCTGATGTGGAAGGTTGCTCCTCCTATTCTTTAATTTTGAGGGTGGCCTGGACCATTTTTATAAATTCATCAATATTATCTCCATGGCACATTCTGATAGATTTGTCCTTAGAGTCCTTTCCAGGATCTCCAGGTGTTTCAGACGTGATGCTTTCTATTTCCCATCGTGGCCTTTTTTAAGTGGTGTCCTTTCCCTGGGTGATGGGACAGGTTGGTGCTGGAGTGGCCCCTCCAACTTTAAAGGATTCCAGGAGTTAGAATAATAATTGTGCCTGGCTAGCATCCAGGGCAATTGGGGCTGTTGGTGGGGGCGAGTGGTTGGAGTCCGACAATCTTTCTTCCATTTTCTCTGGATTCCCATTGTCCATGAGGAGCACACTGTGCATGCTGTGTCCTCTTCATCGACTTCGGGGAAAAAGGATCCCATATTCTCTGCATTTTCTCATGTCGATCATTTTTGTTGTTGATTTGTTGATTTGATACAAAAAGAACTGCATCAGGTATGGGTTCCAAGCCTTAACCTGTCCCATAAGATACTATTAGATTGTTCCCAATAATCAACCTTCGTGATGTGTTAGCTGATAGAGCCCAAATGGGTATGCTGTGCATTGCCCCTTTAAGAGATCTTTGCTGGCTATGTGGTGCCTGTTCGTTCCCAGGCAAGATGGCCACCTCAGATCTCACATGAATGTGTGAGATTTGGGACCTGCCTATACAATGGCTTAGAAGCATGGTCCCATCTAATATGGCTGCCAGGATCTCTGGTGAGTTCCCAGTGAGACTTGCAAGTGCTGTATGTACTTTCAGTGCTCTTTTCAGTCTCACGGGAATCATACTGCCTGCTGGGAGGGATCGAGGAAGAGAAGGACAGCATGGCTGCTACAGGTCTCGGTGGGCAGAGAAAATTTTATTTTATGGCCCCACCGAGACCAGGGAGGACAGTACTGGCTGGGGGAAGGGGCGCTCCAGACAAGGAATGCCATGGGACGTTATCTGGTGGCCCTTTGTGTGTGGATCAGTCTACCTACCTCGTGGAGCAGGAGGGTTTACTGCAGGTACAGAGCTTAACTTTGTTTCTCTTTTCATTTCCCTTGTGGGTCTAAGGGGTCTCCGAGAGGACCTCAGCCCATGGATTTAGCACTGGGATATGTGTGCCATGTGAGGCCACCAGGGCCATAGTGCTGGGCTGTTGGTTTATTTTCTGCATTATTTGTTTGTGAGAGGACCCTACTGGAGGGACCTCTCCCTTTTGGGATCCCAGTTAACCACTGCTGTGAGGATGCCACAGTGTTGATGCACTTGGGACACAGATCGTGCTACAGGAGGGGAACCTGTTCCAGCTTTATAAATAAGAGAACCTATTTGTTTGAATACTTATATATATAAACAATCTGTCTGGCCTAGCTTTCCTTATTAATTCTTCACGATGGAGGTCTTAATAGATGCAACAATCTGCAGGCTTAAGATTGAATAGCATGATAAAAGTGGGTTTAGAACCCCTGGCTACCAGGCAGGATGTGAAATTAGTATGAAAAGTTATGTACCTTGTGAATGAGTTGATAGTGTTGGGAGCAATTGTGGATTGTGACCAACCTTTCTTGATGCATGAAGTAAACTGGAGATTCTCAGATGGGAAAAGGGCTAGCTTCACCCTACCCAATTTTGATGGGATCATGCATCAACCTATAGAATGGACAGGGAATACTCCAATGGTTTCTGACTGTGGAGTACTATAAAGGGTACAAAATATAATGCATGATTTTGCACTTTTTTGCATTAAATCTCAGCTGTCACACTTTGGACCATTCCTCCAGTTTACCTAGGTCCCTCCTCATTTTTTCTACCCTTCCCGGAGTGTCCACCTTGTTGCAGATCTTAATGTCATTCGCAAAGAAGCACACTTTCCCCTCCAGCCCCCCCACACAATTTCACTTATGAAGACATTAAACAGGACTGGGCAGGACTGATCCCTGTGGCACCCTACTTGTCACACTCCTTTCCTTAGACTGAGCACCATTTACCTTGACTTTCTATCTTCTATCATTCAACCAGTTCCTAACCCAGTTTACTACCTTGTGACTCACTCCCAGGCTGCCCAGCTTGTTCACAAGTCATATGTGGAATGGTGTCTTTCAGCCTTACTAAATGCAATTCATGTTTATGTTTAAGCCATGAAACACCTCTTATCTAGTTAATGTGCTTGTAGCCATAGTGGCTCTGCCAGAATTTGTTTTAATGGCACAAGTCACTGCCTACTTCCTCATTTTAATCACAATAGGAACTGGTCTACAAAGTAAATCAGCCCTAAATACATTCCATTTTAAAACTAAAGCATTTCCACTAAGTCTCCCAGTATGAATCTCCTAGCGCTGTGCTTGAGGAACAGAAACTTTCACTTTCCTGCTGGTCACTTCAAAAGTATCTTACAAGTTATATTGACAATTGTTTGAAGGGTTCTAAATGTGGGTGGAGCCAGCAGCAACCAGAGCAGACCACATTTTTAACGGTTCCCTAGCTCTTCTGTGAATTAGGCTTAAACAAATATTTTAGTATGAACAGCTTCAAGAATTTTAATAGAGTTGGGTTATTATTGCTCCTTCAGTATCTGAGTTTGGAGTTATTTCCAGGACATGTAGCCACTAAAGAAAACAAGTCCAAATGGCAGAGGGTGGCAGGGACAGCAATCTGTGGCCTCATTTCTGAAGGCAGGTTTGTGATCAAAGCAGAGTATTACCTTAAACGATGCCCTAGAGTTGAATTACTTGATAAGAAAGTTGGGAAACTTTCAGCGTAGACTTGCTACCTGTGAAATGCAATAGGCAACTGCATTTTTGAGGCAAAGTCACTGAGTGGAGCCACAGAACATGAGACTGCTGCCACTGCTGGTTTCATAAAAGAAAATAGACCTATGAGATAGCTGGAAAATGTTGACAGCCCAGTAAGGTCTCAAAATATTCATATGCTAGGTTTTGAAGAAATTTTGGAATGGCAGGATTCATCTGGTTTTCTGGTGACATGGCTGAAAGAGAATCTGAGTTCCAGAAATACTTAAAACATACTGAACTACACCCCGTAATAGACTAGAAAAAATGGAAATAACTCAAATTCTTGTTATAGTAACTCCATCAAGCTTGGAGAAGGATTGATTTTGGAGGTGGCTAGGAGACTGTATCATTCACTGCAGTGTCTACATAAGCTATTTTCAGTTTTGCCAGATACTGCAGTAAATAAGGTACTCCAAATTCATGCAGTCATGTTGAAGGAGCTGAAAGATTTGCACTGATCGCTTGTTTATGACTGAAGTCAGGAAATCAGAATATAAGTTGGTCAGCTTTAACTCTGATGGACCCAGCTTCCTAACCACCTCCAAAACTCATAGTCCATTTAAAAACAAGTTAAGCTGACTCTGTGGCCTCAGGTAATAGTGGATCGCCTGGCACACTGGTGACCTGGGTTCGCATCTGAGCCTGGGACGTCAGGAGCAGAGGCCAGTGGGGAGGGTTCAAGATTGTCCCTGGGATGTTCTCTTCCTTGTGGGAGGGTTATGGAGAGCACCGTCTGTAGTGGCTTCTCATGACCAGATTCGGCCTTGCGTTTTTGTGGCGTGGGTAACCATATGCCACCTGTACAAGGAACTAGGATGACACAGCATGCCTCCTAGGGGGTGGGAAAAGAGAATACAGGAAAAATGTCCATCCATGCCAGCTGGATGATGGTGGCCCAGGTCCCCTGGCCAGGAAGCCCCCAAGTTGACTCCACACCAACCAAGAAGCAAGGAGGTGCTGACAAGGGTACCTCGATCTCCCCTCCCGGATACCCTGCCATGGGTAGGGAGTCCCTCCCGATGAAGGGGTATGTCGGGACAGTCAGCAGTGGGGGAGACGGATGGCAGAATGGGGGAACAGCAGAGGGTGAGGACTTGGTCACAAGAAGGAGTGGGTGGCTGGGTTGGAGGAAGGGGGCATAAACAAAGTATACAAAAAAAAAAAGTTAAAATGGTTCAGGCTTAACCATATACCTTGGAACCTCCCATATAATGTGATACAGCCAAAACGATAGAACACATACAGTGGCAATTCACTTCCAACTTTTGCATGGCACATTCTGGTTTCAACCAACCTAGTTTGTAGTTTTTATAGCACTTTTTCATTACCAAGGGAGTCCTCTTTAAAATACTACACCAAACTCCTTACCTTTTAAGCAGCTGGAATGAATGAGATAGATAGAAAGAGATGCAACAGAACATACCCTGTTTGGTTTGGAGTCAAAAAGCATCACTACATTGAAAAGAGACCATGCAAAAAGCCTGAAACTGGGGGTACCACTGGGGGCAGACCACTGGGGGGTGGCATGAGTCCTCAGCTGGTAGGCGGGGATCCCAGAGAGGGAAGCCGAGCATGCTTACCCCCAAGATATCAGAGAGGAATTTGGGGTAGGGGCACATGGAGGTGTTAGGAAGGGGATAAAACAGGGAGGGGAGGGAAAGACACAGTTAGGAGGGTGGTCTTACTGAATGTGAGAAGCTTAGGTAACAAATCGGCTGAGCAACAGGCTCTCCTGGCAGTGCAGAGGGTGGACATTGCAGCCATCTCGGAAACATGGGCCACCCAGAACCAGGACTGGGATGTGATGATCCCAGGGTACAGGATATTCAGGAAGGACAGGGCTAAGTGGAAGTGGGCATGGCAATCTATGTGAGGGGAGGGATAAGGTGTATGAGGGAGGAGGGGGAGATGGGCAAGACAGAGGCCCTGTGGATGCAGTTTCAGGACTCCAGAAGAAGGATACTGAGGGTGGAAGTAGTGTACAGGCCACCAGCTCAGGGGGATGACCTGGACAGAGAGTTGGTTGAGCAGATTAGAAGGGTCTATAGGAAGGGGAACACAGTAGTGGTGGGGGACTTCAACATCCCTGGGTGGACTGGAACACCACAACCACCGCAAGTGCAAATGGGCAGGTATTAATACAGGTATTTCATGACAGCTTCCTGGTGCAATTGGTCCACAAGCCAACTAGGATGAGAAGGACTCTGGACCTGGTACTATCAAACGGGGAGGCTGTAAGGTATCTGGGAGTGAAGGACCCCCTGGCTGGGAGCGACCATCACTTGGTGTGATTCAAACTCAATATGGGCAGGGAAACAGGTGGTATGGGTACCAGGGTGATTGATTTTAAGGAGTGGACTTTAAAGGGATGGGGAAAAGTTTGGTTGGACATCTTATGGGAATTCAAACCTACATGGATGCTAGCCAAAAATGGGATATTATTAAAAAAGGGCTAGCAGAGGCTACTGAGACTTGTACCAGGACACAGAGCAAGAAGGGTAGGGCAAAGAAGCCGAGTTGGCTGACTCATGTCACAGAAGGAGTGAGGGCCAAGAGAAAAGCATTTCAGAGACTCAACAAATCAAGTGGGCAGAAGAAAAGAGGGAGCAGATACCTTGGGAGAGGGCAGAGGGAGAGGGGTTGACATATCAGGATTGCAGAGGACAGGGTTCTGGAAGGACTAAGAGCACTGAGGGTGGACAAGGCACTGAGACCAGATGGCATTCACCCTAGGGTGCTTAGGGAGCTAGCGGAGATCCTAGTGGGATCATTGGTAGACCTGTTCAGTACATCACTGGACACAGGATGCATGCCATGGGACTGGAGGATGGCCCATGTGGTGCCCATTCATAAAAGTGTCCCAAAAGATGAACCAGGCAACTACAGACTGGTGAGCCTCACTTCAATTGTGGGGAAGCTTACGGAGACAATCCTAAAAAAGAGGCTGGTGACCTTCTTGGAAGGCAATGGTCTCCAAGACAGTCATCAACATGGATTTGTCTCAGGCATATCCTGTCAGACAAACCTAGTTGGGTTCTTTGGGTTAACAGGGAACTGGACATGGGCCATGCAGTGGACGTCCTGTATTTAGACTTCAGCAAGGCCTTTGACTCAGTGCCGCATGGGAGGCTGGAGGGAAAGCTGGTGTAACCCCTTTGTTACCCAGGGTTACTAGAATCCCAGTAAGACCAAGTGGTAGGCAGGGAAGGCAGCTTGTGAAACTCCAGTTAAATAGGTTTCACACTGTCTCACTCTGTCCTCAGTCACAGCTGAGACTTGAGAGATGACATCATTATAGAACTGTCGCAGCTGCATGAGCCACATTTGGAATCTTCAGCTCAGAGAGTGAAGTTTAGAACTTTGGGAAATTCAAAGGGCAGTCTTCCATTTGTCCTTAAGCAAGAAGGAAGCAATTAGTGTGCAGTGTGATTTCTCACTCAGAAAAAAAGAACTGTTCCTGTATTTTACCTTTTTAAAGTGGTGGAGACTGCTCCCCCGGTCTCAGTGCCCCCCTCCCTCTGGGGGGAAGGAAACTTCTCTGTGGGCTCCAGGGGCAATCCCCTTCTCCCACCCTGGGAAGAAAGCTGCCTGTTTTAATTTAAGTTCAGTCTGTTCATTTATAACAGCAAAGGTTACAGTTCTTTGCCTGTGGGGCACTTGCAACGAATGGGTGAGTGTTTGGCTCCATTGGAAGGGGCAAAACAACTTATTTTCTTCAGTTGGATTTCAAGTAAATGTGGACTGCTATTTGGGAGGACTATGTCAACTAGGACAAACAAATCGAGCAGTCATCTGTTTAAAGTGTTAATGGATTTAAAGTTCACTGTAGAGGGGCTGCTTCAGGTCATCCCCCGTTCAATCTACATTTTAAAGTCTAAAGTTCTGTGTGTCCAGAGAAATGGCCGGGTATGGGCTGTGGGAGCTGGAGGTCAGTAAACCCCCCATCTTTAGTAACCAGGTCCACCTCTATGAATTTCTTCTGTGTTTTTGCTACTTGCCTCATGCGCAGCCAGTGATGGGGTGGGTACCCAGGACGTGGGTCGAACTTGAAAATCTCTAGGAGACGAGACTCTAAGTGGTGGGAGCCACAGGATGGGAAAATTACTCCTTGTTGGATGGGGAGTACTTTTGTTTGATGGGAGTTTCGATTGGAAGTACGAAAACAAAATCTCTAGGAGTCGAGACTTCAAGTGGTGTGGGAGCCACAGTTTGAAGCCTCCTTGTTTGATGGGATGTCTTTCCAAGTAAAGTTTGGGTTCATTCACCAAGTGGACTGTCAGTCGAGTGGCGGCAGGGGCGGGCCAGTCGGGCTATGTATCCAATGCACATGCAAAGTCCGGCTGAGTGCCTGGTGGGTCCAAAGCCAGACATCTGTAGTAATGTGTTCATTCCTCAAATGGACCACTGTGTTTAACCTCTAATCTGCATTACAGTAACGTAGCCCTTGGGGGACCATGCAGTGCTTTGTTTATGTTCAGTGAGTTAATAAATAAAGCCTCACTGAAAATCCAATTCTAGTTCTGGACATTACAGTTATTGCTTCCTGTAGTTGGATTTACTTGGATGCCCCTGTGCAGAGTAACCAAACCTAGGTCTCTTGTGCCAGGTAACCTCATCCTTCCCCGAACCCATAGATACATATGTATATCCATGTTACAAAAATGGAGACATATATGTTACAAAAATGGAGGCACCACTGGGATTTGTTTGGGAAGGAAGGTGCTTGGGCAAGTAGGCTAGCGTTTTGGCTATCTGGCAGTCGGTAGCCCAAAAAAGTTGAAGCAATTTCCCTAGTGTGTGCTGTGTGCTGTGAATCTTGTGCTGCTGTTTAAAAAATGCCAACTGTTTACCAAGGAGCTGTAAAGCAAAAGTGTGTGTCCTTGTCCTGCATCAACATAGTTTACAGTGTTTGTCAGTTTTAAAATAAAGTTCTGTGAAGGAAAGTGTGGAAAACTAGGGGTAGCAACAGAGAAATTATGCCCTGGACATTGGAAATGCTTTCTAGAGACTGCAGAGTTAATGGCAATGTTACATGGTTGAAATGGGCTCCCGCCGTGGAGTCAGTGAGAAAAAAAAAGTGCATCTTTTCAGTTTAAATTTGCCTGCTCGACGATCGCCGTGAGGAGAGGAGCCCTTGTGAGGAAGAAGAGGCTCATTTGCATGGCGTCGTGGTTGGTCAGTTTGCCATTAGTTCCCCTCAGCCAGCTCTTCAGAGTCTGCTTCAGCATTCGAGAGGGAGACAGAGAGTAGTACGTGTACTGACAGTGGAGGAGCATTCACGAAGTGTTCAAAACACTGTAAACAGTAAAAAAGTGACTTTCTAGTTAAAAATCGGGCTCAACCCGCTTATCGATCGTGGGATCAGTGAATTATGTGGTTAATACTACGATCGCGGAGACTGCCCACCCGTTTGCAATCTGAGGCCTTCAAAATCTGGCTGCAGGCCATTTTACCCCATCGCAGCAATCTGCTTCAATAACAGTGAGTAAACAAATTAAAACTGCTCAATTCAGTGATTTTCAGAGAATGCCATATAAAATGTGTGTGCAGCTGTGTAGTCGCTTTGCAAGTAGCTATTGTGTGATGTCCTGCTGGCAAGTGCAAGTCTGCAAAGCCATTAAATGTGTGCATAGCAATGAAAGTAGCCTCAGTTTAAAGTTTGCAGCCAGAGAGACTGTGGGTTGTAAAATAAGTGCAACACTAGTAGAAGCAGGCAATCCTGTGCTGAAACCTGAAGTTTTAAAAGGGACTATAATTAACTGAATGTTGCCAGCAAGTGAAAAGTCCAAGGAAAATCCTGTAAATGTGTGAACAGCCAGAACAGAGCAAGTTGTGCAGTTTGAAATAAAAGTTATTAGTAGCTGATGTAAATCGGGTGTGCAGTGGCTTTACCCAGAGTCTGAATGTTGATGCACAGGAGTGATGCTGCCGCCATTACAGGGTGGGGTAGTAAAGTAAACACAGCAGCAGAGGAGCCATTTTAAAGCTACAGAGTGTGTTCATTTAAAGTGGGACTTTCAGTTACAGTGAACTTTTGTTTGTTTTTCTGCAGTTATGGCCTCAGGACCAGCTCGTTACCCCGATCATGCCCGGGTTGCAGTAACAGCAGCAGTAAATAGATTGAGAGATATTGAAAATTGGTGCTATAGAGGGCAACTCCCTCCTGATGTGGCAATTCCTAATTATCCAGTGCTTGTATGCCAGATGTGCTTGAGTGCTGGAAGGGATGTCTTCATGATTCCTCACTGTGCTGGATGTCTACAAAAATATGGCTTGTATAAAGCGCCTCAAATTTGTTTGGCTCCCACATGGACACAACTTCAAGAATCTGCAGTTGGCAGCACACAGCATCAGGCGGAGCCTGTGGAGGAAGGTCCCTCGGGGGAGTGTGGCACAAAGTTAGAGAGTGCAGAATTAGAGACTGAATCTGAAATTGAAGCATTGGATGCTGGATCTCAGAAGGCAAGTTCAGATAAAGCATCAATAGTCCCCTGGGTGGGGGGGCCTAGCCCAAGTCTCGAAGGTGAAGATGAGATGCGGGAGGCCGTTGAATGGGAGGTGTCGACTTCTGCTCCCAGTGATGAATGGATAGTCTCGGGGGTGAGAACTACTGCTCACTCCTGGGCTCAGATCCTCAGTGAAGAGGAAGATGAGGGGGAACCTATGTGGCCTTGTGAGAAAGGAACGGGTACACAGCCTCAAGATCTTGCCTCGGAGGAATGTGTTCAAGAAGGTGGTGATGTCACTGCCCTGGCTTCACCAGAATAAGAAGTCAGGGATCCATTTTTAATTTCATTGAGGATGCGAAGCTGACAGAACCATTACTGGCCACCCCCAAGCCAGGCCAGTGGTCTCAGATTGACCAAAGCAAGTAAAGAGGAGAGACTGGTTCATAGAAAGGCCAATGAAATCTTTGGTATGACCTTTCCTACCTTTCCTCGGAGAGTCTGGGAGGAGCTTGAGAACTGCAGGAAATCCTGGATCTGGGATGAAGCAATGAAACATGTGCATCCTGGGGCTAACCAGCATGTAAAGAATAGACTGTTCCACGAAAGTATACACAGTGGAAGAGAGGCAGGACACTGTTTATGGACAGAGGAGAATAGTGGACGGAGAGGGATGCGAAGTCTCCCACTGTGTGAATTATGTGGCCCAGACGGAGTAATAATTCAAGCCCTGACCCCTCTACTATTGGCCTCAGTGCAAGGACCTCCCAGTAATTAAGCCCGTGCCTACAAAATGGAAAGCCGAGCAGTGGTAGTCAATACTGCCACATCTAGAATGTGAAGTGCCCTTATTGAACTGCCAATATGAATAAAGAAGGAATCAGGTGCCCCATATTCTTCAGTCCACAGTGTACTGCCCTATTCAGCAACCATCTACTGGTACCACCAGATGACTTCAGATCCAGAGAGGACACCAGCCCAGCTGTTTTCCTGTTCATCGCCTGGTAATCGGATGATGCCGGACCAGCTGTTTCTCTTTTTGTTCCTGTTATAAGGTTCCTTCTCCAGTTATGACATCAGCCCAGCTGTTTCCAGATGTGCACTCCTGTGGGTCCCAGAAGATGTCCGCCCAGCTGTATCAGAAGAAATGCTGCCAGGGAGAGTCTTCGGAAGGGACCAGGTTTGTGATGTCCAATACTTCAAGAGGCTGGTAAGTCCGCAAACCCTTTTTATTCTATCTTTATGACATTGCATACACAACCTACACTACAGACTTCAAACAGTGTGTGAACTGTCCTAAGACTCTCCCTTCGGATTATTGCCTTAAAGAATTATGTCACAGGGCTCCGGCCCAGGAGACTCTTTAATGGACTGGCCTCTCGGCCTTGTAGTCACTAGTGGGACATTTAGGGCATTCCATCCCCCCCAAAGGTGTATTGTTACCAATGTCATTGTACTTTAATGTAAATACTGTTTTCTACCTTTTTCAAAAAAAAAATCTTTTTCTTTTTTGGGATTGTTCAGTGCTTTTTCTGTATGGTAAGGGTTGTTATTGTTGTTGTCATTGTTGTTGTTTAGATAGACTGTACATGCAGATTAGGATGTGTTTTTTTTGTTTTTGTCTTTTCTTACAGGTGTTCCTGGAAGACAGAAGAGAAGAGAAGACAAGAAGAGGAGGAGGGGCTCATCGGAGTCCCTCGTCAGTGCTTATGGTGTAGAATTTAAATGTACTGTGTTATTATTGCTAAAGGTTGTAGTTGCAGGCTGCCCAAGGTCGGGGAGGTCCCCGGGTTTCGTTTTTGTTTGGGATGTTATGTAAGAGACAGATAGGTTTCCCCTAGAGGGTTAGGGGGGATGGACAGGCTGTGGTCCTGACCTGCAGTAGGGCCGAGTGCTGATCTATCAGGGATATGCTCTGGATGGTTCTACCAGAGCCACTAGGTGTCCATAGTAAGTGGATAGAGTAGAGGCTGATGTGTCAGCTATAGGCCCTAGGCCCTTAGTGTTGCCTACCTGTGCTCGCACATGGTAGGAGGGGCCTGATCACCCCCTCACGCAGGTAGCACATAGGTGGGATGGCCTAGGCGGTGCATAGTGACTGGGGACAGTCATTTTCCTGGTCAAGGGCGTGTAACCCCTTTGTTACCCGGGTTACTAGAATCCCAGTAAGACCTAGTGGTAGGCAGGGAAGGCAACTTGTGAAACTCCAGTTAAATGGGTTTCACACTGTCTCATTCTGTCCTCAGTCACAGCTGAGACTTGAGAGATGACATCATTATAGAACTGTCGCAGCTGCATGAGCCACATTTGGAATCTTCAGCTCAGAGAGTGAAGTTTAGAACTTTGGGAAATTCAAAGGGCAGTCTTCCATTTGTCCTTAAGCAAGAAGGAAGCAATTAGTGTGCAGTGTGATTTCTTACTCAGAAAAAAGGAACTGTTCCTGTATTTTACCTTTTTAAAGTGGTGGAGACCGTTCCCCCGGTCTCAGTGCCCCCCTTCCTCTGGGGGGAAGCAAACTTCTCTGTGGGTTCCAGGGGCAATCCCCTTCTCCCACCCTGGGAAGAAAGCTGCCTGTTTTAATTTAAGTTCAGTCTGTTCATGTATAACAGCAAAGGTTACAGTTCTTCGCCTGTGGGGCACCTGCAATGAATGGGTGAGTGTTTGGCTCCATTGGAAGGGGCAAAACAACTTCTTTTTTTCAGTTGGATTTCAAGTAAATGTGGACTGCTATTTGGGAGGACTATGTCAACTAGGACAAACAAATAGAGCAGTCATCTGTTTAAAGTGTTAATGGATTTAAAGTTCACTGTAGAGGGGGTGCTTCAGGTCATCCCCCGTTCAATCTACATTTTAAAGTCTAAAGTTCTGTGTGTCCAGAGAATGGCCGGGTATGGGCTGTGGGAGCTGGAGGTGGGAAAACCCCCCATCTTTAGTAACCAGGTCCACCTCTATGGATTTCTTCTGTGTTTTTGCTACTTGCCTCATGTGCTTGGCCAGTGATGGAGTGGGTACCAAGACGTGGGTCGCAACTTGAAAATTTCTCTAGGAGTCGCAGACTTTAAGTGGTGTGGGGAGCCACAGGATGGGAAAATTACTCCTTGTTGGATGGGAGTACTCCTTGTTTGATGGGAGTTTCGATTGGAAGTACGAAAACAAAATCTCTCTAGGAGTCGCAGACTTCAAGTGGTGTGGGGAGCCACAGTTTGGGAGCCTCCTTGTTTGATGGGATGTCTTCCAAGTAAAGTTTGGGTTCATTCGCCAAGTGGACCACAGTTGAGTGGCCGGCAGGAAGCTGGGCCAGTCAGGCTATGTATCCAATGCACATGCAAAGTCTGGGCTGAGTGCCTGGTGGGTCCAAAGCTGAGACATCTGTAGTAATGTGTTCATTCCTCAAATGGACCACTGTGTTTAACCTCTAATCTGTATTACAGTAACGTAGCCCTTTGGGGGACCATGCAGTGCTTTATTTATGTTCAGTGAGTTAATAAATAAAGCCTCACTGAAAAATCCCATTTCTGGTTCTGGACATTACAGTTATTGCTTCCTGTAGTTGGATTTACTTGGGTGCCCCTCTGCAGAGTAGCCAAACCTAGGTCTCTTGTGCCAGGTAACCTCATCCTTCCCCGAACCCATAGGTACATATGTATATCCATGTTACAAAAATGGAGACATATATGTTACACTGGAATATATAAGGGTGGGAACAAAAATGGTCAGTTGGATCACCAACTGGCTGAGGGGTAGGCAGCAAAGGGTTGTGGTGGAGGGGGAAACACTCATCACCTAGGAATGTTGTGAGTGGGGTGCTGCAGGGACTGGTACTGGGACCAGTGTTGTTTGGGATATTCATAGCTGATATCTCACACGGGATCTGGAGTAAGACCAGTCTGTTCACAGGCGATACCAAGAATGGAGCTGTGGTAGACAACATAGAGGGGTAGAGGGGACTGCAGGAGGATCTGACCAAACTACAGGAGTGGTCGAAAACATGGCAGTTGGGGTTCAACGCCAGGAAGTGCAAGGTTTGGAGCTAGGAACCAGGGGAAGAAATATCAGCTGGGAGGAGTACAGTTGGAAAGCACCACGGAGGAAAAGGATCTGGGGGTGCTTATTACAAGGAGTATGAACCACTCAGCTCAGTGCAGGAAGGTGACTGCAAAGGCAAACAAGATGCTGGAGTGCATGGCGAGAGGAATCTCCTCCAGTAACAGAGAGGTGATCCTTCCCTTATACAGGTCACTGGTAAGGCCGTACCTGGAATACTGCATGCAGTATGGACATCCATTCCTGAAGGAGGACATCAGAATGTTGGAGGGGGTGCAACGCAGGGCAACGAATATGATCCAGGGACTGGAGGGAAAATCCTATGAGGAGAGACTAGGAGAGCTGAACATGTATTCCCTGGAGGAAAGGAGGGATAGAGGGGATAAGATCGAAACCTTTAAATACTTAAAGGGAATAAACAAGACTAATGCAGAAGAGATTTTTCAGATCTAAGGGGGGGAGGGACATGAGACGGCATTGGCTGAGACTGAAGGAGGGAAGATTCAAGAGGGAAATCAAGAGACATTTTTTCACGGAAAGGGTGGTAGACAAGTGGAATATTCTACCTGTGGAAGTGGTAACCTGTAGAACGATGGGAAGATTTAAGAGGGTGTGGGGCAGAGTGAGGAGGGGGTTGTTATGAGGAGGGGAGGGGAGGATGGGTCAGCTGTAAGTTGAGGGGCTAGCTACACAATCGAGCAGACTCGATAGACCATGACGCCTGTTTCTGCTGGCATTTCATATGTTCGTATGTATGTTCATATGTTTGTATGCAAATACAACCAAAGCCACAGGAGGGGATAATAAAAATCACTTTTTCAAGTTAGAAAAACTTATTGCAGAACTGAACATGGCCTGCAACATTTTAACTCTTGAGACCTATCTCAAAAGCAAACAAGCACTGTGAGACTTGTTCACTATGGTCCCGTCCAGTGGCCTAGAAAGGCTCAAATACAGAAAAGACTTGAAATGAGTCTCACGTGATTGGCTGGTTTTACTATACAACCAAGTGTGAAAGTGTCTTCATTCAGAATAAGGCAGCCGACCATGGACTGAGGAGGGCAGGCTGTGCCAGTTGCCTTCTTCCATTCTTGTGTGGGCCTGCAGGTATGATGGGGCGGTGCTATAAGGGTTCTGCTCCTTCTACAGGTATAGTATTGCAGATGTTAGGAAGGAAAGCCATCTGGGAACCAGTGATCATCGTACAGTGTGATTCAACATGAGAATGGCTGCGGAATCCAACCACGCAAAGGCGAGAGTCCGGGACTTCAGAAGGGCTGATTTTATAGAGATTGGTGAATACCTCAGAAATGACCTGGCAGCAGGAGAGGACCTGGGGGTGTGAAGGAAACATGGACCAAACTAAAAGAAAGTATAGTAAAGGCCAATTACCTCTGTGTCAAGCAGGTAAGTAAACGTAAAAGAAAGAGAAGACCGCTATGGTTCTTAAAAGAGATAGCAAAAAAGGTAAAGCCTAAAAAGGTAGCATTCAGAAGGTATAAGGAGACTCAGAGACAGGAGGATAGGGAAGTGCATCTAAGTAAACAGAGGGAGGCAGGCAAAGCAATAAGGAGGAGTGCAAAAGATGCAAATTGAGGAAAGAATAGCTCACAGAGTATCAAAAAAGTACAAGACATTTTTTAGGTATATTAGCAAGAAAAGGAAGCTAAAGGGAGGGATAGTAAGGTTAAAGAGGGAGGGGGTGACTGCACTGAGGCAGATCAAGAAAAAACAAAAAACCTGAACAAATACTTTTGCTCAATATTCACAGTAGAAGGGGAAGGGGAGGGACCATAAAAAAAGCACCAGCATATCTGAGGGGAGGGAAATGGACGCTAGTCCATTTTCTGAGGAGAAAGGCTGGGAAGTACTCACTAACTTGAAGGTGGACGAAACTGCAGGGTCAGATGGGGTACATTCAAGTGTGCTGAGGGAGCTAAGTGAGACATGGGCTGCACCTCTAACAGACCTATTTAACAGGGGACTGGAGACCAGCATGATCCACAGGATCGGAGAAGGGCTGAGATAGTCCCACTTAATAAAAGCAGGAGAAGGGCAGAGGTGGGCAATTATATGCCTGTTAGCTGGACATCAGAGGTAGGTAAATTAATGGAATTACTGCTAAAGGAAAAAATTGTGAATTATCTTGCATCCAACGGATTACAGGATCCAAGGCAGCATGGTTTCATGGGGGGTCATGCCAAACAAATCTGATAGAGTTCTTGACTGAGTGACCAAGCAGTTGGATCTGGGAGGTGTGATGGATGTGGCCTACCTGGATTTCAGCAAAGATTTCAACACTGTTCCACATAGGAGACTGGTAAGCAAGTTGGGGAACCTGGGTTTGGCAATAAGGTGGTAACCCAGGTAAGGAACTGGTTAGCGGATAGGACAAAGAGGGTAGTTGTAGATGGAGTTCTCTCAGGGGAAGGGAAGGTGACCAGTGGGATTCCTCAAGGGCTGGTCTTCTTCAATGTCCTTAAGTGACATAGCAGTGGAACTGGAGGGTACGGTCTGCCTCTTTGTGGATGACATCAAGATCTGCAAAAGAGTGAACATTCCAGGTGTGTGTGGAAAGGATGGGTAGAGATCTGAAAAGGCTGGAGGAGTGGTCAAGGGTATGGAAGCTGAGTTTTAATGCAAAAAAGTGCAAAGTAATGCACTTGGGCCATAGAAACCTGAGAGCAGAGTAATAAATATGTAAGCTCACTCTCTTCAGAAGGGCTTATGCTCCCACTAGGGACCCCTTTCCCCCTCTTACCCCCCCGAACTATGGAATTTATTAGTGCTCTGGGGGTTAATCCCTGCTGGATGCCTCACAGTAGCAGCAGAGGGCAGGTTAGGGAAGCTATAAAAGGAGTGGATACAGGAAGTTTGGGGCCTTTTCCAGCCCAAACACTAGGTCTGAGGCTGGGGGGGGGCAGTTAGAAGAGCAGGAGAGGCAAGCAAGGAAGGAGCTAATGGTTCAGGTTGAGCCTGAGAGGGAGCCCCCCCAAAGTTGGCAGACAGAGATGGCCTCTGCAGCTACATGACATTGAAGAGCCAGGAAGGGAGCTCCGAAGGGAGGATGGCCAGCCAGGTATCTGCATCATTGGGATGAGGGTGGCTTAGGTGGTAGGAAAGTGCCAGGATAGGCAGGAGCCTGTGTGATTCTGTGTTAGAGTGTTTGGGCTGCCAGGGCTGTGGGGACAGTGGCAGGGTTCCCACAAGGGACAGGCCAGTGGCAGGGGTCCTCTATCTTACCCAGGGTAGTAGGGCAGTTCAGGTGTAGAGGGAGCCAGGACTGTTCTTCACCCATTCAGAGGGACCTGCATGGAGGGGCAGGTCCTGGGGCACCGGCATCTAAGGGCTGGGAGGGTTGCAGGTCTTAGGACAGGCCTTGGAGGGCAGTTCCTAGTTGGAGCTTAGTTCAAGCCCAGGATGTGATGGCAAGTATGTAGACTGGAGGCTGGGGCCATCCCTTAATGGTCATCAGGAGCTTGGTGGAAAGGAGGGGTGCCATCATAGAGGAATAGGCTGCTCGGGGTTGGGGGGCTGATTGGTGGCAGTGCTCAGGTATCTCTCATGGCAGAGCAGCCCAGGAGGTGCAGCTCGGGCACCGGAGCAGGGCTAGGTTTGAGGGCCTCACCACCAGTGAGAAGTGAGGGAATGTACATGGCTGTAGTCAGTGGACCGGAGTGAGAAGTGCTTGGTGTACCGGCAGGTTCAAGTTCCATGAGGGAGGAGAGTATTTGAGTTACAGGACCCGAGTCAGAAGCAAAACTCCTGGTACCCCT
Source organism: Neoceratodus forsteri (assembly GCA_016271365.2). NCBI lineage: Eukaryota > Metazoa > Chordata > Ceratodontiformes > Ceratodontidae > Neoceratodus > Neoceratodus forsteri. The sequence goes on along the minus strand of CM028138.1, from coordinate 191,822,901 downwards.
CGAGATTTGGGCCAAGGTCCAGGGGACAGGTGGGGGAAGAAGCACACTTCTCCACGCCGGAGATAGGGCAGCTGACCAGAGCCAGACCAGATATAGAGAGACGGAGAAAGGGTAACCCAGAACAGGAAAATAAATAGTTTGGCTTACCAGCACCAGTGAGCGAGGAGCCTGTTGAATCTTCAGGGAAAGGATCCGCTTGGGTAAACCATCCACGTTCCAGAGGTGAAGATAACCTGCTAGTACTGCCTGTATAACAATTAGTATGCTTGATAGATCCAACATTGGGTGAACTGTAAAAAGTTTAAAAAGGCCCATGGAGCTGCTTTATTTATTTGGTGAAGGATGGGGCCCATGTACTCCTGAAATTATTTGGAATGCAGGTGCTAAAATAAAGAAGCTATTTGGGAAGAAACGTGGTAGTGATTTCTCCTTTATTTAAGTTGAAAGGGGGAAAAATGAAATGAAAACCCCTCGTATTTAATTTTGTATCAGAAGTTGTAATACCAGAAGGTGACCATCATGCCGCAATGGGATCGAGGGGCTCGGGAGCTCAGAGGAGAAAGGAGGCTGCAGGTTTGGAGGACCTGTGTCTGGCAGCCAGAGGTTTGGGGCAAATCCAGTTCACGGAAGCAGAGATCGAGAGTGCACGGTGTGATGAAGCCTTTGCGAGGTAGGACAACTGCTTTCTATCTTTATTACGGGTGCACTAGCTCAGAGTTGTTTTGAATTGTGGCAATCCTTCTTTTTCCCCTGAAACCTCTGTGATGATAAAATGACACCCTTAGATAGAGGGGGAAGGAGAGGTTACAAATACGCGGAGTACTATTGACAAAAAACAAGCAGGAAGAGACCTAGGGGTAATATCGAATTACCTAAAAGTGGCCAGGCAGTGAGACAAGGCAGTCGGAAGGGCTAGTGGGATGCTAGGGTGCATAGGAAGGGGTATCACCAGCAGGAAAAGGGTAGTGGTGTTACCCTTATATAAACTGCTGGTAAGACCTCACCTTGAATACTGTGTCCAGTTCTGGAGACCACATTTCACTGAAGACATAGATAGAATGGAGACAATCCAGAGGAGTGCTACCAGAATGGAGCAGGATCTGCATCAAAAGCCCTACAAGGAAAAGCCTAAGTATCTAAACATGTATACCCTAGAGGAGAGGAGGGAAAGGGGGAGATATGATAGAGACCTTTAAGTACAGTGAAGCCCACCAGGATGAAGTGCAGTGCTGTAGAATTCTGCAGTAGCATTACTGCAGCAAATAATGCAATTTCAATGGGAGTTAATCCCTTTTGTCATGCAGTAAACCTAAGACACTGCGCTTCGCCATGGTGGACTTCACTGTACCTCACAGGTGTAATCCCTAGGCGGCATTATCCCAAGGGATACTACCCCTGCCTGAATGACTAGGCACAGGTTGAGGGGCCTGAGTTCTGTGAAAGGGTGCCTCCACCTGTAGGAATGATTTTGGGGTAGCGTCGCTGCTCTGTGTGCAGCCCCCTGGAATATTGATACCCCCTCTGACCCCTCTAGTGGCCTACACTTAATTAAGAAATAACCAATCACAGTTAACATTAGAATGTAATATTGAACCCACACTTGGCACACTTACCACCAGGGCTGGATCAGCTGCACTGGTCCTGGAGACCCCCTTTAAAACAAGGCCTTCAATAAAACAGTGCAATGGCAATACAGTATCCCCTCCACAAAGGTACACAATAGCCAGATTAAATGCAGAAAGAAAAGAATCTGATTTATTCAGGGGATGTGAACAAGGGTGGGGCAGCAATCTGGCAGTTGATTTCAGATCTGATTTAGTCAGGTTAAACATACATGCACTAAGAGTCCCTCTAGCACAGTCACACACACTCTGGGTACCCAGTTGTTATGTAGGCTAGCTTGAAGCATTGCCATGGGTAGGCCTGCGTTACAGCTGTTGTTTTGGCCCTTAGGAAAGAAAACAACAACATGTACTTTAACCCACAATTTGTATTCTGGAGCCGAATGACTCCATTTATAATGATCAACCGCAACAATTTAATCAGATGACACACTTTGATTTGAGCTTTGTTGCAGGGAGCTACCCTGATGTTTGCTCACGCTACCCAGACCAGAAGGCAAGATTGATGAGATGAAGACCTCAGGATGGTATGCTGGTTTGCCAGGGAAAGCAGGTCTCACATGACGCACCATGGTGATCAATCCTGTTAGATGGTGTTGAGCAGGGAGCCGAATCCCCTAGCAGGTCTTTCGTTGGATAGGTCTCTGTGGCATGGGTGGCAATCTAGGCCAAGATGGTGAGGCCCAGACCAGGTAAACAGTTCAGATTTCAGTCCGGTTTGATGCTGGATGCAGCTTCCAGCTAGCGTGACACAGTCAAGGGTGTGGGGAACCAAATCATGACTCACACTACACATTCAGCACAATTATAGTAAGAAACACCAGATACCACAGTTCGGATGACAGTCCAGTTGCAATTAGGCATTGTCTCTGCACAAACCGTACGCTCTTTGGTTCTCTCCAATTTCCTGACAGCCCGATCACTCCAGAAGCATGTCTTCGGTCCACACCAAGCGAACTTCATTCTTTCACAATTCAGGATTCCAGTCACAGTAACAGCAATTTCAGATAAAGTCCAATATTAGATTGCAGACTTCTTCGCATGAGAAGATGATAGCAGGCAGGCCAGACACAGCCTTCCCGCCAATTCCCCAGCGCTACCACGCAGGAGCAGCAGCAGCAGCAGCAGCTTGAATTACTTGAGCTGTTCACTCTCTCAACTCCAACTCCACATTGACTCATTGCTGCAGGCAGCTCTGGGATTTCCCAGTGATCCAAAAGGTTCAGTTGGTTCATTCAACTGTCTGTCACAAAAGGGCCTCATCAGGTCCATTTAGGTGCCAAACAGTAAAAACTACAATTCCTACAGAAATTCACTCCCACATGGCCCTGGGGACAGTCTCCATTTTAAGGTCCCCAAAGGTACCGATTGGTCCAAACTTGCAGCCCAGAACCAAAATGGTGGTGCTTAGCATAAAGTTTATGCTACAAAGGAAGACTGGTTAGACAAAGTACTATATTATTATTACTAAAGCAGACAATCAGCTAACAATCACAGATTCTAGTAGGGCTTCCTCTGCACAATTAGTGATGGCAGAATGAAGTGGCTGTAGTGCAGCCCAGGTGGGACTCGAACCTGAAACTACTCAGCACCCTCCCCCCAGATTAATTATTACCTACGAGATAGATACCTCTTAAAGAGACAGGCACGGAGGTGAATAGGGCACTCGGATGCAAGCACTTTTAAACTGCTAAAACACAGAACACCAGCCTGGCAGTGGGCATTAGGTAAGCCCAGAAAGACATTTTAGGAACCCCCATTAGTAGGAGGGTTACACAGAGATAAATAATGTACAGGTGGGAAGTGTTTTTTCAGAGAAAAAGGTGCACTAGAAAAAGGGGGCATGGTATGAAATTGGAGGGGGCAAATTTGGGAGGGATGTGAGGAAGTACTTCTTCACGTAAAGGGTGGTGAATACCTAGAACAGCCTTCTAGCAGAGGTAGTGAAAGCAAAAAGTAGTGGGTTTCAAAAATGCCTGGGACAGGCATGAGAGAATCATAGAGGTAAGGAAGGGAGGGGAAGGGGTGGCACCAGAGATCAAGTTGAGTCTGCAGCAAAACAACAAAGATCTAAAAATAAGATAAAAAAAAAAGCAGACTAGGTGGGCCCAGTGGCCCTTATCTGCTGTCACATTCTATGTTTCTATGTTTCTGTTTCTGTGTTCCAGCGGTGGTGCTACCAGGGTGGAGGGAAGGGGTACTGTCAGTAACTGAAGCACTACTGAAAGTCAGCGTCTGCCCATCCTTGGAGTAAACATAAATTTTATCAGAACATGGGTACTGCTGGGAGGAAAGGGGGGGGGGTTTGGGTGCTAACTGTGGGTGGTGGGATGAAGGGCTTCTATACTGATGGGCTCTGGGCTAAAGAGAAGGGTGGGGTTGTTTCTTTTCCTCTTTTTTAGGCCATATTTTCTGAATAGGGACTAATAATGCTGCTATTCATTATCTGAATAACAAATAGTGCATTATTCATGGTATTTGTGAAATACTGTTTGTTGAGTGCCCACCCCTAGTAGCGTCATTGTTCCTGGTAAATAGCTCCTCACAGTTCAGCTTGTTAATTCCTTTCAGGAACTTAAAAGTCTTTGTCATATCCCTCCTCTGTCATCTGGTTCTGAGTGAATACTTGTTCAGCTCCCATTGTCTATCTTCATATGATCTGCCCTCCTGGCTCTAAATCATCTGTTCACCCTGTATTGTACCTTCTCTAGCCTGTTCCTGTCCTTTTTTAGGTGGGGATCCAGAACTAGGCACAATACTTCAAGTGTTGCCTCACTTTGACCTTTACAGTGATAACTGTACCTCCTGCTTTCCACTGTCAAACCCTCTCCCGATGCACTCCAGCATCCTGTTAGCCATGCTGAAGGCCTCATCACATTGGCTGGTTTGTTTAAGGGGGTCATTAATGAAGACTCCTAGGTCCCTTTCCTCTGATGTTGTGTGCAGTGTAACCCCTCCCATCCAGTACTCTTCAGGGGTTTTTGTTCCCTAAGTGCATCACATTGCACTTCTTGTGGTTGAATTTCAGGTGCCAGACATTAGACCAGTTTTCCAGCCTTAGCAGGTCTCGCTGCAGTTCCCTTATCCCGTCCACATTGTCAAGCATACCATAAAGTTTAATGTCTTCTACGAATGGACACAACCTGCCTTGGATTCTCTTGCCTTTGTCACTCATGAGCATATTGAAGAGGACCAGACCCAGAACAGATCCCTGTGGTGCTCCGCTGGTGAACTCTCTTTCCACTGATCTGACCCCATTCACCACAGCTCTCTGCTGCCTCCTCTCCAACCACCTACCTACCCACCTATCTTTTTCCTTAGCTGTTCCCAGATCCTCAATCTTCTTGAGCAGCCTTTGGTGTGGAGCCAATTTGAATGCCTTGCAGAAGTCAAAGTAGAGTAAGTTGACTGTGTGCCCCTTATCATCTACACTGGTTATCCAGACAAAGAACACTATCAGGTTGGTCTGACATGACCTCCCTGTCATGAATACCTTCTGCTTACTATCCTGAAGCCTGTTTTTTTTCCAGATATTCCACTAGGTCCTGATTGACTAGTGCCTCCTTCAGTTTCCCTGCCACAGAGATAAGGTTGATAGATCTATAATTTCCCAGTTACACTTCGTCCCTTCCTTGCGCCGTAGAACTACATCCACCATCCTCCAGTCTTTGGCAACCTCCCCTTGCTGCATAGAGATACTCAATGACCCCACCAGGGCTTCGGCTAACATAAATGCCACTTTCTCTTAGTACTCTGAATGCATCACATGCAGCCCGGGGCCTTGATCACCTTCAGGGCTGCTAACCCTTTGCATGGGACCTATTGTCCATTACAGGGTACTAGCCCTTACTGTCCACCTCCCCATTCCCATTGCTACATCTACCACACAGAGTAACCACTATAACCTTAGAAACATAGAAACATGAATTTATCCACAGAAAAGGACCTCTTGGCCCACCCAGTCTGCATACATTGTCACTGCCTAGTCTGTCCCTACAGACCCTAACTAGTCTCAGTGATCATCCTTCCTCCCTGCCTATTTACTACTATTCCTCTATGTTAATCTCACCCATGCTTGAAGGCCCCTACTATTTTTGCCTCCACCATTTCCAGTGGCAGTCTGTTCTAGGCATCAACTCATTCAGTGAATTAGTACTTCCTCACATCCCTCGAAAACTCTCCCCCCAGCTTCACTGCATGCCCTTTGGTACTGGTGCTCTTCCTCCTTTGAAAGAATCTCCCTTCCTGCATCCTCTTTACCCCTCTGAGGTACCTGTATGTCACTATCATGTCCTCTTTCACTCTTCTTGCTTCCAGGATATGCAATTTAAGATCCCTCAATCTCTTCTCCTAAGGCTTTTGGTGGATCCCCTGCTCCATTTTAGTTGCCCTCCTCTGGACTGCCTCCCCTATGTCCTTTCTGAGGCACAGCCAGACCTGGACACAATACTCCACATGGAATCTCACTAATGAATGATATAGTGGCAACACCACCACCCTCCTTCTGCTGGAGATACCTCTCCCTATACATTCCAGCAACTCACAGGCCCAACTTACTGTTTTGTCAAACTGCCCTGCCACTTTGAGGTCATCAGATACGAAAACCCCAAGGTCCCTTTCCTGCTTAGTCACTGTCAGTATCTCCTCCACTATCCTATACTTTGCTTCTGAGTTCCTTTGCCCTGGGTGCATGATTTTTCACTTTTTGGAATTGAACCTCAACTGCCATGCTCTTGATCACTCCTCAAGTTTCCTAAGATCCCTATTCATTTTCTCCACGCCCTCCAGAGTGTCTTTCCTGTTACAGATTTTGATGTCATCTGCAAAAAATTATACCTTCCCTTCCCTTCCAGTTCTTCTGCAATGTCACTTATGAAGACTTGAAGAGGACCAGTCCCAGTACTGAGCCTAATGACTCTTCGTTCTACTCCAGCCATGCTTGAAACCATTTATGGATTTGGTGCCTACTGCCACAAACGCACTCCACAGGTCAGGCCCGTTGCTCCCACAGTGCCAACCTCAGAGTGCAATAGTGTGAACAGGTAACAGACAGGGTAACCCTTCTGTCTGTTTTGGGTCCGAATCACCTGTTACCTCAAGTTCTGGGGGGAATCAAACTGTAAGCCTTATGCTAGCATACCCAATTACAGGCTCAGATATGTACCCTCTTCAGGACTGCAGTACAATCTTTCACCAGGGGCACGAAGCCAGGTCTCCAAAATGAACCCTTAAAACTCTATAAGAGACCTTAGGTTTATTCTTACCTTCTTTCCCAAACTCAGTAACACCATCAAGCTTTTGAACAGTTGTCAGATTTAACCACCTATATGTCACATGCAAAAAGAACTGACAGACACCCAGTCTTTCAAAGAAAATGTTCTTTACTAAAAATGGTAAAACAAGTAAGATAAAATACAGAACCAATATCAAAGAGTGTACAATCATTTAAAATAAACAGGAAGTTAAAGACAAAATACTCCTACCACAAAAGGCTTAAATTTCTTTCTAAGTATTACCTAAGTGCATTTTAAAGTCGGAGAGATGTTACCCTCTTCTTTCAGAGCCCAATAAATGTACACATTTCAGACACACTGATACATTTTCAAATCTATCTCCCCACCCCCTTTTGGATGAGGTCAGCAGGATCCTCCCTTAGTGTTAATTCACAGAATTTCTACCAGGAGATATTTTAATAATTGTGAACATCAGCAGACAAAAAAAATTCCTAAATATGACATCCTTTCCTTAAACATTTCTTTCATCTTATTGTGGTTCCTGTTCCCAAGGCAGATCAAAGGGTTTATGACCTTTAACACAATGTTGTTACCAGATATGTCTTCCTACAGGAATCATAAAACTTTACGAGCCCTATATCTTGGCAAAATGGCTCAAAGGTTCTAATTAAGACAGAAACAGGAATCCTTTAATCAGGTCTCTCTGGTCTTTTTAATTACCTACTGATTTCAGCCTGACACTTTGATGTTAGGCCAATTTCCTTCCACACTGAAATGGTCATACACAGACCATGGATTTATAATACAGATATCATACAATGATAATATGAGAGGGTCTTTCCCGTGACACCCCTCCCTCCTTAGACTGAACTTTGGGGGCTCTATTCTGACATGGGATGAGTTCTACAAATTCATTTTACACCTCAAAACAACGGGACAAACCATCTGCATTCTGATTGGTTGCACCAGCCCTATGTAAGATTGTCAGCTCATACCCTTGCAAGGCCAGACTCCATCCTAATAGTCTACCATTTGTCTTACCCATTTGTGCCAGCCAAGCCAAGGGGTTGTGGTCAGTTTGTACCTCAGAAAGCTGCCCATATAAGTATGGCTCTAACTTCTTTAGGGCCCACACCATAGCAAGACACTCTTTTTCCACAGTAGAGTATGCCTGCTCCTTGGGAAGTAACTTTTTACTTAGGTACACAATGGGATGATCCTTTCCTTGGTTGGATGTCTGGCTCAGTACTGCCCCAATACCCACATCTGAGGCATCAGTCTGGACTTTAAAGGGTCTGCTATAGCCAGGACTTATCAACACAGGAGCACTGCACAGTGCCTCCTTCAGTCTGGTAAAGGCTTTTTCACAGGCTTGTTCCTAGGTAATTTTCTTAGGCACCCTTTTCTTTACCAGGTCAGATGGCAAGCAGCCAGGTACTGTAATTGGGTACAAATTTCCTATAGTACCCTGCTGTCCCTATAAAACTCCTGACCTGGTTCTGCATTTTGTGGTCTGGGCCATGCCTTGATCGCCTCTATTTTCACTTGGTTAGGACGGAGCTACCCCAGCCTACAACATGCCTGAGGTATGCCACTTCAGCCATGGCCACCTGGCACTTCTCAGCTTTGACAGTGAGCCTGGCCCCCTGTATCCTGCCCAGCACTTCCCTAAGGTGGGACAGGTGTTCCTCCCAGCTGGCACTAAATATGACTATGTCATCCAGGTACACCACGGCATACTCCTCAGCACCATTTAACACCTGGTTCACCAACCTTTGGAAAGTGGCTGGGGCATTCTTCATTCCAAAAGGCATTACTTTAAATTCAAATAAGCCTATCAGAGTGATGAAGGCCGACCTCTCCCTAGCACTGGCAGTTAACTCTACCTGTCAATACCCCTTTGTAAGGTCAATCGTCTTAAGGTAGGTGGCCCCTCCCAACTTGTCCAGCAGTTCATCTGTCCTTGGCATTGGGTCGGTGTCTGACTTCATGACTGCATTCAGTCCATGATAGTCCGCACAGAAATGAGTAGAGCCATCTGGCTTGGGAACAAGGACTACAGGTGAGGCCCAGGGCTGTGGGATTTCTGGATTACCTCTAAATCCAGCATTTCCTCCACCTTCCTCCTAATGTCCTTTTGGACACCCGACATGCTGTCTGTCATATGAGCATCTGTGTCCCTGTCTCCACATTGTGTGTTGCTAAGGGGGTTAGTCCAGGCTTGGTCCTAAACAGTGGGGCAAAGTCTGCTAAAACCTCCCTTACTTCCTGGATCTTGTCTGGGGCTAGCTGGGGTGACAATGTAACTGCCTCCACAGAGGACTCCTGCTTGCTTTCTTCCAGCAAGTCCAGAAGGGGGTCTCCTTCATCTGTCCCCTTCCCAGGACTACATACTGCAAACACCATGTCAACCCTATTAGCATATGGCTTAATCATGTTGACATGGTACATTCTTTCTGTATGTCTCCTGTCAGGTAACTCTTTGATATAGTTCACATCATTTACCTTTCTAACTACTTTGTACGGTCCTGCCCACTCAGCCTGCAGCTTGTCCTTCTGGACCGGGATGACGATTATGACTTCCTGATCCACCGCGTATGAGTGAGCTCTGGTTCTGCGGTCGTACCACACTTTTTGTTTTTGTTGGGCAGCTTCCAGGTTGCTCTGGGCTGTCCCCATAAGCTCCTTCAGCCTTTTCCAAAACCTAAGAACATAATCCACTATGGGAGTTCCCTGGATGGTGTGCTTGCCTTCCCAGTCCTCCCATATCAAGTCTAGGGGCCCATGTACTCGGTGTCCATATAAGAGCTTGAAGAGGGAAAAGTCTATTGACTCTTGGGGCACCTCCCCATATGCAAACAACAGGTGGGGAAGGCATTTTTCCCAGGTTGTCCCATGCTGTTCAGCAAACGCTTGGAGCATGGACTTCAGGGTACTGTTAAATCTTTCCACAAGCCCACTGGCTTGTGGGTGATAAGGTGTTGTGCATCTTTGCACCACCCCACACTTCTCCCACAAACATTTCATCAAGTCCAATATGAAGGAACCCCTCGATCGGTGATAACCTCCTGTGGAAGCCCAGCACAGGAGAAAATCTCAAGTAAGGCATCTGCCACTTTGTCTGTCCTCAGAGAGGATAGGGCGACTGCCTCTGGATACTGGGTATCATAATCCACCACAGTCAGGATGAACCTCTTCCTGGAGGAGCTGGAGGTAATTAAAGGCCCCACAATATCCATTCCCACCCTCTGGAATGGCTCCTTCATATCGGCAAGGGAATTAGGGTGGGTTGGGTTTTCTTACCCGCCTTGATAGAAGATGGCAGCCACGCTGGGCTGCCGTCTGCTTGGGTTCTGATGCCTGAATTACTAATCGCTGCTTACCGTTTTGAAAATGCTTTAAGACAGCATTTTAACTCTTGATTGAACTGCAGCATACAAGGCTTAGCTGCTGGGCAGAACTTTTGTATTTTAATTTTATTTTTAGTAAGTACTATCGCAGGGGCTTTAGTGTTAGGTAGGGCACTATAGTGAGGTATTATAGGAGTTTAGGTTTTGTTTTTTAGTGAGGGTTATACTGAAGAGTTGGCTGCATCCAATTCATCATAGCCTGACGGTTCTCTAACCTACCTGGAGTGTTGGTGTGTTCAGAGGAGACCCGAGCAAAGGCGAGGATTCGGAGAAAAGAATTTAGCATCTGGGAGGAAGGAATTGCAGCAGCGGGACTTGCGGAGAATTGGACTGTGGTACAAGTTGCCTGGTGGTCAGACTGAAATGGGAATGGTACCAACCCTTTGCCACAGAAGGATTGTGAGTGAGGAAGTCCTTGAAAAGTGGGATTTTTGAATATCTGGGGATTTTATGAATGGTGGTTTCCCCTGGGTTCACCTGGGGAGAGTGGCCGCTTGGTTGTTTGGTTGCTGTTGAGCCAGGCAGGAGACGTTGGCGTGTGGTCTGCTGAAGGGCAGGCAAAACTTGTCTTTTGTTCCTAAGTGTTCCAGGGGGTTGGCTAGTGGGCTGACCTAGCCCAGGAGCCGTAGCTGTGGGCTCAGCAGGTGGGCAGGCAGCTACCTCCTGGGTGTGTACTGGGGTGCCTTCACTTGTTTAGTCCCTGTAGGTGCAATTGCTCGAGCCTACCCTGATCACTGTGGAGGCAGTGGTGAGGGTTAGGGTTTGAGTTGTGCCTTGTGAATCGAGGACTCTGCTATTCATCTGTACTTCCAAAGAAGATCTGTGTAAAGGATTTGGCTATTGGACCTGTACAAAGAATCCTCTCCCTGAAGTTGCAAGACGGTTTAGGTGAGAGCTAAACCTGTCTGGTTGTGGAGTTTTGCTGACCCGAAGACTACAGTCCCTATTCATTAGATTTCTTCCTTATTGTCGTCGAGCTTCGTTGGCTCAAGAGTCTATAGTCTCTACCTCCTGGATTTTTCGTTGCTGAATCCTTCCTGTTTGGAGACATTTGGACTGAATTTTTATGTTTGCTGCCAGATTTTATTGGCTGTACTTGCATCGAACTGAATTTATTCAGCGGTCTTGATTACTTTGGGATGATTGGACTTTACTGTCGAATTGGATTATCCTAGTGCCTCTCCTATATTTGGATGACTTCTTTCCTTGTCTTTATTGTATTTGTTCGTGGTCTCCTGGTGGTGAGAGGACCAGGGTGTCCACATTTTATTTATTTACTTTATATAATGTTATGTTTATTGTAGTTGTGTTTGATTAATTTGTTCATTCTGGGCAGTGAGAGTGCCTAGAATTTTTTCCCCTTTCCTTGGCTGTGAAAGGCCTGGGGGAGGGGGGAATTTGTATTAGTTTTGTGTTCTATATCCTGTGAAAGGGGACTGTGTTATTACTATTTCTTCTGGGGTTTGAAATCATCCATCATTGGGAGAAGGGTAGTTGTCTTGTTTATTTTGTTGGGTGGGTTGTTATTGTTTTAGTTTATTAGGATTTTCTGGGGTTTTTAGGAATTTTAATTTCTACAGCTTTATTTAGGAGTTAAGAAGCTGGAGTTTTATGTGTTTTCCCCACTGATTACTGTAATTAATTGGTGGAATGTGCCTGCTTGCCCCCCTGTCCTGCGCTATTCGGCCTCCGCTCCCGCACCCTCCACCCATTCTCCCCCCTCCCGTGTATATCTATCAGTGCTGTCGAGTGCTGGGGATTGCTCTTGGGAGGGGGAGCTGGAGGTGGGCAGGGGGTTATGGGCAGCGGAGACCAAATGAGTGGCACTCGATCAGGGTGGTTGGGACCAGAAGATGCCCTGGGGCGAAATGGCACCTGGAACGTGGCGATTCTGTTCTGGTTCCCATACCCAAAGGTACCTCTTCTTTGGGATGGCAAGTAGCTGGGATGACTCACCAACATTGTCCAACTCAGGCACTGTTATGCAATGACAGATCTGTTTGCAACTAGACTGCTCTTATTGCAGATTTTGTTGGTACAGCAGATCTGGTTTGCATTACAGAGACCTGGTTAGATGTGAATGCTGCCCCTATTTTGGAGGCAGCTATCCCTTCCGGGTACTCGGTTTTACATCGCCCAAGATTGGACCGCAGTGGGTTGCGGTCTGTTTCAAGACTGAATTGGGCCTAACTGGTGTACCAGTCGAGGAGGCCATCTCATTTGAGTGCATGGTGGTAACTGGTGTGGGGTGCAGGATAGCTCTCATTTACCATTCACCAGGTGATGAGAAGCTATTCCTGCAGAAAATAGCAGACTTCGCCACCGACATGGCATTGGAGTCGCCCAGACTAATGGTTCTGGGCGACTTCAATGCCTGGGTCGACGATGAATCCTCGCTTTTTGGACAACACTTCCTCCAGGTGATGATGTCCCTGGGCTTCACACAGGTTGTTTCCTCAGTTACTCACAAAGGTGATCACTCTCTTGATTTGGTCTTCCTCCTGGGGATCGAGGCTTCCAACTTGGTGGTGGAACCTGTCGGTTGGTCTGATCACTACACCATTGGGTTAAATCTTTTGGCCCCCCTGGGTAGGTCAGCCCCTGTGGAGATGGTCAGTTACCGCCCTTTATGGGATGTGATCCCTGAAGACCTGATGGCAGTGATTGACCTATTGTTGATCGGCAAGTTTAGCACAGATTCTGAGCTTTTAGTCTCGGCCTATAATAGGTCTATTTCTTTAGCTCTCGATCTGATTGCTCCTGTTCGTGTTCACCCCCTTCTGCTTCACCCCGGGGCCCCATAGTTTTATGGGGCTCTGAGGGAGCTGTGGAGGCAGGGGCATAGATTAGAGTGTTGCTGGTGGAGGACTGCCTTGGACGCTGACCATCTTATTTTGCTAGAGCATTATAAACTCTATCAAACAGAAATTTCTCGTAAGAAGGCAGAATTCCTGTCCAGAGAAATTGCTGTCACACGGAATCGACTAGCTCAGTTCTTCCGAACTGTTGACAGGCTGTGCAACCCAGCCTGTCAGCAGTTTCGACGAGCCTTTTCACAAAGTGAGTGTGATAAGATTGCTCATTTCTTTGTGAATAAGGTGGCTGACATCAGGCCGGAGTGCTGTCAGCTTCACTCTATGGGGGACACTGTTGGTCGGCGCTTGGTCACAGAGCCCGGAGTTTCCTGGGGTACCTCTGATCTGCTGGAGTTCATTGACATTATGAGGCTTGTCCAGGGGATGTGTCCCACTTGCTGTAGTTTAGATCTGAGCCCTACTTCCCTGATTCTGGGTTGTAATAATATTATCAGCCTGGTCTTAGCTCGGATTGTCTGGTGCTCTTTGGATTCGGGTGAGTTTCCCAGCTCCCTGAAGGAGGCAGTGGTGACACCCCTCCTGAAGAAAGATTCTTTAGACATGGAGAACCTAGCGAACTACAGGCCTATCTCTAACCTTCCTTTTGTGGGAAAGGTTATTGAGAAAGTTGTGGCAGCTCAACTGGAAGATCATTTAACCAACCATAATTTATACGAAGCTCTCCAATCGGGTTTTTGTAAGAGGCATAATACTGAGACTGCTCTGGTTTGGGTGCTCAATGATCTCCTGATGGAGAGAGATCGGAGAAACCGTTCCATCTTGGTACTCCTTGATTTGTCATCAGCTTTTGACACTGTAGATCATGGGGTTTTGCTCTAGCATTTGAGGTTCATCTGTCGGCTGTCTGGGACAGTCCTCAGATGGTATACATCTTTCCTCGCTGGTAGATCTCAGACAGTCATCTCAGGAATATCTTCTTCCGAGTCTTTCTCTCTGCCTTGCAGGGTACCCCAGGGCTCGTTGCTGTCACCCATGTTATTTGCAGCATATATGCTGCCCCTTGGAGACATTGTAAGATGGTATGGGCTGAGGTTTCACTGCTATGCTGATGATACCCAGCTCTACCTGTCTTTTGCCCCTGATCAGGTTAGTGTTATCTCAGTATTGAACAGCTGCCTTGTAGAAATCCAAGACTGGATGAGCTCCAGCGGTTCAAAGTTGAACCCAGGAAAGACTGAGGCTTTGGTTGTGGACCCAGGTCATAAGACAGAGGGGTTGAGGACTGATCTCCCCTCTGGTTTAGTCCTGGGTGGGCCCAGATTCTTACCTCTGAGTGGGTGCGTGACCTGGGAGTGGTGCTTGATGATGGTCTGACCCTTCAACATCAGGTGTCGACAGTCATCAAGCTGACCTTTACCATCTTAGGATCATTGCCAGGATCAAGCACCTTGTTCCATCCGGCGATCTGCTTGTTTTGGTCCACGCCTTTGTGACATCATGCCTTGACTATTGCAACTTCCTTTACCTAGGGCTTCCTGGGGTTGATATCCGCTGCTTGCAGCTAGTGCAGAATGCTGCAGCATGTTTATTGACTGGGGTATCAAGGAGAGCACATATTACCTCAGTGCTGTGTGATCTGCACTGGCTGCCTGTTCAGTGGCAGATCACCTTTAAGGTAGGTTTATTAACTTACAAAGCCCTACATGGATAGGGTCCTGACTAGTTGAAAGAGCTCCTGGTTCCTTACTCCCCATTGCACCAGCTCTGCTCGGCTGATGAGGGGTTACTGGAGATCCTGAGGGTCTGTTTAGAGTCATCTGGGGCTCGTGCCTTTGGGTTTGTTGCCCCTACCCTCTGGAATTCTCTGCCCCATCAGCTATGTGAGTACAGGACAGTGGGGTGCTTTAAGCAGGCACTGAAGACCTTTCTGTGGGGTAAAGCATTCCCTGAACTTCTGTGATTTTACAGTATCTGTTTTTATCATTTTGTTTTATGTGCCTGTGCAGCACCTTGATTTATGAAAGGCTCTATATTAAATAAAATGTATTATTATTATTATTCCCTATTTCTTGGCACCAGTGACAAGACCTGCAATACTCCTCCTCCTGCTGAGTGAAGTTGGGCCAATAGAAATTCTGAGCCAACCGCTGTGTAGTGCACACAATTCCCAGATGACCAGACAAGGGAATATCATGTGCAATGTTGAGCAACTGCTCACAGTACTCCTGGGGAACAACAAGCTGCCTGCCCATCACCCCTCCCTCTGTCTTAACATCCTGCATATACATCAGTCCATTGTCCCAATAAACTTTATGTTTCCCGTCACCTCCCTGTGCTCCATCAGAGTCTGCCCAAGCCCTCAGCTTCTCTAGACTAGACTCACTCTTCTAAGAAGCTGCAAACTCCTTACACATTCCCAAGGCATGAGAAAGGTCCCCTTCAGTCTCTAAATTAGGGTCCCTAGCACTAGCGTCAGAGCACTCAGGATCACTGCCATTCCTAACCCTCTGACAATGGGTCACCTCTCCTTCCCCGGAGTAACCCTCCATAGCTGTTTGGTTAACTACTACTGGGGAAATTTCTACCCCCCTTTCATTAGTCTCCATAGCAGAAGACACAGGCTGGGGAACCAGCCTATCAGTGGTTTCCACAATGGCTTCTACGGGGTCCAGGGAACTATAATTTTCCCTTGACACTTGGCTATAGGTAACTGCACACACCATCCCATTTGAGATTGTTGCTGAGGATTGTATCAACTGCTAAAGTTTCTGCTATGGCGACCTGTTGCACAGTTCCCCCTGTCTCACCCCAATCTAGCTGAACACTAGCGAGTGGCAATGTTTTCTCCTTCCTAGTGAACCCTTGTACAGTTACAAATTTATTGGGTATAAGCTGACCAGGCTCTACCAGATTCCCTTTTACCAACATCAGGGATTACTAGGTATTACTGGGTAGTATGGGGTACAAGAAGGCATAATGCCCATCGAGAATACCCCCCACAATGTTGTGGGTCATTATTTCATGCCCCTGTGTCTCTTAACCCTTGTGTCGGTACACCATTCACAGTGACTGGGTGCATGTATTCCCTCATGTTTACCACCATGTTTTCAGGGACACACAAACAACCCACTTCTTTCCTAGCACCACTTTGCAAATGGTTTATCCTTTTGGGAGTGTGTCTGGCAATATGCCCAGTTTCTTTTCAAACCCAACATTCATTTCTTTTCTCAGAAAAATCTTTTCTTTGAAACCTGGGGCTAAATGGTTTCAGTTGAGGTAATGAGGGTTTTAGCTGCCCTGAAGGCACACTTTTTCCTTTCTGCACTGCCACCCCTGCCCCATTTGCTCTCAGAGCAAGTCTGCTCTTTGCATAGTGGTCTAAGAGTTCAGCAGCCTTTTGCACCATTTTGGGATCTCGGTCCTCCAGCCAGATTTTCAGCTCTGCTCGGCATGCCCAAAAAAACTGCTCTAGCAATATAGCATTTTCAGTTTTATCTACAGAATTTGCTTCAATTCATTCCCACCAACATTTTAAAAACTGTTGTTTCATGACTAGCTCCTCATAGCTCATGTCAGTGCTTCACCTGAGCTTACAGAATTTAGCTCGGTATGCTTCTGCAGTTAAATCAAACTTTTTTAAAAGCGCAGCTTTAAGTTTGCTGTAATCATTACTGTCCTCATTGTCCATTTGACCTAATGCATCTCCAGCTTTCCCAGTAAGTAGCGGGGATAGCTGGAAGCTCCAGGACCCTCTAGGAATATTTGCCTGAACACAAACTTTTTCAATGGAATTTAAAAAGGCTTCCATGTCCTCCCCCTCTTTAAATTCAGCTATTAATTTGTAACCCAGTCCTGTAGTTCCAGTTAAACCCATGCCACTTACCTGCTCTGGTGCTGATGGTTGGAGTCGTAGCTTCTCCAGTTCAACATTGCCTCTGGCACTCACACTCTTTATGGTCAGCCTCTCGCTGGTCTCACTCCCTCTTCCCCTCAGTGGCTCGTTGGCGCTGACTCTCTTCACAGTCAGTTTCTCACTGTTCTCGCTCCCTCTTCTCCTCTGCAGCTCATTGCTCTCACTTCTCTTCTCTCTGGAACTCCAGCTCCCTTCTCCTCAACTCAATCTGCAGCCTGATTGCTTCTGGCTCTGATTTCTGGTGCTCTGTCTATTGGTGGGCAGGCTGAGCACTGGAGCTGTGTTTTTGTGCCTCTGAGTGCATTTTGGGAAGCTCAGGGAGTGAAGAGGGGACAAGGAAGGGTAAATGTTGGTGGCAGTGGTGGACGTGCCTTGGGGCATATGCACGGCTACCAATGAAACAAATGTCTTGGAGTGGTTGCTCTGGGTCTAGTTTTTCAGGGTTGGACAGGTTCAGGACACCTTGGAGAATATAGTGAGGAAAAGAAAAGAGGGAAACAAATGTTAAATAGTTTAGCAGTCTGCGCTGTGAGCATGTGCAGCTGCCTTGGGGGGAAAAGGTTAGACAGAGTGACTGCTCCAGTAGTTTTGGTGCTGGCTGGTGCTGATGGGGAGCATATTGTAAATACTTCATTTGGGACTATGAGTCCCAGACAGCTTTGGGGGAACAGTTGTTTGGTGCCCAAGGAGATAGACCCAGGGTTGATCCTCAGGTTTGGTGGGGAATTTTTGGTGCCTTTTATTAGAGAATAAAGGGGAGGTTTTGGCATGTATTCAGGAGAGAGATCAAAGGAAGAGGTGGAGAGTGGTATGAGCGGGGGTGATTGCTTGCTCGACCACTAAGGTCGCAATTTGGTTGTTTTCATTGCAGTAGTACAGTGACTCACACTGGAGGCACCTGGCGGTGGCCGTTCTGGTTCAGAGCCCCATTGATGCAGCTGGCGGCATCTGTGGAGAGTACAGAGTGAGGACAGCAGCACAGGAAGGACAAGGAGAGATAGCTGTGGGATGGGACCTGCAACTGAGAGTGGGCTGAAATATGCAGGCCCAGAGGACCACTCAGAGTGGGACCCCCTAGAAAGGAGATAAGGGAAGAGGAAGATGGCACTTGAGAGGTTAGGGGATACAGGGATTTGGGCAAAGCCCCTGGCCCCAGAGACTGTAAATGTGTGCATTAATTATGGAGGGACTATGAGTGGGGTCTGTTGGGAGCCAGGGGGATCATAAGTCACATTCCCTGGTCCTGTGGGATCCTGGGGCAAATCCCCTGGTTCCATGGTAACCCCAGGTTTAGAGACTGTCCCAGTTTTGGCTGGAGGATGAACTGTTGCTGTTTGATTTAATTAAAAAAAAAATGTGGGGAGTAGTGCAATGTAATGGCTGTGGGGCAGCAGTCTTCCAGGAGTCTTTCTGGAGGCTGAGATGCTGCCCTATTTGCAGACAACTCTCTGCCCTGAGGGAGGAAGTTGCCCGTCTTCAGGCCACACTGGACAGTAGTTAGGGAACCTTCCCCCAGGCCACACTGGACGGTAGGAAGGGAACCTCCCCATCCAGGGAGCACCAGAGCCACCACCACCCTCAGAGGTTGCGAAGAAAGCACAGCAGTTGGACCACAGTGGGCTCAGGGAGGGTGAGGATGGTGGAACCTGAGGCACACCCAGTCAGTTGTTCCACACCACAATCATACACTATTCTGGGGAGCATAGCCTCCCCTATGGATGCACCCGGGAGGAGACTAGGAGGCTGAGGACAACTGTCACAAGGGAGCCCACAGGAAGGAGGCAGAGAGGACACCACAAGGAAAGGAAGCAGCTCCTGGGTGGGACTCCAATTATTAGGGGATAGAACTGGGGGAAGCAGGGAAAACTGAAGTAAGGTGCCTGCCTGGTGCCATGGTTTGGAGAGACAGGAAGTGCATCCTCAGGACCACGAGAACAGCTGCACGGGAGTCTGAGCTGGACGTCATTGTCCACCTAGGGACAAATGACTTGGCTAATCATGAGATTAGAGCAGTGCAGACGGACTTTGTAGAATTGGGGAGGGGCCTAAGACAAGTAGCACACACAATATCCTTCTCTGAGGTGCTGCCTGTCAATGGCATGAGTGAGGCGAGGGTACTTTGCACCATGCAGTTTAATGAATGGTTGAAAAAATGGTGTGGAGCACAGGGGTTTGGCTTCATTGGGGACTCGGGTTCCACCTGGAGGGACACCAGCCTATACTGGCAGGATGGTCTGCATCTGTCTGGGAGGGAACAAGTCTTTTGAGCAATCAGTTTAAATGCTTCATTGGCAAGCTTTTAAACTAGTCAAGGGGTAGGCACTGATAAGCAGCAGGAAAATCCCAGCCTCTCCCTACAAAACAGGGTACTAAATGAGAAAAAGACCAAGGTAGACAGGTCAGTGGGGGATGCTGCAAATGAAGGAGAGCAATGAGTACCAATGCCCGTAGTCTGAGTAACAAGCTTCCTGAATTAGTGGCCTTGATGGAGGAGGAACATCTGGATATCGTGGCAGTCACAGAAACATGGTACACACAAAACCATGACTGGGACATAAACATACCAGGATACACTATCTACAGGAGGGACAGGGAGGGTAAAGAGGAGGAGGAGTAGCTCTTTACATAGGGAAGGAATCAAAGCAACAGAACAAAAGGGAAAACAGGAGGAGAAGAAGCACTGTGGGTAAATTTGAGACCGGCAATGGCACCACAATCTGCACAGGGGTTAGAGCATAGACTTCTCAGGGGAGGAAATGGACAGGGAAATGATAGAAAGAATACTTAGAATGGCAGAAAAAGGGAGATATTGCTGATGGGTGATCTGAATATGCCAGATGTTAACTGGAGTGCAGTTGCAGCAGCCACTTCAAAGAGTGGGGTCATTCTAGATGCCCTACAGGGGCATGCCTTAGACAACTAGTATTGGAGCCCACTCGAGAGGAGCAATCTTAGACCTGGTTCTCTCAAATGGAGATGAAGAGAGGATCACAGATGTAGAAATGGGTAGCCATCTGGGAACTAGCGACCATCGAACAGTATGGTTCACAATAAACACAGCAATAGAGTCAAGCTGCACAAAGGCAAAAGTACTGGACTTTAGGAGGGCTGACTTTGCCAAAATGGGTGAGTGACTAAGAATGCACTAGCAAATTGGCAGGAAGGATGGGTGGAAGAACAATGGGGAATAATAAAAACTGCCATCACAGAGGTAACAAGCCTTTGTGTGAAGCAAATAAACAAAACAAAATGATGTAAGAAACCACTATGGTTCTCAAAGGAAGTGGCAGTGAAGGTTCAAGAGAAAAAGAAAGCATTCAGGAAGTACAAGGAATCACAGAAGGAGCAGGACAGAGAACTGTATCAGTTAAAGCAAAAGGAAGCTGGGAAGGCAGTCAGTACAGCAAAGACCCAAACAGAGGAAAAGATAGCCAACTCAGTTAAGAAGGAGGATAAAACCTTTTATAGGTACATCAGGGAGCGGAGGAAGACCAAGGGAGGGTTAGTGAGGCTCAATAAAGAGGAGGGAGGGTGGGCAGAGGGTGACTGTGAAAAAGCAGAGATACTAAACAAATATTTTTGCTCAGTATTTACAAAGGAAGTGGGGGAGTTACCTAAAACAAACAGTAGAAACACTCTGGATACAGAAGTTGATACCAGCCCATTTACAGAAGAAAGGGTTCTGAAAGAACTCTTAAAACTGAAGGTGGACAAAGCAATGGGGCCTGATGGGATTCATCCCAGAATTGTAAAAGAACTAAGGGTAGAACTACTGACACCACTGACTACCATCTTTAACAAATCATGGGAGGATGGGGTGGTACCTGAGGACTGGAGAAGGGCAGATGTGATTCCCCTTCACAAAAGTGGGAGCAAGGCAGAAGCAGAAAACTACAGACCTGTTAGTTTAACCTCAGTGGTAGGGAAATGATGGAATCACTCTGAAGGAAAGAATTGTTGAGTATCTAGAGGCCAGAGGGGCTCAGGACCAAAGGCAGCATGGATTCACAGCGGAAGGTCATGCCAGACAAATCTGATAGATTTCTTTGACTGGGTGACCAAAGTAGTAGATCAGGGAGGGGCTGTGGACATGGCCTACCTAGACTTTAGCAAGGCATTTGACACAGTCCCACACAAAAGATTAATATACAAGTTAGCCAGCCTGGGAGTGGGTCCCAAGATGACAGCCTGGGTAAAGAATTGGCTGGAGAATAGGACACAGAGAGTAATAGTAAATGGAGTCCACTCTGAAGAAAGGGGTTACTAGTAGAGGTACAGCAGGGTTCAGTATTAGGACCGGTCCTCTTCAATGTCTTTATAATTGCATTGTCGGAGGGACTGGAAGGAAAAGTATGTCACTTGCAGATGACACAAAGATCTGCAACAGAGTTGATGCACAAGGTGGGGTGGAAAGGATGAGAAGGGACTTGGCAAGGTTAAAGGAATGGTCAAATGTATGGCAGCTTAGATTCAATACTAAGAAGTGCAAGTAATGCACCTGGGAAACAAAACCCAGGGAAGAGTACACAATGGGGGGTGAGATACTAACAACAACAAAAATGGAAAGGGACCTGGGGGTAGTCATATCAGATGACCTAAATGTGGGCAAGCAATGTGAGAGGGCTGCAAGGAGGGCTGGGGGGATACTGGGATGCATAGGGAGAGGCATCACCAGTAGAAAACCGGAAGTTATTATTCCTCTGTACAGACAGTTGGTGAGACTCCATCTGGAGTACTGCGTGCAGTTCTGGAGACCCAATCTCCTCAAAGACATAGACAGGATGGAGGCTGTCCAGAGGAGGGCAACTAAAATGGTGCAGGGTCTGCACCGGAAGACATATGAAGAGAGACTTAAGGAGCTGAATATGTATAGCCTCGAGGAAAGGAGGGAGGGGGGACATGATAGAAACTTTCAAGTACCTCAAGGGAATCAACAAAGTCCAAGAGGGTAGCATCTTTCAAAAAAAGAGGTGTGCAAGAACAAGGGGACACAATTTGAAGATAGAAGGGAGTGGCTCAGAGGTAATTTAAGGAAGTATTTTTTCACAGAGAGGGTTGTGGATGCATGGAACGGCCTTCCGGAGGAGGTTGTGGAGTCAAAAACAGTGGTGGAATTCAAGCATGCATGGGACAGTCATAAGGCAATTCTAGGGGGTGGGGGTAGGAAGAAGTAGGCTGCTGGTTAACTAGGATCTGCAGCTTATCCATTGGGTAGGAAAATGGGCAGACTGTGTGGGCCAAGCGGTCCTTATCTGCTGTCAAAATCTATGTTTCTATGTTTCTATGGCCTATTTAGCCGCAAAGTAAAGCTGCCTGCATTTTGGACTGTGGGCTGCCTAGCCTGCAAGGTAGCTGCCGGGAACTTAGCTACTGAAGAGACTGTCACAGTCTTTAGCACCACTAAGCTTCAAATGTGATCTTTTTGGTCCAGAGCAACCTGTTTGTGCATTTTCTTTCTCATTCTTTCAACACCCCCTGCCATGTCCACCTTATTGCACACCTTTGTATCATCCATCAAGAGGTATACCTTCCACTCCAGTCCCTCTGCAATGTCCCCAATAAAGACATTGAAGAAGACCGGTCTTAACACCGACCACTGTAGCACCTTGCTCATCACCTCTCCCTCTTCAGAAAACTCCTTGTTTACCACAACCCTCTGACTCCTTCCATTCAGCCAGTTCTCCACCCACAAAACTATTTTAGAATCCACCCCAAGACTGCACAGTTTGTTAATCAGCCTTCTATGGGGGACGGTGTTGAAGGCCTTTCTGAAATTCAGATAGGCCACATCCACTGCACTTTCCTGGTCCTCTGCCTTAGTTAACACAATGTTCATTCTAAATGCAGTAAAAGTTAGGGTTAGATGTACAAGTAAATAAATGCCATATAAGGTAGTATACGTGTGCGTGTGTGTGTGTGTGTGTGTGTGTGTGTGAGCGGCATGTGTGTGTGTGTGGCAATGCTCTGTGTATGTAGACAGTGCACTGCTATGTTATACTGGAATATATTTGTAGACAACATAAAATACCTTGGGCAAACTGTCAATTAAGGTCTCACCTTTAAGTCCCACATAGACCAGGTAACTAGGTCTATCCACGGCAAACTTAGCACCTTGTACAGGCTAAAATAACAACTTATCCTGGAGGCAGGGCGAGCAATTGCCTCCAGTGTCCTCCTTCCTACATTAATGTATGATGCCCCTGTAACTGAGGGTATGTCAAAGCATGAGGTTGACAGGCTTCAGGTCCTGTACAACAAGCTGGCGAGGTTTGCGACACTGAGTCACCCAAGAAACCAACCCTGTGTATCGCTGGCCCATCTTCAATGGCCTTCCTTTGAGGCTCATCTTCAGTACCCCCTGCTCTGCCTTGCTTACAAACTGCAGCACCCGGCTGTCCCACCTAGCTTTACAAGAATAATAATTCCTAAGTCTAACCCTCATATGCTCAGGACCACCGGTCGGTCACTACTAACAATCCCCAGAGTCAAGACTAACATGGGAAGCAAATCCTTTGCTCACACTGCTCCTAAGCTGTGGAACACTCTCACTCCTTTAGTACAGGATGTCCCATTACTGTTAAACTTTCGCACAAGGCTCAAGTCCCACCTGCTTGGGGCAAGCTCGTGCCATTGTCAGGGTATTGGAGAGTCACCCCCGGTCCCACATCCTACACCAATCCCTCTCATTTTTCTCAGGCAAAATGACTCCAAAAGCATGCCTCAGCTGACTCAATTATTGCAGTTATGTTCACTATATTGAAATATTGCCTTTCTTGTAACCTTGAATTGCATGTCTACTTTCTCTGCATCCTGTACTACCTGACTGTATTGTAATGTTTCTGTCTCCCAGGTTGCCCCTGAAAAAGGGACATTCAGGGCCCAGTGGGCCTACCCGGTCATCAAAATCCAATAAATAAAAAAAATATATATATATATTAAATCAGCTTGTATACTATAATGCACACTGAAATTTGATACCTGTCTGTACCATTATAGTGACCTGTAGTTACTTTTACCTGTACTGTACTGTATTTCTGTGACTGCTACCTGTGAACGGTATGCCACCCTTATGGTGACACCAACACAGCGAAATACACACCTGTCGGCAAAATTGACCTTTGCCGACAGGTCGCTGTGTTGGTGTGTCCAAGACAGAGGCATGTTGTCTCCCAGTCCTGCACCCCCACCTCGAATCAACTCTGACTGGAGTTGATAATCTTAAAGACATGGGCGTGGGGGGCAGAGCCTCCCTGCATGGGGAGTTCGTGGGGGCAAAGCCCCCCCCGATAAAAAAAAAAAAAACCAGGACTGGGAGACAGACAGGAATCATGTAGACCACAACTTGCGGTCGACATGATTCCTGTTGGTGAGATGCCAGTTGACATAAGGGATGTCGAACCATCATGGTAGAGCCCTGGTGAACACTACTGTATGTACTTATTGCCTGTACCAAACTTGTATTGTGATTATTACCTGTGATACCTATGTATTTTTAACTGCTGCTAGCTGGCCCAGGTCATGCCTGAAAATGGTCCACAGGATCAGTGCTCTTATCCAGTTACAAAGGAAGAAAGAAAGAAATACAAAATAAATATTTGCATATGTGTGTATATGTATTAGTCAGTGTGCCTGTATCACAACAATTAGGAAGTGCAATTAGGTGGCTCAGTGGTTAGTGAAAAATTGCTAGTCTACATTCCCCTGCTGTCTAGCTCAGTTTCAGCCTTATGCATGTCACTGCTGATTTAAATGAGTTGTTTAGTGGCAACCCTCTCCTCCAATGGCCCTCACAGCCTGAAAAGAAGAACATTGTCCCTCAATGTCTTTTTTTTTTTAATCTGTAAGAATGTGTGTAGACTGTGCACTGCCATGTTTTATACTGGTGTGTGTGTGTGTATATATATATATATATATATATATATATAGATTTGTACCAGCAGGAACATCTGCCAGAACTAGACACATGGTGGATTCCCTGCAGGGGGAGGGCCTCAAACAACTGGTACAATAACCCACAAGAGACAGGGCTATCCTAGATCTAGTACTGACTAACAGGGAAAGGATCACAGATCTCCAGGTAGAGGGTCACCTGGGGGCCAGTGACCATCACATGGTATGGTTTAATTTGGCCACTACATCTAAATCATCCCATTCTAAGGCAAGACTATGGGACTTCAGAGGAGCTGACTTTGATAAGATGGCCAACAGAGTTAAACTAGCCCTGGCAAAAAGAAACACAGGTGAGGGGGTACAGGCAAAGTGGGAAAGCATTAAGGATGCAATTATTGAAGTAACATCCTATTGTGTTAGACAGAAAAGGAAATGCAAAAGAAGAAGGAAACCACTTTGGTTCTCAAATACAGTAGCAGAAAAGGTCAGAGCCAAAAGGCTGGCCTTCAGGAAATATAAGGGAACACAGCGGGATGAAGATAGAGAGGCATACCAAACTGCCCTAAGGGAAGCAGGGAAGGCAGTAAGACAGGCAAAGTCCCAAACTGAGGAAACACTAGCATGAACAGTAAAAGAAGGTGACAAGACTTTCTATAGATACATTGGTGAAAGGAGAAAATCCAGAGGGGGTATTGCTAAGCTCAAAGGAGAAAAGGTGGCATGTGAGGAGGAGGACCCTGTAAAATCATCTATCCTAAATAGATACTTTTGGTCAGTATTTACTGAAGAGAAGGTAGGGCAGGGTCCACAGCTCAGCACCATGGACACAGGTGGGGGGAGGGAGGTGAGCACTACTCCCTTCACAAAAGAAAGGGTCCTATAAGAGCTCGCTAAGCTCAGGGTGGACAAGACAATGGGACCTGATGGCATACATCCCAGGGTACTTAAGGAGCTAAGGATGGAACTAGCAGAGCCATTAGCAGAACTGTTTAGTGAGTCTCTGAGCACAGGAGAGGTCCCAGAAGACTGGTGAAGGACTCATGTGATCCTGCTCTACAAGAGTGGTAGCAGGGAGGAGGCAGGGAACTACAGACCAGTCAGTCTTACCTCGGTAGGGGGCAAGATTATGGAGGCACTCCTTAAGGAAAGGATAGTGCAACACCTGGAATCCACAGGGGCACAGGATCCAAGACAGCATGGGTTTACAAAAGGAAGGTCCTGTCAAACTAGTCTCATAGATTTCTTTGACTGGGTAACCAGAGTGGTGGACCAAAGGGGAGCAGTTGATGTCACCTACCTTGACTTCAGCAAACCTTCTGACACTGTTCCACATAGAAGATTGATAAATAAGCTGGGTAGGCTTGGGTGGGTCAGAAGTTGGTGAACTGGGTGGCAAACTGGTTGATGGGCAGAAAACAGAGAGTGGTGGTAAATGGTATACAGTCAGAAAAGATGCAAGTCACAAGTGGGGTACCTCATGGATCAGTCCTGGGGCCAGTCCTCTTCAACATCTTCATCAGTAACATTGCAGATGGACTAGAGGGTAAGGCTTGTATGTTTGCAGATGACACCAAGATCTGCAACAGAGTAGACGATCCAGATGGGGTGGGCAGAATGAGCAGAGATCTGGATAAACTAACAAAATGGTCAGACGAGTGGCAACTGGAATTTAATGCAAAGAAGTGCAAGATCATGTACATAGGGAAGAGAAACCCTGAAGCCACCTATAAGCTGGGAGGGCAGTTGCTGGCAGTCACAAAGGAAGAAAGAGACTTAGGCATCATCATCTTCAATGACTTGAAATCATCCAAGCAGACCTCTAAAGCAGTAGGTAAGGCTAGGGGGATGTTAGAGTGTATTAGTGGGGGTATCACATGTCGTAAGAGGGAGGTAATAATCCCTCTTTGCAAGACACTGGTTAGGCCCCATCTGGAGTACTGCATGCAGTACTGGAGGCCACACCTTCACAAGGATATTAACCAAACTGAGGCATCCAGAGAAGGGCAACCAAAATGGTGCAGGGACTGCATCAGAAGACATATGAGGACAGATTAACGGAGCTCAATACGATACCCTTGAGCAAAGGAGGGAGAGAGGTGATATGATCGAGACATTCAAACACCTTAAGGGCATTAACAAGGTGAAAGAGTCTAACATGTTTAAATATAAGAAATACAGCAGGACAAGAGGACACGGCATGAGATTAGAGGGAGGCCGATTAAGGGGGAATGTGAGGCAATTCTTTTTCACAGAAAGGGTGGTGGATGCATGGACCGGTCTACCTCAGGAAGTGGTGGCTATGAATACAGTGCAGGGCTTCAAACAGGCATGGGATAGGAATAAGGGAGCAATACAGATAAGTATGAATAGATAGGCCACTGACAGAGCAAAGGCCGATGGCACATTTATAAGGTAGAAAAGAAATGGGCAGACTGGATGGGCCTTGCGGTCCTTATCTGCCATCAACTTCTATGTTTCTATGTATGTGTGTATATATATATATATATATATATATATATATATATATATATATATGTATATATATATACATACACACACACACATAGGGTATATGATGGGCAGGAGTGGGACATGGAAATAGTCCCATTCCTGCAGAGTGAAATGCACAGCTCACTCTGTAGGACTGAGAATGTTTTCCATATCCCATGATCTGCCCATCATGTGCGTGATATATACCACAGGGGTGAGAGCTTTAGGAACATTTTTTCTGCTTCTGTGTGTTTCCTGCTCATTCTGAGTGTGGTGTCAGTGTGTGTGTGTGTGTGTGTGTGTGTTCGAATGGACTGGGAGTCAGA
This sequence comes from Neoceratodus forsteri, assembly GCA_016271365.2. Taxonomy (NCBI): domain Eukaryota; kingdom Metazoa; phylum Chordata; order Ceratodontiformes; family Ceratodontidae; genus Neoceratodus; species Neoceratodus forsteri. The sequence continues at coordinate 191,795,200 of CM028138.1, read as the reverse complement.
CGCACAGGTGAGTGTGTTTTGCAAAGCTTATTGAGTAAGTCAGAGGCTCAGTGAGAAAGACAAACTGCTGCAGGTAGCACTGAGAAAGATAAACTGCTTTGTAAGAGTTTCATTTAGAATTCAGGTTGTTTTGAAGCTGAGATCAGCACAGTAATGGTCTAGTAGTGTTAGAAACACAATGGGACACAGGTGAGAGTGTCTTGCAAAGCCGAGTAAGTTGCAGCTTCAGTGAGAAAGAGAAACTGTTATCTGAAGCAGCTTCCTTAGAATGCAAGCTGCAGTGCAGATATTCTCACTCTGGTGACATCAGCAGGGTGTTGATGAATGCCAGTATCCTCACTCTGCTGATGTTGTCAGGATTTATCCTCACTCTAGTGGAAATAACACAGGATATGTTACGGAGAAAGCTCTCACCCTGTGATATATATATATATATATATATATATATATATACACACAATATATATAACAGTCAGTGAGTGTGTATCACAACAATTACAAAGTGCAGTTAGGTGGCTCAGTGGTTGAGGTTAGTATAAAATTGCTAGTCTACCTTCCCTGCTATCTAGCTCAGTTTCAGCATCATACATGTCATGGCTGATTTAAATGGGGTGTCTACTGGCAATCCCCCACCCTCCGATGTCCCTTACAGCCTGAAAGAACACATTCCCTCAATGTATTTTTTTGAATCTGTTTACAAATAAAGGTCCTTTGTTAATGTAACCCTGCATCCCCAGCCCAACCTCCCACTGAGCACCCACCACCCCAAATACCCCAGACTTCCCCACACACCCTCACTCACCTGAAAAGATCCCAGTGTGAAGATCCACTGTCCCATGGAAGACATGTCTTGCTGCTGGAACCAGTTACTCCTATATGAGAAATAAGGTAAGTGCAGTTGAAAATTTATTGAAGTGAGAGGGAGGAGGCAGAGAACTACAGACCAATCAGTCCTACCTCAGTAGTGGGCAAGATTATGGAGGCACTCCTTAAGGAAAGGATAGTACAACACCTGGAATCCATAGGAGCACAGGATCCAAGACAGCATGGGTTTACAAAAGGAATGTCCTGTCAAGCTAATCTCATAGATTTCTTTGACTTGGTAACATGAGTGGTGGACCAAGGGGGAGCAGTTGATGTCACCTACCTTGACTTCAGCAAAGCTTTCAATACTGTTCCACATAGAAGATTGATTAATAAGTCTGGTAGTCTCGAGGTGGGTCAGGAGTTGATCAACTGGGTGGCAAACTGGTTGGTGGGCAGAAAACAGAGAGTGGTGTTAAATGGTATACAGTCAGAAGAGATGCAAGTCACAAGTGGGGTACCTCAAGGATCAGTCCTGGGGCCAGTCCTCTTCAGTATCTTCATTAATGACATTGCAGATGGACTAGAGGGCAAGGCTTGTCTGTTTGCAGACAACACCAAGATCTGCAACAGAGTAGGTGATCCAGATGGAGTGGGTAGAATGAGAAGAGATCTGAATAAACTAGCAAAATGGTCAGAAGAGTGGCAACCGGGGTTTAATGCAAAGAAGTGCAAGATGATGCACATAGGGAAGAGAAACCCTGAAGCCATCTATAGGCTGGGAGGAGAGTTGCTGGCAGTCACAAAAGAAGAAAGAGACTAGGGCATCATCATCACAGATTAGACCCCGGAGTCAGTTGAAAAGCCAATTATGATGGACTTACCACACATTATGGCTGATTTTTTAAACTAGTTTGAAATTTCTGACTTCAACTAACTGAAGAAAATCCAACCAATTTTTTCAACTTTCACCATTGTTGAATTTTATTATGTAGTAGTTTGTCGTACTTTTTAAACTTCGTGGGCAGGATTCACAAAAGGGATGTGCCCAGTGCATCCGAGATGCACCAGGGCATCCCCAGAATGTGCCCAAGGGCATCAGGCAGGGCGATGAGGCGCCGGCACAACCCCGATGCACCACATACCACCTATAATGATATGCGGCACATCCGGAGGGGCTGGGGGGGGCATGCCCATGCATACTGGGTGCAGCCCCATTCACAGCCCAATACTGTGGCGCAACTCCGGGGCAAGTTCGGGGATGTGCCACAGAAAGATAAGTCTAGAAATTTAGACTTATGTTGGGGGCCACCTACAGGCTGGCCGCCACACTGCGGGCAGCAGCACGGCTGCCTGCCCACCCTGGCAGCCCAGTGAGCCCCTGCCTCATGTTCTTTGACAATGCTGCCCTGGCAGTACTGACATGTTCCTCCAATCCCTGTACAAAGCCACTCCCGCGGCGACAACAGTATCGAATCCCCTGCACCAAGCCCTATACAGCGCCACTTACGGTGGCAGTGGTAGCACTGTTCTACCCCCGGCGCCCGTGCCTGCTCACGCCCAGTGGCAGTAGGTAGTGATGCCTGAGCACTCAGATGATGCCGCGGGCGGCACTGGATTGCAGGCTGAATCCCCCAGCCCCAAGCTCCCTGTGCAGCCACCTCCCATGGCAGATGTGCAGACAGCCCCCCCCATGTACCCCCAACCCACCCCTCTTCCCCCACCTCAGCAAGGACCCTCTGTCAGTGGGCGGCTCAACCCACCCACATACCACCATGGCCGCCCGCCAACAGAGCTGTCTGTGACAGACAGCTATCGCACAGCCTGATGGTATGAGGGTGGGTAGAGCCACCTGCTGACAGAGGATCCTTGCTGGGGTGGGTTGGGGGTACATGGGGAGGTTGTCTGCACGTGCTACGGGAGGCGGTTGTACCAGGGGTTTGGGGCTGGGGGAGGTTCAGCCTGCAATCCAGCGCTGCCGTGAACGGCATCATACAGGCGCCGGGGGCATTCCACTACTACTGCTGCCGGGAGCGGCTTTGTATGGGTGCTCTGGGTGGGGCATCTCCATTACTACTGACGCCGAGAGCGGCTTTGTACAGGTGCTTGGGGGGGGCATCTCCACTATTACTGCCACTGGGAGCGGCTTTGTATGGGCACTCGGGAGGGGGCATCTCCACTACTACTGCCGCGGATCGGCTTTGTACGGATGCTTGGGAAGGCATTCCACTACTACTGCCACCGGGAGCAGCTTTGTATGGTGCTTAGGAGGTGAACAGTGCTGCTACTGCTGCCGTGAGGCACACTCTACAGGGGCTTGGGGCAGGAGGGGGGATTCGATACCATTGTTGCCACCAGGGCAGCTTCTCACGGAGGCATTGGGGGGACTATTACATATAACACCGCCTGGGCGGCATGGCTTAGGCTGGGGTGGGGGGGGGTGGGGCGGTGGTTACACTGTGGCATGCTCTGCTGGGGAATCCAGCCATGTTATGTAAATAGGGCTACAATGGCATGTTAATGGCCCCATTGCACCATGCATGCCTAATGGCCTCATTTGCATGCCCCTGGCTGTGAATAGCTGTTTTGGGCACAGGGCATCCTGAGATGCCCTGCCCCAGTGGACTCGCTGCCTGTCATGGGGGATGCTCTGGAGCAGCCTGGGATGCTCGGGGGCATCCTGGGCTGGGCGCACCTGTGGTATTCACAGAGGAGATGTGCTGGGGACATCTCCTGTGCCTTCTCTGTGAATAGCCCATTTTGCACTCCGTGCATCTCCCCTGCACCGTGGCAGCCGAGTTGCACTGGGGCATCTCCTTTGTGAATCCTGCCCCGTATCTTTTTTTTTTAATTAAAATTTCGACTATAAGAGTTAATAAAATGTGTGGAAAAGTCCTCCCTCCCCAAATCAATGGGCGCGCGCACACACAGTCTTCGCTTTCTGACATCACAAAACTGGGCTGTATGTGCCTACGTAAGTGTTGGTGTTAAGGTCAGGAAGCAGCCCGCTTTTAGCATTTGGGATTTAGCAGCATTATAATTTCATAAATGCTATAGAAACAAAAGGGATTATTTATGCCCCTCAACTCTGGGGCAAGTGAGGTATTATGATGTTAGAGGGAGCAGCAAATAGTAAGAAGCAGCTAAGAAGCTTGTTGCTCTTTTAAAATATAAATACAAAGTGCAGTGAAACAAATCTACACACAGTAGGGACCCACTAAAGCACAATAAGCAGTCAAAAACAACAACAAAATATACTAAGTCCCTGAAAGTAACAGACTGAAGCAGGGCAGTAAAACAGTATACGGTATAGAAAAATAAGCAGCAGTAATACTAGTTACTTAGAAAAAGAACTGTGAGTCTAAAATACAGTATAAGTAGGGCCTCAAACACCCAACAGAAGCTAGATGGTACCCTTTTGCAAACAGAGCTAACCATCAATATATGCTAGTGTACTACTAGTAGTAGAATCTGTGAGACTAAAAACAGTTTAAGGGAGGACCCCTAGAAATACCTCCTGTGTGGTATACCAGAACTGAGATGTATCCATAGTTTAAATTTAAAGCTAAAAAAACATTTTCTGACAGTTTCTGAACTTGTTTTGGCTTTCAGCATGTACACTAATGTGTTTTGTAAAATTTTATTCATCTTGCCATGAGGACTTTAATATTTAGTCTATCCGATTCCTACAGTGGCAAACAATAAACATTTTGTCCCTTGGACCCGACCGACCATGCTCCATGCACCAGCCTCCTATGGTCCAGGAACTCACCAACTGACCACCTGCACCTGCTCTGCTCCACTACCTCGTAGGGTGTCTGACTTACTCAAAATGCCACCACAGTCAGAGAGAGCCCAGCCGGGCCACCTGCAGTAGATCGATGATGATCGATCGTCTTGGCTTTTCGAGTACGGCCCCCCTTGGCCCCACAGCCCCCAAGCCCTCAACCAGCCAGAGAAGCCAACTCAGCAAGCAACAAACACACAGACAGACTGAGTAGTCTGTGAGAGACCATCCTCCTCCTTCCTACTGCCCTGCCCTGGCAAGCCTTACACACACATCCCATATAGAACCTTGCTCACTGTAGTAGCCTGTTGCCTGCCAGTTCGGTCAGGTGTCGGGTGATGATTCAGTCGGTGGTGTCGGGTGGCTCCATAGCTCAGACTGCCACTGCTGCTCTACTTGGTGGTGGTGTTGGTGTTTTTGGAGCTGTGTGCTCTCCTCCCAACTCACACAGTCGGTCCCAACCTAACCCACGTCCCCACTCTGGTACTCTGTGCAGTGGAACTAGTGCACCTACCACCTCCTCCTTGCAGACTCTGAAGACCTGACCGAGACTGAGTGAGAGTTGCCCGATGGGCCCAGCTGAAGGGTCATGGGCTGATCACAACCACGACCAGACCACTGACTTGCTGCCTTCCACGACTGCTGCTTGGCTTTGTTGGAGGACTGACTGGGACCTACACAGCCACACACTAGTCTTTCTCTGGGCACTGGACACATCAGGACAGTGGACACAGTTATTTATATTTAAATTAAAGGCCAAACTGCCAAACTTCATCCCTGCAGAAAAACGCTGCTCACTCTGTTGCCCACACACCAACACGGATGCTTCCTCACCTGACAGTCTCCTCACCTACCTAGGCACGCTCTCCCCGCCACCTCATGCAGACAGTCACAGATACTCTCAAGCCCCTGGCTCCTCCTTCTATCTCTCCTAATTGGTGGATGCTTCATGTCCAGGAGCCAGGGGTGCATTTTATTGGCTGTAAGGCTCGGTGCCGGTGGTTGAAGGCCTTTAGTTATTCACGGCCCTCCTCCCCCCAGGAAAGAAAAAAGAGAAAACACATTGTAGTGCACCACAAAAACAAACCTGGATGGGTCACAGAATTGTCAACTGCAGTGGATTTCAACTCCACTATTTTATGACTGCAATCCAATGCAATTGCAACTGACTGCAACTGCACTGAATTGCAACTGACTATTTCAACTGCTGATGACTGCTCCGGGGTCTATCAAAGATTACCTGAAATCATCCAAGCAGACCACTAAAGCAGTAGGTAAGGCTAGAGGGATGTTAGGGTGTATTAGTAGGGGTATCACAAGTCAGAAGAGGGAGGTAATAATCCTCTTGCAAGACACTGGTTAGTCTCATCTGGAGTACTGCGGCAGTACTGAGGCCACACCTTCATAAGGACATTAACCAAACTGAGGCAGTCCAGAGAAGGGCAACCAAAATGGTGCAGGGACTGCATCAGAAGACATATGAGGACAGATTAACGGAGCTCAATATGTATACCTTGAGCAAAGGAGGAGAAAGGTGATATGATCGAGACATTCAAACACCTTAAGGGCATTAACAAGGTGAAAGAGTCTAACATGTTTAAATATAAGAAATATAGCAGGACAAGAGGACACGGCATAAGATTGGGGAGGCCGATTAAGGGGAATGTGAGGCAATTTCTTTTCACAGAAAGGGTGGTGGATGCATGGACCGGTCTACCTCAGGAAGTGGTGGGTATGAATACAGTGCAGGGCTTCAAACAGGCATGGGATAGGCGTAAGGGAGAAATACAGATGAGTATGAATAGATAGGCCACTGACAGAGCAAAGGCCGATGGCACATTTATAAGGTAGAAAAAGAAATGGGCAGACTGGATGGGCCTTGCGGTCCTTATCTGCCATCAACTTCTATGTTTCCATGTATATATATATATATATATATATATATATATATATATATATATATATATTTACACATATAGGGGATACATGATGGGCAGGAGTGGGACATGGAAAATAGTCCCACTCCTGCAGAGTGAGAATGCACAGCTCACTCTGTAGGACTGAGAATGTTTTCTATATCCCATGATCTGCCCTTCATGTGTGTGATATATACCACAGGGGTGAGAGCTTTAGGAAAATTTTTTCTGCTTCTGTGTGTTTCCTGCTCATTCTGTGTGTGGTGTCAGTGTGTGTGTGTGTGTGTGTGTGTGTGTGTTCTGAATGGACTGGGAGTCAGAAACAGGTGAGTGTGTTTTGCAAAGCTTATTGAGTAAGTCAGAGGCTCAGTGAGAAAGATAAACTGCTTTGTAAGAGTTTCATTTATAATTCAGGTTGTTTTGAAGCTGAGATCAACACAGTATTGGTCTAGTAGTGTTAGAAACACAATGGGACACAGGTGAAAGTGTCTTGCAAAGCTGAGTAAGTTGCAGCTTCAGTGAGAAAGAGAAACTTATCTGAAGCAGCTTCCTTAGAATGCAAGCTGCAGTGCAGATATTCTCACTCTGGTGACATCAGCAGAGTGTGGATGAATGTCAATATCCTCACTCTGCTGTTGTCGTCAGGATTTATCCTCACTCTATATATATATATATATATATATATATATATATATATATATTTTTTTTTATTTGGTTGTTTAACCAGGTATAGCACACTAAGCTGAAAGCTTTTTACAGAGCGACCTGGGAGCACAAGGAGGTTAAGTGACTTGCTCAGGGTCACACAGTATGCAAGTGGAAGCTGTGGGATTCAAACCCAGGTCTGGTCTGCTGGATGTCACCAGATTTGCAGCTCAGAGCCTTAGACCACTGCGCTATACTGCCTCCATATATATATATATATATATATATGTGTGTGTGTATATATATATATATATACATATATGTTTATGTGTAATAGTCAGTGAGTGTGTATCACAACAATTAAAAAGTGCAGTTAGGTGGCTCAGTGGTTAGGGTTAGTATAAAAATTGCTAGTCTACCTTCCCCTGCTATCTAGCTCAGTTTCAGCATCATGCATGTCATGGCTGATTTAAATGGGGTGTCTAGTAGCAAACGCCCACCCTCCGATGTCCCTTACCCTGAAAGAACACATTCCCTCAATGTATTTTTTTAAATCTGTTAACAAATAAAGGTCCTTTGCTAATGTAACCCTGCATCCCCAGCCCAACCTCCCACTGAGCACCCACCACCCCAGATGCCCCAGACTTCCCCACACACCCTCACCCACCTGAAAGATCCCAGTGTGAAGATCCACTGTCCCATGGAAGACATGTCTTGCTGCTGGAACCAGTTACTCCTATATGAGAAATAAGGTAAGTGCAGTTGAAAATTTATTGAAGTGAGAGGGAGCAGGCAGGGAACTACAGACCAATCAGTCTTACCTCAGTAGTGGGCAAGATTATGGAGGCACTCCTTAAGGAAAGGATAGTGCAACACCTGGAATCCATAGGAGCACAGGATCCAAGACAGCATGGGTTTACAAAAGGAATGTCCTGTCAAGCTAATCTCATAGATTTCTTTGACTTGATAACATGAGTGGTGGACCAAGGGGGAGCAGTTGATGTCACCTACCTTGACTTCAGCAAAGCTTTCAATACTGTTCCACATAGAAGATTGATTAATAAGCCTGGTAGTCTCAGGTGGGTCAGAAGTTGATCAACTGGGTGGCAAACTGGTTGGTGGGCAGAAAACAGAGAGTGGTGTTAAATGGTATACAGTCAGAAGAGATGCAAGTCACAAGTGGGGTACCTCAAGGACCAGTCCTCTTCAGTATCTTCATTAGTGACATTGCAGATGGACTAGAGGGCAAGGCTTGACTGTTTGCAGACAACACCAAGATCTGCAACAGAGTAGATGATCCAGATGGAGTGGGCAGAATGAGAAGAGATCTGAATAAACTAGCAAAATGATCGGAAGAGTGGCAACCGGGGTTTAATGCAAAGAAGTGCAAGATGAAGCACATAGGGAAGAGAAACCCTGAAGTCACCTATAGGCTGGGAGGAGAGTTGCTGGCAGTCACAAAGGAAGAAAGAGACTTGGGCATCATCATCACAGATTACCTGAAATCATCCAAGCAGACCACTATAGCAGTAGGTAAGGCTAAGGGGATGTTAGGGTGTATTAGTAGGGGTATCACAAGTCAGAAGAGGGAGGTAATAATCCCTCTTTGCAAAACACTGGTTAGGCCCCATCTGGAGTACTGCATGCAGTACTGGAGGCCACACTTTCACAAGGACATTAACCAAATTGAGGCAGTTCAGAGAAGGCAACCAAAATGGTGCAGGAACTGCATCAGAAAACATATGAGGACAGATTAATGGAGCTCAATATGTATTTTATTTATTGCATATAATCGGAATTACAATTTTGAGTCACAGACTCTTTTGCAAAGGCTCCACGCCGGTTACAGGGGTGGAGGCTAACAATACAAGGATGCATACGTAATAAAGCAGTATACAGAAAACATACACACTCAAGTAATAAACACAAACAGTACTGACAGTGCAGTCCAGGTTTTAACTTAGTTCACCAGAGACAGTGTTAGGCAGCTTTCTGGGTATCATTTGCTAGTGATGGGAGGAAAGCAGATTCATGGAGTCTATGGAGACCCTGAGTTGGTTATTAATGGGGTTAGGGAGCATACTAGGTGGGCAGAGCTAGTCACAGTCACAGGTTGCAGACTCAGTTAGGTGAGCTTTGAGGCCTGCTTTGAATAGGGAGATGCTGAGGGTCTGAGAGAGCCAAGGAGGTAAAGCATTGAGCCAAAGGGGAGCACGGTACCGAAATGATCTTTGACCCAGTGATGTCCTACAATGGGGGACCTGGAATGAGAAATTTGCAGCGAGTTGAGTATTACACCTGAAGGGTACTGGGCTGATTATGGGGAGAAGGCCAACGGGCACTATCTGGAGTTGTATTTTTTTTGCCAGGATGCAGGTGTGGTACTGAAGTCTTTGTTGGAAGTTTAGCCAACCCGTCAGGGCGTAAAGGTCACAGGTATGAGTTAGATGGTCTCTGCCAGTGACTAGTCGGCAGGCTTTATTCAGGGCAGTGTTAATACTGTGTAGTGCGGTGGGTTCTGCTGATCCATATATCGCTATCCCGTAGTCAATTAGGGAGAGGATTGAGGAGGAGACTGCCAGATGCAAGGCCTGTGTGGGTAAACAGTGTTTAACTCTATAGAGGATTCCCACTCTAGCGCTGACAGCGGAGGAAAGATGTTGAATGTGACTATGGTAGGAGAGGGAGGCATCTAATGTGATACCCAGGTATTTGAAGTTAGTAACGGTTCAAGGGGTACCTTGTTTGTTTTAATTAGAGTGCTGATTGGCTGTGTGGCTTTGACGTGTGCAAAGATCATGGATTTAGTTTTTTTATAGTTGATGATCAGGCGGTGCTCATCGAACCATGTCTCTAGCTCCCCGAAAAAACCCTGTAGGGCTTGCTGTAGGGCGCTAGGTTGAGGGTGTTTCCAAAATAGTACCGCATCATCCGCATAGAGAAGCATATGACCACTGCATGCCTTGGGAAGTGAGCTTAAAGAGAGGAAAAGAGAAGAGGGCAGAGAATAGACTCTGTGGGACCCCAGAGCACACTGCTTTAAGTAGAGGAGATGGTGGTATTTAACCTGACTTGCTGTGACAGGCCTGAGAGGTAGTCCTGAACCAGACAGTTGTCTCGGGGACCACATTTAGCTGTGGAAGGACACGAAGCAGAAGATCGTGACAGACCGTGTCAAATGCTTTGGTTAGATCCACATAGATTGCACCTGCAATAGATCCTTGGTCTAGGGCCTCATGGATGAACGAGGTGAGCTCAGAAAGTGCGGTGACAGTGCTATGGCCTTTCCGGAACCTGTGCTGAGCATGGCTTAGTAGGTTGTATTTAGTTAGGTGTTCAGTTATCTGGTCAGAGACTATTTTTTCCAGTGCTTTAGAGAGAGGTGGAAGTATAGAAATCGGTCTAAAGTTGCTTGAGAAAGTGGGGTCGCCACTCTTCAGAATGGGAGTGATTAATGCACTCTTCCAGGTTGAAGGGAACTGACCGAGACAGAGAGAGAGAGAGATTGAGAATTTTAGTAAGGTGGGGTAGTATGACATCCAGTGTCAGCCGAATGAGTTTAAGATCTAGAGAATCATTGCTGTAACGGGAATTGGCAATAGCTTTGGAAATGTAATGTTTTGCCTCGCGGCAAGAGATGACTCTCAGCCTGAAAGGTAGTGAATCTGAGTTAGATGGAGTGTTGGGGGAGGGTGGGGGGACAGGGTGGAAGAATTTAGGAGGGAGGATATGGGAGAGGTCCAAGAAGGTGGTGTTAAGGGCTTCTGCTATAGTGGAGGGGTCATGTGTGACTTCTCCATTTATAGAGAGTTGGGAGGGGGTTGGGGAGCGGGAATTCCCATTGAGTTCTTTTATGTTGCTCCAGAATTTTTTACCGTCTCCCCGAGAGGAAGTAAGAGTTTGTTGGTAGTAAGAAGCCTTAGCCTGTCATATGGCCCATGTACATTTATTGCGGGCCGCTTGGTATAGCTGTCTATCAAGTGTGCTTTGAGATTCAAGGGCCTTATGCCAAAGGTTGTCCCTCAATTGGAGCAGGTTAAGTAGTGAGGGTGTGAACCAAGGGTGGTTCTGGTTTTCAGTACTTGTTTGGTGAGGGGGCAAAATGTCACAGGCCTTGTTAAAGGTGGTTATAAAGTGAGCGAGAGTTAGGTCTACTGACTGCGTGGTGTAAATGGGGAGCCAATCACTAGTAGCTAGATGGTCTATGAGTTTCCGTAGGCCTCCTCTTTTTAGCCGTCTCTGCATGGAGATTATTGGGGGGGCAGGGAGCAGTTTGCCCGACCACCAGCTGGTCACCGGGGAGTGGTCACTAATTGAATCTGGAAGCATCGAAGCTTGTGAGAGGTTCCGTGGCCTATTTGTGAAAATAAGTCTATAAGGGTGGAGGCTCCCCGGTTCTATCGTCCTTCTGGTAGGAGAGGACGAGTTGGGTTAGGTCGATGCTAGAGCTGCGTCTTTAAAGCTGGAAGAGGCAGGGGATAGCCAGTTGACATTGAAGTCACCCATTAAGATGAGTTCACTAGTATTGGGTAGGTGGGAGATAGTGTGGAGGATAGAATCAGAGGCTAGTTTTTGGTTTCTCGGGGGATGTAGGCTGAAATGATGTAGAGCATTTTGGTGCCCAGATTGAGTTTGACTGTTAGTGTCTGGACACCATATTGTGGTGCGGGGGTGTTAACTTCAGTGGCATGGAGTGAGGATTTAGCATAAATTGCCTCTCTTGCTGGCCCTATCGGCCTTGAAGAGGGAATAATTACTGAGGGGCACAGCATTATTGGGTATTCTATTGGACAGCCAGGTCTCCGAGAGGGCTAGGATGTCGGGTGTATGCTGGGCAACCCAGCCTTGGAGAGGGGTGAGTTTTTTTGGTAGGCTGCATATATTCAGAGTAGCTAGCAGTAGGCTACCCCTAGAGTGGTTTGAAGAGGCCTTTGCGCTGGGTGGTCCTAGGTTTGGCTGGATATTGCCTGATATTAATAGAAGTAGGAGGGTGTGCCGCAGGAGGGCCAACCTGCATAGTCTGGATGAGTGTCATTGGGATTGGTAGGATGTGGGGTTTTTATCACTGAAGGTAGGAACAGGAAGACTGGGAATGACGCATGCTAGAGGGGCTATGGAAGTGTGGGGGATGGTTATGGTGTTAGCCATGGTGGCCGGGGTTGTGATCTTGGAAGGGGGGGTGGAGCACTAAGGTGCAATGTGTAGTATGTGAGGGTGTGAGGGTTAGAGTGAGAGTGTGAGAGTATAAGCCAGCATGATCAGATTGGCTTGCTTGTGAGGTGTTGCTGAGACAGGGTCTGTGGTCATCATAGGTAAATAAGTAAAAAATGGAAAAGTTGTGGTAGTGTGGATTTGGTGTCTCTCGGAGTGGGGGGTAGTTGAGCATATTGAAGGATCCTGGAAGTCAGGAGGGCTGTTAGTAGCAGGGATAACATAATATATGATGATAGAGACAGATATGTTGCAGTGGCCTCTAGTGGTAACCTAGTATAACCTGCAGCTGGAAAAGTGAGCTGATGGGTTATTTCGCCTTGTCACCTGATAACCCTTGCCTATAAATTCGAGTGCCGACCAAGGGTGGTGGTGGGGGCGGTGGGGAGCTGAACGCATAGCGTTCGGCGGGGCAAAGCTTGAGCACCAAATCTGCAGTGTGTTTTCGGCCGTGAGAAGGGGCGCTGGCAGCCGTTGTTTGAAAAAGGCGCCAAAAGAAGAGGTAGCCGAGCAGTCTTTTTCCAGCAGTCACAACTGCTGTCTGGACAGAGGTAAAATTACCTTTCAGCTTTGGGGGTTATCCTGTGGCAGGGAAGGCTTCAAGGACTGGCCCTCACGACCTCCTGTCTCCTAGGGGGAAGGGGGTGGAATCTGCAGAAGAGGGAGAGACAGGGGTGATTAAATAGTAGTAGAGGGCGACAAGATAGCGATTGGGGGCGGCAGGTACAGGAGTGGGGGGGGAGAGGGCGTTTCAAATGCTTTTAAGCTTTAAGTGTGTAGCTATAGAAAAACAAATGGCTACGCAGAGTCTGTCTGCACACTGGTTACCCTTTACTACTTTGCACTGGAAATAAGTCTGCTCACAGGATTACACTTATAAACTTAGTATTCCTATCCACAGAGTAGTCCGTTTACAGAGGGCAGAATCTAAAAAAATTCCCCGACCTCAGATAGCACAAGCTCTGCAATTATTAAACCTACAGAGAGTTACTACACAATTATTTCTGTTGGAATTGTTAACAACAGGGCAATAACAAGGCTTTACAAAATTCAGTTCTGTTCCAGCCTGAGCACCAAATCTGCAGTGCATTTTCGGCCATGAGAAGGGGCACTGGCAGCCGTTGTTTGAAAAAGGCGCCAAAAGCAGAGGTTGCCGAGCAGTCTTTTTCCAGCGGTCGCGACTGCTGTCTGGACAGAGGTAAAATTACCTTCAACCAGGGGTTATCCTGTGGCAGGAGGCTTCAGACTGGCCTCGCCACCTCCTGTCTCCTCGGGAGGGGGTGGAATCTTTCAGCTTCGGGGTTATCCTGTGGCAGAGGGCTCAAGGACTGGCCTCGTGGACTTCCTGTCTCCTCGAGGAGGGGGGGTGGAATCTTTCAGCTTCAGGGGTTATCCTGTGGCAGGAAGGCTTCAGGACTGGCCTCGCGACCTCCTGTCCTCGGGAGGGGTGGAATCTTTCAGCTCGGGGTTATCCTGTGGCAGAGAGAGCTTCAAGGACTGGCCTCGTGACCTCCTGTCTCCTTGAGGGAGGGGTGAATCTGTATACCCTAGAGCAAAGGAGGGAGACAGGTGATATGATCAAACATTCAAACACCTTAAGGCATTAAAAGGTGAAAGAGTCTAATATGTTTCAATATAAGAAAAATAGCAAGACAAGAGGACACAGCATGAGATTAGAGGGAGGCTGATTAAGGGGTAATGTGAGGAAGTACTTTTTCACAGAAAGGGTGGTGGATGCATGGAATGGCCTACCTCACAAGTGGTGGCTATGAATACAGTGCAGGGCTTCAAACAGGCATGGGACAGGCATAAGGGAGCAATACAGATGAGTATGATTAGATAGGCCTTTGACAGAACAAAAGCCGATGGCACATTTATAAGGCAGAAAAAGAAATGGGCAGACTGGATGGGCCTTGCGGTCCTTATCTGCCATCAACTTCTATGTTTCTAAATATCATTGAACTGCACTTAACTTATTTCTCATATGGCAATCGCCAGTTCCAGCAGCAAAACGTGTCTTTGATGGGAGAGTGGATCTTCACACTGGGACCTGTTCAGGAGAGTGAGGGTGTGCGGGGGGGGGTCTGAGAATGTGGGATGGTGGGTGCTCAGTAGGAGGTTGGGTTGGTGGGGGTGAGTCACAGCACCACCCAGTCTGACCTATTAACCTCTAACTAGTGTAAGGCCCCATGCCCAAAATGAACTCTAGAGCCCCCTTACCTCCAGGATATCCTTGTGTCTATCTCACTCCTAAATTCTGAGACCATTTTTAGTCCCCACCAGCCCCTCTAATACGCTATTCCAGGCATCCACCACCCTCTCCATGAAAAAAATATTTTCTCATGTTTCCCCTGAGCCTTCCCCTTTAAATTCATTTTGTGCTCCCTTGACTTGGAGCCTCTCTTACTTTGGAAGATGCTTCTTTCCTGTACACTATTAATACTGGTGATGTATTTGTATGTCTCAGTCATGCCCCCCTGCCTCTTTTCCTCCAGGGAATATATATTTAACTCCTTTAGTCTTTCCTCAAAGGTCTTATTCCACAAGCACTGCACCATTTTAGCTGCCATTCACTGTTCCACCTCCACCCTGTCTATGTTCTTTCTCAGATGGGACCTCCAGAACTGGACGCAGTATTCCAGGTGCGGTCTCTCACAAGTGTCTTATACTGGGACAAGATGACCTCTCTCTTTATATCCTGATATCCTTCCTTATGCATCCAAGAAGCTGGCTAGCCTTTCCAGCCACCTTATTGCATTGCCTAGTTTCTCCTAGGTCCTCCAAGATGATAACTCCCAGGTCCCTTTCCTGCTTTGTGACTGTCAGTACCTTCCCCCACCTAGTTTGTACTTTGCCCATGGTTTCTTGTGCCATGTATGCATAATCCTGCACTTCTTTGCATTCAGTCCCGGTTGCCATTCTTCAGACCATTTCTCCATTTTTTTGTAGTCTTCCCTCATTCTTTCAACACCACCTGGCATGTCCATCCTGTTGCACACCTTTGCATTTTCTGTGAAGAGGCATACCTTCCTCTCCGGTCCTCTGCAATGTCCCCAATGAAAACATTGAAGAAGATCAGCCCCAACGCCAACCCATGTGGCACCTTGCTTGTCACTTCTCCTTCTCCAGAGCACTTCCTGTTTATCATAGCCCTCTGACTCCTGTCATTCAGTCAGTTTGCCACCCATAGAACTGTTTGAGGATCCACCCCTAGGCTGTGCAGTTTGTTATGGGGAGGGTGTCGAAGGCCTTTCTGAAATCCAGATAGACCATATCCACTGCACCTCCCAGGTCCACTACCTTAGTTACCCCATCATGCCATAGATTAGTACAATGAGTTAGTGCAAAACACAGCTTATGCTAAATACAGTAAAATTTAGGGTTAGATGTATAAGTCAATAAATGCCATATAAGGCAGCGTACGTGTGTTAGTGTTTACGTGGCAATGCTGTGTGTGCGTGTGTAGACAGTGCACTGCTATGCTATACAGCAATATATATAAGGGATATGCAGCGGTTCAGTGTGTGATAATGCATTTATCTAGTATAGTTTCCAGTGACCTCGCAACCTCACGAGTGCCGGCGACGCAGTGAGAGTTACAGAGGTCACTGAAACTGTACAAAATAAATGCATTGTCACATACTGAACCGCTGTATATTCCATTTATGCAACAGGTTTAGATGTTGTGTGAACATTTTGATTTTGGTAGGTGTAAATAATTTGTCAAAAAGGGAAAGAAAATTGAATTTTATGCTGTTTTTGCTAATTATAAAAAAACAAAATGGTATCTATAAATGAAACACCACTCATTTTGTAGATATGTTTGAGCTGAACATTTTTCGTGCTCACAGTACCATGCTATCATTTTTTGTTTTAAAGTTATTTACATTTGTTTGTCAAAAAAGTGAACAAAAAATTACATTTTCTTCTGTTTTCTTGCTAATCATATAAAATATACGGGGTTTATATAAATGAAACAGTATTCATTTTGTAGATAATTTTGTGCTGAACACTTTTCGTGCTCACAGTACCATGTTATCTTTTTCGTTTTAAGTTATTGACATTTAAATATGGTTAGTACTGCTTCTGGAGGCCAACATTCTAAATGAATTCTGAAGAGAACTGTGTAGATAAATGAGCTAGTGATGTAGTTACTATGTGAATAAATGGGTGATGATGTAGTTACTTTGTGGATAAATAAATTTATTACCATAGTAGCGAAGATAAATGGTTTTATTCTACAGTTTTATCCTGACCCCTGTTGCATAAATGCATATATGTGTATATGTATTAGTCAGTGTGTGTATCACAACAATTAGAAAGTGCAGTTAGGTGGCTCAGTAGTTATTGCAAAAAGTCCAGTTTACACATTCTCACTGCCCATATACCATTATTTTGAAGCCGTATTGGCTCTTGCTAGAGTTTGTTGTTAAAGCCTTGGCTATTCTCACTTCAGTTTGTGCCTTAGCACTCCTTATTGTTCTCCCTGCTTCCCTCTGTTTCTCCTGATACACCTTCCTATCCTCCTCCTCCTCCCTCTGCATCTCCTTGTACCTTCTGAATGCTACTCTTAGCGGTTACCTTTTCCACCACCTTTTTCAAGAACCGTAGCAGTCTCTTTTTCATTTTTATGTTTGCTTGCACACATGTGCAAGAAACATAGTGCCATCATCTGAGTTTTGGAGGTGTGTCACCCCCTCTTCCAATTCAGTCAGTGTGTTGGCAGGCACGGCCCCAGTCCTCCAATGCATGCTGGAGCTGTCTATGACAGCTCCAAAATGCAGTGGCATACTAGTTGAAAGGGGAGTTACGCTTCAGTGAGCAGCGATAAGATATCGCCTGCCATGCGCGCAGCTCCCCTACACACACACACACACACACGCACACACATATGCACACATGCACGCATACTGCATGTTGCCCCCCAACGACACACTGTATAGCCGACGGGGTGCCCAATCCCCATCAGCTGTGCTGCGCTCCCCAAAGCCTTCCACATGCCACAGTGGGTGCCCACCCCAGTGTGGCAACTCGATGTATAGCCGACGGGGTGCCCAATCTCTCAATAACTCCACTGTCCTTCCCTCCCCGAGTACAGGGTGCCACACTGGGAGCCCACCCCGCATGGCAACTGATGATATGGGCTGACGGGGTGCCCAATCCCCATCAGCTCCACGCCTCAACCAGTTGCTCTGTGCCACGCCAGAGCCCACCCAGCGTGGCAAACGCCCCATGCCGCCATTTAAAAAAACATACCTGTAAATAAAAACTGTCCCTCGGCGCTTCTCCTGGCCCTCCTCCCACAACCCACACCCACCCATTGCGCACCCTGCCTCCCACACCCCCCCCATACTCACTTATTCTGGAGTCCGCGCGACGATCTTCAGTGGACTGGAAACACGTCTGCACTCTTCAAAGCCGACCGCGAACTGAGGAAATGCCAGTAAGCTGTATAATGGGATAGATAGGGTTTTTTCAACTTTATTGCATATCTCAGGCATTTTTGGGAATTTTTGCACCAAATTTTCAACATGGGGTTTTGGGGACCCCTTCTCATGAATGCTTTCACTGCCATGGCGTTACTCGGGCCCGAAGGGTGATTTTACAGCCACTATGCGAAATCACCTTTCCGGAATGATTAACGAAATGACACTGCCAGTGTTCATAAGGTGGGCTCTCAAGAAGCCTATTTTGAAACTTTGGTGGAAAAATTCCAAAAAATGACTGTTTTACGAGCGTGCGTTGTGCAGTTCCTATGCAGGCTCGTAAGTTCGCGAATTTTCAATATTTTCACTCCAAATTTTCAACATTGCAATTTTACCACACCTTCTTATGAACAGTACAGCTGTCATTTTTCACATCTCACCCAAAATGTGTTTCCGCCCATGTAGCGCACAATGGCACAGTTGGTGTGCAAAATCAATGTATGGGATAAATTAAGAAAATCACAGTGACACTGTTCATGAGCAGAGGTCTTAAATGGCTATGTTGGAAATTTGGTGAAAAATTCTAAAATGACTGTTTTACGAGAGTGCTATGCAGTTCCTACGCACGTAAGTTTGCTAATTTTCAATATTTTCAATCCAGATTTTCAACATTGCCATTTTATTACATTTCCTTATGAACAGTACAGATGCCATTTTTCACGTCCGCCCTAAAATGTGTTTCGCATTACGTAGCTTCTATGGTGCAGTCGGTGCAAAAGTTTGGGACAGATTAAGAAAATCACAGTTACACTGTTCATGAGCAGAGGTCTTAAAATAGCTATGTTGAAAATTTGGTGACAAAAGTCCATAAAATGACTGTGTTCATTAGTGAGCATTGTGCAGTTTACACGCCCTCGTAAGTTCATGACTTTGTAATATTTTCAGTCTAGATTTTCACCAGTGGCATTTTTCCACACTTCCTTATGAACAGTACAGCTGTCATTTTTCACAACATGGCCAAAATGTGTTTTCACACTTCCAGCGCAGAGATGCATGGTCGCTGTGGGAAATCATTGTTCAGAACAGATAAAGAAAATCACAGTGACACTGTTCATGATCGGAGGTCCCAAAATGCCTGTGTTAACAATCTGCTGTAAAAAATCCCTAAACTAATTACATTACGGGTGTGTGTTGTGCAGTTTCTATGCACGCGTGACTTCACCAGTTTTTAAATATTTTGCTGCAGATTTGCAACATTGCCATTTTTACACCTCCCCATAAACAGTACAGCTGTCATTTTTACAGCCTGTTCGGAATGTTTTTGCACCTGTGGTGCTAAATGCTGTAGTCACTGTGCATAAGCAGCTTTCGGCTAACAAACTGATATTGCCACTGTTCATGAGGTGGGGTCACAAAAAAACCATGTTGAAAATTTGGAGTGAAAATACCAACGAATGCCTGAGGTATTAGGGTTTCCAACCATAACGCCCACCCTGTAGAGAATGACAGACATCAGGGATGTGACTTGGGATTCTTGCCTGTAATGCTCATACCATTCCGCACCCTGCAGCCAGTGAGAGGCATCGAGGTATGCCTTGGACTCTTCGGCCCCAAAGTTCACCCCATTCTCCTATACCGCACCCATCTCACCGTACTTCCTGATGGAAAGGGGTGCACATAAGGGCCAAAAGACCCATGCTGCACACCGTGACACTTGTCAGTGTCTGCAGGGTGGTGTGTGGTGAAATGGCGTGGTCAGTTATGCCTGATGATCCAAAGGCACACCCCAATGCCTGTCACTCTGCAGGGTGGTGGCGGTGGGTTGGCTTCGTTAAATACTTCACTGCCATTCCTATTACGCAGCTCTGTAACTTCACTACTACTACTGCCAATGCCAGCAAGCATTGGCATTGACAAATGCTTGTTTATGTTGACTGCGGCATGTGCAAGAAATATGCTGTGTCAGCTTTCTCCACAAGCAGGTTGTGGAGGTGTGGCACTGTTGTGCCCAATACCTCCACGCCTGCAAAGGCTTGTTCTGCTTCCCCAATGCCAGGGCACTCTGCTGCTGATATTAATTCAGCCAGCGGCCACAACTTTCTGAAAATCAGCCGCTGCAATCAGGGGCCACCCCGTCATTGCAGCGCCAGCCATCCGCTGCAATGAGGGAGCGACCCGTCATTGCAGGGTGGGATGTAAGACCCATGATATTGTTTGTCAAAATGGTGGTGGCTTGCCCCGTATTCACAAACAATATTCACAAACCCCGCCATGTTTATTTGCCGACGTAGGAGCCCACCCTGTCAGCATAATGTAACCCACCCCCATTTAATTGTCTGCCGACGGGTGCCCAATCCCCATTGGCAGAAAGGAACTCCCTTCGTTGTTTCCAGCAACGGGGTGCCCTAATCCCCATCAGCTACAGCTGTCTTCCCAAAAATCAAGACTTTCGTGGCACACTGGGAGTCCACCCCAGTGTGCCATATGCCCATTTTGTTGTTTGCCAATGGGGTGCCCAATCCCCCGTTGGCTACAGCTTTCCTCCCAAAGCTAGACTCTGGTGGCATGCTGGGAGCCCACCCCAGCGTGCCACATGCCCCTGTAAAGTTGAAAACGGTCCCGTGACATTTTCTTGTTTCTTTTGTACCTGAAAAAAAGGAAACAGTCCCTTGTAGTCTCCCTGCCCCCCTCCCACAACCCGCACCCACCCACCGCGCACCCAGCCTCCCCACGTCCCCCCACCCCCCACTTACCTCCGAAGTCTGGCATGACGATCTTCGGTGGACCGGGAACATGTCTGCACTCTTCAAAGCCGACCATGAACTGAGGAAATACTGGTAAGTTGTATAATGTAATGAATAGGGCTTTTTCAACTTTAGTGCATATCTTGGGCATTTTGGGAATTTTTTCACCAAATTTTCAACATGGAGTTTTTGGGACCCCTCCTCATGAATTCTTGAACTGTCATGGCGTTAATCAGCCCCGAAAGGTGGTTTTGTGGTCACTGCACGGAATCACCCTTCGGGCCACCTTAACAAACGACAGTGCCAGTGTTCATGAGGTGGGCTCTCAGAAAGCCTATGTTGCAAATTTGTAGGAAAATCCAAAATTGACTGTTACGAACGCATGCTGTATTAGTTGCTACGCATCACGTAACTTCGCTAATTTGCTAATATTTTCATGCCAGATTTTCAACACTGGCATTTTGTCATACCTCCTTGTGAGCAGTACAGCTGTCATCATTCACATCCTGGCCAAAATGTGTTTTCGCACTTCCGGCACAGAATAGCGCGGTCACTGTGGGAAATCAGTGTTCAGGACAGATTAAGAAAATGACAGTGACACTGTTCATGAGTAGAGGTCCTAAAATGCCAATGTTAAAAATTTGGTAATGATACCCATACAATGACTGTGTTATCGAAGGTATTGGCGAGCGCCATAACGACGCCTTGTAACCAAGCACTTATAATATTTTCACTCCAGATGTTCAGCATTGCCATTTTCCCAGACCTACTTATGAACAGTACAGCTGTCATTTTTCCCATCCTGGCTGAAATGTGTTTTCGCACTTCCAGCGCAGAATAGAGCGATCACTGTGGGAAATCACTGTTTGGGACAGATTAAGAAAATTACAATGATATTGTTCATGAGCAGAGGTCCTAAAATGCATATGCTGAAAATTTGGTAATGATAGCCCGTCAATTGACAGTGTTACAAGTGTGCGTTGCGCACTTTCCATACACCCTTGTAACCATAGAATTTGTAATATTGTCGCTCACTTTTTCAGCAGTGGTATTTTTGCACCTCCTTATGAACACTACAGCTGTCATTTTTCACATCCTGGCTAAAATATGTTTTTGCACTCCTGCCAGAGAATAGCATGATCACTCTGGGAAATCAGTGTTTGGGACAGATTAAGATCGACTGAGTGAGAGGGGCGAGTGACCGAGCTCAACTGAGCTCTGTCGGGACTGCTTCAGATTTGTTTGTGGGCAGACAAAGGCCCAAAACAAGAGCCCAGTACAAAAGGGCAGCGTGCAGCACTAGGAGAAACACTGGAAGAGGAAGCGACTGAGGAGGGGTAGCCGAACTCACCGAGCGCTGTCAGGACTGCTGCGGCATTCTTTGAGGGCGAAAAGGCAACAGTGCAGGCAGGGGCCCAGTACAAAGGCCAGCCTGCAGCGGTGGGAGAAACAGTACGAAGCAGTGAGATGGGGACTTAGTGAGCTCAACAGAGCTCTATCAGGACTGCTGCGGATTTCTTTGTGGGCAGAAAAAGATGCCAATGCAGGCAGGAGCCCCGTACAAAAGGGCAGCTTGCAGCGCCAGGACAAACAGAATGAGCGCATGAGAGAGGGAGACTGAGCGACCTCAACGGAGCTCTGTCGGGACAGCTGCAGATTTCTTTGTGGACAGACAAAGGTGCCAACGCAGCCAGGAGCCCCATACAAAAGCGCAGCCTGCAGCGCCAAGGAAACAGAACGAGCGAGCGACAGAGCGATAGTGAGCGAGCTTAACAGAGCTCTATTGTGACTGCTGCGTATTTCTTTGTGGGTTGAAAATGCGGCAATGCAGGCAGGAGCCCAGTACAAAAGGCCAACTTGCGGCACCGGCAGAAACGGAATGCGTGAGTGACAGAGGGGTAGTGATCGAGCTCAATGGAGCTGTGTCAGGACTCCTTCAGATTTCTTTCTGGCCAGAAAAAGCTGCCAATGCAGGCAGGAGCCCAGTACAAAAGGACAGCCTGCAGCGCCAGGAGACACAGAACGAGCGAGTGATGGAGGGGGAGTCAGTGAGCTCAACGGAGCTCTGTTGGGACTGCTGCAGATTTGTCTGTGGGCAGAAAAAGGCAGCAATGCACAGAGGGGTGCAGTACAAAAGGGCACCCTGCACTGGCAGGAAAACCAGAATGAGCGAGTAAGCGAGCTCAGCGGACCTGTATTATAACTGCTGCAAGTTTCTTTGTGGGCATAAGAAGGCATCAATGCAGGCAGGAGCCCAGTAGACAAGGGCAGCCTACAGCACCAGCAGAAACAGAATGAGTGAGCTAGAGAAGAGGAGTGAGCGAGCTCAACGGAGCTTTGTCTGGAGTGTTGCAGATTTCTTTGTGGGCAGAAAAAGGTGCCAACAGAGGCAGGAGCCCAGTACAAAAGGGCAGCCTGCAGCGTCAGGAGAAATGGAATGAGTGAGTGAGAGAGGGGGAGTGAGCCACCTCAATGGAGCTCTGTCGTGACAGCTGCGGATTTCTCCCTCTGCAGAACAAGGTGCCAACACAGGCAGCAGCCCCGTACAAAAGAGCAGCCTGCAGCACCGAGACAAACAGACTGAGCCAGTGACAGAGGTCCACTGAGACAGCTCAGCAGACCAATGCAATCAACATTCGGCATTGACAAATGCTTGTCTTTTGCTCCTTTGCATGACACATAGGTTTGTTGCCTTTACTATGGCCCCATTTAGTTTTCCTCACCATTCCTCCACCCCACCCAGATGATTCCTCCTTGCTTGTTCATCCCTGAGGCATTTATCCATTTTTTTAAATCTGCCTCCTGAAGTCCAGGACCCTCACCTTTGTGTGGTTCAGTTCTGTAGCCATAATTATATTGAACCACACTGTATGGTGATCACTGGTCCCCAGAAGCTCCCCTGATGTCTGCAACATTGTCTCTGTTGGTGAGTACCAGGTCCAGTACTGCCCCATCATGAGTGGGTCCACTTATTAGTTACCTGAAGAACGCCTCTGCAGGAGTCCATGATTTCCAGCTTCTAGTTGAAGCTGCAGCTGGGAGACTCCAATTTATGTCTGGCAGATTGACATCCCCAACCAACAGCAACTCCCCCTTTCGTACCATCTTGCCAATGGCTTCCACGAGTACCGTATCCAACTCCTCTCCCTGTGCTGGAGATCTGCAGATTATGCCAATGTGAATAGAAGCTCCATTCCCTATCTCTAGGGTGACCTAGAGCACCTCTGCCCCCATATTCTCTGTATTTCCATTGCTTTAATGCCCTGCCTCACATAGTTTACCACACCCCTCATCTTCCTTCCCACCCAGTCTTTCCTGAACAGAGCACAACCTGGTATGGCCATGTCCCAGTCACAGTTTTCAGTGCAACATGACTTGGTAATGGAAAAAATATCCATGTTGCCCTCTGCCACGACTGCCTCTAGGTCTGGAATTTTATTTTCTAGACTTCTAGCATTCGCACACATGGTGTTCCAGGTGTTGTTACCACTCCATTTGTTACCCCCTTTTTATCTTTTTCCTTTCCCTTCTTCTCCCTCTCTTTTAAATGCACCTGCTCCCATCCTTCTCCATTTCTTCCATCCTGCTTCCTGTATTAATTTGCATCCTGAGGGATTCCATTCCTCTCAGGTTCTCCCTACTCCCTACTTCAGTCTGTGGGGGGACAGTTTCTGCCTCCTGATCTCTCCCACCACCCCTTGGCTAGTTTAAATGTTCATCAAAGTAACATTTAAATCATCCACTAAGGACTGTGATTCCCCTCCAAGATGGGTTGCAGGCCATCACCCCTGTATAGGCCCTTATACTTCCAGGTTAGTCCCCAGTCCCCAATGTATCCAAACCCCTCCTCTCTGCATCATCCTTCAGTCATGAGTTGAAGCTCCTGGTGCACAGATCCCTTCCCTTTCCCCATCATAGACAGGCAATACCTCAGTGAAAGCCACTGAGTGCACTACCTGTCTAAGACACTTCTCCATCCCCCCAACTCCACCTGCACTATCCTACCCCTGTCCCTAGACAGGTCATTAGTCCCCAGGTGGACAATGATATCCAGCTCTGCCTCCCATTCTGCTGCCTTAGCGATCCTTAGGCTCCACTTCCCATTCCTCCAGGCTGTGGCACTGTGCAGGCACCTAACATCCCTCTTCTCTCCCTTTCCTATTCTCAGTTCTATCCCCTAACAATTGTGTCCCCACCAGAAGCTGCTCCTCCTCCTCTTCCACCCTCCTTGGTGGACAAACACAGGACTGTCTTGTGAACTAGGCTGTAAAAGTCCAAACAACATGTATTCCTGTATAAAAATAACATTTTACCTACCTACCTATCATTCTGTGGCCCCTGGGTGGGGGGCAAGCGGTCACCCAAATCCCAACCAACCCTGCCTGGAGTCTAGCAACCTCCTCCCTCAACCTAGAGAGGTGCATGAAGATGGGGCAGTATTGCAGGTTCCAGAAGGTCTCTCTGAAAACTGCCACCCCACAGTCACTGTACTGCACTACTCTCAGCATTCCCAACTTCTACTCTCCCTGTGTTACTGGGAACTACATGTTCAATACCTTAAGCAAATCCCTGTAAGATCTGAAAAGCGGTCCTGAATCATCCTGGTCGTACTTTTTGTGGCAAAACAACAAACAGGGCTCAGTGGTGGCGGTCATTTAAAAAAGTCTTGCTCTGTCTAAAGTTAAAAAAAATTGTTTATTCAAGTAGAGCACTTACCTACAGACAGCAGCGGTCTGTTCCTCAACATTTCCACACCCCAAACTGGCCCCTTAATCATGGGTTACCTATGATCAGGGCCCCCTAGTCTCTCTGGCGACATTTGTTCTGATTTCTCTGGCAGGGCTCCTAGGCTTCTACGGAAGCATTTTCCAATTTCTGAGGCATGATTTATTCATTTATGTGGCAAAATGCAGCCCTTTCATTGGCTAAAATATGATGTGATATCATTGATGACATCATGTACCAAGCATAGAGGAGGGACTTCAGGATAAACAAGATCGGTATGGGAGCCTGGCACTATGGAAAAACTATTTAAGAATGAAAATTCACAAAAAACAGTGAATTCTACGGCGTTATATGAATTCTACAGCATGATACAAATTCTGCGGAAAATTCCGCAACCGCAGAATTGCAGAATTCCAGGGGCCTTGCCCATGATTAAGAGCCAATTTGGGGCATGAAACGGTGTGTGAAGAAACCCCTGCTGTCTGTATGTAAATGCTTTACTTGAATAAACAGTTTTTTTTTTAACTTCAGTCAGAGCAAGACTGTTTTTTTTTTTAAATGATGGTTTTACTGCTTAGCCTGGTTCATTATTTTTCCATATAGTACGTTTACTATGTGCTGTGGGACAGCTAGGAGTGGTCCCTGTTTGTCTGGACATCCTTTGTTGCCCCATCTTCGGCCTGTCCTTATCTGTACTGAGGCGAGGACTCCATAGCTGGGTACAGTACTCCACTGTGGCCTCACCAACACTCTATCGAGAGGTAGTAATACTTCTTTTCTTCTACTGTCAATACCCCTTCAGATACATCCTAACTTCCTATTTACCTTACGATAGGCCTTGTTGCACTGGGTTGATTGTTTAAGAGAGCTACTAATGTTGATTCCTCAGTCCCTTTCCTCAGCCACAGCACTCGGCTTTACCCCTTCCATCCACTACTCTGTCCCAGGGATCTTGTTCCATAGGTGTATCACCTTGCTCTTTTTGGAATTGAATTTCAACTGCCAAACTTTAGACACCGTCTATAGCCTTTACTGGTGCTCTGCATCTCCTAATTCTCTTGGTGCAATCCATCCTCCCACAGCTTAGTGTCCTCTGAAGAGACACAACTTGTCCTGGATTTCTTCTCCAAAGTCACTGATGAACATATGGAAGAGGACAGGACCCATAATGGATCCCTCCTTCTCTACTGATTTGACACCATTAATCACAACTGTCTGTTGCCTCTACTTCAACCAATTTCCTACTCATCTTACTGTGTCCCTTATTGCACTCAGATCCTCCATCTTCTACTGCAGTTTTATGTGAGGCACCAAATGAAAAGCCTTGCTGAAGTTGAAGTAGAATAAGTCCATAGTATGTCCCCTATTCAATACCCTAATTACACGGTTAAAGAAAACTATCAGTTTGGTGTGACAAGATTTCCTCCCATGAACGCATGCTGTTCAGTACTCTGGAGTACATATCTCTCCAGGTAGTCCACATCTCCTCTCTGACCACTAATTCAATCAGTTTACCTATAAAAGAGTTAAGACTGACAGATCTGTAGTTCCCAGTTTGCTCCTTGTACTTCCCCCTTAAGGAATATAACTACATCTGCTATCCTACAGTCTTTCAGAACTAACCACATCTGTAATGAGCTATTTAATAGCTCTACCAGGGTTGTAACCAACTTTGCTGTTGGTTCCTTGAGTACCCTCAGATGCAACCCATCAGGCCACAGAGCCTTATCTATCTTTAGGGCTGCTGACCCTATCTGGGTCCTTTCGCTGGTAAATACTGGCTGCTTCCTTTCTGGGACTTCCTTTATGGCTACCTTGATACCACTCTTTTGCAGGGGCCAGCTGTCTTCACTCGTGAAGACTGCACAAAAGTAATCATTAAGGACAATTGTCTTTTGCTAGTCCCTCCTTGCCCTACCTCACTCAGATAACCTAACAATCCCTCCTCATTTCTTGCTTTTTTCCCTAATGCACCTGAGGAATGGCCATTCCCTGCCCTGGACTCTGTCCCTACACAGCTCAGCGCCTGCTTTTGCTTCCTTAACTGCCCTCTTTGCTCTTTTATTATTCAATGGCATTCTCCCTATTCCTCTCCCCTGCATTTCCTTGTATCTGGTGAAGGCCTTCTTTGGCCTCGCTGTTTCCTGACCCTTTCAGAACAATACTGATCTCTTGTACCTGTTTCTGTTGCTTACTGCTCTCATGCATAACTTAGATGCCTCAAGAATTGCCCCTGTCTCTCCTCCACACCTTTGATTCTGTCTGCTCTGATTAAAATGTCCTGTACCAACTTCCTCATCCTGTTGAAGTCGGCCCATCCAAAGTCAAAGACCTCAGCCCTTAGTTGAGGCTTTCTGGTCCCAAGGCCAGCTCAAACCAAATAGAGTTATGGTCGCTGGACCCTAGTGGCTTCCCTACCCACACACCTCCTACCACCTCCCAGTTGGTGAGCACCACATCAAGAATGGCAGCCTGCCTGGTGGGTTCCCCTAACCAGCTGCACCAGCAAACAGTCCTAGAATGTATCAACATGGTCTGACTTCTGGTGATCCTGGCAGCTGGCATGTCCCAGTCAGTTTCCTAGGTTCAAATCACCCACAACCACTGTCTCTCTTTTGCCACCCCTTCCTAGTTCTTTCACAAGTTCTCTATCCCTCACTTCCCTTGTCCTGGTGATCTATAAATCAACCCTAACTATAGTTTCTTGCCAGAGGCCACAATGAGCTTCATCCACAATGATTCTGTTTCCCTATTACTTCCACTGCTGTATCCATCTTCCGAGTCTTGATGCCTTCCATGACATACAGGGCTACCTTTTCCTCTCTCCCTTCTTCCTTAAAACTGTGTTACCAGGGTCTATCAGGTCACAGTTATTATTTTCTGAGGACCAAACTTCTGCAATGGCTATGAGGTCCATCTCATTGTCTGCCATTATTGCCTGGAGCAGCCCGGTTTTATTACCCAGGCTCCTGGCATTAATGTAGACCCCCTTCCAAGTAACTCCTGATCCCCTTTTGCTTTTTACTTGTCATTCTCCCTTATTCTTCACTAGCCTTCTAAACATCTTATTTTTCACGTTGACTGCAAGATTTGTGAGCCTTCCCTCCTTGGTTCGTCCCCCTAGCCCAGTGTGAACCTCAACCTTATTTTTGCCTACTGTGCTGCTATAAGACCCTAGATTAGAGGGAGTATTAGCTGGGTTCCCTTTCTATTCTTCTATCACCCCAGTTCCCATAGCCTCAGTCTCTCCCACAATCAGTTTAATTGTCCAGTGAAGACAACAATCTACTGCCCCAGTGCACTGGTCCTCCTCTCTTGTCAGGTGAAGACCATCACTTTGGAAGAGTCTCCTGTCCCAGAGGACCCCCCCCCCAGTCCCACACAAAGTGGTATCCCTTTTCCTGACATCATCTCTTTAGTCTGCCATTTAACTCCTTGATCTCATCCCTCCTCAATCTAGCTTCCCTCCTCCCTACTCCACACGGGGAGGACTTCAAAAAAGACCAGGGATGCTTAGTGTACCTTCAGTCTGCCCCCCCAGTCAGTGAAAGTTCCACTTTGCCATCTGCACATGCTGATGCACCAGATCATTGGTATCTAAGGATACCAACACCCTAAACTCTCCCCTCCCTCTCCATCATTCTCCCTATCTAGTCTTTATCATGGGTGGCCAATGCACCAGGAAGGCACCTGACCATCCCCACCCATCCAGTCCTCCCTCCTACCACCCTCTCTACCACCCTGATCATTGAGTTCCCAACCATTAAGACTCTCCTGGATGACTTCCTCCTGCTTGTCTGCTTGGGTGTTATCAAGTTGTCCTGCCAATTACCCCTGGCTGACTCGGAGTCACTCCCTCATGGTGTCAGATACCTGGAGTCTCCTCCAGAGTTGCAAAATGATTTGTCATCTAGATGGTGTGTGGCTGATCAACCTCCTTGTGGCTATACCTGCCTTCCTCCTCCTCCTCTTCCTTCCCACCACTATCCACCTCCTCAGGCCAGTGGGCATCTGAGGAAGTGAGGTGTGGAGCATGGCCTCCAGCTGAGCCAGTGATGCAGCTGAGATGTCTCTTCTCTTGCTGTTACGAGTTGAGCATGGTGCTCCACAAAGGTCCTGCAGATGGGGAAGTGCTTCATCCTCCAGAGCATAATCCTAGAGATGAGCATCCCACAGTCACCAAACATGACTAGCTCCTGTTGTACCTCATCTCCATACTGAAGCTATGATAACCCTAGATCACTGACAACAACCTGTTATCCCCTTAATTGCCTAGTGCCTATCAACCAGAACCAAGCTTGTTACTACTTACAAGGTTTACTACCTGATTGTCTTTCCTAGGTTATTATCTTGTACCCCATCCTATGTAGATAGCTTGAGTAAAGAAGCTACTAACAACCAACTTACTGTCTCTCAGTACTGTGTCTATAGCTCCTGTACTCCTACCCCATATACTGTAGGTATTTGGCCAATGATTCTAATTTATTTCAGCAGATAACAACACCACAATCTTACCACATTTATTACAATACAGTGTTATATATAGAGGTAACTAACCCAGTTGCTGAGGATCAATTGATTCTAAGGTGTACCCCAAATAGAGAGTTGTTGGGTTCCCTTTTTTCCTTCAGTTTCCCTACCTCTTTTTACTGCTGTTGCCTAGATTTCTCACCTGCCTGAGTGCTGTATGTTACAGTGACAGTAGATAGTTTAGTTTTCATCCACTACCTTTTCTGGCATCCCACCCCCAGAGTCCTCTGAGGAACTGTGGCCTCTCTTCAGATGCTCTAGGTCAGACACGCCACTCCTGCTGTCCCATTCATGCAATACTTGTCTCATTCTTTATCCCCTTACTTTTCTTTGTCCCTTATAAAGACCTCATGTCAGTCGAGACTTCCTTCCCCCATAACTCAAGATATATGTAGGTTATGCTAATCACATTTATGTACTATACTTACGCAGCTTAGTTATAAAGCTGTCTATATTGCCAGCTTCTACCATACTAGATTGTAGGCTGTTACCTAGTCTGACTATGCACTGCATATTGAATTGTTTTCTCTTTTCTGTTCTAAACATTTTTATGTTTGCTTGCACGCATGCATAAGAAACATGTTGTGACAGCTTGCTGGAGTAGCAGGTTGTGGAGGTGTGGCCATGTTGTGGCCAATGCCGCCATTGCTTTTTAGGGCTTGTTTGTGTGGTACCAATGAATGAGCATGCTGTCTATGACAGCAGCTAAAAAGCACATGTTGTAAATCTGGTGAACAAATTCCAAAAAATGACTTGCTACCAGCGTCGCTAAGCAGTTTCTGGCGCACACTGTGAATCTCACTAATTTTATTTTTGTACTCCAGATTTAAACATTGTCATTTTGCATCACCTTTATGAACAGTGTAGCTGTCATTTTTCTCTTCCTGCCCAAAACATGTTTTCGCACCTGTGGCACACGACGGGCGCAGTTGCTGTGTGAAATCAATGTTCAGGACAGATTAAGAAAATCACAGTGCGACTGTTCATGAGCAGAGGTCCCAAAATGCCTATGTTGAAAATCTGGTGTAAAAAATCTCCTAAATAATTGCATTACGGGTGTGTGTTGCGCAGTTTCTACGCACACTCGTGACTTCAATTTTTTTATATTTTCACTCCAGATTTTCAGCATTACCATTTTTTTACACCTCCTCATGAACAGTATAGCTGTCATTTTTCACATCCTGTTCAAAATGTGTTTTTGCACCTCTGGTGCCAAATGTCGCAGTCGCTGTGCAAAATCACCTTTTTGCTAATGAACCGATAGTGTCACTGTTCATGCGGTGGGGTCACAAAAAGCCAATGTTGAAAACTTGGAGTGAAAATACCAAGAAATGCCCAGGGCGTTAGGGTTTCCGGCCATAACACCCTGCCCTGTAGGTACTGACAGGCATCAGTTGTGTGACTTGGGATTGTTGACAGTAATGCTCTTGCCTTTCCACCCCCACCCCCACCCCCACCCTGCAGCCAGTGACAGGCATTGAGGTGTACCTTTGACTCTTTGGCCCCAAAGTTCACCCCATTCTCCTACACTGCACCCATTTCAGCATTATTTCCTTATGGAATGGGGTGAGTGTAAAACCTGAACACCCCAAGGCACACCTTGACACTTGTTGGTGTCTGCAGGGTAGGGTGAGGTGAAATGGTGTGAGCCTTATGGGCGACAACCCAAAGGCACACCCCAATGCCTGCCGATCTCTGTAGGGTGGGGGTGGGGCTGGCGTCAGTTCAATACTTCACTGCCATTCCTATTCTGCATCTGTCTAACTCCTGCACTTCCAATGCTAATGCCAGCAAGCAAACATTCAACATTGACAAATGCTTGTTTGTTCCATCTGCCCTGCATGCCCTCATAACTGATGTTCATTTATAAGTCAAATATTTAAAGAGGTAACTATATTTTACATTTAAGTCATCTATATAATTCACTTTAATCATGCACATGCTCGCGCTCTCTCTCTCTCCCTCCCTCTCTCCCTCTCTGTCTCATTCTCTTTCACACTCCTCTCACTCTCACAAGTGACTTCTCATCATATAATATGTTGCCAAAAGTATCTTTGTTCACAGTGGGTCAATCTTAAACAAAATTGAAATGACTATGCGATGTGTTTGCGCATGTGTGTGTCTGTGTGAGGTGGATTATATTACATAGGATGCCTATTCAGTAATATGCAGAAGAAGTCACCTCACTGATTCCCAAAATGCACAGCCAGCATACACCTGCTTTCAGACAAACGGCATTGCTAGCTGACCTCAACTGCTTCTCCTCAAGGGTAGGTGCTCTCCTTGTTATGAGCAGGAACAAATTACTGCTGTTCCTTGAGAAACACTCTGAGATCCTTGTGATTAGAGGGCATTGTAGTAGCACTACTATATTTAGGGCTGATTGGAACCTTGAATGCAAAACTCTTATGTTCGGATTGTTATAACTCAACTGTCTTTTGCCCAGGGACCAGAAAAAATAGCATGCTTGACCTTCTTGTCAGAATTTCCAAACCCTGAACATTTTTTAACATTTGGTTTAGTAGCTCTAGACTTGTAAAGTGCATGAGAACAAAGCAATTGTTAATTGCTTGTTGTTCTCCCACCCCAGTAACTAAACAAGCATTTGTCAATGCAGAATGTTTACTTGTACAGTGTGTTGTGCCAGGTAGGTTTTGATTGTGTTGTACAGAATGATGAAGACAGAGTAGTATTGTAGTAGGAAAGAGCTTGATTGGAATCAGTAAATAATGTTTTTCTTATGTAATTTCATTTCTTAAGTAAGATACAAAATTTTGAAGATTTTAAAAGTTCCCATTCTTGTGCCATGGGCACTATGTAAAAATGAAATACAGTATATTGGTACAGTGCTGTGGTATTTATCATTACAAATATGTGATAACATCATCCTACTATATCCAGAGTATGATTCTAGCATGTACATTGCACAGGTAAGCTCAAGGGAACATATTTTTAGAAATGCGTGTGGTAGCCATATTTAATGACATGAGTAATTATTTGCAAAAACAGGTCATGACACGAACAGCAATTCCTTGTGAGGAAAGGTCCCTAGGCCATCACAAGGTGTTGTCTGTGTGACAGAACACTGTGCAGTACCTTCCCAGGCTTGGAGTGATGGTATGTGATGGCACCAGTCCCATCTTTGTGCTGCTCATTCCCAAATTTATGTCACTGGCACAGGAACATAACACGCTACCTGCTAGGCCAATGGCTGGCCCTGCACACAACTTTTCTTCAGAACTGTTTTTGATATTTTGATCCCACATTTTTAACATAGTCTTTTTATGACCCCCCCCCCTCCCGAACATGACAAGTGTCATTTATAAAATACTGACTGAAACTCCAGTTCAGGCCACAAGTGTGAAAACAAGTTCTAGGCAGGATTTTGAAAATGACATCGGTCATGTTTATGAGATGGTGTACAAAAATGGCTACAGTATGCTGAAAATATGGTTTCAAAATACTGAAAATTATGAAAGTCATGAGTTAACATTGAAAGTGTTCAATGTACCTTCATAGCTTTGGTGCTTTTTCTTAAGATTTTGATCCCAGATTTTTTACCTTGTCTTTTTATGATCCCACTTCATGAACCTGGTAGTGTGGGGCAACATTTCTAGTACTCTTGCAAAATTGTATGAAATCACAAATTTCACATTCATGCACTTTTTATGAAATTGCACAAAAACTGAGCATACTTTTGCCTCCATTTTTTGAAATTGCAAATTTTTTCTCCAAATTTCATAGTTTGTAAAATATGAGTTCTTAAAAATGTGCAGTTTCAGCAAATAGCACCTTTCCCCCAAACTGCACATTTTTAAAAGTGTGAATTCTTAAAAATGTGCAATTCTAGCAAATAATGCCATAGACTGAGCATACACTTTAGAAGGTGCACATTTTTATAAATCTTAATCTACAAAATTTAGCAATTTTGCACATTTTGTTCAAAAAGCTACATAGTGCTGTATACTGTGCTCATGTCATGAAATTGTATGAAATTATGTGAAAATTTATGCCATTTCATGAAAAATGCACTATATTGATTTTCACAATTTCACCCAGCACTAGAATTTGACAGGTGAAATTTTTAAATTCTGCCCAAAACATAAATTCATGCAGAATTGCCTTTTGGGTCACCTTTGAAAATTACACCTACCTTGTTCATAAAGTTGGAACCCAAAAGGCCATAATGAATGTTTGGTGAAAAATATTGAAAAATTGCAAAATTATGAATGAACATTTAAATTTTCAACATCCACCCATAACGGGTCATTTTACCGTATTTTCTCACCAAATTCTCAACATACTATAGTCTTTTATAACCCCATTAACCCAGTAGGTGAAAATATTCAAAACCCACCTGAATGGTGATTTTTTTTTTCAGAGTGATGGAGAAATCACTTTTCAGGCTGGATTAGAAAACTTTCACCTAACTTGTTCATGAGGTGGGGTAAAAAAGAAGGCTGTATTGAACATTTTGTGAAAAATATTAATAAATGACAGAAGTGTGAGTAAAAGTTCAAACCACATTGAAAACACATTGACTTCACTTACCTTGTTTTTTCAGTTCCTAATCGGTGTTGAAGAAGGATGTGTTTTCCTTGCAGAGTGGATTTTCAGTGCTGGACTTTTTTTTAGGCGAAAGGGGTGTGGGGTGGGGGTGCTGAGTGGGAGTCTAAGTGGGGTGGGGTAGGTTTGGTCAGCAAAGCTACAAAAGACATTGATGGATGTTTTTCTGCTTTTCAGGTTTGAAAGAACAACAATTAACTTAGTGAAGCAACCTCTGGGGGAGAAACTTCCCTCTCTTTTCTGATTTGCAAAAATAAAAATCCCACTTCTCAGATATTTGATGATGGGCTAAAGAGGTTAGTCTTATCATCGGTGGGAACTAAAGGAGCTCAGCACATCAACTTGCCTCTTATCCCCCAAAAACACAAACTCTTCAACTTCATTGTTGCATGCAGTAAATCCCACTACCCAAATGCACAACCCCAGTAACTCACTGGCAAGCTATCATGCAAAGTAAGGACCACAGCCAACTATGGAACAATGGACTGGGTTTGTCTTGCTCCAAAGGTTAACCAGTCCTCAGCATCAAGGCCAGATCATCTGGGAGAAACTTCACCTCAAGAATTCACAGGATGTACATGTTCTACATTTATATTTTTTATTTTGTTACAATAGTCATTTCATCATTTCATTTCAAATTATGTTTTGTTCAGAAAATTGGTGTTTTTGGTTTCTTGACATCTGCAAAATTGCACAGGATCAACATTTAGACCCGTGGATTTCTATTTTGGGTAAATGTTTCAGGAACGCACTGGGTAAGATTGATCTGTGATCCCTTCCTGAGCTTCCACTGACCTTATTGCACTGCTACTAGCCCTTGGACATAGCCAAGTACTTCAGTGATCCCAGCTTCACCAAGTCTTGATTTAGTGGGGATAGAAAAAAAGGAAGAAGTGCAGGTCAATGCTGAGAGAATGCCCTGGATTGCTCAGGCTTTTCAAAGTCGCCTGTGGGACCAAAGAAGACACCTCTGGGATACTTGACAATGCCCAAAAAGACACCTCTGGGATACTTGACACTGCCCAGCTGCTTGTTGGGCGGTGTCATAAAGATGAAATGATCCAGCAGCTCTGTGATAGAAGCAGCTGTTCTTTATAACTACACAAAGTTTCTGCCCTTCAAACAGCAAAACACTGTCATGATCAGTCTATCTGATCATAAGCATGTCACTGTTGAGTCCTTTCCAGCCTGAACTGCATTGGATCTGATCCGACAGTGACACGCCCCTAAAGGCTACTACTGTGACAATTTTTTTGCTTCACGCATGTGTGCATGCAAACATAAAAATGGCATTGATTTGAAATATGTCACTTTCAGGTTCATTAGCTTCTGTCCCAAGGCAGTCACATTTGGAGCTTTAGGTATGAAATCATTTAAAATAAAGAAGTTACAAACAAAATAAAATGCCAGCAGTCACACATTCATGGATCAAGATGTCTTATTTCTTAAGGTGTTTTCAAGTGCCACATTCACAACTGTGGTCATGCGCCTGGTCACTGTTGTCCCTCATAAGTGGCACTCTGGCACTGTGAGCTCACCCCAGTGTCAGACAGTTAGCATAATTAATAAACAATATAAAAATATGGCCACCAGGAAGGAACACATACTTAGTGGCCATTGTTGCCCCCTCACACCATTTTTCTGAATCCAGGATCCCACCGCAGTGTCAGAGAAATATGTTAATAACACAGCAAATAATGTCTAATGTACTGTTGTTTGTGATGTTCCTATTTTCAGAAATGATATTCATAACCTCCAAATGACCCATGTTTAACTTTACCAGAATAAAAGTTGGTGTGAAACATTGTTTTACATTGTTTTCTTCTTATGGATAGCATTCATTACAGTGGATCATGTAATTAGGTTTGCTATGTCACCGTAGGAATTCAGAACTCTCAGCACTTAGAAACATAGACAGCTCTGGCAGAAAAGATCAGTGGTCCATCCACTCCGCCTTTTTATACCCTATCCTACCCTGAGACATATTGTCTAGATGAAGTTCTTGCTCCTCTCTCTCACACTTGCCTCTTGTCCTTACCATTCTTAACTCTGTCCCAGCTTTACTTGACTCTTTAACACAAAACTTTCTCACATCCCTCCAGAAGCTCCCTCCGTCACCAGCTCATGTTGCCATATTGTTGACTATTTATTCTTGCTAAATATATCTTAACAGTTTATCCTGTTAATTTCTTTCAGGAACTTGAGATCCTTATTATATCGCCTCTGTACCTTCTGGCCTCAAGTGGGTACATGTTCCATATCCTAAGCTGATCCTCATAGGATCTGCAATGTTGGCCCTTAACAATCTTGGTTACCTGTGCTTTACCAGCTCCAGCCTGCTTTTATTCTTTCTCAGGTGGGGACTGCAGAACTGGGCACAGTATTCCAGATGTTATTCCACCAGTGATATTTAAAGAGAGGCAGTATTACTTCCTTCCTTCTGCTATTGAAACCCCTACCAACACACTCCAGCATCCTGGTTGTCTTGCTGTAAACCTTGTTACATTGGTTACATTGTTTGAGACAGTCTCATATGATGACTTACAGGCCCATTTTCTCAGACGCAGTGCCTAGCTTAACCCCTCTCATCCAATATTTTGTCCTGGGGTTCTCGTTCCCTATGTGCATTGCCTTGCAATTTTTGGTGTAGAATTTTACCTGCCAAACCTTGACCCACCTCTTCAATCTCTGCATGTCCCTTGTATCTCCTTTTCCACTCCTAGCTGTCCATGGTAACATAGTTTAGTGTCATCTGTGAAGAGACATATCTTGCCCTGTATTCCTTCTCCTAGGTCACTGATGAACATGTTGAAAGGGAATTGACCCAGGACTGACCCTTTTGGCAGCCCACTACCTCCCTCTCACCTGACTTTACTCCAGTCATCACCACCCTCTGCTACCCACCCAAACCAACTACCCACCCATCTGACTAGGCCCCTTGCTACCCAATCCTCAAACGTCTTCAGCAGCTTTCTGGGTGGTGCAGTCAAATGCTTTGCTAAAATCAAACTAGAATAAATCCACTGTTAGTCCTTTATCTACTGCCTTAGTTACCCAGTCAAAATCAGGTTGGTCTGACCACAACTACCTGCCATAAACCCATACTGTTTACTATCCTGGAGCCCATTACCCTTCAGATAGTCCACAGGTAGTCCTCTAGGTCCTCCTTGACCAGTGCTTCCATCAGTTTACCCACAATGGAGGTAAGACTGTTAGACCAGCAGTTACTGAATTGCTTCATGTCCTCACTCTTGTGGAGCAGAACTACGTCCACTATCCTCCAGTCTTTCTGAACTACTTCTGGATGTACTGAGCTATTGAATATCCCTGCCAGGGGTTCAGTAAGTTCTGATGCCAGTTCCCAGAGAATCCTCAATGCATCTTTGGTGCTGGAGCCTTATCTCTTTTAGGGCTGAAATTCCTTTTCTGACCCTTTCTCCTATAAATACCACCTGCCGCATTTCTGGTTTTCTTGCAGGTCTTCATGCCACTTTCTGGCAAAAGCTGCTATCCTCCACTGTGAGTACAGAATAGAAGTAGTCATTAAACATCAACTGCAGATGTATTATATATTATAAACTTTACTCCTTTTCTCTAACATAAGGACAACCATGCCTTATTTATTACATATGAAATTATGAAATTGCCATTTGTCATGTACAGATACTATTTTAATGCTCTCCTATTTGATGGTTTCACAGAAAATCCCTCAGACATTTTTAAACCACCTGGAGGAATCTTGGGTGAGGGCTCATTCCATTCAGGCAACAATGACATAATTTTCCTCAAGGTCCTGACAGCTAAGTACACACACACACACACACACACACACACACACTCACACGCACACACACACACTCTACTTACACACACTCACACATGCATCAAGAACACACTCGTCACCACCACTCACCTCTAATGTACATCAGATTGCAAAATGGCAACAACTCATGTTTACTTTCAATTGTCTGAGAATCTTTGACTATTGAATTTTATTGATACAGCATAACAGATAACTATTTAGTTACTTTCACAGATTAATCAGTAATTTTTAAGGGACATTACTTTAAAATAAGAAGGAAGCTGTTGGGGCTTCATTCAGGGCAGAAAGAGAACAAAGGAAACAAAAATGTTCATGTTAAGAGCCTGTCATGTTGTTGATGATTTTTTTTTTGGGGGGGGGATATTGAGTACCAAGTGTTGAGCAGCTTAGTGAAATTGACAGATATTTACTCATGGTGTTTTACTGGAATCATTTGATTAAGGCGACCACCAGAAAATTGGAAGCAAAGACTGATTTTGAATATCATAATATGATATACTGAGCTGCCAGAACCTTGAGGAAAATTATGTAATTGTTGCTTGAATGGAATCAGCACTCACCCAAGATTCCACCAGCTGGTCTGGAAATGTCTGAAGGATTTTTTGTAATACCATCAAAAATGACAGGCAGTAAAACAGCATCTGAACCTGAGAAATGACCGTACCTGCACATTACTTGCAATATATACGGAGTGGTTGTTCTCATGGTGAGCAAATAAAATACAGTAAAAGCATTTTAAAACACTGCAATTGATCTTTAAAAATGGCTGTCTTCTGTTCATCCTCCTTTATTACCCTGTCCAGACTAGATGGGCAAACATGCCTGTTCTCTGCTGTCATTGTCTAGGTATCTATGTCAGACTTACAATTCCCCATTTCATCTTTGTTTTTCCTTAATGTATCTTAAAACTGTTTTATTCTTCCCTTGACCCTCCCCACAGTGTACAACTCTCTGTCTGCTTTTGCATCCCTGACTGCCTTCTCAGTCTCCTTCATCTTTACTTGATATTTGCTCTATTCTTCATCCCCTGCTTCTCTTTGTATTTGATGAAGGACCCTTTCTGTTCATCACTTTTTCCTGACTTTCTTAGAGAACCAGATTGGCCTCTTGGTCCTATTTCTCGTGGTAACCATTCTCAGGCAAGACTTATGCCCTGTACACACTGCTGAACCATTTGTAAGCCCCTCCTGGTGTCTGGGGTAGAGGTAATTGTCCATGGGGAGGTGGCACTCACAGCAGCAGGAACAAAAAGTTTATTTACCAGGAATGGCTGACATTAGTAGGGTCCACAGGCATGGCAGTGCCATCTTCTGATGCTGGGCTGGAATGGAATTTCATGTTAGCACATATAAACAGTTCCAACAAATAACTGAAGTCCACACAAGCATAGCATAACAGGGGATCCCATTTAATGAACAATAAACTTCATGGCACCATTCACAATCGATCTGTACAGCTGGACCACTGGGGTCACTCAGAGGGAGAATAGTGCATGCATTGTGGCCAAAAATGGCCCCACTAAACTTGGGTTGCTTTCTTGTAGGCCAAGATGGCCACCAAACAAAATAGGCAGCAGTTCTCTGATGCCAAATAGGGCCCTGCACACAGCAGCAAAAATCTCTCCGCTGTCACATCATGACTCATGCTTTATCTCTCTCTCAAATCCTGGGGTTGACTGATCTTCATTCCCCAACCACTGGACCTCTGAAATGCTGGCCCTGGTGAGCAACTCTTCCCTGGGACACAAGAAGACATCCCACAGACCTGCACTTTCCGGGAGGGCATGTTAGGTTACTGGGCTTTTCTATGAGCCCTGTTTCCTCAAGATCACCTGGCTGGCTTGATTCTTCCTCATGTTGGAACTGGATTCATCCTGGATACACAGACATGACTGTGATACATGTTCTTCTCAGTGCACCACTGGAGCTGTCACAACTGGGTTGGCATATCCACTCTGGTGCTAATGCACCCCTTTGCTTGCAGGATCCAATTCAGCCCTCTGTTGTTTTTTTTTTCTTTCCTCTCTCTCCTTCCCTCCCTCCCTCCCTCCCTCTCCTTCCCTCTCTCTCTCTCTCTCTCTCTCTATATATGATATACATATACATGGAGCATACACTGGAGCCATGCTGCACATTGGCTCAGATGCCTCCCAGAACTGAACTCCACTGGGGTGGCTCTTCAGAGGGTCAATGATGGCCCAATAGCATGGCTGCCACCACATCCACCACTGAACTGTTTTTCTAGACACCCCACACCATGAACTGCTGGCCCACAGAGCAGGCAACCAGCCCCGCTCTCCTTCAGCACCTCCCCGCATCATTCCTACGTGGCTGTCACCCGGCCCTCTCCCTTCTCATGTCAAAACCCAAAATTTATAACCTCACACACCAGTGGTGACCTCCAACCCATAGACCTCCTGCTGGCATGGCAGAGGAAATTTAACCCCTAAC
Organism: Neoceratodus forsteri; assembly: GCA_016271365.2. NCBI lineage: Eukaryota > Metazoa > Chordata > Ceratodontiformes > Ceratodontidae > Neoceratodus > Neoceratodus forsteri. The sequence continues at coordinate 191,754,573 of CM028138.1, read as the reverse complement.
TAGAAGGCCCAAACTTAACATTTTCCAATTTATATACACACCCCATGGGGGCACTACATCTCTCCCTTGGACTTAAACACTCACTGCCCCTCAGTGAGTATTTACACCAGCTACCTCACTGATGGGCAATAAAGAGGTATACACTCCTCACCGCACCCCACAACCCAGCTCCACTGGCAGCACCGCTGAGATGGTGGATTCTTTACCCCTACTAAAATATGGGACCTAAATACTGGTGCCCTAACCATTTGTTCTGGTGACCCACCACCTGTATTGCTCTGGATGGATTGTCTGGCAATAGGGCTACAGGCCCAGCCATAGACACACACTAACCCAAGCCACTATTCTAAACACTGCCTGCCTACCTAACAGCTGCCATGCCTGCCATGCCAATAAAGTGGTAACAGTAACAATATAGCAGTACATGAATCTACTTCAAAAAGCAAAACACATTTTAGCATGTATACCAATAGCAGCAGTAAACAAAATTGCAACAATAATTAATGCTGCCTTAAACAATAACATTTTAATCCTCCCTTTCAGCACCATGGTGCATAGTGCCATTCAAAATATAAATGTCTGGATGCCCAAAAGTCTCTTCAGTTACTCCAACAAAAAAACAAAGAAGAAAGGGTTGATCTCACTTATGGATTGCTGACAGTCTGTTCAGTCCCAGTCTTGAAGTACATAAGAGGGCATCACCTCTGGTGGAGGGACAGGAGCATAAAAGGCACATACAGATAGCAATGAAGAATGCCAAAGGGAGTCCCACAAACCACCACAGTCACTTCGTTGCCTGATGAAATAATATCAGGGTTGGGCTTGGAGGTTGGTTATCCAAATGAGTTGAGTTCACTCATAAAGTGCTTGGTTCATTTCCCACCCAGGTCCTGTACGGTATCCAGTGATATGGGCGAGCAAAAATTGAGCGACTCAGAACGGAGTGACTCAGTTTGTGTGCCCAAAGGAATAGCTAGTGTGATGGGATAGTGAGAGCAGAGAATAGTGAGCCGACAATCACAGGATAGTGAGAGCAAATGATGGGGAGGGTACAGTGATGTGGGAGTAATACAGGGAGGAAGCCTGCTGCTGCAGAGCTGGCTGCCTGGAGTGGTGGATATGGTGACCGGTTGAGAAGGGCATGGTCCCGTGTTCTGGGGCTACCTCTCGGTAATTTTTTTTTAAGTTGCTTTAAGGTGTTGGATTTTTTTTGCATTCTGTGTCCTCCAGTCCCCGACTGTGTTGCCCCAGCGTTATCCCCCCATTACTGTAGCCCCCTCCTGTGTATTCCCTTCCCCAGTGTATGCCCCTCGGAGTTCATTATATTAGCAGAAGGGGTGTGGGGCTCACCCCCCACAAAGAGGGGTGCAGGGACATAGCCCCCCCACAGTAAACATTATTTTATTTTGTCAGTTTTTTGCATGTTGTGGTTGTGTGGCTGTTTTGTTGGTTGCTCTGTTGCTTAGGTGCCAAATTTGTATTCGGCCAAATGGACTCGCTGTCATGCAAGTCACTGCATTAGTACAGGACGGTTCCATGTTATAACCTCAATTATTATACAAAGATTTTAAAGATGGTAAGTCCCTCATAGATGTGCCTGGAAGACATCCCCTTTGTTGAACTGAACTTATGTTTTTTGTGCAGCTTGTCAAGGGTGCCCCAATACACCCAGTCCTGGCAGTTTTCCTCAATGATGTCCCATATCCATTCAAGTAGGTATGGGTACACAAATTGGGGGTAGTCTTGGTATATCTTCTTCCAGTTAATCCTTTCAGCCGGTGACCATTCAAGCAGGCTTCTCACTGTGGTCCTCGGGGCCTGACCATCTGGCAGTCTCACTCCTTCTCGGTATCTCCACACCTGAGGATCTCCATCATGACCCTCCATATTGCTCATGTCTCTTATGGCATTTAGTAGCCAGGCTGGTACATCCTTCCAAGGGGTCAGGTACTCTAGATTCATAATGGGAAGGGATGTCACACCAAGTCATCATTACTAAATTCAGCAGCCCCCTCCACAGGCTGGTCTACGGGCTCAGGGTCACTTAGCTTCTTCACTGCAGAAGGGGGACACTGACTTCCACTGACTTCTCAAGCTGCCACTGGGGTTCTGGAGCAGCTGAGCCTGATGTTTTTGGGCACACTCAGGAACAGTTTTCCAGCAGCACAAAGTCCTAAGGGTCAGTAGCTTCATTTAGCACTACGCTTGACACTTTCCTCAGACTGCTGACACTGGGACTTCAAGCAGAGCTGTGGTGTTTTGCAAAGCTACTCTGCTGGGCACAGGAGATTCCTGGGGCTAAATGGCTGATGGCTGGCTTCTTCAACCTCCTGTGCTGCTGCCACACTGAGCTGGCTACCGACCTCCTCCCAGCTTTCGAGGGCTGATTCAACTGAAGTCATAGATCTGCTGGCCAAAGGGAAAATGGTTTACCTATAGCACTTTGACAGCGTTAGCGCTGACATCCCCTATAGCGATGGCTGCAATGCCAACTGTCAGCACTGTAGCCATAGGGATGTTGGCACACACAATGGTGGGGCTGCGCCCCCGTAGTATTCTAACTCTGAGTCTTAGTTGGACTGGGGGGGGGCAAACACCCAGCAAGGCAATCCCGATCGGCACACAGACTACAACAGTGACGGACAGGTTTTGCCCAATTCCGGTCACTGTGGTGGTCTTCACTGTGCTGGAGTCACTAAAGTAAAGGTATACCAGGAAAAACAGGTGTAATAGCTTGGCAGAAAACACCAGGAGAAAGGACTGCTGTGTGACTGAACTTCTCTACTGGGACTAAAGAAGAACTTTTGTACTTGGACCTTTAATTTAGGGTAAAAAAAAATAACAAACAAAACAAAAAAGTGTGTGTTTGTCTGGGTTAACTGAACTGAATGGGTATCTGAACAGTTATCTAGGTGTAAATCTCAGGTGATTGAAAAGACTTAATATCTGTGAGGTTTAAATTACTTGTAGAAAGATCTAGTAAGCATGGGGAGTGGCTTAGCTAGAAGGAAGCTACATTTAAAGACTGCCTTAAAAGGATTCTGCTAATAGATTGGCAGACGACACCAGGAGAAAGGTCTGCTGTGTGACTGAACTTCTCTACTGGGACTATATTGCCCTCCTTCCTCCTCTCTCCCTCCATCCCCCACCCAAAGCTAGTTCTATTTTTATAGGCACAGGATTTGACTGACAACAGGAACTTCCTGTTTGGGAGCAGTAAGTTAGTGATCACAGAACCACCAAAGGCCCACCATCCTAGAAGGGCAAGAGTAGCTCTCCGACCCCCTCTAGCTGCTGGAGGTCTGACTCTGAGCAAGTAAGTGGTCTACTGAGAAATATAGGATATTCTTGTCTCAGAACAAGACAATCAGGAGCTTAAAGGGCACACAGGCAGAAAGTAAGGAGAGAGAGGAAGAAAAAACAGAGGAAAGAGTAAGGATTGCAAACAGTTAAGGGGCAGAAATAAGACATGATTGGAGTGGTGCAGTGCAGTGGCTGTGGAACAGCAGTCTTCCGGGAGGCGTTCTGGAGGATGCGGTGTTGTCCCATCTGCAGGCACCTCTCTGGGCTGAGGAGGAGGTTGCTCATCTCCAGGCTGAGTTGGCCAGGATTTGTGGGACCTCCTCTTCCATCCAGGGACCACCAGTGCCACTGCCGTTGCCTCAGAGGTTGCCAAGAAAGAGGAGCGGTTGGACCACAGTGGGCTCAGGGAGGGTGAGGGTGGTGAAACAGAGGCACATCCTTCCAGTTGTACCTCTCCACAATTCCTATGCCATTCTGGCAAAGTGTGGTTCCTCTATGGAGGCACCCGCAGTGGAGACCAAGGAGGATGCTGGGAACCTCCACAAAGGAGACCCACAGGAGGGTGGCAGGGGACCCTGCAGGGGAAGGAAACAACTCCTGGTGGGGGACTCCATTGTTAGGAAGGTAGAACTGGGGGAGGAAGGGGAGAGGGAGGTAAGGTGCCTGCCTGGTGCCATGGCTTGGAGGGACAGGGAGCGAATCCTCAGGATTGCCAGAGCAGCTGCACTGGGGAGGGAGCTGGATGTCATTGTCCACCTAGGGACAAATGACCTGGCTAAGAAGGGAATTAGAGAAGTGCAGGAAGAGTTTGTGGAATTGGGGAGGGGCCTTAGTCAAGTAGTACGCACGGTAACCTTCTCAGAGGTGCTGCCCATCTATGGCATAGGAGAGGCTAGGGGTGTTCTGCACCATGTGATTCAATCAGTGGTTGAAAAACTGGTGTGGAGCTCAGGGATTTGGCTTCATTGGGGACTGGGGGTCCACCTGGAGTGATGCAAGCCTATACTGGCAAGATGGGTTGCATCTGTCCAGGAGGGGAACCAGGATCCTAGGTGATAGGTTTAAATGCTTCATTGGTAAGCTTTTAAACTAGCCAAGGGGGGAGGCACTGGAAAGGAGCAGGGAAATCCTAGCTCCCCCCAAATAATCATGGTAGTAAGTGCAGCAAACACCAACATAGAGGTGTCGATAGGGAGAAGGGATAGGGTAAATGGAGAAAGTGACAAAGGCAAGAAGGACAGGGATGGGGCAAAAGGGAGTAAGGCCATCAGGAAATGCAGGGTAATGAGTACCAATGCCCGTAGTCTGGGCAACAAGCTCCCTGAGCTGGTGGCCTTGATGGAAGAGGGATGCCTGGATATCGTAGCAGTCACAGAAACATGGTACACAGAGAACCATGACTGGGATGTTAACATACTAGGATACATAACCTACAGGAGAGACAGGCAGGGGAGAAGAGGGGGAGGAGTAGCTCTCTATGTAAAGGAAGGGATAAAAGCAACTGAACAAAAGAGTAAACAGGGAGGAGACGAGGCACTGTGGGTCACCTTGAGACTGGAAAGGGCACCACAATCCACACAGGGTTGGTACAGAACCCCATGTCAGGGGAGGGAATGGACAAGAATATGATAGAAGGCATTCTTAGAATGGCAGAGAAGGGAGATACTATTGATGGGAGACCTGAATATGCCAGATGTTAACTGGAGCACATTTGCTGCAGCCACATCCAAGAGCAGGGCCATTCTTGATGCCCTACAGGTGGCAGGCCTTAGACAGCTAGTTTCAGAACCCACTCATGAGGGAGCAATCTTACACCTCGTACTCTCAAATGGGGGCAGTGAGAGGATCTCAGATCTAGAAGTGGGTTGCCATCTGGGGACAAGTGACCATCAAACAGTGTGGTTCACATTAAACTCAGCTACAGAGTCAAGCCATACAAAAGTGAGGGTATTGGACTTTAGGAGGGATGACTTTGGCAAGATGGGAGAGTGCCTCAGAAAAGCACTAGCAAACAGGCTAGAAGGAGGTGTGGAGCAACAATGGGGAATCATCAAAAATGCCATCACAGAGGCAACAAGCCTTTGTGTGAAGCAAATAAACAAATCAAAATGAAAGAAAAAGCCACTATGGTTCTCAAAAGAGGTGGCTGTAAAAGTCAGGAAGAAAAAGATAGCATTCCGGAAGTATAAGGAAACACAGAAGGAGCAGGACAGACAGCTGTACCAGTCAAGGCAGAAGGAAGCAGGGAGGGAAGTCCGAATAGCAAAGTCCCAAACTGAGGAAAAGATAGCCTACTCAGTTAAGAAGGGGGATACAACCTTTTATAGGTACATCAGCGAGCATAGAAAGACAAAGGGAGGGATAGTGAGGCTGAATAGAATGAACGGTGGGTGGGCAGAGGGGACAGTGAAAAGCAAGGATACTGAATGAATATTTCTGCTCAGTATTCACAAAGAGGAGGAAGTGCCTAATCCAATTAACAGAAGCACTCTTGATAGGGAGTCGATCTCAGTCCTTTCACAGAAGAAAGGGTTCTGCAAGAACTCCTAAAACTGAAGGTGGACAAAGCAATGGGTCCTGATGGAATTCACCCTAGAATTCTAAAAGAATTAAGGGAGGAACTAGTGAAATCACTGGCTACTCTTTTAATAAACCATGGGAGGATGGTGTGGTACCCGAGGACTGGAGGAAGGCGGATGTGAATCCCCTTCACAAAAGTGGGACCAAGACAGAGGGGAAACTACAGACCTGTCAGTCTGACCTCTGTGGTAGGAAAAGTGATGGAGTCACTTCTGAAGGAAAGAATAGTTGAGTACCTAGAGGCCAGTGGGGCACAGGACCCAAGGCAGCATGGGTTCACAGCAGGAAAGTCATGTCAGATGAATCTAATAGATTTCTTTGACTGAGTGACCAAAGTAGTAGACAAGGGAGGGGCTGTGGACATGGCCTACCTAGACATTAGCAAGGCATTTGACACAGCCCACACAAAAGATTAACAGTGAAATTAACCAGCCTGGGAGTGGGTCCCAGGGTGGTAGCCTAGGTAAAACATTGGCTGCACAACAGGAAACAGAAGGTAATTGTAAATGGAGTCCACTATGAAGAAAGAGGGGTTACTAGTGGGGTACCGCAGGGTTCAGTATTGGGTCCAGTCCTTTTTAATGTCTTCATCAGTGACATTGCAGAGGGACTGGAAGGAAAAGTATGCCTTTTTGCAGATGACACAAAGATCTGCAACAGGGTTGATACACAAGGAGGTGTGGAAAGGATGAAAAGGGACTTGACAAGGTTGGAGGAATGGTCAGACATATGGCAGCTAGGATTCAATGCAAAGAAGTGAAAAATAATGCACCTGGGAAACAAGAACCCAGGGGAAGAATACACAATGGGTGGGGAGGCGGTAACAATAACAAAAAAGGAAAGGGACCTGGGGGTAATCATATCAGATGACCTTAAGGTTAGCAAACAATGTAAGAAGGCAGTAGGGAGGGCTGGAGGTATACTGGGATGTATAGGGAGAGGCATCAGCAGCAGAAAACAGGAAGTTTTTATCCCTCTGTACAGACAGTTGGTGAGACCCCATCTGGAGTACTGTGTCCAGTTCTGGAGACCCCATCTCCGCAAGGACATAGACAGGATAGAGGTAGTCCAGAAGAGGGCAACTAAAATGGTGCAGGGTCTGCAAGAGAAGTGTATGAGGAGAGACAAGGAGCTTAATATGTATACCCTTGAGGAAAGAAGGAGAGGGGACATGATAGAAACTTTAAGTACCTCAGTGGAATTAACAAAGTCCAAGAGGATAGCATCTTTCAGAAAAAGAGACTTGCAAGAACAAGGGGACACAATTTAAAGATAGAAGGAGGGCAGTTCAGGGCAATGTGAGGAAGTATTATTTCACAGAGAGGGTAGTGGATTCATGGAACAGCATTCCTGAGGAGGTTGTGGGGTCTAAAACTGTGGAAGAATTCAAGAATGCATGGGACAGACATAAGGCAATTCTTGTGGGGGGTGGGAAGAAATAGGCTGTTGGTTAACTAGGATCTGCGGCCTATCCTATAGGTAGGGAAATGGGCAGACTAGATGGGCCAAGCGGTCCTTATCTGCCGTCAAAGTCTATGTTTCTGTGTTTCTATGTCCTACATCCAAGGAAGCCTTCTGTTGACACACCATGCACACAGGCAATGACATCATTCCAGAACCCTCAGACTGGCACAAGAGACAATTAGAGTCAGTGGATTTCTTAACCACATCCCAAAGCCACCTCAGCAAGCTTTAGCCATTTTTACAGATCAGAATAACTTTCTTTCTCTAGCTTGCTCATACTGCTTACTCTCAAAGAATCTGTTTCAGTCTGTCCTCTCATGGTCCAAGCATGACCAGCAACAGTTAATTTCACCCCCAAAAGATCTCCAATTGGTCAGGATCTCCAGGACGTTTACATAATGTGCACATGGTCTAGCCCTGTGAAGCACCCCATCTCCAGACCCACTGGCACCATGACTGATCTCAGGAAGGTGCAAAATTCCTCAGTACTGCATCATAACTTTTCCAGTCCCACACAGGCCAGAAGGAAAGTTTACAAAGTCTGGACCTTGCCCAGAACCCATTGAGGTGGTCCAAAATTGTCCTTGCACCCCCAAAAGGCCACCCTAGATGAGCCCCATGTTGTAAGCCCCCTGCCCTGATGTCTAGGTGTATGTGGTGGTAATTGTCTGTGGGGAGGGGCACTCGCAGTAATAATTAAAAGTTTACCTTACCAGGAATGTCGGACCTTAGCAGGGTCCACAGGCATGGGGTGCCATCTTCTGGTGTTGGGCTGGAATGGAATTTCATGTTAGCATGTATAAATAGTTCCAACAAATAACTGTAGTCCACACAAGCATAATGTAATGGGAAATCCCATTTAATGAACAATAAATTTCATGGCACCATTCACAATTGCTCTGTATAGCCAGACTGTGGGGGGGGGGTCACTTACAGGGAGACAAGTGGATGCATTATGGCCAAAATGGCCCCACTAAACATGGGCTGCTTTCTTCTGGGCCCAGTTGGCCACCAAACAATTCTCTGGGGCCTAGGGTTGCCACCTTTGGATGAGATGAAAACAATACTAAACCACACCCCAAATTTCACCCCTAACTCCGCCCCTTTTATGACTTATGAGGGCATCACTTGGACTCTGATTCGCTTGATTTATTCAGAATTGATGTTAATATTGCATTGTGTACAACTTCTTAAAGTACATCATGATTATTATTTTTGGTTTGTTTGATTTAGATTTAAATATTTTAAATGTCAGTGTATGTTAACATTTGGTGGGGTTAGAGATGGGGTTCAGGGACTTTCCATCCTGTGTACACAGCTTAGCTGACATCGAAAGTGACTACAATGACACCTCTGACAACCGGCCAGTTTGGAACAGGTGGCCTTTCTGGTAAAACTCTTTCAATAAATAAACTACACCAGTAATGGTGAACGAGCTGTAATTACAAATATCATCTGCCATTTTAAGATGTGCTACTGTCCCTCCCATTGCTCCTACTCTAAAGCTATTTGTAATGTCACAGAAGTTTTTAAAACTGGTAGGAACTATTCTATGCTGTTAAATACCCTATTTCCATATCAGTCATACATACCAGATAGCATGATATGTGATCTGTAGCGTGAAGGCAGTATAGTGCAGTGGGTTAAGGCTCTGAGCTGCAATTCTGGAGACCAGGGTTTGAATCCCTCAGCCCAGACCTGCATACTGTGTGACCCTTCACAAATCATTTCACTCCCTTGTGCTTCCCAGGCTGCACCTGTAAACAAGCTTCAGCTTAGTGTGTCTCTTCTGGTGAAAAAAAATAATAATGTTTGATAAATTACCTAAACTTGCAGTGCCATCAAATCTAGATTGTGTTCCTTTCTCCCCACCAGCTACTGCTCTCTCTCTCTCTCTCTTCCTTTTCTCATTTCTGTGGCTTAGCATGACATTAGCCACACTATTCTGTGCTGTTCATCTGAGATGCCTGGGATGGTCTTCCTGGAATATCCAGGTAGCATGAAAATTGACAGCAATAACTACTGAGGGAGAGAGAGGTGTAGTACTACTAGAAATTAAATAAAATATTGATTATTAATTTAACAACAAATGGGGTAACAAATATTAAAATATAGGACAGACCCTAAAAGAAAAAATGAAGAGCATTTACAGGTATAAAAGTATTCCTTATCACAGCAGTCAAAGACCATACTCACAATGTAGCCTAGAAAAGATTAGGTTGATTTGCTGCTAATGGTCTTAATAGCCCTACTTTACACCTCTCAGATTTACTGGTATACAAACAAAGATTTACATGACATCAGAATTTGTTTGTAATATGAACATGCAAGTAAAATGGTGAAGGATTTAACAGAATCTGTTTTACAAGTTCAAGTTCAAGTTTACTGCAGGAATGACTCCATTTACAAGTATGTGAGCATTCAAAATGACTGAAAAGGTGCTACCTCTAAATAAAACTGGATTAGCAGGTAAGGTTTCTGAAACACATTGTACAGTCCACACTGGACAAGAGGCTACCCTAATGTGGTGCCTGTCTGAATGTCTAAGGGTTTCAGAAAAATGAAGGTGTTAATTAAGGTGGTATTGCTTACCCTTCCCATGAACAATCTTCCAATTTGCTGGTGTGAAGTTAGAGGTGATAACTGAGCAGACAGGGACACATTTGGCTCTTTAAGTGCCCTGCACTTGAAGGCACTTCCTGATTAGCATGCACTGCAAGCAAGCAAGCACACTGAAATGCCAGACACTTGCTTACAGTCAGATTAGAAGAAAATGAAACAATTAGTGAGAAATCTCACAGGTGCTGCTTGACCCACCATAAAAACTGAATTTGCAATGGTGAAAACAGGAGGACCGAATCTGGACCTAGAAAACCGAATCATTCGGTAAAAAAACGAGTAGGTGGTAACCTTACAGTGGGGCCAAATCAGGCCCTTCACACAGCAGCAAAAAATGTCGCTCCCTCCCACATCATAACTCACTCTTTCCTCTCTCAAAATCCCGGGGCTGACTGCTCTTCATTCCCCAACATCTGGACCTGTGAAAACTCTGGCCCTGGGAGCAACTCTACCCTGGAACATGGGAATACATCCCCACAGACCTGTACCCTCTGGGAGGGCATGTTAGACTCCTGAGCATTTGCTATGAGCCCTGGCTTCCTTGAGACTGCCTGACTTGACATGATGCTTCCTCGTGCTGGAACTGGATCCCATCCTGGAGACATAGACATGACTTTGACCCATGTCCTCTTATGCACCACTGGAACTGCCACAACTGGGTTGGCATATCCACTCTGGTGCTAATGCTCTTCCTTTGCTTGCAGTATCCAATTCACCCCTCTGTTCTCGTTTCTTCTTCTTCTCTTCTCTCTCTTCTCTTCTCTCTTCTCTCTCGCCTCTCTCCCTCCCTCCCTATCTCTCTCAACACATATACTTGAGCACACACTAAAGCCATGCTGCACACTGGCTCAGACGCCTCCCAGAACTGAACACCACCTAGGTGACTTTGCAGAGGGTCAACAATGGCTGAAAACAACATCCACCGCGGACTGTATTTCCAGATGCCCTGCACATGAACAGCTGATGCTGAGAGTGCGAAAATGGCCTGCTTCCTACACCACCTCCCCACACCTTTCCTACATGGCTCTCACCCACCTTTCTCCCTTTAGTGCCAAACCCCAAAATTTATAACCTCACGCACCAATGATGACCTCCGACTTGCAGAGCTCCCACTGGTGTGGCAGAGGAAATTTAGCCCTAACTTGATGGCCCAAACTTAACACTTCCCAAATTTTAATACACACCCTGGGGAGGCTATTACTCATTTTTAAAAACATTCAAAAAAATTTTTAATTCTCCACACTAGCCCATTCACACTGGCTACTTTTTTTTCTAAACTGTGTTTAAACACTGCCGCACTGCATCTGCACTGCAGTCCTTGTAGTTTTTCAGGCATCATGCTAGCACAGTCTCCAGCATGGATCCATGTAGCTGGAGACCCCAGAATCCCACAATCATAAGTGAGGAACATGACTCATTGCCCATCCACATTACATGGTAAGCTGTGTTAGGTTTGAAACCATATTTAAAAGCGTTTTTAAGACTAGGCCACTTGCAGGGTTTAAACTTGCTTTTAAACATGGTTTCAAAGTGTGTTCAGTGTGGACAGGAAAATGTTTGGACTTGTTAAAACATTTTAAGGGACTTAAAACATTTTAACAAGCCCAATGTGTACAGGGTCTTAGTTGCCTTGAAGATGACACTTTAATTTCTCTCCACCTTTCCTCCATCCTCCAGATTTTGTCCATTCTAACCAGTTTATCCTGGACTAATTCCATTTTCTGGTCAAAGTCTGCTCTTTTGAAAATCAAAACCTCTACCTTTGATGAAGGTAATCTGGTACCCAGGGCCAGCTCAAACCATATGGTGTTATGGTCACTTGATCACAGTGGTTCCCCAACACACACATTGCCTATCATTTCTGATTTGATGAGCAACATGTCAAGAATGGCAGCCTGCCTTGGGGCTCTCTGACCAACTGCACGAGCAGGCAGTTCTGCAATGCATCTAGCTGGTTCTAAGCTACTGGAATGTCTCAGTTTATGTCTGGTAGGTTGAGCTCCCAACCACCACTACCTTCCCTTTGTGGCCTCCTTTTCTATTTCTGACCCTTGTTCCTTATCATCACCCCATACCAGCAATCTATAGACCACCCCATGCATAACTTCTTACCTGGTGCTGTCATGAGCTGTACCCACAATGATTTAATTTCCTCACTCCCTCCCCCAACAGACCCGTCCTTTACAGCTTCCATGCCTTCCTTGACATAGACAGCTACCCTTCCTCCTTTTCCTTTCCCCCATCCCGCCTACTTCTGGTGTAGCCCAGTACTGCCAGGTCCCAGTCAGTACTCCCAGTATCTCACAGAAACATAGAAACAGAAATTGTCAGCAGATAAAGACTGCTAGGCCCATCCAGTCTGACTATAAGCCCCGTACTTGATTATGGCTTCTGACCCTCCCTCTGCTTTACCTCTATAGTTCCCCATGCCTGTCCCATGTATGTTTAAATCCAACCACAGTGCTTGCTCTCACCACTTCTTGTGGCAGACCATTCCATGCGTCCACCACCCTCTCTATGAAAAAAAAAAACTTCCTCACATTCCCTCTTAATCTGCCACCTTCCAATTTCATGTCATGCCCCCTTGTTCTTGTACTCCTCCTGTATTGGAAGATGTCTCCTCCTGCACCTTGTTTATGCCTTTGAGGTACTTGAATGTTTCTATCATGACCCCTTTCTCCCTCCTCTCCTTCGAGAGTACATACTGAGGTCCCTTAATCTGTCTTACAGCCTGTTATTGTCCTTTCAAAGGTACAGCCTCCAGAACTGCACATAGTACTCTATGTGAGGCCTGACCAGGGTTTTACATAATGGCATCACTACCTCCCATCTTCTGCTGGTGATGCCCTGCCTATACACCCCAGCATGCCACTGGTCTTCACTGCTGCCCTTGTACTCTGCTTCTGACATTTTGAGGTCATCTGAAATAATAACCTTCAGGTCCCTTCTTCCTTGGTGACTGTTGACCCCCACCCTGTAGCTCTCTCTCTCCAGGGTTTCATGCCCCAGTGCATAATTTTGCACTTCTTGAATTAAGCCTCCGTTGTCACTCCTCAGACCATTTCTCAAGCTTCCCCAGGTCCTTCCTCATTTTCTCCACCCCTTCTGAGTATCCACCCTGTTACAGATCTTAGTGACATCTGCAAACAGGCAGACATTTCCTTCCGGCCCCTATGTCATTTCACTGATGAAGACATTGGAACAGGACTGGCCCAAGGGACTGATCCCTGAGGTACCCTGCTGGTCACCCCCCCCCCAGATTGTACCCCATTTACCACCACCTCTGCCTCCTGTCCATTAGCCAGTTCCTAACCCAGTTCACCACCTTGTCTCCCATGCCCAGACTACCCATCTTGTTAACCAGCCTCTTGTGGGTGGTGTGAAGACTTTAAGTGAAATTGTAGGCAACATCCACTGCTCCCCCATTTACTTCCTACCCAGTCAAGACATCTATCAGTTTCGTCTGACATGATCTACCCACTGTGAAACCATGTGTACTAGAGTCCTGGGCACTGATGTTTTCTAGATGTCCCACTATCCTTTCTTTAAGCAGTGCCTCCATGATCTTCCCCACGATTGAGGTCAGGCTGACCGGCCTATAGTTCCCCACCTCCTCCCTACTGCTGGATTTATGTAAAGGGACCACATGTGCCCTCCTCCAATCTTCTGGTACCACTCCTGTGTTGAGTGACTCTGAACAAGGCTGCAAGAGGTTCTATAGCTCTCTTTGCAGCTCCCTTAATATCCTCGGGTGCATACCATCTGGCCCCATTGCTTTGTCCACCTTCAATTTAGTGAGCTCCTGCAGTACTCTGTCTCCTGTGACTGGACTGTTGTCCACCTGTCCCTCCCCCCGGCGTCAATTGCTCAGCTGCGGTCCCTCTCTGTGGTCGCTTTGCTCTTGGGGTTTATGTAGAATCCAACACCTTGGGTGTGTGTAAAATTCTCATTACACACACCACCCCATATATTACACTGAGTCTTTAAAAGAGCATCTGTTTCCCATGAACCACACAATAGTAGTCTGTGCCATCATAGTCTGTTGTCATGGTGAGCATTATAATGTAATAAACAAAAGCACTATGAGGTCAATTGGGTATAGATCGTGAGGTTACCTGAGGTCAAACAGCACTTGTGTAGATTATCTTACAGCTCTCCATTGCATATTTCATTAATGCCATAGGGATGCTTTCTGTCAGTGCAGGGACATTTGCTTTTGATTGCTTATCTTTTCTTGCATATGTTTGTCAAAAAAGTGAACAAAAAATTGCATTTTCTGCTCTTTTTTGCCAATTATAAAAAAAATCTATAAGGTACCTGTAAATGAAACACATAATTTTGTGCTGAACAACTTTCATGCTCACAGTACTATGCTATCTTTTTTTCTTTTTAAAGTTATTTGCATTTGAATATGGGTAGTACTGCTACTGAGGCTGAACATTCTAAATGAGTTCCGGAGTGATTGTGACATAGCTACTATATGGATACATTTTATTTATTCAACGGCTGTGAAGATAAATGGATTTATTCAACGGCTTTTGAGTCCATGCTTATTGTATAAATCATTTTTTTTTATACAGACTTTTTTGATAGACTACTACAATGTGTCACAAGATCAGCTGGTTTTACTATGCAAGCAAAAGTGGAAGCACTTTCATTCGGTAGAAGGCGACTGGCCGTGAAGGAGGGGGAATTATGTTGATCACCTTTATCTACGTTTATTTTAAGTAAAATGGGGTGCTTGGGAGGAAGGTGCTGCTGGGGGTGGGGAGACAGGTGGAGAAAATGTTGATTTTACAAATAATTAGAACTAAAGACAGCAGCCAGTCATGCAGGTGGGCAAGTTGTGGTGGTCCTCTATCATGTGAGTTTTTTAAATTCCAAAATATATGAAATTGTGGGTGCTGTGGGGATTGAGACTGCAGCAGAGGGTGAGGGGATGGGGACTGTGTATTTTAAAGGATTGGACTGAGGAGAAGGGTGGGGTGGCAGTTTTTTTTTTTGTTACAGGTACACAAATCAAATAACTAATATGAATAGCGAATACCTAAACATACTGTCTTCTACCTGCCTAAAACACCTTTAGTTAAAACACCCAACCCTCAAAAGGGAGTTATATAAAATACAAATTTATGTAGTGACACAGTTGTACGCACTTGTAAATTGCAATGAAAGGCAACCCCAGATGGGGAATCTCTAGTATCCCTTCCACTACCTGCCCTGCTACCTACAAATTGTACTACCAGATATTTGTTTTGACAGAGTCCCCTGCAGAACTGCAGACTTACCTGTAGGCCCCTGCAGACACTCCTTAGGCAGATGTCCCACTCCCACACTCTGACACTCATATAACGGAATGCCACATGATGGGATGCTTGCAGGTGTGGAGCTTGAATATCCTGTCTCCTCTAAGCCTGTTTAAGCTCCTACACCAATCAGACACCTGTTTCTAAGGTTCTAATTAACAACTCGACCTACAAGAGACTGCTTATTTTCCCATCTATGTTCCCCTAACTGACTACTAAGTGTTACAGAAATTTAAAGCACTTATCTCTGCCTACTCACTCACACTGCCCCTTCAAGTATTAAAAATTAAATAAATGACCTTTTCTGGTTTAGGCTAGGTGTTTTGTTCTCTTCTATCTCTAAGCTCTCCCAAAGCTACTACTGATAATGGACCCTATGCATGCCACAGGTGTGGGTACGTGAAAAAGGCACCCCACCCACGTAGCTGTGCACCCACAGACAGGTGAGTCCATATTGGCATTCACTAATGCCAGCCATCTGTCCTGGATCCTCCCCCGGCATGCAGGACTCTGCAGAGCAGGAGGAGTCAAGGTCCCAGGCAGGCACCCAACAGGATGCCCCCCTGAGTCCCAAAGTGGATCCCTCACATAGCGAGTTGTGGTCCTGGGGTAGTGCATGTCTACAGCAGGCACCCAGAGCCATGCACCCAGTGGTGGGCTGTGTGCCCCCTTCCCCCTAGCACCACCACCACCTCCCCTCAATGCCTGTACATGCCGGTCAGTGCCAGGCACTCACCCGACAAGCAGTCCCAGTCCCCCTCGCCACCCAATGGGCTGTGGCAGCATGGGGGGGTCATGTCTATGTCCCATCATGCCTGGCGGGAGACATCCATGGGGGCTTGCAGAGGGTGGCACCCTGGTGTACCCTCACCACCATCTGCACCCACGCAGCCAGCACTACGTGGTTTAGTGAAAACTGCATAGAGCTGGTATGCCCCCAGAACGCACTGCGGTCTACATGGCAGGGAAAGCTGCTGCATTCCTGACTTGTGCCCCATTTTGTGAATGCTATGTGGCGGTCCACAGGACACTTCTCTGTGGCATTCAAGTGTATCAATGCCTACGTGCCAGGTGTATGCGGTGCATTGGCATCCTGCATAGAGTCCATCAATAAAAAAATAACTAGATTTTTAATGGAGAACAGTACAGAACATTGTCCATCAATAGAAAACAATTCTAAATGCATTACAATTTTAATTTTTATTCTGCTACAGATTGTTAGGAGGCATGAATATAATTGCTGGAAAAGGAACATTATAAGCAGCTATAATTTCACACAATATTTATTGTCCCCTTTAAATACTTTTTTTTCTGCTTTCCAAAATGTTGGTCCTCTCTCTTCCTTCCTATTTGATCTGCCTCTTCTCCTTCCAACTAAAGTCTCCTCTTTCTAACTTTTGTCATCCTACCTGCAACTGCTTGTGACCCTTCCACTTTTCTTGATGTTCTAGTCTTGCCCTTTTCTTAATGTTCTGCTATTTTCCCTTTGTATATATATATATATATATATATATCAGAGTGTGTGTTATTTTCTAGGTGTCTTCATTTACTATTCTGCATATAAGTTATATGATTCTGCTTGTAAAACTATATTATTGTATTTTACCTTGTTATTTTTTTATTGTTAGCTATCTCCTACTCCCCTCTCCTCCAGGACACATTTGGAAAAAAACTGTTTTCAATTCAGTATGTACTTCCCTGTTAAACTTTTAAATAAATAAATAAGTAAATAAAAAAATTACAGCCACTTGGTGCCCATTCCACAATGGCATGCTGCTGTTCCATGCCCTGCTCTCACTGGCAATGCCAGGCCACATCCCTGGTGCCACCTGAAGAGACCCTGCCAAGACGGGTAGGTGATAAACCCTCTCACCTCTTGCCATTGTCTGAAAATGTAATTGTAAACTTGTGACATTGGAAATTGAGGAATGGTCAAAACATTGCAGTTGAGGGTTCAATGGCAAAAGTACAAAATGATGCACCTCGCCAGAAAAACCCGGGAACTGAGTATAGGCTGGGGAGGTGCTATCAGTCACTAAGCAGGAAAGGGACCTTGAGCTTATTATATGTGATGACCTCAAAGTGGCCAAGACAGTGTGATAAAGCAGTGGGCAGGGCCAGTACAATGTTGGAATGCACTGGGAGAGGTATCTCCAGCAGGAGGAGGGAGGCAGTGTTGCCACTGTAGTGCTTAGTGGTGAGATCCCACCTAAAGTACTGTTTCCAGTTCTGGAGGCCACACCTCAGAAAAGACATAGACAGGGGTAGGCAGTCCAGAGGAGGGCAAACAAATTGCTGTAGGAGTAAGCCCTATGAGTAGAGACAGAATTCTCAACATGCACACCCTGAAAGAGAGGAGAGCAAGAAGGGTCATGATAGAGACCTACAAGTGCATCATGAAGGTAAACAGGGTGCAGAAGGGGAATCACTTTAAAAGGAGGAAAGCACCAGGACTAGAGGGCATGTGATAAAGCTGGAGGGGGAGAGTTTAAGAGGGATGTGAGGAAGTACTACTTCACTACAAGAATGGTAGATGCCTGGAATAGACTAGCAGCAGAAGTGGTGGAGGCAAAAATAATAGGGGCTACAAGTATGTGCGAGAGAGACATAAGTGAATACTCATGAATAAGCAGGGACGAAGGAGGGTCACCGGAGACCAGTTAAAGTCAGTGGAGGAAGACTAGGCAGGGACCATCTGAGCATACTGTGTGGGCCAAGTGGTCCTTTTCTGATGACAAATTCTATATGTCTATGTCTCATGCTTACTACATGTATTCACTAGATCACAGTTTGTAATATTAGAAACTCATGCTGTGAACATTTATTTCTACTGTTGCTTATTTTTGATGACAATTGTCAAGTGGCTGCAGAGGTGAGAGGAGGGTTACTGCTAGCCGCTGTTTGGGTGAGTGCCATTGGATGCCGGTGATGCTTATGTTTCAGCTGGATGTAGGAGTGGGGTGCTACTGGATGTCAGAGATGCTTGAATTGGGGCAGTGTGCAGAAGCACATTCCCACTGGATGCCAGAAATTCTTGAATTTGGTCTGAGGTGTGGGGAGTACTACTGGATTCTACAAATGCTTGCACTGGGGCAAGGTATGGGAGGGTTGTCACTGGATGCCAGGAAAGCTTTGATTGGAGTAAAGTTTGGGAACAAGTGCCACTGGGTTCCAGGAAGGCTTGCATTGGGGTAGAGTGTTAGGGAGGGAGGCCTCCCCTGAGGAAGTCCCAGTGTGGGATGAGGCACTGTGGGTTTGATTTACATGGTAGAATTAGCTGTCGTCCTGCAATAAAGGCACTTTTTAATACATTGCCACTGTGGATGTACTGCTTTTGCTTTTTGTTTGAGTTGTGCTTGAGTGATGGCCATGCCCCTGCAGCTGCATAAGATGAGGGAGGTTCTGGACTGATGTACAGTGGCATCCCCCAGGATGAAACCCAATTCTGCAGCATTTTGCAGCACTCTGCAGAATGCTGCAGCAGACCTACTGAATAAAGCAATGTAATTTCAATGACAATTAATCTCTTTTGTCATTCAGGAAAATGTGACACTGCCAGGATGACATGAATGCCACAGTTTCCTACATGACAAAAGGGACTGATTGCAACTGAAATTACATTGCTTTATTCAGTAGGTCTGATGCAGCATATTGCAGAGTGCTTTAAAAGTGGGTTTCATCCTGGGGGATGCCACTGTATGCAAACATTTTCAGCAGTTTGAGCAATAGAAATGGTACTGGACTCCAGGTACTCATTGAATTTGGTCAAGATGGGGGAAGGTGGTTGTCACTGTACCCCAGAGACTGCTTGTCATTAAAACTATTGACAATGCTGGCTGAAGGCTGGCATTGTCCATAAAAATAGTAAGAATCTACAGTATAATTATTTTTCTGTTCTGTGTTTATCCACAGTCTGCTGACTAGCACCTACTTGACTGTCCCCTGCCAGTCCTGTCACCCACCTTTAACAGGTCCATACCTCAGCCTCTTGTTCCCCATGGCATGCCCACCATAGTGGTGTCCCTGGGAAGTGTAACAACACTGATAGGGTCAGGATCTGGTTGAAGGTATGAAGTCTGCAGGAATGGGTCATCATTCTGCCAGTCTGGGTTTTTCCACCAGTTTTGTCCCAGGGTTGTCTACATGCAATAACACATATGCCTGCGTAGTGGCACAAGGGCACATATCAGCATCTGGCAGCATCCCCACCCCCACTGCATTACTTGTCTCTGCTGTGCTACCAGCCAGATCAGGTGGCAGGTAAGCAGTGGGAGTAAATCCCCTCCCAAGGAAGAGATTGGTCCAAGGATGCTCTCATCCTTCCTTTCTCCAGCTAAAGACCACAACCTGAGTCTGTTCCTGAATCTAGGTCACAGAAGTGAGCAGAAGCACTATCACTGCACCATGCTCTGCCTGTCTAGCTGTGAGCATCTGTAATAAAATATGGGACCCAAAATGGACTGGGCTTTGTCCATATCTCTGACCCAAAGACTCCCACAAACCAAGTAGAGCTCTTTGTTCCATGGACCAGAAGCTGCTCATCTCTCTCCCCCTTTCTAAGTTAAAATCTATAGGGGAAAATATATTTTCTGTATCTCCCTGGTCCCGTGGGACATCCTTTCACCATTGTTTCATCAGATGTGCAGTTTGACCCATGCTGGCAGTGGCTTTTCTATGTAACTTGCATTGTCCCCATTGCTTGCGTTGTTTTTTTGTCAGTTCTACTCCTTTTGCATTTGTAGAACATCACTAAAAACTGTATTTATTTTTACAGTGTGGGTGAGTTTGAAAAGTGTTTGCTAAAATGTATCTGAATGCAAAAGTGCTTCAAACAAAGATAAATGATTTATCTAAATTTAAAATGAGAAATGCAGATTTATCTACATTTGGAATACAGCAACAGTTCAGTAGGGACAGACTTGTGTTTTTTCACCTCTGGAATGCAGTAACCATTGTTCCACTAAGTACAGAAAAGGGTGCTTTATAAATGAATACCCTATCCTATCCTATTCTATAAATAACCTTTTAAAGAAGAAGAAGAAAATTAATTGCAAAAAAAATAACATTTAGGAGTCAGACTTGAAGCACAAAACTGCAAAAGCAGGGGCTGTGCACAGTCCAAATAGCATTTCCCGAATAACATAAATAGTAGGCTTCCGGAATATTCAGATGGACCTCCCAAATAGTAGACTATTCGGCTGCCAGTCAGGAAGCACTATTTAGTGAGATTTCAAAGTCTTACAGAGCTTTGTCAGTCAATGGCAGCTGTTTCTGGAGCTCAAATGTCAGTCTAAAAGTTAACTTCTACAGTCCTGATAAAAACCTATGGCAGGTTGAAGTGCCAGGGTATATCGCCCTGCAGATAACATTTAAATAAATGCTTTGGAGTATTTTGGCTCTTGCTTTCTCTTGTGATTGTTGGGGCTAGCTGCCTCTTGCTGTACTACTGCTACACATCCAGGATCCGCTGCATTTCCTATGTAACCCCCTTACAAATGGGGGTTCCCAAAAGTCTCCCAGGAGCTTGCTGGGTGCTCCAAGTCTGGATGGTGTTCGGCACTTAAGCCATTTTAAATGGCACTGCAGCGAGTGTTTTTAGAGCCTCTGTGTACTGTCTCTTTAAGAGCTGTCTGCCTGCAGACATAATTAGTTTTCGGGGACTGGGTGTTTCCCCGCTCGAGTCTTGCTCGAGCTTCTGACCAGTCACTCCGTTTCTGCAGTTACTAAGTAGGCAGAGTGAGCATTATTGAAAGATGTAACTAATTCTGGGGAGAAATGCAGGGTATTAGTGAAAATGTAGAATTGTCTAACCTGCTTCCTTTGCAGCACGAACTGTTTCTGATCAGCTACCCCATTTTGGTCCCAAACTGCTGAATTGGGCCAATCAATATGTGAGGACTCTAAAATGGAGCTTACTTTGGACCAATGGGGACTGGGACTCTGTCTGGAGCCTACTAAGAGGAGGTCATATAAAGGGAGCTTCTGGGTAATGTAGTCTTGGATCCTCGCACCCTTTTGCACCAATGGGGACTGACTTAAGTGATTGATACCTGCAGCCCACCAATGGGATCGGTGGCACCTGAATCGAGAGCCCTTGCCCAAACTGCCAAGGGCAGAGACGCTGTGGCTGTGAGCAAGGAAGGAGCTCTGGGCCCTGCGCTGTTGCTTTCACCGGAAGCGCGCAGGTGGAAGGCCAG
This sequence comes from Neoceratodus forsteri, assembly GCA_016271365.2. Classification (NCBI taxonomy): domain Eukaryota; kingdom Metazoa; phylum Chordata; order Ceratodontiformes; family Ceratodontidae; genus Neoceratodus; species Neoceratodus forsteri. The sequence continues at coordinate 191,733,104 of CM028138.1, read as the reverse complement.
AAGTCAGCGGCGTTTCAAATGCCAGCAAGTGCTCTCAATTAAATCCACTAGGCAGCGGTCAGGAGGAGGCTGTGCTAAGCGCCGCTACCTACCAGGCTCACCCTGTAGAAGACTGGAGAATCTGCTTCAATTGCGCTCGGTCTGTCAGGACATGTGAAGCTGCATCGTTGGGCCCGGTAGTGCAGTGAAAGCGATCGAGGTATCAGCAACTGCCTGGTATGGTACCCCTGTGTTTCATATAAATGTGTGGAGAAGTGTTTGAAGTCCAGGCTCAGTCCTGCAAGTGGTGTGAGAGCGCTCTTTCTTCTGGAGTCGTGAGTACTAAATCAGGGTAGCTCCCTGTCAAATGTTCTTAGTGAGGGCAAGATCTTCTGGCTACTTTGCTGGCTACACTAACTGAGCCTGCTGGCTCTATTTAATCTTCGTAGGAATCACATGCTCGTTTCTGTGTCAGGGCCCCAAACAGCTGCATCGAGGTACTAGCCTTTATTGCCTGGGTACCCAGAGACAGTGACTTATAGGTTAGGCTGTGCACAGTGCCCTAGATAGATACTTATATATTAGAGTGGTAAGCTAATTAACCTGATCACCCCAGTCCTTGTTATTTCCCGCCATCGGATCCAGGCCCTCAACCTGTTAGTGGAAAATCAGGCAGGTAGTAGCCCTTGGGATAGCGCTTCTGGGGGTATATTTTGGAGGCATCGCTGGTATTAGCATCCTCTAGTGGCCGAGTGGACGAAGTACCTCGATATGGCTAAATTAAAGGAAAAGCTGGAAGGGGATATCATGGCTAAGATTAAGCTGGACCCTATTAAGATAGTGGTACATAAACTGATGGGGTGGGGTGAAGCAGAAGAGCTGGATTCCCAGAAAATTGTGTTACTGCTAGATGTACCTCTGGGGACAGCGAACGCTGACCTTATTTCTGCAGTGGAGCGTGTTAAATGTTTAGGCAAGGTAGAAGTGAAGGGGCGTATGGCTAATCTACTCGACCAGACCTTGCAGGTGTTACTCTTACGCAGTATAGCTATCGACCCTGAGAGGTACCCCAGTGATCTACCCAGAAGGTGCCCAACAGGGTGGAGAGTCATTCACATCCAGAATGGTCAGTCACCCTGGGAGTCCCCCAAGACTAATAGCTTCAAAGATAAACTGCTTAAATTGCTAGCTGTGGTGGGAGGACTACCCAGGAGTTACTGCAGGCATTGGACCTTTCTAGTGAACCCCACCCCAAGCCTCCCCAGCTACCTCTCACGGGCACCCCAAGAGTTCTATCTTGGCTTCACCACCCCTAGTGGTTCCCCCTGTACAGCTAGATTCCTACCATAGACTAAAACTTTTTTCTGGCACTGTGCCGTGCCCCCGGGGGAAGATGATTTGGAGGCATGGATGGACTATGCTACTCCCTAGTCCAAGAGTGGCAGTGCTCTGAGGGGGAGAAATGAAAGAGACTGATGGGGAGCCTGTGAGGCCCAGCTTTGGAAGCCATTCGGTTCTTGCGGGCTACTAGCCCGGAAGCTACCGTGGTGGAGTACCTTTCTGCCTTAGAAGGAGTGTTTGGGAGTACAGAAACTGGGGAAGACTTATTATGGAAGTTCAAGTCTGCCAAACAATGGAGGAAAGAGAAATTGTCCGCCTTTGTCACTAGGGTGGAAAGGGCCTTGCAGAAATCTTATTGAAAGGGGGGAATCACGGCCACAGCATTGAACCAGGTCTGGCTGGAGCATATTTTGAAATCTTGTAGGTTTTCCAATGTGATATTGTTAAAACTTAAGTTACATGACCGACGGGCTGCCCCTCCCGAGTACTGTCAATTGATGAGGGAGATTTGAGAAGTAGGGACTGATGAAGAGGGGTGGGAACCCTATGTGGGGGCTGTGAATCTATGCCAAACCCCAGAGTCAAGTGAACCAGATGAGGCCCACCCCTCAAGGGGTCTTGATGTTTCTCCTGTACTCCCAGAGGCCCAAGGAGTGGTGGGGGTGTGTGCTATTTCCTCTGATCCCCAGGTAGAAAGTGATTTGATGGCTGAGATTAGAGATTTATGACAGCTGGTGAGGACTTGAAGCAAACTGCTACCCACCCTGTTAAGTTTGGGGAACCAGAGTTATCTAGAAACAAATGACCTAGCCAAGAGGAGCCCCCCCGACCCCAGGATGGCCACAAGCAGGTGAGGTATTCCCCTCCCAATAAAGACCCCCGAGACACTAAGTTCTGTTACCATTGTGGAGAGGATGGACACTTTCAGACTGAGTGCCAGTTACCAGAGAATTTAAGGAAGGTCAATAACAGGCTGATGGCCTGGCGCTGCAAGGCCTATACCTGACCCCCTAAGAAGAGTTTTGTGACCGGGCCAATGCCCAAGCAACTTTCAAAGCTGCGCCCCCCCGAATGGTCTGAGGTGGTGGGGCCTTCAATGGAGGCCACTGTGAGAGTGAATGGGATACCTACCCGGGCTGTGTTGGACAGTGGCTCCCAGGTGACCATTATGTTCCAGGACTGATATCAGAAACACTTGCCTGAGGTGCCTTTGCAACCCTTGGATGGCCTACATGTTTGGGGGCTGAGTGATAAGGCCTACCCCTATTCTGGGTATATCCAGATCTGGTTATCTTTTCCTACTTCTGTGGCTAGGGTGGCCAAACAAGTGGAAACCTTGGCCCTAGTATGTCCCCCCACTGGGTTGTATGATGGGGTGCCTTTGTTGATTGGAACCAATTCTCACGTTTGGTTACTTAGCGTAGCTGTGCTCTGAAAAACAGATGTCCAGGACTGGGTGAGCTCTTAGAATACCCGTCTTGATTCAGAAGGCCTATGATACTCAGAGAAAGGCTGGCCAGGCGGAACCTGAAGGGCCGGTGTCTGTTGTCTGGAAGAAGGATCCAGAACCGTTGCTACTAGCCCCAAATGCCCAGTGTGTTTTGCAAGGGGAAGTCCTGATTAAAAAAGACATTAAGAATAAGATATTGATGCTGGATGCACCCGGTGAGGGAAAGTTGCCTGAGGGGTTGCTGGTTAAACCCAGCATCTTACCTGCCAGAGCCCATGCCTTTGCCAGAAGAGTGATGGTCCAAGTGCATAATGTGTCTGATCAAGAGATTTGAGTGAAACGGGGTTGCACCTTGGCTGCAGTACATTGTGCTGATACTGCTGTTTTGCCCCACAACAAGATTCCCAGAGGAGGTGACCGAGTGACCCCTGAGCTGTTTGATTTTGGTGATTCTCCACTACCAGCAGAATGGAAGAAAAGAGTCAGTGAATGGCTCAACCAGAGGGAACAGGTGTTTTCTTTGCAGGAGTGGGATGTGGGATGTGTGCAGGGGGCTGAGCGTCACATCCGGCTGCTGGATGAGTGACCTTTTTGTGAGCGATCTTGACGCCTAGCCCCTGCTGATATAGATGATGTAAGGTGCCACCTGCAGGAGATGCTTGCAGCTGGAGTGATACAAGAGTCCAGGAGTCCTTACGCATCACCTATTGTGGTAGTGAGAAAAAAGAATGGAGCTGTCCAGATGTGTGTGGATTACCGTACTCTAAACCGGAGGACCATCCCAGACCAATATACCATGCCACGCATACAGGACTCCTTGGACTGTCTGAATGGCAGTAAATGGTTCTCTGTGTTAGACCTCTGCAGTGGGTACTACCAGATCCCAAGGATCGAGGATCGAGAGACGGTTGTTTCATTTGCCCCCTAGGCTTCTACGAGTTTATGCAGATGCCCTAAGGAATTTCAGGTGCCCCGCTACTTTTCAGCATCTGATGGAGGTGCTGTGGGGACATGAATTTGCTCAATGTTTGGTTTATCTAGATGATGTCATAGTGTTTGGCAGCTCCTTGGAAGAACATGAAAGTCGGTTGTTCAAAGTCCTGGATCGACTGGAAGACTTTGGTCTCAAATTATCTATAGACAAGTGCCAGTTCTTTCAAACCTCTGTAAAATATGTGGGGCACATAGTATCCACCGAAGGCATAGAGACTGACCTCAGCAAAGTAGAAGCTTTGACCACTTGGCCCCAACCAAAAAACTTGAAGGAGCTACAGCAGTTCCTGGGGTTTTGTGGGTATTACAGACGATTTATTAAAGACTTTTCTCAGGTGATCCGCCCTCTGCTTAACCTTACACAAGGGTATCCCCCAACACATAAAAAGTATAAGAAGACTGTATGATCTGGGACTGACAAAAATTATTTCTGCCCAAATGATGTGTTTGGCACCCGCTGGACTGCTGATTGTGAGGAAGCTTTCCATGATATTATATATCAGATTACTAATGCCCCAGTGCTGGCCTATGCCGACCCTGCTAAACCATAGGTTCTTCATACTGACGCCAGTATGCAAGGATTGGGGGCCGTACTGTATCAGGAGCATCCAAACGATCTGAGACCTGTAGCTTTTGCCAGCTGCAGCTTGACCCCTTCTGAAAAGAACTACCCAGTGCACAAACTAGAGTTCCTGGCTTTGAAGTGGGCCATTGTTGATCAATTCCATGACTATTTGTATGGGGCTAAGATACTGGTGAAAACTGATAATAATCCTTTGACGTATGTTTAGACCTCAGCCAAGCAAGATGCCACTGGTCATCGGTGGCTCTCTGCGTTATCCACCTACAACTACGCTGTTGAATATAGAGTCGGCCTGAACCATATAGATGCTGATGCCCTCTCCCGGAGGCCTGTGTTCCGAGTTGATTGGGTCCGGTTATCAGAACCTGACATGCGAGCCCTTTGCCAAAAATTTGATAAGGAGGAACCGGGTGTCTCCTGAGGCTGTGGACTGCTTGGTGGACTGCTTGGGACTCTCTGAGAACTGCTTACCTGCTGCTTACTGTCATTTTTCTGCATTAGACACTAGAATGTTGCCTCAGTTCAGTGATGATAGCCTCCAACAGGCTCAATCCCGAGATCCCATGATAAACTCTGTTCTGGAAGCCTTGCAGAGGGGGGAAGATGTGTCGAGATTGCGCTCCCCTGACCTGAGGATTGCGCTGTTGTACAAAGAAGGACCCAAGTTGAAACTGATTAATAGGCTATTGTACAGGGAGATTGTGGGCGGAGAGGGCTGAGCAGTCAAACAACAACTGGTGTTGCCCATTACTTTAAGAGAACTGGTATTGAGGTCCCTACACAATCACATGGGACATCTTGGCATAGACCAAACTCTTGACTTAGTGCGGACCCGATTTTACTGGCCCAAAATGAGTACTGACATAGAGCAGTATGTTAAGACCTGCAGCTGCTGTTTACAAAGAAAAGCCCTGCCTCAGAGAGCTGCCCCCCAGTCAACATCACTACCAGCACCCCATGGAACTGGTTTGCATTGATTTCTTGAGTTTAGAACCAGAACTGAAGAATATCAGCAACATATTGGTAGTTACTGATCATTTCACCCGGTATACCCAGGCTTTCCTCACCAAAGATCAGAAAGCAACCACGGTGCTAAAGTCCTTGTTGGGAATTTCTTTGTTCACTATGGGGCCCCCAGCGAATCCATTCCGATCAGGGAGAGATTTGAAAGCCTGCCTGATTAAAGAAATGCTATCCTTGTGGGGGTACAGAAATCAAGAACCACCCTGCACTCATCCCCAGGGTGATCCTCAACCTGAGAGATTCAATTGCACCTTACTCAATATGTTGGGCATCTTGCACCCTAGAGACAAACCTAGATGGAGTCAGCAGATCAGTGCCTTAGTCCATGCCTATAATTGCACCAAAAGTGATGCTACTGGGTTTCTCCATATAGACTGATGTTTGGAAGGAAGCCAGATTGCCAGTAGATGTTTGTTTTGGGGTTTCTCCGATGGGGTTCAAGCAGCTAATCATCTACAGTATGTGCAGAAGCTGAAGGCCCAACTCAATCATGCCTACCAACTAGCCCAGACCATGGCTGCTAAGTGGAATTTGGCCAATAAAGAAAGGTATGATAAGAAAGTGAAAGCAGTGGAACTGAAAGAAGGAGACAGCGTGCTATTGAGGAACTTGGGATTGCATGGTAAACATAAGATTGCTGACAGATGGCATCACCTCCTCATATTGTGATGGAAAATTGAAAGATTTACCTGTATATAAAGTGCGGCCTGAAAACAATTCAAAAGATGCGAAAACTATACACAGAAATCACCTGCTGCCAATTGGACAAATTTTGATAGAGGCTGAACCTTCCAATGCCCCTCCCCCAGGCCTATAACTAGGGCCGCTGCCAAAAAGAAATCAAGATGGGTCGACTCCTCAGAACTCAAACTCAAGAGGCCTTCTCCATCCCCCTCTGATGAAGTTGATCCTCAGTCTGTGTCTGAGGACAGTGAAAATGATATTGAGTATTACCCCTCTTATGAACTGAGTCAACTCTTTAGAGGCAATCCCCTAACTAACTCTGGGGACGAAGTTGGGTTTCCTGCACTGTCTGAGCCCCCAGCTTTGTCTCTGTAGTCCATGCTTCCAGAGGATGAAGTGAGTGGCACCAAGGGCGAAGAAGTGGGATCTTTGAGCCTGGCTGAATTATCTGGCCTAGCTGAGCTGTCTGACTTTTCAGAAGAAGGAAGTGATGTGGGGGAACCAGTTAGTGATATGCCAGAGCAAGAAGAATACTTTGAGTGCCCTGATAGCACCCCAGTAGTGCCAGACATGTCCCTAGCTGAACCAAGCAGTGTGGGTCCTGATATAGAGGGTTCTGTTCCTGAAAGTACTATGGCCCTGGGTCCCCTTCACCTATGGAGGTTCCCCCTACTAATCTAAGTGAGGCTGAAATGGAATCAGGGCCTGTAGCAGGTTTTTCCAAGACCCCTAGATGCACTGGCCGAGAAGTACGGCCTGTAGTAAGGCTGAGTTATGAGTCCCTAGGTCAGCCTGTGGACCTGCCATTAAATGTAGTCCATAAAGGGTGCACGTGTCCCGAGTTCCTTGCTCAAGTTAGCCTTGGGAAATGATGCCCAACTGTTAGTGTTACCCTCTGAGTATGGGACTACTGCCCCAGTTAGCTCTCAGGTAGCTGATAGGGAAGGGCCACCTCTATCCAGGTGTCAGGGGCAAGCGTTAATGACCTGAGTTATAAACTGAAAGAAGGTTGTCTGTATGTGTAATGTTGTATAAACAATTGTGAACTGTGTATTACAGTATTTAATGTATGTAACCAAAGGCCTGATGTTCTGTCAGTGTAAACTGCTTGCCTTAAAGTGATTCAAGGGTAACTACTTGATGCGGACGCCAAGTTCTTTCCAGGCCAGGAAGGGTGTAACCCCCTTTCAAATGGGGGTTCCCAAAAGTCTCCCAGGAGCTTGCTGGGTGATCCAAGTCTGGATGGTGTTCGGCGCTTAAGTCATTTTAAATGGCACTGCAGCGAGTGTTTTTAGAGCCTCTGCATCCTGTCTCTTTAAGAGCTGTCTGCTTGCAGACATAATTAGTTTTTTTGGGGGAAGGGCTGTGTGTTTCCCCGCTCGAGTCTTGCATGAGCTTCTGACCAGTCACTCCGTTTCTGCTGTTACTAAGTGGGCATAGTGAGCATTATTGAAAGATGTAACTAATTCTGGGGAGAAATGCAGGGTATTAGTAAAAATGTAGAATTGTCTAACCTGCTTCCTTTGCAGCACGAACTGTTTCTGATCAGCTACCCCATTTTGGTCCAGAACTGCTGAATTTGGCCAATCAATATGTGAGGACTCTAAAATGGAGCTTACTTTGGACCAATGGGGACTGGGACTCTGTCTGGAGCCTACTAAAAGGGGGTCGTATAAAGGGAGCTTCTGGGTAATGTAGTCTTGGATCCTCAGTGCCCTTTTTGCACCAATGGGGACCGACTTAAGTGACTGATACCTGCAGCCCACCAATGGGATCGGGTGGCACCTGAATCGAGAGCCCTTGCCCAAACTGCCAAGGGGCAGAAACGCTGCGGCTGTGAGCGAGGAAGGAGCTCTGGATTCCTGCACTGTTGAGCTTTCGCGCAGGAAGTGTGTGTGGAAGGCCAGAAGTCAGGGGTTTCAAACGCCAGCAAGTGTCAGACTAAATCCACTAGGCAGCGGTCAGAGGAGGCTGTGCAAAAGCGCAGCTACCTACCAGGCTCACCCTGTAGAAGACTGGAGAATCTGCTTCAATCGCACTCGGTCTGTCAGGACATGTGAAGCTGCATCGTTGGGCCCGGGTAGTGCAGTGAAAGCAATCGGGAGGTATACAGCAACTGCCTGGTATGGTACCCCTCTGCCTTTCATATAAATGTGTGGAGAAGTGTTTGAAGTCCAGGCTCGGTCCTGCGAGTGGTGTGAGAGCGCTCTTTCTTCTGGAGTCGTGAGTACTAAATCAGGGTAGCTTCCTGTCAAATGTTCCTAGTGAGGGCAAGATCTTCTGGCTACTTTGCTGGCTACACTAACTGAGCCTGCTGGCTCTATTTAATCTTCGTAGGAATCACATGCTCATTTCTGTGTCAGGGCCCCAACCAGCTGCATCCAGGGACTAGCCTTTATTGCCTGGGTACCCAGAGACAGTGACTTATAGGTTAGGCCTGTGCACAGTACCCTAGATAGATACTTATATATTAGAGTATTAAGCTAATTAACCTGATCACCCCAGTCCTTGTTATTTCCCCCTAAATAAATCTGATTGATTGTTTTGCAAAGGTATACTGGCTAACTTGTGTGTTTATGGTGAATTACTGTACAGTGATTATTGTGTAATGGCATCTTACTTTTCAGGGGGTTCCCGGAGCAAGCTGATTGGTTCAAGCCTTGGGGTCAGTGTATACAGTAAGGGTACTGTGATTGATTTGTGTGGGCCATTAGTGGGAAGAAAGGGGGGGGTTGCAGTGACCCAGAGGGCTGTGACCAAGTCGTACCAGACTGTCTCAACCCCGACCTCTTGGTGCAGGCACCCGCCATCGGATCCAGGCCCCTCAAGCTGTTAGTGGAAAATCAGGCAGGGGTAGTAGCCCTTGGGATAGCTCCTCCTGGGGGTTACACCTATCTTGGGTTTGAGCTCAAATGTCAGTCGAAAGTTAGGCTGTACAGTTCTCCAGCATCAAACAAACTAGTGCTCAGTCGGCAATTACATAATTGAAAGGCTTTACCTGGAGTTCAATGGCCAAGCAGCCAGCCACTCCCACTTCCTGAGCTATGTAAGCAGTTCCTCTGAACCTCATTGTGAAGCATTTTTCTTTGCAGCCGGAGGCTCTGTTGTTTCTCCTCTGAGCTGGTTAGCCCACTTCCACACACACCACCTTCTGTTTCTGTGTGTCTCTGCTGGACTTCGTGTTTGTTTTCCTGCTTCTGGTTTGTATCTTTCCTCCGGCTGTGTGCTTCCCTGTCTTTTGAGTCTCTTGTTTTGGGGCTTGTTCCCTGTTTTCCTGTGTTTTAATTTTGTCTCTTTCGAATGCTATGTTTCTAAGCTCAGAGCATACTGCTACTCAGAGTTCATGCTACTGCTTTCAGTTACCTGCAACTGCAGCCACTGCTACTGTTTACTTCAATTACTATTGTACCCAGTGCTTGTGTTTTTACACTGCTCACCACGCTAAAACTACTGTGATGCAACAGCAATCATTATTTGTGTGTTTCAGCTAAACCATAGCTGCTCCACGCTGCATACTCAATTCTTTTCCCCTGACAGTTTATTCTGTCCCTAGCTGTGCTGCTCATTCCTGCTCTTATTCTACTTGCATCTTCATTGCACTGCCTGGCTACACCTGCTTTCAGAGCATTGTTTCCCTGTTTTATTGCAGTTAAAATTCTGAGGTCAGCCTACTAAGCTCCTGCTGAGGCTGTTAATATAGCTTTATTATTAAATCTTGCCTCAGCGTCGAAAAAATCCTCAGAGCATTTGTCATCTTGATTTGGCTATTCATGTCTGACTGGTTTGCCCCCAATGTTGTGCTGTTTTATTGCTATACAGTATGTTATGCAGACCTCTGTGCAGGTCCACCTATCACTACTACTGCTTATTGACCTACATACAGGTCCACGCTTGCTTATGCTATCATTGCTCATTGCAACCGTTGCTCCTTGCTTACACAAACCATTGTTTTATGCCTACTGCCATCCCCTCAGCTTCGGCCTCAGGGATTCTGCTGCACTCAATCTGCATTCGACCTTGCAAGGTCTCAGCACTCAATGCTCATTAAGATCTTAGCACACCATGCTCATTCAGCTCACCAGCTTTTCAGCTCTCAATCAATTTCTGGGGCATGCCAGCCATTCTATTCTGGCGCAGGGTTCCTGCAGCTGATGATCTCGCTCTGCATTTAATCTGCATCTCAAGCATGTCCAACTTGGGGTTGATTCCTTCTCACCTGGCCCATAGCTGGAATGTCTCACCTCAGGCTTGACTTTAGCTGCCTGCTATGCGAGTATATTCCACCTTCTTTTACTTGTGTTTTCCAAATTGCAGCTGCAGAGCCATCACTAAATAAACTATCCCAAGCCTGGAGGAAAGGCGACCTAGGCCTTGGATCCCCAGAGATTTCCTCCTCATAGGGTTTTTTTTCCTCTCCTCCGTTGCCTCAGGTCATAACACTTAGTTAGCATAGTTGTTTCCCCTAGTTTCTTTAGGTAGGTTCCGCTGTTGGATGGAGCTGGAGGACATCCTGCTGTTCCCTCTCTCCTTAGGGGATCCCTTAATCTCAACACAAACCATCAGTATCATGTTACGCAAGCCTGGACATTCATTATGTTATAATAATGTAATAATAAAATGAATTTGTTATAGCGCCTTTCATATTCCAAAGCATTGTACATTCAAGATAAAAACAAGATACAATAGATACAATAATATCAAGAAAATCCAGAGTAGGCTCTCCCACAAAAGTCTTAAGAGCCTGCTTGAAACATCCACAGTCCTGCACTCAAGCTGACGTGGCAGAGAATTCCAGAGGGTAGGTGCCACAAAACCAAAAGCACACACACCAGATAACTTTAAACTTACCCTGGGAATGTCCAGCAACCCCTCATCAGCCGAGCAGAGCTGTCGCAGAGGGGTGTAAGGGACCAGGAGCTCTTTCAAGTAATCAGGACCCTGTCCATGTAGAGCTTTGTAAGTCAATAGACCTACCTTAAAGATGATCCGCCACTGAATAGGCAGCCAGTGCAGACCGCACAGCACTGGGGTAATGTGAGTTCTTCTAGATGCCCCAGTCAACAAACATGCTGCTGCATTCTGCACTAGCTGCAAGCGGCAGATATCAACCCCAGGAAGCCCTAAGTAAAGGGAGTTGCAGTAATCAAGGCGCATGTCACAAAGGCATGGACCAGAACAGGTAGGTTGCTAGATGGAACAAGGTGCTTAATCCTAGCAATGTTCCTAAGATGGTAAAAGGCTAGCTTGATGACTGCCGACACCTGATGATGAAGGGTCAGACCATCGTCAAGCACCACTCCTAGGTTCTGCACCCATTCAGAGGTGAGAATCTGGACCCCCCCAGGACTAAACCAGTCCTCAACCCCTCTGCCCTACGACCTGGGTCCGCTACCAAAACCTCAGTCTTTCCTGGGTTCAACTTTAAACCGCTGGTACTCATACAATCTTGAATTTCAATGAGGCAGCTGTTCAGTACTGAGATAGCACTAACCTGGTGGGGGGCAAAAGACAGGTAGAGCTGGGTATCATCAGAATAACAGTGAAACCTCAGCCCATACCATCTTACAATGTCTCCGAGGAGCAGCATATATACTGTGAATAACATGGGGACAGCATTGAGCCTGAGGGTTCCCTGCAAGGCAGAGAAAGCCCCAGAAGAAAATATACCGGAGACAACTCTACATTCTGCCATCAAGGAAAGATGTAAACCATCTAAGAACTGTACCAGACAGCCCACAGATGGACCTCAGATGGTCGAGCAGGACCCCATGATCCACAGTATCAAAGGCTGATGATAAATCAAGGAGAACCAAGATGAAACAGTGTCTCTGATCTCTCACCATCAGGAGATCATTGAACATCCGAACCAGAGCAGTTTCAGTACTATGCCTCTTACAAAAACTTGATTGGAGAGGTTTGTATAAATTATGGATGGTTAGATGGTTATCCAGTTGAGCTGCCACAACTTTCTCAATAACCTTCCCCACAAAAGGGAGGTTAGAGATGGTCCTGTAGTTTGCTAGGTTCTCCTGGTCTAAAGAAGCTTTCTTCAGGAGGGGTATCACCACCCCCTCCATCAGGGAGCTAGGGAACTTACTCGACTCCAGAGAGCACCAGACAATCCGAGTGGAGACCGGGCCAGTTATGTCACTACAACCCAAAATCAGAGAACTAGGGCCTAAGTCTAAACTACAGCAGGTGGGATGTATCACCTGGACAATCCTCATAATATCCTCGAACTCTGGCAGATCAAAGGTACTCCAGGAAACTCCGGGTTCTGTGACGTAGCACCAATCAAGAGCAACAGCATAGAGTGAAGTTGAAGGCATTCCTGCCTAATGTCAGCCACCTTATTCGCAAAGAAGTGAGCGATCTCATCACAATCATTTTGTGAAAAAACTCGACGGAACTGCTGACAGGCTGGATTGCACAGTCTGTCAACAGTTCTGACGAGTTGAGCCAGTCGGTTCCGAGCAAAAGCTATTTTCCTGGACAGGAATTCTTCCTTCTTACAGGAAATTTTTGTTTGATAGAATTTACAATGTTCTAACAAAATAAGGTGGTCGGCATCTAAGGCTGTCCTCCACCAACAACACTCCAACCTACGCCCCTGTCTCCACAATTCTCTTAGAGTCCCATCAAACCAAGGGGCCCCAGGGTGATGTGGGAGGGGGCCAATACGGACAGAAGCAATCAGATTGAGAGCTGAAGAGATGACCCTATTATATTCCTTAACTAACTGCTCAGGATCTGTGCTAGTCTCGCCCAATAATGAGAGGTTAATTACCACCATCAGGTCTTCAGAGACCACATCCCACAAAAGGCGATAACTGACCATCTCCACAGGGGCCGACCTACCCAGAGGGGCCGAAAAATTGAACCCAACAGAGTAATGGTCAGACCAAATGACTGGTTCCACCACCAAGTTGGAGGCCTCGATCCCCAGGAGAAAGACCAAATCAAGAGAGTGACCACCCTTGTGAGTAGCTGAGGAAACAACCTGTGTGAAGCCCAGAGATGTCATCAGCAGGAGGAAGTGGTTACCAAAAAGTGAGGATTCATCATTGACCCAGGCACTGAAGTCACCCAGAACCATCAGTCTGGGTGAATCTAATGCCATGTCGGTGGCGAAGTCTGCTACTTCCTACAGGAACAGCTTCCCATCACCTGGTGGATGGTAGATGAGAGCTATCCTGCACCCCACACTAGCTACCACAGTATACTCAAAAGACTCGGCCTCCTCAACAGGTACACTAGTTAGGCCCAATTCAGTCTTGAAACAGACCTCAACTCCCTCCCCCATGGTCCAATCTCGGGCAATGTAAAACCGAATATCTGACGGGAACAGCTGCTTCTAAAATAGGGTCCAAGTTCCCATCCAATCAGGTCTCGGTAATGCAAACCAGATCTGCCCTACCAACAAAGTCTGCAATAAGACCAGTCTTGTTGTAGACAGATCTGGCATTGCACAACAGCGCCTGAGTTGGACAAGATTGGCTAGCTGTCCCAACTACTTGCCCTTCCAAATCGGAGATGCCCTTGGGTATGGGAACTAGAACTGAAGTACCATGTTCTAGGTACCATTTCACCACAGGGTGTCTTCTGGCCCTAATCACCCCTATGGGAGATCACCGCTCATTTGGGTTTTGCTGTCCGCGACCCCCCACCCACCCCCGACTCCCTCCCTGTGAGCAATCCCCAGTGCTCGATAGCACTGATAAATAGAAGTAGGCAGGGGAGAAGAAAATGGGCAGAGGGCGTGGAGAGAGGAAGCTGAATAACACAGGACAGGGGGCTATTCAACTGAGTTTCTCATTACATTATCAAACTGCCTATGCTTGTACTACTATGTTACAGCTACTGCTCCTATGTCACACTTACTGCTTGCTTATATGCTTCGGGTTGCCTCCTTCTTTGGGGATGATTATGCTACATTTCTTTTGGGGATTCCTGAGGTACCTTTAGTCATGGGAATCATCCCGTGGCATCTTGAGGCGTGGAACCCTCTCTGAGGGTTCTTTGCCTTTGTACCCCTACAAATTGTAATTCCTCTGGAATAGAGGGTGCAAGCAGCCAAAACCAAACTAACACAGTTGCACAAGCATAACACTATACTGACTGTGAAGGTCAGTGAACAAGTAATTTTGAACAAATGTTAAGACAGAAGAAACACTCACTTACACTGTTTTGCACATGTGCAAATGTGCTGTTTCACTTTAGGTATGGAGCTGTGTTCCTCTGCTTACCTGTGTTTTGAACACCAAAATTAAAGCAGTTTGGTCATCATAAAATAAATGAACAAGGCTCAACAGATATACCCCAGGAATCAAGCTGCCTTACATGCTTGTAAACAGTGCTGGAATTAAACTGTAGGAGCTTTGGGAGCTGGGGGAACATAAGGGTGATATATTTAAATTCAGCCTCTCTTCCCATTATAAGTCAATGGCAGTGATGTGAGATTTACCGGGGCTCACTTTTAGAGCTGGTGGGGGGCTGAGCTCTGGCACGGCTCCCCTGTAATTCCAACACTGCTTATAAAGCATGTGAATAAAATTGTATCAGTATGAGCTGTTATAGGGCTTTTGGAGGCAGGCCACTTCCTTGCCTATCACAGCATTGGATACTGAATCTCCTCCTTCATTCTGTCCACTCTCTGCCTTTCTCTTCTTTTTCACTATGACTTTGCCCAACCACAAGGCATACAAGTCACAGTCTAAGAAAGCTACAACAACATGTGTGAACCTCTTCATTTCCCAATCAATTTCACTATTATAAAGTATTAATTTGTAAATTTTATCTGCTGCACTGTCTAATCCCAACAACTTGTTTTTTTGCTGTTGCCTGATTGCAGACTGTTTTCTGTAAAACTGATGCGGATTTAGCTGACTCCCTTTCCCACAGCTCATCGCAACATTTTATCTTGTATATGTTAAATGTTTTGTTTGTGAGGCTGCATCCTCTATGTGTACAGATCTGGGAACAAACATGTTTGGTGTTTTTAAAATTGCCACAGTTTTTTTAGTGGGATACAGACTTGACTCATTGAATTGTGCCTAACTGTCGTCTGATTCTGGGCTCGGGTCTCTGTTTGACTGAGGAGGGTGCTGGCTAACCCCTCCTGCAGCTAGCCTTCAGATCTTGCCTGTGTCCGTGGTATTTTGTGAAGTTATGCCCTACATGTGCATGACTGTGTGCACATATTTTTGTTTGCAGATTGCTGCAGTTTTCTTAGTGGATCAGGCTTGGACGTGTTCAGTTGAGTGTAAATTTGTGTAGTGTCACCTGTTGCAGGCTTGGTTCGAAACGGAGGACAAAGAATTTGTCAGGTGACTCTTCCTATCACAGAAGTGATGCTGACATAACAAATAGTGTTCATTTTGTCTTGAGTAGGGGGTGTAGTACTACACTATTTGTTGCACAAGCATCACATTTTGCACACACACCCTCTCTATGTATTGCCCACAATACTGCAGCTGGTTAGCTTTGCTAAGCAACTTACAGCAACAGATTGTAGTATGCCCATGTAGCTGAGTCAGCAGATATATTGAATTTGTCAAGAGGTCAGTCATCCCACAAATATACATGGGTCTAGCCCCACAAATGTCCTGGCCTGTCAGCCCCAAGTGGTGTAGAAAATGTTGAGAGATGCTCCAGCTTTTTTCTCTTCCAGCCATTCAGGTTGTGGTAGTGGTATCACCAGAGTGAGTAGAGCAAGCAGCAGTATCACTACTACTACTATGATCCTCCATGGTTTGACAGTGAACTGGGAAGCTGAAGACAAAGGGATGGAAGTTGGAGAATTCCTGCCTGACATATAGGTCTCAGGAGGATAGATTTGCTCTGAGAACCCATTATGGTGAGTATCAGTGGAAATCACTCTGAAAAAGTCAGCATTCCTGACAGGTGATTGATGCAGGAAAAAATGCCTGGTCCAACTCTTTCCAAACTGTAGACAGATTGCTAAACCCAATTTGTCTGCAGTCAAGAAGGTTTTTCCCACAGAGAAGTGTGAGGAGTTCCACAGCTTTTTCTGGATAAAGTATCATCTGTCCAGTCCAGGATCTTGCTAGGTGGTCTATCATTGCAGTGTCAGTGGCTCAGTAGGTAGCACACTCACCTCTGAGGCCGGGAGATCAGAGGGCTATGGGTTCAATTCCCACACATGGCACTTGGGTTAATATCCCAGTACTGACACTGCAGTGCAGCATGAGAGGGGTGCTGCACTTCTGAGGTGCCGTCTTTCAGATGAGACGTTAAACCAAGGTCCTATCTGCCTGGATTGGTGGTAGTTCAGGTGGATATTAAAGATCCCATGGCACTTATCGAAAAGAGTAGGGGAATTTTTATTGGAATCATAACAAATCAAAAACAAATCATATACAAGTCAGTATTACATCCCTTTAAGGGGACAGTATTACATCCCTTTAAGGGGTGTTAACCCCAATGACCTAATGGCGGTGCTGGATCTATCGAGCTTGTCGGGTGAATGCATGAGTCCAGATGATCTTGTATAAGGCTGTGGGAGATGATCTGGACAAAATTGCTCCTGTTCGTGTTCGGCATCTCACCCTCCATCCAGGGAGCCCGTGGTTTGATGGCTCCTTGAAGGAGTTAAGCCGAGTAGGCCAAAGGCTGGAGAGAGCCTGGCGGAAGTCGGGCCTTGATGCTGACAGGCTTAGATTGATGGCACATTATGATAGCTATCAATCAGAAATCACTCGTAAGAAGGCAGAATTCCTGTCCAGAGAGATTTCTGCTGCACAAAATCGACCGGCTCAGCTTTTCCAGACTGTGGACAGACTGTGCAATCCAGTCTGTCTTCAACCTAGAGAAGCTTTTTCTCAGCTAAGATGCGAGGAGTTTGCTTGGTTTTTTGCAGATAAAGTTGATGGCATCAGGTCCGGCATCGGTCCGACCTCTCCTATGGGGGATTATGGTGGTCAACTAGTGGTGGCCTGTCCTCGGTCTGTCTGGTTAGATTTTCACCGGCCGGAATTCGGGACATTGTGAAGATCATCCAAACAATGCGACCAACTAGTAGTAGTTTGGATCCGGGTCCTACACCGCTTTTAGTAGGTTGTGTAGAAGTTATCACCCAATCCTTGAGACATTGTCTGAAGTCTTTGAGGGGTTTCCTTGACCCCTTAAGGAGGCATGTGTTTCTACCACTCCTTAAAAATATCCTCCTTGGACCCAGATTGTCTAGCTAACTACCGGTCTATCTCTAACCTGCCATTTGTTGCTAAGGTTATTGAAAAGGCAGTTACGCTGCAATTGGATGATCACCTTATATCTCACAATGTCTATGATACTCTCAGTCTGGTTTCAGGAAAAGGCATAGTACAGATACTGCCCTTGTCCGGTATTGAGCTACCTCCTTATGGCCAGAGATTGAAAGGCATGTACCATTCTCTTCCTTCTTGATCTATCTGCTGCATTTGACACTGTAGACCATGGAGTGCTATTGGAATGCCTGCGGGTCTTTTGTGGGCTGTCTGGTACAGTCCTCAAATGGTTTCGTTCTTACCTCACGGACAGGTCTCAGAGAGTTGTCACCAGAATTTATTCCTCTGGCTCACTCCCTGCCTTGTGGGGTACCACAGGGCTCCATTTTAGCTCCCATGTTGTTTGCAGTGTATATGCCATTAGGAGAAAACATCAGGTGATACAGTCTAGGTTTTCACTGCTATGCAGATGATACTCAGCTGTATTTGTCCTTTCTCCCCAGTCAGGGTGATGCACTCTCTGTACTTAATAATTGCCTTGATGAGATCAGACTTTGGATGAGTTCGAGCTGGTTGAGACTCAATCCGGATAAGACTGAGGTATTGGTTGTGGATCCAGGTCATCCAGGGGCGGGTTTGAGAGCTGGACAACCATCAGATTTATTACTTGGTGGTGTACCACTCTCTACCTCTGGACAGGTGCATAATCTGGGCGTTATTGTTGATGACGGTCTGACCCTGAAATCTCAGGTGTCAGCTGTTGTCAAATCCTCTTTTTACCATCTGAGAAATATCGCCCGGGTGAAACATCTGATTCCCTCAGAGGACCTTCCAACATTGGTCCACGCCTTTGTCACTACTTGTCTGGATTACTGCAACTCCCTCTACCTAGGGCTACCAGGGATTGATATCCGCCGCCTCCAGCGGGTGCAGAATGCGGCAGCCAGGCTTTTGACTGGGACTTCTAGAACCAGTCATATTACGCCTCTGCTCCGCGAACTGCACTAGCTGCCTGTTTGATGGCGGATCACCTTTAAGATTGGTTTACTAACCTTTAAAGCTCTACATGATCAGGGACCCAGTTACCTGAAAGATCTCCTGATTCCCTACTGCCCCCTCTGTCCTCTCCGTTCCGCCAACAAGAGATTGCTGGAGATTCTCATGGTTCAATTAAAGTCATCAGGATCCTGTGCCTTTGCTTTTACAGCACCAACCCTGTGGAATTCTCTACCTCATTGGTTGAGAGAATGTCCAACCGTTAATAACTTTAAAGTTGCTTTAAAAACATGTATTTTTGATTTAGCATATTTGTGTTAGTTGTGGCTGACTTTTAATTGTTTGGATTTTATTAACTTTAATGTTTGTACAGTGCCTTGGTCTTGAAAGGCACTATA
Source organism: Neoceratodus forsteri (assembly GCA_016271365.2). Classification (NCBI taxonomy): domain Eukaryota; kingdom Metazoa; phylum Chordata; order Ceratodontiformes; family Ceratodontidae; genus Neoceratodus; species Neoceratodus forsteri. Next base: position 191,714,432 of record CM028138.1, on the reverse strand, counting down.
TAAATAAAATTGAATTGAATTGAATATAAAGCCAAAAAAAAGGGGTAAATGAAAACATAAATAAGTATTCCATACAGTAACCCCAAACATAAGAAAAACAATCAAAACAACCCCCCTTCCCCACCCCACTAAAAGAGTAGGGGAATTTTTATTTTTATAACATAAAAAACAAATAGTGGTAATCAATGTTTAAATCACACAGAATAATATACAAATCATATAGTAAACAAGGTAAAAAATATTTCAGCCACACATTATCAAATCATTGTGTAAAGAACTATGAATAAACCACCCCCCACCCACCCTACTAAAAGAGATGGGAAGCATTTATTGTTGTTGTTTATATAAAAAACAATAAACTGATCAATTTTAACTTTCTTTGAAACAAAAATAAAATCCAGTACAGTATTACTTCATACTGAATACAAAAAAATATAGATTGAAAAACTTAGGAAAATCACAATACCGAAACCCTAATATATACCACAATAAAAACCCTCCACCTGTGCCCCTTTTTTTAATGAAAGGGTAAAAAAAGAAGTACAACAAAATTAGATATTCAAAAAAAATGTTTAAATAGTGCTTCATACAATTTCCCTAAATCTAAAGCAAAATTACTCCTCAATAATGAAACCATATTTGTAACCTGGAAAATTCCCAGTTATTCTATATACCTAAGTTCCCAATAATTCAAGGTTGTTCCACAATCTTTTCCACTGAACAGAATTATAATTCTCTCTTTCTTCCAATTTCCATTTATTCAAATCAGCATTAATAATAAAAAAAGTTCTAAAGCTGAAATAAAGTTTTGTTGTAAAGCCAATCTACAACGACCTATCCATATCCAATAAAGAAAATGAGCATGAATAATATGAAATGTTCCATGGTGTACTGAAAAGGGCAAGGTAGGAACTATTCCAAAATACAATAAATTTGGGTCCAGGGGAACTGGACCTACCCACTTCCATCTGTTTTTAACTATATCCCAAAATTGAATTATATATGGACATTGAAAGTATAAATGATCCATTGTTTCTATATTTAAAATACATGTCTCCCTAGGACAATACCGTTCCATTAAAGCCTTATGCTTATGATTACCTTTTACATTAATTTGACCATGTAAACCCAACCATACAGTGTCCCACATGCGGACAGGAAGTCTTTTATCCAAAATATATTCCGAAAGTTATTTTTGCTCTAACTGAGTTAAATCTGTAAACACCGGCTCATTGAAACATTTCATAATAATCTGCTCATAAAGCAATTTCCTTGAGAAATGGAGAGTATCACCCATCTGTACTCCCCATTTTTTTATTGCATCAATGACTCCATCCCTCCTCTTTGGTAGGCGAGGACTACATTTATTTTTATGCAAAAATGTTTTTGTTGCCCACTCTTTTAATACCCCATCTAATGCTTCTTTCCCCCACTTACCCCATAATTGAATCGTTCCCTTCACTAAAGGAATAATATTATCATAAAGAAAAATCATGAAAAAAACACCCCAGGATGTACCATATTTAAACCCCCAAATTTAATTGGTTTATATGAAATATTCTGTTTTACCGGATTCAACCTGCTTCCCCACACACAAGAAAAAAAAACTCATCAAAGAGGTTTCTAAAGAAGATGGCAGAAAAACAATTGAACTAATAAATAAAAATCCAGGTATTAAAAATGTTTTTAATAAAAAGATCCATCTTTTTTTTTGACAACTTCCACCTATTCCACAGTTTAACTTTTGTATGACCTATTTCTAAAACTCTCTCCCAGTTTATACATGCCATGTCTTCTCCAACAAAATATATTCCTAAAATACAACAAGGTTTCCTAGAAACCAGAATATCACCTACTGAACTACAAGGATCCCCATTCATTACTATTGAGAGGCGGGCCACGCAATCCTAGGCACCGCCTCTCATATTGTGCTGCCGCCACTCTTTGCCTTTAAATTCGCACTCGCACAAACTGCATCTGCACCTCGCTGCGACACATTTGTGCACCTACAAAATCAGGCAAGACTGCGAGCTGCAGTAAAGCTCTGCAGGTTTGGGGATCACGAGGTAAGCAGACCAGGCTAAGGTGCCAAACATGGAGCCAATAGAGAGGAAGCCTCTGGGAGTGACAGTCTAGCAGCCTATAATGGAGCTGCTACGAACTGCTGGGTAACTCCCATTAGTCTGCTGCCACTTTAGGGATTTCTCAGAATCATTCAGATCATTCAGTCTACTCCAGAAGTGCTAGTTGTAATTGAGTGCAGCTTCCTTTGCCTAATTATTGATAAAAAAAAACCTTTTTATTTTGTTTTTAGAAACGTTAGTCTCATGAAGTATCAGAACTAAGGTATATGAAGTGTTACTGAGTGGGGAGAGATCATTGCGTGGTCTCCAGCATTTCAGACCTGCAAATTCTTCTGCCTTTCACTGAAAGGGCAACTGCAGCAAAAAAAATATATACTGGCAGTAAAAGAAAAAACACCAGTCTGCACTGGAAGATTTATTTTCTATGGAGAGTCAGAACTCATCCAATTCACTGAACTGAATTTAGCTGCTGGTTTCTTGCATGCCTGATGCAGCACACTTGATTAGGATTAATGGTCAGATAATGAATAATTAGACTTATAATCCTTTTTATTACAGCAATCTTCATAAGGTGTATTTCACAGTCTAGTGCTCACAGAGCACACAGAAGTGTATTTTACCTTTATTTCTTTAACTACTTTTTATTTATTTAGTTATTTATTTTATTTTAGACTTTGGTAACTGGGTAAGGCCCACTAGGCATGAGTGTTTGTTTTCAGGGGCGACCTGGGAGCACTGGGGGTTAAGTAACTTGCTCAGAGTCACACAGTATACAAGTGGAGGTTGTGGGAATTAAATCCAGGTTTGCTGGATGTACCAAGCTCATTCACAGCTCATTACTTTAACCTCTAAGCTATACTGCCAGCCTTACACCAAAATGGAGAGGGGGGCAAGTGAGGCATGTTCTTACTGGGGCGGATCTTGGAAAAACAGAGACAGTAGAAAGAGAGAGATTTTTGCAGGTGGCAAGCCTGCAAAAAGAAAAGGGGTAGAACAGTAAGGAAAATAGAATGCTGTTGCAACAGACTTGAAAGGGTCCTTTATGGCAGAACAGCCCACTGTGACACACCTCCCCACCTAAGAGGAAACCTTGGGATTTTTCCTTTAATCCCTACTGTTTACAGTCTGGGTTTTCAGACCGTACCATCGTGGTGACATCGCAATAAAGCATAGTGAAATCAGGTCTCTCACAGGGAGAGACGGAGCTTTCACCCACCCACTCCAAAACTCCACCTTGGGGTCCCTAAATAAATTACAAAAGAGGTTTCCTTCTTAACTTTACACATTTCAATACCCTGAGGTCTGATTATGCATTCCTGTCCTCACACTCTGTTTCTGGGCCTCGCCAAACCTGGACATGAAGTAAACATTCTTAGTACAGACCCTGGGTGTGTTTTATGGTAAACCTGTGTGGCTAAAGGGTTAAGTACCAGCTCATGATACAAGAATTTTATCTTTCATGACCTGCAACCAACAAAGTGAGGTATGATTTGTAATAAGCTGGAGTTCAGAACCCCACAAATAAAATTTCAAAGCTTCAATTGCCCACTTTACTGCAAGATACTCTTCTCGCTTGTAGAGTATCTGGTCTCTTTCATGTAGTTTGCAGCTAATTAAGATAATGGGATGTTCTTCCCTTTGATTGTCTGAGATAATATTGCCCCAATGCCAATGTCAGAAGCATCCGTCTGTACCACAAATGGCAAAGAAAAGTCTGAACTCCTCAGTACAGGAAAGGAGCAGAGAATTGATTTGATGGTACAGAATGCTTCCTCACAAGCTGAGGTCCATTTTACTTTAGTCAGGTTGCTTTCTCTGTAAGATCTGTCAGAGGACTGGCTAAGGTGACAACATTTGGCATAAAACACCTGCAATACCAGCCAATCCTAGGGATGATTTCACATGTTTCTTAGTAATGGGACAGGGCTTTTGGCTGCTGCATATACCTTCCCAATGTCTGGCTTGACCTGACCATTCCCCAACATGAATCCAGGTACTTTGTTTACTACATAGCCACAGAGCATTTTACTGGGTTTATTATTAAACCCACCTCTGTTATGGCTTGCAACACAGCAGTAAGGTGGTTCAAGTGTTCATTCCAGCTAGGGCTACAGACCACAACATCGTCGTGGTAAGCAGTGCAGTGTGCTGTGTGATGTTTAAGGGTCTGATCCATAAAGCACTGGAATGTGGCAGGGGCTCCGTGTAAGCCGAAAGGCATAGTTACAAAATGGGATGCTAAAGGCAGTCTTGTCCCGAGATGTTTTATCTAAGGGAATTTGCCAGTAGCCTTTTGTAAGGTCCAAGATGGTGATGTACTGTGTATTCCCCAGTCTATCCATGATATTGTTAATGTGAGGCATTGGATATCCATCAAATTTGGATATGGCATTCAACTTTCTAAAATCCAGACAATATCCATCAAATTTGGATATGGCATTCAACTTTCTAAAATCCAGACAGAGCCTGTCTTCTTTTTTTTCTACCACTACAATAGGAAAGACTCATTCACTATTAGATGGTTCAATCACCCCAAATTGTTCCATTTTCCTTACTTCTTGTGCAACCTCCCCCTGTACCTTCTCGGGTAGTCTGTAGGGTTTCTGCATGATTGGGGTGTTTTGGGTGACCTCTATATTGTATTCTATATCACATGCCTTCCTGGTATACTGGTAAGGTAGTTGGATCTGCATCAACACTCTTTCTAGCTCTCATTGTTGCTGACAATCTAAATTAGTGTTGTCAAATCTTTCATCTCCCCATGCCTTTCCAATCTCTGCTAGGCTATTTCTAGCTCACTATCAGTTTGGTCAGGGTACACATATATCACAGGGACAGGTCTCATGCCATGGTTTCAAGCATGGCATATCCTCCTCTTATGTCTCCTATCTGGCAGATTGATTGTATAATTGACAGGTCCCATTTGTTTGTTAACAGCATATGGACCATACCACTTCATGGTTAACTTGTTTTCTGTGGATGCGAGTTATAACAATACCTGATCCCCTAGTTTGAAGTATTTGTTCCCTACTCCCCGATCATAATGCACTTTCTGGGCAACCTGTTTTCCAGCATTCTGATGATGGGCAAACATTATATACTTAATCAGCTTCAGTGTTAACTGAGTCATGTAATACAGGACATCTGTAGGGCCTATGTTTTTCCAGTCCTCCCAATATTCCTTCATGACATCCAAAGGACCTCGAGGGTTCCTGCCGTACAACAGCTCAAAAAATGAGAACCACATGGATGCCTGTGGTACCTCTCAGCATACAAACATCAAAAAGGGTAGATACTGATCCCAGGCCTTCTCCTCATCCTGTACAAACTTCCTTAGCATCTTTTTCATAGTTTGGTTGAGCGTGCAACCAAACCATCCATTTATGGTGTTATGGGGAGGTATGTATGGTCATTATCCCTAGGGTCTGATATAACTCTTTCAGAAGTTTTGAGGCAAAGTTGCTACCCGATCAGTTAAAATCTCCCTAGGTATGCCAACCCTACTAAAAAGCTTAGCTAATTCCTTAGCTATTTTTTTGGCTGTAATGGTACACAAAGGGATGGCCTCTTGATATTTGGTGGTATAATCACAGATGACCAACACAAACCTGTTCCGCTAGAGCTCTTTTTCAAGGACCCCACAATGTCCACGGCTATACATTTGAAGGGTGTCATAATCAAAGGAAGGGGCTTTAGAGGAACCTTCTGCTTTTTCCCAATAGTGACCATTTTCTGGCACTCCTCACAACTGCGACAGTATTCTGCCACCTTTTCATGAAAACTGTTGAGAAGTCTGCTCAGGGTGTAGTCCTTCCCCAAGTGGCCAACAAGGGGAATATCATGTGTTAAATATAACAGTTGTGCCCTATGCTTTTCAGGGACTAATAACTGTTTCACCACCTCCCAGTAGTAGGATTCACGCATTCTCTAAATAATGGTATCCCGTGACTTTGGCGACCGTGATTGGGTGCCTACTGAAATGGCAACTCAATCACAGTGCCTGTCATCGGCGTGACTAGGGAAGGTGGGTGACCAGATAGGGAGGTGCATGAAATAGCAACATCCTGTCACTACATGCCTCACGCATCAGGGGGGTGAGCCGCAGCTAAATGTGGGGTGGGAGGGATGGAGGGGTTGTAGGGGTGGTGCCTCAGCTAGCTGCTGAGTTGCTTCCTGTGGTGCGGTGGGTGGGTTCAGGGCTGTGGTGGGAATGGTGCTGGGTTCGGGTCTGAGTGCAGGTACCTTTTGTTGCTCCCGGACGGAAATTTTATTTTTACCGCGTTTGCACCCCCCTGACATGCACCCTCCCCGGAGTTGAGAATCCTTAAGTAGGGGTCTGCGGTGGGGGGGGTGCAGCCCGTACATAAAACATAAAATCCCAACTCTCCAGTGCTGTTTTGCTGTGCACTGGGGAGTACATCACCAAAATATTGTTTTGGCGATGTGCCATCACCCTAACGGCAATTGCAATTATCACATAGATCCCTAAAGAACAAACCCCCCTTTGTGACATATTCAGTCCCTTTTTGTTCTTGGTTTTGATTCACCTGTAAAAAAAAAGGTTTTAGTGTCACATCACTTTGTTGTTCACTCCCTACATCACAATTCTTAACAGTCTCTAGCAGTTCAATTTCGGAATCCATATTATTTGTAATCCACTGTTGCTTTGCCAGTCTCTTGGACTTCTTAGATTTTCTGTTTTTTCCTGGGGTCCCAAAAACATACTGTTCAAAAGGAAATAAGTTTGGTAACTGTCCCTCTTTCTTGGCTTGGACCTGGGTGGTTACTGCACTCACATTAGTGGTGTTGGCCAGGAATGTCTCAAAGTCCGGGTGATCTTGCCCAATAATGACTGGTACTGGTAGGTGGGGTACTAGTCCTACTCTCATGTTCTGGGCAGTCTCCTGAATCTGCAAGTTCACCATGGCTGTAGGCTAATGGTGAATATGCCCATGGATACAGATTACTCCGCTGTTTGGGGCCTTTGTTGTTACCAGCCTTTTCTATTACATTAGTCCGGACCAATGTTTGGTGGATTTAAGAGTCTTCTAGCCCAGTTACCTCTTGTTCCCCAATCTTAACAGATACAGTATAGTGTCCCCAGTTTGCCAATGCTAGGTATGTGGACTCAGTCTTTCTTTTAGGGCAATATCTGGCTATGTGTCCCTTGCCCTGATAGTCTCTACAGATAATGCTCATGTGATCCCGCTCCACAAGAATGGTAGCAGGGAGGAGGCAGGAACTGCAGACCAGTCAGTCTTACCTCAGTACTGGGCAAGATTATGGAGGCACTCCTTAAGGAAAGGATAGTGCAACACCTGGAATCCACAGGAGCACAGGATCCAAGACAGCATGGGTTTAAAAGGAAGGTCCTGTCAAACTAATCTCCTAGATTTATTTGACTGGGTAACCAGAGTGGTGGACCAAGGGGAGCAGTTGATGTCGCTTAGCTTGACTTCAAAGCTTTCAATACTGTTCCACACAGAAGATTGATTAATAAGCTGGATAGGCTCAGGTGGTCAGAAGTTGGTCAACTGGGTGGCAAACTGGTTGATGGGCAGAAAACAGAGAGTGGTGGTAAACGGTATACAGTCAGAAGAGATGCAAGTCACAAGTGGGGCACCTCAGGGATCAGTCCTGGGGCCAGTCCTCTTCAATATCTTCATCAGTGACATTGCAGATGGACCGGAGGGTAAGGTTTGTCTGTTAGCAGATGACACCAAGATCTGCATCAGCGTAGATGATCCAGATGGGGTGGGCAGAATGAGCCGAGATCTGGATAAACTAGCAAAATGGTCGGAAGAGTGGCAACTGGAGTTTAATGCAAAGAAGTGCAAGATCATGCAATAAGGAAGAGAAACCCTAAAGCCACCTATAGTCTGGGAGGGGAGTTGCTGGCAGTCACAAGGGAAGAAAGATACTTGAGCATCATCATCACCGATGACCAGAAATCATCCAAGCAGACCACTAAAACAGTAGGTAAGGCTAGGGGGATGTTGGGGTGTATTAGTAGGGGTATCACAAGTTAGAAGAGGGAGGTAATAATCCCTCTTTACAAGACACTTGTTATGCCACATCTGGAGTACTGCGTGCAGTACTGGAGGCCACACCTTCACAAGGACATTAACCAAATTGAGGCATCCAGAGAAGGGCAACCAAAATGGTGCAGGGACTGCATCAAAAAACGTATGAGGACAGATTAACAGAGCTCAATATGTATACCCTAGACCAAAGGAGGGAGAGAGAGGTGATATGATCGAAACATTCAAACACCTTAAGGGCATTAACAAGGTGAAAGACTCTAACATGTTTCAATATGAGAAAAATACCAGGAGAAGAGGACACAGCATGAGATTAGAGGAGGCTGATTAAGGGTAATGTAAGGAAGTTCTTTTTCACAGAAAATGTGGTGGATGCATGGAACAGCCTATCTCAGGAAGTGGTGGATATGAATACAATGCAGGCTTCAGACAGGCATGGGATAGGCATAAGGAATAATACAGATGAGTATGAATGGATAGGCCATTGACAGAGCAAAGGCTGATGGCACATTTATAAGGTGGAAAAAAAATGGGCAGACAGGATGGGCCTTGCGGTCCTTATCTGTCATCAACATCTATGCTTCTATGTTTCTATGTTTATAAAATCTGGAGAATAAGTCTTTCCAGTTTTAAAGTTCTTATAATCCCCGTAGCTCGAGAAGAAGAGGTACTTCTCATCGGGGGTTGGCTGGTGCTGGTGGTAGGTCCTGAATATCTCTTCTGCCGATTTGGTCTTGCATTGAGGTAGTCCTCTGCCAATGTAATGGCCTTTTTTGGAAGTCTCAGGACGATGTTCTTGGATCCACACTTGTACATCCTGGGGAAGAATTTTCACAAATTGCTCCAGGATAATGGTCTCCAACATCTGTTCCTTGGTCTTCAAATCAGGTTGAAGCCACTTGTGACATAGTTCCTGTAGGCACATGTAAGCTTCCCTGGGAACATCCATGGACAGGAATTTCAAAGTCCTAAATCTCTAACGATAAGTCTCAGGGCTGATGTCATACCTCCTGAGGATCGCTTGGTGAACCACATCATAATTCTCAGCCCCGGTGACTGTCCACGTGGCTGTAGGCCAGTTGAGTTTTCCCAGTCAGATATGGCACCAACCAGATCACCCATTGTTCCTTTGGCCGGCTACATGCCTGTGACACCCTCTTAAAGATAGTTAAATCACCTCTATATCATCAGACTCACTTACAGTAATTTTGTGATTTTAATGTCCTTAGGTGCATCTGGTGTTCTTGGTATCTGGGCAGTCCCCAGAGTTTGAATGGCCCTTAGGGTATCTGACCATCTTTCTTCATTCCTTTGGTGGTCTATTTCCCTCCTCTGTTTGTCCATTTCCGGTTGCTACACACAGCACCACCTTAAAAGTTCACTGATGTTTTTTGGAGGTTCATCAGAAATGACCTCACCCGTTTCATGGATACTGGCATCCAGTTCCACTTTGGTGGTCTTAGAAACATAGACATATAAACTTTGATGGCAGATAAGGACCGATTGTCCCACCCAGTCTGCTCATTTCCCTATCTATTAGATATGCTGCAGATCCTATTTAACCAACAGCGTACTTCTCCCTAACCCCCACCAGAATTGCCTTATGTCTGTCCCATGCATTATTGAATTCTTCCACTGCTTTTGACCCCACACCCTCCTCAGGAAGGCTGTTCCATGTGTCCACCATCCTCTCCATGAAAAAATACTTCCTCATGTTGCCCCTGAGCTGTCCCTCCTCTATCTTCAAATTGTGTCCCCTTGTTCTTGCACATCTCTTATTGTGAAAGATGCTACCCTCTTGGACTTTGTTAATTCCCTTGAGGTACCTGAAAGTTTCTATCATGCCCCTCCTGTCCCTCCTTTGCTTGAGGGTATACATGTAAAGCTCTTTTAGTCTCTCTTCGTATGGCTTTTGGTGCAGACCCTGCACCATTTTAGTTGCCCTCCTCTGGACTGCCTCCATCCTGTCTATGTCCTTGCAGAGATAGGGTCTCCAGAACTTCACTCAGTACTCCAGATGGGGTCTCACCAACTGTCTGTGCAGAGGGATAACAACTTCCTGTTTTCTACTGGTGATGCCTCTCCCTATACATCCCAGCATCTCCCCAGCCCTCCTTTATGCCTTCTCACATTGCTTGCTTACCTTTAGGTCATCTGATATGACTACCCAGGCATCTTTCCATTTCTGTTGTTACTAGTACCTCCGCCCACTGTGTACTCTTGTCCTGGGTTTTGTTTCCAGGTGCATTACTTTGTACTTCTTTCTTTGAATTTAAGCTGCCATACTTTTGACAGTTCCTCCAACCTTGCCAAGTTCCTTCTCATCCTTTCCACCCCCCCCTTGCCTATCAACCCTGTTGCAGATCTTTGTGTCATCTGCAAAGAGGCATGTTTTTCCTTCCATCCCTCCACATGTCACTTACAAGGACATTAAAAAGGACAAGTCCCAGTACTGAACCCTGTGGTACCCTGCTAGTAATCCCCCTTTCTTCGGAGTGAACTTCGTTTACTATTACCCTCTGTGTCCTATTGTCCAGCTAATTTGTTTACCCAGGCTACTACCCTGGGACCCACTCCCAGACTGGCTAACTTGTTTATTAATCTTGTTTGGGACTGTGCCAAATGCCTTGCTAAAGTCTAGGTAGGCCATGTCCACAGCCCCTTCCTGGTCTACTACTTTGGTCACCCAGTCAAAGAAATCTATTAGATTAATCTAACATGAACTTCCTGCTATGAATCCATGCTGCCTTGGGTCCTACATAGAAACACAGAAACATAGAAATTGACGGCAGATAAGGACCGCAAGACCCATCCAGTCTGCCCATTTCTTTTTCTACCTTATAAATGTGCCATCGGCCTTTGCTCTGTCAATGGCTTATCTATTCATACTCATCTGTATTGCTCCCTTATGCCTATCCCTTTCCTGTCTGAAGCCCTGCACTGTATTCATATCCACTACTTCCTGAAGTAGGCTGTGCCATGCATTCACCACCCTTTCTGTGAAAAAGAACTTCCTCACATTACCCCCTAATTGGCCTCCCTCTAATCTCATGCTGTGTCCTCTTGTCCTGATATTTTTCTTATATTGAAACATGTTAGACTCTTTCATCTTGTTAATGCCCTTAAGGTGTTTAAATGTTTCGATCATACCACCTCTCTCCCTCCTTTGCTCTAGGGTATACATATTGAGCTCCGTTAATCTGTCCTCATATATTTTCTAATGCAGTCCTTGCACCATTTTGGTTGCCCTTCTCTGGACAGCCTCAATTTGGTTAATGTCCTTGTGAAGGTGTGTCCTCCAGTACTGCACAAAGTACTCCAGATGGGGCATAACCAGTCTCTTGTAAAGAGGGATTATTAATTCCCTCTTCCGACTTGTGATACCCCTAATAATACACCCCAACATCCTCCTAGCCTTACCTACTGCTTTAGTGGCCTGCTTGGATGATTTCAGGTCGACCCCTTATAAAAGTTACTATCACATTTTCACTCCTAATGAAGTCCATCATTACACCTGACTGCCTGACATCAACACATTACTTAAATATAACTTCCATCACCGCATGGACAACCCCCCTGTTTTTCTCTATAAAACTGTGTAAATAATCCCAAGACTGAACATATGCCAGCCATTACTTTTTCATGTACTGCCACCTGTTCTACCTGTCAAACCTATATTGCTTACCATTCCTTCCATTGAAATCTATACCTCCATATATTTTCCTAATAGTGTGTCTGACTTCCTTAGAATGCAAAACAAAACAAATCTTACTAGTTAAAAATCATTGTGTTGTTTCTCCATGTCTCCTTAACAGTTCCACACAACCTCACTAACTTCATTATGCAACTGTTGTGGATCTGACCAGATTTTGTTATTTTCAGCAATGTTCATAAGGTTTATTTCACAGTCTAGTGCTCCCAGAGCACAAGAGGTGTATTTTACCTTTATTTCTTTAACTAGGCTGATGCACCAAATGGGGGGCAAGTGAGGCATGTTCATATCAGAGGGACCTTGGAAAAACAGAGAAAGTAGAAGAAGAGATTTTTGCAGGTGGCCAGCCTGCAAAAGGAAAAGGGATAGATCAGTAAGGAAAAGAGAAATGCTCTTACAACAGACTTGAAAGGGTCCTTTATGGCAGAACAGCCCACTGTGACACCCGGCCACCTCTATGTGCGGTCCATGGGGGAAACTTATGAGCCCCCTCCCATCAGTGTGACATTGTCACTGGCACAGTGCCCTGGGTTCAAGTTATCTAAGGAATAGATTGAACAGCTTGCCCCTTTTTTCCTACTCACCCACTGGATGCCCCTTTGGTTGGGAAGGGGAATGAAAAACACCTGGGCTTGCCAGTCCTTTCTTCAACTAGCTGTCTTGGGCTCTTTAGTTTAACTGGGGCTTGCCTTGCTCCACACTTCACCCCAGGGAGCTTACTCATAAATATCAATGTAGTTATAATAGGGCCTATTGCCCTTAACCTATCCCCCGCTCTGCCTCTGGAGCTCGCTCATAAATGTTTATTTGAATTCACTAGGGTCTGATACCTTTAGCTTCTCCCCTTGGGAGCCTATTCATAAGTATTCATTTCTCCACACTAGGCTTTCCTGCCCTAAATCCCTGCCCCTGGGTATTGCTCCGCCCAAAATGAATAGTGATTTATTAAAAACTTGGCTGATGGCCCGCCCCTATGGTTATCAGCTGTCTCATGCTGTTTAACAATTTGTTTTAGTTATTTTTAACACTTCAGGCATTCAGCACCTCTCTAGTAGTGCTACCGCTGACTCACCACTCCAGCCCAGGGTAAAGATCAGGAGATCATGAGGCAGAGAAGCAGTGCTGTGGGAGGGACTGGAGGTGGGACCTTCTGGGTCTTGTGGGTCTTTTTGCTTCCGGGCACTCCACCCGTTGCTCCTCCAACCCCCGTGTCTTTTCAGATGCAGCTCTTGGGCACTACCGCAAATGTGGGACCAGAGAAACTTTTAAAATTAATTTAAAATAAAAAACAAAACTAAACCAAGCCCACACCGTGATCCCAACTGGATCTGGGACTTGTCAACACACTAGACAGCTGCACCACACCGACCACGATGGCCGATCACACTGGTTGGACTACCAACAGGAGGAGACTAGAGGCACCGTAGAGGAACCAATGGAACCAGCTTCAACACTCTAGGTAAGCCCTTGGTTCCCACTGCTCCCTCTTGATCCTGCTCCTTTTTCAGCTCAGTAACAGTCTTCTGCAAAACTTAACCTTTTTTTAAATGCTACACTCTGGGTTCTGAGTCTCGAACCCCGAGTCCTTGTCCCACTGGTTCTAGTGTTTTTTTATTTTTCTTTTAAACAAACCCCATGCACTGGGCAGGGACAACAGTTCTAGCACATGGACAACCTAGGCTCATGCTGCCTGCTTTGGGGGGGGGGGATCTGAGCATGAATAGGCAGCCAGGGAAAACAGGAAAACTTTTTTTTTTATTGTGCTGCTGCCTGGTGATGGTGGGGGGAACACACATTACTAGGGAGGCCCTACTCACTACCCTCATGCTGCCCACACTGCCCAGGGACTATCCGGGGTACTCTATTTATTTACTTAATTCTCTGTTGGGCCTCATACTTTCGAGCACTGCATGTGCATTTGGGATCATGATTCCATCATTGTGAAGTGCACTTCCCCCGGAGGTTGGACAGGCCCCTCAGTGGACAAATTTAAAATAAAATTAAAACCCCTCTTATTTAGAGTTTGCCATGGATCTGGTCTTCTGAAATGAATCTTGAAATGTCCAGCTATTTTTACCATGTTTTATCTTTGTAAGGTGTCTAGAGCCATTGGGATTGGGTGCCATAGAAATGCAATTGTTGCAACCACAACCCAAATTACCATACCTACAGTAGCACCAACTTTTTGTGGAACTAGAGGGCCTTTAGAACTAAGATTGCCTATTCCACAGAAGCAGCAACCAGTGCCACTAGTAACAGCATTATTGCCACAGCTTACACCACAGCTCTTATCATTACCAAGAGTTCTTCCCCAGCTAGTATGCTCCCAGTACACACCACCACAAGTGCCATCCTCATAGCTGGCACTTCCACGGGTCACTGTACACCACAGCCACTAGACCTCCACCACCAGAGCACAACTGCACCCATACCTGCTCCTACTATCATCACCACAGACACTGTGACTGCGCCACTGATTCCTGATGTAATTACTGCCACCCTCCACCTTGTTGCCCCAATGCAGTGCTCTCAGGTCTGCATAATTGATGTTGGTGATGAGAAGTAGTTAGTCAACTCATCTGGGTCTGAATATCTGCCTGAGCCTGGGAAACTGCTATCAGGCCAGAGTAGTAGCATAGTCAACTTAAGAGCTAAGTTCTGATAATGCAGTGCTATGGAATTCAGTGTGCAACACTGGTGGACCACTCACTGTACTAATGGTCTGTGTGTGATGGTGGCTCAAGGATGCCACAACATATGTACCTTGCTTCATGTTACTGACAGCTGTGTCCACGATACCAGGTCATAATGTCGATGCATAATAGTACACGACATTATGCCGAATCCTGGACCCACGACTTCTCCATGTTGGACCCCCTGAGTTATAATCTTTAGTGGGGGTCCAGGGGCAGAGCTCCCGTAATGAGGGGTGTGAGGGCCAAAGCTCCCACAGAAAAAAAATACCAGTAAAGCCGCACATAAAGCAGCACGAACAGTCTCCGGCCGCGCTCAAGCCAATCTCTGCGCTATGTTATTGACATGTCATTGATATGGTAATAAAAAGTGTGTTCTTAGAAGACAGTTTAATGTGTAGTTAAAGGGCCTTTAGAACTATATTCTAACACTTTCTATGCCAAATAGCAGTGAATAATGAATAATACAGTACATGAAACCTGAACACCTTGCATTACATTACTGCCAGCTCTGTGTTGCTCATTAAGGAGTTTTGAGATGTTTATGGAAAACCAGGTTCTTGGAAGATTGTTTAATGGTGTCAGTTAACTATTTGCAAAACTATGTATTACAAAGTCACCTTTCCTGGTCATAGTCCAATAGCAAATAACAATAACAACCCACTGAGATGGGTTGAATATCTTGAACTACATTTTTCACAGCTTTGTGTGAGTCACTGAGGTGCCACTCAGGTGTTTATGGAACACCTGGTTCAGTGAGAGTATAATGGTGTTGTTTTAGGGCTTTTAGAACAATTCTTTAAAAAAAAAAGTATCTTCCTTGGCTGAATACCAAATACCCAACTATCTGGATCCCGATCACAAACATTTTTTTTTTTATTTTATTTAAACATTTGTTGACTGGGATAGGCACACTAAGCCAAGGCTCATTTCCAGGTGCAACCTGGGGGTGGGGATACAGTATTAACAAAGACAAAATATTACAATTTTTTTTTTATAGCTTATGTAGCTTATCTTTGAGCATAGAAGATGTATTGTCCATATCTGCACACTGTGAAGTGACTAATTATAACCCCATGGCCCAGATATTCAAACTCGCCCAAAAGTGCGCTAATAGCAGGAAACAAGCATAAGTGCATTGCGCCCAAGAGTGCGATATTATTCAAAACTGAGCTGGCCAAGATACGCCTACAGCCGACGACTGAATATCCCACCACCTGCACCATAGCACAACCAAGGAGGAAACTGAGCAGATCTGATGCGCCATAGCGCAACAAGGGATGTTCAGCTGAGCAGTCCAGAAGTGCCATAGCACAACCAGGGATGCCCCCCAGCAGCAGGGCAGCAATGCAGCAGCACAACCAGGGATGCAGGGGCCCACCACTCATGCCACAGATGGGCAGAGGAACACACAGCAGAACAGACATCGTCCCCCCACACCCCATGCACTGCACAACTGGAGGAGGGCTGGAATAACCACTGGCCCATGGAGACAAGCAACCAACCCACAGCTGGGCCATGGTGCCCCATCACACCCCCTGGCAAGCTGTGACCGGCACACAAGGAGGGCCGACCACCTCGTGCCACACCATCCCACCAATGCAGAGCACACCCTGCACCGTGACCCCAGACACCCTGCCCAGGAGCAGCGTCCACCACTGCAGGATACCCAATGCATGCCACCACCCCCACTGTGACAATGCAACCCTGTGCACCACAGAACCATGCAAGGCAGCCCCACCATGAGCACCCATCAGTGGGTGGCAGCACACAGCGATGCAATGACGGCATACACAGTGCCACCATGCACAGCCCCTCCAAGGTACAGCTGAGAGACTGACCATGCATCGGCACATGAGGTACCCCACACATGACAGGGCATTCCCTGGACACCACCACCAGTGATACATCACCCTGCACACCCTCCCAAAGACACACTCCCACCCAGCACTGGCCACAACAGCCAGTGCAGACACCCACAGTGGTGCGTGGAAGCATGCACCACACCGGATGCAACACAGTGCATGGACAAACACCCACCCATACCCAAGGGCACAACAACACAGGGGCGCAGTGGCGGGCAAGCAAGCCACCAGTGTGGGCCCTGGAAACCGATACACATGGCTAGCAGTCCTCCATGGCACAGGAGTGCCAGCCACCCCGGCAGAGCACTCTGGACCTGTACGCCACAATCATTTGCTCACAGCACAAGTCACAGACAGTGGTGCACATCCCCTGCAACACACACAAGCCACAGCATGGAGGTGGGACAACAACTGTGGAGGCCACAGTGTCACACAGGCAGACATGCACCACACCAGTGACAGGAGGCAACCCAGCATTGTGAAGAGTACAGTGGCTGCCCTGCATGGACAGCCACCACTGACATGCCAGCAGACCATGCAGGTCACAGACATGCAAGGGTGTCAGCTGCACAGGCCATGGATGGGCTGACAGGTGTGCCATGGACACAGAGCATGCACCATGAACCACTGCACACAGTCATCCAGTGCACAGGGAAAAACACACAAACTACAGACACTGACTGATAGCTACTCCCACATCATAGTCACTTCCCCACGGACACACACACATACATGGACTGCACCACCCTGACGCCATGCACACCACTGCAGCTGAGCATCTATAGCCGCTGCAAATCAGAGACCACCACAGTATTCATATCAAAAGATGTGTAATCAAAAATATCAAAAAGAACTATTTACAAAACTATGTACAAATCGTTGGGGGAGGGCCACAAACAAGGGGGTGGTGGGTAAGGGGCAGGGGTGAACAAATGGGACAGGAAAGGAGAGGTGTGAGGGTGGGTCCAGGGGGGAAGGGGATATCAGGGGCATAGGAATCGTCACTGGGAGCCCCGCTGCCCGCTCCGACTGCTCCGCCTGCTGTGTCTTCTCCGGACACCCAGCTGCTCAAACCCCCGCAGTATGTCCAGCGATGCCCTTGCCACTTGTAAAATCTCCCGCAGTTCCTCATGGATAACCTGTAGCTGGCGGACACCTAGGACAAGGGAGCACAATCAGTAGGTGTGAATGCACAGCCCCATACAGCCCACCCACTGTGTGCATGCCATACGGCTGTGGACATGCCTCTGTGATGGTGTGTGACCACCCACAGTGATCACATCCCCAAGACCTGCCCACCCAGGCGCATACAGCCATGCGGACCGCTGCACACACCACTGGCCAAGACATGCACAGCACCACGTGGCTGTTTAGTGACATGGCTATGTCGTGTGAAGGCAGTGGCACAGCCATGTACCCAGTGCATGCATGGACCACCATCGCGCACTCCCAGACATGCAGTGCCACTGGACAGTGCTGACTATAACAAGTTGCGTGCATGGCAGTGGTGTCAATGGATGGTGGCCATGCCCGCTGCCCGCCCTGTTACACAGCATGCAATAGTAATCATGGAGGTATGGCACTCACCATCATCAGGCCGGTCCCTCTGGCACTGTGACCATCACCCTCCTACTGACCCTGTCGTCCTGCTGGCACCTCTGATCCCTGGTGAGCTGCCTCTCTTATGACCCTGTGGTGCAAACATGAGAGAGGAACATCAATACAATCCTGTAGCAAAGTCCTCCTGCCCCCATGTGTGTGCAATCCCACCCAGCCAGACCCACCAACTCCACACCCTGATAACACCACCACAGCCAACACGGACGGTCCCTCCCCCATGTTCCGGACACATGCAACCGTGATACCCATATGGAAGATAAAAGTGTGTGGACGTAACACCTACCTGGCCATGGCACCATGCCCCTCCTGGCACGTGTCCACAGGCGGGCAAGCAAGTCCGGTTCCCTCCTCCTCAGGTCGCAATACCTGTGGTGGCACTGCTCCGCTGTCCGCCCCCTTCCTGTGGCCTCCTCCATGGCGTCGGCCACCTCCTCCCACACCTGGCTCCTGGACCTGTCCAGGGGTGCCTCCCCAAACAGTGGGCCATAAAGTGGCTCAACAATGGCCACCAGGTTAGCCAGTTCAATTTGGGTCCACTGGCCAGCCCTCCTCCCTGCCATCTCACTTGCTCAGTTGGCTCAAAATGGCTCTCTGCAGTGAGGTTCCACCACATGCAGATGCTGTGCAGTACAGCGCTGCCATTCCCTCTCAGCTGTCACCGATAGTGGTGCACCCATGCCTGACGCATGGCGCCTAGAGGGCAAAGGTCGAGCACAGGGTCAAGGGTCTCTGGCGCACGGACAGGACAGTGCCATTGGAACCCAATGCATGTAGCACAATTGGGTGCCTGTGTGCTACCTCCAGTAGTGGCCTACCATGCTATTGCCCAAGTGCGCCTATGATGCCCCAGTGCCACAGCGCCATATAGGTGAACATCACTGTAGTGCCACTGGCATAATGGTGGCCATGCCCTGCATTGCCTCCAGTGCACAGCATGTCAGCAGCGCAGCAGACGCCTGCGTCAGCAACCAGGGCAGGCGCAGTTAGGTGTGTACTGTGCATGTCACAGAACTGCGCCCTTGGCTCAGCATGTTCAACACAATTGCGCAAAGCGCAACAGCGCGATATTCAGTCGTCATATGCAAATCAGCTAATCAGCCATTCAATGGCACTGCACTGCAATTTGTATCCACTTAAAGTTGCGCCTCGGATCTTTTGCATGGGTTGCGCTATGAAAGTACGACATTGGGCTGCACTGGCCATAGTCGGTTACTGCAGTCTATTGGTGAGTTGCATGCTGTTTGGGAGTGTGGACTGTGGAGTTTGGGACATGCATGGGACTGCACAGTCACAGGTAACAACTTTCATTCTCACAGGCTAAATAATGACCGAGCAAGTTGTGGGAGAGGAGGAACACAGTGGTGAGAGGAGGAGGAGGAGGCCTAATTTCACCAAGGCCGAGACCAATGCCCTGTTTGAGGCCTACCTGGATCAGGAGCCGCTTCTCAGTGGACGGCAGGGAACATCACAAGCCCGTGCTGCTGCATGGGAGGAGGTGGCGCATGCAGTGAACCTGCATGGCAGCCACCAGCACTCCGTGCAGGAGTCCAAGAAGGACGGGCACAGACAGGAGGAGGATAAAGGAGAAGGTGGCTGCCATCAGGGCAGCACAAACTGCGATGGGTGGGGACAGCCGAGGTGCTCACCTGACCCCACAGGAGGAGAGGGTTGCTGGAAGCAAGCAGTGTTGTGCCATTGAGGTGTTCCGGTGGTGGCTTCCAGACGGGTGGTAGTCCGTCACTGCATGGTAGGTCATGGTCTGTCTATTGGGTGGGGCAAGGTAGGTCACATACAGTAATCGACTTTGTTTTCCCTTACAGATCCTGGCGTCGTATGGGTCAGCGGTGGTGGGCCTGTCCACTGAGGACAGTCAGATGGAGATGGAGGGGCCCTTTCACCTCCACAGGTATCGTGGCTCAGTGCGACAGTGGGCCTGCCTGGCTGTCCAGACTGATTTGTTGGAGCAGGTGTGAGGAGGCCCTGCCCGTGTCCCAGTGTGCCAGCGTCACGGATGCCAGCATGCTGTGACTCGGGCTGGTGCGGGTCCGTCACCGATGATGATGTCGCTAATGGCATAAGCAGTGACACGTGTGTGCCACAGGATGGCCACACCGCAGGTAACATCGCGCCATGGCTGTGGGTGGTGCTGCTGTGTGAGGCCTGCGTCATCACAGGTCCCAGCCTGTGCCTGTCCACACCAGTGGTGCCCCACTGGTGTGTGTACAGGACAGTGGGACTGTTGTGGCTACTGCGGTGGCACCAGTGAGCCCTGGTGAGTGGCAGCCAGAGGGGTAGCATCAGCAGTCGGCCAATGGGCTTGGGGGTACAGGGTCAGGGGGCGGCATTAGTGCACTGCCTGTGGACATGCCCAGACCTGGTCCTGGTGTGCAGCACCCACCCTCAAGGGGTTCTGGGCATCAGGGCCGTGCACACCCTGAGAGACAGGATGCCGAGGAGGCAGATGACCTCTTGGATCAGCACACCCGCATACTGCAAGCATCAGTCAACCAGCAGATGCAGCTTGCGACATCAGTGGATGCACTGCGTGTGGCTCTGGAGTGGGCAGAGGAGCGTTGCAGCAGAGACACCGCTCTGATCCTGGCAGGGATGGACCGGTTGTGGGAGGATGTGACTGCTGCCATTGACAGGCAGACACAGGCATTCACTGCTGTCATGGCCACAATGGATGCACAGTTATTTGCCCATGCGTCTCAGACACCACGCAGTGCACTGTCCACCCCTACTCCCAGCATCGTGCGACACCATCCTTGTCGACATCAGGTTCAGCTGTGGGCATCCCGAGCACGCCTGGCGCAGGCATGTTTGGTGTGCTGCAGACCCCTGAGTGAGCACGGTCGCGTTCACACAGTGGAACCCCTGGGGGACCATTGGTGTCACCCCATGAGGCCAGTGGTCAGCCTGTCAGTGCTGGTGGGTCTCGGCGGGGCCACCTACACATCTATGGCAGCCAGGGCACTGTGGCACATGACTGACCTGTCTCCCAATGCGGCTACTGTCTGGTGCTGTCCTGTGTGCACTGTGTCATTCAGTGGGCATTGAATGGGTGGGTACCCAGCCCTGCACGTGGACACACAGTCCATCTGCACACCCTCCCAGCTGCTGTCTGCAGTTGCGTGTGCATGATGATGCCTGCATTGTGCTGTACACCAATGTGCAATGGTGCTCAGCATCTGACACACGCACAAGGACAGGCAGTGGGCGTGGTGGTCTGTGGACATGTGTGTGGCTAGGGGTGGCATTCTGGGTCGGTGTGCCTCCTACCCTTTGTGCATGTCTGGTGCATTGTGTGTGTGTGTGTCCATTCGTGTGGCATGTTAGACCTCACCCATCCCTGATGGTGTGTGTGGTTCCATGCCCGGCCACTTCCCTTGACAGCATGTAGCCCTGGTGTGTGTCCATGCGTGTTTGTGGGTTGTGCCTTAGCCACTGGTGGTTGCACATGGCCCCATGACTTACCTGGATTGGCTGAAGTGCTTCTCCGTGATGGTGTCCTGGTGCAGCTGTGCCAGCCAGAGCAGTCGGGGGTCCCGTCGCCCAAGGGGGGGCTGCCCATCACCATTGTCACTGGCATCCTCATCGTCCCCATTGCTGTCCCCTTCTTTGACCTGTATGGCTATCCCACATTCGTTGGCCATGTTGTGCAGGATGCAACAGGCCAGGAATAGCCCACAGGCCTTTGAGGGGCTGTACTGTAGGGCACCACGGAGGTGTCCAGGCAACGGAAATGTGCCTTCAGCATCCCGAACACCCACTCGATGACATTATGTATGGCGTGTGTTTCATTGTAGCATTGCTACGATGGGGTCAGGGCCACCGGTAGAGTGTGAGCAGCCAGGGACGGAGTGGTATCCACTATCACCTGTGTGTAGAGGTGGAGGTTAGTTTGGTGATCAGCATCGCTTCTGCCCCGGCCATGTAGGCCACTTCCCATGTCACCTCTGACCATGCCCCCCAGGCCCTATGATTGTCCATGTGGTTTGCATACTCACCCACTAGGTGGCCAGTGGGGATATCCCACTCTCGAATCTGTGGCACAGTGCTGACTGGTGCCAGATGAAGGCATCATGTGCTCCCCAGGGTGCATGGCACAGACATTGATTATACACCCCCTGGCAGCGCACACCACTTGGCAGTTGATGCTGGCACAGCCCTTGTGATTTATATATGCAGCCCCCTCGGGGCCAGGTGGTGTGCGGATGGCCACATGGGTGCAGTCTATTGCCCCTAGCATGCCAGGCATATGTGCTACCCTGTGGAACTCCTGTATGTTTGCTGTGCGCTCTGCCAGTGTATTGGGGAAATGGATGTACTCCACAGCATGTGGCAGCAGTGCGCTGAGGAATTGGGTGAGGTGGTGTGACGAGGCCGACTGGGTTATGCCTGTGGTGTCCCCAGTTGGTCTCTGGAAGGTACCCATGGTGAGCAAGCACATGCAAGCTGTCACTTTCATCTCCGCTGACAGGGCATGGCTCCATCGTGTGGGTGCCTGCATCACATAATTGCACAGCTCACAGAGCTGCCTCAGAATTGCATGATTCAGGCGGTAACGGCCCACGATCTCAGTATCACTGTACAGCTCGAAGCTGGTGAGGGCTCGGTACTGCTTGTTGGGGGCATACCGCCGATGGGCCCTTCCACGGCCATGCCCCCCTGCTGCCTGCCTTCTCACCCCCCTCATTACTGCCTCCATCTGGGTGGCAGCACTGGCCATGTCCCTGGCTTGTGTTCACCCCCCCGGCAGCTTTTTCTGTATTCCCCCCTGCTGTCCTGGCTGCTTCTTCCCCTGCACCGGGAACACATGCCTGTGCTGGCCTCACTGCTGTGTGGCATACTTCCCCCTTCTGCACTGTGGCTCCCACACCTTCCCTGAGCCTGTTCATTCCAGGTGCCCTTCCTGGCCTGCCCTGTGTCCCTTGCTGCCCAGTTTGTCCTGCTAGACTTCGGCCTCATGTGCCTTCCTGTAGCGTTCTTGCACCTCCTTGCTCCCCTTTATTTTGGCTCATTTCGCTTATGGCTAAATCTCCGCTGGCTCCCTATTGCGCATGGCACATGTTGTTGAATATCACACTGTGCCATTTATGCATGGTTCCTCCCCTTCAGTTGTGCTTGCATTCATTATCATTGCGCTGCTGCTCAGCATGATTTGGGGGGCCCAACTGCCTCCTGCTGAAAATCGCAGAATGGCGCAGTTTTGGACTTGTGCAGGCGCAACCCCATTGCGCATGACTCAACTCTTTTGAATTTCTGGGCCCATATCTCGTTTGTTGTCAGGTAGCTGTCTAGTCTACGTTTGAATACGTGCGTACTATTACTGGTCAACACTTCAGCTGGTAAACTATTCCAGATTGGAACCACTCTTAAATTAAACCAGTGTTTTCTCCTTGTAGTTTGAAATTTCTCTCCCTCCAAATATAGAGGGTGTGCCCTGGTTTGGTACACTCTGGGACAGATATTCAAAACTGTGCTCCGGGGCTAAAGTAGCACTGCCAGTAGGCAAACATAGCCTGGAGCAAAAGCAAGCTATATTCAAAAGGAATAGCCGGAGCAAAACCGGCTGAATATAGCAAACAAGGAAGTCGGAAAACAGGGCCAGGAGTGCAGGGATAAGATAGCACTGAATATAGCAACAGGGAAGTGCACATTGCCACTGCAGCCCATTAGACACTGAAGAAAGCTAGTGTTGCAGGTGGAGAGCATTGTGTGCGATTGCACAGAGATGTCTCACATCCACTGCAAACAACAATGTAAGCTACACACTGCAGAACTGTGCTATGCTGATGTGAGGTTTACCCAGGATAACCTGAGTACACAGTGCTAACGCATTAGCCCAGTGCAAGCTGAATAGCCCGGGGCAAATGGGAGCTATATTCAAAGCTCCCATGCAAATGAGCCTACTTAGGTAATCTGTGGGCAAACAGGTACATTTGCATCTCGTTATCTGCTGCTTAGCAGTCAGTACCACGCAGTTTGCCCGGTGCTACTGCATGGAGCACACAGTGCCACCTATTGGTCGGAATGGTAGTACAAGCTGGGTGCAGTAGGCCAAGGCATGCCCACAGCATCCCCTGTTGGTCGGCAGGGAAATACAGGCTGGAAGCAGCAGGAACTGTATGCTGGCAGGCACAAACAGAGAAGACATCCTGCCCATGCAGCACTGCAAGCTGTACAACACAAGGTATGAATATAGGGAGAGAGAAACATGGAGAGAGTGATACCTATGTGTCACATAGCTAGATATACAACTGAAATACACACACACATGCATATATATACATATATAGATATAGATATAGATAGATATGTAGATATATATATATTTAGAGAGAGGGAGAGAGAGGGGGAGATAGTCACACACATGTCCACTGGCCATATGTGCCCTTGTAGATGCCACCCCCAACAACATAGGCACCCTACGGCAGGTGTTGGTGGAACACAGGTGGGGGACACACCAATGCATTGGACAAGCATAAGGAATGCCTGGTGGGGGTGGATGGACATATGCTGTAGACTACGTAGGGTGTGCAGTATATCCATACAGTAGGGACCTGGGCAGACTGGCTGGGCCAGGCTGTCCGCCCTGTCGTCATGGTCCCTGTTGCCATGTGTGCCTGTTGCACACCCTGGTAGTCTAGTGGTCCTCCCCACTCCCCAGCATGTTCCCCTACCCCCCTTACATGTTTAAGATAGTATTTATCCTGGTAGTCTAGTGGTGCCCCCCCAACCCCAGCACGTTTCCCAACCCTTACATGTTTAAGATAGTATTTATCCTGGTAGTCTAGTGGTGCCCCCCACCCTCCAGCACATTTCCCATTCCCGTAAAATTTAAAATTACCCTGGTAGTTTAGTGATGCCCTCCAGCATGTTTCCCGACCCTGATCCCCGTAATATCACATATATCCTGGTAGTCTAGCGCCCCCAGCAGCGCCGCCCTCGCACATCCACCCATCAGCCACAGATCGGAGTTGGTGACCGGCTCAGCCCTCCTCCCACACCACCGACGTGCAGGCTGAGGAATGAGCGAGGCTGTGCTGAAGCGGTACAGCTCGTTCGTTCCTCAGTCAGTGGCCAGCCATGGTGGTGTGAGAAGGGCTGAAGCTGGTACTGGCCAATGAAACAAGAGATGTGAGAGAAGATGGCAGCTGCTAGACTACCAGGATATGTGATATTACAAGAGATAATGGTCAGGAACATGCTGGGGGGCATCACTAAACTACCAGGGTAATTTTTTAATTCTACGGGGAATGGGAAACGTGCTGGAGGGTGGGGGGCACCACTAGACTAACAGGGTAATGATGTGTTGCTATGGGAAACGGGGTTCAGGATAGGTGGTGAGAGGGTACCTCCGCTATTAGAGCTGCCTTAAGAGCAGATTTTCTTCGGCAGTAACTGGCGCCGTGCTACAGGTCATGCTAATGCCTGTAGCGCGGCACTCTGCTTTTGAATATGCCAGTGCACTGGCATTCAGGGCCCCTCCCCTCTGTCCCACCCCCTGCTTTCATTTTGGTTTAGCGTAAGCACTAACACATAGCTCCGGCACTAAAGGTGCATTTCAATATTGCAGTTGGACGCAAGGTCAGCGCTAGTCCAGTGCAAAGGCTTTGCACCCAGCGCTGAGCTCTGAATATCTGGCCCCCTCTCTCTTAGTACCAATCCTAGTTTGCCCCTAAGCTCTTCATCAGATATTGCCCTGAAAATCAAGCATATATCCCTCCATAACCTACTAAATTTCAGAGTATACATTCCAAGTTAAGACAGTCTGTCTGTGTATTCCTTGTCTTGTAGCCCATCGATCATAGGGGTTGCTCTCCTCTGGACCCTCTCCAGTGATCTAATCTTGTTTTATACCCAGGTGACCAGTGCTGAGCACAGTACTCCAAATGTGGCCTTACCAGTGACCCATACAAAGGAAGCAACACCTCTTCTCTTACTCCTAATATGTCTAGAGATACTGCTAAGTATACCACTGGTAGTCCGAACCACTTGGTTGCAGTGATTTTTAAAATGTAGGTCATTAGAGATCCTTATACAGTTACCCAGATCCTTTTCATCAGTGGCCTTTCTTAGCTTTTACCATTTAGCGAGTAGTCTGCTATACTGTTTTTTCTCCCAAAGTGCATTACTATGCACTTGTCTGTAATAAAGGCAAGTATTGAACCCTGTGCCCATTCTTCCAGTTTGGTTAATGCTGTCTGCAGCATATTTGCCTGTGTGATGCTATTTACTATGATGCCAATCCTAGTATCATCAGCAAATTTCAATTCCCATACATCAGCCTTACTCGTCATTGAATGTACGTAGATGTTGAAGAGGCACAGCCCCAACACAAATCCCTGTGGGACACCACTTCCCACTTTGGCCCATCCTGAAAATGACCCCTTAATGCAAACTCTTTGCATTCTATTTTTTAGCCATGAGGCTATCCATCGAGTGACATTACCCTGGATATTGTGTTCAATGAGCGCGTCCACCAGTTCCTCATGTGGGACCTTGTCGAAGGCCTTGGAGAAATCCAGAAAAATGTCATCCACTGATTTTCCCCCATCCAACGCTTTACTCATGTGGCCACATAATTCCATAAGATATGTTTGGCATGAGCGACCTTTTTTAAAATCATGCTGTATATGATCTATATCACCTGTATGGTCCATGAAGTCCACAATGTAATCTTTGATTACCCCCTTCCAGGACATTGCCCAGGACTGCAGTCAGGCTTACTGGCCTACAGTTTCCTGCATCTTGCCATGATCCTTTTTTGTAAATCGGCACCACATTAGGCTTCCACCAGACATCCACCACCTCTCCCTCATCTGGTTAAGCTTGAAAAAGGGATGTCAATGGATCAGCCAGCTCCACTGCCAATTCCTTGACCACCCTCGGTTGTATTCCATCTAGGCCTGAGATTTACTTGGGTTACATTTTAGCAGTCTACCCTTGATGTCACTAACTTCCAGTATTAGCCTAATCTCCAGTGTGTGATCATAGTGCTCCTTTGACCCCTGTGTTTTTCTATTAAAAACTAATGCAAAGTAATTATTGCAATGTTCTGCCATATTTGTATTGTCGCTTGTTAAGGTCACATCATGATCTTTGATTGGTCCAATAGGTTTCACTCCCCCCTTTTTGCTACTAATATAATTATAGAATGACTTATAGTTGTCTTTAACTCTGCTCGCAAGTTTTAGCTCATATGCACTCCTTGAGATGTTTATTGCTGTTTTTGTGGCTTTTAATATTTTTTGTACAATTCCCAGTCCTTTTAATGTCCACTTTTTCTAACTGTTCTAAATGCTTTTTTTTGGGGGGGATTAACCTCTTGACCTTGGGCATCATCCATGCAGGGATGTTTCCTAACTTGTTATATTTCTTTTTCTTGGGTATGTGTTTATTAATTACATTAGTAATTTTTCCTCCCAAGATGTCCTACATTGCCTGCACTGATTTTCCTTCAAAGTCCCTCCTCCAATTCCATTTCCCAAACTCCCTCCTAAGTCTGTGAAAATCAGTTTTATCATAGTTTTTTTTTTGTGCTTCCAGATGTCTCAGCCATTTGCCCTGTTAAGCTGAAACTGACCATTGCATGGCCACTGGAGCCTAACGGAGCAGTTACTCTGCACATTTGTAAGTTGCACCCCATATTACTCAAGAGGAGGTCAAATATGTTATCTTTCGTGGTTTTATCTAGCACATATTGTTCCAGGCCTGTGAGGCTGAAGGTGTTCATGTATCTTAAATCAGACTTTGATCTTGCTTTTTGGTTAACCCAGTCAATGCCTGGTAGATTGAAATATCCCAATAAGATAATGTTGTCAGATGTCATTAGGGTCTCAAAAAAATGCACAACCCTGATCCTCTAGATGGTTAAATGAGGGAGGTCTATAAAGCACTCCAATAATAATTATAGGCGTGCCAGTTGGTGTAATCTTTATCCAAATGTCCTCCAGTCCATTTAATGTGTAAATTTACAAATTAGTTACAAATTATATACAAATTAGTAATTTGAATAGATACAGATCCTGCAGAAATTGACTCATTTCGGGTCATCAAAGCCACAGGACATCAGCATACAGCTATTATTCAAATATTATAACATAGAATGGCATAGCTAGGACAATTTATTGGCATGAGGTGAGACGAAAAGACGAGAATTCAGCAAAAATAGGTATACTCAGTGTGAATGAGGTCTAGTAGGATCTGGGAGTGGTGTCAGAATCACCTAGGACAGAGGCAAGTGGAAGGTGATAGGAGGCATAGTTGTTTCTTGCAAACGAGGTAAGAGGAAGTGTTTCTAATGGTGGGGGTTAGTTTATTCCACAAAGTGGGGAGCTGGTAAAGGAAGGCAGCATTGACAGATGACGAGGACGGTCGAGGTATACTAAAGGATCTATCATTTCTGTGTCTCAGTATGTTGGGGGTGTCGGAGGCCAGTGAGAGACTATCCTCCAGGTAGGAGAGTAGCAAGTCTAACCAGAATTTAGATATATGGTTGAGCGAGTGGATGTAACACCTGTGGGACAGCGGGGTTATTCCTAGGAGGGAGTATAGATCGCAGTGATGTTTTCTACGGGGTGAGTTGGTAGGAAGCAACAAAAGCGTGTTCAGGAGGGTGTCAAGCTTGAATAGGGTAGGTTCTGTGGCAGAGCAGTAGACCACGTCCACATAATCAAAAATGAGGAGGATCATTTTAGTTACGATTTGATGTCTGGCAGGTAGAGGGAGGGAGGAGTCTCTGTGCGGTATAGCATATCAAGTTTGGGGCATAATTTTGAGATGATTACATCTATGTAGAGTGCAAAAATAGGTGGGGGCTAGCCAAACCCCCAGGCATATGTATTTGCTAACCAGGTCTAGAGGGGTACCATCCAGGGAAGCAATTGGGGGAGGCTGTGCCAAATAACATGGATACAGTTTTGGAAATGTTAAGTTTTAGCTGGTTATGTATGAACCAGTTTTGAACGTTGTTGAACTCGCATTGGAGAGTAGCTTGAAGTTCATGTATTGATGGGCCTGAAGTAAAAAGGATAGTATCATCTGCATACATATGTATGCTGGATTTAGTGCAGCAGGAGGGGAGGTCATTTATGAAGAGGGAAAAGAGGATGGGACCAAGGACTGATCCTTGTGGAGCACCTGCTAGGATGATGAGGGGGGGAATGACACTTCAGCGATTCTGACAGATTGTGACCTGTTGGAGAGGTAGCAGTTAAACCACCATAAGGTGATGGGAGCAAGGCCTACTGTTTCTAGTTTTAGCAGGAGGAGGGGGTGAGATACAGAATCAAGAAGCCTTGGCCAGGTCAACAAAGACTGCAGCAGTAAGGAGGCCTTGGTCAGAGGCAGTGTGGATGTGGTTTGTGACAAGAACAGACAGTGGATTTAGCCAAATAGTTAGGAAACTGTATTCACACAGCTGTACTCAAAAGTAGGGAAACACCAAGGTAGGGTGAAACGATACCCTAGTACTTGGTGAATGTGTGTGGTGTGGTGTTCTCAGGGTTTGAACAACTACTCTACATGGTGTTGGCATTCAGTGCATTCATTCAAGGCATACAAATTTACCAAAACACCAGTGCTTTGAGAGAGAGAGAGCGAGAGATGCAAAAGTTAGGACAACACCAATGCTGGATTGAGCAATGGTTCAAACCCCAAGTAACACCCCACTACACATTCACCTAGACACAGGTGGCTGGATTCTTAAAGACAGGAGAAAATTGCACACGTGAAGAAAAAGGGCAACAGACTGTGGAGAGGCATGGGTGGGATATTTGCAGTTGAAAACTCCATGTGAGGAAAATCACAAAAAAAGGTGAGTTATGTAATGCAGCACGTGCAGATTTTGTGTAAGTGCAGATTCGCAGCTACAGAAATAATATGAAGCCTCAGCAAAAAGGGCAACTGATGAGCCCAATTACCTGAAGTAGGAGCCACGGTGAAAGTTTGGCAAAACATGCAGCAGAACCAGGACGCTCAGGGAAGCCAGCAGCCAATCCCATCACTGGGATCACAGCAGCACCACCTGTATGAGCAGGTGCTTGTACCACAGCAGCAGCATGCCCTGCCTGACCCTGAACAACAGCAGCAGATGCAACAGTATGCTATGGTGGGCAACTACAGTCAAGCAAGACCAGCGCACATGTGGCAGGAACAGTACAGGCAAGTACAGCCACACCATCCACAAGTGTACCCCAGTCATACCACACCAGTGCGGCAATACAGCATGCCCCACCAGCTAGTGAGCAGACAGCAACAGACTGTCAATACACAGCAACCACGTGTGTGGACTGCAGGAACCACACCAGTGGCATGTTGTAGATGTGGGTTGTGTCTGTCTGCTGTCAGTTTTTCATTTTCCTGCTTCTGTTGCCCCACTTCTGTCTGTTACTGCCTCTGTATCTACAGCTTGTGGAGCTCCTATATGGGCTGCAAAGGGTCATATGGATGTGGTCTATTACATCTCAATAGTATTGCGTGCTATTAGTGGTCTGACATCTGATACTACTGTAAGGCTCCTGGTTGATGTTGCATGGTGCTTCAACCCCCGCTATAACTGGTTCTTAATTGATAGAACACTGCCTTCTACCCAGAATGTGAGTTATGCTTCACTCTCTTGTGTGCAGTATGTGTGCAGCCCTTTTTCCACAGCTAAGGTGCAGCAGTGGCTGAGAATAGCTATGAAGGGGATGATCCATACTTTTCATACTAACATATGACCATAAGAAGAAGCCAGTAGAAGAAGGCCATTAGGTCTATCTAGTCTTCTTGTATTGCAGGGTCCAGAGCTTGAGCTACTGACCTTGTCCCCCTTCCCGCTCCTCCCATCCTTTCCATCTTCCCTACCCAAGATCCTTACCTTCTCCCTGTACCTATCCCAACCTCTCTTGAAGCTTTCCATCGTCTTCAACAAGACCATCTCTTCCAGCAGGGCATTCTAAATGCCCACCACTTTCTCTGTGAAGAAGTGCTTCCTGACCTCCCTACTAAACCTCCTCCCTCCAGCTTAAGATTGTGCCCCCTCATGTTATAGTTGCCACTTAGCTTAGAGAGACCTTCCTTATCCACCTTATTTATCCCTTTCAAACACTTGAAGGTCTCAATCATATCTCCCCTCTCTCTCTCCTGTCCTCCAGGGAGTACATGTTCAGTGCCCTCAATCTCTCCTTGTATGCCTTACACTGCTGACATACTATCATATTTGTAGCCCTCCTCTGGACCTTCTCCAGAAGGTTAATGTCCTTTCTAAGGTGTGGGCACCAGTACTGAACTCCGACTCTAGATGTGGCCTCACCAGTGACCTGTACAAGGACAGTATAACCCCCCTCTCATACTACCGATCCCAGCATCTTGTTTTCCTTGCTGCTGCTTTCCTGCACTGTGTGGAGAGCTTCAGGTCACTAGTGGTCATTACTCCCAGGTCCTTTTACTCTGATGAAGATACCTGACTCCACCCAGGTAGCACTCCGTCCTGGGATTCTTGGCTCCAATGTGCATAACTTTGTATTTCTTGGCATTAAAGCCAAGCTGCCAGATCTCAGACCACCTCCCAGCTTTTCCAGATCATCCTGTAGGTCCTGTATCCCTTCAGTTGTGTCCACTCTTCTGCAGAGCTTGGTGCCATCTGTGAATAGGAACACATTGTTTTTAATGCCATCCCCTATTGTCATTGATGAAGGCATTGAACAACACTGGCTGGCCCCATCACTGAGCCCTGCAGGACCCCACTGGTGACCTCTTTGGTACCAGATAACCCTCCCCCACAACCACCCTCTGGGTTCTGCCCCTCAGCCAGTTTTTCACCCATTTGGTTATCTTCTCCCCAACCCTGAGATCTTCCAACTTCCTGATCAGCCTTTTGTAAGGCAGAGTCAAAGGCCTTGCTGAAATCCAGATAGAGGATGTCTACTGCCTAGCCTACTGTCTTAGTGACCCAGTCAAAGAAGTTAATCAGATTCGTATGGCACGATCCCCCCCCCATGAAACCATGCTGCCTCGCATCCTGGGGACCATGTTCCTCTAGACAGTCTATCAACCTCTCCTTAAGTATGGTCTCCATGATCTTGTACATGACTGAATTCAGACTGACTGGTCTGTAATTCCCTGGGTCATCACTGGGACCGCTTTTGTGGAGGGGCACCACATGTGCAATTCTCCAGTCCTGCAGTACCATACCTGACTCCAGTGAACTATTAAATAAGCCTGTCAGTGGCCCTGCCAGCTCCCCAGTCTGTTCCTTAGTACCTTGGATGTACTCTGTCCAGTCCTGGCGGTTGTCCACTTTCAATGGTAGCGCCCTTCCTCCTCTATCCTCTTGTATCACTACATCTGTTTTCCCTCCCCTTCTTTTCTCCCTCCTGAATGCACTGGTCCATCCTTCTCCCTGGTTAAGATGGAATAGCAGTATTCATTTAGTATCTCTGCTTTTCCTCTGTTATCCTCCACCCACTCCTCCCCTTTCTTAAGCATAA
Organism: Neoceratodus forsteri; assembly: GCA_016271365.2. Classification (NCBI taxonomy): domain Eukaryota; kingdom Metazoa; phylum Chordata; order Ceratodontiformes; family Ceratodontidae; genus Neoceratodus; species Neoceratodus forsteri. The sequence continues at coordinate 191,681,937 of CM028138.1, read as the reverse complement.
CAATCCCATAATTCTTGTCCCTTTTTTCACTTCATAGTGAAAGAAGGTCTTCTCCTACTTTCTAATTCTTTCAGCTATCTGCAGCTCCTTCTGTGCCTTAGCTCACCATACTTCTTTACTTGCCTCACTAGCCAACCTTAAGTAATTTTCCCTATCCGCCCCTCTCTCTTGTTCTCCCTGAATTTCCTATAGGCTAACCTCTTATCCCTTACTGCCTGTGCAATCCCAGAAGTGAAGCAGCTGGGTGCTTTGCCCATGTGTTCTTTCTCCTGAGCCTAATGCACTCCTCTGTGGCAACCAATATTCCTTCCTTAATGAGGAACCACCTTTGCTCCACCCCAATGTCTGCTTTGATGTCTGCCAGGTGGCTCCTTAGCACTTTGCCCATCTTCCTGAAGTCCACCCTCCTAAAATCCAAGATTTTGGTCTTAGTTGGGATGCTCTCCCTACCCATATCCAACTGGAACCTCACTGTGCAATGGTCACTCCCTCCCAGGGGTGGTATACCATTAATATGATATAGGAACAAGGGTGCCATAATGTAGGTGCCGTAATGTGGCACACTGAAAGTGGGCATCCAGGACTTGTGGGCGTGGTGCAGTGAGGGCATCACTCTGCCTCCACTCCCTAATGTGCCCTGCTGTGGAGAGTTTTATATAAATGTTGGGAGGAGGGAAGGCAAAGCCCTCCACATAACCCTACAATACTTTCCATTGTACCCTCTGTGTCTGCAGCACAGTTGCTGGGTGCTGTCATTACTTGTAGTGTTTTGACTGCACCCACATTTATGGCACCTCAAGTCCTTTTGCCACATCTGGTAGAACCCCAGGGCTCCCTGGACATTATTTCCTGTACATGCTCCCCATTTGTGAATACCAGATCAAGAACTGCCTCTGCTCTTGTTGGTTCTGTGATGCCCTGAGGCAGGAACCCACACTGCAGTCCTTCCACAGAAGGAGCAGGACAGAGAACTGTACCAGTTAAGGCAGAAGGAAGCAGAGAGGGTAGTCAGAATAGCAATGGCACAAACTGAGGAAAGATATCTAACTTCGGTTAAGAAGAGGGATAAAACCTTTTATAGGTATATCAGGGCGTAGAAAGACAAAGGGAGGGATAGTGAGGCTGAATAGAATGGATGGTGGGTGGGCAGAGAGTGACAGTGAAAAAGCAGCGATACTGAATGAATACTTCTGTTCAGTATTCACAAATGAGGAAGTGGGGGAGGTGTCTAATCAATTAACAGAAGCACTGTGGAGAGGGGGGTTGATCCCAGTCCTTTCACAGAAGAAAGGGTTCTGAAAGAACTCCTAAAACTGAAGGTGGACAAAGCAATGGGGCCAGATGGAATTCACCCCAGAGTTCTAAAAGAATTAAGCAGAGAACTAGTGACACCACTGACTACCCTTTTTAACAAATCATGGGAGGGTGGTGCGGTACCTGAGGACTGGAAGAAGGCGGATGTAATTCCCCTTCACAAAAGTGGGACCATGACAGAGGCAGGAAACTATAGATCTGTCAGTTTGACCTCTGTGGTAGGGAAAGTGATGGAATCACTTCTGAAGGAAAGAATTGTTGAGTACCTAGAGGCCAGTGGGGCACAGGACCCAAGGCGGCATGGATTCACAACAGGAAGGTCATGTCAGATGAATCTAATTGATTTCTTTGACTGGGTGACCAAAGTAGTAGACCAGGGAGGGGCTGTGGACATAGCCTACCTAGATTTTAGCAGAGCATTTGACACAGTCCACACACAAAAGATTAGTAGTCAAATTAACCAGCTATAGAGTGGGTCCCAGGGTGGTAGTCTGGGTAAAACATTGGCTGAACAACAGGACACAGAAGGTAATTGTAAATGGAGTCCACTCTGAAGAAAGAGGGGTTACTAGTGGGTACCACAGGGTTCAGTACTGGTCCAGTCCTTTTAATGTCTTTATAAGTGACATTGCAGAGGACTGGAAGGAAAAGTATGCCTCTTTGCAGATGACACAAAGATCTGCAACAGGGTTGATACACAAGGAGGCGTGGAAAGGATGAGAAGGGACTTGGCAAGGTTAGAGGAATGGTCAGAGTAAGGCAGCTTTGATTCAATGCAAAAAGTGTAAAAGTAATGCACCAGGGAAACAAAACCCCAGGGGAAGATTACACAATGGGGAGGTAGTAACAACAACAAAAATGGAAAGGGACCTGGGGCGTAACCATATCAGATGACCTTAAGGTTGGCAAGCAATGTGAGAAGGCGGTAGGGAGGGCTGGGGCAATACTGGGATACATAGGGAGAGGTATCACCAGCAGAAAACAGGAAGTTGTTATCCCCTGTACAGACAGTTGGTGAGACCCCATCTGGAGTACTGTGACCAGTTCTGGAGACCCCATCTCTGCAAGGACATAGACAGGATGGAGGCAGTTCAGAGGAGGGCAACTAAAATGATGCAGGATCTGCAAGAAAAGCCATACGAGGAGAGACTAAAGGAGCTTAATATGTATACCCTTGAGAAAAGGAGGGAGAGTGGGGACATGATAGAAACATTTATGTACCTCAGTGGTATCAACAAAGTCCAAGAGGGTAACATCTTTCAGAAGAAGAGATGTGCAAGAACAAGGGGACACAATTTGAAGACAGAGGGGGGATGGCTCAGGGGCAATGTGCGGAAGTATTTTTTCACAGAGAGGGTGGTGGATGCATGGAACAGCCTTCATGAGGAGGTTGTGGGGTCTAAAACTGTGGGAGAATTCAAGAATGCATGGGACAGACATAATGCAATTTTTGTGGGGGGTAGGAAGAAATAGGCTGTTGGTTAAATAGGATCTGCAGCTTATCCTCTAGGTAGGGAAATGGGCAGACTAGGTGGGCCAAGCGGTCCTTATCTGCCGTCAAAGTCTATGTTTCTATGTTGTATGTTTCCAGATTCACCTGACTCCTAGCACATGTTGTGGATGTTACACTCCAGTCCACCTTGGGCAGGTTGATGTCCCCACAATTACCACCTCTCCTTTTCTCTGCAGCTTCCAATATTTGTGAGCTCAGTTTCTTGTCCCTCTCCTCATTCTGGTTGGGTGGTCTGTAAGCCACTCCCAACCTCACCTTTCTCCCTCTATTGGATCGTAACTGAACCCATAATGCCTCCACCTTCTTTTCCTCCAACCTCACCCTCATGCAAGTTATTCCCTCACTGATGTAAATTGTCACCCCTTCCTGACTACCCTTTTCCTCTTCTATAGTTTATATCCAGGGTTCACAAGGTCTCTGTCATAGTGTGGTGTTGTCCAAGTCTTGGTTACTGCTGCTATATCCACCCTCCTGTCTGCTAACAATGCCTGCAGGTTGTCCGTCTTGTTTCCAAGACTCTGCACATTCAGAGACACCACCCTTCACCTAGAATCTGACCTTCCTTCCCTTCCATCTCTTTACTAGGTTTACTAGGTGTTTATGGACAAAAGAGGGCCAAGGGCAATCAAGACTGTCCCCATCCCTGTGGGGTCATTAGATCATTTGTATTTTGCCCTGAAAGCCAAATGTCTAGACCAGTTTTGAACTGGTTCAAAGTTGTAAGATTGACCAGTTCCTGGGGGAGGGTATTCCAGATGTTGGTTACCCTAATTGTAAAGAAATTTTCTCTCTTATTTGTTTTTGCTTTGCCGATTCGGATTTGTTTGTTGTGTCGCCTGGGCACTATGCGTCTGGAGGATAGTTCTAGACCATGTTGATGCATATGTCCTGGAGATGTGAATACTTTATATAGGTACAAAATATCTCCCCTTGTCCTACGTTGCTGTAGTGAATGTAACCCTGTTTCATCAAGTCTTTGGGGGTAGTCCAGGGATGATAAGCATGGGACCATTTTGGTGGCATCTCTGAACTTTCTAGACATAGTATATTTGTTTTAAGTAGGGATTCAAAAGGGATCTGTAATCCAAAAGTGGTCATGCATAAGACCTATAAATAGGTATTTTGCACTGTTCTGTTGTGGTGATGAAAGTAAGTTTTATTCTTTTGAGCAAACTATTTGCAGAATGTACAATTTTACACAATGATCTGAAGAGGAAAGTTTATTATTTACTATAACACCAAGATCTCTTTCTTTGTTGGAATCTTTGAGTGGAGTGTTATTAAGGCGGTAAGTTTGTTGGAGGTTGTTCTTTCCAAACTGGAGTACTACGCATTTGTCTATGTTAAACTGCATAGAATTTGTTTGTGCCCGAAGTTCAATATTTTTTAGGTCCAAAGTTAAAGTTTGTGCATGTTCTGTACTATCTACTCATCCTTCCAGTTTGGTGTCATCTGCAAATTTTGGTAATAAGTTACCAGAGTTTGTCTGCATGTCGTTAATGAAAATATTAAATAGTGTGGGACCAAGCACCCATCCTTGGGTGACTCCACTGGTGACTGAACCTGGGTCAGAAAGGAAATTACTAATCCTTACCTTTTGGTTCCTATTGGATTGTATTCAATTTTTTGTTATTAAATAAGAAAATAATAGTTTTTAGTGATTATTGCTATGAGCCAATCTAAATTCTAGATTGCATTTGGATTTTTTAATTAGTTTTTTAAAATGGATACGGATTCGGATCGGATACTCTTCACATTTCTCCCTTCTGTGTGCTCCCCCCACCTACCCTTGCTATGTGTTCCTTACTCACTCCACCCTTTGTTAACTGTTTTCTCACCCCTTCCACCTCCTCCCTCCAGACCTCTTCCATCACTGTGGGGAGCGGGGTTCATTGACTTCCTCTTCTCTGAGTCTTTGGGCCTGCAGGATAACTGCTTCCCCCTTAGTAGTTTAAATTAAGTGTAGTGGTTATGTATTCCACCAGTTTGCCCCTGAGTACCCTCAAACCCTCCCTACTGAGGTGTATCCTGTCTAGTGAAAAGAGTGCTTTGTTTGACCAGGTCTCATCCCAGTCCCCAATAGAGATGAACCTCTCCTCCCTGCACCATTTCCCCAGCCAGTCATTAAAATCCTCTATTTTCTTTTCCTGGCTGTGCTGGCCCTCGGTACTAGGTATCACTTCTGAGAAAGCCAGCAAACTTGCTTCCTCCTTACAGATCTTCCTAATTCTCTCAACTTATTTTTGTACTACCTCAGCCTCCTCCCCAGCTAGGTTGTTGGTTCCCATGTGTATAACTAAATTAGGTGCAACCCTTACCCCAGCCAGGAGTGACATCTTGCACACCAGGACCCCCTAACTTGTATACAGACAACGCATCAAACCACAAGTTGTCATAAAATAGGTATTACCCTGGCAATGGGGCAAGTACTGAGTTCGGCATCTAAGAGATAGGAGGGTTAGGCGCAAAATAACATATTTACACGAGTTCTGCAAGAGAGAGTGCTAGGGCTATGCTAGGTCTCCTATCTGAGGGGCCCATAAACAAGCTCACACTGGGAAGCACAGATGGAATGTCCTCTACTGAAATGGGATTGTATAGTATGGCTTTATTCTGACACAGATGGAAAGCAGTAAGGGTGGTCCCCTAGCTTGGTACTGTACATTACAGGCAATCAGCAAGCACTTTGTTTTCCAGAACAGCACAGTTTGGGCTTTTCCTAGATTTTTTCCTCACAGAACCTTGAACAGTCCATCCATCTTTGCTAGGGACCTCAAGGACATTATTTTCCTATAAGTGTCTATTACATGAGGGTTGCCACACACTTAAAACACATACCTCCTGAAACGATGGACTTAGTTAACATCTGCAGGGTAACCTTGTGCCCTTCCAGTAATCAATTATCCCTGACTGGAGTTTCTGATGAGGTTTGCTAGTAATTGCTCTGTGGATCCAAAGGCATGTGTTCTCTGCCTCCTGACAGTCAGAGAGGTCCAGCCTATTAATGCATAGAGCAAGCAATGATGGGTGTTTAGAGGAGTATGAGATGAGTCTCAAAGTGAGTCAAGTTTAGTTAGAGTCAGTTTAGGACAGTGGTTATAGAGAATGCCCGGATAATCTAAGAGAGGGAGAAATGTAGTTTGGACTAGATTTCTCTTTGCCTTAAAGGTGAGAAAGTGTCTAAGGTGGTAAAAGATGCCTAGGTGCTGCCTTCGTTTTTTAGCTAAATCGTCCAAGTGAACTATGAAGTTAAGCTTACTGTCTAGCCAAGAACCCAGGTATTTAAACCTATCCACTGTTTCGAGTGGTTCACCAAGTAGGGTGTGTAACGTAAGGTTTTGAGTAGTTGAAGTTTGCACATGCGGTTGGGAGGAGAGAAGCATAGCTTTTGTTTTCTTAGCGTTAAGGAACAATTTAAGATGTAGAAGATTATGTTGCAGGATGTCAAAATCATTCTGTAAAGGTGGGGGATGGTGCCTAGTCTATACCAAATCTGGAATAAAGGTACAGGCCCTTGATTCCAGCCTACACACAAAAGAGGTCCAAATCCTGAATCTTAAGCTAAGCATAGGTCAACAGAACAAAGCACTGCTGCTCTCTACAGTGTATATACCATCTGGGCACCAACTACTGGACTAAAAGTAGTTGCAGACAAGCAGCAGAAGTCAGGTACTAATTTGGAGAAGATCATTATAGGAGACTTTAACATAAACTGGCACTCCCCGAAGGAGACAAAAGCCAGGGATCTAATATACAGCCTATTCGTAACCCAGATGGTAACTGATAACAGTCAGATCAACTACAAAACAGGGAGCAGCTCCCTTATAGACTGGCTCCTTTCCACACATGCAGAGCATATATCAGATGTCACCGTCCTGCCTGACAGCCTCAGTGATCACTCCCCAGTGAAGTGCACCTGGACAAACAATTTCACCAAAGGCCCACCTAAGGTGTCCAAAAATCACTACCTGAGGCCAGGGCTACTTGACCATTTCAAGCAGTACCTATCGCAACTGGACTGGTCTCCTTTAGCAGGAAATATAGATGGTAACGAGGCCTTGAATTATTTCCTAACAAACTTCAACCGTGCGTGTGATATTTTTGCTCCGT